>BSBM01000486.1:12170000-13456250 GCA_027924585.1 Larix kaempferi
TCACCATCATCTTCATCTTCATCTTCATCATTGTCATCTTTCTCTCACCCCCTTTATCATCATCATCATCATCATCATCATCTTCATCACTATCATCATCATCATCATCATCATCGTCATCATCATCATCATTGTCATCTCCATCTTCATCATCATCATCATCATCATCATCATCATGTAGTGGTAGGGGAAGGGGGATTAGGAGAGAGTGAGAGGGGGGGAGAGAGAGAGAGAGAGAGAGAGAGAGAGAGGGGGGGGGGAGAGAGAGAGAGGTGTAGAAGCAAGGAAGAGAGAGTGAGAGTGAGAATGAGAGAGCGGGGGTTATTAAGGGGTAAGAGGCTAGGAGGGGGGTTAGCGAGGGGGAGAGAGAGAGAGAGACTGAGAGAGGGGGTTAGTAATGGTTGGGGGGGGAGAGAGAGAGAGAGAGAGAGGGTGTTAGTTGTAGGGAGTGAGAAAGAGAGATGGGAGGTGTGGTTAGAGGTAGGTGGAGGTGTAGGGAAGAGAGAGAGACTGAGAGAGCCTGGGTTAGTAAGGGCTAGGGAGAGGAGGGGAGAGAGATATAGAGTAGGGGGTTTTGGGCTAGGGGGAGTAGCAGAGAGATAGAATTGGCTTTTCAGATTGCAAGTAGTGTGAAAGGCTTAGGAAAAAGACCGATTTAAATAATACCATCAACTTAAAACACTAATCATCTATAAATTAGGAAATGCTAGATTTTTCAAGTTCTAAAACCAAAATGGATGAATGGAAAATTAATTACGTTTAATTCAAAAATAAAAAATCAAGAAATAAAAAAACCATGAACCTGATAGCACAATTCACATATGGAATCTCATTTTCTGTGGGACCAATGCTCTAGACATTACTCTGAGCATATTGTGGAGAGTGAAACACAATTTGGGATGAAGAATTCAATAATAAACACTCAATAAAGATAAACCTTTCATTCTTATTTGTCCCCTAAACCGTAAACCCCTACCTTCGAGGTGCCAGAACAGGAAAATGGATTCTCCATATTTCCTTTGTTGTCCTCTTCCTGACAAATACGACATTGATCCAGTGTAGCATCTCCACTCTCCATGGGTGGTTTCTGTTTGAAAACAAAATGATATAAACATTACTAGTAACTCAAGCTGCTCTTCAAAACTAAAAAAAAAAAAAAAACTAATATCAAAGAAAAATGCCCAGCTATGCAAATACGAACAAGTTCCCCCTCTTCACCTTTTTCTCTTGGAGTTTATGTTAGTTTCTCTCAGTCTGGTCTGCACTTGCCACTTAGTTTGATAGGATTATGGTCACTGGACAATCTACTGCAGGTAAGAGTTATACTTAAACTGCTTACTTTGATTTTAGAACCGGTGCGTATTCTGATTCTGGTTTCGAACCATCTGATTCAACTTAATAGGTGGACTAGAGATCGATCAACCTTTTATGGCCTACCCACCTAAAATTTTTAACCGTCGAAACTAACCTAATAGAGTCATAGGGGTATTATTTCTCAAATTCATTTAAGTGGGTTGAGTGGAGTATTTCGGTCTTTTTAGGACTCGGTCCAATTGAATTTTAATGGAGTCGGTGAAGCTATCTAATGCGGTCATTGATGGTTACTCTATGGCAGTCAAATTAGGCCCGTGGCTAAATGAAGCTATCTAATTCTATGGCAGTCAAATTAGACCCATCACTAAATGAAGTTATCTAATGCAATAGTTGCAGGCTAATCTTCATCATCGTCATCTTTCTCTCGCCCCCTTTATCTCCATCGAACACTTGAAAATATAAATTTATGAAGATAATAACACGTGTGCATTATGTATATATATATAATGCGAGCGCGTTTAGTATAACATTAGGCGCAAAAACAAAAAAATTGAATTGAACTATAACGCGCGCGCATTATTTGAATTTAAACATAACGCGCACGCATTCCTGATCTCCTAATCACCCATTCCTCCCGCACCCACGTGTCAGCCATAGTCCTATGTGGTTGGTTCGGATTTACCAAACCCGTGCTATGGAATTTACTAAATCATAGTTAATTAGACATTTCCACCATTTTTCTCAGTAAGCATGTTTTTCATCGCTCTCTACCGCTTGACATACATGACCATTATTGGCGAAATTTTAGGCATAGATAGAATTTTTTATGCAAATTCCAAATATGTAATTTTTTTTTTTAAATATTGAGATTTTCCATTTATTTCCTAATTTTCTTCTGTCATCACTTCTTAAGTCAAAAAACATACTATTAGTGTTTATTCCGTAACTTTTTCATTTCACAACCATTTAAAAAAAAAATTGTATGCTTCACTAGTGGACACCGACCTCTACATGCTATAAAAAATCCAGGTCGAAATGACTGCATTACGACCTTCAAAGGCTGCACCCACATTTGACATACCATTTTCGAGGTTTGATCACTTACATAATTAAAAATAAATAAAAAAATTAAACATTTAATTTTGGAAAAATAGTGCTGCACTAGTGCTACAGGTTCTATACATGTATACCAGATTTTGTAGTCCGAAACCGTCATTTAGGAAGTGAAAGGCTGCACCCACAAAAACATATACCTTATCATTTGCCAAAAAAATAAAAAGTGACTGTTAGAAAAAATGAAATTTGACATAGTTATGTAAATTTTCATTATTTAAAACTTATATATTCGGAAACATGACTCAATTTCCTACATTTCATATTTTTTACTCGATGCAAGATATCTTGTGTAAGTATCTCAAAAAAACCAAGTAAGTTGATGGATGCCTGATTTTTTAGTTTTTGATTGCATCTAACGTGCCAAAAGTGACCCTCATTAGCTTGCACATGCCCATGTGCATGTGAGGACACATGGCACACAGACTTTTGTTATAAAAGAAGGGAGGAAAAGGAGAAAATGATATCTCTTGCTCCCTAGTGTTGGATGGTTACCAAAATCGAGAATTGATCTTGTTGTT
Organism: Larix kaempferi; assembly: GCA_027924585.1. Lineage (NCBI taxonomy): Eukaryota > Viridiplantae > Streptophyta > Pinopsida > Pinales > Pinaceae > Larix > Larix kaempferi. The sequence continues at coordinate 12,172,949 of BSBM01000486.1, forward strand.
TTTGTGAGTTGGGCTTAGCTAGACCGAGGATTGGGAGATCCTAGTGGGAAGCTTTCTAGTGTGTTCTTACGACCCCAAAAAGCTCGAGGGTTCGAGGTGAAGGAGAGTAACCCAGATATGGTAGGGTGGTCAACCGAGAGGTCTTCGGTAAATCGGGAGATTGGATGTCTGGATCAAAGCGGCAAGGGATGTCAGCTACAACTACCTACAACCTTCAGAAATCAGGTATATGGTTCCATTTTATGTACAGTTTGAGTTTTAGCATTTTATTTACGGTTTCACATTTGATTTTTAAGCTTAAAATTTTTTCATGTGATGTTAATATTGTGAAGATCGTCTTTTTTGGGGACCCCGAAATGGGGTCCCTACATGCTTATATGTTTTAAATGTGGCTTGCTCATGTCATTGAAATTAGTTATGAGTCAATTTGAAGTTCATAAGCGAAATTTGAAATCCTTAGAGGCTGTTTGGATTGAGTTCTTTCAAGACTATTTATTTGGGCACTATTTCTAGACTAGTTTTGCAGTATCTGTTATTAAAAGTTTCCTATGAGTTAAATTCTTATTATGATGATCATATGTGACTCTCATAACCCCACTAAATACATTCCAACTCTTTCCCTGAGAATTCGTAGGCCTCTCATCCTGTTTGAGAGAACCTAGAAAACAATTAGCCGAGTAGTCCAATCTAGCACCCTTTCTTCTTTCGCCTCCAAACTCAACCAAAACCTCCCAAACTCTCAGAAAATCTTGTCCATCATCTAATTAAGGGGTTAATGACTAATATTAACCATTTGGTTACCTTCAGGTGTAAGTGAATAATTCTAGTATGCATATGCTGGTGTGCCCAGGAAGCCTCGGAGTAGAACTCAACGACAGTTGTTGTTGAAATGTAAATGGCCTCGGTACCTTGTGCATAGGACTTTGAAGTTGGCCCTAATATTGATATTTTTTCTGTTGCACATTCCCCAACCTATTTGGCAGATCCAACAGAGTGCAAATCTCATGTTCCGGGTGGCCTTTGCAGTGACAAGTTCTAGTTTGCTTTTGACTAGTTTTGATAACTAGTTTTAATCTGTGCTAGTTTATGTTTTAAAATTTTGAATTTGACATAATATTCCTTGAGATAATATCAGGGATATTACACATAGTGTCAAACCTATTGGATAGTGGTGCATCAACTCTCTCCATTTTCATTTTGCACCAGTTCGACAAAAGAGCCTACCTAACATGGGACACTGTAGTCACCACCCTCTTGCCATTTCAGTGTCAATACCAAGTTTTTCTCATAGGATCGGGAGCCTTTTTAGTTTTACCATGACTTTAAGAACAAGTCTCATGCCTATCTTTTTCATCTATTTTTTTCCATTCCATATAAGGTTCTCATTTTTGTTGATTATGCATTCACTAGTAAAAACAAAAATATATGATTAAAAAATACTAAAAATTGCAAGTAAATGACTAATTTTGGTCACATTTCTATTAGTAATTTAATGCCAGTCATTTATAATGCGACTAAATTGATGACTAGAAAAGTTTAGTCATTTATTGGTTGTTCTAATTGGTTAGTTTGATTGTATATTTAGTAGTTTTTTTAGTCATTGATTGTTATTAATTGGTCATTTATTTCATCATGACAGTCATTTATTGTCATCAACAAGTAGTATATTTAGTCATTTCAATTATTAATTGTCGTCAATTGGTAGTATATTTAATCATTTTTATTCACTTTTTTTTGTCTATTGGTAGTATATTTAGTTATTTTAATCATTAATTGTCGTCAACTAGTAATATATTTAGTCAATTTGATTCACTGATTCCCATGGATTGATAGTATATTTAGTCATTTTAATCATTAATTGTCGTCAATCGGTAGTATATTTAGTCATTTTTATGCATTGAATTCCATCGATTAGTAGTATATTTAGTCATTTTAATCATTAATTGTCATCAATTGGTAGTATATTTAGTCATTTTTATTCACTGATTTCCATTGATTGGTAGTGTATTTAGTCATCTTATTCATTAATTGATGTCAATTGGTAGTGTATTAATCATTTTTATTCACTGATTTTTTGTCAATTGGTAGTAAATTTAGTCATTTTAATTGTTCATTGTCATCAACTGGTAGTTTATTTAATCATTTTTGTTTATTGATTTATGTTGATGGTAGTATATTGATATATTGTTTCTTAGTTGCATAATCATTATATTTACTATTGGTTTAGTAGTAAATGTTTGTTTATATATGATATTAATAATTTATTAAATACTATAAATCATGTAATGCATAAATAAACATACTATTAAAAATGAATTAAAACATAAAATAAAATAAAAACATTACATATCTGAACAAGCTACAACGTGAAAAGATAAAAGATTGATTCAACATCATGATAAAATATAAAGTAATATGGAATTAAAACAAAAAAATCAAATTAGAACATATAATTCAATTTAGATGAATTGTAAGCTGATCGTATATATATATATATATATATATATATATTCAATGTGGTTTAAGGCCCTAGAGCTCGCTACGCCTACGTATTCAAGCCAAGGGGGGCTCACCCGAAGGGGCCTCACCCATGTCGGATTACTTCGATGCCTAACCCTCCCTGGAGGACCCAGATAATTGAACCCCCAACCTCGAACTTGTGCCATCTTGGCCTCAGAAGATCCAACCAACTGAGCTACCCCTCAGGGCTATATGTGTGTGTGTGCGCAAAAGGAGTACAAATTATTACTTGGAGTTTCCAACTATGCAAAATGTTCATTTATATATATGATTTGAATAATTTATTAAATACCATAAATTTTGTAATGCAGAAATAAACATACTATTAAACTTTAATTGAAACATAAAATCAAATAAAAACATTACATATACAAACAAGCTACAACATGATAGCAGATAAAATATTGATTCAACATCATGCTAAAATATAAAGTAATATGGAATTAAACCAGCATAGATCCATCTTAAATCCATATCTATCAAGCACCGAGAGGGATCCAATTTCTTGAGGTGTATTTCTTTTTTTAAATTTAAAATCAAGAAATTTGATCTCTCTTGATTGATAGATACGGGTTTAAGTTTAAAGTTTTTATGTTATAAACGAACATCTATTTTTTAATTACTTTTCATAATATTTTATTTTATGAACCAACATGGATTTTTTAATTACTTTTCATAGTATTTTATTTTATGAACCAACATGGATTTTTTGTATATAATTTCCATAATTTTTTATTTTATGAGATGACTTGAATTTTTTTAATTATTTTCTTAGTAACAAACGTAACGTTACATCACACACATTACAACATCTCCCCTATACTGGGCTATAGGGCACCTCGTTTCTCTCGGTGCAATAAAAAACCTAATTAAAACATATAATCCAATTTAGTTGAACTACAAGATGATCATATATATATGACAAAGTAGTATAATATTTCTATTTAGAGTTTCCAACTCTGCAAATACAAGTCCGTCGGGGTGTAGACCAGTCAACAAATCCCGTGTAATCCTTGTAAGAGGTTGCTAGTTCAAACTGTAGATAACTCGTGCGCTATTGTGGCGATCTCGGTGGTTTCACCTAGGGGTATAGTGGTAGCGGACAGGATTGGAACCCTAGATCCCGTGTTACGCAAGTACTAGCCCCATCCTGGTTGGCGATTCCCCTAGTACAAAAAAAATAAAAAAAATAAAAAAATCCCAACTCTGCAAATACACCATAATAAAATATCCCTGAACAAGCTACATTCAAACTTTTGCATAAAGCAGTGGGCCAACCTGAATAACAACTAGCACATGATCAACAACACCTATGCCATTTTTTGCAAATAGTTTAGTGGCCATCATATGAAGCTTCCTTCCTTCTCTTTTAGACAGACATATCCATATATTTTTTCTTCATAACAAAGGGGTATGTTACTCGTGACCTTGATAATATTTACATTTGCATCTCCTGATCCACTCAATTTGACTCCATGTATAATAGATAGTGAGTGAATCCTCCCAATGCCCACAACAACACTATTATACAAATCCAACACCTTTACTTTATTGCCTTCTTGGAGTTTATCAATTCATTTCTGCAATAACAAAAAAATACACATGATATTGAGGTTTGAAAAATGTTTTTACAACAACAATTATATTATAATATTTAGCATAAAGTCATTATATTGAGATATGAAAAATGTTACGACAACAATTATATTTTAATATTTAGTATATTATTGCACTCACCTCAAGTTCAGAACCACAACTATGAATGTCCTGGACATGCATGTCAAGTTCATCACGATCACTATTAATATTGATATCATGTTGTGTAGCTTTGACAGCTCTATTGACAAGGCCTTTTCCTTTTTGTGTTGCTTTGATACAATTGCTCTCCATGTGGTTTCATCATGCAAAAAAATATACAACATTTAAAAGTATGAAGAATGCCATATTAAGCATTCAATAGTCAAGTTAAGAATGCAATCTATAAATTTATATCCAAAATAAAATTTTAAGCATTAAGAATGACAAAACAAAATGTGAAACTTGTTTTACATTGGTTATGACTAGTAAAGCCTTGCAAGGTAGCTACCATTAAGGTAGAAGTAAAGAATTGGATTTATCTACCTAGTTCCCTTAATTGAATGGGTTGGGACAGATTAACTATTACAACAACAATTATATTCTAATATTTAACATATTTTTGCACTCACCTTGAGTTCAACACCACTATAAAAGTACACATTATATTGAGATTTGAAATATGTTACGACAGATACTATATTCCAATTAGCATATTAATGGAATACAATTATTGAACGCACTCACCATTTTAACATTTAAAATATCGTTGCATTTACCCAACGTTGAATGCATAGCATCAAGTGATGCCCCCACTGCAGATTCCATAGTAGTGATTCAATGATCACTACTGCTATGATTGTCATCAGATGTAGCTTCGTGTTCAACATCATTTTGACAACTGCAACACCTTTAAGTGATGAAGATTTGATTTTTTTTCTGCATGTGGTCTCATCATGCAAAAAAAATAAGATACCAATATTGTTGAACAACATTTAAAAGTACAATAATTAACAAAACAATTGTGTTAAGAAAAAAAACAAAGATGCAAAAATAGTGTATTGCAGCTTTGAGAGCTATGTTGACATGAAAGCCTTTTCCTTTTCGTGCTGCTTTGCATATGGTTTAATCATCATGCAAAAAAATGTACAACATTTAAAAGTATGAAGAATGACATATTAAGCATTCAATAGTCAAGTAAAGAATGTAAGCTATAATTTTTTGTCCAAAATAACATTTTAAGCATGAATAATGAAAAAACATTGGAAAATGTGAAAAACTAAAACTAAAATTTTGAATAAAAGTTTTCAATATAAATTTTAAGCACGAAGAATGCCATATTTTTGTCCAAAAGAACATTCCTGTCTACTCTAATATAAACTGTTATGTGGGAAAAAGGTTATAGGTGGGCATTTGCTAGGTATAGAAGAAGAATAAATTAATATTTGAAATCCTCAAACTTGCTTTAATCTAGTATTCAAATCACCCTAAACATCCACATAGGTAGGGTGCTAGACTCCAAGGCATCCAAGGTCAACTACCATCTCCTAATGCCACATGCGATAGTCAAGTAGAATATGTAACATGGTCCACCTAACTTTGGAACAAGCTCATCGACCCTTGCAAACAATAACCAACTCTCCACCATATGAACTAGGTCCACTCAAGGCAAGAAAAGGTGATGAAGCGGACACTTAACCCAATGCTCCTTAGAAGCTTCCTTACAAAAGTTCAACTATAAAACAATCTATAACCAAGTGCATGCATCTTTATGTGTTTTCATAGGTAAGACTAGGGTTGCTTCAATTGTGTTTTATAATTCTATTGCTCTTTTTATTTATGTTTTCTTTTTTAGGCACAGTAGATGGGAAGCAAAGCTCTACTGAATTCATTCAGTTGTCTTGAATCTAAATAGTGACTATAATGGGTTCTTTACTCACTGCTCCTTGCTAGAGGGCATATCCATAGTAGCATCATTAATCAATTTTTGGACCAAATGTAGATGAGATGGTGACTGGAAATGCTTATCTTCATATTGTACCAATTGCTACACAAAATTGAAAATAGATCCTAAAAATAATAATATACAGGGATGAATGGAAGTGATGGTGCTTACAGGCCTTACAGAGGGTTTGATTGGTACAATATTCCATTGTGTCGGCTCTAACTATGATAAGTTTGATGAGAGCTATGAATGTACCCTCTAGGCTTCCCTTAGAAACTAGTGTTACTGATGATCGCTAGGGTAGTGAATATTGTCCCTAAACTTGCTCATCTAGAAATGCAATATGCTTGCCATAAACAAATATGAAATTTGTGGTTCCCTCATGCATCTTCAGGGTGAATACTGCCAACAAGACAAGAAAAGGAGGAAGAGTTCAACCTTCAATAAAATTTTCCCTATATTAAGGGTACGCACATATTGGAATGGTGCCTTCACTATTGTTTTGAATGACATTGATGATTTATGCTGGTAAGTGTGAGGAGACAATAGAATATGATGTTGCCATCCAACAGTCATCAAAAGGTGTGTAGATAAGCCCTAATTAACCACATCTACTCCAACAAGAGTCCCCAGGCCAGTGCATGATATCCAAGTTATAAGGAGGTGAAAAGTCTATATATCACAAACTAATCTCATACATGTGAACAATCCATAAATAAGGAAACACTTAGCCACATCAACCCAAAAGTGGTAATAACGAAGAGGGTGAAAGATAAAAGATGTTACAACAATCGAAAACATTTCAAATGATGATGAATTATGAATGACATTTCACATAGTTGTATCATATAAAATATTGTGCAGATATCACATCTCATGAAGTAAGATAAAAAATGAAAAACTAATATGCAACAAGTCTATAGGAAGCTACAACTTAGAACAAATCACAACAACAGTCTTTGATAAGGGTTTTTGGGTTTAATACGTTTGAATGGAGGTGACTTCTTTGGATCTATACCAATTAACCTGTAAAATTAACGGTATATGTAATTTCTAAAGAAGAGATTAAAGTTTCCTTGGTAAAGATTTAGGCATTAATTTTGGCATATGCACTCACAAAAATAGATCATCCTTAGTTTGGAAATGAAAATAGGCTTGAGCACTTCATCAATACAACAAATTGGGCTAAGAGGACAATGAACGATGGACATTAGCATACACATGGTCAAACAAGAAGAAATGAGATCGATATATTGCTTTACATACTGTATGGAATCTACACTTGACCTTTTCAAACTACATATTAAGAGGCATTTGTTTACAGAATTGTCAAGTGCCACTATGTTAGACAACTCCCTGTTTATCCGAAGATTAACATTCAGTATTCTCCTACAACTTCTAGTTCAATTTACAAGCACAAAACCTCCCAACTGGACATCAAAACCTATAGGAAGGTTATCCAATAAGGTTTGAATTAAAAAACGTGACCAAAACGACCCCATGCTTAGGATAATGCCCTGGGAGCAAGCAATAGATGTTTGAAACACAAATATCCTCCTTAAGAAGATTTTAAAAAGAGTTAGCTCATGAAGAAGTCCCAATATAACCTTGACCATTAAATAGAAGAGGTATCCTAAGATAAAGACCTCAAAATTAGGTCTTGATTCCAATAGAACAAGTAATGGGACAATGGCAAGGTATTTTCATCAAAAGAATGGACTAAAAGGTTTTATTTTGGCAAAACTGAGATCCTTTGACCTTGCAAATGGGGTATCTGTAATATCTCAAGAATAGATTAAAGTTTCCTTGGTGAGGATTTAGGCACTAATTTTGGGCATATGCACTCACAAAAATAGATCATCCTCAATTTGGAAATGAAAACAGGCTTGAGCACTTCATCAATACAACAAACTGGGCCAAGAGGACAATGACATATGGACCTTGGCATACACATGGTCAAACAAGAAGAAATGAGATCAATACATTGCTTTACATACTATATGGAATCTACACTTGACCTTTCAATCTACATATTAAGAGGCATTTGCCTACAGAATTTTCAAGTGCCACTATGCTAGACAATTACCTGTTTATCTAAGGATTAGCATTCAGGGTTCTCCTACAACTTCTAGTTCAATTTACAAGCATAAATTCTCCCAATTGTTGATGTAATTGTAACTTCGGAATGTATTTCACATATGTATATTGTATTCCTATAGAGATGTTATTATTCCTCTATACGGAAGTGTCGTCATTTATATTGTAAGTGTCGTCATTTATATTGTAAGTGTCGTAACTTATACTTGATGGGTTATTAGACCACCTTGATGGGGTCGGCCCTGTATAAGTCATGTGGGTCAAAGCGTTATTAGACCACCCTATTTGGGGTTGGCCCTGTCAGCATTATGTTATGTGGTTAAGTTAAGGCCGACCTAGTAAAGGTTATTAGGCAAGTCAAGTCTTGTATAAATAGAGTGCGGGAGGCACTTTATTTGATCATTCACTTTCTCACTCATACTCTCATTGGAGAGTGGCGCACTTGTGGAGGAGGAGAAGCTGCTGCTAGGAGGAATATCTCTTGTACTTGGTTTGTATCATTTTTCTATCTATCTCTGAGGAAGTTGTGGGGTTTTTCACCTTTATGGTTTTCCCTAGTGAAACTCTGTGTGTCTATTGTCTCTTGTGTGCTTGCATTATTATGTCCATGTTTGATATGTTGTAGATATGTTGTACATGTTGTTCTCTCAGTTAAGATCCTAGATCAGATTGAAGTAAATTCTGAAAAACTAACATGGTATCAGAGCTATCCTGAAAGAAGGTATGGTATGGCATTTATGACACTTGTTGCACTTGCGAAGCTAGGGATTGATATAGCAAAAACCAGTCATCGTAGCACTTTCGCTATAAATACATTTCAGCAAGGTTTCAGGATCTAAAAATCTTACAAGTCGGAGATAAGATCCCCATGTACCTTGTGTCCAAAGGATAGCCTCTAATTCGTTTTACTTTGTGATTTATGATCAATACAAGTTAGGGTTTCTGCCTCTTCCAAATCTCAGTCATAAACAAGTGACCTAGGAAAAAAGGTTACACCTTGGGCTAGGAAGCTCCAAATGAAATTTCATAAAATGTGACAGGTAGGGAACGGACTTTACTTTCACAGGTACGATTTTCAGAGGCCTAAATTGAACTAGTGACACGTGGCACTCCGTACAAGTTCGCTCTCCTGTTTTATCCCATAAACAGGTCACGTTGCGACACTTGGCATAACTCTCTCTCATAGAATCCATTTGAGGTCAGACATGTGGTGTTGGAAAGATAACAGGTCAGGCTACGACAAGAAGAATGTTCAGACCCTGTAGATCTGAAATTTTGGAGTTACACCAGAAACAATTAGGTGCATATTTCTGTCAAAACAGAATTGGATTTTGAGCACCTTCATTCATGGCTCCAAGAATTTAGGGTTTCGGAGAATGTTGGAATTTTTGTATCGGAGACCACGACTGAATGATACTCATCAAAATCAAAATTTAGAGACCAAGATCGAATTTTTTGGTTGGGTACAAGGTCGAGCTTGATCAAACCCTAGTTCGGGACTTTGATCGGAAAAGTGAAAAATTAGGGCTTCTCCAAAAATGGGAATTTTTGAAATCTGTGACCATAGCTAGAAGCTCCTTGGAAAAATTGAAGTTTAGAGCTTTGGATCAAACTATTTGGTTGGGTGAAGCTTCGGGAAACTCAAACCCTAATTCAGGGTCCTCCCTAGTGAATCTGAAAGATTGAAGAGCTAATTTGAGGGGTGAAACTTTGCAGTTTTCAAATTTTGAGTATACCAGGTTGATCAGCTCATCAAGGCACATCTTTCTATCCTTTCAGAAGTTTGAAATTCAAATTTTGAATTTTTAGGGTTTCCCTGACAAACCCTAATCCAGCTCCAGATCCAGTTTCTGCAAATCAAGAGGATTGGGTTAATCCTAGAAGAGAATGGATTGGTCACCTGCATAAGTGAAGAAGTTCCTATTTCAGAGGGAGATGAGGCTAAGGCCTTACATAAGAAGATTACAAGCAATCTCAACAGGTATGACTTATGGGTATGTTTCGAAATCTGTTCATGATTAAGTTTATGATATGTTTGTCTTCATTAAGATTAGTACAATCTTGATTAGTTTTAGATTTGTCGTATCACCTTAATAAAAGTATGAATGCATGATAGAAGATATTCATTGATCAAGGTTTTGACACTTATGATTGTACTAATACATTGTGGTGTTGTATGAGGTTGATGTTGTCCGCTAACCTGAAAGGTACATCAAGAAAGACAAATCATGTTCTAGTTCAAGAACATATGACCATGGTGACATGAAGACAAAGATTCATCCATTGTCATGGATCACATAGAAGATCTACTTACGAGGTATGTATAATTTGGCTCTACAATGCTTAACCTATGAGATATGTAGGTTACTAGCACAAGTCATTAAAGAGAACAAGAAGACATTGCTAGACATAACTAGCAAATATGATAACCAGGTATGTTTTTCCTATATCAAGTTAGAATCCTACCTTGTGTTAGGATCTTATATTGTTGTATGGTTGATAATGATTATTCATGAAGTTAGAAATGTAAGTAATCAAGGGTTTATGTATTTTATGTCTCTTACATTGATTGATGATATGACTAACCAGAAAAGTCTTTTGGTCAAATAAAGAATATGCATGAATAAAGGAGGATTCCCTGAAACCTTGAATACTAATGTTTATTATCTGTGTATGAAATGATCTTGACCATACATGTTTAAGATTACTTAGAATCATAATTTTTTTGATAGTATTAAGATTATACTAATGAATGTATGTATGAGACCTCTAGGATAACACAATGATGATACTAGTAAGTATGCATAGAGATCGAGGATGGATATAAGTTCAAAGATAGGTAATCCAAGAAGCAAAGATCAAGAGGGAGCAAAATCCAGTAGTTCCTGCAAAGAAGCAAATATTGAGAGGGAGTCCACCCTACAACCAAACAAAGATAAGTATTTAAATTGTCATTTCTTGCAGACTTGTTTGTTTAAATAATATAGTTCAATGATGTTCCTAGACTTAGGGTGTGTATTATGCATATTAGAATAATTGCATTAATGAACAGTTTACTACTAATATGCATGTGATGGGCGAGTGGCCTATGGCACTGTACAACATTCCATTGCTACTTATCTAGAATGAAACCTCTTTGCTGACATGTTGGGAGTTGTGCACACTCTTAACAATGTTCTGGTAGAGATTGGAAGGCATTTAGAAAATTACGGCATATGGATAAATGTTGTATTGAAGCACTGGTTAAAATAATTGCATGACTGTATGACATATTTCTTTATGTGTAAGAATTTATTCTGAAAACTATGAGATGTTTCTTATCATGCAATTTAACTTGCTTTGTAGGAAAGATCGTATACGATCACCTAAAAAAGAAGGACTACAGCATTTGTTCCAACAACAAAGCTATCTATTAACGATATTGAAGTTCCCAGGATCTGGGATGAAGTAATGGAAGAATATCATGATCCGTCGATCACTAAGAAAGATGTTTGGGATGTGGTCCCAAGACCAGATGGGAAGTCTGTTGTGACTTCCAAGTGGATCTATAAGATCAAGCATGCTGCAGTTGGTAGCATAGAGAAATACAAAGCGAGATTTGTAGCTCGTGGCTTCTCCCAAAAAGAAGGGATTGATTATGAAGAGACTTTTGCTCCTGTGGCCAGATACACTTCCATTAGATCATTACTTGCTCTGGCTGCAAGTGATGAAATGGAAGGTACACTAGATGGATGTCAAGATAGGTTTCTTGATTTGTGTAGTTGAAGAGGAAGTGTATGTGGAGCAGCCACTCGGGTTTGAGACACATGACAGAGAGACTCATGTGTGCAAACTGAAGAAAGCCCTGTATGGTTTGAAACTGGCACCCAGGACCTGGTACAGCAGGATAGACAGCTTCCTATCCAGTTTGGGATTTACTAAGAGTAAAGTGGATTCCAACCTTTACTACAAGGTTGAGGAAGGCAATCCAGTGATACTACTATTGTATGTGGATGACCTGTTTGTAACAGGTGAGGATAGATTGATTGCCGACATGAAGAGGAAGCTTGCTTCCGAGTTTGAGATGAAGGACTTGGGTATGATGCACTACTTTCTTAGTATGGAGGTGTGGCAGAGTGCAGATGGAATCTTCCTTGGACAAGGTAAGTATGCAGTAGAGATCCTGAAGAGATTCGAGATGATGGACTGCAAGGCCATGGCCACACCTATGGCATCGAACCTAAAGCTTCTGTGTGATGCTTCATCTGAGCTGGTTAATGCCATGATGTATCGTTAGATGATTGGGTCCTTGATGTACCTGATGAACACGAGACTAGATATTTGCTTTGCAGTGAACACATTGAGCTAGTTCCTGACGGATCCTAGAGGTGTTCACCTGGTTGCGGTAAAGCATATTCTGAGGTACCTGAAGGGTACGGTTGATTATGGGCTCAAGTATGATGCGAATCAAAATTTTAACTTGGAGGGTTATGTTGATTCGGATTGGGAAGGCAGCGCCATTGATCGGAAGAGCACTTCGGGGTGCTGCTTCAATATGCGATCAGGTGTGATCTCTTGGTTTAGCAGGAAGCAGTCCCGCGTAGCACTGAGTACAGCCGAAGTAGAGTATGTTGCATCTTGTTCGGCTAGTTGTGAGGCAGTATGGCTTCGGAAGCTACTGTCTGAGCTATTTGATCTCCCGTTGGAGGCTACTGATATCTTTTGTGACAACCAGAGTTGTGTGAAGTTGTCTGAGAACCCAGTGTTCCACGACAGGTCAAAGCACATTGAGATCAAATATCACTATATCAAGGATATGGTGCAGAGAGGAGCAGTGAAGCTCCTGTATGTTGCGACGAATGAGCATGTTGCGGATGTGTTGACGAAACCACTAGCCAGAGTGAAGTTTGAGTACTTCAGAGAGAGGCTTAGTGTTATTCAGATTGATGTCACTTCGAGGAAGAAGTGATGGACACATTTGTAGGATCCATTCCAAGCATGGTGAGAGGAGGATCCTTCCCATGGCTGTGGATATAAGCGATGTGTGATGAGCATCAGGACGATGCTCCAGTTACTGCTCTATATGCATCATGTTGGATGCTTGATATGATCAGGTGGATCATGGATTTGTATATGTATCAGGTGGATACATTGTATGATCAGGATGATCATAGATGATGAGCTTCAGGATGTTGCTCCAGATGATATGTATCAGGTGGATACATTGTATGATCAGGATGATCATGGATGATGATCTTTAGGATGTTGCTCCAGATGATACGCATAAGGATGATGCTATGATGATGATCAGGATGATCATGTGATGATGTACATACAGATGATGTATAATGAGTATCAGGTTGATGCTCTGTGGCCGTGGACAGGTTGTGCAGATGAGCATGTAAGTTGACCTGGGAGATCCGATAGGTTGGGCTATGTGCCCGTAATCAGTCCTGGGATTCTCTTTCGAGGCATTGCACTGGGAGGACATGTAATATTGCCCTGGGAGATCCGATAGGTTGGGCTGTGTGCCCATAATAAGTCCCGGGATGCTCTTTCGAGGTTTTGTCCTATGGCATGTAATGTAGTCCTGGGAGATCCAATAGGTTGGGCTGTGTGCCCGTAATAAGTCCTAGGATGCTCTTTCGAGGTTTTTCCATGACCACATGTAATGTAGCCCTGGGAGATCTGATAGGTTGGTCTGTGTGCCCGTAATAAGTCCTGGGATGCTCTTTCGAGGTTGTGTGGCAAAAATCCTAGATTTGTTCTAGGTCCCACCCAGTATGAAAAAGGACTAGCTCTGTGGTGGAAATCCTAGATTTGTTCTAGGTCCCATCCAGTATGAAAAAGGACTGGCTCTGTGGCGAATATCCTAGATTTGTTCTAGGTCCCATCCAGTATGAAAAAGGATTGGCTTTGCGGCAGAAATCCTAGATTTGTTCTAGGTCCCATCCAGTATGAAAAAGGACTGGCTCTGTGGCGAAAACCCTAGATTTGTTCTAGGTCCCATCCAGTATGAAAAAGGACTGGCTCTGTGGTGGAAATCCTAGATTTGTTCTAGGTCACATCCAACATGAAAAAGGGCTGGCTCTGTAGATGTGATACATCCAGCATGAAAAAGGGCTGGCTCTGTAGATGTGATACATCCAGCATGAAAAAGGGCTGGCTTTGTAGATGATGAAGACCCGCAGGTGGCAAGCCTACATCCAGTATGAAAAAGGACTGGTTCTGTAGAACTTCCTATGACGAGTAGATTGGAGATTGATTGAGATAGTAGCAACAATGACGACGATGATTCGATGATGATGATCCAGTGACGATGATCCAGTGAAGAATACTTGTGCTAGTAGATCTGTGTCGAGAAATACCTTCCTAGTCAAGAGGGAGTGTTGATGTAATTGTAACTTCGGAATGTATTTCACATATGTATATTGTATTCCTATAGAGATGTTATTATTCCTCTATACGGAAGTGTCGTCATTTATATTGTAAGTGTCGTAACTTATACTTGATGGGTTATTAGATCACCTTGATGGGGTCGGACCTGTATAAGTCATGTGGGTCAAAGGGTTATTAGACCACCCTATTGGGGGTCGGCTCTGTCAACATTACGTTATGTGGTTAAGTTAAGGACAACCTAGTAAAGGTTATTAGGCAACTCAAGTCTTGTATAAATAAAGTGCGGGAGGCACTCTATTTGATCTTTCACTTTCTCACTCATACTCTCATTGGAGAGTGGCGCACTTGTGGAGGAGGAGAAGCTGCTGCTAGGAGGACTATCTCTTGTACTTGGGTTGTATCATTGCTCTATCTATCTCTGAGGAAGTTGTGGGGTTTTTCACCTTTATGGTTTTCCCCAGTGAAACTCTGTGTGTCTATTGTCTCTTGTGTGCTTGCATTATTATGTCCATGTTTGATATGTTGTAGATATGCTGTACATGTTGTTCTCTCAGTTAAGATCCTAGATTAGATTGAAGTAAATTATGAAAAACTAACACCAAGTAGACATCAAATCCTATAGGAAGGGTATCCAATAGGATCTGAATTAAAAAACGTGACCAACACGACCCCATGCTTTGGATGATTCCCTGGGATCAAGCAATAGATGTTTGAAAAACAAATATCCTCCATAAGAAGATTCTAAAAAGAGACAGCTCATGAAGAAGTCCCAATATAACCTTGACCTTTAAATATGAAGAGGTATCCTAAGATAGTGACCTCGAAATCAGGTTTTGAATCCGATAGGACAAGTAATGGGACAATAGTAAGGTATTTTCATCAAAATCATAGACTAAAAGCTTATGTTGGCAAAACTGAGATCCTTTGACCTTGGAAATGGGGTATTTTTAATCTCTCAAGAAGAGATTAAATTTTGCTTGGTGAGGATTTAGGCACTAATTCTAGGCATATGCACTCACAAATACAGATAATCCCCATTTTGGAAATGAAAATAGGATTGAGCACTTCATCAATACAACAAACTAGGCTAAGAGGACAATGACAGATGGACCTCGACATACACATGGTAAAATAAGAAGAAATTAGATCAATAGAGCCTCTCACCTCATCTGAATCAGTGGAATTATGCTCATTCCATTTAGAAACTATAGGCTTAACAGAGGCAACCAATTGAGAAAGTGTCTCGTTGATACCATATATGCAAATCATAACATGTTGGTACCCATCATAAGTGCCTCTTATCAGGCCTCTTTCAACTCCAACAGATGGCTATGAAATCTTTGGCGACGCTAGATTTGCACTTGATCTTACTGTCATATTTACTAGAACCTAATGCTGCCATATAATTGACAATATCTTCTGCACCTGGTTCTTTGTTACTGTTTTTCACCTAAAAGACAATGTCAAGTTTCAACATATAGTTAGTTCAATAAACAAATCGAAATAAATAACACAACCTAAATTCAACCAAAAAGTCATACACTTACTACAACTTTGTCTTTTTTGGCCTACAACCCGCCTCGACCAAATGTATATGTATGCCTCACATTTTCTCTTGCTTTATTGCCTTTGTTCCTCTTTTCCAAATATTCTTCTGAACACATACTTTCCTTCAACAACTCCCAATGTTTGGGAGATAGAGTGGAGTCTATCCTCTCTTTTCCATCCATAATTATTTTTCTACAATTGTATCTAAAATTGTTCATCAAAATTCTCATCTTTTACTTGTAATATTTTCTAGAGATTTTTCTACCAACAGTATCAAAAGCATTTCCATTTTTTGTATAACATTTTCCGCACTTATAGGATCTTGCTTCGCAAAATTTGATTTGCAAATATCCATTAAATGAGCCCTACATATTGTACCCAACTTGGTGGCCCACCTTGTAGAATTTTTCCCAATGGGCTTACCATCTTTCGACACATCAACCAAGAATGGCTTCTTAACTTCTAATTTTCTTTCTTTTGCTTTCCTCTGTAGATCTATACCAATCTTGACTCAATCTTTGTCTTTTAACAAAAGCAGACACATCTTCTAAACCACTACCATATTTCTGGTTGATCCAGTTTCATAAAAATTTGTAGATGCAGGAGGTGTATTTTGAGGCATACCAGATGTAAGTGGTGTCTCTTCATGACTTGCATTAACTGGAACTACATGTTACCTGTCCATATCGGGTGCGGCAATAAGTAGCTCAACATCGGTCTCCACAAATGTGCCTTCAAACATGTCCTTTAACTTTGAATACATGATCTACAGACTTGATTTAATTTATTTTTTTCTCTTGTTGATCAATAATCTCTTTTAAACTTAGAGTTAATAGAGCATCAGGCTACGCATCACCACAATTATTATTTTCATCAACTACATTTTTTGAATCACAGATGTGTTGGCTTCTATGAGTTCGCGATTTGATTTTTTTTTTATTTTTTTTTGTGTGCAAACTTTTTCTTGCTTATAAAACAAAAAAAAACATATTAGTACTTATATAAATAAAGTTCTTTCCTAAAAAACATTAAACATTATTAAACAAATAATATACTACCTAAGTGGATTAACAACTGGTCTATTTGTCAAACCAATAGACGATAAATATTTATCATTCTTGGTCACATGTTCTCTACGAAAGCGCTCATATTCTGTCAAGGTTTCAACATTATCATTGTCATCTAATTTGCGCCTTAGACACTTTTTCTTCATATCCTGAAGTCCAACAATTCACATAAACAATAATCTATAAATCAGTCACTTGAATCAATAGAAAAACAATGGATTATGATTTTGAAACTCATATTTTAGTACTGCATGTACCCAAAAATTAAGTGCATAAGTGAAAGAACAAATGCCACTTAAAACCAGCCCTTGAAGTGTTGCTTATATGACTTGAAATCAACAGTAAGTAAGTGAAATACAAACCCTGATTTTGTATACAATGTACCAGCAAAATAATGATGATTAGAGGATTACCAACAACTAATAATTAGAAGTAATACCCCAACACATGTGTTATATCCAAATTGTCTTGAGCCCATAAATTTAAATATGGTTTTTCAAACTTAGGTCATAGTCCTCATTTTAAATTGAATATATATATATATATATATATATATATATATATATAATGAAGTTCCATTATTTTACACTATAGCCTACAACAGTTTGAAACCAAAATGCGGTCAACAACTATATGAAAAATTATCCAAATTAATTCTTTACTCAACTTGTAGATCTATATGTAATTCTCAAATATAAAATCAACACTTCGTAATTGAAAGATGTATTGTCTAGTATTTAATACTCTAAACACATGTATGAGGCTTCTGATTCAAATAAATTGAATCAAACACACATTCAAGATGTGATTGGTATAATTTCCATCTAGATCTCAAACCACAATTACGAGGAACTACCTACAACATTACAAGGACAAAGTATCAAACCACAATTATGAGGAACTACCTACAACATTACAAGGACAAAGTATGCCCAACATATGTATATTATCTTTGTCATTTGAAATTATACAATTGTATATATATGATCAAGTTGAAAATTTATGCTAGAGGCATTGTGGTTTGAGATCTAGATGGAAATTATACCAATCACATCTTGAATGTGTGTTTGATTCAATACGAGGAACTACCTACAACATTACAAGGACAAAGTATGCCCAACATATGTATATTATCTTTGTCATTTGAAATTATACAATTGTATATATATGATCAAGTTGAAAATTTATGCCAGAGGCATGTAAAGCATTTTATGTAAAGTTAGTATGCCTCTAATTTAAACCACATGGTATGCATTTCTATATATTCAAATTGTATTCAACATCTATAAATTTTAATCATACATTCAATAATAAATTACATCATACATATAACCATAGTTTAGGTGACAAGCTAACAAGTTACCTAGTTAAAGTGACAAATCGTCATCATAGTCATCTGCATTGCCATCGGGATCAGAATCATGATCACTCTTGTATGCATATGCTTGATTTTATTCCTGATCCTCATCTGTGACATGTAATATTGCATTCTCTCTCACAATGTATTCGTTGGGAATCAAAGTCTCTTCTTCAAACACTCTATCGTCTTTCTTTAGCCACTTCTTCCAATGTTTCTTGTAAATTATCAAATTAGCCATTAGGAATTATATCGACAACTTCCATGAATTCTGTTTCAAACGTCAAGACTCTATTTGAATGACATACGACCATATTGGGATTCTTACATCATTAATTAGAAATGATTGGTTAATTTGAATAGGGGAAACATACGACTCATTAGTCTTTGATAAAAGTTGTTGTGTATTTGCACGTACAAATCCATACTCGTCAAGTTGTACTATAGATGGTTTGATCCACTTACATTTTAATAATATAGGAATCAACTTGAATAATTTATTGGATGAATCCAACATAAAATTTATTCTTGGTTTCCTGAATAAATTCAACACGAACAACACAATCACAATTTGCCTTTCCTTTGTCCTTTTCCTCCACTCTTAAATGACTACCATAGGTCCACATCCCACTAAAATGCATAGCCCATAAATGTGGAGATTGTGAAAGCTCACTTTCCTCCATTGTTATATCTTGAGCTTCTTCTTTTGCATCACTAACTGCATTAACAATCCATTCTTCAAAATTTGGAAAAGAATCACCTCCAGTCGAATCAAGATGTCTGTGCTTTTGAGGTCGACGTTTCATCCATGCTTGATTCTCTTCTTCGTATTTCCTACATAGAATATGAATGTACAAGATAGTAATATTAATAATATAAATGTGTAAATGCAATTGAATAAATTAATTATTGTGTAAAAACTATTTTCACCTGCGCCACTTATCAAACAATAATGTGTTTTGAAGAATATAGGCATGTATTGCACTTCTTTCTTCACATGATAGCTTGAAGTGACATTCACTACCTTCTAATACTTCACCTGCAACTCTCTCATCTTCATCATCGTCCCACACACGTCGATTGGTATTTTTAAAATCCTTCATATATTCTATGCAAAATCCCATGGCCTCTTGCATTGAATACCCCCCAAACATGCCACCTTCTATTTTTTCCCTAGTACGAAACTATTTTTTTCCAAAACCTTCATATATCATTCTATAGGATTCATCAATCTCATTCTCACTAGGCCACAATGCTCTAGTTTGTATTCTATATGTATCAAAAGATGCATAGAAAGGTTAAAGAGTGTTGGTGGAAATTCATGTTCCAATAAACAAAGGACTTCAATAACCTCCTCCCTCAAACTATCAAAGTTCAAAGGATCTAATACATGTAAAATCCTTCTCTTTAATATTAGCCCCAACCTTATAATTGTCAATCTTGTCCCCTTTGCCAAATTTGATATATTGACCACAATAGGTAAAATATTCTTGATTATTACATGATAGTCATGGGTCTTGAGGCCTCTTAAGCTATTAATGCCAGTTTGGATTCTAATACTACTACTTACATATCCAGTGGGAAAGTGAGTCCGAGACATCAATTCCAAGAATTGTGGACGTTTTTCCTTTGTCCAGACATAGGGAGCACTAGGTTTTCTATATTTTTCATCATCATATTTTTCAACCCAAAGATTTCGACAAATCTATTAGGATTTAATGAGCATTAAAATATAATAATTTGCAAGAGAAATAAAATAGAGAAGCAACCATATACTTGAGACACAAATTTTACCTTGGAAAACCCCATGCGAGGAAAAACCAACACTAATGAAGATCTTCATTACATGGCCAAAACTGTAATGTCCCAAATTTGGCATTGGGTCACAATGGCCTAATCACATTGTCCCTATTCAATAGAGTTTGTCAAATTGATGCTAAAGTTCAAATAATTGCCAAGGAGGAAAATTACTAGTTTCCTAGGTTTGGGGTGGAAGCTTTTGGATTTGGAATAATGAGGATAATAAATGATGCTTGAACATTAGAATGGAATAAATATTTAATAAAGGACCTAAATAAATATATACAAGTGAAAATCAAAGTGGCATTTGATCATGAAGACACATGGAGAAAGTGGGACCCACAATTTCCCCACTACACTTGGCATCATTCTCTCACCAATTCAAATTCAAGGTGAATGGTAACATACTTGGGGGAGTCCAAAAGGTATTATTCATGGCATGACTCATCCAAGGTAGAAATATAGAGGAAGAGTAACTCCCATGGAAGAGGAAGAGGCAATTTGGAGCTAGTGAGACACTTGGGCTAGATTCCCTAGCTCTATGACAACAATGATGAAGATGCTATGACACCTATGACAAAAATCAGACCTGAAGGCTGACATATGACATATATGACATGTCAGGGCTAAAAATAGACTCCAAGAGGGCGCTCAAGGGTGTTAGGGCAGCTAAGATGCTTCCACATGTGATTTGGTGGAAGTGGGAGACTAGGAATTGTTGTACAAGTGGCGTTCTTTGGAATCTCTTCCCAACTTGAGTTGGCATGAGTCTCTTGGAAGGAATTCGATCCATGGAGGACATTAGAACTTTATAAATGTCAATAAAAAATAATGAAACCAACTTTTTGATCATTTGTATAATTTGCAATTGCATTTGTGTAGAGGGAGTGCTAGTGGATGACTAGTTTCTTGCCTTAGCCAATTTCGAGGGTGAAAGATTCCCATCCAAGTTGGTAATTGGAAATGCCATTTAGACCTTTCATTTGGAGCTTTAATGGAGTCTTTATTTGCAGGTGTAAGCTACAGGGCAGCTCATGGTTTCTTCTATTGCAGCACATTCTCTCAACCATTTCCAGTTTTGATGGCATATTCTTGATCCTTGAGGGAGGGCGTTTTTGGTGAGCTATTGTACTCTTTGGGGGAGCTTCTCATGCCCCATTTCTTTTTTAATATGAATTAAATACTCTTTTCTTCATCTCCAGAAAGTTTCAAGTCGAAATTCCAAGTAGAAATATATAAATCTCATTTTTAATGGAAGAACAATGCCATTTCCCAACTACCTTGTTGTGAACCAATGTATTGATGATGATTTCGAATGAATGGATGATTCTATGATGAATTTGTGATTAATGTACTTCCATGGATGTATTTTACAAGTTTCATGTACTGTACTTGAGCATTTGAAGTATTTTTACTCAGTTTAATTGCATTGGGAGAAGAAATAGTGGCCTTTCCCCAAGGGTCGAATTGGTATTTTTGCAGTTGAATGGGAGAGGGTTGGAACAGATATAATAATCAATTAATGGTGCAAATGAGACCTTAATAAAATCATTAATACATTCCATACCTCTATTCAGAAATTTGAGTGGGTTTGGAGGCATTTGGGAAGCCATTTTCAGTACTAACCCCAGGGGGATTTGAACCCCAAATTACTAGTAAAATTGCATACTTGGTCCAGAATCTTAAGAGAGTTTGCAGAGGTATTTTGGTGGTCATATATCATCTCTGAACATCATTTTCAAGATCTAATATCATTCATACACCTTCCTTGAAGATTTGAAGGCATTTGGAGTCAATTCGAGACCTAAAGACCAATACTAGTCAAAGGGAAATTACTAGTAAAGTTCCCTACATTGGCCAGAATTGAAAGAGGATTTTAAAGGTCCAAAAGCATCCCTGAAATACATATTTATGTTCTAAAATCATCCATATACCTTCTCAGAATATTTGGGAGCAATTGGAGCAATTTGGGGACCTAGAGCTCAAAACTAGTCAAAGGTCAAACTAGGGAAAAAAGTGAAAAATTGCCATTTT
Source organism: Larix kaempferi (assembly GCA_027924585.1). NCBI lineage: Eukaryota > Viridiplantae > Streptophyta > Pinopsida > Pinales > Pinaceae > Larix > Larix kaempferi. The sequence goes on from BSBM01000486.1 coordinate 12,195,270, forward strand.
AATAAAATTCCTAACAAGGGACATTACAAAAACTGACCAACTGGGCCAAGTGAGCTAGCCACCACTCACCTCCAGGCCACTTTACAATGAATCCTCCTCAATCCTTATAAAGGCTTCTTGACATGCAATACCTTGGGTCAATACCATGGGCTACAAGAAACCATGTGCCCAAAAACCGCTTGAGACCTAAACCACCTTTGAATCATTCCTAAGTCAAGGTTAACCCTAAAAATTACCCATTTAAGCTTGACTTAAGGATCTCACATACACCCCCTATCACCTAGGTTTATCTCCCAACTTTACCGGTGAGTTACCATGAGTATGCATGCCTAACCAGGTCTTACAACCATATGCCCTTTTAGATGCAAATTGCTACATATTTTTTTTTCATGTGTCTTCATGATGACAACACCATCACCATTCATTGCTTCATCCTCTTGCTTTTCCATGCTCGCTTTCTTGCTCATTTTCTGCCATGCTCCTTTTGTACTTGCATCCAACCCTGTCATTAACGTCCATATTAAGAAGAATCCATCTACTGGATTACATGGGTCCTCAACCATTGTAACTGCCAGTTCTATATGAATTCTCTTTGCATACATGGTTCATCAATCTTGGTCCCAAAATTGATATTAAATCATCTCACATTCCTCCCGCAATCGAAGACTCAACCTCTTCGATTCACATCAAGCTAGACTATGAGTACACTTGCCAGCCTTGTACCTGCATAATGGTTCATTCCACACCTGATGCAATATTCCTTCTCTACGCATAAGAGGGATACCCTTTTTTCTGTGCTTCTAGCACTCAGGGAAATAAAAAAAACTTTCCTATGACTAAGTTTCACAAGGACCAAAAATACTACTCGGGTGTTGGGTACCACCGAACATGCACCCCCACACTTTTAACTCGGTACAAAAATCTTTATCATGCTTCTCATGTACAAAATTTCCACTTTACAATGATTTGCTTGCCCCACCACTTCTTTCTTGGTTGGCCATCACTTCGCATAAAATATTCACTCCCCTTAATTATCTTTTAAAAGCAATTAATTGATAAGCTACTTTCATTTATTCATTCAATAATCCATACTCCATACAATGAATTTACTATGCCGAATAAGATATTTTCTTTGAAGCCTGCTTGATCAACCCACACTACACCAGATGTAGATAAGAAATGCACCAAAACTGTGCCCATGAAGTTTAGTGATCTTTTCCAGCTCTTGCATTGTCGTAGCTTCACTCTCCCATGCCCACTTCCATTGTGGGATGCGATTTGACCATCCTGTGCCTATTGATAATAGTTGCCGCCACCTGCAGCACCATCTCTAGGCCATGCAGTCCCATTCCCTCAGCCATAAACCCTCAGGGTTATACTCTGTATGTACCTCCTTCTAGGTTGTGATCTACACAACCCATGGCATGGCCATAACTCATTTCACCGAGCCCTTGCAACTACATTTTGAACGTCACAAAAAACAATAGGTGGTTCCTTTCTATGACACACAATGGCTTTTCTTTGACAAAGGCACTCTCCAACAGCAATAGCGGCTTTCTTTTAACAATGGCGTCTCTTCACAACCTTCACATGGGTCTCCCCTTCATTTTGGTCATGCACACAATCCTCTCAACCATATATGGCTATCCTGGCTTCACGATCTTCAACACAATTGCAATTTTGAACTTCACCCATGCATTTCTTCTCGACCTTTGCGACCTCTATGCACGGATTCCCTTGGATGCAAGCTCAGCTCTCAAGATTCCCTTTTTGAATGATGACTTCACGATAAAATCAAGTGCAATTGCAGCCCCCACTTAAGGAATCTATTTATCATGCCTCAACATTTAGAACAACGTATCATGGGTTCGCCTCAATTTTGCAACTTTACGCTCATATCTAGTCATTCTATGTGTCTTACAACTCTGCGTGAACCTAGATCTAGTCATTCTATGTGTCTTACAACTTTGCGTGAACCTATATATGTGGCCTCATCCACAACCCCACTTTCTTCCTAGCAAGGCCAACAATTTAGGGTTTTTGGATTGTGGATCGTCTTTGAGCTTGGTGGCCAGGACGAGTATCTCTTAGCAATATCCACCAACAGATAAACCGATGTCCAAATTCACTTCAGTGCAACTGTGGATCATATACCACTTATTCGGATTTAATGAGCATTAAAATATAATAATTTGCAAGATAAATAAAATAGATAAGCAACCATATACTTGAGACACGTAGTTTACCTTGGAAAACCCCATGCGGGGAAAAAGCAACACCAATGAAGATCTTCATTACATGGCCAAAACCGGCCAACCTGGCCAAATGAGCTAACCACCACTCACCTCCAGGCCACTTTACAATGGAGCCTCCTCAAGTCTTATAAAGGCTTCTTTACATTCAATACATTGGGCCAATACCATGTGATGCAAGAAACCATGTTCCCAAAAACTGGTTGAGACCGAAACCACCTTTGACTCATTCCCGAGTCAAGGTTAACCCTAATAGAATCTTTAGTTGTTGAAAGTCTCCACGTGATGAAACAGTACAAGAAGCACCCAAAAAATTTCTATAATAGCATAGGCTATATTTTTCTCAATATGCATAAAGTCAACAGTATGCCTAATGGCTAAATCCTTAAAGTATTGCAACTTATAGAATATACACAATCATTTTACATCGCTTTCATTACATGATTCATCTCTACTACCACAAATCCCACCACTTTCAATAAACAACATTCTCTTTTGTCCATTCTCAATAATGTATTCATTCATTATTGGAAATGGTGCTTCACGATTCTCTTCCTGATCATCGTCGATATGGATGATCCATTTTAAGATAAGCACGATGTTCGCAATAAATACATGTACGCAAACTTTTTGAGTGACTCACAAAATCCTTAAATTTGTAAGCAGGACATCCATGGTATCCATGAACAATGAGACCAGTTAGTGTGCCATATGGAGGAAGATCGTGAATCGTAAACAATAAGGAAGCTCTTAAAGTGAATTTGATTGAATGAACATCCCATAAAAATTGAATTGCTTCAATTCCTTTCCACATTTCCATTGGCTCATAATATAATGGATCTAAATAAATATTGATTGTATCGAAGGTCACACTTTTATTTCCTGGTATAATCAATGATAGCGTTAAGAAAAATGGTTGAGTTTCTAACCATGGATGCAAGTGTAATTTATTAAAAACACTCGCTAAGTTGACCATTTAGTAGTTTGATCTAAGAATGGGTTCACCCCATCTAGAGCCAAACCCAACCTTATATTATGAGGATCTTGGGAAAAATCAGGCCATCTATTATCAAATTCCATCCACATCTTAGAATCATGCACATGTCGTTGTTTTCCATCAATGCTCTTATTTTGGGCATGCCATTGCATAAGTTCAACAATGTCTCTACACCTATAGATTTGGAGTAATCGCGATATTAGTGGAAAGTGGCAGAGAACCTTTTTAGGAACCACAACTGATTTTAACCTTGGTCTATACCTCCCTTCTTGACATTTTGGATATTCAGTCTCACTTGCAAGACTTTTGCAAAATAATACACAACCATTCACACATGCATGGATGCTTTCATACCCTAAGCATAGCTTAGTGATTTGCTTTTTACATTGACTTCATTTTGTTGGCAATGTGGAGTCACGTGGTAACAACTGACTTAATAATGCTAATAACTCATCTACACTCTCATTTGTCCAACCATGCACCACTTGCAAGTTAAGAATTTCAACGATTGTTGTCAAATGACTTAAGTTGAGATTAGCAAACACAATTTTTAAAGCATCCTCCTTCGACTTGGCCCAATCATTGTTTAGACCCTCATTCAACATTCTATCAACTTCAAACCCTTTGTCTGACATTATTGCCTCTTCATCTATGTTTGGTGCGACTTCATCTATGTTTGGTGCCTCTTCATCTCTCATGCTATGAAATTCTATCATATCTTCATAATGATTTTGATCCCAAGGGCTTATGCCACTATGCCTATATATTATCATATGTCGATAAATCACACTTCTATTTTTCACCTTTCCACCGAGACAATCATTACATGGACAGGGATATTTGTCCACGCCCTTCTCATCAGTTATTCTCTCATCATATGCATGGTATTCATCCATTGTCAACCTTCAACGTTGATCCATCTTTGATGTTCTGCATTCCAATATTATTAATATGATATGTTAATTAACAAATCTCAAATAATTTAGACAGTACAAGGGCACAAAGTCAACCACGTTGGTGTTAACAATAGCAACATTGACAAGGAACTAAGCTACTATGGAAGCCAGGTTATATCAAATCAATAGTTGGCACCACTTACATTCAGTTCACGCTAAAGTGGCATATATTAAATAGTTTGACCCAAAATTATAGAAACATGGCATTCACACTGTCGATTTCCTTAGCAATCATTGGATATCATGATATCAACCCTTATTGCAGGGAAAAAATGGTTGAGTGAAATGGAAAACATTCAAGAATACGCTCCTCTTGAAAAAAATAAGGCAGCAATACAAGTGAAGGTAAAGTATGCAACAAAAAGGAAGGGCTATAGAAATTTATTGTGGAAAACCAGGGCACAACATCCAATTGTAGAGATAAAGCAGTTGATCTTCTCAAGGAAAAGGTTAATAAAAAAGAGGAGAAAGCAAGGATAAATTGTTTATAATATTACTACTTACTCTTACGTGGATGAATCCAATGGTGACAAAACTAAAGTTGATATCCTATTTTAAAAAACCATATGTTGAGTTGTGTCTCCAAAGAGGGGAGACAATAGGGGCACTGCTTGGCATGGATGGTTGTCTAGGGGAATTTGGTTGCATTGGAAAAATTATTCATGTATACTAGTGAATAACATGTTGGAACACCAATGAAATTTCTAGATCTGCAAGAGGGAAAGAGCAACTGGCAACTTCATATACCAGTAATGAAAATGCATATCCCATTTCAAGGGTAGCAACTTCATAGTTCTCAATAGCATAAATTATAAAACAATGGATACATACTTGCTCCTTTCAACTTCTTAAACTCCTTATTAGTTTGGAAGAGATACAAGAATCTCTCCATGACGCAAACTAGTTCCAAGTCCATGAGCATACAAGGAAAAAACGTGGACACCTACTAAATGCAAGTCTGTAATTGAGCCTTGAGCCAAACTAACCCATAATTATAAAAAAACAAAACAAAACAAAACAAAAGTAGCCACCCAGGGCATAGAGGAAAGTAAATTCATAGAGGTGAATTGTTATATAAAACCCCTGCTACACACATATAAAGAGGGTAGTCACCATATGTCAAAGTTGTTTGATGAATGTAGGTTTCCCATAATTACATTATTGTTGAAGAATTGACACAATCACCATGTTCCTTATTAGTTCTTGATGTTATCTAGAGCTTCAAGTCATAATGCAAAACTATGTTGAATGACATAGGAGGATTGGAACCTTCATATTATAGATTGATAACTTTCAATTTAGACTAGGCCTAGTTGACACTACCTTACTATGCAACATTTTATATGCAAGTATCTAGCCATGAAAAAACGATACACATATGTATGGTAGATGTCTAAGGAGCCTCAACTTGTATTACATCCCCTTGAGTTTAGGTTCTCCTTAAATCATTCTTTGGTCACAATGTTAAAATAATTGGATGGTTGTTTGTTTAAACAACAATGGATTGCCGAAAACCTACCCATTACACTTGATGGTAATGATTATCACTATCGATGTGGAAGTAGTTGATGCATCGACAAATTATAATTTTATTTAAGGTTGAGATTGGATGTATGCAATGATGGTTGCTATGTCCTTAGATTTTAGGGTTATGAAATATCCCCATTATGGTAAGCATCTGATCATATATCATTGTTGTTATTGTTTTGACAACATTAATGAAAATAATGTGGTTCCTTTATTATTGATGAAGTATAAATCCCTTTGTTTGGCTCTCTTCTTTTCAAAGACTCATCTCTTCAAGGAGTGTGCATAGAATCTCTTCCATATATGGTGTATATGATCATGCTACCCATGTACTCAGTTTCTAATGTATAATGAGAGAATATCATCCATTTTTTCCTTAGTTACTCATATGAGATGTATAAATTTATGTTGGAAGCTTTTGAGCAAATGGTAGATTACATGGGGTCAATTTTTTCTATGTCTAAAATTACGCTGGAATACAATTAGAGAGCATATAACCGTTACAACATTGGTGCTTATTTAGAATATGATCATTTGATTCACCGGTTTAAGTTTACAATCTACCCAATTCAACTAACTTTCTAGAGATGGTTCTCCCCTCTAAAAACACAATTCTTAAAGTTGCAAACTGTCCAAACCATCCAAATGATGGCTTCCATCATTGATCATGTTTTCTTAGTTTGCCAAGGTATTCCAACAATAATTAGTTAATTTCATGGAATCCTAAGGACAAACTTAAATGATCGATTTGGATGTGTAAACTATGCCATGTTGTGCACTATATACAAACTACAAAGGTCTAATTTACTAAGAAATGAAATATCCAAAATTCCTAATGTCATAATTTATGATGTTGTAGTAAAGTAAATAATCAACCATGAGTTTCTAAAGATAAACTACCCTAGCTCCATCAAAACATATCTTGGGGGAATGATAATCATGGGCACCAATGTATTCTATATTATTTACTTCTATAACATGTACCATGTTTGCAATAATAGTTTAACTTGGCACAAGAATCCTACTAGTGACTTTCATCTGTACAAATAATTGTGTGTGCTTGACCACATTACTCTGTCTACATTACATCAATCCATAACTGCTAGTGTAGACTGAAAAATGTTGTTAATTAATCTTGCAATTTACTAGTTAAATCCTAGGTGTAGGCATTTCATTGACACTTATAACATTTAAAATCCAAACCTTACTCCAAATTTCACTACTAGATAAACCCAATTGCTTTCTAAATATTGACCGTGGTGTTGACATTGGGTACTATTAAATAGGCCAATAGGTTTGTAAACAATGTGTTAAACTAGTCAAGGCATTCCATGCTCATTCTATGAGATACTAGAGCACCTAGAAGATGGTCGTCATGCCTTGTTTTTACTCTAGAGCCAATTGAATATGGATGTTAGAAGAATTGTGCATACTACAAATCCTTTGTTATGGCATTGTAACAAAACTCTATGTAGTACTCAACTCCATTCCAATAGACCTATATGTTGATTAGTAGCAAGTTTAATTAATCCAGGCAATCTGTGCTAACCTTGTGAGTTTAAAGCCAATGGATTGGCTAGTGAGTGCATATTTTTCCTTCATTTGATTTTGGGCTGGCAAAAATTAGGGCTGAAACATAAATCCATGCTCACTACACATTAGGTTCTCGTTGTGACTTGACTTGGCTGAAAGCCTATTCTTAATTGAATTATGGGGCACATAGGAAATTCTTTGTGTCTGCAACATGCATTCCCTAAAAAATTTAAAGACATTTCCTTGATCAGAGCATAGGCCTATTTTTCTAAGATACTATACTTAAACCTTGCATACCTGAGGGCCTTGCTTAAAAATACAATAGATTTATTATGACTCTCATTCTTCCATTATAGTAATCATGGTAGGAGTGCTACATTGTCCCTTATAGTTATCATGGCAGCAAGTCGGTTTTAATACCCTTAAACAAAGCACCGGTTTTGATTTTCTCGACAAGTTGGATCTTAGTATTTCCTTAGGTAACTGAACCACGATGTATGATTTTGTACTCCTATTACTGGTTACACTTCCAATCACTATGGATATATGATTGGTTACACTTCCAATAACCATGGAGAATCTGTTAATGCCTCTTACGTTGCATATTTATATTATTGTTCCCTTTGTCAAATATTTCCCAAGTCACCATTTTGTCGAGCTATTGTTCAAGGGTTGTCTTTAGCCTTTGTCGGTCACTCCTTAGTTTCTTTAAATATTCATGTCATCTTTCCCTGTTACCAAGTTGTTCTCAGTTTCATCATCACAACCAATGTTAGACTTGCGCTAGTGCAAAAGGTACCCATTGAATTCTCATTAGCATGCCATTTCTCATCGACTACGACAGATTGCTCTGAGAGATTGACCTAGAGTCATTGGCACCTTGGGCCTACTTTTATCATTGGTAGGTTACCTTGTGCTCAACAAATGACATCTCATCATTGGTTGTTGAATGAGAGGTTTCCCATATGTTGGACGACGAGACTTATATTCACATGTTGGGATTCATGTTAGACCTTGGATTCCATTTTCTTCATTGGTGGAATTCCCCACCTTTCTCAATAAAATTCATCATTGGTTGTTGCTCATAGGATATTTTAATGCGTTGTCTTCATTTGGTGCATGCGAGAGACATACTTGGTCATGTTCATATAAAAATTTTGTCTAAAACCTTTCGAAACAAATCAATTCATGTCCTTTTCTCATGTTGGTTGATGGAGGGTGCCTAAATGCCTTCCTTCTGTTGGTTGTGGAGCCTGATATTCCAGTCTCATAGATGATGATTCAGCCGTGTCTGAACCCCAGGTTTGGTTATGATCCCGGCACGATCCCTAGGGGGTTCGGGGGCAGCACCCTCGAGAAAATTTTTTGGGGTTGTTTTTGCCAACAGTTTTTGGGCCCATGGTATTTTCCTATTGTATTTCCCTTATAAAAGAAAGACATTGTAACACGGATAGGATTGATGTATTAGGTATTATGCATTGTAAAGATATCTGAGATCAGAAGAGAGACTATGAAACAGTGAAGAGGAAGTGCAGCGACTGTGCTGCAGGTTGTATCCCTTCACTTTGTTGGACGGTATAATAATAAGGACTGGCAATTTCAGTGTGGACGTAGCCCATCTTGGGGTGAACCACGATATATCTGTGTCTCTCTTGTAATGTTTTTGTGTGATTATATTTGCATTTCTGTTTATTGTTATTGCTCTGCGATCCTGTGTTTCTAACACCTTATGATGTATCTCTTCCCATTGAAGTCGACTCATTTTTATAGGAAAGGGATTTAGATTCCTTTTTAGTACCCCGAGGATTCCAATCATCAACAATAGGTTCCCTCGTTATCGACAATGATAATACATTAACATCGCCTAATAGATAGATTCTACAAATGTTTGACACCAACACCTTTGATCACACTTGCTATAATGTAATAAGTACCTTGACACCCATTATCGTTATCGATGGTTTGTCTTGTGTTTGTTAATGGTATACATCATTGACCAGTAACCAAACAATATTCCCCATGTTTGAATTTAGATCACCTATTCACATGCTAAGGATATGTACACAGTGACACTTTGGATTGAAGACCTCAGTTGCAATAGCATTACCACTTTTATGTCGTTTCCCAAGTTGTGCAAGATTTACCACACACTTTACGACATTGGTCCTTCATGGAGAACAAGGATGTTCTTACCTTAGTTCCATTTGTTATCCTGATGATTATTGAGACATAGATCCACTTTGTATTTGATCGTGGCTATGATATATTTTGACATGGGTCCACAATGTATCTTTTCATGGCCATGATTCAAAATATTATATATTACATGGATCCACATTGTACTTCATTTGTTGGCCATGCTTATTCCCCCCTAAGCATGGGTATTCCCACCTTGGGGAAGAGTTATTGATTTCATACTTCGGCTTGTGTTGTAGGTACACTCTAGGCCAATGTTCGGGAACCTTCACCTGATCCCACTTGACAAATTTCTCCAACTATTATAATGTATTTTAGCCATCAACTACCATTCTGACCTCACACATTAGGGGGCATATGTTATAGCACAAATTGGCATTTCAGTGACCCTAATGTCACCCTGATGACCCTAATAGCATCTAGGTGACCCTAATGGCAATAGGACCTTCCAAACAACATCCAATTATCCCTAACCAGGATCCAAATGTCCCTAATGCCATATCAAGAGTCCATAATCCTTGTGACAATACTTCAATAAGGTGTTGGGGCCATCCATAAGTATTGATTCTACCTTAGGACAAGCTATCAGTTCCTTCCAACCCAATTTTCAATAAAAAAATGGTTTTTGAGGCACATGCACCTTTCCTTCATTGAAGGTGTGTGCACATGCTCCTTTCCTTCCAGCAAGGAGCATGTGCCCTGACCATTATTTTTTTGAAAATTGCAAATTTGGATGGTTAGAAAAGTAGTTTTTGGGGGTGACTCCTTGAACAATGTTTCTAACTGTCTCAAACATGTCCCAAATAGTATAAAAGAGACAACCATTGAAGATATAGAGGGATCAAGTATTTTTCTGTTGGGCCTAGCCCAAGTTAAGGCATTTGTGTGCAATACAGTTTTGGAGCTGCGAAGTTACAACGCAGCGCAACAAGGTAAGAATAACCACGCGACGAAGACGCAGCGCCGCGAAGTGCCAGATCTACGAAGATTCGGCAAGGCAAATTTTTGGACAGAAAACGGTCTAAATTTCGGCGAGACCAATCGATGGTCTATTTTGGGAAAGATGCTCTGAGATTCCCAGGAGGCGGGTAAGGAGTGGCAGAGAAGGAAAGCGATTGGTCGCATGAGCAAACGCAGCACTACGTGAACCGGTCGCATGAAGCCGTTAGAGAAGGAACGACGGGATGAAAGCGACCCGTCGGCATGCACTCGACAGAGGGGCTGAAAGTGACGTGACCACGCGTAGAAGGATGGCCACAACGACGAGTTGCTATCAGAGCCTAACAGTCCTGGTTAGCTGGGTAACCGCATCAGTTTTGGGGAACCTTAGGGTTTTTGAGCCCATCACGAATGTAAATACATGACCTAAGGGCACGGTCTATAAAAGGGCATATTTTGTAAGGGAAAGGATTAATTGTTGATTTTGGTTAAGTTGTTAGTAATCTCTGTTGAGAGACTTATTGTAAAAATGCTTTGCAGTTGTGTGCGCAGATACCTACTGAAGAGAGAAGAGAGTTTGCAGCTGAGTGCGTAGACTGGAGCTGTTGTACCCTTCCCATTGATAATATAACAACAGTTTTTGTGGACGTAGCTCCCATTCTGGGGGTGAACCACATTAAATTCTTGTGTTATGCGATTGAATATGTGTTTGCATCTGTGTATTTGCTTTTGATGAATGGTTAAATTCTTGTTTATAAGTAAATGTCTCTTTGCTTCCATTTACATTCCCCAAAAGAATGAATGATAAGAATAATATGCTAAGTGTTGAATGCATATGAGTGAATGTTGGATGCAAGTATTTATAAGTCATATGAATGCATAAGTTGACTGGATAACCGTTGAAATATTGTAACTTCTAAGAATATTACATTTGTACTTTATTATTCCGGAGATGTTTCATTCCTCCGTGAAGACCTTATTGTATATCTGGAGATGTTTTATTCCTCCGTGGATAATGTGGTAACTTGGGTTATTAGAATTCCCTAGTGGGGGTCGGCCCTGTATGTGTTATGTGGGTTAAAGGGTTATTAGACCACCCTAGTGGGGTCGGCCCTTTCACATTATGTAAAGTGGTTAAGTTGGGGCCGACCTAGCTTGTGTAAAAGACAAGTCGGAGTGGTGTATAAATAGAGGAGGTGTGTTCCTCATTTAACACACATTACACTCACTTGTGAATAGCGCATAGGTGAGGGAGACATCTGATATGGAGGAGAAGGAGCTCATGTCTAGGGTTTACATCTTTGTATTTGCTGGTCATCTATATTGAGGAAGCTTTGCTGGGTTTTCTACCCCATGAGGGTTTCCGAGGATAAATCTGTGTCTCTTTTGTTTTTGTTGTGCTTGTTGTTCTTTCAGTGATCCTGTATATGATATTGTTGTGAAATGAAAAGAAATGCTGATATTTTATGTCTTAGCATATTGAATCTTAACATGGTATCAGAGCTAACCTGAATGAAGGCAATGTATGGCACTGACGACACTTGCTTCACTTGCGACAATTTGAAGGTTAGGGTTTTATATACCAAAAACCAGTCATCGTGGAACTTTCGCTATAAATCCATTTTGGCGAAGGTTCAAGATATGAAACCTTTAGATGTCATAGATAACATCCCCATGTACCTTGTGTCCAAAGGACAATATCAGATTCGTTGTACTTTATGATTTATGATCAGTACAAGTTAGGGTTTCTGCCTCTTCCAGATCTCAGTCATAAACAGGTGACCTGGGAAAAAAGGTCACAACTTGGGCTAGGAAGCTCCAAATGAAATTTCGTAAAAATTTACAGGTAGAGCACAGACTTTAGTTTCTAAGGTAATGTTTTCAGAGGCCGAAGTTGAACCAGTGACACGTGGCACACCGTACAAGTTAGCTCTCCTGTTTTATCCCATAAACAGGTCACGTTGCAACACCTGGCATAACTCTCTCTCAGAAAATCCAATTGAGGTCAGACCTATGGGGTTGGAAAGAGGATAGGTTGGGATACCACAGGAAGAAGTTTCAAACCTTGTGGATTCATAATTTTGGAGCTACACTAGAAACAATCAGGTGCATACTTTTGTCAAAACAGATTTGGATTTTGAGCACCTTCATTCTTGAATCGTCACTGCTGTGGGAAATTAGGGTTTCAGAGAAAGTTGGAATTTTTGGAATTGGAGTCTATGACTGAATGCTCCTCATCAAAATCAAAATTTAGAGACCAAGATCGAATTTTTTTTGTTGGGCAGAAGGCCGGGCTTGATCAAACCCTAGTTCAGGATTTTGATCAGAAAGGTGGAAAATTAGGGCTTCTGCAAAAGTTGGAATTTTTGAAGTCTGTGACCACGGCTGGAAGCTCCTCAGAAAAATCGAAGTTTAGAGCTTTGGATCGAACCTTTTGATTGGGCAGGAGGGTGGGCTTCATCAAACCCTAGTTCGGGATCCTGTCCAGAAGATCCAGAAGTTTCAAAGGCAATTTTGAGGGGTTAAATTTTGGAGATTTCAAAATTGAAGTATGCTAGGTTGATCAACTCATCAAGGCACATCTTTCCATCCATTTAGGAGTTTGAAATTCAAAGTTTGAATTTTTAGGGTTTCTCTGACAAACCCTAATCCAACTCCAGATCCAGTTTCAGCAAATCAAAGTGGATTGGGTTAAAAGCAATCCTGACAGGTATGACTTGAGGAGATACAGGTATGTGTTGAAATCTGTTCATGGTTAAGTTTATGATATGTTTGTCTTCATGTTATTGAGGGTAGTACAATTATGATTGTTTGAGAATGAATGCATGTGAATGGTAGAAGATATTCATTAATTAGGGTTATGACACTTATGATTGTACTAATGCACTTGTGGTGTTGTATGAGGATGATGTTGTCTGCTAACAAGATACATGTACATCAAGAAAGACAAATTAAGTTCTATGACCACGATGACATGAAGACAAAAGACACATCCATAATCACATAGAAGCTCTACTTACGAGGTATGTATGACTTTGTTCTACTATGCTTAACCTATGATATATGCAGGTTCTAGCACAAGGTCTCTAAATCATTGAAGAGAACAAAGAAGATATTGTTTGGGTATGTTAAGACATAACCAAGCTTGATAATCCATGTATGTTTTCCTATATCAAGTTAGAATCCTACTTTGTTAGGATCTTAGGTAAGTATACCTATGTATGAAATGATCATGATCATACATAATTAAGATTATCATGTTTTGATAGTATACTAATGAATGTATGATTGTGTATGAGATCATGAGGATGACACTAGTGCACAATTGAGCATGCATAGTGGTCCGGGATGGATAAGAATTTCAAAGACATATAGAGATCAAGGGGGAAGCAAACATAAAAGATAAGTATTTAAGTTTTCATTTGAATTACTTCTTGAATCTCTTAATAGGAAATGATATTGCTCATAGTAGTTATATGCATTCCTAGAATATATCATGCTGAGTGTAAGCATTCATATAGCATTGAACAATATACTACCAATATGCATATGATTGGTGAGTTGGTCAAACATTCCATTTTTGCTTGTCTAGAATGAAACCTCTTTGTTGACATGCTAAGAGTCGTGCACGCTCTCGATAGTATGTTCTGGTAGAGATGGAAGGCATCTAGATAACCACTGTATGCATACATGATATGGAAAAGTGTTGTGCCAAAGTATTGGTCAAGATAGTTGCATAACCATGTGAATCATATTTGTATGCATAATAAGGTTATCATGTCAACATGATTTGATGATTATGAAGTATTTCTAATCATGTAATTAACTTTGATTTGTAGGTAAGATCATGAAGGATGATGAACACCGAACAAGTGATGGATGTTCAACAAGAAGACTTACAAATCAAACATACTATAGAAGACTCGTGACTAGAAGATTCTCTTAGAAAGAGGAAGAGGATCATGACGAGATGTTTGCTCCAAGTGGCTAGATAAGACCATTCTGTTAATGGTGTAATTGAAGAAATCTTTGTATGGATACCAAGGATCGATAGTCATTTTATGAGATTAATTATCACCATGGGTGATGCGGATTTCAACCTTTGCTACAAGGTTGAAGATGGTATCTATACACAAATGACATTCAAGAAGGAACTCACCACAGAGTTCGAATGATCTTGAGGCTCATATCAGTAGACCCATCTGACGAGAGATGGCACGGATAGATATGCAGAAGAACACTTACTGCAGAGTGTAGATGATGTTCAGTCACAGAAGGAGAGTTGATAGCTTCTTGAAAAGCTTGGGCTTTACCAAAAGTAAAGATGATCCTAACCTTTACCTTAAGGTTATGGATAATGAACCTGTCATACTATTACTGTATGTGGATGATCTCTTTCTGACAGGGAATGAGAAATAGATCATGGAAAGAAAGAAGAAGCTACAGAATTTTAGATGAAAGATCTCGGATTGATGCATTACAACCATGGCCACTCCCATGGATTCCAACTTGAAGCTGTTAGCGGATGACTCATCAGAGTTAGTGGATGTGACTCTGTACAAACAGATTATTGGGTCATTGATGTATCTGATGAATACAAGGCCGAATAGATGCTTTGCTGTGAAACACCTTGAGACAGTATCTAGTGGAACCTAGGCATGTTCACCTGATAGCTGCAAAGGATGTGATGAGGTACCTAAAGGGTACGATAGAATTTGTTCTATGTTATCTTGGAGATCATGATTTCAGATTGTATGGCTACACAGATGCTGACCAGGCAAGAAGTGTATCAGACAAGAAGAGCACATCAGGCAGATGTTATTGTCTAGGATCTGCCATGATCTCATGATTTTGCAGGAAGCAGTCTAGCACAACTGAAGTGGTATATATAGCTGCTTGCCCTGCTAGTTGTGAAGCAATATGGCTTCAGAAGTTGTTATCAGGATTGTTTGACTTAGAGATGGACCCCGCTGTGATCCTATGTGACAACCAGAGTTGTATCAAGATGACAGAGAATCCAGTGTTCCATGATAAGTCAAAGAACATAGAGATTTGATATTTCTATATACGGGATATGGTGCAGAAAGGAGCTATCAAGCTCGAGTATGTGAGCACTGACGAACAAGTTGCTGATGTTTTGACCAAACCTCTGTCTCGAGTAAAGTTTGAGTATTTTCGAGACAAGCTTGGTGTCGTTCAGAAGGACCCTCCTCGAAAGGGGGAGCGATGTGGTCGATGATGAGATTGCCTATATTGATGGTAAGGTCAATGATGAGGATACCTGTGTTGATGTGGATGCTTGTATCGATGATGAGAATACATGTATTGATGATGAGGTTACCTGTTCCGACGGTAAGGTCGATGATGAGGTTACCTGTGTCGAGAATGTGGTCCCTAGTGGATGAGAGGGGATTGTATCATCCCCAGACTTCGATCCCAGAATTGATCCATAGACAGATGTCTCCAAGAATGTGGTCCCTAGTGGACGAGGGGGGATTGTATCATCCTCGGAATTCGGTCCCAGAATTGATCTGTAGACAGATGTCTCCGAGAATGTGGTCCCTAGTGAACTAGAGGGGATTGTATCATCCCCAGACTTCGGTCCCAGAATTGATCCGTAGACAGATGTCTCTGAGAATGTGGTCCCTAGTGGACGAGAGGGGATTGTATCATCCCCGGACTTCAGTCCTAGAATTGATCCACAGACATATGTCTCCGAGAATGTGGGGATTGTATCTTCCCCGGACTTCAGTCCTAGAATTGATCCGTAGACAGTTGTCTCTGAGAATGTGGGGATTGTATCATCCCCGGATGATGGTCCTAGAATTGATCCGTAGATAGATGTCTCCAAGAATGTGGGGATTGTATCGCCTTGGACGACGGTCCCAGAATTGATCCATAGATAGATGTCTCCGAGAATGTGGGGATTGCATCATCCCCGGACTTCGGTCCCAGAATTGATCCGTAGATATCGTCTCCGAGAATTGATGATAGGACTACATCATCCCTGGACATTTGGTTCAAAATGTACATGATAGGATTGCATCGTCCTTGGACTCATGTCCTAAAGTGATAAGGATTGATCATCCTGGACGTAGATCTGGATTGCATCGTCCTTAGACTCATGTCCTAAAGTGATAAGGATTGATCATCCTGGACGTAGATCTGGATTGCATCGTCCATAGACATGAGACTTGTCTAAAAGTGATAAGGATTGATCATCCTGGAAGTAGATCTGGATTGCATCGTCCATAGACATGAGACTTGTCTAAAATTGATAAGGATTGATCATCCTGGAAGTAGATCTGGATTGCATCGTCCATAGACATGAGACTTGTCTAAAATTGATAAGGATTGATCATCGTGGAATTGGATCATGTGTATTGCATATTATGCTATAGATCGAGATGATTCAGATGCTGTAGATCGAGATGATCCAGATGCTGTAGATCAAGATGATCCAGATGCTGTAGAACGAGATGATCCAGATGTTGTAGATCGAGATGATCCAGATGTTGTTGATCGTGATGATCTAGATGACGATGATGTTGATCGTGACGGTTTAGATGACGATGATGTTGATCGTGATGGTCTAGATGACGATGATGTTGATCGTGATGGTTTAGATGATGATGATGTTGATCATGATGGTCTAGATGATGATGATGTGGATCGTGATGATCATATGATGACAATGCTGATGATAGTGTGATGACAATGCTGATGATCGTCTGATGACGATGCTGATGATCGTGTGATGACGATGATCGTGTGACGACGATGCTGTTGATCGTGAGGATCCAGATGATGATATTGTTGTAGCTGTTCAAGTGCTGCAGAAGATGAAGATTCAGTACTGAATATGTTGATGTTCCAGTATTGAAGATGTTCCAGTAACTGCTTGAGTTACTGATGATGAATAAAGAAAGCTTCCAATGATTTATAGATGTATCATGTATGATGTTGATGACTCCTTGCTCCTGCAGATGTTGTTATAATATCTTCTCATTAAGGGGGAGTGTTGAAATATTGTAACTTCTAAGAATATTACATTTGTACTTTATTATTCCGGAGATGTTTCATTCCTCCGTGAAGACCTTATTGTATATCTGGAGATGTTTTATTCCTCTGTGGATAATGTGGTAACTTGGGTTATTAGACTTCCCTAGTGGGAGTCGGCCCTATATGTGTTATGTGGGTTAAAGGGTTATTAGACCACCCTAGTGGGGTCGGCCCTATCACATTATGTAAAGTGGTTAAGTTGGGGCCGACCTAGCTTGTGTAAAAGATAAGTCGGAGTTGTGTATAAATAGAGGAGGTGTGCTCCTCATTTAACACACATTACACTCACTTGTGAATAGCGCATAGGTGAGGGAGAGATCTACTATGGAGGAGAAGGAGATCATGTCTAGGGTTTACATCTTTGTATTTGCTGGTCAACTATATTGAGGAAGCTTTGCTGGGTTTTCTACCCCATGAGGGTTTCCTAGGTTAAATCTGTGTCTCTTTTGTTTTTGTTGTGCTTGTTCTTTTAGTGATCCTGTATATGCTATTGTTGTGACATGAAATGCAATGCTAATATTTGATGTCTTAGCATATTGAATCTTAATAGTAACCACTTAAGCCAACGAAGTTTGTATAATGCAATTCCTTGAGCGCAGCACCGGAAGTGCGTTGTTACAGTGTAGTTCATCGTGTTGTATAAGTTTACAAGGTTTACAGTCTAATATGCTCAGAATGCCTAATTTTTCATCAAGTTAAAGTCTATTGAAGTTGGTTGATTATTGAAGAGGAAGCGCAGTCCTCAGTTGCGTTGTCATGTTGTTAAGCGGCAATTCAGTATCGCTTAGTCCTTGGATGCGCGGTAGTCTAAGTGTTAACCGCGAAGTAGGTGAACTTCGCACAGTCCACCATTCTGTTGAAGCGCGCATCACCCGGTTGTGGAAACCTGATTCCGCAACCTCCCCATAACTTCGCCTCGGGTGAGACCTCAATCTGCTCGCAGACTGTTGCCGAAAGGGCCGGTGAAAAGGGGTTTTTTTGGTTCCCTGAACCACGCAAAACCCAGGTCTATCTCGTCGAAATTAAAGAACATATATAGAGCTAAAAAATGGTTCCATTTGCCGTGCTTGAACTGGTGATGAGCACCGAAAATTGGAATCCCGAGAAAACAAAAATATGGAACTGGGTGGACAAGACAGAAAGAGAGTTTGCCAGAATGGAGAATAGACATCCGTGTCTATCTGATGTCGAGTGGTTACAGAAGTACCTGTGGGCGGACATTCATGAAATTTTCTTCGCAACCTTTGGAAACGAGTTGCACGAGTGGTTATCAAGACTCATAGAGCGAAAGAACTATTTCCAAGAAGGAGCACCTACAGAGTGGAACCCAAATCTCATTCAGAGACTTAAAGCAGTAGATAGTTCACTCTCGCGAGCAGTCGACTTTTAGGTTGATAGTATTCTAGAAGGCTTTGTGACAGAGTTCGCTGTGGACACGTTGAAATCCGACAGCACAACAGAGGCAAAGTTTTTCAAAGGTTTCAGAGGTAAGTATCTGAACAATCTGAGTTTATATATCAAAATGCTTTTAGCTGAGAAAGGAGTTTTAAGAATGCAGTAAGATTCATAGTTGTTTTGAGTCTGGAATGGTCAATAATACTTACAGTGATACAGAAGAAGGTATTCATATATTAAGAAGTGGTCAAAGATATAAGGTTAGTACAGAAAAGAACCTTAATGAACATGAACTCCGCATAGAAACTGAGTTCCAGGTTGAGACCGATAGCCAGACAGCACCTCCATCAGCTACTTATCAGCCCATTACTCCTCAGAACCCTCCAATTGTCAATACTGCGCCTCCTATTCCATAGAATCCATGAGTTCAGAATCCTCCAGTTGTCAATACTGCTAATCCTTAGAACACCAGTACTAGTAACACTGCAGGAGTGAGTACTTAGAACATTCCATGCAGTAACATCCCTAACACCGCATAGAAAACTGCGCCGAACACTGTACCACCTAGAAGGAGAATGACTGACGACATAAAACTGCCGATATTTAAAGGAACGGGTCTAGAAGACCCTGACCAGCATTGGTTTCTTTGTGAAGCCATGTGGAACATCAAGCAAGTCCAGGATGATGTTGTTAAGCACGCACAACTCATCACTACATTTAGGGATAGAGCATTAACTTGGTTGATAAAATATTCCATCGAACAGAATAGGACCCTACCAGATATCAATACTACTCTCTTAAGAGAGTTCAAGAAACCAAAATCTGAATCACAATGTATAATAGAGCTAAAAGATAATAAGCAGAAAACAATTGAGTCATTATGGGAATTTGACCAGAAGTTTAAAGAACTATTAGACCAAGTAAGCTTTGACATCTCACCACAATAGAACCAAGAGTGTTTCATAGCTACGTTGTTGCCCCATATCAGATTGTCGTTGATGCAATAGAAGTTTGCATCACAGACAAAAGCATTAGAGATTGCAATGAATCTAGAAGCTTCATCGATAGGAGAAACAAGCCAAGGAATGATCCAGATCCAGAACCAGTTAGAAACTCTAACGTTACAACTCCATCACATTAAGAAAGGCAAAGAAGTCAAAGAAGAAATCTGGTGTACAAAATGTAAGGCAAAAGGACACTCAAAAGAACACTGTCCAGTTTTCAAAGATTACATTGATAGTGGAGCACCAAATCCACTAAATCAGTAGCAAGGACCGTGGTGTGAAATCTGTCGATGCAGAGGACATCGACCAGAGGATTGTTATTTGATCCAAAATTATGTGAGAACACCCAAGAATTTGTAGTGAAATTTCTGTAAATCAACTGGACACGATGATTCCAGTTGTAGAGCATATGACCTAATGATAGAAAGGAAACACGATGTTTACAAAATTCAAGAAGAAACACCGCAGCACCGTGATAATGCGCATTATGATCAAGGTGCATATAGAGGCCGTGCTGTATTCCGAGGAAGAGGAAGAGGTCAAATGATCTATTATAACTGTGCTCATCCTGGTCATCTATTTAGAGACTGTACAAATCCTTGCATTACATGTAGATATTGTAAATCTTTTGACCATGTTATTGAAGCATGCTCGATATTGCAAGCGAAGATGCAAGAAAGAAGAACAAAAGCACCAAACCAGAACGTTCAGATGATCGCAATAGAGAAAAGAGATCCAAACGTCAATGTTGTGACATGAAGTGGCACTGTGACAAGAAGAGATAAAGAAGCAGAAGCTTCGACTTCTGGAGAGCACCACGCTAAGTAGACATCTACTGATGGGGTCTGGATAAGAAAAGCTACTGGGAAAGCACCTGCTTTCGATCTGGCAAGAAACAAATAAGTCTTCGCAGAAGCAAGGGAAACCTTCAAGGAACCAACACCCGTGACACCAAGAATCCCATTGCGAAGTGAAACAACGCATATGAAGGATATGCCAACAGCGTATGATCAAACGAGTACCGCAGCAGAAACAGGGACTTCTGTTGCGCAGTTCCTAAGGAGTTGTATGAAGCTGCTAAAAAGCGAAGATGCTTTGTTGGAAATGAAAAATTTGTTGAACCACTATGAATAATGCAGTAGCATGAATATTGTTCAGAGCGCAGTTCACCAAATTAAAAGCCATAAGAGAATAGGCTGAGAAATGAGGCTAAGTGCACAAATTGGAGATTATGAGATGGATGAGATCATCCTTGATCTGGGATGAAAAGTAAATGTCTTGACCAAGTAGACATGGGTACAGATGGGGAAACCAAGGTTATCATGGTCACCCATACAGCTAAGATTAGCCAATCAGCAAAAGGTCATACCCTTTGGAAGGCTAGCCAATGTTCTTGTGGACATCGATGGAGTAAGTAGTTCAGCAGAATTTGAGGTTATTGAGATCACCGACGACAGTAACCCATATCCAGCATTACTGGGGATAGACTGGGAGATGGATAACCTCGCGATCATCGACTTGAAGAAAAAAATATGATATTTGAAGGGGCGAATATCAGGGTCATCGCGCCCTTGGACCCTTTGCAAGGACCGAGATACACTGAGCCGATCAGAGAAGAATGTAGAGCTCATGATCTAGATCGCATCTATAAGATGACAGCAAACCACGACGACTACATCAATCCTACAGCTGATGGAATGCTTAGTTGGCGCTGCAACAGTTCTTGCGTATCAGACTCTGACATAGGACTGGAGAATTGGCAAGGCCGAATGCACGAAGTGTCTGCAAGAAGATGCGCGTAGATCACAAGATCACTACGCTGGATTGGAACCGAGGTAAGTCCAATCCCCACTTATGGTGGTTCAACTAACGTCTATACATTTTTGCAAGAGTATATTGTATCAATTTTAGCTGAACATCGGATAATAGAACTGGATATAGCACTACACGCTACACCTTCCAGATGGTGGGATGCACATAAGGAGACTTTGACCACATGGGAACAATGAAAACACATGATGCAAATCAGATTCACAGAGAAAGTTGCACTGACCATGGTAAAGTATAATGGAAAAACAGATCCAAGGGATCACATAGAGACTTGTTCACAAGCATGGATACAAAGACCACAGACAAAATGGGTTCATTTGTTTGTGCACACACTAGAGCAAATTCCAAAGAATTGGTACACAGACGCAGAACTTCACAGAGGAACCACAAATTGGTTTATTTTAACTGCAAACTTCGAGAGAACATTCATTTTTGAAGATGACTGTATAAGCATAAATGAGGCTCTGCAGATGATTAAAGAAAGGATATTCAGGGAAGAATGCCCAAGTACAAACGAGGCATTAGAGGCCATAAAAGACAAGATAATTGAAGACGTAAAGGTACCTGTGAACCTACAACCAGAATGGGCAAGAGAAATAGAATATGCCCTTGAATGTTATGATCTCTCCGCAGATGAAGAAGAATATGCAGAGGAGAGTGATGAGGAGGATCCTCGCAATGTCAATATACCTGAGTCAGAAGGAGCGCGTGATGTAGAGGGACCTCCATTAGAAATTCCAGATATGAGCGGCCCTATCAAGATGAAAAATTTAATATTGGCACAAGTGAAGAGCTGAAGTTCGCGTCTATTGGAGATTACTAGGATGATGAAATGGTCGCGCAGATCGCAGACCTTCTGCATGAGTATCAGGATTTGTTTCCAACGAAGTTCGCCAAAATGAAAGGAATTTTGGGCAATTTGGGAGTAATGAGGATACCTCTCAAGCCAGGCGCAAAGCCTATCAGACAAAGGCCTACTGAATCCCAGATACAAAGAATGAGTCAAGGCAAAAATTGACAAGATGCTTGATGCAGGGATCATTGAGCCAGTGGAAGAATCAGAATGGATAAGCCCTATGGTTATCCAGGACAAGAAGACCAAAGGAGAAATCAAAATCTGTGTGGATCTGAGGAAACTGAATGATGCTTCGCTACACGACCCATTTTCTACCCCATTTACAGATGAAGTATTGGACAATGTTGGAGGAAATAAGGCCTACTCATTTACTGATGGATTCTTTGCGTACCATCAGATCAGGATTGACTCAGCAGATAGGCATAAAACCACATTTTCTACTGAATGGGGCTCATATCAGTATACAGTTATGCCATTTGGGTTGAAGAATGCACCTGCTATTTTTTCCAGAGTTGTTGTAGCTTCATTCAAGGACTTCATCCATAAGTTCTTAGAAGTCTATTTTGATGACTGGGCTGTCTTTGGTTTATTGAAGAACCATTATGAAAACCTAAGAATGATGTTAGCTAAGTGCAGGCAACATCAAATTTCCTTGAATCTGAAGAAATGTATTTTCTGTGTACCCTATGGTATACTACTGGGACACATTGTATGTAAGCAAGGCCTAATGGTTGATCGTGTGAAGATCGCAGTGATTGTGAATTTACCTGCACCAAACTCAGTAAAGCAACTACGCACAACTTTGGGACATACAGGATATTACAAAAAATTTATCAAGGGTTATGTGCAGATAACCACGCCAATGGAGAAACTTCTAAAGAAAGAAGCGTAGTTCATCTGGAATGCAGACTGCAAGAAGGGACTAGACACATTAAAGGAGAAAATGGTCACTACGCCTATTCTAGTGTTCCCAGATTGGAATAAGCCATTCCACGTACATGTTGATGCTTCATCTATAGCGTTGGGAATTGTGCTCACTCAACCAGGTGAAGGGGGCATTGATCACCCCATTGAATTTTCAAGCAAAAATCTATCTTCAGCCAAAAAGAACTACACAACCACAGAAAGAGAAGGTCTAGCTATGGTTTACGCACTCCAGAAATTCATGCACTATTTGTTGGGTGCGCACTTCTCCATGTACACTGACCATTCAGCTTTGAAGTACTTGGTCAATAAGCCAGTGTTAGGGGGGAGAATATGAAAATGAATTCTACTCTTTCAGGAGTACAACTTTGAAATTATTGTTAAACCAGGCAGACTGAACCTAGGACCTAACCATCTCTCAAGGATTGAGTCAGGCGAAGAACCCACTAATATTGAAGATAATCTGCCTGACACATAGTTATTTTCCATACAGATCGCAGATGAGTATTACAAGGACATTGTAGACTTCTTGACTACAGGGTTGGCACCCACAGAGTTCACTACGCAGTAGAAGAAACAGTTGGTAGTTAAAGCAGCAGACTTCACTATCATCGCAGGGCAGTTATACAAGTTGGGACCGGATGAAGTGTTGCGCAGATGCGTGTTAGAGCATGAGAAGCCATTTATATTGGCTGAGGCACATACAGGTCTCTCTGGAGGTCACTACGCAGGTAGAGATACTGCGCAGAAGATATTAAGAGAAGGGCTATGGTCGCCTACCCTCCACAGAGATTCAAAAGAGCATTTCCATAGTTGTGATGTGTGCCAGAGAACGGGAAAGCCATCTCAAAGAGATGAAATGCCATTAAGACCACAACTGACTTTACAGGCATTTGACAAACGGGCAATTGATTTCGTGGGACCTATTAACCCACCGGGAAAGAGGACTGGTGCAAGATATATTATCACCGCGACCAATTATCTCACCAGATGGGAAAAAGATAAACCAGTAAAGGACTGTAGCGCAGTTACTGCCGCGCAGTTCATCTTCGAGAATATCCTTACCAGATTTGGATGCCCAAATATTCTAATGAGTGATCAAGGCACTCACTTTTTGAACATAACTATTGAATCCCTTACTGAGGAGTTCCATATATATCACCAGAGGAGTACTCCATACCATCTACAAGCCAATGGAACTGTTGAGGCATTTAACAAAGTGTTGGAGAATGCACTGACTAAAGTATGCAACACAAACAGAGACGATTGGGATCTGCGCATTCCAGCTGTATTATGGGCATACAGAACAACTTGTAATAAGCTGACATGCCATACACCTTTCAGATTGGTCTATGGACAGGAATTTGTGATGCCTATGGAGTATATTATACCAATCTTAAGAATTGTTGCATTCAAAGACATGGCTGATGAAGAAACATTGCAAGAAAGACTTCTACATTTGGTTGGATTGGAGGAGGATCACTTCATTGCAGGCTTTCACCAGCAAGTGCAGAAGGACAGAGAAAAAGCATGGCATGATCGCCATATCAAGCACAAAATCTTCCAAGTAGGAGACCTTGTCCTCCTGTATGATAGCAAGTTCATGAAATTTCTAGGAAAATTTAAAATGAATTGGCTTGGGCCATATATTGTTATGCATGTTACTAACGGTGGCGAAGCTCAGTTAGCCACGTTCACCGGTGACAACTTACCAGGTCTGGTTAATGGAAGTAGACTAAAACCCTGCAGGGATAGTCCTACTTCGTAAAACCCTCAGTAATCAGAAGAAAAGAAAATTCTAAGTGTCAAGTACGGTTGAAATTGGGCACTAGAAATTGAACAGAGTCTGTACACAATTTTGGTCTGACACATGAAGTTCGATGGAAAGGATGCACTAACCGCGCAGCACTAGTAGAAAAGTGAAGCTGCGCAGAGAAAAAAAAAGAGAAAAGAAAAGAAAAGAAAAGAGAAGTACAAGCGCGCAGTTGAGAAGTTCAAAAGGCAGCCGCGCAGATCAAAGAAACAGGACGGACATGAAGACCAGTATGAAGAAAAGTACCACCGCGCTGGGAGAGATGATGACCCGACCGCGCCGTTCGACGCAACTTCTCAAAATAGTTGTTAGAGCTGAAAAACTAGCCGTTATACATTGATTTTGTCGACGACCGTTATAGTATTTAACGCAAAATTAGCCATTCTGAAGCAGTTAATGAAGGAAAGGACCCAAATCCTCGACGGATTTGGCCAACGGACATGACAATTAAAGCTTATCTAACCGTTTATGGGTGCGGCTAAGCCTAACTGCGCCTATAAATATCGCCAACACTGGACTCGCGGGCGTTACCGAAACTTTCAAATTTTTCTGCAAGCCATAGCTTCAGTCTGTTTACAATGAGTGCTAAGTAATTTCGTGAGTCTACAGAGCAAGTTCCAGTGAATGTCTGACGATTATATAGTTGAGAAGGAGTCCACAGTCGAGCAGGTTGTGAGGGATTTTAAACAAATCGGGATTGCAGGGTTGATGAGAACCCCTGCCAAGAAGGTCGTTACAGAAAAAGGCCAGGGTTCACGCCTCTCACCACGACATTCTGCACCAATGCAAAGCAAGGGTAAGGAACCCGTAGCCAAGAAAGTAAAGGCGAAGGTAATGGGATCCAAGCTACCAGAAGCTCCATCAGGGGACACAGAGCTACCATTATCCTTAACCCCAGAGTATATTTCTCCGCGTGCACCAGATGCACCTGCCGTAAAGCTTGCCAGAAATGCCAAGTATGAAATACCACTGCCTCCAATATCCCATCATGTCAAGCCACAAGAAAACTTGTCGGGCAAGCTCGTAGATTGCAAGTTCGAGGATTATGACTTGCCACAACAGCAAAAGGATCCAAATGAGCCGAAATACCCATAGTTTCAACCAGACAAATACATGTGTTGGAAAATGGACGTGAAAAACAACCCGTTGTTGGTAGCGCAGAGCTGGTTGTCCGAAGTCGTGGAATCAGGGCTTCTAAACCTGTTGTGGCTTCCACACTTCGAATGGAGCCCGGAACTAAATGCGGTGGTGCGCACACTGATATCGCGCACACACCAAGGCTACCTTTGGCTGGACAGAAACATCAACCTCAACATAGACCTAATCCATAGGATCACGGGGTTAAGCAAGCAAGGGGACGACCCTCAAAAGTTTTTTGACAACAAAACTAGAGATAAGGAGACCGTCGCGCAAATGAAGGAGGAATACCAAAATTCCCAAAGGAAAAAGAGGGTTTGTCACATATGACTTAAAAGATGATGCTACGCAGTTTGTAGTACAACTACTTGTAGGAAAAGTCTTGCGGAAGGCAAGACCAACAGAAGTACCAACAGGAGCAATTCACCTCGCTGCGAAGGCAGCGTGGGAAGTCAGATTTAACTGGTGTAATATCTATTGAACGAGTTTCTGGACGATGTCCGCAAAACTCAGGTCAATGGCACTGCATTTCATTACAGTTGGTCAATGGTGTTGATTGCCTTTGTAGGCTGGAAGGAGCCAAGGCATTACGTTGGTCTCACTTCTCTTGTCAATGATTGCCGAGGACCTAGATATGCAAACCTCTGGAAGAATCTGCTACCAGACTGACAGCACACCTCAAATGAAGTATTCCTCACATACTACGAACATTTGTGCGATGTCATCGTTCGCACACTGCGCATCTCCAAAGAGGTAACATTCTAGTATATCTGCACTTTAAATTTTAAATATGACATGCATTTCATTTATATTTCACCAAAGGCGCAGGAGAAGAATCCAGAATGGTTCGCAAGGAACTATCACCTGGACGAAGAGGGTATTGACCTCATCATGAAAGAATGGCTAGATGAATGGAAGGTTGAAGGGTTGATTGTCATCGACAGTGACTCATACGAAAGTAATCCATCTTCGACAAAGATCATTGAAGAGTCACCAGAAGGAAAAAGGAAGGAGCCTGGAAGCTCAGTACCAGATAAAGTGCAGAAAAAGAAGCATAAAGCAATAAAGCTGCCATCCAAAGCACAATTACATGATGATGATTATGAGATCATCGTGGGAAGGGTCAGCGCATTTCTGGAAGACGTGCTCGCCCTAAAAGACACCGAAAATGAGGAGATTCAGGCGAGTCTACAACAGAATCTCACAACTTTGTAAGGCATAGAGGCAAAGATGGAGCAAGTCTAGCGCGACTTGGCTCAAGAATCTAAGTCAGAAGGAAGTTCAGGAGACACCTCTTAGCCAAAGAAAACACCCTTAGCTCTAACCATGGCACCAAGACCGCGCATTGTCCGCATTGACCCACTAAGTGTAATTTTACCGCGCAATGAATCAGCTGCGAGTGCGTAGAGGATAGAACATGTGGATATTGATATCGCTATGTTGCCCTTGGAAGGCCTACATATTCTGCACCTGTAGGTTGTGGAAGAAATACATGATAGATATATGGTCGCTCTGAGCCAATACCAGGGCTTACAAGAAAATTATAAACAGTTGCAGGAAGTGAGTGAAGAGAAGGCTAAGGCACTTGAAAGTGCACAGGAGAAGCGAAGAAGAATAGAGCATACTGTCGCTTCGGTCTGCGCAGAGATACCAGAGTGTGACGAGCAGCCAGAGCTCGCATACACCATCCTTAAGATTGGCTCAGTAGTCATCAATCTTAAGGCTGAAATGAAAGGCATGGAGATTGATTACAAAGCAAAGCTTTCCACTTTGGAAGCACATAATCTCCTGAAGACACCACCAGATCAGACAGAACTAAGAGCAGCAAAAGTGAAAGCAGCCGCAGAAAACATATCCGTCGAAATAGCTAAGTGTCAGAGCTTGCTGGATGAAGCAACTAGAGCTTGGACTGCACTGCAAGAGGACCCTCAACTGCTGTAGGTCCAAACCAGCTTACAGATAAACCAAGCAACGTTAGACGCTCTGAATGCAGAGATGAAGAATCTACTGCCAAGAGAGAGACTCCGCCGATTTACGGAAGTCAAAGGATTGAAGAGGGAACTTCAAGTGTTAAGAGAAAAAGAGGCAGAAACTGGGGAAAAGTCACAGCCCCTGCAGGAAGAGGCTCATGCTATCTCGCAAGAGATTGAAGAGAAACTGATAGAACTCTGAGAGTTAGAGAAAACAGTGTAAGAGCAGACTCAGGAAGATCTAACACCAGATGTGTTAGAAATTGTTAAGGCAGTTGAACAAGATGTTAAAGACACAGTTGCGAAGCTAGCCGCAACTTATTATGAATTCACTGCGAAGATAGATCATCTAGGAGAAGCGCAACGTAGTGAACCTATGGCGAGTGGCTCGGGGACGAGCCACATGTAAGTGTTAGGGGCTTGTTGGGCCTAGCCCAAGTTAAGGAATTTGTGTGCAATATAGTTTTGGAGCTGCGAAGCTACAACGCAGTGCAGCAAGGGAAGAATAATTGTGTGACAAAGATGCAGCGCCGCGAAGATCCGACAAGGTAGAGTTTTGGACTGAAAACGGTATAAATTCTGGTGAGACCGATCAGCAGTCTATTTTGGGAAAGATGCTCCGAGATTCCCAGGAGTCGGGTAAGGAGTGGCAGAGAAGGAAAGCGACCGGTCGCATGAGCAAACGCAGCACTATGTGAACCGACTGCATGAATCCGTTAGAGAAGGAAAGGCGGGATGAAAGCGACCCGTCGGCATGCACTCGATAGAGGGGCTGAAAGCGACGTGACCACACGTAGAAGGATGGCCAAGACGATGAGTCGCTATCAGAGCCTAACAGTCCTAGTTAGCGGGGTAACCGCACCAGTTTTGGGGAACCGTAGGGTTTTTGAGCCCATCATGGATGTAAAGATGTGACCTAAGGGCATATTTTGTAAGGGAAAGGGTTAATTGTTGATTTTGGTTAAGTTGTTAGTAATCTCTGTTGAGAGACTTATTGTAAAAAGGCTCTGCAGCTGTGTGCGCAGAGACCTGCTGAAGAGAGAAGAGAGTCTGCAGCTGAGTGCGCAGAGACCTACTGAAGAGAGAAGAGAGTCTGCAGTTGAGTGCGCAGACTAGAACTATTGTACCCTTCCCATTGATAATATAACAACAGTTCCTGTGCACGTAGCTCCCATCCTGGGGGTGAACCACGTTGAATTCTTGTGTTATGCGATTGAATATGTGTTTGCATATGTGTATTTTCTTTTGATGAATGGTTAAATTCATGTTTATAAGTAAATGTCTCTTTGTTTCCATGTATATTCCCCAAAAGAATGAATGATAAGAATAATATGCTAAGTGTTGAATGCATATGAGTGAATGTTGGATGCAAGTATTTCTAAGTCAGATGAATGAATAAGTTGACTGGGTAACCACTTAAGCCAGCGAAGTCTGTATAATGTGATTCCCTGAGCGCAGCACGGGAAGTGTGTTGTTACGGTGTAGTTCATCATGTCATATAAGTTTACAAGGTCTACAGTCTAATATGCTCGTTGAATGCCTAAGTTTGCATCAAGTTAAATTCTATTGAATTTGGTTGATTATTGAAGAGGAAGCACAGTCCTCAGTTGCGTTTTCCTGTTGTTAAGTGGCCATTTCGTATCGCGCAGTCCCTGTATGCGTGATAGTCTAAGTGTTAACCGTGAAATAGGTGAACTTCGCGCAGTCCACCCTTCCGTTGAAGCGCGCATCACCTGGTTGTGGAAACCTGATTCTGCAACCTCCCCATAACTTCACCTCGGGTGAGACCTCAGTCTGCTCGCAGACTATTTCCGAAAGGGCCGGTGAAAAGGGATTTTATTGGTTCCCCGAACCGCGCAGAACCTGGGTCTATCAAGTAAACTTAAAGAACATATCTAGAGCCAACATTTTCATAAGGTCATGTTGGAGGATTTTAGCCCTATATTCTCAAGTTTCAGATACAAATCTCTTCTTGAGGGGTTTTTCATGAGGTGAGTAACCCCAACTATTCAATAGGGGATATGGTCACTACGACTTGGAGATAGACCTTGTACACACTTCTTAGAACCATGCTTCAACACTTCCACATCGACAATATCATAAGGAAACCTTAATCAACCACAAGGAAGGCAACTCAATGCTTCCACACTTTGGCATACACTTATTGGAGAGTTTGGGGGAGGCCCCTTCCCTAAGGAACCTGGAGCTTGTACGTTTATAGAAAATAAGATAACCCTTCTACTGAATATACTATATAAAAGGATTTTTCCTTATAAAATGAAATAAAGTAGATACATTCCACTTTGACCTCATCATTAGTTATCTGGCCCTAGTTTAATCAAATCTAGGGAATTAGGGCCATGATAATGTGCTAAACCATAGATACGGACCTTGTGAGGGACTATCCCCTCTTGGTATGTCCTTACCCTAGCCCAACAATGAAAGAGGGACCAACATACAAGATTCCAACTATTGTGTTGAACAAGTTCAAGTTTTCACAACATCGTTATAAATACCAATATAAATCCTTCACTTTTATATCGAAGGAGTTAGCTTCCCCCTACTTAGCTTGCTATCAATGGTGATTGGTTCATCACATGACTATGTCTTCCTCATGAAATGAGGTACAAGGACATGAGGTCTGAAACTATTCTTCCAAGAACTAGGATTCTCTATTTTATGTTCTCTTTCAATAACTAGGCTTCTCATCTATTTCCTATTTTGTTTGTTTGTTTATATGTAGGGTTGTTTGATTGAGATTTCTTGTGTATCATCTTCCAAGAACTCATTATATTTCCTCCCTCTGTTTCGGATGACCCCATATGTGTATCCCTACCATGGTTTGGTCATGATCAATACCCTCCTTTGTTTGTTTCACCTAGCTAGCATATAGCAATAAGTGCAATGAGCATCTATGTGGGTATGTCAGATGACCTGCCCAAGAGGTAGATATCCCATTATGGATGTTGTTGGGTCTAATATTGATTACAACACGTTTGAAAATTGATTCATATAGTTAAACACATTCATATATGACAATGGCACGTAATAAAATCAACACATTACACAAAAATTACCCTGGAAACCTATCCCCTAGGGGAAAACTAGCCAACCAGTGAGCTTTTGCTGATCTATTAATCAAACACTCGAAAACATGTGTTTAGAACCATGACTTGCTAGACCACAATTCACACTTTATTGCATGATCATGTTATACACTACCATCCCTCATAGTATATCATGCATAGCCATTACATATTATTTATATATCTAATACAACCAATTGCTCATTAATGATAATCCATAACTTCCTAACCACTTTCCTCTATTATGTCATAGCCAACTTGACTGGGTCAACTTTGGTTGATCGCTCGTTGAGCTTCTAGCCATTCCGTCGACTAGTTGTTTGTCTTCGACCAAACAACTATTCAGGTAGCTTGGCTGACCAAACTTCCACTGTCTGTTGCCTCCGACTCCAGTCTACTATTGACTTTACGTGCAGAGAATATAAAATTCCCAACATTCTCCCACTTGTTGTCTTCATTGCATAAACATGAGATACATAACTTTAGTTCACTTAAGGAGGGCTAACAAACCCATCATTTCCCTACACCAAGAAAACTTCATTGTGCTAACTGAATTGCTTAATGAGTTTGCAACTTTCTTCACCATGTTTACCTTTTCCAGTAACACCTTCTGGTTCTATACCATCTCCCTCACAAAATGAGTATGAACATCAATGTGTTTCATTTTTTAATGAAATGTTGGATTCTTTGCTAGGAAGATTACACTCTAACTGTCACAATCCAACCTAACAACATCTTGTCCAAACCCAAGATCTGAACACAACCTCTGTAACCAAACAACTTCCTTGCTTGCATGAGTAGTTTCCATGTATCCAGCCTCAGTAGTCAACAATGCAACAATTGATTTCCTTCTACTCATCCAACTGATTGCTCCACCAAATATCTTGAACACATATCCATTGGTTCACCATCTACAGTCAATATATCCAGCCCAATCGAAATTGACAAAACCATGTACATTGATTTCCTTGTTTCCCTCAAGATCTCCTTCATAATAGAGTGCATAATTCATTGTGCCTTGCAAATACCTAAATACTCTTTTGACTGTTGTCTAGTGTTCTTTCCCAGGACTTGACATATACCTTCTCAATACTCCCACTACATGGGAAATATCCAATCGTGTACAAACCATAGCATACATTAGACTACAAATAGCACTAGCATAGGGCACATGTACTATATCTTTGCCCATGTCTTTGGACACTGTTCAATAGATAGATTGACTCCCACAAGAATAGGGACCTTGACCGATTTACTCTCCTGCTTGTTGGAACATTTCAGAACTGTCTCAACATATTTCCTCTGACTAAACCAAATCCTTCTACCTACACAATCTATCTGAATTTCCATTCCATGAATGAAAATTGCTACTTCGAGATCCTTCATGTCGAACTTAGAGTATAATTGTAGTTTCACCTCTTTTAACAAATCCATGTTATTTCCAACTAACAACATGTCGTTGACATATAAAACTACATATATGAAATGACCACCGAATTTATTCCCATACACATAGTGATAAACCTAATTTATTACAAACCCCAACTATTGGATATACATATCAAACTTCTGGTACCACATCTTGTGCAATTGTTTTAGACCGTAGAGAGACTTCTTAAGCTTATAAACTAGCTCCTTTTCTCCTTCCACTATAAAACCTTCAGGCTAGTTCATATAGATTTATTCTTCAAAGTCACCATGAGGAAATGTTGTCTTTACATCCATCTGTTCTATCTCAAGTTCAAATGTTGCAGCTAAAGACATTAGTACCCTTATGAAAGTTAGTTTAGCAACATGTGAGAAAATTTCACCAAAGTCGACTCCCTCAACTTGGGAATATCCTTTCGCTACAAGTCAAGCCTTGTACTTATTGACTTAACCTGCTCCATTCATCTTTTTCTTGAACACCCACTTACTGCTGATATGTTTCCTTCCATTTGCTAACACAAATAGATCCCATGTTTCATTTTTCCTTAAGGACTCTATATCTTCTTCCATGTCCCTTTTCAAGAATTTACTCTCTATCGAGTCAATTTCTTCCCTTAAGAACCTAGGATCTTCATGTATGGATGATAATGAAAAACCAGAGTGAAACTCGGGTGGATTATACCTTTTTGGTTGTTTTATTTCTCAACCAGACCTCCTGACGTCCACAGTCTACTATTCCATCTCTTCATTGGATTCCATCAACTCACCTAAATCCCGACTCTCATCATTCATTTCAAACTATTGCTTTTCTAGTTATTTTATTTCATCCTCTTCATCCTTGGAGGTTCCTTTGACTTCTATGAAGGTCACATACCAACTATAAACTACCTTCCTCATCACTGGGTTCCACAACTTATACTCTTTTACTCCATCCTTGTACCCGATGAAGATGCACTTCTTTGACTTGTTGTCAAGTTTGGTTCTTTTCTCCTTTGGGATATGCATAAAGACATCACACCCAAACACTTCGAGATGTGTAAGAGAGGGATTTTTACCATCCCATGCCTCATATGGAGTCTTGTCGACTATAGTTGTGGACGACAACATATTCACCAGGTAACATGACATGTCAAATATGTCTGCCCAGAATTCTTGTGTGACTCCTGTGTGAAGATTCAATATGCTAAGATAGATAACATTAGTATTCAATTCAATTTCACAACAATAGCATATCAATGATCACTGAAAGATTAACAAGCACAACATAAACACAAGAGACACAAATTTATCCTGGGAAACCCTCTAGGGGAAGAAAACCCAGCAAAAATTTCTCAATATAGATGATCAAAAGTACAAAGACAAAACCCCAAACAAGTGCTCCTTCTCCTTGCAGATCTCTCTCTCTCTCTCTCTCTCTCTCTCTCTCTCTCTCTCTCTCCTATGTGAATTACACAAGTGAATGAATGAATAAATGAGAGAGCCTAGCTCTCTATTTTATACATTCACTTCTACTTTAATTTTACAACTTGACATGTCGGCCTCAACTAACTTTACCACTCAACTAATGCTAACTGGGTCGACTCCTCTAGGGGACTTAAAATCCCCATTACATTTGACTCTAGGGGGATCTATTGCCCCGACTTACAAGGGAGGATTTACCTCATGGCTCTATGGTGAACAAATACAATAATAACATCCTGACGGAGGAATAAAACATCTCCAAATAAATTACAATAATCGAATAGAATAGAATATTCTTCGAAGTTACAATATTTCAACACTCCCCCTTAACAAGAAGGGTATTCTACTAACAACAACAACATCAACTGTAGGATTAAGGAGAGAGAGCATCATCAACAAAATCAAGGTGATACATCTATAAATCATTGAAATTTTTCTTCAACATCATCAGCAACTGGAACACCTTCAACATCTTCAGTACGAGAGCATCATCTTCTACAACACTGATTCTTCATCTTTGATCTTCATCTTCTGCAGCACTCGATCGATCGATCGTCTACAACAACACTTGATCTCTCGATCATCTACAACAACTCTTGATCTTTCGATCAACAACAACTCTTGATCTTTCGATCAACAACAACATCATCTGCAACAACATAACCTGCAACACACATGATCCAATTACTGGATGATCAATCCCTCTCACTTTAGGACATCATTCCAAGGATGATGCAATCCTGACCCAATTATGGGATGATTAGTCCCTCTCACTTTAGGACATAAGTCCAAGGATGATGCAATCCTGATCCAGTTATGAGATGATCAATCCCTCTCACTTGAGTACATAAGTCCAAGTCCAGGGATGATACAATCCCAACCACACTCACAGAGACAAAAGTCTGCAGTTCACTTTAGGACTAATTTCCAGGGATGATACAATCCCAACCACACTCATGGAGACAAAATTCCACGGATCACTTTAGGACTAATGTCCAGGGATGATACAATCCCACTACAACGTCACGAAGACAAAAGTCTGTGGATCAATTTAGGACTAATGTCCATCGATGATACAATCCCAACCACACTCACGGAGACAAAAGTCCGTGGATCACTTCAGGACTAATGTCCAGGTATGATACAATCCCACTGCAACGTCACGAAGACAAAAGTCTACGGATCAATTTAGGACTAATGTCCATCGATGATACAATCCCATTGCAACATCATGGAGACAAAATTATGCGGATCACTTTAGGACTAATGTCCAGGGATGATGCAATCCCACTGCAACATCACGGAGACAAAAGTCTGGAGATTACTTTAGGACATGAAGTCCAGAGATGATGCAATACCACTGGAACATCATCATCACTGCTCCCCCTTTTGAGGAAGGTTCTTCGAACCACACCAAGCTTGTCACGGAAGTACTCAAACTTCACTCGAGACAGAGCCTTAGTCAACACATCAACAACTTGATCATCGGTGCTCACATACTAGAGCTTTATAGCTCCCTTCTGTACCATATCTCGTATGTAAAAATACTGAATTTCTATGTGCTTTGACTTGTCATGGAACACCGGGTTCTCTGTCATCTTTATACAACTTTGGTTGTCACATAGAATCATCGTGGTATCCAACTCTAGGTCAAATAGACTTGACATCAATTTTCGAAGCCATATGGCTTCACAACTAGCAGAACAAGCTGCTATATACTATGCTTTAGCTGTGCTGAGAGAAACACTGGACTGCTTCCTGCTAAACCATGAGATCATGGCGGATCCCAGACAATAACATCCACCGGAGGTTCTCTTCCTGTCTGAGACACTTCCATCCCAATCTGCATCTGTATAACCATACAATCTGTAGTCATGATCTCCAACATAGTATAGACCAAAGTCTATTGTACCTTTCAGGTACCTTATCACATGCTTTGCAGCTACCGGGTGAACCTGTCTAGGCTCAACTAGATACTGACTCGAGGTGTTCATAAAAAAGCATATATCTGGCCTCATATTTGTCAGATACATCAACGACCCAATAATCTGTCTGTACTGAGTCACATCCACTAGCTATGACGATTCATCAGATAACAACTTCAGGTTGGTATCCATGGGTGTGGCCATGGCTTTACATTCCAACATATCAAACTTTTTAGGATTTCCACAACATACTTTCCCTGGTTGAGAAAGATTCCTTCTGGGTTCCGCCATACTTCCAGACCTAGAAAATAGTGCATCAATCCAAGGTCTTTCATCTCAAATTCTTCAACGAGCTTCTTCTTGCACTCTACAATATGTTTCTCATTTCCTGTCAGAAATAAATCATCCACTTACAACAATAATATGACAGGTTCATCATCCATAACCTTAAAGTAAAGGTTAGGGTCGGCTTTACTTTTGGTAAAGCCTAAGCTCGTAAAAAATATATCTATCCTTCTGTACCAAGCTCTGGGAGCCTGCTGCAATCCATACAGATCCTTCTTCAACTTGCATACGTGAGTCCATCTGTCTTCAACTTCAAATCCCTGTGGTTGTTCTATTGATAATAGCTTTAAAGGTAGTGTTAGATCTACTTTAAACAAGTTATCTTACTATGAAATGGTGAGTTCCAATGTCAGATATGAAATGATTAACTAAAGTTCCTTAACATCTTAGCCATTTTAGAATTCAAACTAAACTTGATAAGAAAAACTCAAACTCTTAAATGGAAGGAAAATTGAATCATTTCATCAATAGCAATGAGAAAGATACATACTTACAATTCTTGAGATGCATCCCTCCTCCTTTGCCATGAGATTTCCTTTCTTCACCCTTGCCTTTGATGAAGATTCCAAGCTTTCCAATCCTCCAAATCTCTCCAGCATTCATGTGCTCTTCCTTTTGCCTCCCTTACTATGCCCCAAATTCCTTTGTTTTATAGCATTGGCAAAATGGGCCCTCAAGTTTCTCCTTTGAGTGTGGGATAATCCATTTTCATGATTTTTTTATTATTTTCTCTCAAAAACCCACTTTCCATATTATTTTTAGGATTTTGTCACAACTTTAGCATATTCAAGTACAATTAATGCACTTTTGTGCATTTCTTCTCACTATTTGACTGGTGGAGCTTAGGTTTGAGCTTTTCATGAGTAGTTCAATTACTGAACTTTGTCTTCATAAGCTACCTCTTTCTTCACCCAATATTTCTGATTGTGGATGTAGCGATTAGATAAGAGAGGACTTGTTCTCTTGTGTACTTGTATTTTGTCTTCATGTTGCGGGCACATAGTAAAATATGCTTCTTCTTTTCACTTAGTTAAGAGTGTTAATTTGAATGTTAACAGATGCCCCCTAATGTGTGAGGTCTGAAGCAGAGCTAAGGGTCGAAATACGTTACGAAAATTGATACTCTTCAAACTGATACTCTTCATACTGATACTCTTTATTGATCAAAGCAAGGATGAGGAAAGGATAAGCTCACGGGTGCAGGATCAGGATAACACCTGCAAGTCAAACATAGCAATTTCTCAAATATATAATATCTTCCTGAGGCGGGCATACCCATGCTCAGTAGTAAACAAGCATGGCCACGAACAATACACAGTGGATCCATGTCAAAAGTAAATTTTTCAGAATTGTAACCATGCACTTTGATGAGTGCAAAAACAAGGTATTTATTGAACTTCTGACATGGTAGTTTAATCTTGCGCATCTCGGGCAGTGCATCGATGAGTGATACAACTATTTTTCCCAAGGTCTTCAATACAAACTGATAATAGTACGATTTTATATCATGCGAATAAATGAACTGATGTCGAGCATAATAAAACACCATCTGATTACCAGTCATTGATGTATACCATTAACAGATGCGAAGAGACCCTCCGATAATGATGATGGAATCTAAGGTACTGAGTACAAACTAGCAAGTGTGAATAGATGTTCTGAAGTCGAACACTTTTAGAATCAAACAATCAGGGGTCATTGATGTATACCCGTTGTCATTTGCGAGGAAAACTGCCACTAATGATTGCAAGATCCAAGGTACTCTCGGGTTTCTAGATCCATGTCCTAGATGATGATTTGGTGTCGATAGGAATAGATCCATCGGAAGGAGGGCATTAATGCATCCCACATCAGTCGATACGAAACAAAGATCAATAGTCTGATATAATTTGGTAGAACTGTGAGATCCAACACTGTATACTGAAACAAGGAAGGCCGACATGATTGGTCAGGAATATTTGAGGAATGGCTGACTCGGTTTGAACTTTCCTTAAACACATAACACGACGATGAATGGACACTTGGCAACATAGGACTTTGAGTAACCGACCTTAATGAAATCTTCCAATGCCAGATGCATTAACGAAAGCTGCATTGGCGATGGGAAGGATAATCCATTGGTGGAGATTTGTTCAAAATACTGGGACAGTTTCCTAAGGCAAATGTAGATGGTGTACTGAAAGCGGATACAAAATGATGTGCCATGTTCAAGGGCGACCAGGACTGACTGTTGTCGTTTTCTTCGAAGTTTATAATGTGAACTGATTCAAGTCTCTTCCTTTTTGGTTTTTTGTGTTTTCCAAATTTTTTAACCTTTTTCATTTATTAGCTTGAAAAAAGAATAATGCATGCTATGATACATCAGAGGAAACGAGTGTCTCAAGGGCATGCGCCTAAATGTCAAGGGCATGGGTCAGGCCAAGGCAAAGATCCATATTGCAAACAAGGGTTGAGCTAGTTATGTACACTCTTACAAATGTTTCCTCCATGGATACGGGTCAAATATACAAAAGCAATGGTTTATAGGCATCTTGTAACAGAAAGTGACTGCAAAGAAAAATACGCAACATAAGCAATAAGCAACGAAACAGTTTGCATGGATGTTCAAGTGGATATTTTAACACATGCTTATGTAAAATGACAAAAAATTGGGAGCCCATCAGGATATGGTCAGAAATGTATGAAAGAGAAATATGTGGTCTCAAACTCCAAGTCATGATGGGACTAACAAGGCTCCGGGGCCTATGAGAATAACTCAGCATGGGAACCAAAATGGAAATGGGGTGTTGACTAGGGTGTCCCATGTTCGGTAGGCTCTTCTGTCGGAGTGGTGGAAAATACAGATATGAAGGGCTGACCCACCAATTTCCAACAGGTTCGACCCTATGGCAAGTTTGGGTTGCAAAAGGTTCAAATGCATCTTCACAAAGGGATGGCCTAAACCTATATGCAAGCTTCCAAATATACCAGATCAGATCGAGGAACATGCAGATCATTCTCCTATACTTGGGTAGATTTAATCCAATTATGCTCCCAGTGGCCCCACAAAAGATGTCCTTAGGTGGGTGCAACCAAATGTTTACAACTTCGGGGATATATTCATTTGATGATAAAATGTAATCCAGGAAGTCATGTGAGCTGGGAGATCTCACAGCCCAAATGGACCAAGTAACCAGATCATCTTCCTCCATCAAGGGAAGATTTTGATCCGAATCTGTCGAAGCTATTTGAGTAGCTTGGTATGAAACTTCTACGACAGATAGGGGTGATCCAAATGCTTGCCAACATTTAAATGACATTACACAAGCTGAGGTCCCTTCATCCACTATGGTTAGAAATATGTTCTTACCATGAGTCGTTACTTTAATTTGAAAAGCAATTTCGGAAAGGATCCTAAATATTGAATGGTCTATGTCTAATGTGATCAAAGTCTCATCGGACGGATCAACAGCGCCGATTGTAGATAATAGTGCCTTTCTTTGCACAGAATGACATTGCAATACCTCCAAGGCCAACATGGAACATGGTACTTGAGCTAGGTCCTCAAGAACATTACCGTTCTGAGCACCTCGCATGTTAGGATTATCCATTGTTCTACGTAGAACACCTTTAGGGGGGTGTGGTACTAAGTCTATGGATGGTTTCTCAATGTAGAGAGAACCACTTGGCTGTGATACCGATTGATCTGATGTACTAGGAGAGACATCATAAGGATCAAGTCTTGTTTGAATGTTCATCTCATGATCACACGTGAAGACATTGGCATTAAGATCATTGCCCCCTTGCGGGGGGGGTTGGCTGGTTGCCCCCTGGCGGGGGTACCGGTGTCAAAATAATGGGTTGTTGTTTCCCACCGCATTGAAGCATAGTTGGTGCATCTTTGTTCCCAGAGTTGGCATTTTGCTTACTCTTGTATTTCTTCTTCTTGTCCCTAAGGTCTTTGGACTCGACTATAAGGATTTTAGAATTCTGGGAAGGATTAGCACTTTGCTTACCCTTATACTTCTTCTTCTTTCCTCTCAGGTCTATGGATGAGACTATGAGGATGTTAGAATTGTTGGAAGGATTAGCAGGTTCCTGCATTGCCTGTCCATCTGTGGGATGCGAATTTTGAATAGAAACTTGTCCCAAATGTTGGGTAATCTGCTCAAGTTGGTTAAGGGAATCCATCATACCATTGGCATGAGGTCCATGTGGAAGCCTATCTATATCAAATGTAGGTCTCACGGGTTGGTTCCAAAAATATTGGTTACTTTCTAGAACCTGACCACTCCATTGCGGAATGGGGTTAATGGTTAGATTGCCCCCTTGCGGGGTTAGGCCCAAAAAAGATTGGTTACTTTCTAGAACCTGACCACTCCATTGTTGTGGTCCTTGGGTGTGGTAAGAATTCCAAGGTGGGTTTCCCCTTTGCGGAGACTGACCCCAAGAATATTGGCTACTTCCTGGAACATGACTAATGGGTGGATTGCCTCCTTGTGGAGGTGGGGCCCAAGAAGATTGGTTACTTCCTAGATCCCAACCATACCATGGAGGTTGAACTTGGTATTGAAAATCATTCCAAGGTTGAATTCCTCCTTGTGGAGGTGGCATCCAAAAAGATTGGTTACTTCCTAAATGTTGTCCATTCCATGGTGGAACGGGATGGATGGATGGATTGCCCCCTTGCGGAGGTAGGCCCCAAAAAGATTGGTTACTTTCTGGAATCTCACCAAACCATTGATTGTCTCCTTGGTTTAGATAAGCGTTCCAAGGTCGATTTCCTCCTTGCGAAGGTTTCCCCCAAGAAGTTTGGCTACTTCCTGAAACATGACCAATGGGTGGATTGTCTCCTTGCGAAGGTGGTGCCCAAGAAGATTGGTTACTTCCTAGAACTTGCCCACTCCATTGTGGGATGGGGTTGATAGGTGGATTTCCCCTAGGCATTGTGTTAGGTAAGTCGGAGGATAACCCCCCGGTGCATTTCCACTAATCTGAGGAGCATAACCCCAATTGGCATAAATATTCCATGGTTCATTGCTTCTGTTAGGAATATTACCATTCCATGGTGAAGGGTTGCCCCCATAAGTAGAATTTGGACAAGTGTTACGTATTCCAAGAGGATTCTGGTTGACTCCTTGTGTGTGTTGACCTTGATTAGTCAAACCATATGGAAAACCAATGTTTGGTAAGGCACACCCTTCAGTAGGGATTCCTGCAGACGAAGTGGATGTACTTCCGGGATTGGAACCCGAAACTGTACCAACTGGCACTGAAGTGTTGGTTGAACTTGTGCTACTAACAGGTATATTAACTGTTGGGATTGATGTAGAGGCCAAATTGGAAGTATTGATACCTCCAACAACTGTTTTATGTTGCGACGATGTAGTCCCTTGTGCTCATGTTGAAGCCATAGGGTCACTTGTTGAATTTTGCATGTCATTCAAACTTTCAAAAAGAGGTTTGATATCACCCAGTGACTCACGGATAGTAAGTACAACTGGTTCTGAAAGACTCATCAAAGGTGGAATTACATGAGCATTTGTGTGATTTTTCAATGTTTCAATTTCAACTGGAGTAAGATCATCAACTATGTCTGCATTCAGTCTGTGATGTGATAATGAATGTTCAGGGTTTGTTTGATGTTGTTCTTCTCGAGTAATATTAATTGTATTTAAAATCAATTTTGTTTCCAAGTCATTAGGACGTGGTTTTTGTATATGTCTCTGCAATGTAGCAGGGCCTTCAATTTCTAGTGAATCACCTTGCTACCACCGTGACTGGTGGATCAGGAGAGTAGCCACTTCTAAGAAGTTGATAAAAGGATGTGTTTAAAATGATATTCTTAATCAAACAATCCTAAGGCAATCTAGACTCGACAAAAAGAACAAGTGTCCACACAGTAAAAAGTCCTATAGATCCAAGCAAGCACACTACTTTTCCAAAGAGACGAAGCTTAATGAAAAGCTGGATTGGAGGGCCTTCTGAAACTAGTATTTGCTGAGGGATATCAAGCCTCAAACAATTGCAAGTAGTGAAGGTATGAGAAACATTTACAATAAACTTTAATCGCTAGGGGTGCAAGTGTTGGTTCCTGACCAATCACCCTCCCAAGGAGTAAACGTTCCAAAGTCTATTCCAGGTATTACAAGTGTCCCCCACTCACAATAGCCTATGTGATATCCTAGGAATAGCCACTAAAGTTACCACTTCACAATCGACGGTCGGGCGGAACAGTTGTAAGTCGAGGACAACTCTCATAACTAGGAACTCTAGAAACAGTGATGTCACCCCGAGGACTTGTCACTGAACATAGAATCCCCTGATGAGATCATGTCCCACTAAATAAGCAAGAGGGGGGAGCCACCCTTACTTATCCAGATTGACCTCGTGCTTAACGCATGTTTAAGAAGCGCTTTCCCGACAAGCATTTTTTGCTACTAATGGATTTACTCTCAGTAATCAATGCTAGTTTCAAAATTTTTACAGCCCAAGAGTGTTAACTCTCCAAACCTAATCCAGGGCACTAACCTAATCTTGTTGGTGATATGAAAATCAAAAGTTGGTCAATTTTAGATTAAGCGCCAATTTTAAGGGTAGTTTGCTTAGTTTCAGGAGTGGAAGTGAAACTGGTGGTGTTTTGACTTAAAAAATATGAACCACACAATGCAATATGCTCACTATACTACATTTCTATTCGATGAATGTTCTAAACTAGTGAAAGGTTAGAGGTTCATGTGTGTCTTTCAATCATGCAAAATGGTTTGGTCGATTTTGTATTTTCATGCACAATTCTTCTGAAATATGGATAATAATTGATTTCAAAGATCAATGTAAACCAAACAAATATATCAAGTGAAAATGAATCTAATTCTATTACACGAGGGATCTCTGTTTCTCATTCACAAGATCGCATGAAGGCCTAAGTGAAGAGGATACGCAGAGCCCTTTGGAATGCTTATGAATTAAATTCTAGACTGTTACAATTGAGATCCACTTTCTCATTCACAAGATCGCACGAAGGCCCAACTGAAGAGGATACGGTGGCTCAAAAAACTGTATGCAAAAAATGAAATCTAGTATGTTACACGTGAGATCCACTTTCTCATTCACAAGATCGCACGAAGGCCCAAGTGAAGAGGATACGACGGCTCAAAAATAAGATGCTTGAAAAATCAAATCCTAAACTATTACACTTGAGATCCACTTTCTCATTCACAAGATTGCACAAAGGCCCAAGTGAAGAGGATACGGTGGCTCAAACACAACTTATCACAAAAAAATTGAGATCTAAAGCTACAAATTCCTCTAATTGTGCAAGAGTATAATGAAAATACTTGTAAATTCAAAACAAAATTTGACTAGTTAAAGCTTGTGTTTGTTTTTGGAAGAAAATTGATTTCAAAATAACTTAAAGTGTGGTGTTCAAAATTTTTTGATGTTCAATGCAAATGTGTTCAAATAATCTTTTCAAATGTTAGAACTGAGATTTGGTTTCATGTTTCAGATGTGCAAGTTTATGATATTCAAAAATTAAAGGGCCTTAAGATTCTTTGAACAAATCTTGATATTTCGTCAATTTTTTTGATTTGCAAACTCTTAAATGAATCAAATGTTTTTAGATATCAGTCCTAATATTATGTAATTAGGGATCCAACGGCAACATATAACTTGAAGCAAATGAATCTACCATAAATTTAAGAAAATTTTGAAATAAATGTCAATTTGGGCCATTTTTGGAGGTTTTTGGTAAGAAATTCCAAATCTAAGGAGCTCAAAGCCTCCCAAATTTTCCTCAACTAGTGGTAAACTGATCCTAAGAAGTTTTAAAATCTTTGTGAAGGTCTGCAAGTACAAAAATAAAGCCTCAAATCTGCCCTAAAACAATGAAAATTCAAAACTAGGTGTCTTTTCAAGGTTATTCTTCATGTTTTTGTTTTTTAATTTTTGCAAATTATGAAAGGAGTCAAAATTATTTCAAACATCAGTCCCAATAATATCCAATCAGGTGCCTAACAGAAAAATATGGCTTTAATAAAGTGGATCTAACACCAATTTAAAAAAACAATTGGAAAGAAATGACAATTTGGGCTATTTTTAGTGGTTTTGGGAGGAAAAATTGCCAATCTAAAGATATTAACCCAAACTCTTCAAAAAATTTCAGAACTTTTCAAAGTTAGTGATAAA
The DNA here is from genome assembly GCA_027924585.1 of Larix kaempferi. Taxonomy (NCBI): domain Eukaryota; kingdom Viridiplantae; phylum Streptophyta; class Pinopsida; order Pinales; family Pinaceae; genus Larix; species Larix kaempferi. The sequence continues at coordinate 12,240,072 of BSBM01000486.1, forward strand.
ATGATATTAAAATATTTAGAATCCTTAAGAAGTTCTACAAATTCAAAAATATAGGCACCAAACGGCACCAAAACAAAGAGATCTCAAAACTAGTTCATAATTCATGCAAATCTGAAGCATGGAGGCTTTGAAGCTTAGAAAAGTTTGAAAATCTCCCAAATATTTGGATAAGGAGGATAAAAATGAGGTCTGCACTCTGATATCAGATATTCCTAATCCCATACAAGAATAAAAGATCAACAAAACAAAGGAAAGAGGGAAGAATTGGGCACAAATCTCAAGAAAAACCTTCAATGCACTCTCTAGCAAATGAGGCTGAAATCTAGCTTGTTCTTTGAAGTTTTTGAGAGTGTAGGAGTGGATATAGGCCGGTGTTGAGCCTATAAACCTGAAGCATAGGTTCTTGAAGGGATCTTAAAGCATTCTTAGAGTAGATCTGAAAATTTAGAACACCAAAAATGAAGAATTTTTCAAGAAAAAACCTCCAATGCACTCTCTATCTAAGCATGCTGAAATCTAGCTTCATCTTTGAAGTTTTTGGGAATGTAGGAGTGGATCTAGGCCGGTTTTGAGCCTATAAACCTGTAGCATAGGTTCTTGATGGGATCTTAAGGCAAATCTAGAGTATATCTGAAAGGTTAGAACACCAAAAATGAAGAAATTTGCAAGAAAAAACATAAATTTTCAAGAAAAATCAACTAGTATGGTTGCCAATCTGATAATAGCTTTAAAGGTAGTGTTAGATCTACTTTAAACAAGCTATCTTACTATGAAATGGTGAGTTCCAATTTCAGATATGAAATGATTAACTAAAGTTCCTTAACATCTTAGCCATTTTAGAATTCAAACTAAACTTGATAAGAAAAACTCAAACTCTTAAATTGAAGGAAAATTGAATCATTTCATTAATCGCAATGGAGAAGATACATACTTATAATTCTTGAGATGCATCCCTCCTCCTTTGCCATTAGATTTCCTTTCTCCACCCTTGCCTTTGATGAAGATTCCAAGCTTTCCAATCCTCCAAATCTCTCCAGCATTCATGTGCTCTTCATTTTGCCTCCCTTACTATGCCCCAAATGCCTTTGTTTTATAGCATTGGGAAATGGGCCCTCAAGTTTCTCCTTTGAGTGCGGGATAATCCATTTTCATGATTTTTTATTATTTTCTCTCAAAAACCCACTTTCCATAGTATTTTTAGGCTTTTGTCACAACTTTAGCATATTCAAGTACAATTAATGCACTTTTGTGCATTTCTTCTCACTATTTGACTGGTGGAGCTTAGGTTTGAGCCTTTCATGAGTAGTTCAGTTACTGAACTTTGTCTTCATAAGCTACATCTTTCTTCACCCAATCTTTCTGATTGTGGATGTAGCGATTAGATAAGAGAGGACTTGTTCTCTGTTGATGTATATGTAACTTCGGAATGTATTTCACATATATGTATATTGTATTCCTATAGAGATGTTATTATTCCTCTATACGGAAGTGTTGTCATTTATATTGTAAGTGTCGTAACTTATACTTGATGGGTTATTAGACCACCTTGTTGGGGTCGGCCCTGTATAAGTCATGTGGGTCAAAGGGTTATTAGACCACCCTATTGGGGGTCGGCCATGTGGGTCAAAGGGTTATTAGACCACCCTAGTGGGGGCCGGCCCAGTCAGCATTATGTTAAGTGGTTAAGTTGAGGCCGACCTAGTTGAGTAAAGGTCAAGTCAAGTTAGTGTATAAATAGAGAATGTGTCTCTCTCATTTTACACATTCTATTTCTCTCACTCACACTTGGGAGAGTGGCGCACTTGTGGAGGAGGAGGCTCTGCTGCTAGGAGAAGACTATCTCTTGTATTCTGGTTGTATCATTGCTCTATCTATCTCTAAGGAAGTTATTGGGGTTTTTCACCTTTATGGTTTTCCCCAAGTAAACTCTGTGTCTCTTGTGTGCTTGCATTATTATGTCCATGATTGATATGCTGTAGATTTGTTGTACATGTTGTTCTCTCAGTTAAGATCCTAGATTAGATTGAAGTAAATTCTGAAAATTTAACATGGTATCAGAGCTAGCCTGAAAGAAGGCATGATATGGCATGTATGACACTTGTTGCACTTACGATGCTAGGGCTTGATATAGCAAAAACCAATCATCGTATCACTTTCACTATAAATCCATTTTGGAAAATTTTTGGATCTGAAACTTTTACAGGTCGAAGATTAGATCCCCATGTACCTTGTGTCCAAAGGACAACCTCTAATTCGTTGTACTTTATGATTTATGATCTGTACAATATAGGATTTCTGCCTCTTCCAAATCTGAGTCAAAATCAGGTGACCTTGGGAAAAAGGTCATAACTTGGGCTAGGAAGCTCCAAATGAAATTTCGTAAAAAGTGACAGATAGTACACATCCTATACTATCTCAGGAAAAAATTTCAGAGGCCGACGTTGAACCAGTGACACGTGGCACGCCGTACAAGTTTGCTCTCCTATATTATCCCATAAACAGGTCACATCGCGACACTTGGAATAACTCTCTCTCAGAGAATCCATTTGAGGTCAGACCTATCGGGATGGAAAGATAATAGGTCGGGCTATCTCAGGAAAAATTTTCAGAGGCCGAAGTTGAAATAGTGGCACGTGGCACTCCATACAAGTTCGCTCTCCTATATTATCCCATAAACAGGTCACGTTGCGACACTTGGTATAACTCTCTCTCAGAGAATCCAATTGAGGTCAGACCTGTCAGGATGGAAAGATAACAGGTCGGGTTATCTCTGAAACATTTTTTAGACCCTATGGATCAAAACGTTCGGAGTTACACTAGAAACAATCAGGTACATATTTCTGTCAAAACAGAATTATTTTTGAGTACCTTCATTCATGGCTTCCGGAATTTAGGGCTTCGAAGAAAGTTGGAATTTTTGTAATCGGAGACCATGGCTGGATGCTACTCATCAAAATAGAAATTTAGAGACCAAGATCAGATTTTTTGGTTGGGCAGAAGGTCGGGCTTGATCAAACCCCAGTTCAGGACTTTGATCGGAAAGATGGAAAATTAGGGCTTCTGCAAAAATTGGAATTTTGGAAATCTGTGACCATGGCTAGAAGCTCCTCAGAAAAATCGAAGCTTAGGGTTTTGAATCAAATATTTTGGTTGGGTGAAGCTCCGGGAAACTCAAACCCTAATTTAGGGTCCTCCCTAGTGAATCCAGAAATCTAAAAGGCAATTTTGAGGGGTGAAACTTTGCAGTTTTCAAATTCTGAACATACCAACTTGATCAGCTCATCAAGGCGCATATTTCTATCCTTTCGGAAGTTTGAAATTCAAAGTTTGAATTCTTGGGGTTTCTTTGACAAACCCTAATCCAGCTCCAGGTCCAGTTCTTGCAAATCAAGTGGATTGGGTTGATCCTAGAAGAAGATGGATTGGTCACCTACATAAGTGAAGAAGTTCCTGTCTCAGAGAGAGATGAGACTAAGGCCTTCCATAAGAAGATTACAAGCAATCTTGACAGGTATGGCTTACAGGTATGTTTCATGGTTAAGTTTATCATATGTTTGTCTTCATATCATTACAGTACAATCTTGATTAATTACTGGACTTGTCGTATCACCTTAATAGAAGATATTCATTGATTAAGGTTTTGACACTTATGATTGTACTAATGCATTGTGATGTTGTATGAGGTTTATGTTGTTTGCTAACACAAAAGGTACACCAAGAAAGTCAAATCATGTTCTACTTCAAGAACATATGCTCATGGTGACATAAAGACAAAGATTCATCCATTGTCATGGATCACATAGAAGATCTACTTTTGAGGTATGTATAACTTGGTTCTACAATGGTTAACTTATGAGACATGCAGGTTACTAGCACAAGTCACTGAAGAGAACCAAAAGACATTATGTGGGTATGTTAGACATAGCTAGCATGCTAATCCAAGTATGTTTTCCTATATCAAGCTAGAATCCTACCTTGTGTTAGGATCTTATATTGTTGTGTTGTTGATAATGATTATTCATGAAGTCATAGGTTTGAATAATCATGGTTGTATGCATATTATGTTTCTTACCATAATTGATGATATGACTAACCATAAGAATCATGAAGGTATAGGTTTGAATAATCACGGGTTTTATGCATATTATATCTCTTATCTTGATTGATGATTCAACTAACCAGAAGAGTCCTATGATCAAATAAGAATATGTATGAGTAAAAGAAGACTTCCCTGAAACCTTGAATACTAATGTTTATTATCTGTGAATGATCATGAATATACATGTTTAAGATTATTGTGTTTTGATGGTATTAAGATTATACTAATAAATGTGTGATTATGTATGAGACCTCAAGGATAACACAATGATGATACTAATAAGCATGCATAGTGATTAAGGATGGATGTAAGTTCAAGGACAGGTAATCCAGGAAGCAAAGATCAAGAGGGAGCACACTCTAGTTGTTCCTGCAAGAAAGCAAAGGAGCACACTTCAGTAGTTTCTGCAAGGATGCAGATATTCAGAGGGAGTTGACCACTTCTCACAATCCACATAAGAATGGAGTTGTAGAAAAGAAGCAAAGACTGAGAGGGAGTCAATCCAACAAACAAACAAAGATAAGTATTTGAATTGTCATTACTTGCATATTTTATTGTTTAAATAATACTGTTCAATAATGTATATACTGATGTTCCTAGAATTAGGTTGTGTATATTGCATATTAGAATAGTTGCATTGATGAACAGTATACTACTAATATGCATGGGTAAGTGGCCTATGGCACTGTACAACATTCCATTGCTACTTATCTAGAATGAAACCTCTTTGCTGACATGTTGGGAGTTGTGCACACTCTTAACAATGTTCTGGTAGAGATTGGAAGGCATCTAGAAAGTTATGGGATATGGATAAATGTTGTATTGAAGCATTGGCTAAGATAATTGCATGACTGTATGACATATTTCTTTATGTGTAAGAATTTGTTCTGAAAACTATGAGATGTTTTCTAATCATGCAATTTAACTTGTTGTGTAGGAAAGATCGTATTCCATCACCTACAAAAGAAGAACTACAACATTTGTTCAGCAACAAAATTATCTATTGAAGATATTGAAGTTCCCAGGATATGGGAAGAATGCCATGATCCGTCGATCATGAAGAATGATGTTTGGGATGTAGTCCCAAGACCTGAAGGGAAGTTTGCTATGACTTCCATATGGATCTATCAAGATCAAGCATGCTGCAGATGGCAGCATAGAGAAATATAAAAGTGATGAAATAGAAGATACACCAGATGGATTTCAAGACAGCTTTCTTGAATGGTGTAGTTGGAGAAGAAGTGTATGTGGAGCAGCCACTTTGTTCTGAGACACATGACATGGAGTCATATATGTGCAGAACTTGGGTATGATGTACCACTTTCTAAGTATGGAGGTGTGGCAGAGTGCAGATGGAATCTTCCTTGGACAAGGGAAGTATGTAGTAGAGATCCTGAAGAGGTTCGGGATGATGGACTGCGAGGCTATGGCATCGAACCTGAAGCTTCTGTGTGATGCTTCATCTGAACCGGTTGATGTCACTATGTATCGTCAGATGATTGGGTCCTTGATGTACCTGACGAACATGAAACCAAATATTTGCTTTGCGGTGAACACATTGAGCCAGTTCCTGACAGATCCGAGGAGTGTTCACCTAGTTGTTGTAAAGCATATTCTAAGGTACCTAAAGGGTACAGTTGATTATGGGCTCAAATATGATGCGAATCAAAAGTTTAACCTGTAGGGTTATGTTGATTCAGATTGGGCTGGCAGTGCTACAGATAGGAAGAGCACATCTGGATGCTGCTTCAGTATGGGATTAGGTGTGATCTCTTGGTTTAGCAGGAAGCAGTCCTGCGTAGCACTGAGTACAGCTGAGGCAGAGTATGTTGCAGCTTGTTCAGCTAGTTGTGAGGTAGTATGGCTACGGAAGCTACTGTCTGAGTTATTTGATCTCCCATTGGATGCTACTGGTATCTTTTGTGATAACCCAAGTTGTGTGAAGCTATCCGAGAACCCAGTGTTTCATGACAGGTCGAAACACATAGAGATCAAATATCACTATATCAGGGATATGGTGCAGAGAGGACCTGTGAAGCTCCTGTACCTTGCGACGGACGAGCAGATTGCAGATGTATTCAGGAAACCACTAGCCAGAGTGAAGTTCGAGTACTTCAGAGAGAGGCTTGGTGTTCTTCGGATTGATGACACTTCGAGGAAGAAGTGATGGACACATTTGCAGAGGCCATTCCAAGCATGTTGGAAGGAGGATCCTTCACATGGCTGTGGATGTAAGTGCTGGATGATGAGCATCAGGATGATGCTCCAGTTATTTCTCTGTATATGCATCAGGATGATGCTGGATATGATCAGTTGGATCATTTATATGTATATGTATGTATGCATCATGTTGGATGCTGGATATGATCAGTTGGATCATTTATATGTATATGTATGTACGCATCATGTTGGATGCTGGATATGATCGGTTGGATCATTTGTATGTATTTTGTATATGCATCATGTTGGATGCTTGGACCATGTATCTGTATATGTATCAGGTGGATACATTGTATGATCAGGTGGATCATGTATGGTGATATGTATCATGTATTTGTATTTGTATCAGGTGGATACACTGTATGATTAGGTGGATCATGTATGATGATATGTATCAGGTAGATACTTGGTATGCATCAGGTAGATGCATTGTATGATCAGGTGGATCATGTATGGTGATATGTATCATGTATTTGTATTTGTATCAGGTGGATACACTGTATGATCAGGTGGATCATGTATGATGATATGTATTAGGTAGATACTTGGTATGCATCAGGTAGATGCATTGTATGATCAGGTGGATCATGTATGGTGATATGTATCATGTTTTTGTATTTGTATCAGGTGGATACATTGTATGATCAGATGGATCATGTATGATGATATGTATCAGGTAGATACTTGGTATGCATCAGGTAGATGCATTATATGATCAAGATGATCATGGATGACGAGCTTTATGATGTTCCTCCAAATGACATGCAGCAGGATGTTGCAGTGATGATGATCGGGATGATCATGTGTACATCAGGATGATGTATGGTGAGTATCAGGTTGATACTCTATGGTCGTGGATCAGGTTATGCATATGAGCATATAATTTGGCCTTGGGAGATTTGCATATAGTCTTTCGAGGTTTTGCCTATGGCATATAATTTGGCCCTGGGATATCTAGCAAATGCTCTTTCGAGGTTTTGCTCTGGGAGGACATATAATTTGGCCCTGGGAGATCTGCAGATAGTCTTTCGAGGTTTTGCCTATGGCATATAATCTAGCCCTGGGATATCTGGCAGATGTTCTTTCGAGGTTTTGTCCTATGGCATATAATATGTCCCTAGGAGATCCAATAGGTTGGGCTGTGTGCCCGTAATAAGTCCTGGGATGCTCTTGTGAGGTTTTGCCATGACCACATATAATCTGTCCCTGGGAGATCCTATAGGTAGAGTTGTGTGCTCGTAACAGCCTGGGATGCTCTTGCGAGTTTTTGTGGTGACCACATATAATTTGTCCCTGGGAGATCCTATAGGTAGAGCTGTGTGCTCGTAACAGCCTGGGATGCTCTTGCAAGGTTTTGTGGTGAGGTCACATATAATATGGCCCTGGGAGATCCTATAGGTAGAGCCGTGTGCTCGTAACAGCCTGGGATGCTCTTTCGAGTTTTTGTGATGCACGTAATAAGTCCTGAGGATTCCACAGTATGGCCAGTGATGACGAAGACCTGCAGGTGGTGGGCCTACATCCAGTATGAAAAAGGACTGGCTCTGTAGAACTTCCTATGACGAGTAGATTTAGAGATTGATTGAGATAGCAGTAGCAGTAACGATGATGATGTCTCGATGACAATTATCCAATGACGATGATCCAAAGAAGAAGACTTGTGCTAGAAGACCTATGTCGAGAAATACCTTCATAGTTAAGAGGGAGTGTTGATGTATATGTAACTTTAGAATGTATTTCACATATATGTATATTGTATTCCTATAGAGATGTTATTATTCCTCTATACGAAACTGTCGTCATTTATTTTGTAAGTGTCGTAACTTATACTTGATGGGCTATTAGACCACCTTGTTGGGGTCGGCCCTGTATAAGTCATGTGGGTCAAAGGGTTATTAGACCACCCTATTGGGAGTCGGCCATGTGGGTCAAAGGGTTATTAGACCACCCTAGTGGGGGTCGGCCCAGTCAGCATTATGTTAAGTGGTTAAGTTGAGGCCGACCTAGTTGAGTAAAGGTCAAGTCAAGTTAGTGTATAAATAGAGAGTGTGTCTCTCTCATTTTACACATTCTATTTCTCTCACTCACACTTGGGCGAGTGGTGCACTTGTGGAGGAGGAGGCTCTGATGCTAGGAGAAGACTATCTCTTATATTCTGGTTGTATCATTCCTCTATCTATCTCTGAGGAAGTTATTGGGGTTTTTCACCTTTATGGTTTTCCCCAAGTAAACTCTGTGTCTCTTGTGTGCTTGCATTATTGTGTCCATGATTGATATGTTGTATATTTGCTATACATGTTGTTCTCTCAGTTAAGATCCTAGATCAGATTGAAGTAAATTCTGAAAATTTAACATTCTCTTGTGTACTTGTATTTTGTCTTCATGTTGCGGGCACATAGTAAAATATGCTTCTTCTTCTCACTTAGTCAAGGGTGTTAATTTGAATGTTAACATCTATGTACACTTCTTCCTCAATCACACCATTCAGGAAGGTTGTCTTCACATCCATCTGGTGTAAAATCCACTTCATCATGGATGCAAGTGCCATGATGATGTACCTTTCTACTAGCGCAAATGTCTCTTCATAATCAATTCCCTCTTTCTCAAAAATTGCAAGCCACAGACCTTGCCTTGTACCTCTGTAGTATGTTTGATTTGTAAGACTTCTTGTTGAACAATCATCACTTGTTCTTTAGAACAGGTGTTCATCATCCTTCTCTTGTAGATCATAGCACATGATCTTTCCTACAAATCAAATTCATTTACAAGATTAGTAACACTTCATAATCATCAAATCATTTCAATGACAACCTTTTATGCATATTGATATGATTCACACAGTTATGAAACTATCTTGGCCAATGCTTTGGCACAAAAAATTTCCATATCTCGTATACATACGGTGACTATCTAGATGCCTTCCATCTCTACCAGAACATACTATCAAGAGCGTGCACTACTCCCGGTATGTTAGCAAAGAGGTTTTATTCTAGACAAGCAACAATGGAATGTTGTCCAACACTATTGGCAACTTACCCGTGATATGCATATTAGTAGTACATTGTTCAATTCTATATGAATGATTACCCTATGCATGATACATTTCCCGATTCTAGGAAAACAAATATGCATACAACTATTAATATCATTAACTATTCAAAGATTCAATAAGTAATTCAAATACTTATCTTTTTTTTTAATGTTTTGTGGGGTTAGAATTGCATTAGATGTGTTACTGCGAGCTACAACAGTGAAATGATAATTGCATTCTTCTTTGGTAGTTTATGATTGCATCTTGAATAGCTGCAACTGTGTGGTGTGACAGTCGACTATGTAGGTTAGTTTATTTGATGCATGGTGTGTTAGATCAGTTGTTACAGTCAAGCTCAGCTCTGATTTCTTTCAGTCATTTATTCTTTCCAGGATTTACAATTTAATCAAATTAGAGTTCAAGCTTACTTCTAGTTTTTGGTTATTGTTTATCTTTCTTGAATTCATTAGATTAGACATATTATGATTGAGTTACAGTAGCTGCTAGATGAATTAGATCAGTAGAGATTGAATACTGTAGTTTGATAATTATAGGATTCAACTTCTTGCAAAAGTAAGTCTAGTTCATTTCATTCCTACATCAGTAACTGTTGGATTGATATTTGTAGGAAGATAATTGTATTTTGAATTCCTAGATGGATAAGCTAGATTAGTTTTAGCTATGAGATGAGTTTGGCTGAGTAGATAGGTAGGAACATTTATCTCTATTCATTTAATCAACTACTTGAAATGTTTGTGCATAGACTGTGCTAATTACTATTGAAATAAAAGACTTCCCTGGGTTGACAATTCATATTGAGCATCCTGTGTGTTAGTTGTAATTAATTGGCATATAGGGTGACCAACATTTTGGCACCGTTGCCGGGGATGGTAATTTATAGGCATAGATAGTAGTTGATTTATTGATTTCATTTTAGTTTTGATTATCTAAAGCATGCATGAATACAAGAAAAACAAATCAGGAACCCCCTCAAAATACTAACATTGCAGGTGGACGAGGTCATGGTCGAAATCAAGGTCTAGGAAGAGATACATACATTGATGAAATAATTGCTAGAGCTGATTCTTCCACCAAACTACCACGAGCATCTCCAGGAAGGGGAAATTATGTTCTCCCTAATCTTAACACTTCTCAATCAGCAGTGGAGAACACAACGGGACCTTCAACTCCTGTTCTAGAGAAGAAACCTCCTGAAGACAAGGGAAGTGTTGTGGGTGCCCCGGACAGAGAGGAGATCTATTATATTAACAGGCACAGAGTTACCAAAGAGGATTGGTTGGATCATCACCAAGAACAAGAAGAAGAAAGAAGACGAAAAGAAGAAAGGAGGAGAGCAAAGGAAGCAAGGGCAGAGGAAGAAAGAGCGAAGGAAGCACTAACATTTTGGAGCAACATGAATAATGGAGAACAAGAAGGAAATAATGAGCTCCACAATAACAATGAGGAGGAAGTGGAAGATAATTAGCATGGTGACATTGTGGTCACACTCGAATTCCCTATCCTCCAAACACCAGGGGCAGCTCCTATGAAGAATATTTCACCCTCGGTTCTCCCAAATTTTCATGGTAAGTCTTCTGAAGACCTAGATGAATTCCTTTTTGAGTTCGACATCCTCTGTCGCAGTTACGATTATACCTCCAGTGCACATAAACTAAAACTATTTCCATCCACCCTGAAAGGAAATGCTCTGCGCTGGTTTATGAGTTTGGGTCGTGAGACCATTACTACTTGGGACCAGATGAAGCAAACCTTACTCTCCAAATATCAAGAATACTGCAGAACCAGAGATAGGAAGGAGGAATTGTTTAAACTAGTTCAGAAGGAATAAGAGAGCTTGGAAGATTTTGTTGAAAGGTTGTTGCATAATTTACAGAGGTCTGGTCATACTGAGATTGGAAAAGATGTACTCAAGATTATCTTACTACGGGGAATTAGAGAAGATTGCATTGATATGTTGAATTTGTTGGGGAAAGGGGTTATATCAAAGGAACCTTTTGAGAAGATTGTTGAATTATGTCAAAGTTATTCAAGGGGGTCCTCTAGAACCAACAATCAGGACAAGGAATGAGATCGAGATGTCTTCACTAGGACACAGAAATCAGTTAGTGGAGGAGCCACTCGAGCAGAAATAGGAAACCTTCTGGAGAAATTTAAAACAGATATGATGAGCTCCATTTCCTCAGAATTGGATGTCTTGAGGGCTAAACAGAGGCAGGCAATAGAAGACCTAACATTTGGCGTATTCTGTCCCAAATGCAGAAAGAAGCACCCACTGAAAGAATGTCTGCTTGAAAAGGTGGAGGTATGTCAGATATGCGAATTGGATCATGATACCAAGGAATGTCCTTCATTACCCAAAGTTAAAGCAGTCTTGTAGGCATCTACTTCAGATGTGGAACAAGCTTATTTTATTGCTCAAAAGAAGCCTTGGCAGACTCGAAATCAAGGTATGAATTCAGATCCATCACCTTTTTGGAATAATATGAATCACATGAATACACAATTCCCTTCACATTATTCTAACAACCAATGGCATCCATCTCAAACTTCAATGCAAAATATTAACTCCTGGACACCATGGGCACAACCATCAAACTAATAAGCTCCCTGGTCTCCCAAATGGAGAAATTACTACCTAGGAAACAATTTTCCTCATCACCAGACTCCTCCTCAACAATATCCTCACCAACAATACCAACATCCACACCTGTAACTCCCAAACAATGTCGCACCTATGAATGCACCACTACGACCACAACTACCTGCACAACCTAACCCCAACCCGAATAATAAAGCAGTTCATCAATTTGAGACTACCAACATGCCTGCTTATTCCATTTCCCAAATTCCCTGTAATGACATACATTTACGATCAGGGAAGGTACTGGAACCCATCATCATTGAGGATGTTCCATCCTCAGTGACTGAAGCTAGAGTGAATCAACAATTTGAGAATACAGTCAACTCAGCAGTCCCCATTATTGAGGATGTTGAAATTCCTGCTAAAACACTAGCCGAGACTCAAGAAGAAACACACAATGAAACACAACCTACACAACTTATAAGAGAACCACCATATCCTGAACGATTGGCCCTACAGAAAACAGTGGAACAACCTCGATTCAATCTCCTAGGAGAATTGAAGAATTTATATGTCAAAATTCCACTGTTACAAGCCCTCCATGACGTGCCAATCTATACCAAGACCGTTAGAAACTTATGTGTAAAAAAACCAGGACGAAAGCCTATGGATCCTCCCACTGTCCATGTATTGGGAAAACTTTATGAGTTAATAATGGGTAAGACTCATGTGGAGAGCCTTAACTTTTAAAGATGAAACACAGGATGACACTATTAACAATTTCATCAATGAGCCCATGTCTGTCAATAAACATGTTTATCAGATTCTGAACAGTACTTTAGATGAGAAATAACAACAAAATCTAACGGAAGAGACTCTAGCCAATGATGCTGACATAATTCCAGTACTTAAAAATTTGAAAAGTGTCCCAATAGAAATTGAGCCAGGAAAAACATTGAACATTAACCCGAATCTTGCGCCCAATGAGCTGGAACAACTGATCACTTTGCTAAAAAAACACAAGGGAGATTTCGCATGGGAATACACAGATATGAAGGGCATTCCTTCTAATCTGTGTACCCATCACATTTACATCAAAAGTGACTCCAGACCAGTGTGCCAACCACAACGAAGGATGAACCCGAACTTAAGGGACATAGTGAAGGAAGAAATCCAAAAACTTTTGGAAGCAGGATTTATATACCCAATTTCAGACAGCGAGTGGGTTTCTCCACTCGTGATTGTACCAAAAAAGAATGGGAAATGGAGGGTATGCTTAGACTACAGATAATTGAATAAAGTAATGCAGAAAGGCCACATTCCCTTACCAGGTCCTTGATACCTTGTCTGGAAAGAAGTATTTTTCCTTTCTGGATGGATTTAGTGGTTACAACCAAATCCAGATTGCTCCAGAAGACCAAGACAAAACTACCTTCACCTGTCCCTGGGGAACTTTTGCTTACAGGGTACTTCCTTTCGGGTTGTGCAATGCACCGGCCACATTTCAGAGAGCAGTGATTGGGATCTTTTCAGAGATGGTAAATGACTGCATGGAAATTTTTATGGATGACTTCACTCCATACGGTAGTAGTTTCGAAGAAGCATTGAAAATTTAGAAAAGGTTTTGGAACATTGTGAACAAAGCCAACTATCTTTAAGCACTAAAAAGTGCCATATGATGATGAGCGAGGGCATAGTTCTGGGGCAATTCATCTCTGTTGATGGTATCCAGGTAGAACCATCCAAAATTAAGGTAATTGAAAATATACCAACTCCTGGAACACAAAAAGATGTACGTAGCTTCTTAGGGCATGCTGGTTATTACAGAATATTCATAGAAATTTTTTCCAAACTAGCTTCTCCTTTGTTCACCCTATTGATGAAGGATGCACAGTTTGATTGGAATGATGCATGCCAAACAACATTTACTGAACTTAAGAAAAGGCTATCTACAAAACCTATCTTACGAGGGCCCAATTGGACTCTGCCTTTTCACATCTCCTCCGATGCTTCAGATACTGCCATTGGAGCAGTATTAGGACAACAGGAAGGTCATGCTCCCTATGCAATTTATTACATTAGTAAGAACCTGGCCCCTGCTGAACTGAACTAAATTGTTACAGAGAAGGAGTTCCTTGCCATTGTCTATGCCATCAACAAATTTAGACACTACATTACTAGATATTCCACTTTTGTGCACACTGACCATTCAACCACCAAATACTTAATGAATAAACCTATCACGAATGCTAGAGTAACTAGATGGTTGTTACTGTTACAGGAATTTGACATTACAATTATTGACAGACTAGGAAAGGAAAACGTTGTTGCTGACTTTTTATCTCGACTTACTAATAATGATGATAGTTTACCAGTCGAATATTCCTTCCCTGATGAACATTTGTTTGCAGTATCAGCTCATTCCCCATTGTACGCAGATATTGCTAACTATTTGGCTGCAGGTAAGCTTCCAGCACATCTGTCAAAGAGAGAAAAGAGAAGGATCATACAACAGAGTGCTAGGTATTGCTGGTTGGATGAACATCTTTTCTACACAGGTCTTGATTTGGAAATCAGAAGATGTGTAAGAGAAGATGAAATTTACATTATCCTGAAATCTTGCCATGATGAGCCCTGTGGGGGACATTTTGTTGATAAGAGGACAGGTCAAAAGGTTTTAAGGATGGGATAGTATTGGCCGACATTGTTTAAGGATGCAAAAAAGTATGTTCAGGCTTGTGACAGCTACCAGAGGATGGGCCAGCCGAATAGATTAGATGAAATGCCTCTTCAGCCACATCTTATGGTTGAACCTTTTGATAGATGGGCTCTGGATTTCATAGGGCCTATCAACCCTCCCTCGAAACATAAATTTTATATCTTGGTTTGCACATATTGCATGACCAAATGGGTGGAAGCTGTAGCCTTGGTCAAAGCCAATGATCAGGCTATAATTGATTTCCTATATGAAGAAATTTTTACTCGGTTTGGAGTACCCAAGGAAATCATTATAGATGGTGGACCACAGTTCGTGTCTCACAAATTGGAAGCACTGTTACAGAAGTTTCACATTCAGCACAAAATAATCTCACCATATCATCCACAGGCCAATGGCCAAGTGGAAAGCACAAATAAGGTTATTGAGGCTATTTTAACAAAAACAGTGAAAAGCCACCATAAAGATTGGGCTGACAGACTTCCATAGGGCGCACTATGGGCTTATCGCTCCACATGGCGCAACACTACTGGTTTTTCCCCATATGAATTGGTGTATGGCAAAAATGTTGTTTCCCGATTGAATTTGAAATTAGAACTTTGAAGACAGCCATGGAAGAAAACCTTGATTTAACAGAAGCTCAGAGGAACCGTTTGAATCAACTTAATGAGTTGGATGAGAAGCGCACAACTGCAGTTCATCATACATCCTTGATCCAACAACAACGCTCCAAGTGGCACGACAAATTTATAAAGAAGAAATTCTTCTGTGAAGGAGAATGAGCTCTGTTGTATGATTCATGGTTTAAAAGGGATTTCAAAGGCAAACTACGTGCAAGATGGCTGCAACCCTACCAGATAGACAGAGTGTTTGACAATGGAACAGTTCGGTTGATCACCATTGATGAAAAAAAACACCATTATTTGCCAATGGTCATCGGCTGCGACTATATCATAAACCAGTTTCAAGGGATGCATTTCTTTCACATATAGCAGCTGATCCAGGTTACCAATTGATTCAAGAGCAAGGAATTTTCCCTCTCCCTAATAATTTCTAAAAGGTTGTTGCAATTCTGCATAAATTTTTCTGTATATAAATAAATCATTTTCTTTTCTTTTGTTTGATTTTATTTTTCAGTTTTGATGGGTTTTTGTTTTTTTTAAGAACTCTGAACAGGTTTATGCGTGGAAGATCACTCGAATGGAGGCAGTCGCAACTCGGCCCAAGCGATTGTGGGATTCTGGTTGATCCTCCTTTCTGTGAATAACTCCTTGGAAGAAAAGAATGTTGCAGTAATAGTTACTCAACAAAATATGGCTTATCTCTTTTTCCCGCAGCTGCAACACTGCTAAATCCCACCCAAATTTCTACTTTTGCAGCTACAACACCACTTCATCTGGCTTATCTCTTTTTCCCGCAACTGCAACACTGCTAAATCCCGCCCAAGTCTCTTTTTCTGCGTAGCTGCAATACTGCTGAGTTATCTATTTCCCCTATTTTTCGCAGCTGCGACTCCGCCATAATTTGGCCTATCCTTCCTATTCTACACAGCTGCAACACTGCTAAAATTGCCCATTTTTCCTATTTTTAGCAGCTATGACACCGCTAAACTGCCTATTTTTTTTTCTATTCTGCACGGCTGCAACACCGCTAAAGTTGTCTATCTTTCCTACTTTTGGAAACTGTGACTCCTCTAATCCCTTATTGAAAGCTCATTGTATCTTTGCTCACTGGCCTTTGTGGGCTCCACCTTCCATAAAGAACATGAAAAGCTTACCTATTCGCCACATATTCTTATGATTTACGCCAACATGGATGTACTTTATTTGCCAGTCGACAACGACTAGCTCGTGGACGCATGTGCACATTTATGACCCTATCAACGATGTGACCGTGAAAAGGTGCCACCTTGCAAAAGACGATTTGGCATTCCATTTGAAGGTACGAGTCTTAATCATAACGTAATTAGGCATGACTTAATGCAGTAAGCAATAAAGGATATATTTTGTCGTTACTCCATGTCAGTCATCCATAGCCAATCAGCTGAGATGGCAAATATGTCTAATTCGTCATTCGTTCTTGGTTTTTATGACCGTCATTCTACCTGCCTTGTGAGAAAACCTGTCACCGATTTTATGCCAAAAATGACTGTGCCAACTCCCCAAAATAATTCTACCACATTTCCTAAAATACCCAAATCAAACTTTGGCTATCCATTGCTCGTTCTGCATGTAGTAGCTCGACATCTGAGACTGTCACTCACTCCTCCGGTAGTAGAATTTATAGGAAGCTTCACAATATGGGCATCCCGGTAAGACATGAGCCTGTCAGCATAGAGCCTCTGCGTGCAAACAAAGAAGTTTTTACCATCTTCCAGGAAGCTAGTTGGTTTGATTATTTCCAGCGTTCGAATAGTTTTCATGTGGAAACTGCACTTGAGTTCGCTCAAAATATAACCAACACCCATTCCGAAGTTCGAGGTATAAGGATAGATGTTTCAGAAGCAATCATGGCGGAAGTAACAGGATTGCCTAGAATTGGGATGCACTGGCTTAGTTGGAAGCGCCATAATTAAACTGCAACTGAGGACTTTCTGGTGGCAGGAGAAATTGTTTGGCCGCATGGTCGAGGAGTAGTGTTGGCATCTTTGTCGCATCCTTGGAACCAGGTGGCAACCTTCATAAAGAAATTCATTTCCTGTGAAGGTAGGTACAAAGTGGTTTACATATATGAATTCTTCCTCCTTTCACATTCATGACACCACAGATTGTTAAATATGTCGTTTTATCTTTTACAATCTCTACAAACTATGGCTGGGTATGTCCGGGATGCTTGACATCCCTTATCTTCCCTCTCCAACCATGGGTTAATAAAACTTTTAATCTTACAGGCCTGTTGTTTCTCCAACATCCGTGCAACATCCACCCCCAAATTTTGTAAATATTGGGGCCCCTCCTTCTATTTTTGAGGAAATCCTTTGGTCTGTTGAAGTATTTTTGTTTTAACTCTTCAAGTCTTTTCTTTTTCATCAAATTTTGTTTTCTCTACTAAGGCAAGGTTCCCTCTTAGTCAACTTTGATCGCAGGTTCTAATAATAAAAGAGTCGACACGTTGCGCACTTTTTGACCTTATCTATGTCGACCGTTGCGCAGAATTTAACCTTATCCTATGCGATCGTTGCGCAGTTGTAAAGCTTATCTTGCATCAATTGGTCGCAAGCCTTAAAACCAAAAGCATCGACCATTGTGCAGAGCCCCTTTTTATTTTTTTTCCAATCACTAAAGACAACCTTGGTCGCAGATTTTAAATCTATTTCCTCCGACCATTGCGCACGTTAATCTTAACTTCGTTGCCCGTCTTTTATGCCAACTTTGACCTGAGTTTCGTAAGGCTCTGTCGCGCGTCTTGGTCGCCGTTTTGGGGATTAATTTCCTGACCATTATGCATCATGTTGGCTTAACCTTCACCGACCTCCGTTTCAATCCTCATCGCACCATTTGGTCGCAGGAGTTACCATCAAAATCGCCAACAGTTGCGCAGAAATTACCGGTAGAGTCGCCGACCACGGCATAGCCCAGTCTTTTGGAAAACGGGAAAAGGTTAGTTGGTAAGAATTTATTGTTAGCCCATGCGAAGATATTACCATTTGCATCGAGCCTCATGCACATTTAAGTCTTTAACTGGACAACCCGTGGGAATTAATTTCCCCTGTTGTATATATATGTATTCACCCAACAGGGTTTTCATTCTACCTTTGCTAAAGCAGAAAGTGTTATTGTTCGTCGATTGGAAGCTGCAGACTGTCACTGACCAGGTTACGCGCATCGACCCCAGCGAACCATTCTGATACTGACAGGTAGGTCTTCAAACTCCGCCTTTGTTTTTGCCCAGTAAGGACCCCCATTCAATGTTCGTCGTTAGCTTTAAACTGTTTATTGGGTGCTTCCCAAGACCGAACCCGCGTTGCCATAACGCCCAAACAGTCTTCATTTTTCGAGCTCTGTACCCAATACGAGCCTCCTTACTCTTAAATCTCGATAGCCAAACTTCATATAAGCTCGAAGAGCACGAACATGTTCCTTGTGCATTCCTGTCGAATCGATTTACGACCCAAAAGAGAGCTGCGCCGCAGTCACTATGCTTTTTCCCCACATACATACAGTATGGCCTACCAGTCATTTTCTCTGTGTTATGAAAAAGCTCCTCCCTCACTCCATTTGATTATTAAAAAAGCTAAACCTGTGAAAAAATCTAAGTGGCGTTTCGGAAAGCTCCTTATCCCACGGGGACAGCGTCTTGCATGCTTATGTTGTCTAAGGACTAGTACCGGTGGAATGTTTGAATTTATGATTATAGAATGGTACTAAGTGCTATAAAGCAGCATTCGGGTTTGCTTAATTACAACCTTTGAATTGCTACACAGTGACTTTGTTTAAGTGCTCTGCCTCATTTTTCTTGTTTGAAAGATCGGTTTTAATTGAAAGCCGCCACTTGTGTATACTCGAGTTTCTGTTAAATGCCATGAATTTGAATGTTATTGACTTGCTGGCAATATGTTGCTCATAAACTCAGAGACTTCTCAATTTGTGCTCTCCTTGCCATTGCAGGTTTGACATGCACAGGAGATCTGCCAAGCAGAAGGCTAAGCTTGCCGAGTCAGACTCAGACGTAGAAATATTGTTGGATACCTCGCTCGAGACAATGTTTTGTGATATAAAAGTTGTCACGGGAGTAGCCCCAGGAGCCTCTGCCCCAGAATTCCAGTGGGGTGAGTTATACAGATTTATCAGGGATCGAAAGTACCCCGATGCAACCTTAGAAGAAACCATGGTCTACTTGAATATTAAGAAGTCTGGCCTTCACAAGGCAGCAACTCGTCTCGAGCTATTTCCATGCTCAAAAGTTATTGGCTGGATAATTCCTCATGTGAAAACTGATACAAGATTCATTAATGATAACACCGGGATGAGTCTCGCGTCCTTCGCACCGGAGCATATCATGGCCACCTACAGGTTACCCAAGGAAAGGGCCTGGCTAGACAATGAGTGGCTAGCAAAGCAAACAATAGACCCCCTGGAGTCCGCCAGAAAGATGCTAATAATTGAAAGGCAAATAAGGCAAAGAGGCAACGGAGAGTATGCAAGTGTGCTTCTAAGGACTCCTTATAGACTTATTGACTTAATGCTAAGTCGAATTTTTGGCATGCCAAATGGAAACGTCTTCAAGTTTGGCTGGGTTTCAGTGATGGTCCATGTAGCCACATTTGGTACAATCTTCAATTAGGCCGACATAATCTCAGATAGCATGGTCTCACACTTAACTGCTGCCCAAGGAGGATTGACCCAGAAGAAAGTCGATTTCTTCATGTCTTCATATTTGATAGATGGCTTATTAAGAAAGCACCCTTTTCCTGATTTGGGTTGCATTTGGAGCAAAAAGGAGTCCCCTCTCTTTGTAGCTTATCAACTCACATGGGCAAGCAAATACACAAATCACTACAAACAGATTTGTGAAAAGTTCATCATGCCACTGTATCAACTCATTTTTAAAGAAGAGCCAAATTGTCTGTCTGAAAATGCCATGCCCATCATAGAAGAGTTTGGGGACTATTACTTCTCCCTCGAGGGCACCTATATCAGAATGAGTGGAGGAACTAAACCTCCCTTTTTTCTTCCTCGGTATGTCACGAATTTTGTAGTACACAAAGAATCTATAAGGAAGCTTTTCATCAGTGGGGTCAACGAGATTCTCTGCGAAAGGAAGAAAGGTATGTACCCACCAATGCCCTTCACCATCGAGGCATATAGTCTCCAGAAAGCAAAAGATGGTGAAACCTTTGCTCAGGACATAGAAGTTTTTCGTTTTGGCACAAAGTTTTTCAGGAGCCATGATCCTAATGGTAGAGTCGTTGAACATTGTACCAATGTCAGAACTACTTTTGAGTACGCACATCTTTGGGACAAGGATGAAGAATTTTTTCGGAGTTCCGGGAACTTGACTGAGTTGGGAAAACGTTATCACCCTAAAAGCAGAGCAAGTTCCAGCCCCAGACTTGTTGGGTTGATCCAAAAGGAACAAGAGGCAGCAACATCACAATCAAAGGAGTCCAAGAGGAAGGAAAATGAGGAAGAAGAAAGTCTCCAAAAGGAGCAAGAAGTCAAGCAGCATCAAAATGCAGAAGCTGCTAGAGCTCAGCATGAGCAAGAAGCAAAAGCTCGAAAAGATGAAGAGGAGAGGATTTTGCAAGAAGAAGCTTCCAAATTGCAAGAAGAAGCTGCCAAATTGCAGCAAGAAGAGGCCGAAAGGTTGCGGGAGATAAGAGAACAAGCAGAGCGAGAGGCAGCAGAGCTAATAGAGCTTGCAGAGCAAGAAGAGAAGAGAGCAAGAGAGGAAGTAGAAGAATCTAATAAAGTTTTGGAACAGGGCATGTCTAGTCCGCAAACCATGGATTTGGATCTACCAACAATAAACCAATTAGGGATAGCTAATGAAGGGATTGTTACAACTGAAGAGTTAGCACTTACCCCGTACACTCCTTCAAAGCAGCGCCAAGTGGCCAGCTTGGATTCCATTTATTTTGATAAAAGTAAGAAGGTTATTGTAGAAAGATCATAGAAGAAGATGAAATTTGGAGAGGGCCAATTCGAAATAAGAGTATCGGAAACCCCACTTGTTAAAGGGACTGACAGCGATCCTGTGTTCACGGCATCATGCACTGTGGCTTCATCCCATGCAAGTAAAGATAATGTTGATCGTCTGGTGGAAGAAGCTAGGAAGTACAGGGAACTATGTTTCAAAGTAAAAGGCAACATGCAGAAAGAGGTGTTAAAAGGTAATGAGTTAAGATTGAAGTACAAAGAGCTTCAAGAGGAAAAGAAAGAAACAACTTTGCAAATCCTACGGCTTGAAGATGAAAAGAGCACACTAGGAACGCAGTTGGCAATCTCAGAAAGCGAGAAGAAAGATCTAGAAGCTCGCGTAAGAGAACTGGAGAAGCTTGAGGCCAACAACGTGCAGCTGAAAAAATCCTTTAAGCCTCAACTTGAAGGTTGACGCGGGAAAAAGAGCAGTTATTAGAGCATCTCAAGGTTGCAAATGAGAAGCAGGACCTAACCGCATTTCATGAACAAGCATGCGAGATGCAGAGGAAAGTTTATCAATCACTGGTGTTGATTTCAGGAGAGATATGCAGGGTGAAAGAAATGATAACAAGGATGACAGCCATTGAAGTCGAGGTGTTGAAGCTGAAAAGGAAGTATGCGCATCACTTGGAGGAGATAAATAAACAATTTGAATGGAGGGAAGGGATATCTTGTTTCCCAGCGCACCTACGGGTTAAGACCGCCGATGAATTGGACTTGGATTGTGGAGTCCTTGAATTTTGTAGGGATTGTGGCGCAAAGCTAAGTATTGAAATCCAGAAAACCGTCAAAAGTTGTCACGCATTTTACTCAAAAATCTTGGAAAACCTCAATCCATTTATGAGTTTCCCAAAAGAGAGCAGCATTTGACAGATTTGCAAAACGAGCTAAATGCTGAAACATAATACATCAATAAGATAGATGTCCTAAATCCCGACGACCTCCATCGGTTCATTGGGTAGACCTCCATCCATGCCTATTTTCTGGAAAGCATCACTGAGGCAGCAATAGCAGGAGCAGCCAGCGTTAAATCAGATCTGCGCAAGCAAGAAATTCGCTGAAAATGACAATCTCCGCACGGGGTAACACCATTCTGAGAGAAATCAACCAGTGGGCCAGCTATATTGAAAGTGTAGACAACCCAACTGAAGCAAGCAAAGCAGCTGAAATGAGCATGCCTATTGAAGTGGGTGCCTCAACATAAATAAAAAGACCGATTGAAGTGGCGAGACCATCTGGGATTTAATTTGTTTTATTGTAAATTTTGTAAAAGACAGCTGGAATTATTGTATTGTATAAATGTTTTGTAAAACAACTGGAAATTACTTTTGTCTCTTTAAGCACTAGAAGACAAAATTTTGGGTCTCCCTAGGGTTAGGTTTTGGGAAGAGACAAATTTTGTAAAATCTATAAATATAGAGACAGAAGAGATCTAAAGGGACTTTTGGCAGGTGAAAGGACAGACTAATTTTGTATGTGAATTACTTTGTTACATCAATGAAGGAAGCTCTATTTTTCCTAAAGAAATCCACACGGAGTTTGGGTGTGGGAATGTGTTGAATGTTGGCTGAATTATTTCTGCATTATTCATACATTGACTGTGATATTGTTCCTAACTAATCTGAATTATTTCTCTGTTATGAATGCTTTCATTTTCCTATGCAAAATTTCTATGTAAAATGGGTAATGGAATGTTTATCTTTGTCAAAGCTATATTTGATAATCTTTTACTTTATGTTGTAAATGCTTCTATTAATTAGAACAACTATCTGTGAAATTCTTGGTTGCATTTCCAGTTTATTACTCATTCTTTAAGTTTGCTCCTTGCAAGGATAGGTTAAATTTGCTTAAACAGTTTTAGATCAAATTTGTTTAACTGCATGCATTTAGATTACAGCACTTGCATCTCATCTTTAAAATAAAAAATGCATAAACGGTGGATCGGGCCGCAACTGGTGAAAAGGAAAACAAATCTTTAAATCTTACATGGTAGCTAGGCCCTTAACCGGACGGATTCCCCATACCAAACGGTGAACGATCTAATTGGGCTTGCTTACTAGGGAGAATCCCTTGTTGATTGATGCTACGATTTTCGGGGCATCAACAGTTTTTGGCGCTAGAAGGAGGGCCACCAGTGCATGGCTGGCAGAGGAGATCCTTTCGTTAGAATAAATCCCACTGAAGACCCGTTTGAAACAGCTATCCCAGACAATTTAGATCTGGAATTAATAAATCGAGAAGATCCCAATTCTGAGACCAAACAGCAAGAAATGTTGTATGTTGTTCCTTTTGCTGAAGTAGCAAATTTAAGAAGACACACCCATGCGTATGTTACGCAGCTTGGTGGTTTGAATGCGATTCCCCTACTCCCCAAAAGAAGAGCCCCTAGAAGGGAAACGTAGTATACAAAGGATTCAGTTCTTGTTCAAAACTTTGAAGAGTTGGTAGATATATCTTTGGAAGAAATCACAGAGCCTCTTGGAGAAATCGAACTTGAAAATCCTCCACATCTAGAGGAACCACATACCCCACGTAATTCCCCACATAACACTCCACCACATTCTCCATGTAGAGCTATGGTTGTGCCAGCATGGAGAGCAAGAGGAGCGTTGAATTTAGCTGCGCCATTCCATGATTTACCCAAGAATCCGGAAAAGGTTTTTCCCAAGTATGATCTTGGGAAGGGTATTTCTGCTGAAGATCATCTTAAGAGTTTCTATTTAGTTATGAGTCTTTTAAATGTGTAGCACGAAGATGTAGTCTGTAGGCTTTTTCCCTACACTTTTGAGCCCAAAGTATCTTCCTGGTATTTTAGTTTGCAAGCTAATTCGATATCAGATTGGGAAGATTTCGAGAAGTGTTTCTTAAAGAAATATGGAAATCAGAAAATAGTCGCTACACTCATGAAGGAATTGTTGTCAGTGAGAATGGAAAAGAAAGAGAAGGTTCAAGAATTTAATCAAAGATTTACTACACTGTTGAACAATTTTAGTGATGCTGCAAGACCCGCTAAAGAATCTTCAGTTGAATATTATACAACAGCACTTGATCCTCCCATAGCGATGTTTGTTAAAAGAACAAAGAAAACTACCTTCATAGAAAACTTTGAAGAAGCCAAGAAGGTAGAAGAAGAAGCAAACAACATTGCTAAGCATTCTCTCGATTTGGAAACAAAGACAGCAGCTGTTAAGAAACCACTTTTGTTAACCAGAAATAAAGAGGGACCATCAACAGATATGGAAAATATGGTCAAAATGATGCAAAAGCTTTCTAATAAAATTATCGATCTGGAGAAAGATAATACAGCTAGCACATCCAAGCAACCATTCAAACCTTTCTATAAGAAAAGGGAAGAAAGTGGATAGCCTCTCCCACCTGTAAACAATTATGTTGTTCTAAATTTAAATGAAGTTGGCACGGACCATTTTTGTACCTTCTATCAAGAACAACACTCAGAAAAAAGTTGTCCACAATGGATAAATTCGATGAGCCTAGTGATGAATCAAATGCTAGATGCGCAGATAGCAGATCAGAAAGATCCCGCGGAAGAGCATATTTTTGAATGGGAAGAACCTGCTCCTGACACCACAATGGTCTTATGGGATTGGGCTCCCACGCAAGAGCCTTCTTTAGAAGATCTTGCTAATGAAGTTCATACTGCATCAATTAATGTCACCACTAGAAGTAAAGGCCCAGTGCTTGATCAAACAATTGACGCACCTAAAGCCAAGGTTGCCAAGGAAATACCCAAAAGGCTCATAACCATCATTCCACCGCAACCCAAGGCAAAACCAACACCTACAAAAGAACCAAGTGCAGAGACAACCAAACAGCCGAAAGTTGCTTTGAACAAAAAATAAAATCAGCCAAAAATTTCAAAAGAATGTGACATGGGATATGATATCATCAAAGACATTAAGAAAGCAAAAGCGAATGTCTCTATATTTGATATGTGTAGTTTTCCCCAGCAAAGAAAGAAGTTGCTGGAATCTTTTGACCCACAAGCTAGTACTTCAGTAGAAAAAACTGAGGAGAACCCTGAGATAAAGGAAGCTAGCATTGGTAGGAAATCTAGATCGCAGGCTTTGCCTTTTCTTTTGACTTTTGAAAATTTTAATCATAATGTGCATAACTGTTTGGTAGATTCTGGAGCTTCTTTGAATGTCATGCCACTGTCAATTTGCAAAAAGATTAATGGGCAACTAATTCCATCCCCATCTCAGATCATACAGTTAGATAGAACTGCTGTTAAAGTCATTGGGGAAATGAAAGATGTGCTTATTAGGTTGTCAGCAGACCCCAGAGTGTGTCAATTTGTTGATATAGTGGTAGTTGATATTCTAGAAGCTTATGGTTTGATATTGAGCAGGGACTGGTATACGAAACTAAATGGTTACTTCGCAACGGACTATTCTCACTTGTGATTGCCATACCAAAATAGACAAAATCATATTAAAATACTGAGAGAACCCCACATGAAACAAAATGTAACTCAATTGGAGGAAAAGAATGAAGTTGTAGCTTTCTCATCTTCAGTTTTGGGAAATTATTTCTTAGATATTGAACCAGGTAATTATCAGTCAAAAGATGTTAACCATGATTCAAACAAACAGTCCGATCTCCTTCACTTTTCTCGGACTGATGATATTGATTGTAACATAGTAGGATTAGTCACTGACTTAGGTGATAGTGATACTAACTTAATTAAAACGAAAAATGTTTTTTGGGTTCTATACTTAGACGGTTCCAAAACTCAAGAAGGATCCGGAGCTGGTTGTGTTTTAATTGATCCTGAAACCAACAAACACTTTTTATCTTGTAGACTAGAATTCGAATGCACTAATAATATTGCTGATTATGAAGCTCTGGTCCATGGGTTGAAGAAAGCTATTAGTTTAAATGTTAAATATTTGAAAGTCTTTGGTGATTCAAAGATAGTTGTCAGGCAAGTGAGTTACAATTCATTGCCTTTCAACACACTTAAAAGGGTATCAGGCTGAGGTTTGGAGTTTGATTTCATGTTTTGAAGCTTTTAATATTCATTCCATTCCTAGATTAAGAAATGCAGCAGCTGATTTATTAGCTACCTCTGCTTCCAGATTAGTGCCTACTAATAACAAGTGCTCTATTGAATTGATTTTCAGGCCGTCTGTTCCGGACAACATTACAAATCTTAGAGTATTTGATGATGATGATCAAATCATCAGCTTCTTAACAAATGAGGATGTCTTCCAAGAAGCCATAATAGACGAAGAGAAGCATGATGTAGATCTGCAAAGAAAAGATGAAGTCAAAGGAAACTTCATGCCCAAGGGAGTGAGATCTCTTGAAAGTTTGTTCAATCTGCAGAACAAGTTCAAGAGGCCAGCAAATGTTAAAACTCATAGCTCCTCTATGCAGCATGAATTGGTAAATCTGGGTACAGAAGCTGAACCAAAGTATGTCAATCGTGGTAAATGTTGCTCGCCAGGCGAGAGAGATAAGTTCATCAAACTTTTTCAGCAGTATAAAGATGTCTTTGCATGGACTTACGATGATCTAAAAACATATGACACCCACATTATTCAGCACATAATACCAATGAAGGCAGGAATTAAACCATTTCAACAGCAATTAAGGAGAATGCATCCGACTCTTGAGCCTTTGATACAAAAGGAATTGAAGAAGTTGTTGGAAGCAAAGATTATTTTCAAAGTACGACACTCTGAATGGGTCGCCAATCTAGTTCCCGTGCAGAAGAAGTCGGGAGAGATAAGATTGTGTGTGGATTTTCGAAACTTAAACAAAGCTTTCGATAAATATAACTACCATGTGCCTCCAATGGAACAAATTTTACAGATGGTGTCAGACTCAAAGCTTTTCTCCCTACTAGACGGTTTTTCTGGATACAATCAAGTGCTAGTAGCAGAAGAAGACCGACTCAAAACCACTTTTCGTACAAAGTGGGGAACCTTTGCGTATCGCGGGATGCCATTCGGTCTAATAAAAGCAGGAGCTACTTTTCAACGAGCCATGGATATCACTTTTCAATGATTGGGCGGTCATTGTGTTGTAGTGTACCTAGATGATGTGATAGTATCTTCAAAGAATAGAGAAGACCATGTTTTCCACTTAAAGCAAATCTTTGATCGCTGCAGAAAATATGGTATTTCGTTAAATCCCCCAAAAAAAAAATTTATGTTCTTGAGGGAAAACTCTTGGGTCATATCATTTCAAAGAATGGAATCTCAATAGATCAAGAGAGAGTGCAAGCTATCAACAGGATTCCCATGCCCCACAGCAAAAAATCTATGCAATCATTTATGGGCACCATTAATTTTGTTCGAAGGTTCGTTCCTGACTTCACTCAGACCGTTAAACCTTTGTAGCAAATGATAAAGCAGAGTGTACAGTTCAAGTGGACTAACTTGGAGAAAGTGGCTTTTAAAGAAATCAAAGCTGCCATAGCTAATGCACCTTCTTTAAGAAGTCCAGACTTCAGTAAGGATTTCATTATGTACACCTTTGCTTCAGATGACTCTCTCGCAGCAGTGCTTACGCAAAAAGTAGAATCAGGAGACGAATACCCAATTTCCTTTATGAGCACTGGTCTGTAGGGCGCTGAACTAAACTACCCTGTTGTAGACAAGCAAGCATATGTCGTATTCAAAGCGGTAAAGTAGTTCAGGCCGAATATTCTAAAAAACAAAACTAAATTCATAGTTCCTCACCCCGCCGTCATATCTCTTTTTGTTCAGAAAGGATTGCGAGAGAGGAGAGGAAATTGGGTTACCGCTCTTCAGGAGTATGATTTGGAATTTAAGCCAGCCACCATCATCAAAGGTCAAGGGTTATGTAAATTACTTACTGAGCATTCAGTTGATGAAGAGCTGAATTGGGAAAATGAAGCGAAACTGAATATGGTTGAGGCATGTCCCATTTTCACAACTCCTGAATCTTGGTATAGGGACCTAGTGCATTATTTGCAGCAAGGGTATTTTACGAAACACTGGAGTTCTAAGCAAAGAAGGGCACTCTATCTGAAATCAGCATCCTATCAAATCATTGATGGGGTACTCTTTAGGAGAAACTGTGATGGGCTTTTCCTTATATGTTTGGAGAAAGAGGATGCTGATAACGTTGTCAAAGAATTGCATGATGGCCCTGTTGGGGGACATTATTCCGGAGATACCATAGCACATGTCATGTCCCAAATTTGGAATTGGTTCACAATGGCCTAATCACATTAGCCATATTCATTAGAGTTTGTAAAATTGATGTTAAGGGTCAAATAATTGCCAAGGAGGAAAATTACTAGTTTCCTAGGTTTGGGGTGGAAGCTTTGGGATTTGGGAATAATGGAGATAATAAATGATGTTTGAACATTAGAATGGAATAAATATTTAATAAAGGACCTAAATAAATATATACAAGTGAAAATCAAAGTGGCATTTGATCATGAAGACACATGGAGGAAGTGGGACCCACATATGGCTAGATTTCCCCACTACATTTGGCCTCATTCTCTCACCAGTTCGAATTCAAGGTGAATGGTAACATACTTGGGGGAGTCCAAAAGGTATTATTCATGGCATGACTCATCCAAGGTCGAAATATAGAGGAAGAGTAACTCCCATGGAAGAGGAAGAGGCAATTTGGAGCTAGTGAGACACTTGGGCTAGATTCGCTAGCTCTATGACAACAATGATGAAGATGCTATGACACCTATGACACAAATCAGACCTGAAGGCTGACATATGACATATATGACATGTCAGGGCTAAAAATAGACTCCAAGAGGGCGCTCAAGGGTGTTAAGGCAGCTAAGATGCTTCCACATGTGATTTGGTGGAAGTGGGAGACTAGGAATTGTTGTACAAGTGGCGTTCTTTGGAATCTCTTCCCAACTTGAGTTGGCATGAGTCTCTTGGAAGGAATTCGACCCATGGAGGCCATTAGAACTTTATAAATGTCAATAACAAAGAATTAAAGGAGTTTTTGATCATTTGTAGAATTTGCAATTGCATTTGTGAAGAGGGAGAGCTAGTGGATGACTAGTTTCTTGCCTTAGCCAATTTCGAGGGTGAAAGATTCCCATCCAAGTTGGTAATTGGAAAGGCCATTCAGACCTTTCATTTGGAGATTTAATGGAGTCTTTATTTGCAGGTGTAAGCTACAGGGCAGCTCATGGTTTCTTCTATTGCAGCTCACTCCTTCAACCATTTCCAGTTTTGATGGCATATTCTTGATCCTTGAGGGAGGGCGTTTTTGGTGAGCTATTGTACTCTTTGGGGAAGCTTTTAATGCCCCATTTCTTTTTTAATATGAAGAAAATACTCTGTTCTTCATCTCCAAAAAGTTTCAGGTCGAAATTCCAAGTAGAAATGTATAAATCTCATTTTTAATGGAAGAACAATGCCATTTCCCCACTACCTTGTTGTGAGCCAATGTATTGATGATGATTTCGAATGAATGGATGATTCTCTGATATATTTGTGATCAATATACTTCCATGGATGTCTTCTACAAGTTTCATGTACTGTACTTGAGCATTTGAAGCATTTTTACTCAGTTTAGTTGTATTGGGAGGTGAAATAGTGCCATTTCCCCAAGGGTCGAATTGGGGATTTTTGCAGTTGAATGGGAGAGGGTGAGAACAGTTGTAATAATCCATTAATGGTGCATATGAGACTTTAATAGAATACTTAACACATTACATACCTCTGTTCATAAATTTGAGTGGGTTTGGAGGCATTTGGGAAGCCATTTTCAGTACTTACCCCAGGGGGATTTGAACCCCAAATTACTAGTAAAATTGCATACTTGGTCCAGAATCTTAAGAGAGTTTTCAGAGGTATTTTGGTGACCATATGTCATCTATAAACATCATATTCAAGTATTAATATCATTCATACACCTTCCTTGAAGATTTGAAGGGATTTGGAGTCAATTTGAGACCTAGAGACCAATACTAGTCAAAGGGAAATCACTAGTAAAGTTACCTACATTGACCAGAATTGAAAGAGGATTTGCAGAAGTATTTTAAAGGTCCAAAGGAATCCCTAAAACACATATTTATGTTCTAATATCATTCATATACCTTCTTAGAAGATTTGGGATCATTTGGGGCAAATTTGGGATCTAGAGATCAAAACTAGTCAAAGGTCGAACCAAGGAAAAAAGTGGAAAATTGCGATTTTAATAAAATTCATAATAAGGGACATTATAGCACATAAAATTCTCAAAGATGGGTATTATTGGCTCACCTTATTCAGAGATGCTCATGCTTATGCCCGGAAATGTGATGTGTGTCAAAGAAGTGTTGGGAAATTGCCAAAAGCAGCAAGACCTCTGCAGCCAGTCACCATCTCTGAACCGTTCAAGCAATGGGGCATACATGTTATTGGTGAGATAAACCCGAATTCTTCGCTGCAGCATCAATATATTCTGACAGCTATGGATTATTTTACGAGATGGACAGAAGCTGCCCCACTGCGCAAAATAAATGAATATGCAATTATCAGATTCCTGGAGGAAAACATCATAACCAGGTTTGGGGTTCAAATTTCCCTAGTCTTTGATAATGCAACTTATTTTCTGTCTCTAAAGATTAATGAATTTTTTTATGAGAAATGAATTAAATTACATTATTCAGCCAATTACTATCCCCAAGGAAATGGATTAGCTGAGTCTACCAATAAGAATCTCATTCGAATTCTTAAGAAAATTGTGATTGAAAATCAGAGAAGTTGGCATACATCCCTCCCAAATGTTTTATGGGCAGACAGAGTCACCCCAAAGAATGCCTTAGGAGTTTCCCCATTCATCCTAGTCTACGGTAAGGAATCCATCCTCCCTCCGAATATTTTACTCCCATCTTTGCAATTGGCCCAAGCCTCTCGAGGTTCCAGTAGTCAAGTCCTACAATCAAGAATTGATACCCTATTGAAGCTTGAAGAGTCTCGGCTTAAAGCCAAAGACCGGTTCCACCAACACCAAGACATAATCAAAAAGTGGTTTGATAAGTGGAATATGGCAAGAGAAGTTTCAAAGTAGGGGACTTAGTTCTGAAATGGGACCATCCACATGATGGTAAGGGAATGCACACAAAGTTTCAACATTTATGGGTTGGCCCTTATCAGATTTCTGAAAAGCTTGGCCCTTCGACATATAAGTTGAGAGACTTGCAAGGAGAGGAAGTGAATCTCCCTCTCAATGGCCTCGCTTTAAAGCAGTACTTCGCATAGTCCTTTTGGGACTTTTGTACATAAATAAGTGTTGTTGTTTCTTTTCTTGTTTTTTCTGTTTTGTTGTTTTCTGCGGTTTTTAAGTTAGTTTGGTTTGATTTTTACCTTGCTCTCTGCTCAAGGTTCTTTATTCTTTCTTTAATAAAGCCTAGCCCAACTCTTGGCTTAGCGGTAAGATAGGACTCCGAGCAAATCTCAAAATCTTGAAAGGCAGAAATTCACTTATAAAGGAAATATATCTTCGTGACTTTGCTTTCACTGAGTGGTTTCTAGGAATGAAGAAATCCTTTTCTTATTTGGTCAAAATAATCCCGGTTAAATAACTGAAATTTAGCATTTCCTTCTTACTATCTTGGGGCTCCATTCACTCTAACATTAATGCATGTCTCAGGAAGTTCACTATGATAGACCCATGGAAAGAAAGCATGTCTCATAGATGTACGGTATTTAAAATGATCCCATGCTACAAATAAAAGCCAAAAGAGCCTATATCATAGAGTCTGTTTTCTAGAAATTCTCGCCTCAATTAAAGCATGGCTGAGAGAAGCAAAAAACATTCAATCAAGGAAGCTGTTCAAATAATTCAGCCCAGCAAGGTTCTTCTCCGTCCGTGAAGCATTATAATCAAATAAATCTCTCGCTCACACAAAAGGACATTATGGATTGAAGAACCTAAATCAAGTATTGAAAGCTGAAGAAATATTTCTGGAAGGCTCAAGCGACAAAAGTCGTCAATTAAGAAACATCCAAAAAGGATGCAAATAGCATGGGAATGAGGAACAAACGAATATGTTAGTGAGATATTGTTACGATCTTGTGGGGGCCTTTATTAGTTGGCATCTGAAAGATAGATTTTAAAATGAACTCCACACTCTGACCCTGAGATAGTTTTAAATAAGTATGGGTCAAAGTTACCTTTTCTCCAATGACCATTATGATAAGAGTGATCACTGCATTCTTAGAAGCTAAGCTATGAAGGCATTTTGTTACACGTGAAGCTAGCAATTTTTAAGTTTTTTGATGATGGGAAGAGTGTTCACCAATGAATCACCAATTGTTGTTGCTGCAACATCCCCCCCAAAATTTTGTAAATATTAGGGCCCCTCCTTTTATTTTTGAGGAAATCCTTTGGTCTGTTGAAGTCTTTTTGTTTTAACTCTTCAAGTCTTTTATTTTTCATCAAATTTTGTTTTTTCTACTACGGCAAGGTTCCCTCTTAGTTAGCTTTGATCGCAGGTTCTAATAATAAAAGAGCCGACACGTTGCGCACTTTTTGACCTTATCTCTGCCGACCGTTGCGCAGAATTTAACCTTATCCTATGCGATCGTTGCACAGTTGTAAAGCTTATCTTGCATCGATTGGTCGCAAGCCTTAAAACCAAAAGCGTCGACCATTGTGCAGAGCCCCTTTTTATTTTTTTTCCAATCACTAAAGACAACCTTGGTCGCAAATTTTAAATCTATTTCCTCCG
This sequence comes from Larix kaempferi, assembly GCA_027924585.1. Lineage (NCBI taxonomy): Eukaryota > Viridiplantae > Streptophyta > Pinopsida > Pinales > Pinaceae > Larix > Larix kaempferi. The sequence continues at coordinate 12,273,079 of BSBM01000486.1, forward strand.
ACCATTGCGCACGTTAATCTTAACTTTGCCACCCGTCTTTTGCACCACCTTTGACGTCAGTTTCGTAAGGTGCCGTCGCGCGTCTTGGTCGCTGTTTTTGGGATTAACTTTCTCAACCATTGCGCATCCTATTGGCTTAACCTTCGTCGACCTCCATTTCAATCCTCGTCGCGTCGTTTGGTCGCAGGAGTTACCATCAAAATCATCAACCATTGTGCAGGAATTACCAGTCGAGTCGCCGACCACGATGCAGCCCAGTCTTTTGGAAAACGGGAAAAGTTTAGTTGGTAAGAATTTATTGTTAACCTGTGCGGAGTTATTACCATTTGCATCGAGCCCGTGCATGTTTAAGTCTCCAACTGGCCAACCCGTGGGAATTAATTTCCCTTATTGTACATATATGTATTCACCCAACGGGGTTTTCATTCTACCTTTGATAAGGACGAGAGTGTTACTGTTCACCGATTGGAAGCTGCACACTGTCACTGGCCAGGTTACGCCCATCGACCCCAGTGAACCATTATGATACTGACAAGTAGGTCTTCAAACTACGCCTTTGTTTTTTCCCAGTACGGACCCCCGTTCAACGTTCGTCATTAGCTTTAAATTGTTTATTGGGTGTTTCCCAAGACCGAACCCGCGTCACCATAACGCCTGTCTTCACTTTTCAAGCTATGTACCCAATACGAGCCTCCTTGCTCTTAAATCTTGATATCCAGACTTCATATAAGCTCGAAGAGCACGAATGTGTTCCCTGTGCATTCTCGTCGAATCGATTTACGACCCAAAAGAGAGCTACGCCGTAGTCACTATGCTTTTTCCCCACGCGCATATAGTATGGCCTACCAGTCGTTTTCTATGTGTTATGAAAAAGCTCCTCCCTAACTTACATTTGATTATTAAAACAGCTAAACCTGTGAAAAAATCTAAGTGGCATTTCGGAAAGCTCCTTATCCCACGGCGACAACGTCTTGCATGCTTCTGTTGTCTAAGGACTAGTACCGATGGAATGTTTGAATTTATGATTATAGGATGGTACTAAGTGCTAGAAAGCAGCATTCGAGTTTGCTTAATTAAAACCTTTGAATTGCTACACAGTGACCTTGTTTAAGTGCTCCGCCTCATTTTTCTTGTTTGAAAGATTGGTTTTAATTGAAAGCCACCACTTGTGTATACTCAAGTTTCTGTTAAATGCCATGAATTTGAATGTTATTGACTTGTGGCAATATGTTGCTCATAAACTCAGAGACTTCTAAATTTGTGCTCTCCTCGCCATTGCAGGTTTGACATGCACAGGAGATCTGCCAGGCAGAAGGATAAGCTTGTCGAGTCAGACTCAGACGTAGAAATCTTTTTGGATACCTCGCTCGAGACAATGTTTTGTGATACAAAAGTTGTCATGGGAGTAGCCCCAGGAGCCGCCGCCCCAGAATTCCAGTGGGGTGAGTTATACAGATTTATCAGGGATCAGAAGTACCCCGATGTAACCTTAGAAAAAACCATGGTCTACTTGAATATTAAGAAGTCTGGCCTTCATAAGGCAGCAACTCGCCCCGAGCTATTTCCATGCTCAGAAGTTATTGGCTGGATAATTCCTCATGTGAAAACTGATACAAGATTCATTAATGATAACACCGGGATGAGTCTCGCGTCCTTCGCACCAGAGCATATCATGGCTACCTACAGGTTACCCCAAGCAAGGGCCTGGATGGACAATAAGTGGCTAGCAAAGCAAACAATAAACCCCCTGGAGTCCGCCAAAAAGATGCTAATGATTGAAAGGCAAAGAGGCAACGGAGAGTATGAAAGTGTGCTTCTAAGGACTCCTTACATACTTATTCCCTTAATGATGAGTCAAATTTTCGGCATGCCAAATGGAAACGTCTTCAAGCTTGGCTGGGTTCCAGGGATGGTCCATGTAGCCACGTCCGGTACAATATTCAATTGGGCCAACATAATCTCAGACAGCATGGTCTCACACTTAATTGCTGCCCAAGGAGGATTGACCCAGAAGAAAGTTGATTTCTTCATGTCTTCATATTTGATAGATTGCTTATTAATCAAGCACCATTTTCCTGATTTGGGTTGCGTTTGAAGCAAAAAGGAGTGCCTTCTCTTTGTAGCTTATCAACTCACATGGGCAAGCAAATATGCAAATCACTACAAATAGATTTGCGAAAAGTTCATCATGCCCCTGTATCAGCTCATTTTTAAAGAAGAGCCAAATTGTCTGTCTGAAAATGCCATGCCCATCATAGAAGAGTTTGGGGACTATTACTTCTCCCCCGAGGGCACCTATATCAGAATGAGTGGAGGAACTAAACCTCCCTTTTTGCTTCCTCGGTATGTCACGGATTTTGTAGTACACAAAGAAGCTATAAGGAAACTCTTCATCAGTGGGGTCAGCGAGATTCTCTGCGAAAGGAAGAAAGGTATGTACCCACCAATGCCCTTCACCATCGGGGCATATAGTCTCCAGAAAGCAAAAGATGGTGAAACCTTTGCTTAGGACATAGAAGTTTTTCATTTCGGCACAAAGTTTTTCAGGAGGCATGATCCTAGTGGCAGAGTTGTTGAACACTGTACCAATCTCAGAACTACTTTTGAGTACGCACATCTTTGGGACAAGGATGATGAATTTTTCCAGAGTGCCAAGAACTTGACTGAGTTGGGAAAATGTTATTGCCCTAAAAGTGGAGCAAGTTCCATCCCTAGACCTGTTGGGTTGATCCAAAAGGAACAAGAGGCAACAACATCACAATTAGAGGAGTCCAAGAGGAAGGAAAATGAGGAAGAAGAAAGACTCCAAAAGGAGTAAGAAGTCAAGCAGCAGCAAGATGCAGAAGTTCCTAGAGCTCAACAGGAGCAAGAAGCAAAAGCTTGAAAAGATGAAGAGGAGAGGATTCGGCAAGAAGAAGCTGCCAAATTGCAGCAAGAAGAGGCCGAAAGGTTGCGGGTGATAAGAGAACAAGCAGAGCGAGAGGCAGCAGAGCTTGCAGAGCAAAAAGAGAAGAGAGCAAGAGAGGAAGCAGAAGAATTTAATAAAGATTTGGAACAGGGCATGTCTAGTCCGCAAACCATGGATTTGGATCTACCAACAATAAACCAATCAGGGATAGCTAATGAAGGGATTGTCACAACTGAAGAGTTAGCACTTACCCCGTACACTCCTTCAAAGCAGCGCCAAGTGGCCAACTTGAATTCTGTTTATTTTGATAAAAGGAAGAAGGTTATTGTAGAAAGATCCGAGAAGAAGATGAAAATTGGAGAGGGTCGATTCGAAATCAGAGTATCGGAAACCCCACTTGTTAAAGGGACTGACAGCGATCCTGTGTTCACGACATCATGCGCTGTGGCTTCAGCCCAAGCAAATAAAGATAATGTTGATCGTTTGGTGGAAGAAGCTAGGAAGTATAGGGAACTATGTTTCAAAGTAAAAGGCAACATGCATAAAGAGGTGTTAAAAGGCAATGAGTTAAGATTGAAGTACAAAGAGCTTCAAGAGCAAAAGAAAGAAACAACTTTGCAAATCCTACGGCTTGAAGATGAAAACAGCACACTAGGAACGCAGTTGGCAATCTCAGAAAGTGAGAAGAAAGACCTAGAAGCTCGCGTAAGAGAACTGGAGAAGCTTGAGGCCAACAACGTGCAGCTAAATAAATCCTTTAAGCCTCAACTTGACAGGCTGACATGGGAAAAAGAGCAGCTCAAGGTTGCAAATGAGAAGCAGGACCTAACCGCATTTCATGAACAAGCATGCGAGATGCAAAGGAAAGTTTATCAATCACTGGTGCTGATTTCAAGAGAGATATGCAGGGTGAAAGAAATGATAACAAGGATGATAGCCATTGAAGTCGAGGCATTGAAGCTGAAAAAGAAGTATGCGCATCACTTGGAGGAGATAAATAAATAATTTGAATGGAGGGAAGGGAAATCTAGTTTCCCAACGCACCTACGGGTTAAGACCGCCAATGAATTGAACTTGGATTGTGGAGTCCTTGAATTTTGTAGGGATTGTGGCGCAAAGCTAAGTATTGAAATCCGGAAAACCGTTAAAAGTTGTCACGCATTTTACTCAAAAATCGTGGAAACCTATAAAAAATGTAGCATGGTTTTACCTCAATCCATTTATGAGTTTCCCGAAAGAGAGCAGCGTTTGACAGATTTGCAGAACGAGCTGAATGCCGAAACATAATACATCAATAAGATAGATGTCCTAAATCTCGATGACCTCCATCGGTTCATTGGGTAGACCTCCATCCATCCCTATTTTCTGGAAAGCATCACCGAGGCAGCAGTAGTAGGAGCATCCAACGTTAAATCAGATATGCGCAACCATGAAATAGCACTGAAAATGACAATCTCTGTGCGAGGTAACACCATTCTAAGAGAAATCAACCAGTCAACCAGTGGGCCAGCTATATGGAAAGTGTAGACAACCCAGCTGAAACAAGCAAAGTAGCTGAAATGAGCATTCCTATTGAAGTGGGCGCCTCAGCAGAAATAGAAAGAACGGTTGAAGTGGCAGGACCATCTGGGATTTAATTTGTTTTATTGTAAATTTTGTAAAAGATAGCTGGAATTATTGTACTGTATAAATGTTTTGTAAAACAACTGGAAATTGCTTTTGTCTCTTTAGGCACTAGAAGACAAACTTTGGGTCTCCCTAGGGTTAGGTCTTGGGAAGAGACAAATTTTGTAAAATCTATAAATATAGAGACAGAAGAGATCTAAAGGGACTTTTGGCAGGTGAAAGGATAGACTAATTTTGTACGTGAATTACTTTTCTACGTCAATGAAGGAAGCTCTATTTTGCCTAAAGAAAGCCGACACGGAGTTTTGTTGTGGGAATGTGTTGAATGTTGGTCGAATTATTTTTGCATTATTCATACATTGACTCTGAGATCGTTCTTAACTAATCTGAATTATATCTCTGTTATGAATGGTTTCATTTTCCTATGCAAAATTTCTGTGTAAAATGGGTAATGGAATGTTTATCTCTGTCAAAGCTATCTTTGATAATCTTTTATTTTCTATTGTAAATGCTTCTATTAATTAGAACAACCATCTGTGAAATTCTTGGTTGCATTTCCAGTTTATTACTCATTCTTTAAGTTTGCTCCCTGCAAGGATAGGTTAAATTTGCTTAAACAGTTTTAGATTAGATTTGTTTAACTGCATGCATTTAGATTACAGCACTTGCATCTCATCTTTAAAATAAAAAACACATAAACGGTGGATCGGGCCGCAACTGGTGAAAAGGAAAACAAATCTTTAAATCTTACACGGTATCTTGGCCGTTAACCGGATGGATTCCCCATACCAAACGGTGAGCAATCTAATTGGGCTTGCTTACCAGGGAGAATCCCTTGCTGATTGATGCTACGATTTTTGGGGCATCAACAGGGCCCTGGCGCACTAGAATTTGACATGGGAACAATTGGTTTCTCGGCCAAGGGTACCCCGAGAACCTGTCGTGACCATAGGGGGTGTTGAAATAGTTAATAAGGACCGGAGTTCCTCCAATTCAGCTGGGGGGAGGGATGGAGCATTGGAAGACCAAGTGGAAGAGGTAAATATGGGGGAAGCTGCGACAACAGCGAACCCTGTTGCAGAAGAAGATAGGATGGAACCGGTGGCGAATGAGGTAGTGATATTGGAAGCTGCAACAATAGCAAACCGTATAGAGGAAGAAACAGACCCAATAGAAATTGCAATTAGGGTGGCAGTTGAAGCAGTAGGGATGGCATCATTAGCAGCTGCAGCAGAGGAAGCTATAGCTACGGAAGTTGCAATGCAAGGGGAAGAACATCAAGAAGAGGTGGTAGAAGGAGGAAACATGGAGGTGTTGGATGTCGAATCCTCCCCTGAAAGAAGGGGAACTATCATTGAAAAAGAGTAATTTATCCCTCTTTCTAAAAATTTAGAAACCCCTGTGTCACATAAAAGAAGAAAAAGGTCAGGGAAAAAGAGTCAGACATCTACCCCAGTGAAGAAAAGAAGAACCAGAGCTGTCACAGCAGCATGTGCAGCAGAAATAACATGTGCAATCGAGGCAAACGCTGAAATTCCCACAGCAGAAGCAGCATGTGCAGCTAGGGCAAGTATTGAAATTCCCATTTTAAACCCCAAATCACCTGTTGTTACACAAGAACCTACTGTGGAAGAACCCCAAATGGAAAACCTTCTTTTTGAAAATGAGCTGCTAAAGGAGGAGGTGCAAATGCTTCGGAATGAATTGGAGAAATGGAAGGAAGCAACCAGAAAACGAGCAGAGAAGAGTTTGAATACATTAGTGGAGGCTGCATAATTGTTAGAAAATTCATCTCCTGTTTTGGGAAATGAAGAACGAGGAGAAATGGTATGCCCATAATGTGGAGACATATTTAAATTGGCAGGGCACAGAGTCATAGTGCTGGATTTGATAGCACAAAAGCCTGCACAGGCAGAGCAAGAAGGAGAAAAAGTGTCTGCAGTGGAGCTGATGGAGGAGAATGAGCCAGAAATAGACATAATCCCTGATCTAGATTTAGGAGAAGATGAAGAAATGCAATCCCAACCATCAGGAAATACTGAATTATTCCAGGACCAGTCTCATCTTTCAGAAGATATTGAGGTAATTCAAGAACAACCTCAGCAATTTGAAGAAATTGAAAAACAGGATGTTGTTACACAAGAACCAGCATCCTTGAAAATATTTACTGAAGTTGCAACCCAAACAACAATTGCTGATATTGAGGTACAAGAGAAAGACGTTGCACAAGAACCAGTGTCTTTAGAAATGTTTGCTGAAATTGCAACTTAGACTGAAGTTGCTGAGATTGAATTGGAGAGGAAGGATGCTGCCACACAAGAACCATCATTCCTAAAAGTATTTGTTGAGACTGCAACTCAAGTAGAAGCTGCTGAGTTTGGTATTCAGGGAGGGAATGCTGTCACACCATAACCAGTATTCGCGAAATTAATTGTTGATCCATTAACACAAACTGAAGCTGTTGAGGTTGGAATACAACCCAAAGGCATGCTGAGCAAGAACGGTTGTTGCAAGAACGGTTGTTGCAAGAGCTTGCTAGACAGGCAGCTGAAGAAAAGGCTAGGACTGAAGCAAGGGAAAAGGTTCAAGGCAAGACGAACCGCAAGCAGCCGAATCAACCGAAGGTAAAGAAGGTTAAGTGCTATATCTGCGGAAGGGACCACTATGTGAAAGATTGTCCACATAGGCCATTTCCAGATGCGCAGGAGGGTCCAACCGCACATTTTGCAGCGTTGAGGGTGTTTGAGGCACCTCAGCAAGAAGACGAAGTTGTGGAAGCTATGAAGGCAGTAGAAGCTTGTCTTAGCAAAACAACGAGGGGTCGCGAAAAAGAACTAGGCGAAGTGCAGCAAGGTCTAGATTTTGTTGAAACGACAGTTAGTGGGCTGAAAGTTTCTGCATTGATAGACACGGGAGCTTCGCACAGTTTGATAAGCAGCAGGACTGCGTTATCACTGCACAGTGGGATGGAATTCAGTCATGCGAAGTTCAAAGCAGCGAATTCTGGGATCCGAGATGTGACAGGGAAGATAACAGCAGCCCCAGTTCGAGTAGGAAGATGGCACGGCAGGATGGACTTGAAAGTTGTTCCGTTGGACGATCATTCGATGATCTTAGGACAAGACTTTCTGCGGTTAGCCAAGGCAGCGCCAATTCCTCATGCAGGTTGTTTGGTGTTTATGGAAGAGTCTGGAACATGGAGTTGTGGAGCAGCTCTTCACCACTGTTCTTGCGAACAGGTGGTATCAGAGCAGAGTTTCCGCAGTTGTGGTGTTGCGGAAGGATGAGCTCAGAGCAGACGTTTCGCTGTGGATTGCTGCGGAACAGTGTCGTTTCAGAGAGTAGGTTGATGCGGAACAGTGCCGTTTCAGCGAGTAGGTTGATGCGGACAGGAGCAGCAACTTGGTAGAAGTTGTGCTCTGCACCATTCGGTTGAAGGATGGTTTCATGACTGCGACAGTAGTGCGGTTGTGAGTGTTGGGCGTTTTGGAAATGCCTAGCGAAGTTGCAGCAGCGTCTCATATGTTGGAAGACGAGATGAAGGAAGTGTTTCCAAGGGGGAGCAATTCAAACGCACGTTGAAGAGTGCTGATGTTTCCGTGACTTGCGTGGAAGGGCCTTAGCTACTAGTACGCTAAGTAGACTGAAGAGCACCACAGAAGCAGTCGTTTGGTTACAGCAGGTGCACGACGACGTTGTGGAGTGAAGAAGACACTTGGACTTGCGGAGTTGCACGAGTAACAGTTTGCGAAAGTGTTGAGTCCAGCGAAGAAGTGGTGTCGTGCGAACCGAGGGGAAGCTTGCCTTGGAAGTGTTGCAGCAAGTGGTGGAAGCGGGTGGACGTGAAAGCCACGAAGACGGGTGCCGCAGTAAGTGCATCCGCAGCATGCTTCAGGGAGGTGTGCTGGAACAGCGGAAGACTGAACAGCGAGGTTCGTTGGTGATGAGGAGTCGTTTGGTGCGCTGGTAAGGCGGAAGGTGAGAAGCGCCCATGTAACAGTGGGATACCCCCATTCTCAACGTGTGTAAGACGGAAGGTGGACAGTGGCAGTGTTCATTCTCAACGCATGTAAGACGGAAGGTGGGGAGGCGCTCATTCTCAACGCAGGTGTGGAGCAAACGGATCCGCAGGAAGCCAAAGGAAGGAGGTTGTTCAGGTTGAAGCTTGGTTGCGTGGCATACTTGGTGGAAGTGTGCCGTGCGTGCGGAAGGTTGCTGGTTAGACAGCAGCATTTCGGCAAATTGGCTAAGTCAAGTGGCTTGCCAACTTCTCCAACGGCACGAGGTGGTGCGTATGGAGTGCGTCACAGACCAAGTCCAGTTGTAGCAGCAATGGAGGTGGAGGTGCGACAGCTTCATGAGTCAGGAGGTGGCTTGTGAAGAGTATGGACATTCCAGAAAAAGGGTGTTCACCGCAGGCTAAGTATTAGCAGAAATGCAGATCTTGCGAAGTAGCTGCGGAAGACAGAAGCACGCAGGGATGCTTTGTCTTTGCTTAATGGCAAGGAGTGTTACCTAGTCAAAGCCATGGGGGTGTGCGAACAGACCGAAAACGGAAACGAAAGTACGACTGGGAGGCACAGCGATGGTTTTTGGTTGGGGCTAAGCCAAGGCCTTAAGCAGTTTTGGAAGTGTTACGTTCAGCAAGGTTGCCAGGAGAACCCAAGAGTTGCGGAGGCTTTTGTGACTAAGTGTGCGGTTCATCCTATGAAGGGAGCAGATGGTTGGAGTCATGACCCAGCTAGCTCACTCGTGGGGTCTAGAATGGACAGAAGCATCGCGAGGTGACAGAAGTACCAAAGCACGCGGAGGTTGGTGCGACAGCTTGAACGGGTTGCGGTTGCAGTTGGCAGTTGCAGCAGGGTTGCAGCAGACGCTTCGCGAACAGAACGTTCGTGAAGAAGTTGTCGGGACGACAACTATTCTAAGTGGGGGAGGTTGTCACGACCCAAAGTTTTGAATAACTTGGGGTTCCCCTAGCTTAGCGAAGTGGGTCTTTGGACCGTTGCGGATGGGCACTTGGTCAAGAAAATGACCAAGTGTGGGCAAAGCACCCACGCGATGGGCGTTCCGCAAGGGGTCATGGACCACTTGGTGTGTCGGCTTGGATAGACGCGACGCGCACCCAAGTGTATAAATAGGCTAAGGGAGTTAGCCAAAAGGCAGCGGACGCGGAGTAGGAAAACGACTTGGGCAAAACGCGGAGGTGCCCTGCCAGGCAGTGCGGCAAGCAGGCCTGGCAGGTGCACGACAGTTTGGCTAAGTTGGCTAAAAACGCAGGTGCGTGGATGCGGAGACGGATGACAGCAGGAAGTGGAAATTCGGCTAAGTGCTGGGATTTGTCCGCAGTAGTAGCCCAGGATCCGCAGGTGGCTCCGGCATGCGTTTAGTTTGGACGCGCTCCGCAGACAGGCGTTTTGACGTTCCGCAGATGTGCGTTTCGCGTTCCGCAGAAGTGCGCTAGTGACAGCGCACACCAAATGAGGCATTCCGCAAACGGCTGCGGATGCGAGCTCAGCAGAGGCGTTTGGTATAAACTTGTTGGGGTTTCAACAGGTTAGCGAAGTGCGCCCAGGTGACGGGGAGCTTCGCATGTCTTGGCAGTTTTGACAGTGCGCCCGGTCCGCGGAGTGTTGCGACGCGTTCCGCAGGCGTGCGCCCAGAATGGTGCACAAGGCAGTTTTGGTCCGCGGCTAGTTGTGACGTGGTCCGCAGAGGTGCGTCCAGGAAGATGGCGCCCAGAAGTGCACTCAGTCCGCGTTCGGCAGGGGACGGTTCCGCAGTGTTCAGGAGTGTGCCCAGAGGTGCGCTCAGACAGGTGCATCCGCAGTTTACCCAGATCGGTGTGACTGATGTTCATTCCGCAGAGAGGCGTTTGGGTTGCGTTTGGCACATGCACCCAGCAGAGCGTCCAGGCAGGTGCGTTCAGAAGTGCGGACCAGGATGGGGTGTTGTTGCGGATACTTGACTTCGCATTTGGTTGTGCGACCGAGGAGGTGGCAACCAGCGAACGGATGGCAGTTGGACATCTCAGTAGCACGCCTAAGTAGGCAAGTCAGAGAGATTCGAGGAGGAAGGCTTCGGCACGTTTCAGGCAGGATGCTTGGAAGAGGCTTCGCACGTAGATCAGCTGTTTCAAGGAGCTCACGGTGTAGGCAGGCATCGTAGTGCAGACGACAGTGCGACAGTGCAGGCTTCCACAGAGTTGCGAGTTCAGGCAGCGATGCAGCGGAGAGACTTGGCATGGTTGTGCAGCAGGCAGACATGCGCGGTGGAGACAGTTGAGTCGTGTCTTGATTGTATTCAGAGTGTTGCTAGTTGGGCTCACTCGCGGATGAGTTGCCGGGTATGTGGCATCCTCCGTCGTTAAAACAAGTCATCTCTTGGGTGTTAGGCACGTTCCGGTTTGGAGTGCCGCCCACATATAAAAATCTGTCTCTTGTGTCTTGGTTGGTTGTTTGTATGGGAAAACTGTAAAAATTAACTAAGTATGAAAAACGCATAAGAGATAGGAGTATGGTTTCCGCATGGTGGTTTAGGCGTAGTCTGTTGGTGTAATGTCTGAGTTGGTCACGCCCTCATGCGTTCCCAAGCAGTGCCGCACGTCATATTTAGGAACCTTGAAGCGTTCGCTAAGTATGGCTGTGTCAGGTGGTATCAGAGCCATAGGGCAACGTGCGGCACTGCTTGGGAACGCATGAGGGCGTGACCAACTCACACATTACACCAACAGACTACGCCTAAACCACCATGCGGAAACCATACTCCTATCTCTTATGCGTTTTTCATACTTAGTTAATTTTTACAGTTTTCCCATACAAACAACCAACCAAGACACAAGAGACAGATTTTTATATGTGGGCGGCACTCCAAACCGGAACGTGCCTAACACCCAAGAGATGACTTGTTTTAACGACGGAGGATGCCACATACCCGAAAACTCATCCGCGAGTGAGCCCAACTAGCAACACTCTGAATACAATCAAGACACGACTCAACTGTCTCCGCCGCGCATGTCTGCCTGCTGCACAACCATGCCAAGTCTCTCCGCTGCATCGCTGCCTGAACTCGCAACTCTGTGGAAGCCTGCACTGTCGTCTGCACTACGATGCCTGCCTACACCGTGAGCTCCTTGAAACAGCTGGTCTGCGTGCGAAGCCTCTTCCAAGCATCCTGCCTGAAACGTGTCGAAGCCTTCCTCCTTGAAGCTCTCCGACTTGCCTACTTAGGCGTGCTACTGAGATGTCCAACTGCCATCCGTTCGCTGGTTGCCACCTCCGCGGTCGCACAACCAAATGCGAAGTCAAGTATCCGCAACAACTCCCCATCCTGGTCCGCACTTCTGAACGCACCTACTCGGACGCTCTGCTGGGTGCATGTGCCAAACGCAACCCAAACGCCTCTCTGTGGAACGAACATCAGTCACACCGATCCGGGTAAACTGCGGATGCACCTGTCTGAGCGCACCCCTGGGCACACTCCTGAACACTGCGGAACCGTCCCCTGCCGAACGCGGACCGAGTGCACTTCTGGGCGCCATCTTCCTGGACGCACCTCTGCGGACCGCGTCACAACTAGCCGCGGACCAAATCTGCCTTGTGCACCATTCTGGGCACACGTCTGCGGAACGCGTCGCAACACTCCGCGGAACGGGCGCACTATCAAAACCTGCCAAGACATGTGAAGCTCCCTGTCACCTGGGCGCACTTCGCTAACCTGTTGAAACCCCAACAAGTTTAAACCAAACGTCTTCTACAAAGCTCGCATCCGCAGCCGTCTGCGGAATGCCTCGTCTGGTGGGCGCTGTCACTAGCGCACTTCTGCGGAACACGAAACGCTCATCTGCGGAACGTCAACCCAGAACACTCATCTGCGGAACGCGTCCAACCTGAACGCCTACGGAAGTCAAGTGCGGATCTGCTACTACTGCGGATGACATCCCAGCACTTAGCCGAATTTCCACCCTTGCTGCCAACCGTCTCCGCATCTGCGCGTCTGCGTTTTTAGCGAACTTAGCCAAACTGTCGCGCGCCTGCCAAGCCTGCTTGCCGCACTGCCTGGCAGGGCGCCTCCGCGTTTAACCAAAGCCTTTCTCCAATCCGCGTCCGCTACTTTCTTGGCTAGCTCCCTTAGCCTATTTATACACTTGGGTGCGCGTCGCGTCTATCCCAGCCGACACACCAAGTGGTCCATGACCCCTTGCGGAACGCCCATCGCGTGGGTGTTTTTCCCCACACTTAGCCATTTTCTTGACCAAGTGCCCATCCGCAATGGTCCAAAGACCCACTTCGCTAAGCAAGGGGAACCCCAAGTTATTCAAAACTTTGGGTTGTGACAACCTCCCCCACTTAGAATAGTTGTCGTCCCGGCAACTTCTTCACGAACGTTCTGTTCGTGAAGCGTCTGCTGCAACCCTGCTGCAACTCTGCTGCAACTGCCAACTGCAACCGCAACCCGTTCAAGCTGTCGCACCAACCTCCGCGTGCTTTGGTACTTCTGTCACCTCGCGATGCTTCTGTCCATGCATGCCCCCATGACTGAGGCCATTGCAACATCGATGGAAGAGGAAGCTGTTACACTGCCAATCCAAAATGAGGAAGCTGGAACATCTGGTGACAAGGTAGGAATGCAATTTGCTCAAGAAATTATTGATTTAGACCCTGATGATGAGAAATATGTGGAGGATAGAAGGATTCAACGTGTTGGCACGGGATAGATCCGCAGGAAGTGCGGAAGTCGATAGGTACGAAAGGGTCGTTCCACAGAAAAAAGAACCTTTCGCCACTTTTTGCGAAAGCATAAGAATAGTTAGATTAGTCGAGTCGGTCGTGTGGACCATTTTGTAATAAGATGAAAGCATATAAATAAAGAAAGATTGTAAGCCTAAGGGCATCGAAGTTTTGGAGATAAATTCTATCTTTTGAGTTTGGTTGTATCCGCGATATGATGAATTGACTGTTTCTACGAGGTTTGTTCCGCAGGTTTAGATGAATGAATGAAGATGTTCGGTTATGATCTGAATTTTGTTATTGTGCAATGATGCGATGATAAATGATGAGTTATGTGAATGTTTTATGTTGATTAATGCGAATATATGTTGTTATTGATTAGTGCGAATATGTTGGTGAATATGCTCTGAATCTATGTATTACGAATAAGATGAGAATGATTGGTTAATGGAATATTATGAATGTTGTAATCTCTGGCTAATGTGCACATATCCTCTTCATAACCACGGAAGCTTGGTTCCAGCAGCCCTCATATTCACCTCGGGTGAGACTGCGCTTGCTTTGCAAGTGTAGATGGAAAGGGTTACACCTTTGCGGGCCGGTGTATAAGGGAGTTAGGTTGATAGTTTGTTGGCGACAATGCGGAGAGAACCCCTGTCGATAGACTCTGCGTCAACAAATGGTTCCGTTGTTGGGACCCTAAAGAAGAAGAAAAGAGGATATGTTTTGGCACCCGACTAAACCAGAGATCCAAGAGTGGTTCGATAAGAAGGCGGAGGAATTCGTGGAAAGCGAGAAGCGAGATCTGAAGCAGACAACGACCAGTTGGTTAGAAAGATACATCTACTCAGACATTCATGAAATCTTTTTCTGCGAATTCCCAGTGCTATTGCATGAGTGGCTAGTACAGTTGACGTTCCGCAAGAACCACTACCAGAAAACTGAACCAGATTTTTGGACTCCGGAATTGGTGCGACGGTTGAAGCAAGTTGATAACAAGGTATCGCGAGCTATTGGTTTTTGGGTGGACAGTATCCTCGAAGGGTATGTAACTTAGTTCGCGGTAGATACTATCAAGTCATACAGCGACGCCAAAAGAAATTTCTTCAGGGGACCAAGGGGAAGATTTTTGTCATTATTAAAACTGTGGATTAAAATGTTGGTTTGCGAAAAAGGAATATTGAGGATGTCTTCTGATGAGTAGAAGAATTGGTGTGCGAAGGTGAAGGTATCACGTAAATACGAGTATGACGCAAATATGTGGTTGATGGACATGAGCGATGACGAGTTTGAAAGGGAAGCTAACGAAGAGTGTGGTCTCTTGAGGAGTGGAGCTATATTCCGGCGTCCCGAGAAGAAGAGGAGGACTGAGAGAGAGTCTCCTGAGAGGACCAGAACAGAGAACTGCGGAACAGGACCACACGGGAGGAAGCGACCTTAGTGTGAAGGAGACGTCGACCAGACTACCCTATAGGTAGAGGAAGGTCAGATCGTAAGTTACCATGTACCTTCGACCCCACACACTACTCTGAATTTTATAGGAAGAAATCCAAACTATTCGCGGAGTTGCCCCACGTGCAGTGGCAAGAGTAGCGCTTCAGTAAATAACAATACCAATAACGTTAGGATGGAAGATGAGGCAAAAATTCCCACCTTTCAGGGAAATGGGACCGAGGATCCCGAACAGCATTGGTTTATATGCGAAGTAGTCTGGACCGTGAAGCAGGTCCAAGATGATAATATAAAGATAGGACAGTTGGCGACGACTCATAGGGGTTGGGCATTATACTGGTACATGAAGTTTGTAAAGGTTCCGGTGGGAACAACGGCCAAAACACTGGAACAGATAAGGACAGCGATGATTGACGAATTTAAGAAACCAAAATCTGCGTCGCAATATGTCACTGAGATTAAGGAGATTAAGCAATTCCCGAACGAATCGGTGTGGGAATTCGATCAGCGATATAAGACGCTAATAGCGAAAGTGAGCTTCCCGATAAATGAGCTACAACACAAAGAATGGTTCATCGCAGGACTGGTGTCGCATATCCAAGGGCCATTGATGCAACAAAAATTCACGACACGGGTGGAAGCATTAGAGATCGCAATGAAGCTAGAGGCTTCACCAATTGGCGAAGCAGGAATGGGAATGGACAGATTTCAAGCATAGTTGGCCAATTTAACATTACAACTGGAGGATATCAAGAAGGGAAAGGAAACCCGAGGAGATGTATGGTGCACCAGATGTAGAACTGAGGGGCACCATAAGGATAATTGCCCAGAATTCCGGGAATACTTGCAGGCAGGAGGGCCAAACCCACTTCGCTAGGGAGGCATGCCATGGTGCACTATCTGTCAGACCAGGGGGCATCAACCGGAGGAGTGTGTATATTTGCAAAAAATGGTATCGAATCCAACAAACTTATACTGCAAGTTTTACCGATCAGTTGGCCATGATGAGAAGGACTGCAGGGCCTATGATTTGTTGCAAGAACGAACAGCTGATACGTATTTCATGAAGGGAGAAGAACCACCGGTGGTACAACAACAGTCGCAGTATAGCCAACCGCAGCAAGATGACCAGGGCCACTATGGGCACCCACAGTATCCACCACCACCATATGGCAGCCGTAGTATGGGCAACAACAGTATTAGTAGCCACAGTACGGGCAACCGCAGTATCAACAATATGGACCACCGCGCGGTGGTTTTGGGGGAGGATACCGCGACGGCTGAGGTATGGGACATGGAGGTGTTGTTGGATGTGGAAGAGGTACAATTATCTGTTATAATTGCGGGCAGCAGGGGCACTACTAGAGATACTATCTGAATCCAACGCCGCAGTGTAGATCTTGCAGTGCTGTAGATCATAGCGTAGAGGACTGCCCCCAGCTCATCGCGAAATGGCAAAACAAGCATCCACCCTAGAACCAGAATAATCAGAATACACCACCAGTCATACATAGGATATCGATGGAAGCCAGAAGTAGCCATGCAACGATTGGCATAGTAACAAGAGGAGGGGCAGTGGCAGGTAGCGACAGGTCACACCCCAATGTTAGACCAACACGAACACAGCGGAAGAAGGTTACCTTCGACGTTGAAGCCGAAAAGGATATCTTCTTAAAAGCACAAGAGGCAATGAGGAATCGGAGGCAATTACCTTTCGAAGAAGAAAGCTATGATATGCCACCGATGTTTGATTCGACGAAGACGCGAAGAAAGGCAAATGCACTGGAAGCCTTCTTAGAAAGTTTCCTGGATTTGGCCAAAGACCCTGACTCACTGGAGGAAATAGCCAGTATACTGCGACGATGAGGAGGTGCACGACTGGAACAGAGAGTTAACCGCATACACAAAAGAAAGATAGGCAGGGAGATGCGGATGTCAGCACAGATCGAAGACTTTGATGTTGACTCCATCATTTTGGACTTGGGTTCGGACGTGAATATCCTAACTAAACAAACATGGGAGATGATGGGGAAGCCACAGATGACCTGGTCACCAGTACAGCTGTGATTGGTGAACCAAAGTAAGGTCACCCCGCTAGGTCGGGTATGTCAAATTCCGGTTGAAATTGAAGGGCTCAGAACGTATGCGGACTTTGATGTCATTGAGATTGTGGATAACACCAGTCCATATCCGGTACTGCTCGGGATAGACTGGGCTATGGAAAATCAAGCAATTATCAACTTTAAGAAAAGGATAATGTCATTCGAAAATCAAAAAATGAGAGTCATCGCACCACTGGACCCTGCGAAAGGGTAGCGCTATACGGAGCCAGCCAGGGATGAGTTCACAAAAGGAGACAATTTGTACAACATCTCGGAGGATTATGCCAAAACCACCATGGATGGAGAATTAGAATGGCACAACACCAGTTCAGCATTTTTCGACTCAGATGAGGCCCTTGAGAATTGGCAGAACTGGATGCATGACGTATCCTTTCGAAGATGTGCGCGAATTACATAATCCCTGCGGAAGGTAGCCACAGAGGAGTATGAAAAAATGGCAGACCCAAGAATATTTCAACCAGAACCGGCTGCCTCGAAAATAATGAGGGAAGACCATAACATCATTTCGGAGCCTACAGATGATGAGGATCTCAGGGCTACATGCGCATCGGAACCAGAAGACAATCACAATAATGCGACACCAGAGGTACCGTCCGACAAATATCAGCAACCATTAGAGACCAAAGAAGTGAATATTCGATCAAAGGAAAACCAGGAATTCGCGAACATGGGGGACTATCGGGATGGGTTGATCAGTGCGCAAATAACCACCTTACCGAATGAGTTTCAGGATTTGTTTTCGACAAAATCCTCAGAAATGAACGAACATTCTGACGAATCAGGAAACATAACGACCCCCTTAAAAACTGTGTCGAAGCAAACCCAACAGCGATCGCATCAGCAAGAGCCAGCCGCGATAATCAAATGGATCACAGCAAAACCATTGACAACTAACATTGAGAAGTACACAACAGGGACCCAACGAAACATGCGAAGGACTTCCACAGAAGGGAAGCCAACAATACGACAATGTATCAACACAGCGGTACTCGCTATGCCGATGTAAAAAAAAAAGAGACATCGTTGAGAGTTGCCACGATGTGCGACAGTCTAATCCAGCATTAAAGACAATAAAGGTCGCAGTTATACCACACCAGACAATGTCAAACCCAAGAACACCGGGAGTTAATATCCAACGCATGCAATGGATTTGGCGAATCCCGATGAGATTTGGCAATTATGGCCCCGAACGAATGGATACTACCGGCCGGTATATAGGAGGGGCAGGGGAAACATGTTCAGCTACTTAGCAACTCAAGAGTCGAATGGAAGTATATGTGTCCAGCACCAGCACCGAAAGACCACATCCCACACCAATTGTCCAGGAATAGCCCGAAGTCATGTCTTCAATCCCACACAAGAAAAAATGGAGTGTGACGAGGCCTCCTAACTCTGGTCAGGAGAAAAAGAAGGCCACCCGGGCATCCACCAGGAATACGAATGGTGCTGCAGGGCCCTCCGTTGCTAAAGTCATGCAGTAGGGATATGACGACCCCATGCTTTCAGAGTACATCCCACCCCATCGGACTGGAGCGCCCATGCTGCAAATCAACAAGAATGAAAAATACGCCATCGTAGTCGCACCAGTACCCTTAGGAGTCCCTGCAACTGGGGGTATTACCACCAAGTTAAAGAGGTTACAATACACTGACCATGACCTAGCCAAGTTTAAGGAATATGCGGAAGCTTATGAAGACGTTCCCCATGCAGGAGGGCCGACTATGAAGGAACCAAAGGAATGGGCACAGGGATTGGCACGCTCAGGGTTGCTTGGCATCACCCTCCTACCGCATTTTGGGCACCTGACACAAGTTAATGCATGTGTCAAACAACTCCTCGCATGCTTCCATGACAGATCCCTGTGGCTACATGAGATAATCCCAGTTACAGTCGACCTCATTGCCAGAGTCACCATCCTACCGCAAGAAGGAGTCGACCTTCACAATTTTTCCAGGGAAAGGATAATGACAAGAAACTAGCCGAACAGTTGGCCATAAAGTATGGGGTAGAGAAGGATTCCCGAGGCTACCTAATCCACACAATTAACGACCAAGCAATCTGAGTCACAACAAAGATACTGGCAGTCAAAGTAACAAGGAAAAACCGACCGATGCAATGCAATTCAAGGGTTCTTGCAGCAGCATAACGATGTGTTGTAGGAGAACAGATGAACTGGGCTCAGTTCCTGCTACATGAATTAACCGAGGATGCGTATGATGCCCAGGAACACGGCCGACCATTCACATACTCGTGGTTACTCCTCCTCATTGCCTTAAAAGCATGGAGGGAACCAAACGATTACCAAGGAGTGGACCTCACGGAACCGCGGGTATGCGACGATGCAAAGTACCAGAACTTATGGGCGACCACTGACAAGGAACGACAGTAGGAAAATGTTATTCAGTTTTATATTTGGCTTGAGAGGATGCGGATGGACGCGCTAATTATACCGCGGATCACACTGCAGGGTGCAACGAAGTATCAATCCATCTCCCAGGTATCTGTCGAAACACATACGATTTACCTTCGGCCCCACGCAGATCCGACCAAACAATGGGTGAGAACACAGTACAAGCTCACTGAAGCTGAGCTTGACAACATTATTGCTCACTGGCCAACGACATGGAAGGTTCCTGCAGGTCCGAAGGACATTGAAAATGCGCAGGCAGCAGGACGACAAGACCCGGCCAAGGAAGATGAAGCTTCCGCCAACCAGAAGGAGAACGCGGAACAAGAGACTGATGCGAAGGACCAGACAATAGAATCTGGTCACTAGGGAGCGTTGACAGTCAACACCCCAACAGATTCAAAGCTCGACCTCCAGTAGGAAGAACAAAGGACGAAGAATAGAATGGACTACGACGGCGGTAGTACACAGGCCGGGCTCACTGCACAGCAGGCTGACAATCTGTTGGATAGTATTACGCAGATTGTCGAGAGCAACCGCCGGAAGGTTACACAACATTTCGTGGACAATTTCGAGTACATAGGCACCTAGAAACGCATAGTTCAAGTTGACACCCACGCCTTCTTCACAGGAGATGAGACCTTGGACCTGGAGCTCTGGAAGGATAACTTGTCAATGCTTGATTTAAACCTACTGCCAATGTTGACACTACATCGGGTCCAAGCGGCAGCAAGCACAGAAATCCGGGACCGTGAGGCTGCGATGCACAATAAGATGGTTGATTACATGAAACAACTACAATGCAGTGAGATAGAGGCACAACAGCTTCAAGATGAACATACCGCAGTACTGGCTGCGCAAGTACAAGCTCTCAAGAAGAAGGTGCAATTAGAGAAATCCCTGGCTAACAAGGAAGCAGTCATTGCAGAACAGACCAGAGCGTTCACTGTGAAGGAAGAAATTGCGATGGAACGAACGAGGCTAGAAAGAGCTCTAGCAAAGGCATGTGAAACAGCAGAGATGGACTCGGATGTTGACCCGGAAGCACAGGCTGTCATGTTAGGAGTCGCCGTGAATGAGCTCCGAAAAGAAAATGCGAAACTCCAGGCCTGGGTAACACCCAGCACACCGCCGGCACAAGTCCAGATTCGACAGACGGCGATAGAGGAAGCAGTGGTGAAAATTTAGGAATTGGAACAGACAACACAAAAGGTGGTTGTAAGTCTTACAGAATTCTGGGATAGATTGGTCGAGGATGACCAGTTAGCTGCATTAAAGAGAATGCATCGCGAATCCGAAGAGCAGCTGGAAACGTTTAAGGGGTCGTTTAAAGCGATGCCCACTATGACACGGATGACAAAGACTGCGGAACTATAGAGTATGAAGCAACGAGCTGAAAAAGCCCATGAAAGGAAGCAATGACGAGCAGCACAATTGGACGAGCTTCAAGAAAAGACGGAAGCCCTCATAGAAAGCATGGTTCTAGAGATGAAACAGGTACAGGATCAGCTACAGGAGGTACAACAAAAAGTGTGCGACCACCCAACGGAGCAGCAGGTGATAGAAAGTACACAGCTTTGCACATTAGTGAAGGAGATAGTCGACCAGATCCGGACCACCTATGAGGACTTTCAACAACAGTACAATAAACCAGTAGTGTCCAGCTGAGGTGGCTCGGGACGAGCCACAAGTTTGTGTTGGGGGCCTGTTGGCATGGGATAGATCTACAGGAAGTGCGGAAGCCGACAGGTGCGAAAGGGTCGTTCCGCGGAAAAAGAACCTTTCGCCACTTTTTGTGGAAGCATAAGAATAGTTAGATTAGTCGAGTCGGTCGTGTGGACCATTTTGTAATAAGATGAAAGCATATAAATAAAGCAAGATTGTAAGCCTAAGGGCATCGAAGTTTTGGATATAAATTCTATCTTTTGAGTTTGGTTGTATCCGCGATATGATGACTTGACTGTTTCTGCGAGGTTTGTTCCACAGGTTTTGATGAATGAATGAAGATGTTCAGTTATGATCTGAATTCTGTTATTGTGCAATGATGCGATGATAAATGATGAGTTATGTGAATGTTTTATGTTGATTAATGCGAATATATGTTGCTATTGATTAGTGCGAATATGTTGGTGAATATGCTCTGAATGTATGTAATACGAATAAGATGCGAATGATTGGTTAATGGAATATTATGAATGTTGTAATCTCTGGCTAATGTGCACATATCCTCTTCATAACTGTGGAAGCTTAGTTCCAGCAGCCCTCTTATTCACCTCGGGTGAGACTGCGCTTACTTTGCAAGTGTAGCTGGAAAGGATTACACCTTTATGGGTCGGTGTATAAGGGAGTTAGGTTGATAGTTTGTTGGCTACAGTGCGGAGAGAACCCCTGTTGATAGACTCTGCGTCAACACAATGGTTGGAGAAAAAGATTTCTTTGTTACAGCTAGAGTTAGCTAAATGGAAAAAGCATATTGATGAGTGTTGAGAAGGGATGGTCCCTCTCTCTGAACATAGAAATACTATCAAATAATTGAGGGAGAAGTGGGCAGAGGAATCAACTCTTTAGAGATCTCATTTGGAAGAGGTGCAAAAATAATTGGAGAAGTTGAAGGAATTCAAATCCATGCAAAAAGAAAAAGACCAAGTGTATGCCCTCTCTTAGGAGCTGCTGAGTTCAAGAGCCCCATCTCCTTCCTACCCGGTATTCCTGTATGAAAAATGACCTTGTTCAAATTAAAAGCTTTACAGGAGGGTAGACCTTATCAATTGTTGATCCCTTCCCAGTTCGTAGAGACCTTTTTTTCAAGCAGTTTTCTTGAGCAACACCTGTTGTGTGAATTATATTTGCACGATATGGCATGTCTTGGTGAATCTCGCTCTAATCCTATTCCCTACGCAGGGGATGTTTAGTTGAGAGCCTTTGCCTCTTTTGTTAATAATCATGTGCAGTGGGAAGATGCCTTCCAGACAATCTCTAGGAATGAGGCCAGCACCAATCTATGAATTAGGAGTGAACCCCAATCTCCTCGTGTTCTCCTTATAAGCCATGGAAGATGTTTCTTATCTCCTTCGAAGACTCAGCATCTGAAGAAGATGCAAGAGAAGGTTATCTCTACCTGTGTTGACCTGATCTCCAAACAAGAACATCTTTCCTTAGAGGGTAGCAAGCATAGGTGGCAGACTTCTTCTCCATCTTTGAAAAAAAAGGATCCTTACTGCCTTAAGAATTTTAAACAAGCTCTTCCCAGGGTAGCAGGGTATGTCAATTGCATGAGAACGTGTGGGTTACACTAGATGGGACTCAAGTTCAAATTTCCACTCATATGGTGGCCAGTAGGACAGTACAAGGATAATTATACATTGACTAAGGCAGAAGAGAAGCAGTGCTAGGAATATTGGGCTGCTTGCAATGGGTTTTTGGAAGTAGGCAAGGAACCTGACATTTCTTTCAATTTTTCCTCTCGACATGAACTAGAACCAGAGTCAGAATCATATTAGTTGGTTGTTGCATGAGGACATGCAATTGGATAGCTGGGGGGAGATGTTGGGTCCCAAAATAGCCCCTTTTTGCCTACACCTATCTACACCTTTTTCCCGATTTTGCCTCACTGTTCCCTGATCTAAGCAGATATCTACTCAAGAGTGCATGGATTGCAACAGGTATAATCTATTATTGTTTTATATTATTAATGCTTGATTTGTTTATAGTTTTGCACTCTATCTTTTAAGGTTGTGCTAATATTGGTTGATTTGATAAAGATAGCCCATAAGCCTTTAGAAGACCACAGGTGTAGCAGCTTGCTAACATTTGGAGAAGAGGCATACGTGGCGCTAGCTGCCCCTCCCTGAGTTCGGTTCCACATATCCTTGCAACAGTTCGAGCATTCCTCCATATGGCCAACTGCGACTGAGTCACAACAGACCATTCGAGTACCAGCCAGTCCAATCGGTTTGAATCTACTCTGGGGTACGAACAACATGTAACAGCTCAGGCCTGAATGCAATGAT
The DNA here is from genome assembly GCA_027924585.1 of Larix kaempferi. Taxonomy (NCBI): domain Eukaryota; kingdom Viridiplantae; phylum Streptophyta; class Pinopsida; order Pinales; family Pinaceae; genus Larix; species Larix kaempferi. The sequence continues at coordinate 12,296,334 of BSBM01000486.1, forward strand.
TTCATTTAAGTTCACTTACGGTTGTAACTGTTCCATTGTAAATCGTCATCCTGAAGATTGTAGATCTTCATGGTTGCCCGATATTTTGTGAAACAAATTCATGTCATCAGGGTATAAATGTAAAAAGGTGTTATGAGCCTGGGGTTGGAGAATTTATAATTGTATAAGCTGAAACAGAGAGCTGTAACTATGATTCATTATTTCTAATACAAGGAGCAGAGTTTCTTATCTCTTGGTGTTTAATTTGTGTTAGTCTACGACATCTCTGTTAGAAGGCCAGGGCCCGCCTTCTCACAGAGATCGCCGAGTTAAGTAGGTAGTTTAATTTCTTTCCTGTTGTGTAGTGTGGAATTGCATTAGATGTGTTACTACGAGCTGCAACAGTGAAATGATAATTGCATTCTTCTTTGGTAGTTTATGATTGCATCCTGAATAGATGCAACTATGTGGTGTGATAGTCGACTGTGTAGGTTACTTTATTTGATGCATGGTGTGTTAGATTAGTTGTTACAGTCAAGCTCAGCTCTGATTTCTTTCAGTCATTTATTCTTTCTAGGATTTCCAATTTAATCAAATTAGAGTTCAATCTTACTTCTAGTTTTTGGTTGTTGTTTATCTTTCTTGAATTCATTAGATTAGACAGGTTATGATTGAGTTACAGTAGCTGCTAGATGAATTAGATCAGTGGAGATTGAATACTGTAGTTTGATAATTGTAGGATTCAACTTCTTGCAAAAGTAAGTCTAGTTCATTTCATTCCTAGATCAATAACCGTGGATTGATATTTGTAGGATCTAGTTCATTTCATTCCTAGATCAGTAACTGTGGATTGATATTTGTAGGAAGATAATTGTATTTTGAATTCCTAGATGGATAAGCTATATTAGTTTTAGCTATGAGATGAGTTTGGCTGAGCAGATAGGTATGAACATTTATCTCCATTCATTTAATCAGCTACTTGAAATGTTTATGCATAGACTGTCACATACCCCAATTTTATTAAAATAATGTAATTATTTTTAATATTCCTGAGAACATTATGTTAAATTAAATGCTAAGTAGGAAGGGATGACTCAGCAGAGTCTCCAGAAATGGAATGTAAAATCTGAATAATTATTATTAATAAATAAATTATGGAGACAACAGCATGGGAGAGCTGTTAAAAGAGGTTACTGGTCTAACTGGTGGATGGAATTAGGTGGAAGGACAAAAGGACAAGTGGCAGCATCCTCAAACACTTCCTGAGTTGCAGGTGGCAACTTCCCTATATTTTGGGGTCATGATTCCCCAAGAAAGTGGAATCTGAGCAGGTGGCTCATTAATGACAGTTAGCCCAACTAAGACCTAGGCAATCTTTTAAATACTACTCAATGAACTGAGCTGGGGGTTCAGCAATTGTTCTAGAGGGAGAATACATTCAGGTGAATGCTATTCAGGAGTCCCATTGAGGAAGTGGGAAAACAGTAAGGAAGTGTTTTTGAAGCAGGAAGTTGCAGTAACTTGGTTCCAGTATAGCTAATTTGGGCTGAGGGAATTATTGGCCGTACCTAGATTCCAGCCAGTTAGACCAGAGCAAGCTCGGGGGTCCTGAGAAGTGCTGTCTGGGCACTCTCCAGGAATTGGTAGGGAGGAACAGCCTCCCATTGCTGTTATTGTCTACCATAGCTACAGGTTCTGCCACTCTTCCTGTTGTTGATTTAATTTATTTTCATATGAGATAGACTAGTACAACTATGTTTTTGACTGTATTCAACTTCAGTAAATCAGTCTCTGTACTCCCTTTTGTTATAAATTTCAGAAACGCAGATGTTATAGAGATTTCCTATTTTATTTAAATAGAGTATTTATCTTATACAGAACCTAATTGTTACTGTTATAGTTAATAATTACCATGTTTAGGCATATTCTAGAATTCCTGTTAATGGTTCAATAATAGACAGAAATATTAAACAATAGATATTCCAGTAATATACCTGCATATATATATGTATAGCATATTTCAGTCAACTTTAGTTTTAGGTCATTCTTATATTGAGTTAACAGATAAACAAAACTCATTTTTTAAATATATTGTTTATACTCAGAACATGTTTGACAGCTATCGATTATCTAAAGAGGTGACTGTAACAATATTTCATTGTTACAAGCTTCCACATAATCTTAATCATCTACACAGTAGTCAAACACAAACACTTAGCAACTGTATAGTATTATTCTCCTTCAACCTAGTAATTATAATACATTAGCCATGCTTATTATAATAGAATTAACAAAGTTGTTTTAAACAAAAACAAACATATTACACAACAGAGAAACTGTCGATGAACGCAACCATCTTTGGCTGTTACAAACCATCTTAAGTTTACACAGTAATCATATTTATTCTGTACAAATGTTCTTCCTTAGGTAGTCCACAAACCCTACACGGCCGTAGCCTTATATTATTCCTTCGACAGACTGAAAACAATTGAAAGGAATGCTTTTTTATGACAGACAGAACCTACAGCATCTTAACACATAGTTCTATGTATATATTATTCTATTCATAGTTTTATTTAATAATTATATAGATTCAAAATAAATTGTTACAACTCGTACCCAGTCACCACCGAGTTAACAATATCATACTTATGCATTGAACACAAAACAAAACCCCCAATTCGCCAGAATAACCCTATGCTATTAACTATTACAGACATAGTGGATAAACTTCCACAATCTTTTATTTAATACTCCAAAACGAAGAAAAACGCAGAGAGACAATCATAGGGTTTCATTTATAACAGAGTTAACATCCATTGCAGGTACCGAAGAATTCATCTATCCTTACAGTTCAAATACTTTTGAATAATTTAACGAAACCCAAAAATGAACACGGCCATGATAGGCCCAGTAATATATTAAGTATAAATTTTATGCAGCGAGGATGGAACCCTACGCTTAGCAATTACAAAGTACAGTAACAGAAACCCTGGCCTCATACAGTCTGAGCCGTGAAGGGCTCTCCAATAAACATAACAAGGTTTCAACCCTTTCATTCAAACAAAATAACTTATACAGATGATTGCAACCATGAACATCAAGTCGTCAAACGACCTCACTACACAGGAGTTTTCCTCCATGACACAACCCTAACCACAAAACCAGCAAAGGAAGAGACAGCCGTGGATAACCAGGCTTACCCGGTTGAGCCAGCGTTGGAGAAAGAACCCTGTACACCTTCAGAGCCGCGTGACCTGCACATTCAATGCTGAAAGATGTTAATACACTGTTTATGCCGAGAGTTTTAAATAATTGTATATCTACACTGCTTGCAAAACAGAAATTGCGAAAATAAGGTTATTTATTACCTGAGCAATGTAGCCGTGGATATTCTGGAAGCCACCGGTGGGAGCAGACACTGAAACCCCCATCACCCTCGTCGGTTGAAAGAGCAAGGAACACCCTCAAACTCTTCCAATGACGGCCACGACAGACAAACCTTGCAGACGGAGACCTCAAACTGGAACTGAATCAGTCGAGAAGCAAACCCAAAGCCCAATGGCATCAACTCTCTCATAACCTAAAGACATTACCGAGAACCCTATCTCTTACCCACACCAGCACAGTGACGAACTGTAAATAGCTGGGACTTAAACTTATAAAGAACAACGAGACCACGAAGCAATAAAACTATAGCAGACGCTATCCCCAGAGCCGAGGACATACCCTATTGCCGAATGGAACCTCAAGGCCATAACCACCACACTCTGCACATTGTTACAGTGCCTTCATTACAAAACTCAGACAGGGAGGGTTTCATCCTTAGGACCCGAGCCCGAAGGCAACTACAATAACCTGTAGGGTTTCAATAGCAGCTTATATATCGCCCATCGCATGGAGGAGATGCAACCACGTAGCACTCAAATAAATCAACGTAGCATGGGTCGAGAACCTATAGTTTCATTGCCAACCAAATAATTATACACCGATTCTTTTCCAAATCATGTCATATATAAGTCAAACGTATGAGATAACAAATGATATATAATCATTTGGCATATAGCCTTGCAATTGAATCGTCGAGAATCCCAAGCAATGGGAATGTATAATCACTACAATGATAGAAATAAGAGTTAGTCAACATCATATATGGATTATTCCATAACTTAATAGGGTGGATAATACTTTAACATAACTTAGTTATAAATCTTATCCATGGTAAGGGAAGAACATTAGGACTATGACAAAATCAAGTTAATGCACATTTACAATGAAACCAGGGCATAGGTTAATGTCTTTCGCATATCACTTTACACAAGATGTTGGTCAACTTCAACCCTAGAGTTTTCTCTATGGCCTAGTATGATAAATACAACCATAACACTATATAGAATATAAAGTTTGCCAATGTATGGAATATTATGATTATTGTACAATCATTATATATATAAATTAATACCAAGTCATAGATTGATGCCAGGTGCATATTACATTTCTATGTTCATATAAGTACCAAGGTAGTCAACCTTCAAATTAAAATGCCTCGTTATTTAATACTTGAATGTTACCAAGTCTTTAAGACAATAAATATATTGCCATTATATACTAGCATCAGAATTGCTATCAATACTATTGTTAACAGTAACAATATGAAAAATAAACCTCTATTATTAAGATGTTGAAATAGAGCTTCATCTACAGGTGTACATCGTAAAGATAGTTAAAATCAAGGCACCGTCAAGTAACATAAGTTAAACTCTAAGTGGACATTGGACTTCAACGCATAGGATCATATTGAAACAACGCTAGAGGCGTCACCTTCTCAACTCGCATTATCAATGCATGAACAAAACAGTAGTCACCGGTATTAAGTTGACAACAGGTCACATGATGCAAAGACACTGTTACAGCCAAAAATTCTGATATCACAAATGTTTCATTTTAGTTACAACAGTAACATAGCATAATAATCATAAAAACATAATTATAACTGAGACAATGTAAATCTTCGTAACACTTGACGATACTAGCTGAATAAGAAATATCATGACGATCATTAAGTTTTGAAGTATAGGGAGTATTGATGCTCACCAAGTTTAACATACAGTGATCCTTACTTCACTGACGCACCTGAGAAACAAAAGACGACGTATGCATTAGCTCGTAAGCTAAGTAAGCCAGTCAACTACGACTAGCTCTTCCCTTGCGGTTCAAAACAAAACAATCATTAATTACAATCACCGAAATCAAAGTTTTAATAAAACAGAGTCTTTAAACAGTTTATGTTAGTTGTTTAAATTAAAACAATATCAGAAATACTACCTAATTAACATTTATTGTTACGAATAAAAATTTTTAAATTTTTCAGAATTAACGGGTTCTGACATGTGGTATCAGAGCGAGGTTCAGACACTAGGCCTGGATGTGACTCCACTAAACTTCCGTAAACAGCGATCATAAAAGAAGATTTTGTTTTATTTATAAAATACTAACATATATTTCGGTTTAATGTACAGTACAGAAAAATTCTCTTTTCTGAATATTTCAGACAGATATGGAAAAACTGGGAGAATATGCTGAGGAGGAATCTCCCAATGCTGGGACAAGACAGATGTCAAAAGAACTAGAGGCAGAAGAAGAAATTGCTCACACCACTGAGCTGATGCAGACTATAAGAGGATTAAAGACAGAAATGGAAACGGTTAAGAAGGATAATGAAAGAATTCTAAAGACTCAGGAACAGCTAAATCAGCTATTGATAGAAAAATTTCAAACTGACGGAAGGAGCAAACCAGCTGACTCAGAAGAAGTTAATCATCCAAGAGGGTCAAAAAGGACAAAACCAACTAAATCTGACAGCAGTTCCTCATCTGAAGAAAGAAAGGGACAACCCAGTTATCACACTAGCAGTGACAGCAGTGAAGCTGAGATGCACAACCGAAGGAAAAAGTACAGGCCTTATGAAGAGATTTCCGGGGAGTTTAAGAAGATAAAGCCCCCAACTTTCAATGGAGAAACTGAAACTGGAGAAGAGGCAGAATCTTGGTTATCCGGGATGAGAAAATATTTTCAGATCTATAACTACTCAAATCAGCTAAAGGCAAGAATGGCCATCTACAACCTCTCGGGAAAGGCGGACATATGGTGGCAAGACCTGAAAAGGGTCAAAGGGATCAAAGAAAGAGAAGTTAATTGGAGTACCTTTAAAAGGTATTTCAAGAAGAAATTCCTGTCCGAGCAGTATTATGAAGAAAGGGCTAAAGAATTTTATGAACTAAAACTCGGATCTATGACGATGAAGGACTTAAACAGTAAATTTTTAAGTCTGTTGCGTTATGTACCATATTTTGTCGAAGAGAAACCAAAAATACAGCGGTTTCTTAGTTGCCTGCCTTATCATATCAAGGACAGAATTGAATATGACAACCCCAAAACACTGGAAGAAGCTATGCGCAAGGCAAACTTCTGTTACGAACAGAATAAAAAGAAAGAAGGGATAGCCAGTTGGAAAGCCAAAAAGAACAGCAATCTGATCGAGTACAAGAAAAAGGAATTTGTTCCCCATAAAAATTTCAAGAATGGCAAAAACGGGAACCACTTTAATAGTAAAAGTTTCCAAGGAAACAAAAATGGAGCTGTCAGCCATTCAAACAATTACAAAAACAGCAAAGAGACTCCTAATAACCATGGAAACTACATCAAAAATTTTGAGCGAAAAGAACCTGTCAAGTGCTGGGAATGTAATGGGCCACATTATGCTTCAGTCTGCCCAAACAGAAAGAAACAAGTCAGCAATATTCATACTGTTCAAGACGAAATGACAGTTGGAGATTTTGCAGGAACTATGCCCCGAATCAATGCAGCGTTGGAAAACCGCCAGGCTGACTACCAAACTTCCATGGTGGAAGTAGGAGGTATGATTAACAAAACCCCAGTTACTATATTAATAGATCCTGGTGCTAGTCTTAGTTATATTTCACCTCAGCTGGTAGAAAAATGTAAGTTGACTGTTGAAAGGTTTGATAATTCTTGGTCTGTACAATTAGCTACTGGGGCTAAGAAGAAAGTAAACTGCTATGTAAAAGAATGCATCTTAAACATGACTGATTTTAGAACTACAGTTAAACTGAACGTTTTACCACTTGGCTCATATGACATACTTATCGGAATGGACTGGTTGGAACAACATAGGGTCGTTTTAAACTGTTTTGACAAAACTTTTAGGTGTATAAACAGTAATGGACAGCCTGTAACTGTTAGGGGTATTCCTAGGAAAACAGTAGTTAGGCAAATTTCTGCATTACAACTTAAAAGAGCAGTCAGGAAAGGATGCAAGACCTATGCTGTAACTATTACAAACGAGACAGATAAATTTGAAAACAACCAGAAAACAGTAGAGAACATTCCTGTCGTCAATGAATTTATTGACGTTTTTCCTGAGGAAATTCCAGAATTGCCTCCCAAGAGAGAGCTTGACTTTACCATTGAGCTGGTACCAGGTGCTGTTCCCAGTTCAAAAGCCCCGTATCGTATGAATATCTTGGAGCTTAACGAGTTGAAAACTCAGTTGAAGGAGTTAATAGATAAGAACTATATCCGACCCAGTGTATCCCCTTGGGGAGCACCAGTGATTTTCGTTAAAAAGAAGGACGGAACTATGCGACTTTGCATAGATTATCGTCAACTAAACAAGATGACGATCAAAAACAGGTATCCGTTACCTCGTATTGATGATCTGTTTGATCAACTACGTGGCGCTACGGTATTCTCTAAGATCGATCTAAGATCGGGTTATCATCAGGTAAGAATTAAAGAAGAAGACATTTTCAAAACAGCCTTTAGAACCAGGTATGGACATTACGAATTTGTCGTAATGCCATTTGGACTTACTAATGCCCCAGCGGTTTTCATGTGCTTAATGAACAACATAATGCACAAGTACTTAGATAAATTTGTGGTTGTATTTATCGACGACATTTTAGTCTATTCTAAGAGCGAGGAGGAGCACAAGGAACACTTACGTATCGTTTTACAAGAACTAAGAGAACAACAACTTTTTGCGAAATTTAGCAAATGTGACTTCTTCAAAGATGAAATCCAGTACTTAGGACATGTAGTCACTAAGGAAGGGATTTCAGTGGATCCCGAAAAGATTCGGGCGATTGAAGAATGGCCAGTACCTAAAGATGTGACGGACGTTAGATCTTTCATGGGAATTACCGGTTACTACCGGAGGTTTATTGAAGGCTTTTCAAAAATAGCCAACCCAATCACTTCTTTGCAGAAGAAAGGCAAGAAGTTTGATTGGAATGCGAAATGTGAAGAAAGTTTCAAGAAACTTAAGACTTTATTGACAACTGCACCTATTCTTAGAATAGCGGACCCAAATAAAGATTTCATAGTTTGTACCGACGCTTGTAATGATGGCTTAGGCGGAGTGCTGACTCAAGAAGGACATGTCATTGCTTACGAATCTAGGAAGCTGAAAATCCATGAAAAGAATTATGCCACTTATGACCTAGAATTAGCTGCGGTAATTCATGCTTTAAAGATGTGGCGACACCACCTAATAGGAAGAAAATTTACCTTACTAACAGATAATAAAGGTCTGAAATACCTTTTAGACCAGCCAAATCTAAATGCAAGACAAGCCAGGTGGCTGGCATTCCTAAGTGAATACGATTTTGAAATCCAACACATAAAAGGGAAGGAGAATAAGGTGGCTGATGCCTTGAGTAGGAATGCAAAACTGAATTTTATATCAGCTAGCAGCACTTACACCTCTGATTTAAATGAACAGCTGGCTGAAGGGATAAAATTAGACGAAATTTATCAACATTTACAAATTACAGCCCAAGAACAGCCCACAGAAAGTTTGCTAAAAGGGTATAGTTTAAATGAAAACGGATTTTTGCTGTTTAAAGACAGGCTGTATATCCCTAATGCACCTACAGTTAAGCTGTTAATTTTAGACGAAATACATAAAACCCCTTACTCCGGGCACCCTGGCTATCAAAAGACTATCACTATGTTGAGAAAAGAATATTTTTGGCCTAACATGAAATCTGAAACTGCTGAATATTTAGCGAAGTGTTTGGACTGCCAACAAGTAAAAACAGAACATCAACATCCAGCTGGATTGCTGCAACCTTTACCTATTCCTAGCTGGAAATGGGAAATAATTAGCCTGGATTTCATTACGGGTTTACCCAAAAACCAACATCAGAATGATTCAATTATGGTAGTGGTAGACAAATTAAGTAAATCAGCACATTTTATTCCTGTTAAAACCACATACAAGGCTGCAAACATAGCAGATATCTTTCTAAAACAGATTTTTCGGTTACACGGTATTCCAAAGGTTATTATATCAGACAGGGATCCTAAATTTACAGGAAATTTTTGGAGATCCTTGTTCAAAGGATTAAACACCACTTTAAATTTCAGCACCTCTTTCCATCCTCAGACTGACGGACAAACGGAAAGAGTTAATCAAATATTAGAAGATCTGTTAAGGATGTATGTTAAAGATCAACCAGGTAAGTGGGAGGATTATTTACACTTAGCTGAATTTGCATACAATAACAGCTATCAATCATCAGCTAAGTTTAGTCCTTTTGAGGTTTTGTATGGACGAAAATGCAACACTCCTATCTCTTGGAGTAATCCAGTAGATAGATTAGTGTTAGGACCTGATTTATTGAAAGAAATGGAACAGATTGTGAAACAAGTGCAGGAAAACTTGAAGATTGCCCAGGATCGGCAAAAGAGTCAAGCGGATTTGAAAAGAACTCCTAAAGAGTTCCAGGTAGGTGAACATGTGTTCATCAAGGTAAGACCAAAGAAAAGCTCCCTAAGATTAGGAAGTTGTGCAAAATTAGCACCACGTTACTGTGGTCCATTTGAAATTTTAGCCAGAATTGGTCAAGTTGCTTATCAGTTAGCATTACCGCCAAATTTAAAAGTACACAATGTTTTTCATATCTCTGTTTTGAAAAAGTATATTCATGATGCTACTCATGTTATTGATTGGAACATTGTACAGGTAGAACCAGAAGGGGAAGTTCTGGTAGAACCGGATTGTATCCTCGGGAGGAGGGAAATTACTCTACGGAACCGGATAATTGGACAAGTGAAGGTGCAATGGAAGCACCTTAGTCCTGAAGAATCTACCTGGGAGCTGGAGAGTAAGATGCGGGAAGCATATCCCCATCTATTCCAGCAGGTAGCTGAAGAAGAAGAATAAGTAACATCGAGGACGATGTTACATTTTAAGGGGGTGTGTATGTCACATACCCCAATTTTATTAAAATAATGTAATTATTTTTAATATTCCTGAGAACATTATGTTAAATTAAATGCTAAGTAGGAAGGGATGACTCAGCAGAGTCTCCAGAAATGGAATGTAAAATCTGAATAATTATTATTAATAAATAAATTATGGAGACAACAGCATGGGAGAGCTGTTAAAAGAGGTTACTGGTCTAACTGGTGGATGGAATTAGGTGGAAGGACAAAAGGACAAGTGGCAGCATCCTCAAACACTTCCTGAGTTGCAGGTGGCAACTTCCCTATATTTTGGGGTCATGATTCCCCAAGAAAGTGGAATCTGAGCAGGTGGCTCATTAATGACAGTTAGCCCAACTAAGACCTAGGCAATCTTTTAAATACTACTCAATGAACTGAGCTGGGGGTTCAGCAATTGTTCTAGAGGGAGAATACATTCAGGTGAATGCTATTCAGGAGTCCCATTGAGGAAGTGGGAAAACAGTAAGGAAGTGTTTTTGAAGCAGGAAGTTGCAGTAACTTGGTTCCAGTATAGCTAATTTGGGCTGAGGGAATTATTGGCCGTACCTAGATTCCAGCCAGTTAGACCAGAGCAAGCTCGGGGGTCCTGAGAAGTGCTGTCTGGGCACTCTCCAGGAATTGGTAGGGAGGAACAGCCTCCCATTGCTGTTATTGTCTACCATAGCTACAGGTTCTGCCACTCTTCCTGTTGTTGATTTAATTTATTTTCATATGAGATAGACTAGTACAACTATGTTTTTGACTGTATTCAACTTCAGTAAATCAGTCTCTGTACTCCCTTTTGTTATAAATTTCAGAAACGCAGATGTTATAGAGATTTCCTATTTTATTTAAATAGAGTATTTATCTTATACAGAACCTAATTGTTACTGTTATAGTTAATAATTACCATGTTTAGGCATATTCTAGAATTCCTGTTAATGGTTCAATAATAGACAGAAATATTAAACAATAGATATTCCAGTAATATACCTGCATATATATATGTATAGCATATTTCAGTCAACTTTAGTTTTAGGTCATTCTTATATTGAGTTAACAGATAAACAAAACTCATTTTTTAAATATATTGTTTATACTCAGAACATGTTTGACAGCTATCGATTATCTAAAGAGGTGACTGTAACAATATTTCATTGTTACAAGCTTCCACATAATCTTAATCATCTACACAGTAGTCAAACACAAACACTTAGCAACTGTATAGTATTATTCTCCTTCAACCTAGTAATTATAATACATTAGCCATGCTTATTATAATAGAATTAACAAAGTTGTTTTAAACAAAAACAAACATATTACACAACAGAGAAACTGTCGATGAACGCAACCATCTTTGGCTGTTACAAACCATCTTAAGTTTACACAGTAATCATATTTATTCTGTACAAATGTTCTTCCTTAGGTAGTCCACAAACCCTACACGGCCGTAGCCTTATATTATTCCTTCGACAGACTGAAAACAATTGAAAAGAATGCTTTTTTATGACAGACAGAACCTACAGCATCTTAACACATAGTTCTATGTATATATTATTCTATTCATAGTTTTATTTAATAATTATATAGATTCAAAATAAATTGTTACAACTCGTACCCAGTCACCACCGAGTTAACAATATCATACTTATGCATTGAACACAAAACAAAACCCCCAATTCGCCAGAATAACCCTATGCTATTAACTATTACAGACATAGTGGATAAACTTCCACAATCTTTTATTTAATACTCCAAAACGAAGAAAAACGCAGAGAGACAATCATAGGGTTTCATTTATAACAGAGTTAACATCCATTGCAGGTACCGAAGAATTCATCTATCCTTACAGTTCAAATACTTTTGAATAATTTAACGAAACCCAAAAATGAACACGGCCATGATAGGCCCAGTAATATATTAAGTATAAATTTTATGCAGCGAGGATGGAACCCTACGCTTAGCAATTACAAAGTACAGTAACAGAAACCCTGGCCTCATACAGTCTGAGCCGTGAAGGGCTCTCCAATAAACATAACAAGGTTTCAACCCTTTCATTCAAACAAAATAACTTATACAGATGATTGCAACCATGAACATCAAGTCGTCAAACGACCTCACTACACAGGAGTTTTCCTCCATGACACAACCCTAACCACAAAACCAGCAAAGGAAGAGACAGCCGTGGATAACCAGGCTTACCCGGTTGAGCCAGCGTTGGAGAAAGAACCCTGTACACCTTCAGAGCCGCGTGACCTGCACATTCAATGCTGAAAGATGTTAATACACTGTTTATGCCGAGAGTTTTAAATAATTGTATATCTACACTGCTTGCAAAACAGAAATTGCGAAAATAAGGTTATTTATTACCTGAGCAATGTAGCCGTGGATATTCTGGAAGCCACCGGTGGGAGCAGACACTGAAACCCCCATCACCCTCGTCGGTTGAAAGAGCAAGGAACACCCTCAAACTCTTCCAATGACGGCCACGACAGACAAACCTTGCAGACGGAGACCTCAAACTGGAACTGAATCAGTCGAGAAGCAAACCCAAAGCCCAATGGCATCAACTCTCTCATAACCTAAAGACATTACCGAGAACCCTATCTCTTACCCACACCAGCACAGTGACGAACTGTAAATAGCTGGGACTTAAACTTATAAAGAACAACGAGACCACGAAGCAATAAAACTATAGCAGACGCTATCCCCAGAGCCGAGGACATACCCTATTGCCGAATGGAACCTCAAGGCCATAACCACCACACTCTGCACATTGTTACAGTGCCTTCATTACAAAACTCAGACAGGGAGGGTTTCATCCTTAGGACCCGAGCCCGAAGGCAACTACAATAACCTGTAGGGTTTCAATAGCAGCTTATATATCGCCCATCGCATGGAGGAGATGCAACCACGTAGCACTCAAATAAATCAACGTAGCATGGGTCGAGAACCTATAGTTTCATTGCCAACCAAATAATTATACACCGATTCTTTTCCAAATCATGTCATATATAAGTCAAACGTATGAGATAACAAATGATATATAATCATTTGGCATATAGCCTTGCAATTGAATCGTCGAGAATCCCAAGCAATGGGAATGTATAATCACTACAATGATAGAAATAAGAGTTAGTCAACATCATATATGGATTATTCCATAACTTAATAGGGTGGATAATACTTTAACATAACTTAGTTATAAATCTTATCCATGGTAAGGGAAGAACATTAGGACTATGACAAAATCAAGTTAATGCACATTTACAATGAAACCAGGGCATAGGTTAATGTCTTTCGCATATCACTTTACACAAGATGTTGGTCAACTTCAACCCTAGAGTTTTCTCTATGGCCTAGTATGATAAATACAACCATAACACTATATAGAATATAAAGTTTGCCAATGTATGGAATATTATGATTATTGTACAATCATTATATATATAAATTAATACCAAGTCATAGATTGATGCCAGGTGCATATTACATTTCTATGTTCATATAAGTACCAAGGTAGTCAACCTTCAAATTAAAATGCCTCGTTATTTAATACTTGAATGTTACCAAGTCTTTAAGACAATAAATATATTGCCATTATATACTAGCATCAGAATTGCTATCAATACTATTGTTAACAGTAACAATATGAAAAATAAACCTCTATTATTAAGATGTTGAAATAGAGCTTCATCTACAGGTGTACATCGTAAAGATAGTTAAAATCAAGGCACCGTCAAGTAACATAAGTTAAACTCTAAGTGGACATTGGACTTCAACGCATAGGATCATATTGAAACAACGCTAGAGGCGTCACCTTCTCAACTCGCATTATCAATGCATGAACAAAACAGTAGTCACCGGTATTAAGTTGACAACAGGTCACATGATGCAAAGACACTGTTACAGCCAAAAATTCTGATATCACAAATGTTTCATTTTAGTTACAACAGTAACATAGCATAATAATCATAAAAACATAATTATAACTGAGACAATGTAAATCTTCGTAACACTTGACGATACTAGCTGAATAAGAAATATCATGACGATCATTAAGTTTTGAAGTATAGGGAGTATTGATGCTCACCAAGTTTAACATACAGTGATCCTTACTTCACTGACGCACCTGAGAAACAAAAGACGACGTATGCATTAGCTCGTAAGCTAAGTAAGCCAGTCAACTACGACTAGCTCTTCCCTTGCGGTTCAAAACAAAACAATCATTAATTACAATCACCGAAATCAAAGTTTTAATAAAACAGAGTCTTTAAACAGTTTATGTTAGTTGTTTAAATTAAAACAATATCAGAAATACTACCTAATTAACATTTATTGTTACGAATAAATTTTTTTAAATTTTTCAGAATTAACGGGTTCTGACATAGACTGTGCTAATTACTGTTGAAATAAAAGACTTCCCTGGGTTGACAATTCATATTGAGCATCATGTGTGTTAGTTGTAATTAATTGGCATATAGGGTGACCAACAACATCCAGTTTGAGGGCGAGTTCATCCTGAAGTTAGAAGATAAAAATAGAAGAGAAGAATGTATAAATATGTTATACGAGATTGATGAATCCAATGTGAAGCAAATTCTCTTCTCCATTGAAGGCAAGGTGCTTCTCTTTGTGCAGGGTATTGTTCGTGCTTGTTATTGTTTTGTTGGTCATACATCCGATTGATCTTCCTTCTCTATTGCTTTTGTATCTTCATAAAGAGTGTTTGGTGATATCTTATCTTCTGAAAGAAATATACTATGTTGTAAAAGAAAGCATTCTGTGCTATCCATTATATTATACTGAGAAGAATTGTTGGGGTTTTTGTTCTCGTAATTTTGAGGATTTCCCCCATGGTATATCTTGCGTTATGGTAGTATGAATTTCATGGATTGAATTGTCTCATTACTTCAAGTCTTTGCATCCAAAATAATTAAAGATCAAATCTCATCAAAATTTCAACATGGTATCAGAGCTCAGGGTGTGAAGGAGCTCAGTTTTGCATGCCAACTAGAGCCTACGTTGATCGTGAGAAGTTGAGCACAAGATTTTAAGACTATGGCATCAATCTCTATACGACCGAAAGACCGTCTTGAGGGCACCTCAAACTTCAGCACTTGGAAGGCTAAGATTCTCAACACCCTAGAGGAACATGACTTGGATGGCTACGTATCCACCTTGGTGGAGGACCCTACATCTAATGCAGGGCACATCAACTTCAAAAACAACAAAGCTAAGGCCAAATAGATAATCTATGATTCGGTAAAAGATAACTTGATGCCCGTGATCACATTGTTGAAGACTAAGAAATAAAGTTACGATACATTGACTAATCTCTATGAGAAGAAGTCCCCGAGTCAAAAGAGGGCATTGAAGAATAAGCTCTGAAACTTGAAGATGGAGATGGATGAAGATGATCTTCTCCAAACCGCTACTAATGGTCTCCCATCCTCATGTGAGACATTCTTGGTTGTGGTAAATGGCCGAGAGGTACAACCTAACTTCGAAAGGTTGTGGCATGACTGCCTCCAAGAGGAGGGGTGAATCCAAAGCAAGTCGTTGTGCATCAAAGAAGAAAACATTCCCTCACGACAAGAATGAAGAAAGGAAAGAAACCCTTGTTCCAAAAGAAGCTCTCTCATCCAAAGAAGAAGGAGTTCAACAAAGGATTTAACAATTTAAAATCTAGATGCTTCAATTTCAACAAGAAAGGCCATTTCTCAAGAGAGTGAAAATCAAAGCGGAAAGGAAAGTTTCATCCTTCTACCGCCATAGAAGATGAAATCACTCTAAAGAATGCATCCGACGAAAAGGAGACAAGAAGGGAGTATTATCTTGTCTCATCCCTTTCGGGATCCGTCATCACAAATGCAGACACATGGTTGATTGATAGTGGTATATCCAAACATATGACTGGTTACAAGAGTGCCATCACCGATCTAAAGGAGAAATAATTCACATGCATGGTAGAGTTGGGGGACAACTCAACTTATTCAATCCAAGGAGTTGGATCCACCTCATTCAAGTTGAGCATCGGTGATATTCTACATGTGGAGGAAATTCTATGTGTTTCAGGCTTGAAGAAGAACCTCCTTTCAGTTTCGGTTCTTGAAGACAAAGATTTCCGAGTTATCTTCATGGATAACAAAGCCCTTTTATGATCGAAGAAAAAAATCCTAAAATATGTTGCTGTGATTGTAGTTCGAGAGGGAGGACTCTACAAGGTACCCGAGAAGTACATTCAAGGTATGATTCACCACACTATCATTCCATGCGAGCTATGGAAACGAAGGCTTGGGCACCTACACTACAAAGCACTGCCAGGACTTCAAAAGATGGTAAAAGGTATGCTCGTATTTTATTTTGAGCATGATAGTGTATGTCGAGGTTATGCACTTGGGAAGAATGTTAAGAAATTTTTTTCCAGCGATACTACTAGATCGAAAGAGATTTTAGATTTAATACATTCTGATGTATATGGTCCCATGTCATCCCCCTCCCCAAGTGGCTTCTTATATTATGTACTATTCAGAGATGATTTTTCTAAGAAGTCGTGGATTTATTTCATGAAGGCTAAAAGTGAAACTCTTAGAAAATTTAAAGAGTTTAAATCCCTAGTTGAAAATCAGAAAGAAAAGAACACTCGTGCATTAAGGTCTGAGAATGGAGGTGAATTTGATTAAGATGCATTTAATGAGCTATGTAGTGATGCAAGAATATGTGGACAGTTAACAGTACCATACAACCCTCAACAAAATGGGGTTACCAAATGGAATAATAGAACCATATGCGAGGCTGCAAAATCCATGATGCATGATCAGGATATGTCTACCTCATTATGGGTAGAAGCCACCCGTACAGTTGTGTACATCCATAATAGAAGCCAGCATGCCATTCTAGATGAGAAGATACCAGAAGAAGTGTTTACCGGTGAGAAGCCAGACTTCTCACACTTGAGGATCTTCGGGATCCCGGTATACATTAATGTACCGAAAGAAAATAGAACAAAGATGGAGCCTTCTGGAAATAAAGGCACCTTTGTGGGTTATAGCAGTTCATCCAAAGCATACCGAATTTATGTACCTGATGAGAGACACATTGAAGTTAGCCGAGATGTTACCTTCATTGAGGAAGTTTCTTTCAAATTATCGAAAGAGATTCAATGTGATTTAGAGATGGAGGATCCCGAGTCCGATTCTCCCCCTTCAGAGTTTGAGAGGGAGAAACCAGAAGATGCCTCAGATTCACTAGCTCCTGGAGAACCAGTAGAACTAGTTGAGAGGTTACCCGTTGAACCTACCGCTAAAAGAAGAGCTACTTGGTGTCTAGATATCTTACAAAATGCAGAGAAACATGGAGCACCAGCAGGCTCATCCAGAGAGCACAAGCAACATGCCATATATTAAGGGTATGTTGCACTGATGAGTCACATCAATGATTCAGAACCATCCTCATATGAAGAAGTTGCAAAGTAGCAAGTTTGGAAAGATGTAATGATAGAAGAGTACAGATCTATAATGAAGAATGATGTTTGGGAGGTTGTTCCCAAACTTGATGGGAAGTCCATCGTGACTTCAAGATGGCTTTACAAGATAAAAAATGATGCAGATGGTAGCATTGAGAAGTATAAAGACAGATTCACTGCCAGAGGATCAGATCCAGTAGATCCCACTTTGTATAGACAGCTTAAAGGCTCGCTAATGTACTTGATACATTCGAGGCCTGATATATGTTATGCCGTGATCAATCTGAGTCAATTTATGTCTGATCTGAGACACAAACACTGGACAGATGCTAAGCATGTGCTTAGGTACCTTCGAGGTACAATTTCATATGGACTCAGATATGCCTCCATTGGAGGGGTCATGTTACTTGGTTATACAGACTCATACTGGGGAGGAAGCATTGTTGACAGTAAGAGTACATCCAGCTACTGTTATAGCCTATGATCAACTATGATATCTTAGTCCAGCAGGAAGCAGGGCTCCATATCCCAGAGCACTACCGAAGCAGAATACATAGCTTCTAGTGTTTCCTACCGAGAAGCAGTGTGGCTCAGAAAGCTACTTGCAGGGTTGTTCAGTGATAAGCTTGAGCCTACAATTATTAGGAGTGACAATCAGAGTTGCATCAAGCTTTCTGAAAACCCAGTGTTTCATGACAAGTCGAAGCACATTGAAATAAAGTATCATTTCATCTGAGACATGGTCCAGAAAGGTATAGTGAAACTTTAGTACATTGCTACCAATGCGTAGATTGCATATGTGTTAATAAAGGCTATGTCAACGACAAAGTTTAGGTACTTCCGAGACAAGCTTGGCATGGCAGAGAATGCCTCCCTCGCTGAGAGGGAGTGTTAAATGTATAACATCAGGAGACATTCTCCAAACCAATCTTGTACAACCAAGATTGATCCTCCTGTATAGAGGTGAGCACTTTGATTTCCTTCCATGTAAAGGTGATTCCTCCCGTATAGAGGTACGTGATTAACGTAATGATATTGTAAAGTCTTATTGGACAAGACTCCAGACTTATGTGTCAAGTCATGATTATCATGTGAGCCTTCCGTATAAAGGTTTCCACGAGATGGACCTCCTGTATAGAGGTGGAGCTTCAGTATAAAGGTCATGCGTTACTTGTTAAAATCATTTAATGTTGTGTGATGTATTATTAACCATGATCACCAGTTGCTATTAAGTCTCCTTTAGAGATTGATCACCTATAAAGTGAATTACTCTAGCATATGATCATTTGGGCTGGAATAATATAATATGATCACAACATCCGATAATTCTTCTTAGTATAATGTAATGTGATGGATAATTAAAGTTAGCACATATTGACCATGCAGTAAGAGATAAATAAATAAAAGATAAAGCATAGAGATCAAGAGAATTTGAAATTTCACATGCAGACACTTCAGTCAAGTATCAATGTATGCCTCAATAAATCCTTCAGTTAAAGCATCAGTTCAAGATATGCCTCAGTTAACTAAATAGCTCACAGTGGTCAATTCAAGTATATCAATCAACATGATTTCAATTAACTAAGTGTTAAATAAGAAGGACTAGTTAACTAAAGTGTTTTCACTTTAGTTAAACTAAAAGACAACACTTCAGTTAAAGAGAGTTAAGTAAGTGACAATAAAGAATATATAGTTAACTAAGTGTCGACACTTAAGTTAGCCATTTAACTAAGTGGGCAAGCTTTCAGTTAAGAGGCCAGCTCATCCTAAGTGACAACTCACTGTGAAGAACCTGCAATAATTAATTAATGCAAATACACAAGATATCAGAAATAATAGAACTCATAATCACTTTTATATTGATCACGGGCCACTTCGAGGGGGCAACCTCCTTTGAGCAAGCTCAATACAATTAACTTCACTGTGCCTTCAATGACCTCAACACACACTTATATACTAAGTATATGCCCAATACTATGAGTCAAACCCATGGGACATATAATAACTACGGGACGACTTACAAAGCATATGCGTCCAATACTATGGGCTAATATAAACTACGGATCAACAAATACTACGGGACGACTTACAAAGCATATGCGTCCAACAACAATATACTAACATAGTAAAGAGAAGGGTTGACATAGGTTCCTAACACTCACTGAGATAAAGCACTGCAAGAGAAGTGGGGCACACCACTGCATGCAAGATTAATACATCCAGTTTGAGGGCGAGTTCATCCTTAAGTTAGAAGATAAAAATATAAGAGAAGAATGTATAAATATGTTATACGGGATTGATGAATCTAATGTGAAGCGAATTCTCTTCTCCATTGAAGGCAAGGCACTTCTCTTTGTGCAGGGTATTGTTCGTGCTTGTTATTGTTGTGTTGGTCACACATCTGATTGATCTCTCTTCTTTATTGCTTTTGTATCTTCATCAAGAGTGTTTGGTGATCTCTTATCTTTCGAAAGCAATCTGCTATGTTTTAAAATAAAGCATTCTCTGCTATCCATTATATTATACTGAGAAGAATTGCTAGGGTTTTTATTCTCAAAATTTTGAGGATTTTCTCCAAGGTATATCGTGTGTTATGGTTGTATGAATTTCATGGATTGAATTGTCTCATTGCTTCGAGTCTCTGCATCTAAAAGAATCAAAGATCAAAGCTCAACCAAACTTCAACACTTCACTCAATTGTCTCTTGTTTCTTGTATCTTATCTCCTAACACTTGTATCATGCTTCATTTGCTCTTGCCCCTTACGATTTGGTATGTCATCTATTATTCGCTCCCTACCATGAGGTAGATCGTCCCTTTTTCACCCCCTATTGTGAGGAGAGGCATCCCTAGTTCACTCTTCGCTAGCTTGCCTAGAATTGTCAACCTTTGGTTTACCCCCTTACCATGAAGTGGGGTGTCTCTTTCCTTCTCCTTCGTCCCTCCTTATGCTAAGTTGCATTTCCTTTGTTAGCCTTCAGTGGTGGTGTTCCCATATTCCTATTTCAAATTTCCTCCCTCAAGGATGTTAAGATTCAATGTGGTAAGATAGATAAAATCAATGTTCAATTCAATTTCATAACAATAGCATATACAAGATCACTGGAAGAATAACAAGCACAACATAAACACAAGAGACACAAATTTATCTTGGGAAACCCTCTAGGGGAAGAAAACCCAACAAAACTTCCTCAATATAGATGATTAAAAGTACAAAGACAAACCCCAAACAAGTGCTCCTTCTCCTTTCAAATCTCTCTCTCTCTCTCTCTCTCTCTCTCTCTCTCTCTCTCTCTCCATTGCAAATTACACAAGTGAGTGTGTGTGTGAATGAATGAATAAATGAGAGAGCCTAACTCTCTATTTATACATTCACTTCTACTTTAATTTTACAACTTGACATGTCAGCCTCAACTAACTTTACAACTCAATTAATGTTGACTGGGCTGACTCCTCTAGGGAACTTAAAAACCCCATTACATTTGACTATAGGGGGATCTAATGCCCCGACTTACAAAGGAGGATTTACCTCAATGACTTTACATGACCAAATGTAATAATAACATCCCGACGGAGGAATAAAACATCTCCAAATAAATTACAATAATAAAGTACAATAGAATATTCTTTGAAGTTACAATATTTCAACAAAGGGAAGACTTCCTTCTTTCTTATTTATCCTACTGCCATTTCTTTACCCATCTGCTCCTTGCGAGTGGGTGTCTCCCTTGCCCTCATTCGAGTAAACCTCTAACATTTGTGTTATAGGTACATGACTTTGTTGACACACAACTTTTGTGCTTCTTCGACAACATCTCAAGTAGACCTTTATAATCAAACTTATAAGTGCCAATGGGCACTCTTCCCTTATCATGCACCACTGCATTTTCCTTTATTATTGCCTTCATTTTCTTTGTCTTCTTTTGCTTCCTTTCCTCCGATTCACCTTCATGGCAACTCGCCCCTATTCCTCTTCATTTAATAGAATCTCTTGCCATGGGGGCAATATGTAGTCTATTAATTATGCACTTCGTACTCTTCAAATACATATCCCTTTGTATGTATGTGGGAAGACTATTTATCATGCACTCACCTATGTATGGCATCAAGAACCTTCTACTAGTTCATGAGACAAATCACTCATGCTGGATCGTTTTCCTCTTAGTCACCTTGCCATAGCTTAGGTGCATGATCATGGTTTTTCCACATGATGTCAAGTGCCATGATTAGGTCCCCTTTCATCTTGACCTTCGGTTGCATGTTTAACCTTGCTAAACCTCTCCTCAATTTGAGACATTTTCCAAGTGACTTAATCAAACATCAAGCTTGATGTGAAAATTTCAGGATCTTTTTAACCATTTAATTTGCATGTGAAATTTGAATGCTTAACCTCATAAAAGACTTTTTTAAAGACAATTTTTAAATGCTTAATCAAACCACATAATCAAATAAACAAGTATGCAAACCATAAAATTGCAGACAACAAATGATAACAAAGTTCACCCTTCCTGGGCTACGTCTCCGAGCCACTTCCAATGAGAAGGTCGATCTTATTAAGTCTTTAAAAGCTTACATACAAGAGTTTTGGAAAAATTTATGAGTTATGTCAGTCAAACACAGAAATAGAATGCACCACTACGTTCCTCTCGAAATTCTAAGAAAAATGAGTATAAAGTCGATTCCCTTTGCCTGAGACCTCCTCTAGCACACACTTCGAGAAAGATCCTTGTTGCGCCTGTACGGACTCGTAATTTTTTGTACTTGAAATCCCGCCCTGGGAACTATGCACATCATGGTTGAAAACTCCCTCTTAATGGCTCAGAAATTGTGGTTTAAATAGTGTTTTTTGCCCCGAAATCGTGGCCATGCACCCCTTTTTGGGCTCCAAATCTGCAACAAATTTTTAAACAAAATACGCCAATCCATAACAAAGGATTGGGTTGTAGCCCAGTGGTAAAGTGTTGGTGTGGGGAAGCGGAGGTCACGTGGTCAAACCTGTGGTCCTCTCTTCTACCCCTTTTATTTGGTAACAATATAGTGTTGTCGTGTTGGCTTGTTGCGTTGGTTTGTTCTGTTGTGGCTTGTTTATTGGATCGTTGGTTTAATGCGTTGGCATATGGTTTGGCTCTTGGTTGTTCCACTGGTTTGAATGGGCCCATCCCTTTTTCCAACTAAATCACCATACCCTTTTTCCAACTAAATCACCATACAACTTCAAATAGAAGTTGTGACCTATAGTGGTTAAGAAACATAGAAGTTGTGACCTATAGTGGTTAAGAAACATAGAAGTTGTGACCTATAGTGGTTACGAAACATCGACCGATATCCTGGCTAGGCGGATATTGTGGAGGCTTGGTTTGTTCTGTTGTGGCTTGTTTATTGGATCGTTGGTTTAATGCGTTGGCATATGGTTTGGCTCTTGGTTGTTCCACTGGTTTGAATGGGCCCGTCCCTTTTTCCAACTAAATCACCATACCCTTTTTCCAACTAAATCACCATACAACTTCAAATAGAAGTTGTGACCTATAGTGGTTAAGAAACATAGAAGTTGTGACCTATAGTGGTTAAGAAACATGGAAGTTGTGACCTATAGTGGTTACAAAACATCGACCAATATCCTGGCTATGCGGATATTGTGGAGGCTTGGTTTGTTCTGTTATGGCTTGTTTATTGGATCGTTGGTTTAATGTGTTGGCATATGGTTTGGCTCTTGGTTGTTCCATTGGTTTGAATGGGCCCGTCCCTTTTTCCAACTAAATCACCATACAACTTCAAATAGAAGTTGTGACCTATAGTGGTTAAGAAACATAGAAGATGACCTATAGTGGTTACGAAACATCGACCGATATCCTAGCTAGGCGGATATTGTGGAGGCTTTGGTGGAATAGGAGGTCGGGGGTTCGATCCTCCTCGACTACATATACTTTGGTAAATCGACCAACGAAGTGCCAAGAGGGCTGCCACATGGCAGGCCCTGGTTGGTCCACATAAATGTCTTCCTTGCCACTTGTCAACCTACAATTGGTCTAGCTCATCTGCCTACTCATCGGAGCCTCCACGTGGCCTGCTGTAGGACTGCCATGTCACTTGTCAGCTGACTGTACATGCCACGTGGCACCATGTGCATGTGCCACGTGGCCCATTTTTTGCCATTTTCACTTGTTTTGTCATAATTTCAGAACTCAACAACTTTCACGTCCGGAGGTCGTTTCTTGCGAAACGAACGTCACCGGAAAGGTCTCGACGAGCTCTACGCATCTGTAAGATTTTGTTCTCATTTTGAAGACTTTCATTTTGATTGATCTTGGAGATCCTCCTGGATCAAGGATTCATGCCCCTAATTTGGTATCTAATTAGTTGGGATGCCTCATTTTGGGTCTCCAACATACCTAAATATGTTTGTGCACTATTTTCAGGAAGTATACTTGGTCAAATTCCTCTTTATCCTAGTCCTTGGTGTGTGATGTGTATAGTAGATTTTTGGTACCTTACCACAAGCTATGGATCAAAGAAAGTATTTTTCTAAAATTATATGGGGTACACTTGAGAAATCCATAGTTCCTCAGTCAAAACCCACAGATTGGTTTGTGCAACAATTTCAACCCAATATTCTCATATGTTTTTATGTTGTTTCAAAATCTATTTAAGCAACATGTTAGGTCTTTATGAAGGTCATGTCATCACCATGCCATACTAATGCGAGATTGTGACCTAGCTCTTTTGCAGTCATATCTCATCCACTTAGATTGCTTAGATCTATTGTCTTCTCAATCCTTTAATGACACATAGACTTAATTGACAAGGTATTTCTTGTTCACTGACTTGGTCTTCTCTTGTTGGATCAATTGGTTGCTCTAGGTTTTTTTTTGGGGTCGATCCCATCCCCACGTCCTTGTCTTCCAATGTCACTATCTCAAGTGAGGTCCCCACACAACATGTGAGTGAAGAAGGCACCTTCTATCCAAGGGCACCGAGGGTCTCATGTTTGAATTACATATATTTTGTAAGTGTAGGATATCTTGCATGTTTCATTTCATTACTTTGCATATATTCGGAGATAGTTTATCCAAGCAAGTTTTGCAGTGGGACATCACACATTTAAGTTACGTTAATGCAAGGTGTCAAGCACTCTATATGCAGATAAATTGTTACCAATACACACAGAGCATATGAGATTTATTGTCAACCCAAGAAAGTCTTTTTATTTCAAAGGATAAGTGCACAATCTATGCTTAAACACCAAACCATTAGAATTGAACACTTTTATCTTCTATCATCCATGTTCATCCCAAGAATCTATGCAATCCCAATTGCCTTCTAACTGCTACACTTCAATTCCTCTCTATCATGCATCAATAAGAAATGATATCAGATCTAATCACCAATTGCAGGAAAGAAATCTCATTCATATTCTAGAACAATCACCTGTCTGATTAATCACTCTGGAAAATCATAAGGCATAAACTGAACATTAATCTAGAAATCCAATTGCAAGGGATTGAGTCAACTGTTCTAAGAAATTGAATTGCAGAATGGAAATCAACAATCATAACAGGAAAGATAAATTGCAAGGGCTCATGGGATCACAACTTAGCTGCAAGATGAACAAGGCTGTGTATAATCGTCACACGAATTGCATAAAGTCTCTACTCAGTCGACTGTCACTCTGTATTACTTGCCAAATTCAAGGAACTCTAATATTAATTGTACTGAAAATCCACACCATAAATGTCGCTGCTACGCCCAAAAAGAAATATCATGAACAAAGCATCACACAACAATGAATTCGAAATCCTATTTTAACTCAGCAATCTCTGTGGAAGACGGGCCTAGCCTTCACACAGAGACGCTGGCTGAACAACGCGAATTCCTTTAACTTAGAAGTAACCCCTTATATTAACAGAAGAATGATTACACAGTTTTGCTCGGCTGCTAATACAATGAATTAATTATTTGTTGTTCAACCCCTGGGTCGAGGCAGCTCCCTATATTTATACATATAAATCATAACATCCAATCCTATAATTGGGCAGCCATGAAGATCTCTGATCTTCAGGCGCCCTGAATAACTAGCTGTTACAATACGTGGCAGAATAAAGGCATAAAAATATGAGGAAGCGGTCGATTGACCCAAGAGTGGCGATCCTTCCAGAATTAATGATTCGAGCCCCGAGAATCCCTTTGTAAGCAGCGAACACCTTTAAAGACTTGTTCAGCCCCACCTTCCTGCAGCCCACTTATCTCAACTACCTTCATAAATCATCACATGTTAGCACAATTGAGAGATAAACAGCTTTAATTATCACACTCATAAGCATTAATAAGATAAAGCAATGATCAGTCATACCTTGGCAACTTGAGGGAATAAAATAAGGACAACAGGTCTGATTGACATGATAAGTGGTGTAGGATAGGGGCAGGAAAGATGATAAAAGATGATTAAAAAGGGCCAATTCTAGGCTCAACACAAGGTCCTTCTTACCCTTGGCAACTTGTCGTGCTCTTTGTCCCTAGTCCAAGTAGCTTTCCTCTTTTCATATTTCTCTTGTCAATTTCTTTCAAAACCGAGATAAGAACTATAGTTCACATACGATAGTCAATGAATTGTTTGCTTGTACACCATAAATAAACATGATTAATTGGTTTGATGTTCAATGTTCGATGTTTGCATTGAATCAAGGTTAGTTATGTTGCATATGTTTCCCTACCCTTTGTAATTTTAGTTATCTTTCTTTCCTTGCACATAGTATATTCACCAAAGGAAATGAATTTAATTAGCCTTAGTTCGTTGCTCTTTCATTTGTTAACACTATTAATTGATATATTTGTTGCTACAACAACCTAAAAGAACTCATCTCCAATAAAATAATCTACAACCCTAGGCTTTATGTAATAAAATCTCTTATTCTAATTGAAGAATTTTGATAAACCCGTGTAAAGAAAAACAACACCACATAAATCTAAAACACAACAATTAACAATGGCTCACATGCACATTACACATAGATTTACCTTGGAAACCCAAAACCGAGAAAACCAACATTCCTGAGAGTTTCTCCACTCTCTATTTCATTGTATTATATTTTTTGTTTAAAATACAATATTATAGCATACAAAACTCTATTCCATCAACCTGAATTAGATTACAACCCCAATTCCTTGATTGTAGTTAGTTTAGAACGGGCCACAAAATCATGGGTTGAAAATAACTCAAAACAAACAAAAAATAGACCAATTAATTTTTCATTTTTACTTTTATTTTTTTGTTATTATTGTTTTTTTAAATTTTGGAAACCTACAAAGAGTACAACACATGTCCAACACTAATAAACCTAATGCCCTAATTCTCTCTTCCTTTCACCTTCTCTCCTAATTTTTCTAGTTCCCAAAAGTTGAGAGCCAATTCCACTTCCCTTATAAGCCTTAGAGCTCGAGCCTTCCTCATTGTGATAGTGTGACTCCTCATCATGCTACACCCACATTTTCACGATATGAGGATAAATATCATCAAGCATGAACTCCAAGCTTCACAAAATCTAACATTTTGTACACTAATAAGTGGCACCACCCCACGAGCACCCCTTGTCATATAAATAATGTCACACATAAAGTTCGACCATACAAGCTGTCAACATTATTGCCATAATAGCAATGTGTTGTATAACTTCTGTCAACATCATATACACTCTCTTAGTTAAATCTTATACAACTCTTTCACTTTGTTTTTGACGATAGTTATCCTTACTAAATTTCACTATAACTTAGATAATTAAACAACATACTCATTGCCATCTATTTACTTGTGATCTTAATCATAATAATTCAAACCCCAATTACGAACACCACTCACCCCATAGGGTCCAACATCCAAAGATGAGTGAAAAAAGGGGAAAAATCCCATTAACTGGCCTTAAACGTGCCCTAGCACCCCCTTCTAACGGGGCTCCTAATAAATACAAAGCCATTACAATAAAAGCTCGACGCTCTCCGAGCAATCTACACATATACACTTAGGTCAGTTACGGAGACGATTCTTGCCCGGTCTTTAAAATAAAGGCTTCCCCCGACGCGATCCAGGCGCATATAAATGGTGTTGTAGAAACGGGTGGCCGAGATACGGAGCGATTCGTTATATAGGCAAACTGAATTTCACTGGAGAACCTTGTCTGTATTCAAATTTGAATGAAAACTATTGCGGAGCATTGAAATTTCCTTATCCTGCATCTGTATTTTCCTGTAATCACCGGAAGGTCGGTGCCAGAGATTTAGTGGGCATAGAGTGTTTATTTTCACAAATTGTACCAGGCGCTTAAGTATATTAATAGGGTAGCGTGATCTGAAGTGGGGATTGAGTTTCTTCACAAATTCTGATGTGGGTCTTGTGAATTTAAAGTGGACGTTCTTTTTTCACAAATTTTGATCCGGGTATTGTGATTCTGAAGTGGACACTGATCAGATGGAGGTCTCAAGTGCCTCTTCTTCCGCCACAATAGCGCAGCAAACATGGGAGCTTGAGAACAATATAGTTAATATGGATGGCCCTTCTGCAGAGTCTGACTCAATTTATTACTATGATGAAGTTGCACAGAAGAAGATTCAGCAGGACAAGCCATGGTCCAGGGATCCCCACTACTTCAAGAAGGTGAAGATATCAGCACTGGCTCTGTTGAAGATGGTAGTGCATTCTAGGTCTGGGGGTACAATAGAGGTCATGGGTCTTATGCAGGGGAAGACCGAGGGGGACACCATTATTGTCATGGATGCATTTGCACTTCCCGTGGAGGGAACTGAGACCAGAGTCAATGCACAGGCTGATGCTTATGAATACATGGTGGATTATGCCCAGACTAACAAGCAGGTTTTGCCCTTTTAACTCCTCCTGCTCTCTCAGGCCCTCAATTTATTTATATAATTTGGTTATTTTGTGAGGATGTGCACAATACTCGAAGACTCTTATTGCTTGAATCTGCTATTTGTTTAATTATATATTTTGCTTGGGGTGGGGTGTGCATATATCCCCTAAACTCTTTTGCTTGAAACTGCAATTTATATTTGATTTGAGCGGGCGAAGCTTAGAGCTCAAGTGCACCTAAAGCATCCACATTCTCACCGTGGCTTGAGAGGTTTGTACTGGCTATATATAAATTTCGATCACCACCGTTTATCTATTTACAATTTCACTCATAGCCGTTCTGGTGACCTCTAAATCAATCCCTGAAAAGTTCTAAGAAAGCCATACCGAAGAAGGGGGAGGGAGGATGAACAGGGAAATCCCATTAGGAAACCCTATGCGCACTGGCATTGGCTGTATGCAGAAGAGTAACACGTAAATGAAAGTAAAAGTGAAAGAACGGCGATATGTCTTTGCCAATATAGAGAGGCCTTGTTTCACCTGCATAATTGCAAATAAATGACACGACTCCTAATATATCTATGGGCTTTAAATCTCTGATAAGAGTTTTCAAAGACTAGTTTTAAGTTTTAACCTTTGAGCCCTGAGCCAACCCACTTTTGAAAATGCTTGGTCACATATGTTACTTTCAAGTTGTGTGTTTGGTTAGCTATTGCCTCTGGCATGATCCGTACTGATCTTTTATATGGATGATGGGCAATTCTATAGTTTTTCAGAAAGAAGAAAGCCCTAAAACTCTAAACCCTGCCATCGATTATGTTGGGATCTCGTTGCTATAAATGAATGATTGCATGCATTGTGCCACCTCACTCAAAGCTTAAAGGTAAAAAAATGAAAGCTGATGGAAGTGTAATTGATGTACTGAAGGAGCCAATCATGGATTGGCTGATGATCTCATGTGATATTGTGCAAGTTTTTTTTATTTTATTTTTCTCAGCTTTTGTAGTGAGTTGGCATAGGCAGCTTAGCCCAATACTTCCTTACCCAGTTGACAGCAGGTATCATAGTTAGATTAAAAGCAGGTATCTATATGATGTTCCTAGATTAAAAGCAGGTATAATAGCTAGATTAAAAGCAGATATCTAGATTAAAAGCGGGTATCATAGCTAGATTAAAAGCAGGTATCTAGTTGACAGCAGGTATCTATATGATTTTCCTAGGCAATCCTTGACCCAAGTTACCTCCTCTCTCCTCTTTCTACCTATTCTCTTGTGAGGATATCCGAAAGGCAGTTAGAATGATGAGTACTTGCAAAGCAAAATACTTGGAAGGCTTCCAAGCCAAGGTTTTCAAACATGGCCTTCACTCTCTTGATGAGAACACGGTAGATCCCCTTAACCATGGCGTCAGAACAATTTTTCCATAGACTTGGTCCCATCATGCTATTCATTTGATCCACAAATTTGGTTCTAGTGTTGACCCTAATAATTATTGGGTGATCATGGTTGGTCATATGTTCTCAAAACCCTATGCAGACCATGCCCTCCTCACTTTCTCCCTTTCCACATCCCCTCCTCTTCCTTCCACCCCCCAACCTACCCTCCCTCCACCCCCCTATACCACTTTCCTTTTTGATAGATAAGATAAGATAAGATAATTTTATTAATGTTCGACTAATGACCACAAAGTAGGTTAGACAGATTGCTGAGTACAATGATGTCAATACAACGTAGGAGTACCAAAAGGTCTCCTATAAAAGGCAAGATGCAGAAAGTAAAGTGTATCTTATACGCTGTCTCCTATACCACCTGCCTTAAAGTGTTGCTCCCCACCATTTCCCACTTCAGATCAATAGCCACAACCACAGACAAGTACGAGATACTCTCCATAGCCCTTGAGGAGGCAGTCCTTGATTCCTACCTCTACTCTACTTGTCAGTACACCCATAAACCTGCCCTTGGCTCCTATCCCATGAATCGTTGGTTTGACGATAAATGCAAAGCTCTCACGCATGACCTCCCATTGTCTCCTCACCTCCACACAACCTACCGTAAACTCCTTTGTTGTAAAAAACAAACTTTTCTTTCCTAGAGAAGATGAGAAATTTGTGCAGCCCTCTCCAACTTTGCCACTACCCAAAAGCATTCTGGCATGCCCTTTCCCCTAGTCGTCATACTATCCCACTTGACCTTCACCCCAGACCTTGTTTTCCCACACTACATCCCTTTATGACATTCCTAGACAACTTCCAACATGCATCCCCTCTCCTCCCTCCTTATGCCACCTTTTCTCGAAGAGGGATATCGAGAGAGCAGTCAAAGCTATGAGTAACAATAGGGTAGCAGATGAAGAAGGCCTACAGGATGAATTCTTGATGCATGGTATCCAGTCCCTTGAGTCATAAATTGCGAATCTGTTTAATCATGTGGTTTGTTTCGGATTCCCCCCTGCTTGGGCGAGACATATTATTCATCCCATCCAAAAATCAGGAAGTAGTTCTCACCCGAATAACTATAGGACTATCATGGTGGGCCATACCTTCTCTAAGCTTTATGCCACAGTCTTACACTAGTGTCTTTTTGTGGAGTTAGAGACATCTAAGATCTAAAGGAAAAGTAGGTTTCTGCCCAGACCACTAGATGATTGATCACATCTTCACACTTTGAGCCATCATTGAGGAGGCTCGCCATCATTCTTTGAAAGTCTATTGTTGCTTTGTAGACTTTCAAAAAGCTTTTGATATAGTACCAAGAGAGGCATTGTTCCAGAGGCTTCGTGACTTTGGTATATCTGAGACTCTCTTGGTAGCCATCATCATATTATATGAATTATTTTTGGGTTTCCTTAGGATGGCACATGGTATTTTGAATTTCATTCAAATTACCATTGGGGTAAAACAGGGGTGCTCTCTCGCCAACCCTCTTAGGGATTTATATCGATTAGTTGGAGTCTTTCCTCCATGAGCACATCTAGGAAGGGGATGGTTGCCTTCTACATTAGGTGTTGATCTCCATGCTTCTTTTTGTAGATGACCTGATCTTGTTGGCTTCTACTCCTAAGGGCTTGCAAAGACAAATTAATGCCCTATTCAGTTTTTGTGACCTTCAGTAGTTGATGGTCAACCTAGGTAAAACCAAGGTTATGATCTTCAATGCATCAAAGAAAACTTTGGCCGACTTGCATTTCTATTATTGAGGGGAAGCGATTGAGATCACCACATCATACATTTATTTGGGAGTATAGTTCATGTTACCTTGTTTTGGTATGTGACAAGCCCTCCAACCTTGACTCAACAAAGGGTATGATTCCTTGGCCCTCATCGAGACACAATGTTTCCAGGGTTAGTTTCAGGACATCTCATCCAAACTCTACCTCATGGAGGTGATTATTACGTCCACGGTCCTTTATGGATTTGAGATTTGGGGGTCGATTTTGATACAAATAGATTGGTCCCAAACGAAGAGAGTCCAAACTTTGCTTCCTAGGCGCATCATCCGATGCAAACGTATAGTTCCGCATTCCATTATTTAGGTGGAGTTTCTTGTACATTCCTTCTGCCTCAAGGTCATCTTCTGCTTGGTTTCCTTCCTTCATAGAGTTAGATCTTTTAGAGAATCAACAGCCGGGAGAGACAGGTACCCCTACTTGGCACTATGTTCCTCGGAGGACATTGCTTTAGCTCACCCCATCGAACGGGCAGGAGGTTGGTACATTGAAGCAACCTAACTTCTCCAATCTGTTACCATCTCCCCAGAGTGCCTTCCCTGTTAAGATTCTCCCTCGATGTGTCGAGCCATCTTGTGCTGCCTAGCGAAGTTTTGAACCAGTACATTAGAGATATATATATATAGATTGTACATCTAGGTCACTTGGACTTCACCTCCGACAAACCTGGGATCAAATATCTCATTATATCTTGAGCACTTCTTGGAGTTGCAGGATGGTATCATCGTTCGCCCCACATACATGTGCAGACCAATGTTATCAAAACTGGACCGATGATCGAATCGGCAGAGCCCAAAATTAGAATCGGACCGAAACCAGGAAAAAACCGGGAAAAAAACTGGTCGACCAAAAAATACATAAACTATTCATATTTTGTGAAAAAAAATATATATTCATGTGCATACATATGAATCCAAACCATTAATACTGCAAAGTTTTTCATAAATATAGCAAGTACAGGTGCAAATAACCAAAATAGCATCGAGTGCAATACATCTATGAAGTTCTAAACCAAAATACATCAATAAAGAGGCTCTAAATGGCCCCCGAAGTCCAAAAAATAAGCAAAGTACGGACTGACCGATTTCGTACGAAATCGTTCAAAACTAGTCGGTTCGGCCAGTTTTGGTTGTTTCCATACGGAATTGGCCGGTTCACAACCGGTCCAAATCATTTTTGCATCCGGTTCAGGCACCTAACCAGATCGGTTGGGCCTGTGAATCGGTCAGATTGGTCGGTTTTACCAGTTCCGGTCTGGTTTCAATAACATTGGTGCAGACATTGGATGCACTCACGTAGGATTCCTTTGGGGAAGCTTTGGGTCGGATCTCATCGAATCCAAGTGGAGACTGACTATCATATACCACGATCTGATAGGATATGCCAAATGTGTCACATGCAGGAGCCTGAGACAGAATGGCACCTCATTTTTAGATATGCCTTGTATCATGAGATTAGAGGATGTTACCACTAATCTATAGCGACTCAAGGGGCTCCCTCTCTACTATCTTCAAATATTAGGATCAACGATGCCTAGCCCTCTTCACCAAGGTGGTATTTAGCCACAAATCTTAGTTCTTACATACCCCACCTTGCCTTGAGACGACTAAGAAGATCACTTCATACTTTCATGTTGATATTCCTGATTGGAGCAACAAGTGGAGGATTGAGTTCCATAGTACTTCATACAACAGAGTGGTGAGACCTTGGATCTCCTGTCAGTCTTCCTCTCTAAGAGATCGGTAGACATCTTTGAGATATGTTCGGAGGGGCTGAGCACATCAGTCCACACACACCCAAAGTGCCATGAGGAATAGTTCCCGTCAGATCCATAACATGGTGCCCCTCGCACACAAGATCCTTCCTCAGCCTCATCGGAACAATCAAAGATCTATCCAGAGTTTCTTTCTTTCGACCTTGGATGTTAGGAGTATCCCTTGCTCCTACATCCCGCACAAGATCATATAGCTAGACACCTCGGGAGTTCCAGAGGATTGTGATAGCGAGCCATTGCCTAGTTCGCCCCCATCTCCATTGACTATTAGACTCAGATGTTCTTGACTTCATCGGCTTCATGTTCACTCTTCATCACCTTGCCTTGGATACAATTATATACATGTTTTGGAGGCGGTCTTACTATTATTTGTTCCTTTTTATTTTATTTGAGTTTATCATAGATATAGTTCTGGCTTTTTCTAGGAGTTGCATTTGCACTCCCACAATGTACTTATATTGATTGTATCCTTTTAGTCCCATTTACCTACTTCTGTGGTCATTCATTGGACATTGATAAAATTAGCTTATCTTATCTTATGCCAGTGCCCTTCATTAGAGGCTTTTAGATGATTTTGAGTGGAGATGCCTTAGAGCTAAAGGACAAACATGCTTTTGACCTGTGCATCGAACCATTGGTCACATCCTTACATTTTGAGCCATCATTGTTGAGGCAATACATCACTCTTTAAAAGTCTAATGTTCTTTTGTAGACTTTCATAAAGTTCAACTTGGTCTTGTGGGACACCCTATCATTAATAAAATTATCTTATCTTATCTTATCTTATGCTAGTGCCCTTCATTAGAGGCTTTTAGATGATTTTGAGTGGAGATGCCTTAGAGCTAAAGGACAAACATGCTTCTGACCTGTGCATTGAACCATTGATCACATCCTTACATTTCGAGTCATCATTGTTGAGGCAAGACATCACTCTTTAAAAGTCTAGTAGACTTTCATAAAGTTTTCAACTTGGTCTTATGGGACATCCTATTCCAGAGGCTCAAAGACATTGGCATTTTTGATACCCTTCTAATTGCCATCATGTGCCTTATGAGTCTCTCCTTGGATGTGTTTGCTCAACTCATGGGGTGTTAGATTTTATCAAGAGCACAATTGGGGTCAAGCAAGGTTGCCCCTTCTCCTCCATCTTGTTTGGGATTTACATTGATGAGTTGGAGTCTTTCCTTAATGAGCATATTTGAGATGATGATGGGTGCCTTGTTCATTAAGTTTTGATTTCCATTCTACTTTTTGTTGATGATGTGATGCTCTGGGCCTCATCCCTAAAGGTTCTAGAGATAACTAGATGCGTGAAATTTACAGCTTAACAGATCTCGGTTGCAATTTCGATCATTTATTATATCCAACAATTAATTTTAATAAATTCAGTTTGACTGAAATTATAAATGGCAACACATTGATAAACAATAAATCACAGAGAAAACATAACACAAGATGTACCTTGGAAACCCCAATGGAGAAAACCAACAACCAATTTGTCTTTTGTTACAAATTTGTTAAACAACACTTACAATTTCAGTTTTCGGATATGACACATCGGATCTCAGACTCTTGACTCTCACTGTGCCCAAACTCTCAGCAGTAAAGACAAATCCTAGCTTTAGTGAATCACTCACTCCCAAGCCTCTGAGAGGCTCCCACTCCTAGATCTGATCACTCAGTGATCACTGACCAACACAAGAGATATGACTTACTCTTGTCCAACACAAGAGATATGACTCACGCCTATCACTGTTGTATCTATACAACTCTCCATAGACTCTTTTATAACATTCACTTTTATGTCAATACCAGTGTTGCACATATTGGCGATATATCAGAAATATCGAATATATCGCCAAGATTTTCCCTTGTTCGATATATTGAATTGAAAATATCGCGACATTTCCGATATATTGAATGTATTGCGACACATTCCCGAGATTTCCAATATATTCGAAAAAATTGCGAGTTAAAGGTATATATCGGACTGTTGAAAAAAATTACCAAAAAATCACCCAGAATTGTGTTTTAAGTTTGCGAGTTGGGTTTTTGGCGTTCAGTTTTTTTATTTCAAAAGTGTGAGAGAGCTAGAGAATTACCCTCGATGGTGGTGTGGTTAATAGAGACAACTTCTCACAAATTTGAAGGCAATCATTTGGAGTTTTGTTTAATTTAATCTTTGTATACAATGCTTCTTGTGTAATTCAATCGAATGGTGGCTTGATTGGAAACCGTGACTGCTGTAATGGAGAGATGTAGTGAATATTACAACAATGGCAGTTTGTTGTATTGTATGCATCAAAATAGATAACAACGAATGCTAAATCGACACACAAAACCATTGAATAAGAGGAACAAACCCTAAGAATTTTGGCAAGTATCCTTCCATGACTCTTTTTATGGCCAATGATCCGTGTTTAGAATTGTGGCTCTAGACGTACACTCAAACCCTTCTTTATTATATCGTAGTTAGTGGTTCCTAGCATTTGATGATTTTATATGGTGGTGCAATGAATATATGGACTCAGTTAGAGCTTTCACTTCAATCTCACCTCGAGTACCTCCACAACCACCTACTGCTTCCAGAGGAAGATTGGTTCCCTTTACCCGTAAAAGGGGTAGAGGGAATCGATGATTCGGATTCCTATGATCTATCATTTTTGTTGTATCATGCACTATTTAGTTTCTAGATGACTCATGATGATTCATCTCATGAGACACATTTATTTTGAGCATTTGATGTGATTTTGTATCATCCTATCATGACCATGTTTCAGAATTTCCAGTTTAGTAACTATATGTGACCACTTGACATCTTATGTATCTTATTTACTAGTTGTATCATCATATTTATGTAGCAATGTGTCTATTTGATGTTGTTGTTGCTTTAGATATTTAAAAATTTGAAAAACATGGGTATTTTTGTATTTTTTGGAGGTCTTGTGACATTTTCCGAGATTTTCCGTCGATACCATCGAGAAGTTATATTCCGGACCCTCGCCAATGCTTTCCCCGAGACAATATATGCAACATTGGTCAATACCATGGGACACCTAGTACCATGGGACACAATACCATGGGCCCTCCAATGCCATTGACCATAAAGTATTACAAAAGACACTTTTGCAACATTTACAGTTTCAGATTTCGGATATGACACACTGGATCTCAGATTCTTGACTCTCACTATGCCTAAACCCTCTGCAGTAAAGACAAATCCCAGCTTGAGTGAATCTCTCACTCCCAAGCCTTTGAGAGTCTCCCTCACTCAGATCTGATCACTGACCAACACAAGAGATATGATTCACTCTTGTCCAACACAAGAGATATGACTTACTCCTGTCATCGTTGTATCTATACAACTCCCCATAGACTCTTTTATAACATTTACTTTATGTCAATACCGTGGGAAATACCATGGCACACCTAGCACCATGTGACACATGATACCATGGGCCCTCCAATACTATTGACCATAAAGTATTACAAAAGACACTTTTACAAGGCTGTCTAGAGAGTTACTTTTCCAAATGACTTCTACATGCTAGACACCCCCATGTAGAAATACTTGTTCAAGCACCATGTGACGCATGATACCATGGGCCCTCCAATACCATTGACCATAAAGTATTACAAAAGACACTTTTACAAGGCTGTCTAGAGAGTTACTTTTCCAAACGACTTCTACATGCTAGACACCCCCATGTAGAAGAACTTGTTCAAGCTACAAAATCTAACAAGATGAATTGGCCCTTTTCTATGATCTTTTGCAGTTGACGATCAATTTGGGTAAAACCAATGTTATGGTCTTCAATGGGTTGAAAAGGCCCTCTGAGACTATCATTTCTTTTTAAGAGGGGAAGAGATAGAGATCAACACCCCCAATACATACGAGGGTGTATGTTTTTCAAGGCCTTGTTTAGTTTGAGTCATGCTCTTCAGCCCTGGGGCAACAAGGGTTATGGGTCATTTGACTCTGTTTTCGATAGCACTTCCAGGACATATCATCCAAGGTGTCCCTCATGGCCTCCATTATCCAACCCATAGTTCTTTGCAGGTCAGATATTTGAAGACCTTATTTGCTCCAGTATGACCAGATGCAAACAGTTAATGTAATAAACATAAATAAACATAATATACAATAACATGTAATAATGATATGCATATTCAATACAATATTATAATAGGTATGGATTCCTTTATGTTATCCTATTTATTTTGGATATTGAGTTTATGAACCAAATTGGTTCATTTCATTTGGTATCGGAGTGATGATCTGCTCCTGATCCGGTTCTTGGCCACAATTTTATCAGAGCTTTTCTAATCTGGCCCTTAGCCAAACTCATCTTATTAGTATTTATTTGATCTTGGTTTTTAACCGTAACCTAACCATTGACCATTGTAATTCAAAAGTTTGTTGGAGAAACATTATTCTGCTATACATGTTTTAATCAATTATCAAGCTACCTAAACATGTGGGAGTTAGTATCCACTTGTTCTAGAGACAAATATCTTAGGGGACCAGGTCACATTCGCACACTATAATTTTGAAAGCCAATCAACTGTACCAGTTCTTGGATAAGATGACATCGGAGGAGCACCTTACATGGTGAATTATTGGCCACGGGAAATTACCTTTGACAGAAAGGAAACACTTAAAGGTCAAATGGGTTATGTTTTTGAAGAATTGTGGCTGTAGTGCCAAAATTCTAAAGAATTCTAGGTCCCACTGCCCTATTAACCATCATGATTCACGACTTTTATAACATTTGTCCAAATAAATTAAGAACCAAGACCAGTCGCACATCGAGGAGAAGTCAATTGCCTTGGTAATAGTTGGAAACGTAGCAGGTTAAGACAACTACTGGCCATCGTTGTTGCTATCTATATAGAGTATTGAGGGCTGGCAGTAAAACACAGGGAGTTGCCATAATAGAGTAGAGTCCTGATGCTGATGGTTTAAAAGAATCACAAGAAGCTGACCCCTCACTAGCCTACAGTCAAAATGTTGTGATGGTAGGAGATGCACTTCTAAAAAGCTGAGATGGTAGGAGATGGTTTAAAAGAATCACAAGAAGCTGACCCCTCACTAGCCTACAGTCAAAATGTTGTGATGGTAGGAGATGCAAAGATATATAATCACTTTAATAAAGATAGAAAGGAGAAAGCTACTAAACTTTTACGAAGAGTTACAGGGGTCCTTTGCATTAGTGGATCAACTACTTATCAAATACGAAATTGTGAACTATGAACTCCACAAATAATTCACCATTTTGGCAAAATGTCTCTTTGTGCTGAGTTTAAATGTTGGGAGGCCTTCAAAAATCAAATTGTCAAAGACCATTTATTCTAGTGGATTGTCAAGTTGTCATGCAAATGCAGTGACAAATAAAATATAGAGGACGAACTAGCAAAACATCAAGAAGACAAGAAAGTATTAGAGGACAAACTAGCTAGACAACAACACAAATATAAATATCTCGAGAATAAATTTGGTGATGAATTATGAGAAAAAGATGAGGAAATTTCTTGCTTAAGAGATCGTAGTCAAATACTACTTTCACAAATCAGGAAGTCAAAAAGATATGAAACAATGCAATTAGGATTTAGAACAGGAAACTCAAGACTAACAATGAAGCATTGATCAATAAAAACACAGTGACCATTTCTATTGAACTAGATAAGTCTATAGACATATAAATTCAAGCTGTGGAGAAAGCAACCAATATAGATCCAATTGACATCACAACTCATAAAGATGCAAATCCAACGGAAGTAAGGATATCTTCGGATGTTAATGGTACAAACGATGGAAAGTCTGTGTTCTTAGTGATAGAAATTCAGGGATCAACAAATCCACATAGGTGTATGAAGA
Source organism: Larix kaempferi (assembly GCA_027924585.1). Taxonomy (NCBI): domain Eukaryota; kingdom Viridiplantae; phylum Streptophyta; class Pinopsida; order Pinales; family Pinaceae; genus Larix; species Larix kaempferi. The sequence goes on from BSBM01000486.1 coordinate 12,335,799, forward strand.
AAAGGCATAAATACCAAAAGTGAATCAGAAAAGCACTACATGTGATAAGGAAAAATCATGCTACAATGAGTCCTTATTGACATCCTAGTCACAAGAGTTGATACTTCAACCAATCAGTATATCAACATCGCTAAGAACAAAATAGTTGACCTATATTTTGAAGAATATTAATGCTAGTACAATTGGCCCCCAAATAAAATTTCATCTTGGGAACCCTATAAATGCACATTTCTACAAAAGATCAAGTTAGGGTGGTGAAACACTGAAACCCTTTCACCATTCGACAATTTTGCTTAATGTTGAGAAGATCATATTGTTTCATGTTCTCAACCATCACCAACTCAGGAATGAAGAATCAGGAGAAGACATTACAAGCCAGCACAAAGACATACCTATTTTATGCTTTGAAGGCAAAGCATCTTTGAAGGAATAGGTAAATGAATAAACATAAATCTACAATAACATATAAATAATAATAATACAATAGTAATAATAATTAACATAAAGACATCCTAACTGAGGGTCATAACCCTTCATCACAACCTTTCACCTTGTGACTTGTCGATGTGTACATATACTGTCACGTAGGTCATTGTAAATCATCTATCTTTTCATATTACATGTTCAATACAATATTTTAATCCATATGGATTCTTTCATGTTATCCTATCTATTTTGGATATTCAGTGTATGAACTGTGTATGAACTGGATTGGTTCATTTCAGACAATCTATCAGCACATTATTCTTGATTCTTTTGGTCTCACCTCCTTTGTCTTGACATTGTATTCAACCTGGTCTCACTCTTTCATCATGTTCAAAGTTTTTTCGACTCAGTGGCTAGTTGGGATTGGGATCCATACTTGGCCTATTGCTCATTACAGTGCATTGCTTTAGCTAGCCCCCTCTCAAACAAGAGCATTTCACGGAGTTGAGGGACGATCTCATTGTCCAACCTTCATACACGCTTTGTTACAAGATGTATGCTCTTCGCATTCCCTTGAGCCATCTCAAAGTGGGTTTACATAGACTTTGAGTTGAGGCCAAGCACCAGCTTGACGGTTTGAACAAGATCCGCTAGTCGTGTTATCTTCAGGAGGTTGAGATAGATGGGCATTTTATATTTTGCTGTCCTAGTTATTATGAGATCCGAGGGAGGTTCCATTGTCTATTCATAGTCACATGCCCTCTCTTGTTCTTCTAGTATCTTGATCAAAGATGCTTGGATTTATACATCAACGGAGGTCTTTGATTTCTGTTCCTAGATCCTCCAGCCATCCCCAGACCAATCTCCACCCAGACGATTACTTTCTTTTTTACAGTGCTCCCATCTAGCAAGTGGAACCTGTTAATTTTTTAGTGCAATTGCGAGACCCATTCTCAGAGAGAATGGTACCCTAGTCAGTTAACTAGGGTTCCTGGTCAAGTTAACCAGGCATAGTAAAGAATAAGACCCTAGAAGGTACCCTAGGGCCCCCAACTATCTCCTGGGGTTCTTGGTCGAGGACCAAGCAGGTTGTGATGCCATGGAAAAGTCCCTAGCATGTGGCTAGGGCCCCTATTTGTCTCTAGGGTATTCTGGTCAGGGACCAAACAGTTTCTTGGTCATGAGGACCAAGCAGATCCTGCAGGTTGAGACAGAGACATCCTGGTCTAGGACCAAGCAGATTCTTGGTCAAGGACCAAGTAGGTCCTGCAGGTGGTTGATCAACATTCAGTCTAGGACTGAAAGCTCAGTGTGGGGCTGAGAGCCATTCTTTACGAATGGAGGTACTTGGTCAGTTACCAAGATGATGACTTCGGTCAACCTTCAGCCTAGTGCTTAAGAACCTGGTCAAGGACCAGGTGGTTGATCAACCTGACTTAGTCTAGGACTGAAGCTCAGCTTTGAGTTGAGAGCCATTCCTTGAGAATGGAGGTTCTTGGTCAGTTACCAAGATGATGATGTGTGATGTCCTCTTCTCCTAAGTCTTCGAGATGGTTGAGTTAGATGGTCTTCTCAAGGGACTGGCCACCCCTTGATGAAGCCACTAACATTTGACCTTAGGAGCGGTCTAGACGACCACATGATCACATCATCCAGTGTGGACCCTTCCTTATACAGTGATGATGGACATTCAGGTAGTGTATGGAACACTTGTGCATTTGAGAGAGAGATGATTGGTTGTAACCCCACCTTGGTTGTTCACCCTTGGTCTTTCCACCTTGTAGATTATTGGTCTTATGGTACCTTGTCCTTGACTTGTGGTTAATAGGGTCATTTACCCACTTTGAGTTATCTTTTGATTTTTACCACTTTTGATGTTTTTTGGTCCTATGGGTACTATGGTTATTTGACCACCTTGTGGTTTACCCTTGGTTCTAAGGGTCATGGGTCATGTACCTTCATTTATGTTATTATGGGTCATGTACCCACACCTATGTTATTTTTTTTTTTTGGGTCATTGTACCCTCACCTAAATGACCATAGAACGCTACTCTTGATTTATGTTATGACCATTGTTTATATTTATATTTTTTATTTTTTATTTTTTATTTTTTTATGTTTTATATTTTCTTAATTTTTACTTTTACTTTTTATTCTTTATTTTTTATTCTTACTTTTATTTTTTTTATATTTTTAGTGTCTCAACCCTTATGTTTTGGTACCCTCCTCATTAAGTGGAACCCTAACTAATTCAAATTTTATTTTTTATCTAGAAAGATCTAAAGCCTATTTATTGGAGTCTAATCTCCTCTTGTTTAATTAATTATCTTGTCATCACATATTAGCTCTGATCTTTTATTAAGGTTGACGTCAAGGGTTTAAGGATTGTATGCTGCTGCTTGCTCTTTTGTTTTGTAGTTCATCAACCTGCTGGAGATTACCATCATTATCACACATTTCAGATCTCATCTCTTTGGGACTGTTTCTAGGATTTTGTGGCACTCTTCTAAGGTTGACGTCAAGGGATATTATGCTGCTGTTAGGGTCTGCTGCTCCTTTTTATGCTGGGCCGTGACATCTGAAGACTGTCTTGGATTGGATCTAATAGAGCCGATGTCCTTGTAACTTGTTTTATAATCTTGCTGGTCTGTTCCTTCCCACCGTGAGCCTGGTTGTGTCTGCCACAAGCCTGCTAAGAGGAAGCCGTGGTCTGTTGAGGGTTTATTGAGGACTGTTCTGCTGGTTGTGAGCCTATAGAGGCTTGATCTGCTAACCGTGAGCCTTGTTGACCTTGTTAAGTCTGCTATGACCTGCTGAAGGCTCATTTGTGAAGACTGTGAGCCCTATTGTTTTTTTTCTGCCTACTGAGAGCACATTTGTGGAGGCCGTGTGCCTTGTGGGTCTGTTTTGGCCATCTGGTGAGGCCGCATCCTGTGTAAGGGTTTAATGTGGAAGGCCACACCCCTTGTGAATGTGTTATGATCAGCCTGGAGACCTTAACCCCAGTAGGCTGCCTTGTCGTCAGACCGCTACATGCTGAGACCTTGGCTGAGGTTAGATCTATGTACTGAGCCTTGTTTGTGGACAGACCTATGTTTTAAGACTTGTCTTTGGTTCAAATCTTTTATGCTGAGTTTTATCTGTGGTTAGATCTATTTGTTTGAAACTGTTATTGATCACCTGTGATCAGATCTAGTGTGCCGAGAATTGCCTGTGTTCAGAACTATTGTGACCCTGTTGAGATCTATTGTGCTGAGTCTTGTTTGGAACCGCCACTGTAACTTGACTGTTATTGACCATCTACTTCAGCCTTTCATCTCTCTCTCTCAGGATTGTACAAACCCTATAAGGGTCAGTTTGTTCCTATTTGTTGACTTGCCTCTGAGAGGCAAAGTCTGTTATGAAAGTCAATTTTTCTGAGTATATAATAGGAAGGGTCCCACACTCCAGGTAAGTGTTCTAACCTGTTCTTCTGAATTAGACATGTTATTCTATTACTGCTTATTACATGTTACTGAAGATTGCTTTAACATGGGGACCTACTTGGTAGTGTTAAAGTTGAAAGAGATGAAAATTATGTTTTAAATTATATTGGTTGTTTACTGCTGTACTATTCTGCTTCAGTTGAATTTAATCCTGCATTACAGTATATGAATTTTGATTTCTCTGCATCAAACCCTAACCCAAACCAAAATTTAACAAGCAACAAACTGATAGCAGCTTTGCTTCCTGTTCCAGATCAGGAAGGAGGTGGGGGGCCATCCCTACTTCCCAAAGACCCCAGCAACAGTGCTGTTATAGATATGACACTAGCAGTCATACTGGTCCTTCCAGGCCTCAGCGGCAGGGTGCCTCTTCTAGGCAGCAGCACATTGTGCAGTCCAGTGGTTCTTCCAGGTCCTCTTCCAGAGAGTCATCTATACAAAGTGTTCTCCATTCGACCTTGGTTGTTAGGCAAGCTCGCAGTAGGACCCTGATATATTTACATTACTGGTAGTCAAGAATACATGATTGGTATTCAGGATTTTGGATATAGTCTTCTTGAACATTTTTCTTCTAGTTCTGCTCTCCACTCTTAGGGTTCAGACTTCAGGTTTTTAGATCAGATTAGTACTTTATACTCCACATCTTGCTTTAAGGAGCTGTTATTGTACTTCCACATTCAATTGGCTCTATTGTACTGAGCAGTCCCATTGACCTACTTCTGTGGTCATTTGTTAGACATTAAATTATCTTATTTTACCTTATCTTATCTCCACCAAACTTAGCCTGTTGCTCAGCAACTCATACTTCTCCTCTACTTACACCCCTTTTCCTATTTGGATAGTTTTTGTTTTTCCATTTCAATAGTGGATTCAACAATTCCCAGTGGAAGCCTTGTCCAAAAAGCTCCATGGTAAAACTGTATAATCTCATTCAAAGAAGACATTTAGGTTTTAATTTTTACTAAGTGTGTCACGGATGATCCAACTTACATTCAACAAGGAATGCATTAGATGGTCACGACTGTCAGCTTTATTCCAATTGCCATGAAATGATTTCCAACCGATGAAGGTTATTTATCTTACTTGCTTGAATATGTATATTGATGATGTTGTGGTGGGTATGCATGGGATTTGAGAGTATTTTCTTCATCAAATATTGACTGGTAAATTTTTTCCTGTATCTAACACATGCAGGTTGGACGCTTGGAAAATGTTATAGGGTGGTATCATTCACATCCTGGGTATGGTTGCTGGCTTTCTGGTATTGACGTGAACACGCAGATGCTTAACCAGCAGTTTCAGGAACCTTTCTTAGCAGTAGTTATAGACCCAACAAGAACTGTATCAGCTGGAAAAGTTGAGATTGGTGCTTTTCGAACATACCCGCAAGGATACAAGCCTCCCGATGAGCCTGTCTCTGAGTATCAAACAATCCCTCTGAATAAGATTGAGGATTTTGGTGTACACTGCAAGCACGTATGTTGTCAATAGATCTTCTTCCTTCTTAGGCCCTTTGTCAAAGGAATATATAGAGAAACTGGCTTATTGTCCAGTAAGTTTAGGTTGTCTTTAAGGTGTACTGTCATTATTGGCTATTAATAGATTGCACTAATTACACATTGGTTCATTTCTTGCAGTATTATGCTCTGGATATTACATACTTTAAGTCATCCCTTGATTCTCACCTTTTGGACCTCTTGTGGAATAAATATTGGGTGAATACTCTTTCATCTTCTCCACTCTTAGGGAACCGAGATTATGTTGCAGGCCAAATTTCAGATCTTGGTGAGTTTGTAATTATTAATTTTTTTTACAAGAATCTAGACCACTGCTACATAGTATGCTGGATATGGATCTGAAAGTTCTGTTTTTTCGTTCTCTCTTATATTTAACTCTACAAATTTTATGGGTAACTATCATGAAGCGTAGGAAATGACAGCAGTTTTTTCTTTTTGGGACAGAAATGAGTATAATTTGTATTAAAAGGCGCTGTGGAAAATCCAAGCAGCTAGAATATACATAGAGTTCCAAAATATAGACAAAATTGCTCAATGACCTGAGCCTTCATACAGTGAGCTTCAATGAAGCATCTAAACAAAACATGACAAAATGTCTTCCTACCAAACCTGAAACTATACTCTCCCACATATTGCCCAAGCAACAAAACATGTATAAACCACAATCAGAAAACAGAATTAACCAAATTCGTGCCCACTGTGGGCTTCTTCCATGAGCATTCAGATAATGTTCTCCTTGTAAGTGCATCTTGTCTATAATTGCCATAGCAGTCTGCTGCACGGTTTCTTTCTCTGCAGCTCTATCCTTGACTGAACCAATTGATGCCATTGGGTGACCTGCAGTGGATTGAGAGCCTTGAGCAAATCCCAGGATAATATTGTAATGCATTTCTATATCACTGGCCAATTTATCAGATTTCATACTTTCTTCATGCATTTTAGCCTCCATTTCCTCCTGCTTAGGCTCTTGTTCCTCCATATGAAGAGTCCTTAGATACTCAATGGCCCGCCTCATCCCTTTCAGCTGTGTATTCATTCTTCTCAAGATCTTAATTTCTGCAGTACACATACTGGGGGGTGCAATTCTCAAGACCCCGCTTCAGTTTGCAATGGGCCCTCCAGCATTGGATCAACAAGGGTTACGGATCCTTAGCCCTTATCGAGAGACAATGCTTCCGGCACCATTTTCAGGACATCTCATTAAGATATATCAAGTGTACTCTCTTGTTCAACCCACTGTTCTCTATGGCTCAGAGGTTTGGGGACCTTCTTTGCTTCAGTCGAATTGGGCCTCAGTTGAGAGAGTCCAGATTCTTCCCCTCCGGTGCATCATTAGATGCAAATAGACCATCCCTCAGCACATCATCCTAGTACAGTTTGGGGTCTGACCCTTTCGACTTGAGATAGTGTTTAGATTGGTCTCTTTTATACACTGTGTCTGGAGCTTTGCTGATTCAGTGAATGGGAGGGACAGATAATCTTACTTTGCCTATTGTTTTGTAGAGACCATTGCCTTGTTCTAGTCCTCTAGGGTGAGTTAGAGGTTGGTTTGTAGGGGTTTCAGATCTTTTAGACTCCGTGGGCTTTCAGATGAACCGTCTCCCTCTGTTTAGATATTCCTTGGATTCACCTGGCCACCTTCTACGTACCGGATAGAATTTGAACAAGATAATCACGAATGACATTTATAGGCAGTTCATCCAAATCACTTGGGTCAGTCCTCAGGGTGGGCTGCACCCAAAGATGGCCTTCTACGTTGAGCACTTCTTGAAGTTGAGGGACAGGCTCATTGTTTGACCCCATTATACACTCCACCATTGGATGCATGCCCTTTGCATTCCCCTAGGCCAGTTCAGTTTGGGTTCTCATAGACTTTGGGTAGAGACAGATCACTAGATCGTCGATCAGATAGGATCTGCAAGCTATGCCAGGTGGAGAGTGAGGAGCACTTCATCTTTCGTTGCCCTGTTTACTACGAGATCAAGGGGAGGTTCCATTGCTTATTTATGGGGCCCCAAATCCTCGTTGGTTTCTTTTGATACTTCAACCAGAAATGCTTAGCCTTATATATGCAGGAGGCCTTTGGGCTTTGAGCCCATATTCTTTAGCCTCTTACTAGGCTAGGTACTACCTAGCAGGTCACTTCTTATTTGGCTGTGCTATCTTTAGGAAGGGTCACCAAGCGGCAGATTGATATTAGTACAGATCTAGATTCTAGATCAGTGCAGACCCATGGGTCCTTCCCCCATACCATGAGATTTCAACAGCATGACTAGATTAGATCCTTCCCGTGGAGACAAATGAGATCCCCCCAGACCTCAGTGGCGCACCACCTTGTCTAGAGTCCCAGACAACATCGCAGTGGGCGTCCCAAGCCTCCCACCAGTTCTTCTTCCGAGCATCATACTATATTGAGTTTCTTTCGTTCAGCTTCGGATGTTAGGAGAAATGGGTTGATTCCATGGCAACCCTACCTCCTTACCTTTGGTTCTTCTTGCTTTTGGATCTTCCCCCTTGTGCATATCCATCCCATTGTGGGTTTTTGGACTTGGAGTCGAGGGTTATCCATGCATCGGTCCTGCTCCCACTTTCTACTTTATCTTACATTATCTTGCTTTCTGCATCTTGCCTAGGACACCATTTAGTACTCCCGCTTTGTAATGACATCATTGTATTCAGCAGTCACTTGGATCTACTTTTGTGGTCATTAGTCGGACATTAATAAAATTATTTTATCTTATCTTATCTCACCTCCAGCTATTCCCAGATTAGAAGAGTTGGCCATACTCAGAAACAGAGCAGTGGGGCCCTGTCCCTTATGCTTCTCAGGATCAAAGAAACCCCCAAAACAGAGCATAACCCTGCCTATGATATCCAATGTTCCCCCAAGTTTCCGGTACGCGGGGACGTGGGAGCAGGGAAACGCAGAAACGACATATGCAAAAGTACCCCCCAAATTTTAGGAAACGTCGAAGGGTACGTCGGGGTCTTAAATATAGGGGACCCCACCGGGAATATTACAAAATTAAAAATTTATACTTTAAGATTTTAAAGATTAAAATTTGATAGTAACAAAACAATAACAATAACAAAGTAACATCATGTATTTAGTATTGTTCCAAATTGCTCCCCTCCCTTCAGCTTGAACGCAGCACTCGTCTGCACCAAGCTCCAGCATCCTCTGCACAATACCTGCGTCCTCTGCTAAAACCTACGACCTCTGCCAACACCCACAACCTCCCCTCCGCAGCCTCTGCCAACGGCCCAACACCCAAGACCTCTTCCAACACTCCGCGGCCTCTGCACAACTCCCACGACCTCTGCTTTGCGGCCTCTGCACAACTCCCACAACCTCTGCTCAGCCCATGACCTCCGCACAACACCCACGCCTGTGCTCAGCCCACGACCTCCACACAATACACAGGACCTACGCGGCCTCTGCACAATGCGCGCGATCTCTGCCTCTTCACAGCACCCGTGGCCACTACGCAGCACACCAGCCGTGGCCACTACGAGCACCAGCACTCGCTCAAAAACAATAAAAACTGCCGATACGCAGCAGCAGCACCCGCTTGAAAACTCAAAACAGTAAACACTAACAGTAACACTCGCTCAAAATGCCGCCCGAAATGGTCACACGTTTATGAGAGGGTCAAAGCTAAAGGAGATACGACAGCTCAAAGACTGCCCTGCGTCGATTTTAGGGCCGTTGGATGTTGGAAATGTGACCCACGTTTCCAGGTTTTCAGGAAACGACGTACCCTTGCGTTTCCAATCGTTTCCCGTTTTGGGTATGGCAAGGAAACGACCCCGATCTAGTTTCCTCGTTTTCGAAACGCGTGGGGACGAGGAAACTCGTTTCCTAGGTCCGGAAACGCGTTTCCGTGTAACACTGATGATATCCCTAGGAAGGGTTTGTGCAGACTTACTGGAGTAAAACCGAAATACTCAAGAAATTCATGCCACCAGACTAACCAGAATCCAAAGAAAGAGTGAGATCCCTCGACAGAACTAACTGAAATTTCAAAGAAGCAAACCACTCAACACATTTATCCATACCTCTGTCGACAATAAATCCCCCGGAGTTATCGTCTCTAGGAGCCGACATCTAGGTTATCCGCCCTAGGAGCCGACATCCAGGTTATCCGCTGAGCTGGTCTCGTCTGCAATTGCCAAGCAAAGGCATATCAACCGGAGAAATTATCCCACCTCTGCTAACCAGCCTGAATAAATGATCCATAAAGGGATGCGTACTGCTGGCAGTAAACCAAGGGACGAAGGGGTCTGAGACAAGAGGGAGTGTGAAGGCTCCCTTGGACAGCATCAAATTGTTGAGGAGACTTGCATGTAGTTGATATTCTGTTTGGCGACACTTGTATTGTGCTCCACACATATCTTGGAAAGGATATGGATGAGGGTGTTAAGGCCATTACTTCGAAAGACATTACATACCTATGGGAGCCAATACTTCTCTGGGGGGTCTCCATTTTTTACTAGGACCCCCTTATTCAGGTTTACTGCTTTGTTTGCTTGATGATCAGCTAAGCCATTGTTGGATCTCCCGATGCGGGACAGCTTAATTTCATCCAACTAATCAATATTCTAGAGAATTCTTTGAAAGGTCCAATTTAGCATTGATACTACCTTGGTTGTCTTTTTCCTTGTCTGAGTTATGACAAAAAGAGAGTCTCCAAATATGATGACATTCTTAACCTGGTGAGTTTGAAGAATGACAGTTCCTAGAAACAAGGCATATGCTTCAGCTTGATTATTCATTGCGACACCTATCCCCCATGAGAAATTTACTTCTATATTCCATCGGGGTCAAGAAGAACACCCTCCCACCCCAACCTCCCCCTGCACCTGTCACCTCTGGAAATGACAACAGCTATTCCTGTACATCTGTTTTTGTAAAAAGTATGGTTACTAAGTGGAGCTGTCCAAAGTAAGGTGAATAGAGCCATTCATGAAATATATGAGATCTCAGATATTTGAAGTTTCTCTAGCAGATTAATCCCCTTGGAATATGCTTGAGTTCAGCATTAGATTTATATATAGATTAAATTTGGTCTGAACTACAGGATCTAAGGTTGATATTTTTTGAATATTTACAGTCACTGAATTTAAGAATAAGCAGAATTCTTTTTCTTTTAAGAGGACCCCTGTTTTCAGAGAGAACTTCCAACTGGGAGATAATCTCTGCTCTTGAAGTTTACCTAGAGTCCTAGACAAAAGGTGGAAGGAAGAATTTGAAGGCAGACCCTCTAACTCTGTTTCTATGGAAAAACTTATGGTTAATAGTCTTGAAGCCATATCTGCTGCCTTTCTGAACCAAAAATACTTCTGCTCACTAACAATGAAAGTTATCCTCTGATGGATAGGATGATTGGAATAGACAGTCATAGGTTTCTGGTAGCATTTGGTGTTGAGAAGACTGTAGAAGTGAAATTAAGACCCTTTGAAGAATATTATGATGTCCAGAATGTAACTCCTTCTGTAGGGACAATTGAAATGATTTTGACTTTATAGTAGACTGATTTATATTACTCCAGAAAGAGAGCTAATCCATATTTTGAGCCATGCCAGATGCCGAATGAGTAATTGGATGGAGAGAAACGAGGTGCTCTACAGCCCAGTATGGGGGAGATGTTGTAACGTTTGTGATGTAACGTTACGTTTGTTACTAACAAAATAATTAAAAAAATTCATGTCGGCTCATAAAATAAAAAATTATGGAAAGTATTTAAAAAAAATTCATATTGGTTCATAAAATAAAATATTATGAAAAATAATTTAAAAATAGATGTTAGTTTATAAAATAAAAACTTAAAACTTAAACCCGGATCTATCAATCAAGAGAGATCAAATTTCTTGACTTTAAATTTAAAAAAAGAAATACACCTCAAGAAATTGGATCCCTCTCGGTGCTTGATAGATACGGGTTTAAGATGGATCTATGCTAGTTAATGAATCTCTTGTAGTAAACTAGACCAAATAGATTGACCATATTCTCCACTTCAATCTCCAGAAAACAGAGAACAAGCAAGCATAAAGAACTGCAAAGTTACTGCCCATTGTTGTTCCATGTTTTTGTCTTTAGAACCTGCTGGTCGTTGTAGCTGCGTGGGGTATCCTCACACAAGTTGGACCAAAAGAAAATAATAATAAATTGTGATTTATTATGCTAGAAGACAAGTCGGCCCAGCTAAGAGAAGCAAGTTGGCCCCAGTAGGAAAAAAAGTCAGCCTCAAGACAAGTATAAATAACAGTGACGTCTCACTCGTTTGATCATCAAGCAAATTGCTCAAGCAAGGTGGAAGTTCGCTCAAGCAAGAAGAAGAAAAGGTTGCTAGGTTTTCTCCCTTCTGGTTTCCCAGGTTGAATTCTGTGTCGTTGTGTTTCTGTGCATGGTTATTCTTTCAGTGATCCTGTTTTGTTTCTGCTGCAAATAAGATTGAAATAATACTGCTATCTTACAATCTAACATGGTATCAAAGCAGTGCTGAATACATGGCATTGTCGGAAACTAGGGTATCCAAGTTTGGGTGTTTCTCTCCGTAGACTGTCTTGAAAAGAGCTCTTGGGAAACTCGCCCTAGGAGGGTGCATCATTTTGTGGAAGCAAATCTTCATTTCAAGAATTTTCAGTTTTGACCGAATTCCTGTCGAAATTGGGAAATTAGGGTTTCAGTTTTTGAGTTGTTCTGTCCACAGATTAGGGAGAAAAGTGTTAAATTTAGGGTTAAGTTAGGGTTTGAGGTAGATTTTATTTTTTTAATTTTTTTTATATACTTTAATGCTAAAAATAAATTTAACAAACTAGTACCAGAAGAACAGTACAGCTGTAACAAGGTAAGATAAATTAAAACATAATTTTAATCTCTTTCAACTTTAACACTCCCAAAGAGGTCCTTGTGTTAAAGTTGAAACTTACAGTAACAGCAGTAGTATAACTAATTTATAAAAGCAGTAATATATCACAATAAAAGGAACTAGTCTGATTACTTACCTCGAGAGTTGAGCCCTTCCTTTGCACCCAGAAAACTAACTTTCAGAACAGACTGTGCCTCTCAGAGGCAAGTCGATCAATACGAACAATTTGACCCTTACCTGAGTGCTAGTACATACCTGAGAGAGAGATGGAATAGGCTGTAGGATAACCAAGACAGTGAAATAGAGAAGGGCGCAAGTGGATCTGACCCAACCAAGCATTAACACAGTAGATCTGACCACAAGCAAATCTCAGCACAGGATATCTGACCCAAACACAGTAGATCTGACCCCAAGCAATTCTAGCACAGTAGATCTGACCCAAACTAGATGACAACAGGTAGCAGCCTTCTCAAAATATAGCAGTCAACTCACAAATAGTCCATAGGGGTTGGTGGCCTCCACAATTGGCAGCATGCAGCCCTAGATTAGTCCATAAGAGGTCACGGCCTCCACAATTGACAACATGCATCCCCAGATCTGTTCACAAGAGGTAATGGCCTCCACAATTGGCCACATGCAGGCTGCTGCTCACACTCATAACCCACGGCTCAGTCATGCAACCCTCAAACAGGCTGCGGCCTTGACAAACAGTCCTCAATAGGAGCAACGGCCATCTCTTAACAGTCCATAAAGACCACGGATCAGACCTCAAGAGCAGGCAGCCTCTCAAATCAGTCCAAAGAGCAGCAAAACAGTCACTAAGGCATGTGGCTTATCCAAGAATAGTCACGGATAGCTAGATCAGTCCTCAAAGGTAAACAGTGAGCTTCAGCAAGTGGACAGTACAGTCAACCAAGCCCTAGCAGCAGCAAAACAACCTTGACGTCACCCGAGAACAGTCCCAAACAAATCAGATTTGAGATATAACTTGATGATATATCAAATGAAGAAAATAGACTTAAATTTATAGTTTCTTGGTGGCTTCTAGAAGGCTCACTCTTATAATTCTTCAATGACTTAGGGTTTTATCAAATAAGCAGGGTTACCAACAATTAGAATATAAAATAATGTTATAATGACTTTAGGAGTGGGTACTACGGTCAAGTCATCATACATTAAGGAAGGTCATCGCTTATAAGAAATAAATTAATATTATGATGTTCTTAGGTGAGGGTACCATGGTCATGACTAAGGGTAGGGTAACTTAGCACAAGGACTAACAAGACCACACCAACACAAGTCAAACCATAAATCAAGGAATGGTACACGACTCTTCTAACCATAGGACCAAAGGTGTAACAACAAGGTGGGTAAACAACCCTTTTACCCATAACAACAAAGTGGTAAGAGTCAAGACAACTCAAGGTGGGTAGACAACCCTTCTAACCACAAGACAAGGTGGTAAACTTTCTAACCACAAGACCAAGAACAACAAGGTAGGAAGACCAAGGGTGAACAACCAAGGTGGTGGGGGGGTGGAATGCTTTATAGCTTGTAATGTATTTTCAGTGAGATTATACAACGTGACAAATCAGTAATACTTATTACTTACATCTAAATCTTGCTTTGTACAGTGGTTTTAGCATGGATGTATGTTTTTCTCTAAGTCACTTGGTTTGAATTCGTGTTCGAATTCGGCGACCTTTAAATTCGACAAAAAATCGGCAATAAAAATTTTAATGATAAAATTCGGCATTAAATTCGAGACACTATAATATATATATATATATAATTCAATATGATCATATATCAACATTAATCATTAATAATTAAACATATATTTAAAAACACTTTCAAATGAAAATTTAAAGCATGCACATGTAAAACACAATATTAAAATGTTAATATTAAAATACAATATTACAATGTTATACAAATTTTAAAACACAATATAGAATGTTATACAAATTTTAAGACACCAAATATAGTGTTATACAAATTTTAAAATGTTAATATTAAAAGTTAAAACACAATTTTAAAATGCAATATTAAAATGTTATGCAAATTTCAGCATTGAAAAACAAGATAGAACGAGAACATAAGTAAAACATCGCCTCGCCAGGAACTGTCGAACAGTCGCAACATCAATATCTATGAGGTTTCGAGTGATTCTGAAAGAGAGCCCCATATCAATACCGGCAAGCTCTACTGTAAATTTTAGTTTCGAAAGAGGGCGTCGGGCGAATTAGTCATAGTAAGCACATAGGCTACGAGTTTCACTTTCACCTCACGGTTACACTTATGACTGAACAGAAATCGCGGGCTAGGGTTTTCGTTTCCCTAGAACGAATTAATTTGATTTTTATTTAAGAAGAACCGAAAGAAATAACCCGAATTTTCAGATGAATTGCAACGAATGAGACAAATTTGTCAGCGTTCGAGTTTACTCTTGAAGTTAGCCATGAAATTCGCCGAACTTAAAGGATTAAAATCGAGGTCCAATCAAATTCGGCGAATTTCGAATTTTAACCTTGAAAAACGGCGAATGCGGTGACTTAGGTTTTTCTTACGGGCTTGATTGCATATTTTTCTAGCAAGCGTCCTTTGCTGTTACTGCCCTCATAGGCAGACAGGTCCAGATACTGCTAGTCTGAGGGGACCCATGGCTTCAATGATATGCTTTTCCTTAACAAGCAAGCTTGCATGCTGCAAGGATGACCTACCCACCCAAGGGTGGAACATGCTTAATTTTGATTGAAGTTTGTCTATGATTGTGTAAGGTTCTTTACCAATATATATAGATCATTTTTAATTTACAATCTTTTCTGGTTGGATATACTTCTCTGACACCCCCAAGATTCAAAATGCCTAGTTGACAAGCACATAAAGTTAGTAATGCGACAGGGGATGCCCTCCGGGCAGTGATTTGACTGCTAAAGTCTACGGAGGTGTACATACCCTACCCCCTTTGGATTTGAACCTGTGACCTCCTAGGAGGAAACACATGTTATTAACCGTTGGGCCCACTTAAGCTGTACCCCCTTAGCTGCGTTCTAAGTGATTACTGCCCAAAATTTTCGATCAAACTATGGAATGATTTTAAATATCCATATAGATTGATATTTCAAGCTATGTGAAAGCTTTGTTCCTTCAAGAATAGATATTACTATTGTTTATGTTGATGCTAATTGCCCAATTTAGTATTCTTTTGATACATCTTTTGAGCTTCCTTTATTTTATATATTTTGTAGCATATATTATATGAAATTACAATCTTTACTTTTTGGATAACTTGAAACTTTGATTATTTTTTATGGGGCAGCGGAGAAGCTAGAGCAAGCAGAAAGTCAACTGGCACATTCACGTGTAGGTTCATTTCTTGTGCCTCCACAACGGAAGAAAGAGGTAATATGTGTGATTGTTGACTTTACATTTTTTATGGTTGTGACTCCCTGTCACCCTTTAAATTTAGTTTGTTTTCATTTCATTTCTTGAAGATGCATTTCCCTCCCAAACCTGAAACAAGTTAAGGATAACTAAATGGATTTATAAGAAAGTTTGTTTTTAATTAATTTTATAGAGAGATCAATGACAACTTATTATATATTTGGCGATGCACTTGCAGTAGTCTTATAAAAATCTATCTGCATTTTACAACACAATAGTGTCTCTGAAAACACACGTGACAGTTTATTTCTTAGAACTCTGGTTGATTTCCTGTGACAGATTTTTCAGTTGATATTCCTGTTGTACATAGAAATAGGTTTCGTTATGAACTGTTAATTCTTTCAATAGCATTTTTCTTTACAAGGAAAACCTTGCAGGGAAACCCAATGTATGCTTCCCCACATTTTTGGGTGGCATCCCTAGTAAATCCGTTGGTGTAGACTAGTGTGCCTAACCCAGGAGGAGTTTGAACTGGGCACCTGTGGCATGGAACTAGCAATATGCCCTGAAACATTAGCATCAGCCGGTTGAGTTAACCCCTTGGGCTCTTTAAATAGTTTTCTTACGAACAAAGGAATGCATTATTTATGAAAGTCTCTACTTCACCTTACTTTCCATTTTTAGAGAAATAGGTTCCCCTCTCTCATTTGCATATTAATCATTCCAAGTGAGGAAACTCTTACCTTTCTCTTACCTTTTTAGAGAAATAGGTTCCCCTCTCTCATTTGCATATTAATCATTCCAAGTGAGGAAACTTCCCTGAGCATTACATTATGCCTTAGCGGAAAGGGTTGAACCAACTGAGCTATCCCTTGTCTTTAATGTTTAGATTCCATTTGCCACCGAAACAATGGATCCAATCTTAGCGGACCTGAAAAACATTGGTTTATAAGTGATGGTAAACCATTTCAGCCTTTTTTGTTTATAATTTGGCTTACTGGTTTGATGGACATGATTTTCTATTGAGTGTAAATATGTATCATCCAATAGTAATGTGGATTGGTCCAGTAGTTAGGAGATGTTTAATGGTTCAATTTAACTTCAATGTCATTAGGATTGTGCTAATGATGAGACATTATGTTCTCAAATTTTGTATTATGTTGCTTATAGTGGATCGGTGAGTTTAAAATCAAATTGAAATTGAAATTTATATTAATTTCCACCAATGATAAAAAAGGTCAAAGGGACTAGAAAATGCAGCCAGCGATAATAGCAAAGTAGAAAGGGGTGCAAGAAGCCACCTCTAAAAGGAAAATGAATACTAAGAAGCATGGAATAACAAAAATAAAAAAGACAGTTATACTAAAAAGGAATCTATATTAAATTTTCATTGTAAGGGTGATTGTGCTATAACTATATCCTTTGGTTCTCCATATGCAGTTCAACATTTAATTGTATTATCTTGGTACAGGCCTCTTTAGTGAATCCTGATTTAAAGGATAAACCTTTTGGAGTTGGCCTATCATTTTACAGCAAGTCTTGAAAGCTTCATTTAGTAGTGGACTTCTTGCATTTTAGTTAGCTCAATATTGGAAGAACTTCAACTTTTGTTGTTGGCAAATATTTGTAATAGGATCATATTTATCTTTGACAAAGTATTTTGTACTGGTTGACAGCCTATGACTGACTTAAAATCAGCTGCAAAACTTTTGATTCTAATGCTTACAATTGGCAAGTCTCATGTACATATGCTTGTGTTCTAACTTCTAAGTTCCAATTATTGGGACCTCACACTGATGATCTGAAATTTGAACAATAGCTGCAGTAAACTAAATGGGTACAGCTGGGTTGCTGAATAAAGTACATTTCTTGACTTTCTTTTTCAAGAATAAAGTAGTGAACATAAGATTTTGAGGTATGCTGAATTATAGAGGATCACTAGGCTTTCGTGTGGCGTTTTTCACCGTATCCCACACTCGTCCTTGGTCTGAATGTGTGGGCTGAGGAGGCTTAAAGGAGGCTGAGGAATGCCAGTAGCAACGAGTTCAGTCTTGCCACTCCCATATTCTGACTAGAGGACCTTAAGCTTGTAAGAGCTGTATGTGGGGGTGGAGACAGTTGCTGAGGAGAATGTGGGAAGCTGCCATTTATGGAAGCATCCGTGGCTCCCATAAATGAGAGGATTGTATTTGAGCTGAGGGTGGCTTCAGTAGCAGAACAAATGGTCTTTTAAAGCCCTTGTGATGCAATTTCAGGCGAGCCCACAGATATGGAATTGTTTTCTAGATAACTAAAGATTATTTGTCCTAGAAGCCTTTCACCATATATATAATGACATCTCTGATACTTGAGAAATGCTTACTGTTACAATTCAAGCAGCATGATCTTCAACCCCCCTGAAATGATCCCTGGCACTAGCATCAGGAATATCATGCTATGCATGTGATTGGAATATATAATATTTGTCCAATTAAAGCTTCACTTAGCTATAGAGGGAAGATTTCTCTGCTAGAGCTGCCCGCTTATTAGTGTGGCGTGAAATTAATCATATTATGCATTCCTATTCACAGGGTAAGGTCTAATAGTCCATGAGCTTTGCTCTTATCTTTATGGGGATCCTATTGTCAGAGGACCTCGATCCCCATAGCTTAGGGGCTGTTGGCTAAACCTATTGTTGTAAAAATCGTAGTTTTAAAAATCGGTGAAATCGGAATCGGAATCGGCCAATTCACCGATTTATCACCCGACCGGTCCAAACTGGTCTTCGAATTGGTTCGGTACCGAACCTGTCCGGCCAACCGGTTCACGTAAAATGTCGGCCGGTTCGAATTTTTTTTTTAAATTTTTGAAGTTTTTTTAAAGTTTTTTTATAAAGTTTTTTTTTTTAAATTTTAATATTTAATCTAACCTAGGTCCTACACTACTCTACCCGTAACCCAACCCTACCACTCTTTTACGCTTTCATTGTTTTATGTTTACGGTTTACCATGACCGTAACCCGTGACCAGCAAGAGAGTGGAGCTCCGGCCAGCCATACCAGTGAGCAGGGTGGACGTGGCCATAGCCCGAGCAGTGATTGCGTTGGAAAGTTGGAACTTGGGTGGACGTGGAGTCAGCCCAAGCAGTAAGCCCGAGCAGTCAGCAGTCAGCCCAAGCAGCGAGCAGCTGCTGGAGTTAGGTGCAGCACTGTACAGTGCAGACAACACTCCGGAGTCCGAGCAGTGAGCCACTGCAAGTGCACTGTGCACACTGTGGGGAGAAGCCGATTGTGGTCTCCCACACTCTCACAGTCACACCCACACAAAATTTACACAGGTGAGTCGGTGACAGAAATTAGAATTTAAAATTTAAATTGCAAACAGAGAATTTTAATTTTTAAAATAAATTTTATCAATTAAATTTTAAACAGAAATTTTAACTTACCATTTTAAGTTTTAAGTTTTTAACACAGTAATTATAATTTTTAACTTACAAACAGAAGTTAAAAATTGATGGTTTCTTATTATGTTTGGAATTTTTTTTTGTGTTGGCTTTCAACTTCCAGCTCAGAATCAAGATTTGCACTCTATACTCATGGTCCCAAAAGCAAAAGATCCTGCATGGATCCATGCAGATGTTGTTCAGGGAGACATATATTGCAAGTATTGCAAGAAATTGATTAAGGGTGGGGGAATTTATAGGCTTAAACAGCACTTGGCTGCCATCAAAGGCCAAGTTAAGGCATGTGAAGCCCCACTAGATTCCATGCAGATGTTGTTCAGGGAGACATATATTGCAAGTATTGCAAGAAATTGATTAAGGGTGGGGGAATTTATAGGTGTAAACAGCACTTGGCTGCCATCAAAGGCCAAGTTAAGGCATGTGAAGCTCCACTAGATGTTATTGGACAAATTAGAGCTGAGATGCAAGAACAGTTTAAGAAGTTTGGGGAGGGAAAGGCTAAGCAAAGAGAGATAGAGGAAGAAGTAGGGAGGAAGAGGAGGCTTGTTGAAATGATGGGTGGGACCTATGCCCCTGGTTCAAATTCAAAAGAAGGCTTTTCATCTATCCCTTCTACCACTCTTAGGGATCCTTTCCAGTATGTTCTGCCCTCCAAGAGTACACAAGATAAGGGCAAAGCCAAAAAGAGGGGTAGCATTGAAAGTTATTTCACACCTCCTACCACTTCTGCCAGTGTCAATGCTTCTCAGATACAACATCCAACACAAATTCAGCCCACCTTAGATGAGCACTAGAAGAAGCAGTACAAAGAAGTTTCCCATGAGTACATTGCAAGATGGTGGTATGATGCTGATCTCTCATTCAATGCTTCCCGCTCTTCTTATTACCAACCTATGTGGGATGCCATTGTAGTTGCTGGTAAGGGCTTCAAAGGCCCTAGTATGCATGACTTGAGGGGATCTCTTTTGCAAAAAGAGAAACTTTCCATAGAAGAATACCTGAAGGATTTCAGAGCTTCATGGGTAAACACAGGATGCACTATCATGTCGGATGGATGGAAAGATCAAAAGGGCTGACACCTTATAAACTTTCTTGTCTCTTGCCCACGGGGAACCATGTTTTTGACATCACGTGAAGCATCTGATAAGGTGAAAGATGCAAATCTGTTATTTCATCTTTTGGATGAGGTTGTTGAGGAGGTGGAGGCAGCTAATGTTGTGCAAGTCATCACCGATAATGCCTCTAAGTATGTTCTTGCTGGTAGGATGTTAGAGGAAAAGCATAAAACCATATTCTGGACCCCATGTGCGGCACATTGCATAGACCTCATGCTTGAAGATGTATGTAAACAGGACTGGATCAAGTTCACTGTGGAGTATGCCAAAAGCATCACCATGTACATCTACGACCACGGTTGGGTATTGAGCTTGATGAGGAGACACACAGGGGGCAAGGAGCTTGTTAGGCCCGCAGTTACTAGATTTGCAACTCACTTCCTCACGTTGCAATCTCTCCTTTCCCAAGAACAAAACTTGGAGAAGATGTTTTCAAGTGATGAATGGAATTCATCTAATTGGGCTAGCACACGAGATGGAAGAGACATTAAGAAGAAAATTAAAAGCTCTTCATTTTGGAAAAAAGCAGCAGAGGTTGTGGCAATTACTGAGCCACTTGTTAAGGTGTTGCGGTTGGTGGATGGGGAAAAATTGGCCATGGGATATATTTATGAAGCTATGGATCAGGCAAAGGAGCAAATAAAGACAGCATACAAGATGGAACAATCATTGATAGGAGATGGGCCTATTTGGGAGATCATTGATAGGAGATGGAACAATCAACTCTATCGCCCTATACATGTAGCTGGGTATTTCCTGAACTCTAAGTATCATTATAGAGATGACATTGATGCTGATCCAAGTGGGGAGATAGCAGATGGATTGTATACTTGCCTTGAGTGCATGGTCCCAAATGAGGCGACCCAATTGGAGATACATCGACAAATCACCTCTTTCAGTGCCGCCACAGGTACCTTTGGCAAAAATGTGGCTAAGATTGCAATAGATGAGGGCCAACCAGGTAAACAATTCCATTGTTTTATTAAATTATGTTGTTTAACTTTAAAGTTTAAATTGTACAATGTAAATACCTTGATTCTTAATTTCTTAGCCAAATTCACAATCTAATTTGTTGAATTAACTGCCTTGACTCTTCGCATTTGCAATTGCAGCACAATGGTGGAAGTCATTTGGTAATCATACAAAACAATTGCAAAAGTTTGCAATTCGGGTCCTTAGTCAAACTTGCAGCGCTTCTGGGTGTGAGCGCAATTGGTCTTTGTTTGAGCGGATTCACACGAGGAGGAGAAACTGTTTAGAGCAGAAACGGTTAAATGATCTAGTCTTCGTGCAGTACAGCTTGCAACTCAGACGCAACCAGTTGATGAACAAAAGACCTGATACGGGTCCCATTTTGTTAGATGATATAGATCCAACCTCAGATTGGGTAGTGGAGACCGCAGAGCCAGAGTTTGGTGTTGATCTGGATGTTGAGATGGAGGACTTGCTGGAGCCTCAGGCTCATATAGATTCAGATCCTCTATTGCCGATGCCATTGGTTCATACAGATGTGGATCCCGATATTCCAGGCACGGCAAGCACTAGTGGACCAGGACCTCTTACTTATAGGCGACGACAACGTAGGACTGGGCATTCAGCCATTACTACTACTGCAGTAGTAGATGATCGTGCCCTGAGCCCGAGGAGCCTGAGATTGAGCCAGATTTTGATGCCTTTGCTAGTCCTTCAGCTTCTGGTTCTTTTGGTTCTAGTTCTACTTCTACTCCTCGCCGCAACAGTGGTGATGAGTTTGATCAGTTCGATTGATTAGCGATGATGTATGACAGACACAGTTGACGATGTTATGTAGTTGACTATATATCATGTTATTTTTTGGACTCTACTGGCCATATAGCCTCATGGATTATGTATTTTGTTCCAGTTCCGGTCTCCTAGATATGTATTGCAGAGTACACTTTGTGCCATTTTGATATATTGACTCTTATATGGTATATACATGAGCAGACATTGGATATTTTGTTTCTAATGCTATGGAATCATGAATTAGAATCTTGAAAATGTTATTTTTCTTAAAAAATTAAATATTTTATGTATTTTTGAGCAAACCGATTCATTAAATTCAAATCGACCAATTTATGACCGATTCATTACCGATTCCGATTCCGAGTTGACCCTTGACCGATTCCGAGTTCGATTTCGATTTTTCAAACATTGGTAAAAGTTTTTTTGTATTGGTGATTTGTAGGTAAGTATTGGACATTTGTAGGTAAGAAGGAAATTATATCAATATTTACAAAAGACCAAATTATGTGAACGGGGCTCAAAAGTACATAAAGTGATAAAATGGCAATGTGGCAGTGCCAAGGCATCTCTTGAGAAGGAACGACAAAAGACATAGGATCTTATACCCTAGTCAATGAAGTAGAGATCTCTCCGTTATAAGAGGAGAGGGAGAATGAGCAC
Organism: Larix kaempferi; assembly: GCA_027924585.1. Taxonomy (NCBI): domain Eukaryota; kingdom Viridiplantae; phylum Streptophyta; class Pinopsida; order Pinales; family Pinaceae; genus Larix; species Larix kaempferi. The sequence continues at coordinate 12,358,466 of BSBM01000486.1, forward strand.
TCTTGTAGCAGAGAAGATTGGTCAGATCGTGAGCAGATGCCAAGAAAAGAATTAGATCCTAATCTGTGTTAGAGTAGGAGCCCACAGCCCCATCAACCACTGTAAAAGTAATACTGAACCTTCTGATGTCTATGCTGAATGACATGAGCTAAGAGGGCCAGGCTAGACTATCTTGGAGGTATGCTAGATACTCCTTGCTGCACAGCTCCTAGCATTCAAGGTAGACGAATTCCTAGGAGAAGAGAAAAATTTAAAAACCTGGTGATGGGCATCTGCCTACAAGATCTGAGGTGGGAATGGGGAGGATGGCTGTCCATGTTTATTAATTTATAAAACCAATGGAGACCACTACTGCCTCCAGTGTTAGAACCCACTAAATGCTTCGAGATGGTCTTGAAGAAAGGATAAGTAACCTAAATCATAATTTTCCGATGTGACAGGTGCCCAAAGCGAAGGGGAGATTTAGATATTCCTTCAGCTAGAACATTATCGTTCAACTACCTATGTACCAGAGAATCCTTTGCTTGAAATTATTATTTTCTAGATATAAATTTTGAAGTTCTTTGTCATCATCTAGTCGTGTTTCTGAATTGTGCTCTTTCCCCTTGTGTTGTCTGGCACTTGATATTCACTTTTATATGCTTGAAGATTTGATCTTGAATATTGTTTTCTGTACTATTGTCAAGTGTCTAAGCTTGTGCAAACTTCAAATCTCTTATAGGAGGAATCACAACTTGCAAAGATTACCAAGGACAGTTCAAAAATTACTGTTGAGCAAGTGCATGGACTGATGTCACAGGTAAGAAATTTGCACTGAAATTTCTACAGTGGTTGCACTCAATTATCGTTTACAAATATGGTTTGAGTTACATCAACTGATTTATGGACTAATTCATTGTTCTTATTGGCATATTGTATTAATTGTCTATCAGGTTATCAAGGACATCTTGTTTAATTCAGTTCACCAGTCAACAAAATCTGGAATTGTTTTTGGTGAGGGATCAGAACCCGAGCCCATGGTTGAGACCTGATGCATGACTAAAATGGCCTAGCTAATTGTGCAAAGTCATTTACTCACTGATGTCTCATGTTTATCTTTCATTGATCTGTTATTTTGCCATCTCATCAGTCTCTTGTTCTGAATATGCAAATCATTGTCATATTTACTGGGTGGTTGTAAAATACCATTGGCCAAGCAGCATTTGATATTTCTATCCTCTTGGGTAGATCAATGTTTCTAGATTAACTTGAGTTAGCAAGGCATTCAACCGAGTTTAATTTAAGGGTTGTTTGCCCAAAATGGTTTCATACTTCATCATTTTTTGTGATAAAGCACTTTTAATATTTCAAATGTCTTCTACAGACCATGGAACGTTTCTAGATCATTACAGTGAGCAAGGCCTTTAACTTAGTTGGCTTACATGGAAATCTGTTTGCTAATATGCTCACACGTGTTGTTTACCAGTAACATTGAGGACCGGCGTTTTTTTGTTCTTATTATTTTTAATTCTATACATAGATCTTTATGTGGATTATGATATTGCATGCCTAATTGGATAAGTCTAGAGGAACCTGCGAACATGCTATAACATTTGCTTGTTTTTACAGTGTTTCCACTTTGATTTGATGAATACATGGAAATCTCAGGAGAAATGAAATGAATTATATTAGTCTACTAATGACCCAAAAAAAGGGTACTCAGGAGTACTGTTGGTATGATTAACGAAATAGGTGGTACCTAGGGCATCTTATAAACAAATAACAAATGATGAATCTAAGCTACAGCAATGCAAGAAGATAAGAAACAAAAAAATAGAAAGGTTCAATCAAAGAAGGATACCTTTTCAATGTGCAAGGTAATGCAAGAAGATAAGAAACAAAAAAATAGAAAGGTTCAATCAAAGAAGGATACCTTTTCAATGTGCAAGGTAACGGTCACGAATAATAGTACATTGAAGAAAGGGGATTGATCTTAGTCAAAGTCACTGGAAGACTATGTACACTTATCAATCACAATAAAGTCTCTAATAATAAGCCTGATGATGTCGTTGGGGGAGTACTGCATGCTGGGAGGAGTTGGCTGGACTAGTCGAGGGGGGTGAGGTGGGGGAGCTTACAATAACTCTCCTACCATCCAAGAACTCTAGTGCATTACTGCAAGCAAGGCCTTTGACCGAATTGGCTTACATGGAAATTTGTTTAAATATGTTCACACATGGTTGTTTACCAGAAATTTGTTTAAATATGCTCACACATGGTTGTTTTCCAGTATTATTGAGGATATGCATTTTTTTCTTATTATTTTAGTAGATCCATTTTATTTCTAGATCTACAAAGCGGTGAAAATTTGAGGAAAAGTTTGTACTTTGATCCGTCTTGGTGCTTTATAGATTTGGAGTTAAGATGGATCTACACTCTAGAGATGTTGACCAAATTAGTCAAGAAAATAACAAACTCTAGATATGTTGAAGATGTTGGCCAAGTTGGTTAAGTAAATAACAAACTCTAGATATGATGAAGACGGCATAAAAGCACACAAAATGTGCATTGAGAGGAGATGAATCTTTATAATTTTATTCTAATTGTAGTTTATTAATGATGACGATGGCATAAAAGCGCACAAAATGTGCATTGAGAGGAGATTAATCTTTATAATTTTATTCCAATTGTAGTTTATTAATATATATGGATGTATTGAGATACTGAAAAATATTGTAACTGGGGATCGGTAAAAAGCTCGATGGTAAAATATTTGATATTTATGTGATAAGGAGTTAATTGTAACTGGGGATCGGTAAAAAGCTCAATGGTAAAATATTTGATATTTATGTTGTAAGAAGTTAATTTGTATTTTGGTTATTTGTAATAAACTTAATGTTAAAAAACTGCATTAATTTGTTAATGATAAATTATATGATCAAAACTCAATTATTATTAATATTATTATAAATTAAATAAATGGATAGTGTATTCAATTAGAATCGTAAATGATTTACTTGTTTAGAGATAGTTATGAAGATATTTAATTATTTTTTAGTGACGTGATAATTTTACTTGTTAGAGAGTTCTTTTCGGGGGTGGTTCACTTGTTTAGAAATAGTTATGATATAGTTATGATGATATTTAATTATAGTGATATGTGATAATATGATATTTTTTATTATGATTTATTTTTTAAATCAGTATTGATCCATCTTAAATCTGTATCTATCAAGTATGGAGAGGGATCCAATTTCTTGAAGTGTATATTTTTTTTTAAATTTACACTCAAGAAATTTGATCTCTCTTGATTGATAGATCCGGGTTTAAGTTTTAAGTTTTTATTTTATAAACGAATATCTATTTTTTAATTACTTTTCATAATATTTTATTTTATGAACCAACATGAATTTTTTTTAAATACTTTCCATAATTTTTTATTTTATGAGTTGACATGGATTTTTTTTAAATACTTTTCATAATTTTTTAAATTATTTTGTTAGTTACAAACGTTACATCACAAATGTTACAACATCTCCCCCATATTGGGCTGTAGAGCACCTCGTGCAACAAGATTTTTTTTACATTAAATTTATATCTTGGAAAGATAGACTGGGTACTTTTGATGATAGATGATAAGTTTTTTTTTGGGTTATGATTATGTTTTTAAATAAGAAAATTTTATATTTAATAAAATAAAATTTTATATTTAAGATGATTGCACGTGTTTTTATTATTAAAATATATGCCTTGAAAAAGTTGTATGAGCGGCAAGGATAATAATCATTTCCTCAACCACTTGAGTTATAGCCAATTAACACACGATTGCATGTTACATACATATCGATATAATTTTTTAAAATCAAATTAAGATAAAATTGCTTAAATATAATATGTTATTTTTTTAATGATTTATTTATTCAATAAGATGAAAGTTCACGAGGATGATAGCTATGGTAAATTGAAATTCGTAGAAGCTTGAAGTTTGTAGGGTAAATTTTGCATGTTTTTTTCATTATAAAATATATCTCTTGGAAAAATTGTATGAGTGGTAAGGACAATAATTATTCCCCCAACCACTTGAGCTATAACCAATTGACACATGATGTAAATTTTGCATTCTTTTTTCGTTATAAAATATATCCCTTGGAAAAATTGTATCAGTGGCAAGGATAATAATCATTCCCCCAACTACTTGAGCTATAACCAATTGACACATGATTGAAGCGGCATACATATTGTTACAAATTTTTAAAATCAAATAAAGATAAAATTGCTCAAACATAATGTCATTTTTTGAAATGATTTATATTTATTAAATAAGAGAAAATTTCATAAGGATGATAGCTACGGTATTTGTAGAAGCTTGAAGGGTAAATTTTGCATGTTTTTTTCATTATAAAATATATCCCTTGGAAAATATGTATGAGTGGTAAGGATAATAGTCATCCCCCCAACCATTTGAGCTATAACCAATTGACACATGATTGCATGTTATATACATATTGTGACAAAATTTAAAATCAAATAAAGATAAAATTGCTCAAACATAATATGTTATTTTTTGAAATGATTTTTTATTAAATAAGATAAAATTTCATGAGGATGATAGCTAGGGTAAATTGAATTTGTTTACTCCTTATCTTCATCCAAGGAGCAATATACATTTGAATTTGTTTACTCCTTATCTTCATCCAAGGAGCAATATACATTTGAATTTGTTTACTCCTTATCTTCATTACTTGGCTGAATTCTTGATCATTATTGTAACAAGCTAATTGGCTTTAGCCACAACTCATTTTTTTTACATTTTTATCAATAAAGCTTACCTGTTTCAGTTAAAAAAAAGTAGTTGATTGTAAATCCCTTGGATGGGGTGTCACCATGTAATTAAAGGGGTTGGTGTGGATCGTGGTGGGAACAGTCAGGTGTTGGGTCTCTCCCATACTGATTTGAGGTACATGTTGAAGTGAGCAGGCATCATTTCGCATTCATGAAGAAGTCTGATTGTGGAGGTTCAAGTGAAGGGGATGTGATGGGCGACTTTGCAACGGTGATTCTCATAGTTTGCATCGAGGATGATAGTGTTTCTCTGCCTGTCATAAATGATATCTTTAATTGTATCATTTAGTTGCAGTAATGGTGATCCAACTTCACTCTATGAACAAATTTACAACTTTTGGCTTTAGGGTTTCATTTCTCCTTTCATCTGCTCCAAGTTTGAATTTGCGTTCTTGGACTTCATGCCTCAACTTCGCTTGAAAGGACGTTCTCGTCAGGCTAGTGGAGCTTGTTTTCACTCCAGGCAATAATCCATGAGTCAGGAAGCCGACTCCATGTCTCTCTCTTAAGAGACAGAGCCCAATTTTGATGGTGATTATGCCAAGCCAGAAACGCTCGACCTCCAGGATGATCATTTCAGTGGAGGCTACAGAATTGAGTGGTTCGACAAGGATGGTACTTCATTGGGATTTGGGATCTGATTGGTGTTGTCCAACACTCTTAAAGACCAAAAATGGCACTCTTACTCTTTATGTGGTTGCCCAATTACTCCAGAGGCTTGTCGGGCTGCTCCTAGCCTGAACATCTCTGTTATTGATGACTCGAATTCATCCTCCCTCACTGGTCAATTACTTGCTGCTTTAGTTAGTTTGGTTTTTGACAGTCATTGGGATTCTGCATTCTTGGGGTTCAAACTGGAACGACTGAATCAATGCATTGACTTCTTAATATCCAACCTTGCTTGCCTGGAAACCGTTCGGAAGGAGGCTACTCTCATGGTTGAGGATGCTATTTTGCTCAATCTTCCAATTCCATTGCGTGTTGCTCTAGAGGCGAGGATGAATGAATATGAATTTCTAGATATGAGCCAAATGTAAAATATGACATTCCATTTGTTTTGTTCGGTAGCTACAGTCTTAGTCCATTCTAGTTTATCTACCATGAAGGTGTTTATGGTTTGTTTCAATTTGGTAGAGTATGCTCCATTACCAAGAGTTTAGCTTATGTTTTAAGTTTTTGTTGTCGTCCAATGATGTCTTTATCTATCTATTATTTTTTCCAGCGAAGACGGCGCACGGGAAACCCACCAATACTTCCCCACATTTCATGGATGGTAAGGAGGATGGTAAACTGTCGGCCAACAACAACGGCTAGCCTAACCCCTTAGGACTCAAGGCTCGAACTCGTGACCTCCCACCATACTAAGAGAGTGTGCGCACGTCTTACCAATTAAGCTAACCCTTGGGACTAATTATCTATTTATTATTTACAATAAGTTGTGATTTTGTTGTTTTAGAATACTGATAAATGTGATTATACTTAATTTAAACATTCATTTGATTATTGAATTTTTAATCAATCAATGCAAAATGGTTTATTTATGTTTTATGTTTATTATTGAAAGTCAATTTTAATTTAATCATATTTACAAAATTAAATTAATTGCTTTCGTTGATGTCTTCCAATGAAATGATTTTGAAATAAAATTTTGATTATTACAAGTTTAGAAAAAGTAAATCAATAAAATTTGCATTGTTGTTTTGTGATTATTTAGATAAAAATTTACAAATCTAAAAACAAATATAATCCTATTTTTCACCATTCTAAAACATTTAATAATTTTTATCTTAATTAGTTTATTAAAAAAATTACCATTCCAAAATACTCAACCAAATATCTACCCTCCAACAATTAAAAAATTATATAACTTAATTTTTACTCCTACAATTCAAAAATTATATAACTTAATTTTTACTACAATTTATGATTTATTGTGCTGTTCTACAATTTAAGATTTTCAAAGTGCTGTTCTACATTTTTAAGATTTATTGTTTCACATTATTATATATAATGAACATTTTTAAGATTTATTGTCTCACATTATTATATATAACCAACATAGACCCATCTTAAACCCATATGTATCAAGCACCGAGAGGGATCCAAGTTCAAGCACCAAGAGGCATCCAATTTCTTGAGGTGTACTTTTTTTAAATTTAAACTCAAAAAATTTGATCTCTCTTGATTGATAGATCCGAGTTTAAGTTTTTATTTTATAAATGAACATCTATTTTTTAATTACTTTTCATAATATTTTATTTTATGAACCAACATAAAAAAAAATTTAAATATTTTCCATAATTTTTTATTTTATGAGCGGACATGAATTTTTTTAATTATTTTGTTGGTAACAAACATTACATCACAAATGTTACAACATGTCCCCCATACTTTACTTATTTTTACTTTAATGTTACAAACGTTACTAATGTTACATCACAAGATCTCTCCCATAATATTCACTATCACTATTACTTTACTTCTTTTTACTTTAATGTAACGTTACTAATGTTACATCACGTTACAAGATCTCTCATAATATTCACTATATCACTATTCACTATTTTTTTTGCCTAACGTTACAAGATCTCCCCCAGATCTCCCCATATTGACGGCGCAATAATTTAGAAATGAATTGAAATATATTATAAAAATCCCCCATACTGACGGTGCAATAATTTGGAAATGAATTGAAATATATTATAAAAATCTCCCATACTGACGGCGCAATAATTTGGAAATGAATTGAAATATATTATAAAAAAATATTTATAATATTTAAAAATTCAAATGTATTATTGAAAATGAATTTTTTTGTTTCCATTTATCATTACACGACAATAAGTTTTAATGTATTATTTAAAATGATTTTTTCTAGTTTCCATTTATCATTACAAGTCAACAGGTTTTAAAACTACATTACCAACTTCTTACCAACTTCTGATTACTTATATAAATAATTATAAAGTCCAAATTTTACAACTTTTAGTTTACATTATTATCATTACAAATCAACAGAATTAGCAACTTTTGATTATTTATACAATATTTACCATTCCAAATATCCATAGCCACATTTCTACCAGTTTTGTAATTTTTGCCCTTAACATATATAGTAGAATCAAAATTTGTTATCCAACTTGTAAATAAAAATAAACATTTCCCAATAACACATTAAAAATAAAATTCTACCAAAAAAATTAAGTTCTACCGACCCCTGATTTTTGTAGGTTTAATACTTCTCCACAGTTTAACATTGCGGATGATGTGCAATTTTTCCCAATTTTGACCTCCAAAGAAATGGCCGTGTAAATTTTTTATTTCCCACATGTTTATCCAATATCCAGTTTCCCTTTTGCATAGTACATCAAACAATTCATAAACTATTACTCAAACTTAGTTTGTAAGAAGAAAACGACAATGATTTTTAACAATTGATCATAGTTGTCCTTGCAGTAGCCAAAAAGTGAGATTTGCTCCAAAAGAGTAACCAAGCATTTTTACATTTATTCCGAATCCGTTCCATTTATAATTTTTTTTCCCTGTCCTTGTGCGAGAAAAGGGTAGAGTAAGGAATTTGCGCACATTTCCTGCTCCGTTGCACACTAGAAACACGATTTGCTTACAGTTCCCGACTGCCTTAGGTTTTTAGGCGTCGTCTCCGAATCTATCCGTTCCCGACTGCCTTAGGTTTTTAGGCGTCGTCTCCGAATCTATCCGTGACTTTGAAACATATCGGATTTATTTTGCTGGATTTCCAGAAAGGGTGCGCATGGATATAATGCATATCAAGCGCCTAAGGAGTTTCCATGATAAATGCAAAGCTGCCACTAAAATAAACAACTGTTTACCAGGTCTAAGTTTAGGGAGTTTCCATGATAAATGCAAAGCTGCCACTAAAATAAACTGCTGGTCAGACCTTTCTATCGGATTCAGGCACATCAAGTAGTTTGGAAATACATTATGAAGCAACAAACTATGATACAGACATGAATTACATGCAAACCCAGAGACGCATGTTCTGCATATCTTACACTCCACAAGCACATTAAAAATCTTTTACAGCAATTCAAAATTGCAGTAATTGTACAAAATCAGCTAGACTCTTGAGATCTACCTGAAAAATAATTAAAATGACAAGTCCCCTCCTTGAAAAAAAAGGAATAATAGGGCTCTTTTTGTCTTCTGAAAGTCTGGTTAAGATCGACCAACAATTGAACGGTGCCTACAAGCTGCTACATTCTACTTCCTCCGTGTTTTATCCCGCTTACCTCTTGTGACTTTCCGACTATTTTTTTCACTGCGGATACCTGGAAAGGATCCCTCTGTAGATTCATTATGACCGGCCGATGCAATTGCAGTTTGAGCACCAGAAACAGATAAATTTTGGCTTGGAGAGCCAGGTTGAGCCTCAGTTGATTGTGTATTTGACTGAGAATCAACTGCAAGAGTGACTGAGGTTGGTGAGGCCATCAATGAAGGCTGTTGAACAAAGACTGATGGTACAGGACTGGATGGCGTTGCAGCATCTTCTACTATATCTTTTCCAGTCGTCTGGCAATGATTTGTTGCATCAACTAGTGGAGTTACTATGGGCATGGTTCCTGACGCTGAAGTTGTGTTTGTTGATAGAGACATTGTTTTCTGTGTCCCACATGAACTAGCAAATTCAGTTGAAGGCAAAGATGTATCACCAAGACTACATTTAACTGAGCTTATTGTCTCTGTGATGAATTTTGCCGCACTGCCTTCCACAGGCTCCTTAATACCACTTGTTTGATTACTTGCACCATTAGATGAAATTCCAAATAGAGAAGATGTCCCAAAACTCGCAGAACTTGATTTAAGTGGAGTAACACTGTTTAAACAAAAGGAAGTACTATTGCTATGAACTGAGGAAGTCCCGCTACCAAAGACTGAAGTAGGGGTGCTAGCAAAGCCAGAGGTAGAAGTCATGGCACTTAAACCCAAATTTGCACCTGAGCCAAAAGAAAAGGTGCTGGAACTAGACTGAGCTGTCCTTGTCGTTGAACCAAATGAAGTCTTTGAGGCAGAACCAAATGCAAAGGGTTTGCCAAATATGGATGATCCAAATGAAGCACCAGAGCCTGATGTAAAAGGTGTGCCAAAAATTGAAGATGATCCAAATGAAGCACCAGAGCCTGCTGTAAAAGGTGTGCCAAAAATTGAAGATGATCCAAATGAAGCACCAGAGCCAAAAATTGAAGGGCCTGTACTCTGTACAGAAGTGCCAGCAAATAAAGGGGTTGAGAACATAAACCGCGAAACAGGTTGTGATGCCATGACAGAATTTGGGCCAAGTCCATGTATGGATCCTGCTGAAATTGACTGAGAGGTCGATAAATGATTGCTGACTGAAGTAGATTGAGAGTTTGAAGCAAATGCAACAGAACTGACATACCCTCGTCAAAATTAAAAAAGACATACCCATCAGCAAGATAAAACATAAGCCCTGCAAAAGCTGACTTAATGGCAACTCAAGCAAGGGGCAATGAAATCAACAAAATGAGGACTAACCTGAATAACCTTTCAGGCTTGCTATCAAATTTGAAATTAAAATTCGGCTTGGAAGTATCTAATTTTGTAGCTGCACTTGTACATGATAAAACAGGACCTGTGCTAGTATTTTCAGAGCCTAACTTGAATGTTGGAGTTGCATTACACTGTAGGCTAACTGCAAATGCACAGAAATATGCGAGTCAGTAGTGATTCTAAATGAGTAGAAACTAGTAACACAACTGGGGAAACATACATCTGCCAACAGCAACAGATTCAAAACTAAAATGGCAACCAAAGTGAAGGCCATAGTTTCTATTTCTGCCAAACTGACTTGGCAGAAGATACCATAATTTCTATTTCTGCCAAACGGACTAGGCAGAAGATTACCGTAAAAAATTTAACTAATGGCTTATTTGTTTGGGGAGCTTTAGTATAAAGGAAAATTACCATCTGATGCAGATGATACAGACTTTGAGGTTTGAACATCAAGGGGAATTGTATCGTTTTTGCTTCCATGGACATCGTTTTCTAAACCCTGGGTTCATTCATGCAGGAGCTCAGCAAATAATAAAAAAATTACAAATTGTTAAGAAAATTGCATAAAATTAAAAACCTCAAATCATTCTCTTTCTGAGCTCTCTATTCTTTTCTCTAAACTGCAATAGAAGAGATAGTTTTATTTATGGTTTAACTCAGTTTCCATATCGCATGCCTCCTGTTTACATACTTGATCTTTCCTCTTTTCAAATAAAGAACCATCAGCTAAGTCAGCCTTGTTTGCTTCTGGTCTAATGGATTGAACATCCAAACTGCCCTTAACAGAAGAACTAGGCCTCTCCAGAGATGTTGCCGTTAACAAGGGAGTATTACCATTGTCCTTGTAATTGTTCTGCACATCTGAGTCACACTGTACAAGCATATATTGATTACTGGTCTAAGCTTCAAGACTCTGCATCTAAAGATAGCAGTGCATTTTTAAATTTGTACTCTCCAGAGCACTTACATTTATTAGATTCATAGTCGGCTGACTTGAAGACTTATCTCTTGCAAAGGTTAACTGTTCTTCCGAAGAATTTTCATTTGGAGGCAGCTTTCCATCAAGATGTTCCTGAATTTTCTGGGCTGTTAGACTTGAGTGTGAAGGCACAGTACAAACTTGATGTGCATCCTCTCTAACTTGGGAGGATAGAAGAACATTATTACTTCTGTCTGTGTCTATGGGCTTCTTGTCAAATGTGTTTTGACCTGCTTCAAGGCCTGATGATAAACAAGCAATGCTTGGTCCAGCTTCTGTCATTGATGAATTAAATCCCGTGAATGGTGTGGAAAATGATGAAACATTTCCAAATGATTTTTGTCGTATTCTTCGAATTGTTTCAGCTGAAGCCCAACTGTCATCTATCAAAGAGCTCCTCCTCTTGAGCATCTGTTTGCAATAGACAATTTTGGTAAAGTTAGCCACAATCAAAACCAAGTTAACTGAATTACCACTAATCTTACATTTACAAACTGAAACAAAAGACGCTGACAAGAATTTAAGCCATTAACACTGACATAAGAGACAAAGTTATGATAAATATCAGGAAAGAAAGGAATCATGGCAACATTTTTTACATCTGTTACCTTTGGTTGCTCAATAACCTTTGTTACCAAGGAATAGAAGTCCAATAAAAGAACCCAAGTAACGAGAAAGAATTAATAAAAATTTTGCACAGGGATGCTATTTAAATACAAGGTCATAAAAGGGATGCCTGTCTCTGCTTCCTCCTGTCAACACTGAATTTGCCCATGCCAATTTGAGTTCCAGCTTGTTCGTGAATTCATTAGAGGATTTGGTATCGACAGTTTGTGCACATAGTATGGGGTGATCTCTACATTACAGATCACCATCTGGCATCGATGGCTTGTGAGTGCTATCACATCCAGTGCATGGCCACAGAACTTTGTTAATCAGAGTTGAGGTTAGACAGGAGTTACTTGCAGGTAGTTCATTCAGAGCATAGAATTACATGCCGCCTAGTTCATGGTTGGATATAATTACAGGTTTACAGGATGACAACCTTTTAAGTTCAGCAGGTTCCTCATGCCAATTTTTTCAGTTACAGCACTTGGCACAAGCATGGGAGGTCAAAGATTTTCAAGGAGGATACACATTATGAAGGACAGTGTTACTCATCATATTCCATGAGGTTCCACAATTATTTTGACATGATCTGCTTACACAATGCAGACAGATTTCATGTTATGTTGGATGTGTTGCCATCCAAACTAACACTCCAAAATGCAAGGACTCAAAGGGTTATAGCTAAGTGCAACTATGGAAATAGGGTAGCTGTCACCTGCTTCTACTTCCCTTCCATTTAAGAGGAAGGGACAACTCAGTCAGCTAAGTCAAAGGTGGCAAAAATACTTAATGGACTGGTGGATGATTGGTTTCAAAAGTCTAAAGAAATTAACGATTTAAAAAAAATTACAATAGATTAAAGATCTAATAATTATGCTAACTCATGCTTTGGCTAAGCACTTATGAACCATTAACCATTGATTGTGATTAAAGGATAACCATTGATTGTGAATAAAGGATAACCATCAAAAGTGAATAATCAAAGACTTAAGTGAGTTTACCAAGAGATATTCAAGTTGCCCAAAGAATAGATAACTAAATATTAAACTAGAAATTTAAAGATAATCATATGAAGTGATTCAAATAACAATAGTAATTCAAGTGAAATTGCTGTTTTAGATTTCAACTTGAAGTAACCATCAAATAAAATATGCAATTTCTTAAGATCAGTATGCTGAAAAATGTTTTCCATTAAGGTGATGATTTCAAGAAAAAGCATGAAAATAAATCTGAAAAAATTACCCAAGTGATGTGAAAATTATCCAATCATAAACTCTTATTCTGTTGTTAGAGAATAGAGTGGTAAATTCCAGATTTTCACTAACAGCTTCAAAGGATTGTTAACAAGCCCATAAAAAGATAAATGAAAAAATTATAAGGTTATTAGCAATGTAAAGTCCAGCAACAAATAAGTGTGTGATTATTAGTGCAAATCGCTGAAAAAAGACAAGTAGCTATTGCAAAAAATTAAATTGCAAAATTCAGTGCATCAGTTACTTTATTATGCCATCAACATGTAAAAGAAGTGTATTAGCATGTCGATAACATATGGTAGATTTCAAACTTGAAAAGTGTAACTAAATTGCACAAGTAGAGCTATTCAAGATCTAAAACAATATTCAGAAAAAATTGTTCAATTTTTCAAAACACTTAGGATGAACTAGTAAACAGCTTATTAAACAATTATAATTCAGGTCTTCTAAAGATGTGAGAAATAATTTAAGAGAGCTAAACTAGATTTGAAAATAAAATACTTCATTGCAAAATATTTCTGTTTATGACTAGTAAGCAAAATATTATTAATTCATGAAAGATTAACCATAAAATAGAATTTCTATTAATGAAGTAGAATGCTGGCCTAAAAGGAGATTAATGTGGTTATCTTTTGTTTAATGTGGTTAATGAAAAATTTTGTTCAAAGGTTTTAACTTTTAAGTTAGATTCCAGATTTAAAACTTAAAAAGAAAATTTAGACAAAAATTAGAATGGCTGAAATTTGAAGAACTCAACACCCTTGACTAGTGTCTATGTGCTTGAAAGGAAAGGCAATGGGATCATGTGGAAACAAGAGGTGTTCTTGGGGATCAAAGAGAAAGAGGGGCAAAGAAGTATTCAATACCTTGGCTTCTTGTTTAACCAAGTAGAAGGTTCAAATGCTGAAATCTTCTTAGTAAACATGCATGTAAAGCCAACAAATCCTACTACAAGAAGTATCTAACATGAGCTGAATATGATGCTACATAGGAAAGAATATATGCAAAGCAATGGGAAAGATTCACCTCAATCTTCATGCAACGTCCATACTTAAACATTATACCCGTGTAACTTCAAATTATCTTTACAAATTAAACCAATTACTCTGACATAGAAGAAATAGGCACAAAATGGAACAAAATGATTTTATTTTCCACAAGCTCTAGCCATCCAAAATCTAGAGAGTACAATGAGAGCGGCTCTCTTTATATAGAAAGAGAGCTCAACAACCTCCTCAAAGGAAAAAAAAATAAAAAATTGTCATGGTCAAGAATAACCCTAACTCAACTTTCTTGTGACATGGTAAAAAAAATATATATATTAGGTGGTTTGTTATGCCACCTATACATCCATCCTCTAACCAATTTAACATCCCAAGGGGAAGTTGAAATAAAATAATGCCAAAATACAACGTTTGACAATCTCCATGCAATGAATAAGCCAATACATTGGAATCGATATCATAACAAACATAAATAAGCTCATTGGAATCGATCTCATAACAAACATGTGCCACGACTTCTTCAAATTTGGCTAGTGGTATGATCCAAGGCAACAAGTGATGGGGTGCTTCCATATAGTTTCACAGTCCAATGTAACACGAGCGACCCATAAATAAAAATACTCCATGATTAAAGGTACATGGAGAAGACTACTTTCATAAATGTTTCATGATCCACGTGAAAGGTCCCAAACATCATGAACAAGGGGATAAACCAACAAATGCATCACATGAGAGCTATCTTGTGTAATTCACCCCTTTGAAGTTTGACTCTCGTAAAGCTTGGTCCCACGACCAATGGAAGAAAGATTGACATCATCATTAAGTGGGGCCAGATTCAATAAAACATGCATTAAACTTATGCCAAAATGTGTTCCAAAAGACCAAAAGGTGTTCCATGTTCCTCCCTACGCTAAACCAATGCAAATACTCCATAAAGTGTGAAGGAAGGGGCCCTCATTAAAATAATATATATTTGTTTTCCTTAACATATGTGCCATTAAAAAAGCTCCTCTAATGTAGATCGATCCATGATAAAATAAACCAAAGGACCCCCTTTAATAAAATAATATTTCCTGAACTTATGTGCCACATTACGCGCCCCTCCAAAGTGGGCAATATGGCTTAGCTCCAAGTGACCATATAAAACCATCTTTAATCTTGACCATGTGTGCCAACCAATGCTAAACCGGTTCCAAGTGTTGGGGAACATCTATAGAACATCACCAAGTGCTAAACATTAATTATATGCAAGCATTAACACAAAAAGCTATTATGTGCAATTTTCTAATAACTCATTAATTAATTATCCCAATAAACTTAGAACACCTTGGCGCAACCACAATTGATCCAAATTTTCATATTACACCCCTCAGATTCAGTGAACTTCCTAAGTTTCTAAGCAAGGTGAGGGTAATGAAGTTAATGTAATGAAATGAAGGCAAATTAACTATAATGTTAGGGAAAGGGGGTTGTGAATCAACTATCATGAGAGGGTGTTTAAGTTCTATGTTTGCCCCTTAGCGTTCAAGAGCTAAGGGTTAATGCTTTTTTTTCTTCCATATGTGTGTCTCCAAAGAGAATTATTTCTTCATGAATTACCCTTTCCTTGCACCATTTTTACGATCCTTTTTATTTAGTTTTATTTTTCTTTTCTTTTCCTTTTATATTTTTATTTATTTTGAGCATGTTAGTCCCTTTCTTTGGATTTAGTTTTAAAGGATCATGCCTTTTGTGAAGGGGCATAGCTCACATTCATCATTTAATCTCATTTCCCTTAGGAATAGTATGTAGAGACCTTAGAACATGACATATAATAAATTAATTGTGAAAGGGGGACATGATGGAAATGAGTGAAATGACATAATATGATATATGGCTAAGTAATATGTTGTTAATGACATGAAATGAGGGTCAACGCTTGCCTAAATCCCTAGAGGCGTACCGAACCCACAAGGTCATACACTTAATTTGAAGAGGAAAGAAGAATTTTAACCACATCATGAAGCTCCTTGAGCTATCGAGACAATACTTGAGGATACATGAACAATTATAGAGTAACACCTTTGACCTCCTATTTGTTAAATTCCATACATTCATAGCATAATAACATAAATGCATAATCAAGATCACTAGAAGAAAGACAAAGCACAAGCCAATAACACAGAGTTTATCCTGGGGAAAAACCCAACAACCTTCGTATAGAGATGATAATCCCAAGATCAGAGTACAAATGATAAAAGAGAAAATGTGAAAATGTCTTCCACAAGTAGAAACCCCAAAACAGCTTCCTCCTCTAGCTTATGCCAACTTCTCTCTCTCCCAAGTGATGCGCAAATGTGAAGTGAGTGAATGAATGAGCTAATGAGGTGCACTTTACCTCTTATTTATACAAGTGCAAACTGACCTTTTACCCTAGCTGAGCCGACTTCTCTAGGAGATTGAGCCGACTTCTCTTGGGGGGCAAATAATAATTTATTTTTAATCTTTTAGTTTGCTTCTTTTCTCCCCAAGGTTTACATTGATTCTTTCAGGGTTTACATAGATAAATTACATCAAGTTCATCTCCCTTAGGAGTTACAAACAAGTACAATAAAATACAATAAATAATATCTTCCGAAGTTGTACAAAATCCAACATTCCCTCTCAACGAGGAAGGTATTATTCGATCTTCATCTGCATCACGATCATCTGGGTTTCATCTTGTAAATCCATGCTGTCTCCATCATCTCTATACATACTGAAGGTTGTCCACACAGTCTCAGTGCATCATCTTCACCAGTCCTTCGGTGAGTCCAGGAGAATCACTCAATCCTGGATATCTGAGATTATCAGTTGTACTATCTCTGCTATACAATTTGCTACCTGTCTATCTCATCTGCCTATGGGGTCCTCCCATATCTGGCTGAGATTTCAGACGAGCAAAAGGGCACGACCATCTATTGACTATCCGACTCATCTTCCTATGGGATTCTTCCCATATCTGGCTGAGTACCAGGACTGTAGAGGTACCTGTGCAATCACACGGCCAACTGCTGACTATCTTACTCATCTGCCTATGGGATTTCTCCGATATCTGGCTGAGTAACTGGACTTCAGAGGCACCTGTGTGAACCTGACCAATTGCTGACTATCCTACTCATCTGCCTATGGGATTTCTCCCATATATCGCTAAGTAACTGGACTGCAGAGGCACCTGGGCAAAGCAGGGCAAGCATCTCAATGTCATCTTTCCCTCTCAAGGAGGGACACGTTCTCTTCGACTCCAAGTCTTCCGCGAAAGTATTCTAACTTCACCGTGGGAAGGGCTTTGGTGAGAACATCTGCAGTTTGGTCATCTGTCAACACGTACTGTAACTCGACCGCACCTTTCTACACCTTATCACGAATGAAGTGATATCGAATCTCAATATGCTTCGACCTGTTGTGAAATACAGGATTCACTGACATCTGCACACAGCTCTAGTTATCAAAGTGAATCACGGTCGGCTCTGGAATCTAGCCGAACAATCCTGCCAGGAGTTTACGAAGCCAAACTACTTCTCGAGTTGTTGTGCTAGCAGCCATGTACTCGACCTCTGCAGTACTGAGTGCTACTGAGTTCTGCTTCCTGTTGCACCGGGAAATAACTGCAGAACCCAAACAAAAGCAACATTCGAAAGTACTTTTCTTGATCTACAACACAACCGGCCCAATCTGAGCCTGTAAACCCCAGCAATCTCAGGTCACAATCTGAAGCATACTTCAGTTCATATCCCACAGTGCCACGTAAATATCTGAGCACATGTTTTGCAGCAATCCAGTGAATCTGCCTTGGTTCGCACACGAACTGACTGAGGGCATTCACAGCAAAACATATATCTAGTCTGGTGTTGGTCAGATACATCAATGACCCAATCAGCTGGCAATAAATGGTGGGATCAATCAAATCAGAATCTGACGTAGAATCTCTCAACTTCTTCCAATTTGCATCCATCAGAGTAGCCATGGACTTGCAGTCCAACATCCCGAATCTTTTCAATATGTCAATGGTGTATTTTCCTTGTCCTAGGAAAATCTCTTTCTGCCTCTGCCATACTTCTAATCCCAAGAAGTAGTGCATCAATCCAAGATCTTCATTTCAAACTCAGAGGCGAGATTCTTCTTTACACCATACAATAGGTTTCTCATTTCCTGTGAGAAACATGTCATCAACATATAATACCAAAATCAGTGGCTCATCATCTACAACCTTGTAGTAAAGGTTGGGGTTTGCATCACTCTTGGAAAATCCCAAGCTCACCAGGGATCCGTCTATCCGTCCATACCAAACACGGGGTGCTTGCTTGAGTCCATACAATGCCTTTTTCAATCTGCATACATGAGACTCCTTTCCTTGGACAATAAACCCATCTAGCTGTTCGATGTAAACTTCTTCCTCAATAACACCATTGAGAAACGCTGTCTTCACATCCATCTAATGCAACTTCCATCCCATAGTTGAAACAATCGCAATAATGGATCTGATGGAAGTATATCGAGACACGGGAACAAATGTCTCATCATAATCAACTCCCTCTTTCTGAGAATCGTCTGGCTACAAATCTAGCCTTGTATTTCTCAACACTATCATCTGCTCCATGCCTGATCTTGTATAGCCATTTAGAAGTGACTACTGCCTTCTCCTCAGGTCTCGGCACAACCTCCCACGCATCATTCTTCATGATGGATTGATATTCTTCCATCATGACATCCTTCCAAACTTGATGTTTGGATGCTTCTTCGTAAGTGGTGGGTTCTAAATCAATAATGTTGCTCATTAGTGCCACATAGCTAGAGAACCTTTGAGGTTTTTTGCTTTCTCTGGAAGCACCATGTGGAGCTTCATGCCCCTCTGCATCCTGCAGTGTCTGTTGTGCCCATCTAGGTCTTTTCCGACCTACAACATCTCTGGGGATATCCACTGGATCTATGGGATCAATAGGTTCATCCTTTTCTGCTAGCCCTCTGAACTAGAGGGGGAGATGATCTCATCTCCTTTGGTTCTAGCATTTCTTCATTATTGATTTCCATATCTGATCCTCTGCCTTTCCTGACAACCATCTCTTCTTCAAAGGTCACATCCCTACTGACTTCAATCTGAAGGGAACTTGGGATGTAGAGTCTATAAGCCTTTGAAGATTCATTGTACCCCACAAAGGTTCCCTTCTTGCCTGAAGGTTCTAGCTTGGATCTTTTCTCTTTGGGCACATGTATGTAGACTGGAGAGCCAAAGATCCGGAGATGGCCCACTTCTAGTTTCACACCTGTGAACGCTTCTTCCGGAGTCACATTCTTCAATATCTTATGTGGACATCTATTTTGTACATATACAGTGGTTTTGGATACTTCTGCCCACAAGAACATTTGAAGACTCTGGTCATGTATCATAGCTTTGGATGCCTCCACAATTGTTCTATTCTTTCTTTCTGCAACCCCATTTTGTTGAGGGTTGTAGGTAACTGTGAGCTCCCTCTTAATTCCTGCTTCCTTACAGAAATCATTGAATTCTGTAGAGGTATATTCTCCACCATTATCGGATCTCAAAATCTTGATCCTCTTTCCTCACAGATTCTCAACTTGTGCTTTAAACTCTTTGAACTTGCTAAGCACTTCCTCGGATTCTTTTGACTAGAGAAAGTATATCCAAGTCTTCTGTGAGTAATCATCAATAAATGTGATATAGTAATGATATCCACCCAATGACACAACCGTCATAGGCCCACACAAGTCAGAGTGTACCAAATTCAAAATCCCTTTGGATCTACTCTCACTATCTGGAAAAGATTTCTTGGCATTCTTGCCAAGTGCACATCCTCTACATGTCCCATCATGGTCTACCTGGAGCCCTGGCAAACTTGTCACAATATTCTTCAAAACTGGGAGAGCTCAATAGTTCAGATGAGCTAACCTTCTATGCCATAACTCGCCCATACTTGTAGCATCATGTATCAGGGCTTGGACTGGTGAAGTGTTTAGTCTATACAAGCTCTCTTCTCTTATGCCAATAACTTTGGTTGTGCTCATGCTTGAGTTCTTGTGCCAAGCAAGGACTTTCCCTTCTGAGAAAGCTACTTTATATCCCTTGTCCTCCGAGGCTGAGATGGAGACAAGATTTCTTCTCATACCAGGTACATAGAGCACATCACTTAGACGTAATGTATCATTTGATTCTAGTTGAAGGGTGGTGGCTCCAGACCCCTTCACAGTGTAATTTGCATCATCTCCAAATACAACATGGAGATGTGAATCTTTCTCAACTAATTCTGAAAGATTCTGTCTATAAGCTGTCATGTGTCTAGATGCACCACTATCTATGAGCCAATTGTCACTAGTGGTAGGAATAGTACCTGATAAAGCTAATATGAATAGAAATTATGTGTGATCTTCATTCTTTTGTTTCTTGTGATGATGATATTCTTCTACATCAACAGTGGATGCTTCATGCTTCCTTTTGATTTGACTTCGACAGCTACTGGTGTAATGTCCATACTTTCTGCACCTATAGCATTGGACTTGAGACATATCCCTCTTCTTATTTTGTTCTTGGCAGGGACTTGATCTCCTTTCTTGGTGTTTGTGTTTATGGAACTTCTTCCCTTTTCCCTTACCTTTCTTGGCATGGGAAACAAAAGCTTGGTTCTCCTTAGGTTGAGTGCCATGGAGTTTTTGAAGTGCTGCAATCCTTGTCTCCTCCTGAGAGCAATCTACCCAAAGCTTGTCAAACTTTGGTAGTTTGGATCTACCACTTATGCTTTGGATAAAGGACTCCCAAGATGGTGGAGGACCATTCAGAGTGGTGAGGACAAGCTCCTTATCATTAATAGGATCTCCATGGGTAATGAGCTTATCCCTGAGTTATGTGATCCTCATGAAGTATGAGGCAATAGATTCTGATTTGGCTATCTTCATATTTGAGAGCTAGTTTCTCAATGTCATGGATACATTGAGGCTAGTGTGTTCAAACAACTTCTTTATGGACTTGAACATTTTCCTAGCAGTCTTCTTTCCTGAAATTTGTGGAACCAAATGATCTCTTACTGAGTCCACTAGAATCCGTCTTGCTCTGGCATCATTCTTCCTCCATCAGGGTTTGTCTTCTTTGGCTTCTGGTTCAGGAACCTTCTCATTTACATATAGTCAGAGGTCATTTTCTTCTAGGAGTAGAAGCACCCTAGACTTCCAGGAGATAAAGTTGGAAGCTCCTTCCAAACGATCTTCAACCTTCATACCAATCATCTTGACTGCAGATCTGGTTCAGAAACCCTAGCAGGAGCTAGGTCAAAAATGAAAGTTGATAATTTGGAAAACTAAAACCACAGATAAATGCGCCTTGCCAAGGAGAGTTGAGTTGAGGTAGGGCTGATCCAAATCTGTGGAGAGAAGTGAGTTAAAAACTGAAACCTTAATTCTGCTGCAACCACAAAACAGAGTTAGGTCAAAAACTGAAAATTCTCGGAATTGAATTCCGTCTTCACCAAAAGATGCGCCTTGACACAACCGAAATTCCTATAGCTCTTTTTCTCCAAAATGATGGGTGAAGACTTCACAAGATGAAACCCTAGTTTCGGCAGGGTTCCGGCAATGGCTTCTTCTAGAACTGCTTTGATACCATGTTAAATTTCATACATTCATAGCATAATAACATAAATGCATAATCAAGATCACTAGAAGAAAGACAAAGAACAAAACAATAACACAGAGTTTATCCCGGGAAACCCAATTGGGAAAAACCCAGCAACCTTCGTATAGAGATGATAATCCCAAGATCAGAGTACAAATGATAAAAGATAAAACGTGAAAATGTCTTCCACAAGTAGAAACCCCAAAACAGCTTCCTCCTCTAGCTTATGCGAACTTCTCTCTCCCAAGTGATGCGCAAATGTGAAGTGAGTGAATGAGCTAATGAGGTGCACTTTAACTCTTATTTATACAAGTGCAAACTAACTTTTTACCCTAACTGAGCCGACTTCTCTTGGGGGCAAATAATAATTTATTTTTAATCTTTTACTTTGCTTCTTTTCTCCCCAAGGTTTACATTGATTTTTTCAGGGTTTACATAGATAAATTACATCATGTTCATCTCCCTTAGGAGGTACAAACAAGTACAATAAAATACAATAAATAATATCTTCTGAAGTTGTACAAAATCCAACACTATTATCATGTCCACACATAAGAAAGCATTTACCATGAGTCAAGTAGAGAGAATATGTCAAAACATTGGTATAAATTGGATGTCCTCATCTGTCCTTGGCATATGGCAAGGCATGCTGAGCAGGTTGAAAGTGTCTATGAGCAGGCTCAAAGTCTCTATCAAGTGTCTATGGGCAAACCGTAGATCTCATTTGTGTAATTGCTAGATGTGATGGAAGATCACATAGGAAATGATGATCAAGTCACCCCATACATGTCAAGAGGTGACAAGATGATTTGATGCTTTGAGAGCATAACACTGGTATAAATTGGATGTCCCCATCTATCTCTGGCATATTGCAAGGCATGTTGAGTAGGCTGCAAGTGTCTCTAAACAAGCTCAAAGACTCTATCAAGTGTCTATGGAAAAACCATAGATCTCATTCGTGTAATTGCTAGATGTAATGGAATATCACATAGGAAATGATGATCAAGTCACCCCATACATGTCAAGAGGTAACAAGATGATTTGATGCTCTGGGGGCCATTATGGATGCACCCCTTGATTTGGCTTCTACTATTTAGAGATTTGTGCATGTGGCAAGACTTTCTATTAATTAATTGGTGTTGAACATGTCCACCAAGTTAGCTAGGAGGATATTGTTTCTTTATGCATTTGTAAATCAGATCTAGGGTTTTGTTGTAGATATTATAATTTTATTAATGGAAGCTTTGAGCCTAGAACTCTATTTAAGCAAGGTTCTTCCATTTGTAATGGTTATTGATGGTATGAAAAGACACTTGCTCTTGGTTTTTGTCTTGTATCATATTCTCGAGTGGAATAAAAAGTTTGTGGAGACTTCTATTTGTGGCTTTCCATTGATATCCAATGCTGATTTATTGTATGCTGGATGAGAATATTGTTGCTGTCTAAAGATTCTTGAGAATATTGTTGCTGTCTAAAGATTCTTACGTTGGATTCCAGGTGCTTGGGAACAGAATTGCTTTGAAACAGGGTCCATCATTTCAGCCTTTTCTGTTGTCTTTTATTTCCAGAACCAGAATTGCATCATTGTGGTGATCATTCAGATGAAGGTTACATGATCGTAAAATTCAGGAATTTAAATGCATTAAAATATTTAAGCAAATGCATAATTAGGAGTACACCAGAGAGGAGCCTAAATAATTTCAGCAACATAAATTTGCTGTCATTTAATTTCTGCAAGCATTAACAGCAGAAATTAGTCCACCCTTCAGTCATTTCCAACCCTCTTGAATTATCTTGTGACCCCATTAACCCTTAGAGGAATTAGGCACTAGTCTTAGCTTCATCATGCACCATAAAATCAGTTTAAAACTAAAACTGAACTTCACAGCCTTAACAATCTAAAACTGTTTACGAAAATAAATTTCCAGAATCACTCTGAAATCTGAACTTCACAGCTAAACATCTAGTAATCCTGGTAGGGAACCCCCCCTTGACTCGAAAACTTTCAGCCTGAAGTGAAGAAGGTTGTGTGGTGACAGTGGCACCTTCTCATTTTTTGCACCCATTTTTTGGGTTTATATCCAAGTGCAAATAGTAAATACCTATGTTGCACAAGTTTCCAGAGCGCGGGAATGTAGGGTACGTGGGTACGAGTATCGGATACATCTAGAAGTTTCCCCCAAATTTGCAGAAAACGGCAGATTGGGAATGGCAATAATATATATTAAAAAATTTAAAAATAAAATAATTAAAAAAACATGAAAACCAAATGACTTAGCTTATTCCTTATATTACGGTTGTAACTAGAACCTCTTAGCAGATGGAAATGGCAATGAACTCAAGATTACCATCCACGTCATTGATTATATAAGGTAGACCTCTTTCTAAAGTGGAAACTTTTAGAAGTTATAGTCCCTATATTTGTGGCTATATGTATAGAGTAAGTTTTCAGTTTTGTGTCAATTATGATTAAAATGTATTAGAATATTACAGTGTTCCACGGGGACGTGTCCCGCAGGATCGGGGACGCGTTTCCAGGGTCCTGGGGACTCCTGACAAAGCGTTTCCCCCCACCCATGCCCATGAGAATATTTTTTTTTATGTTTTTCCATTATTTTCACTTTTTACAATCCCTACTTAGTACTACTTAGAAAATAAATCAATATATTTAGTATTTACATTGCACAATCATGAATATATGTCAAATGAAATATTATTTTTGGTATTTTATTTTATTTTTATAATTTCAGGGACGTTCCCCGTCCCCCCCGAATTTCCCTAAAATGTGGGGGTGGTCTCCACACGTCCCGAATGTGCGTTTCCCTACTCCCACGTCCCCCCCCCCCCCCGAAACTTGGGGGAACATTGGAATATTATATTATATGTTTATATGCCATTCTATGCTAGGGTATTTGCAAAGGTGTATAAATAATCATATTTAAATTATTATAAAATAAAAATCAAGATAATTTTTATTTAAATGTAATATATGAATTTAGTTTTAAAGTAAGATTTAAAACTATTTCCAATTATTTAAAAGTTTATTTTTTATTTATAAAGTAAATCGTAAAATATATAAATTTACTTTCTTTTATTTACTATATAAAAAGTCAAAATAGATTTACATTTATTATTGATTAGCGGTAATTGCATTCCAGCGTAGGGACAAGTGAATACTCTAGCATGGGTGGTAGACATAGATCAGTGCACCAACTCTACAACATAGCACGAAATAGACTTTTATTGCAACTTGGTTTTCTAGAGAAATTTTTTTGAGTCAACCATGTAAAAGTATGGTCGCGAGGAATAGGAATGTTGTTGACAACCTAGTGGCGATCATGAATGCGTGGAAGCTCCCAAGGAAGAAAACACGCAAAAAAAGTCTCCAAGTTCCCGATTTTAGAAGGTAAAAGTTCCCAGTAAGTTCCCAACCATCCGGAATGGTTCTCGCTGGATTTGAAAAGTTTCCTACAAGTTCCCAATTTCCCTGGAACGTCGGAACTTCGGGAACGAGTTTCCTAAAATCCGGGAGCAGTTCCCGTGCTACATAGGTAAATATACTATTGGTCACAGACAGCATGTGTGCCAATCTTGGTAGTAGTCAGAGAACATCTGCTTTTGTGCTTTTTGTTTTTTTTCTAAAAATAGTAATGCGCACTGGGTCATTCTCCTAGCAGTGAAGATGGGTTTCAGTTTTCAGCAGAATCCAAGCATTTTGATATTTTGATGGTGCACCCTATGTTCACCTAGAGAAGTGTGCACCCCACTTGTGATGGTTATGTACATACTATTGACATGCTAGAGTTTACTTTTCATGCATGGAGTAGAACAACTGCTAAATCTATTTTCAGCATGAGGGACGGCACATCAATTTGAGGGTTGTTTTCATGCTTTTGCGGAACTTAAGCTTACCCTTTTAACTTACAGTTCATTTTAGTCCACTAGTAGTGCTTTTCACTTTGCTCGAGGGTACATCAGTAGTGCTTTTCACTTCACTTGTCAATAGTATGTACATACTTGACATACTAGTGTTGACTTTTCATGCATGGAGTAACACACATACTAAATCTATTTTCAGCAAGATGGACGCCACATTAGTTTGTGGGTTGTTTTCTTACTTTTGTGGAACTCAAGCTTAATTTAATAACCAGCAGTTCACTTTAGTCCACAAGTGGTGCTTTTCAATACACTTGAGTGCCAATTTTGACAGCAGGAGCACACACTAGTGGAAGTTCATGCATGGCTCTTAATGGACTCCACTTTTCCATTCATACTTCACTCAAAAGTTCCTTGCATGGGAGATGATTGGTGGCTTTCTCTTTCCTTTTTCTGAGACAGCAGCTTTCATAGATTTCCTTTTGTCTCTGTTGCATGGGTACGCATACCCAGGGGTAGGGTGCACATCCTCGCCCCAGGTACATGTACCCGCATCCCCGAAATGGGGTCAGGTTTGTCTGGGACATCCCCTGAAGAACACGGGACATGGCACCAATGGTGGATGCTGTACCCTCAAAAAAGGGAACATGGCACCCAGGGGGGACATTATACCCTGTAAATGGGGACATCAGAGGGAAATGTCTACACAGCAGGCGAAAACCAAGATGAGGGGCAGGGGGGAAGGTGGGATCTACATTCATAGCACCTCATATCTCGAAAAGAACCAGGGTACAAGGAGGATCCTTAGAAGAGATGGGACCAATACACAAATGATGCCATATGTATGGACGAGGAGATAAAACCAAATGACCTGGTCGAGATACCTCCAGTTGTTATGGATGAGGAGGAGCCTTCACATGGGAGTGATTCTTACCTAGAGAGCTTGTTGACTGAGGACCTTAGTGATGCTGATGACAGTGATGATGCAGATGTAACTGGCCTAGCAGACATGGCTTGAGGAAGCCAAATCAGCTATGTTGTTCATTGTTCAATGGTTTTCGAATTTTCTATTTCATATTTAGAAATGCCATTAGGTAAATTTTGGATGTAGTATGACAAGGAAAATATATCATATGAATATCAATAATTTTAAATTTTATAATTTATATCAATTAAGCAATGTGCATGTTTTAGTTAATATGTTAGTGTGTTACTTGCAAAAATTGATTTCATATTTAAAACTTACAAGTATGTTAGACATATATTATAATATATGTCTACAGTACCCCCGATGTACCCAAGTCTCAGTTGTACCAGTCCCCGTCCCCAAACTCAAGTACCCTGGCAAATTAGGCAAATTTCGAAATGCATTTAGGAAAATGGCATATTTAGAAATGCCGTTAGGCAAATTTTGGATGTCATAATGAATAACAATAATTTTAAACTTTATATCAATGAAGCAATGTGCATGTTTTAGTTAGTATGTTAGTCTGTTACTTGCAGAAAATGATTTCATATTTAAATTTTTTAAGTATGTTAGACCTATGTTATAATATATGTCTGCAGTACACCGACGTACCCAAGTCCCCTGTTTCAAAAAATGTTGTCACAGTCCCAGTCCCTGTCCCCGTCCCCAAACCCAGGTACCCTGGCAACTTGCCTTTTGTTTATTCTAGGAAAGGCAACTTCATGCTTTCAAATATTTACATTCTTTCTATGGGGTCCTACTTCCTCCACTTTCATCTAGACGTGGAGTGCACTACCTGAGCATTCATTCATCACTCATGCACACTATTTCAGAGGAAAGTGCACCTTCCTTTGTAGTTGCACCCTTGCTCAGGTTGATGTCTTACAATTTGTCTCTACTCTTCATGGCATGGCTCTCTTATGCGCTTAAGGTTGGGCACTGTGGCATGTTGCAAGCCTGTTGTGATAGCGGGCTGCTCTGAGAATTTCATTTGTGTGCCTCAAGCATAGGACTTGCCTTCAGTGATGCAGTAGTTTTTTATTATTAGATTCCAGGATTTCAGGCCCTAGAATGTGGTGTTGCTCATAATGTTATTAATTCTATGCATATGGAAGGTGGATTTCCTGCCCTCTGGTTGGTCCTTGATGCTTAACTGTTCTGGGCTTGGAACTAGCAAAAGATGGCTACATATGTCGGCCTCAATCTGCATTACTGTCTTTGCCATGTTGCCCAGTATTTTGCATGCCTGTATTCCGTGTAGCTTCTATGTATCCCTGCACAGAGTATACACTTGTAACTTTTCTCTGTATTCTAAGGATTGGGTGCATTGTTTGGCCAGCTTTTTTCCTTTCTGATTTGCTTATACTTTGAGATGGGGTCCCAAGGACCATGTATTAGTCAGCTTGGTATGATCCTCAATGGAAATGGATTGGACTCTCCCCAACTGCTTGGAAAAGCAAATATAAGAAGTGTGCTATTCACAGGAGCTTTTAGTCAGGATCAAAATTCCTGAGTGATGTCATTAATCAAGAAATGATGAAAAGATGTGAAACTTCATCCTACATTCCCCTGTAAGTGTGGATTGAATCTGTGTCCAGCTAGATGATGGTGTACCACTCAACTGCATTATCTGTGCACTACAAAAGCATCCTCAGACTAAGTCAGCGGCAATACTAAGTTATTAAAATCCATGTTTTTGCAATACCCATATAGAAACCTAACTCCCATTAAATACCTGGAAATAATTTTGAGAGTAAGCAGCCCTAGAATATGGAGTTTGTAAATGATCAGCCATGGCGTATGGAGTACAAGCTAAGCTCTGCATCCTGTTCGACATCATTGCTGGTGTTGGAGATCTGTAAGTATCAGACCAGCATCGATTCTGTATAACTTCATCTCTTGATAAGTGAGACTGGAAAGATACAGGGGAGGATGACCAAGTATGCTGTGTTCCCATATAAGCTTTTGCAATGTCTGCTGGTGAAGAACTTGTCTCATGCAGAACCTGCATTTAATAATATTCAATATAAATTAAATTATGTATGAGCTAGATAAAATGTTAAGTGATAAGACAATAGAAATTTAGTAAAGATATCCAGGAATGTTTACACTCCCAAGGGAACCTTGAAAGAAGGAAAAATTGTAAATTGTTCTAAATATGAAGACATGTAACAGACTTACATCTGGTGACAAAGCAAGCCTTGAGACATTGCCACACAAACCACTATCACATCCACCATTCCCACTTCCTTCCTTTTCTTTCCTTCTCTCTTCACTCCATCTACGTGTTTCCTCAAGTGCCGCATGCCTCAGGTGAGTATCACTGAGTAGATCTGTGCTTGTTGTCCCTTCATGCACCCTGGAGCCAGAGCTATCTACAACTCGAGATTGTAGCAGCCCAGTCAGGTGAATGAACTCATCCCTAGAGTATTATAAAATAAATGCAATGTTAATAACAAGTTATATACACATTTAAGGGCATATACAATCCATGTTTCTATATAGCATGCATATTCACTATAATTTGCAGAAATAACAGAATGACAAACTGATACAAGAAGCCTTTTCTCTCCATTACAGTATGTAAAATGCCATATTTAAGAAAATGTAGCAACTGTTTACCTATCCTCAATTCTACTCGTTCATAAGACTGGAATATAAATGATACTTATTTTCGAGAAATTGAATAATTGAATTATGTTAAACTAAGTGGTGCAAAGTTATTTGAAACCTAACTCGTCTGAAATTTGGACAGCTCAACGTCTCTAGGAAATCTGTAGAAATATATAGCTGTGAAATGGTTTTTATTGAAACTAGGCAGGAAATCAGGCTGAAGGAAAAATCCATCCAGAAATTAGCAGAAAATAATAGTTCTCAAAAGACAAAGTACAGGAAAGCATCAAGAAACTAGAATTATTTAAGGTGAAAGACATTGATGGACTTCAAGCAGAGCATTTGAAGTGGGGACAAAACTATTAGCCAAAACATTGCAGCATTGCTAAATCAAATGACTGCATAGGGTTTGCCATAAAATTGGTCCATTTTTTCATTTCTATCATCAGCAAAACATAGACAGAATGAATTTTTATTACCAACCAGAAATTGAATGGTTGAATTGCTTTTAATTAAGTGGAGAAATGTTAATTGAAACTAAAGTCTTCTTAAATTTGGAATTCTGAACATCTCTAGGAAATCTGTAGAAATATATAGCTGTGAAATGAACTTCAGTGAAACTAGGCAAGAAATCAGGCTGTAGGAAAAACCTTCCAGAAATCAATGCAAAAAAAAATGTTCTCAAACAAGGGGGTACAGGAAGGCTTCAAGAAGCTAGCACCAGGTAAGGTAAAAGCTGTGTTACAGGATCCACGGGGGACAGGTCCTGGATCCGTGGACTTTGATGAGCAATAGGCTATCCCCTTGAGTGGGCACACTGTTGGTTTGTGGGAGTCTTGAAACTCTTGGGGTCAGTAAATGTCTCCATGGATTACCTACCTCCATTCAAAGGCTCCCTTGATGAACCTAGACACCTCTTACCTACTAGGCAAGACCTGAACAAGATCACTCTAGAAAACATATACAAGTAGTCTATATAGTTCACCTGGACAGATCCATCAGGTTGGCTATGCCCAAAGAAGGCCAGCTATGCAAAGCACTAAATGAAGTTGAGGCAGCCTCATTGTTCAACCTTCTTCGCGCACTGTCACTAGATCCATGCTCTTCATATTCCTATAGGCCAATTCAGAGTATGTTCACACAAGCTTCGGATGAAGATTTAGTACTTGCTTCGCTGATCGAATAGGATTTTGCCAAATATGCCATCTTGTGGAGGTTGAGAGAGAGAAGCACTTTACATTCAGATGCCCCATTTATTAGATATGAGAGTGATTCCATTGTCTATTCAGGGGTTTATAGACCATCTCCAGTTTCTTCCAATATCCCAACTAGAAGATGCCTGCTCAGATGCAAGGCTCAAATCCTCCAGCCACCTCGTAAACCAGCCCTCACCAGGATAATCACTTCCTTATCTATAGTGTTCCAGTCTCCTAGGTGTACCAGGAGAACATACTCCCAATTCCATCTCTATTTCCTAGAGACCCATTGCCATTGTTGTTCCAGATCTTATATCGGCAATTAGACAATTTTGTCTAGGCCTCTGTACTGGGTTGCCTCTTTCAAGGAGTAGCACTCCACAATAGGAAAAAATTTAGGGACTAAATTTCACCAAAAATGTTTTGCCCAAATTCTATAGGATAAAATTAGTTTATTTGAGAAATCCACAAAACTCACTAGAAACCATATAAAAATTAGTAAGATCCACCCAGGTTTCTACACTTTAGGAATTGTTGTTCCAGATCTCATATCAGCAATTAGACAATTTTGTCTAGCCTCTGTGCTGGGTTGCCTCTTTCAAGGAGTAGAACTCTAACCAGGGAAATATTTAGGGACTAAAGTTCACCAAAAATGTTTTGCCCAAATTCTATATGATAAAATTAGTTTAATTGAGAAATCCCCAAAACTTTCTAGAAACTATATAAAAATTAGTAAGATTCACCCAGGTTTCTACACTTTAAGATAAGTATGGATCCTTAAAATTTCCCCTGCTCCACACAGTCTATAATACATATCTTCTTCCAGCACATCCTCCAGACAGTCATCTATCTGGAGTTGCCTCCATTAGGAACCAACTCTAGCAGATCCTAATACACAGGCACTCTTTTGTATTATGGGTTCTGGTTCCATTTTTCTTCTAGATCTGCATTTCACTATTAGTATTCAGTGTTTAGATTAGAGCTTAGATCAATATTTTGCATTGCCATCGTGCTTTATATAGGAGTTACTTTTGTGCTCCTGCTTTGTATCAGCACTGTTGTACTCAACAGTCCCATTGACCTACTTTTGTGGTCATTAATAAAATTATATTATCATATCTACTATTGACCATTGCCTTAAGGTGATAGAAACATGGTACACCAGGGATGAGGAATTGTGGTGCTGTTTTGTGGACTTCATAAATGCCTTCACACAATTCCATGAGAGAAACTATGGGAAAAGCTAATGGAAATGGGTATGGCAAACAAGATGAGACTCAGAGAGCAGTGGCACAAAAGCTATACAAAATGGGTCAGCACCAAGGACTGTCAGAGAGCTTCAACAGTGATGTAGGAGGGAAACAAGGCTTCCCCTCACTTCTACATTGTTCAGCACATATATAGATAAACCGGATCACTGGATCACAATGAGAAAGCGGAAGGTGGAGCAAATATAGCAGGCATATAATAAAATTCATGTTATATGCAGATGATGTCATCCTAAAAGCAAGGACACTATGCAGCCTACAGGAGCATCTATCAACTCAAGAGTCAAAACACAGGAAGGACTGTCAAGAAGCTTCAGCAATGATGTGTGGATGAAACAAAGCTTCCCCCTTCCATCCACATTGTTCAGCATATAGATAAACTGGATGACTGATCACAATAAGAAATGGGGAGGTCGATCAAATATAGCAGGCATTGTAATAAATTTATACTATATACAAGGATGCCATCCTAAAAGCAAGGACACAATGCAGCCTACAGGAGCATCTATCGACACTCTAAAATTTTTGTGTGGAAATAGGAATGTAAATCATCATAGACAACAGCTAGGTCATGCTATTTTCATTCAAAAAGAGACCAAATAAGACTTATAATAAAAAATAAGCCTTTAGAGATCACCCAGAACTACAAATACCTAGGCTTGGAGTTTAACGTAAAGTTTAAACCTAAGTTACAAAACATGTGCAAAGAAGCAACTTCAAGGCGGTTGGAGGCAATCTTCCTACCCCAAAATAGATGCAGGATAATGCTCACTGTTGAAGCCTAATGACCAAAGCCGAGGGGGGTGACCGGGGTACCAGCTCACTGTTGAAGCCCCGTCTACTTTGAATAAAATGTGGGAGTGCAAGAGCAACTTCTGGATAATGCTAAATACAAGAAAAGAAAGCGAAAGAAAGAGTGCCACATAGTTAAGTCTCTAACTAAACTGAACTAATCATTAAGGTTAACCAACACCAAAAGATATAT
The DNA here is from genome assembly GCA_027924585.1 of Larix kaempferi. NCBI lineage: Eukaryota > Viridiplantae > Streptophyta > Pinopsida > Pinales > Pinaceae > Larix > Larix kaempferi. The sequence goes on from BSBM01000486.1 coordinate 12,391,232, forward strand.
AACAGTATCATGACTGCGGTAATAGTAAATACAAAGTGAGCATGAGAGTCTGAGACTGGAAACACCTCAGCTCTAATGGAGGGGGAGAGAGAGAGAGAGAGAGAGAGAGATGGGGATGAGATCAAGATCTCTGTGGCCTAATGACCAAGGCCGAGGGTGGTGACCGGGGCACCAGCTCACTGTTGAAGCCCCCCTCTCCATGATGGGATTCAGCTGTACGATCTTGCGGGGGCATAGCTGCGAGGAAGACAGAAAGATAAAAGGAACCAAAAGAGAAATGGCAATGCAGAACATCCAAACTGTGCAATGTTAACTCGTATGCCTGCACTCAAAATCAGCAGATCAGATTAGACTTCTACAGAAAGAATTCAATTCTTTCCTTGAAAGTAGACTTGCTGGAGGAAAGGGGCTTTCAAGACATCATATTGGGCACATCTTGTTAGAATATAAAGGCCATTTAGACTACACAATTAGACATATTAATAGTCACTTGGTGACTTTAGGTTACTTATTGAAGTACACATAAGTTAGTTTAGAATTTAGATATCTCCCCCAAAGTTGGGGAAGTCAGGTTTGACTCTCTTGATCCCCTCAGGGTTAGGCTGTAATCAGGGCCTTGTTTACCATCCATAAATCATGGAGAAGTACACGGAGGATTTTCTGCAAGGTTCCTTGGAAAAAAGTCATTTTAGGGTTTGTGCAATTAGGCTTTATGTCATCTCATTATTATAAAAAACAGGTTGTTTTCTTCATTTGTGAATATAGAAGAACCATTTTATCTCTTTCAATTATCTTCGTGTTCTCGCCACTTGGTATATCTTTGTGTTTGGTTTCCATAATATGGTATCAAAGCCACAGTAAAAGGAAGTTGAAGCAAAGCAATACTTTGTTCGATACACATCAAGAAGCAAAAGGGGTTTTGAACCAGCCGAAACTAGGTATTGTTGTTTTTTTCTGGTTTAAAAGACTAGCATAAGTTTTTTGCTCAATTTAAATCTAGGTTAAAGATTTTTAAGAGAATTAAGTTTATTTTGATTTAAAGCCAGATTTGAATATTGTTTTATCGTTTTTTGGGTTAAATCATAAATTAAAAATCAGAAAAAAAGGGGGTTCCAGGCGAAAAAATTTTAGCAGCTGTTTTTTCCAGTGGCAGATTGTTTTGGGCAACTGTATTTTCCAGCTGTACCACTGTACAGACAGATAATACAAGCATATCAATACGAATGTACGGAAGCTGTACCACAGACCAGAAAATTTCTAGGTTTTGTTTATCAGCTTCAGATATCTAAATGATTCACTGTAATTTCTGTTTTCAGGTGGAATTTTTTACTTTTTAAGTAATTTCTGCAAATTTGAGAGGGAGGTTTCTATATTTCTGTAATTGTTTGTGGATTTGTAACAGACCTATGAATTTTTCTGCTGTATTGTCAGAATCGTAGATTCCGCAGTTTGGCAGAAAACCACTGATTTTGGGGGCATCTTTTTAGCAGTTTAGTCTCTATTTCAGCACTTTTTATTTGACAAAATGGTTAGTTTGTCCAATATAATGTTGGACAGTAGCCAGAAATTCTCTGATAAAAATTATAATACTTGGAAACAGTATATGTTACCCAGTTTTAGTTCAGGTGTCTGGATCAGCTTGTGATGGGGAAGGAAACTCTACCAACAACAATAGGAAAAGGCCAGGAAAGATATGACGAACGAAATAGAGAAGCGGTAATGTTCATAAAGCTATCTATGAGACTATCACTGGTGAGATACTTCCAGAGGTGCAAGATGATAGCACTACGAAAGATGTTACAACCATTTGGAAAATTGGAAGTACTTGAAAGACTTACATAAGTCTCATACAAAGGTAAGTAGAGAAATGGTAATGCTCATTAAGCTATTTATGACTAATGAGATGCTTCCAAAAGTGCAGGACGATGGCACTACAAAGAATTGCAACTATTTGGAAGCACTTGAAAAACCTGCATGAAGTCTTGAAGAAAGCTAGAGCCTTCTTCCCGAAAAATATATCGTTTTCTATTAAGATGAATGAGAGAGAATCTTTACATGAGCATTTGGTAAAGATTAAGAATATTAGAGAACAATTGAATGCCACTGGGCAGAAGATGGAAGAAGACATAGTGGTAATTACTCTCAAGAGTTTCCCGGTTGCATTTGAACATTTTATTGAAACACTTAATATTACTGCTACTGACAAAGACCTTAAGTTTGACGACCTATGCAGAAAGCTTTTGCAACAAGACAAATGGAAAAAGCAGTTCGGCAGTGAAAACATAGTAGCGAGTTCAGAACTAGCACTGGCAACAAACCTCGAGGGTAAGGGCAAGTTTGCTTGAACAAGGGAATAAGTAGTCAGGTATTTGGGTGAACAAGGGTTTCAAAGGAGTCCTTTGGATCCCAATCTTAATGTCAAAACAAGTGGAGATGATGTAATTATTCTGATGATATATGTAAGATGACATCATCATCACAAGTAAAATCCAATTTATGTGCAGCCTATGTGCAGCTTTTGACATGAATAACTTAGGCATCTTATATTATTGCTTAGCTGTAGAAGTCTAGCAAACAAATAAACCAGTGTTACACGGGGGCTTGCCCCCCAAGGTCAGGGGCTCACCCCCCTCGCTCCCCACGGCCCAGGAACTTGGGGACTCTTACCAAAACGTTTCCCTTCGCCCCCAAAATTCAGAAACTTGCCGAAATGTAGTGGGGAGCATGCCCCTCTATTTTGAAGCTTGTTCCTGAAAATGGGGGAGGCCAGGGGCTCCTAGATGCCACTCAATTTTGTCATTTTCTTAAAAAAAACGAAAAATCAAACATATTACTTACCCTACCTTTTATTGTTTTACACTAACTTTTATCATTTTGTTGAATTCTGTTGAAGCACCGCGAGAAGAGCCCGTGTCGTTCTTCAGAAGGGAGCTATTGTAATGGAGAGCCTGTGCCTGTGGATGTGAGCCACCGTGGGAAGAGCTGGAAGCCGCTGCTGGGAGATTGAAGCTTGAAACCGCTGCCAACTGTCAACTCCAAGCTGTCGTGGGAGGTTTCAGTTGGTGAAGAGTTCCTTCTTGGAGGGAGGGTTTAACCTGTAGTTGCTGTGTTGCGTGCAAGCCTATAAGTCTTACAGTTCTTAGTTCTAATAGTGTTCCTCTTAAGGTAGGGTCTAAACCTATCGTTTTTAATTTCTGAACTGTTTAGTGCTTATTAATTATTTTCACCAATTAAAAAATTTAATTAAAAATATTAAAATTTACTATTGATGTTTCAGTCTCTATTTTAGACTTGGTATTTACTATTTTACTATTTTAGCATGCAATATCACCGATTCGATTTTTCAATTCAAATAACTGAAATATCAAGATTCAAATGACAAATTTGAAAACGATCATGATGAGTTGTGTAACGTGTTTGTATTATTAATTTATTAGATTCTGATTTACATTGCACAATGATAAATTTAGTATTTACTATTTAGTATTTAGTAACTCACATGGGATGAATTGCTATTGCTTGGGTTTATAATTTTTATAATTTTTATATTTTATTAATTTTTATGACCCCAAAGCCCTGTCCCCCCCCGAATTTCCCTAAAATTTGGGGGTGGTCTCCACATGTCCCCAATGTGCATTTCCCCATTCCCACACTCCCGCGTCCCAGAAACTTGGGGGAACATTGAAATAAACATAATTTTGTTTCACATACAAAGTATGCCAAAAGTTTGTTAGACAAGTTCAAGATGGTAGATTGTAAAACATCATCTACACCTATGGAGAAAGGGATGGAACTTCCAACCAAGACTGATTCTAAGGCAATTAATGTATCAGTCTACAAGCAACTAGTGTGAAGCTTGATCTATCTTATGGCCACTACACCTCACTTGAATTTCGCAATCAGCTACATTTCCCGATTCGTAACCACTCCAAAGGTACAACATTGGACAGCAACAAAAAGAGATCTACGATATGTGAAAGGAACAATAGATTTTGGCATTCTATATGGAAAACACAAAGAACCTCAGTTGTATGGTTATACAGATTCAAATTTGTTCAGGACCAGTAGATGACAGAAAATCCATATCAAGTTATGTTTTTTGCCTTGTTACAGGAGCAGTTACATTGACCAGCAAAAAGCAACTTCTTGTCCCCCTTTCTTCAATCGAAGCAGAATATCAACTTGCAATGAAAGGAGCATGTGAAGCAGTTTGGCTCAGAAGAAAGCTTGTAGATATGAAGATCCAACAAAAGGAGCCTACCCTATTGTACTGTAATAATAAAAACGTTCTTAAGCTGACAAAGAATCCAGTCTTCTACAAGCATACCAAACATATCAATGTTTATTATCACTTCATCCGACAACTTGTAGAAGATGGAAAAATTCAGCTGCAATACTATCCTACAGAGGGCCAAACTGCAGACATTTTCACCAAGTCTTTGGCCCCAGAAAAAAATTGTAAAATTCAAGGACAATCTTGGTGTATTTTCTAAATTGACCACTAAGGGAGGGTGTTATAATATAAAGGTATTGTAGACTATAGACTTAGACATATTAATAAAGCCTCACTTGGTGACTTTAGGTTACTTTATGATTAATTATTTTATTAAAGTACACATATCTCATTTTAGGGTTTGTGCATTATGGTTTTGAACAGTTGTTCTCTTCAGTTGTGAATATAGAAGAACCATTTCCTCTCTCAATTCTCTCTTTGTGTTCTTGGTTTCTTTGTGTGTCCGGTTTTCATAATACAACTACCAAGGAAAATCACCAGTCATTTGCTACCTCTGAGATATAGGTCTACCAATTTCTCAGCGCTGTTTTGAAGCACATCAGTGCTATTTTGAGTAACACCAGTGCTGTTGTTTGTGCATGATAGCGTAACTTAATCTTTAAGCTAAGTTTCATAGCATGCAAACTGTGTAAAATTAACAGCCAGAGGTTACTTGCTTGTCAAGCAATGACCAGTGCTTGCTTTAGGGGTCCAAGTTTGACTTTTCTTGGAAGACAAAAAAACACATATTTTTAGCTCTTGTCAAGGAGATAAACTCATCTAGGGAGTAGCACTGGCACAAGGATAAATTTGGTAGTTTCAGAGGTCAAAACCAATGCATGCATGGTGCCAAACTCAGTAAAACCAATCAATATACTTGGTTCCAAATCAGCCTAATGATTTTGTGAAAAACAAACCAGAGACAGGAAAAGTGCTTTGAGAGGCGCAAATCAGCTTAGGAAACTGTGCTGGTGTTTGGAAAAAAAATGGAAGTTCTAAGCATATAAAAAAGCAGTGCTGCATTTGGGATATTCCTGTGATATTTAAGTCTACAAAATCAGCACTTTTGTGAGGGCAGATATATCAAATTGATCATCAGCCTTTGCATGAATAAGGCACAGATATGATCTCTGATTTAGATGCTATCTTCATGCCCAAAAACATCCATGTTCATGCATGATAACAACAATGCCATCCTGTGCCTAAACACAGCATGAAACAAGAGATGAGGGCACAGACCTTGAGATCTTTTTGAACTAATTTTAGGGATGATTTCATGCTTAAGGAGAGCACTGCCTTTTAAACTATTTTCGACAAGGTAGGGTGCTGATTTTATGAGGTCATACTGCTGCTTTTGTGTAATATTTCCAGTATGCAAGCAAGAGAAATAGAACATGGCTTCCTAGGCTCTATCTGCTAGTTTGTGGCTACCATTCTTAGCAAAGAAGACTGTTGCATGTTTGCACGGTCAGCACTGCCCTTGGGATTATCTTAGCATAAAGACTAAGTAGGGTGCAGCCTTCTATGAGTGTCGGCTGATGATTGGGCACTGTCCCAGTGCTAATTTTCGCTCCTTATCATGTACTTCGGTTAAGGTCAGAAATTTAACATCTTGAGGTGACGACCTTTTTGTGCCAATTTTAGCAGATGAGTGGATCAGAGAGAGAATGGCTGGTATTCGTGGAATGGATCCAGTTCAACCTTTAGAGGAGCAGAGATTTCATTGAAAATAAACTTGAGAAGGATGGATGAGGCATTGGTTCTCTAGTCTTCCTCTTCTTTCCACTATTCACCTTTCCCTTCCCTTCCTTTCATGCTTGGATCCTCAAGCAGTGTTCAGATTCTTCCCATATATCAAATCTTTGGCACTCCACTGCCAATTTACTTCTTGTCTCCTGGAATTGTGGGGTATTAGCCTTTAGGAGCTGAGGTCGTGATTGTATCCTCCTAAGTCCACTTGGTTAGGAATGATGATTATCTGATTTTTATCATTTTGTACTTGGATACACAGCTCTGATTTAATCAAGACAGAAATTGTTCTAATTCTTTGATTTATGGTGAATGCATGATGAAAGGAAAAAAAATTCTGTGATTGCTCTCTATTGTTTTCAGATTCAGAGTTTGAAATTCTGTGCATGTTTGCATGGTCGGCACTGCCCTTGGAATTAACTTATAGCATAAAGTCTAAGTAGGGTGCAGCTTTCTATGAGTGTTGGTTGATGATTGGCCATTGTCCCAGAGCTAATTTTTGCTCCTTTTCATGTACTTAGGTTAAGGTCAGAAATTTGACATCTGGACATGGCACCCTCTTTGTGCCAATTTTAGCCGATGAGTGGATCAGAGAGAGAATGGTTGCTATTTGTGGAATGGATCCAGTTAACCTTTTGAGCAGAGATTTCATTAAAAAGTATCCTGGGAAGGATGGATGAGGCATCAGTTCTCTAGCCTTCCTCTTCTTTCCACTATTCACCTTTCCCTTCCCTTCCTTTCATGCTTGGACCTTTAGCACTCTGCTGCCAATTTACTTCTTATCTCCAATGTTCCCCCAAGTTTCCGGGGCGCGGGAGCAGGGAAACACACATTGGGGATGTGTGAAGGCCACCCCCAAATTTTAGCGAAATTCGGGGGGACGAGGGGACGTCCAGGTCATAATAAAAATTATAAAAAAATATAAAAATTAATATTATAAATTATTAAATCCCAGCAATAACAATTCAATGATTCATCCCATGTAAATTTACTAAAAGCAAATAATAAATACTACATACTAAATTCATCATTGTGCAATGTAAATAAGAATTTAACAAATTAATAATACAAACATGTTGCACAATTCATCGTGATCGTTTTCAAATTAGTCATTTGAATCTTAATATTCATATTTCTAATTTTGGTCATTCTAATTGAAAAACTGAATCAATGATATTGCATGCTAAAATAGTAAAATAGTAAATTACTAAAGGCCAAGTCTGAAATAGAGACTAAAACAACAATTCAAATTCAAATTTTGTATTTTTAAACTGAAATTGGGAAAAACAAGAGGGGGTGTCTAGGAGCCCCCTAGTTTCGAGAGGGAGCGTGTGGGAGCCCCCCTTCACCGGAGCACGCTGCAGAACAAGGGGGCGCACTCCCTTGTGAGTTTCCGAGAGTTTTCTGATTCTGGGGAAGCTGGGAAACATTTCGCCAGGAGTCCCCAAGTCCCCGAAGCACAAGGATCGAGGGGGGCGCCCCCCCGACCCTAGGGGGTGAGTCCCCATGGAACATTGCCTATCTCCCTGAGTTTTGTGGTATTGGGAGTGTTACAATGGTACTAGCACCAACTTACCTGCAGAGGTGCCCCAGGGAGAGGATGTCTTTTTTCTGACCAGGAGGGGTGTTTAGCCAGCTCATTGTGAGGTAGGGGCATGGCCAGACCCTCTGGCTTCTCTTCTGGAAGTATTATGGCTTAATGGCATCACTGACTGCCTCATTAAAGGGTTTGAAACCCTGAGGTTGGTGTCCGGGTCTTCCAGGGGTGGGTGGTTGGTGTCCGGGTCTTCCAGGGGTGGATCACAGGGTCACATGCCCCCACCTTGTTTCAACACTCCAACGGCAGTTGTTCCAGCTCTGAGACTCATTCTTATCTTCCGGAGCACATCTGGCACCCTCCTGGTCCTCCATTTCAGCAGCGCCCTCCCTTTAGGCCCCCTTCAGAGGATGACGTCATCCTCCTGGCAGACTGTTTGATTGCCTAAATGGGGGGGACGTTGAGAGTTTTCATCATTGTTGGGGTTAGTTGGGGCATGACGACCCCCCCGTGTACAGTCTAGCCTTTCGTTTCATCAAATTTGGCCTGGTTTAGCCATTTTTACTCAAGTAGGGGTCAAATATGGGAAAACACCCAATGTACCCACTACTTTGATTATTTTTATATTATTTTAATTATAATTTTAAGTTGACATTTTTAATATTAAATTTACCTTACTTTATGTAAAAGTGAGTGTGAGATCATATAAATTAGATCTCCTCACTTCATTTTTAGATCATCAACTTTTGGGATAAGATCTGCTATTTGCCCTAACTAGGGCTCTTTGAAGGAAGGCACTACTTGATGAAGGTTATTTTGCAAGTTTGAAGCATTTCTTGGAAGTTTTCCTTTTGTTCATGCCATTGCTAAGGTGAGGCTAGAGTTGTTTGCTTAACACATGCACTTGGAGGTATCCATACTTTTTTGTTTGATGTCTCTATGTCAATTGTATGAAACTGATGCTTGTTAGGGTTTGATGGAAGCCATTGTTGCTTCATTTTCTCTTGATTTGCATGCCATTTTCGTCATTGGTCACCAAGCTTGAGCTTTAGGTCTTCAAGTCTTGCTTAAGCTAGGTTTCCTCCACGAATCTTAGAGATTGTGGAGGCAAGCCCTAGTTAGAAAAGCTTGCCAAGTACCATCTCAAGGAGAGTTTTCCTCATTGATGCCCTAGGTTTGGTGAATAGTTGTCCTTGATAAAATCCTAGTTGTTCATCTTTATTAAACCTAATTTCTGAGTTGTTTAATGTAAATATTATTTGGAGTTTTTATATTCTGAGTTGCTTAATGTAAATATTACTTGGAGTTTTTACGTTAGCTAGCCTAAATTTGTTAAAATTCTGAGTTTTATTTTAAGTATTATGCTAGTTGGAGTTAGTTGTATGTTTTATTTTTTTTTTAAACCTAAAGTTAAATGTTGAAAACCTAGCTGCAGCCTATCCTATCTCCTTCGTTCTCCCTCCAAAGCAGCTCAGCCTTTTCCATTCGTAGCCCTTCACTTCTCCATTACTGCTCGAACCTCCCCTTTTAAACCCTGCTGCTCAACATCTCCTCTGCCTACGGCCTTCACTCCTCACGGACCTGTGGTTTTTCTCTCCAGCCAGAGCCTCTCCCGCGGCTCCCCTTTTCTCTTCGTAGCTCCTTCCCTATCCGCGGCCCTCCTCAAAACCATGTCGCCGTCGTTTTCTCGCTGCAGCCCACCACTTTTCTTCCGCGGCCTCCTCTAGCTCTCGCTTCCCTCTTATCCGCGGCCCTTCTTCCCGCTCACCCATCTCTCCCTTATCCACGCCATACCCTTCCCCACCAAGCCCTACACAAGTCTACAATTGTAAATTGCAAAGCGCGTGTTTCCTTCCTCTGCTTCATACATGCACTAACACGTGAACAGAAAATGCACAATTTTGATCAGTAAACAAAAAGGCATTAAAGGAGTATATCATAAAATTACGTGCAAATCACCAATTTTCTAAGTTAGATCTGACTTTGAGGTTAATTTTTATGGTATTGTGGACAATTTCCAAATCTGAAGTGTAGTAGTAAGAGTTGCATAATACTTTAGTATTGGTTAAGGTTGTTAGATATCCTTGATATATCAAATTGTCACATGCTGGATGATCATTATTGGTCTTACTTTATTGCTATATTAATGAATGGTTATCATAATACATGCCTTTATATTTTATTGTGTAATCCTAAGTACATAACAACATTCAAATGTTAAGTGGCTTATACTATATAAAACATATACATTTCTTTAAATAAAGCAAACCCTATATTGTTTTGAATATCAATGGTTGAAGTAAATGTCGAATGCACATTGGTGAATATTGACCTTATACATTACACTGAATACTAATTTGCAATTGATCGAGATTTGCCCTACCACTATGTTTATATCTAATTATTAAATGATTTGAACAACCATCTACTTAAATGCACATTTGGTTAGTGGTTAAGGTTTGATTGGCAATATAGTCTTTTGATCCAATATTGATTATTGTACATGCATATCCGCTTATACACCTTATTGAGTGACCTATGTGGGCCTTTAATCTTTGGTGGTTTTATTGGTAATCTGGATCGTATCTTTTATACTCACTTGGCATTGATCATATTATTATTGACTCCATTTAGGCACTGGTCTAACCTTATAGGATTGCATAGAAAGCACATTTTGTGGTTGTCTTAGTGTCTTACAGGATTTCATAAGGATACTTCTCCTTGGAGGTCTCGACTTCCGAAGAAGTTCGAACGGTGACCGAGGTGACATTGGGTCACTATTCTTAGTTGTGCTTACTGGGAATTAGCCCTGCTAATTTGCCCGGTAACAAGGAGCTTAGGTCGTGATGGTATCCCCTAAGCCCCTTTGTCAGGAGGGATAATGATCTGATGTTTATCACATTTTGTAATTGGCTAAACAACTCTGATTTAATCAAGACATATATTGTTCTATCTCTTTGACTTATGGTGAAAATCTAATGAATGAAAATCCTATTGTATGACTGCTCGCTATTGTTTTCAGATACAGAGTTTGAAATTCTTGTATATGTAGGGTTCAATTTTGTAATTTACCTACAAATATTCATCTAATTCATTTCTTCTTCTCTCCATCACCAAGTTGACTAAGACATTGGTCACTCTAAAAATCATAATTAAAGTTGCAAATTGCTTGGGGAAAATCAGGATTAAAGTTGCAAATTGCTTAGGGATATCCCCTTGAGTTAGAAAAGCATTATCTCAAAGGTGATAGGTATTGTGCTGGTGTGAGGGCCACCTTCCTTGCTCTGTTTGTTCGGAACCCTCTGTTGCGAGAAGCAGTTCGAGACAACTTCTTAGTGACCACTTAGTAAGCTACCATCTTTTAATTTCACTTAATAAATAAAACTGGAAGTCCAAATTCCTTTGATCTCTTAGCCTTAGAAATCTAAATGAAACATTCTAGAGATTTTCAAATATTAGTAAGTTAGAGTTGATATGATCTTAGCCATACTGCACCTCATTGTTGAGATAAGGTGGTTGCTAGGATTAAGGAAATTAGTTGACATTGGTTGCTAGAATCAAGGAGTTGGTTGCTAGATTAATGGAAGTTGGCTGCTAGAATTGAGATTAGTTATCCCTCTCAAGGCATAAATAGGACAAGATGGGAGGAGATATTGAGTATATGCACACAGTACACACCAATTGGAACACGCCAAGGAAGTTTTGTAAGGCACACACAAAGGAAGTTGTGCGCACACACAAGTGAAGCCAAGGAGGAGAGAACACAAATGGCAGGAAGAGGATCAACCAACAAGGTTGAAGACTTAAAGGATAGTACCATACAATGTCGTACAAGGTACAACCGATTCTCAAATTTCTATGTAGGTGTATTGTTTCTTTTCCAACTGGCTGTAAACCTCAAGTTGAGGTGTCCTTCTAAGATTTGCTTACTAAATGATAAGCTGATTTGAAGGGCAGAATTCTTGTGTATTGTGTTTATGCTTCCATTGTTCATTTTTAGCAATATGTGTGATTGTTGCATGCTCAGAACTATTTATTTCTGCGATTAAATAAGTACAGATTTGATTTATTTAATCAAGAGAAACATAGGCCAACAGCCACCTAGGGCCTGAAAAATTTAAATGGTATCGGATCTTGGTTCTCTGATTGAGATTCTCAAGGATTTACAGTAGTAAATCAACTTCAAAAAAGAAGGACCAGCGGTTAGAGGGCTTCATTATTTCTTTTAAGGACTAATTTTTAGATCTGGGAGTTTGTGCATTAGATCAAAGATGGCATCAGCTAGCCTTGGGTTCAAGGACAGATTGGATAGTTCCTCAAATTTCCTATCATGGAAAGTTAGAGTAACTCTTCTATTAGAAGAGAATGACCTATGGGATATCATCAAGGATGTGGTAGCTTCGTCAAAAGATTCATAAATTTTGGCAGCTCACAAGAAGAAAGAAGTAAAATCCAAGCAGATGATCATGGATGCTATAAAGGATCACTTGATCCCTCGTATATCCGTGAAGAAGACGGTGAAGGAGATATTTGATGCCTTGGCTAGCCTTTACCAGAGCGAGAACATAACCAGAATATGATGTTGCATAACAAGCTAAGATCTGTTGAGATTACCAAATCAAACACCATTACAAGTTACTTAATGAAGATCACATAGATTCGTGACCAGCTTGTCACAGTTGGGGAGAAGGTTGAAGACACAGAGTTAGTAAATAGGGCACTGAATGGGTTCCCACCTAAATGGAAAACATTTGTCTACGAAGTTTGCACTTGAGAAAACCTTCCTTCCTGGGATAGACTAAGAGATGATTGTATCCAGGAGTAAACTCGGATGGAGTCAAAGGTCAACAAATAGGGTGGTCATAGTGACCATGCCCTTATTGGTCAGGTCAGGCAAAGAAGGGTAGAGGTAAAGGACCCAACAAGGGTAAGATGAAGAGTGAGGAGACTACCTCACATCCAAGGAAGGACTTGAGTAAAACCAAGTGCTTCATGTGCCATAAGCACAGCCATTATGCATCACATTGTCCAGACTCCAAAGAAGGAAGGGTAAAAAGGAAGCAACAGCACCAAGTAATAGCCTCAGCTGAAACTCAGATGAACAAGTTTGCCTCCATGTTCGAGAAGGATTTCTCGATGGTATCTTGCGTTTCTTCCAACACAGTTCCAAAGAACATGTGGTATGTTGACAGTGGAGCAACAAGGCATATGACATCAGCCCAAGAACTATTTTCAACTCTAAAGGAGCACATCTTAGGAGTTTAAGTTGATCTTGGTGATGATGCCAAGTATCCAGTAGCAGGAGTTGGTACCATTCCTTTCCAACTCCAATCAGGTGACTCTTTAGACTCTGATAATGTGATATTTGTTTCTAGTCCCTGGAAGAATTTGCTTTCAGTTTTGGTAATGGAAGATAAGGGCTATGCAGTATAGTTCAAGAAACAACAAGTCCTCATTAGACCAAAGGAATCTACCCTAGGATTAGCTCAGGTGAATTGGGTTAGAGAAGGCAATTTATACAAGTTATAGGGTGAACCTGTACGAGCCCTAGTCCATAGCACATATAACTTGTGCAAGTTACGGCACAAGAGGATGGGGCACCTGCATTACCGAGCATTGCCTAATTTTAAGGAAGATCATCACAAGTCTTCCAGATTTCAGTAATGAGTACCAGGGTGTATGTAGAGGGTGCACGCTTGGCAAGCATGCCAAGGTTGCTTTGCCAAGCAGTGAGCACAGATCTAAGGTGATTCTAGATCTAGTGCATTCGGATTTGTGTGGACCAATGTCAATAGCATCAATAACAGGAAGCATGTACTATGTTTCCTTCATTGATGTCTTCTCTCTCAAAACATGGATCTACTTTCTAAAGACCAAGGATGAAGTCTTCAACAAGTTTCAGGAGCTCAAGGCTCTTATGGAGAACCAAACAAGGAAGAAGATCAAGGTTTTGAGGTCGAACAATGGGGGTGAGGTTTTGACGTATACTTCCAATGATTTCTGCAAGAATGCAAGAATCAAGAGAGAGCTCATTGTTCTGTACAACCCATAGTGAAATGGGGTTGCAGAGCAAAAGAATCGATCCATCATAGGGGTTGCTAAGGCCATGATACATCATCAAGATTTGTTAATGTTTCTATGGGCATTAGCATGCAATGCAACAGTCTACATCTGGAAAAGGTTTCCTCAAATGATTTTGGGGACAAGACACCGAAGGAGGCATTCACTAGTTTGAAGTTGGAGGAGAGTCATTTCCGCATCTTTGGTTGTCCAGTTTATATCCATATATTGGGTAGCAACAAAACATTTGCCCAAATACTTGAGAGGCACAATGGAGTAAGGTCTGTGAGATATCTTGGAGATGGTGAAGTGAAGTTGCAAGGGTATACATACTCAGATTGGGTAGGCAATGCATCAGACAGGAAAAGCACCTATGGGTGTTGCTTCAACGTGAGATCAACAAGATATATTGGCTCAGTCATAACCAAATATTCATGGCACTCAATTCAGGAAAGGCAAAGTATATGGCAGCTAGTACAACGAGTTGTGAGGCCATCTTGCTTTGCAAGTTACTTGAAGGATTGTTTGATCATGAGTTGGATCCCACGATGATCTATTGTGACAATCAAAGTTATATCAAACTCTCTGAGAATCAAGTATTTCGTGATCAATCCAAGCACATAGAGGTCAGATACCACTTCATACGAGACAAGATTTAGGAGCAGTAAAGCTTTAGTATATAGTTATACCCACATATTAGGCATTGGTTCTCTAGTATTCCTCTTCTTTCCACTATTCTCCTTTCCCTTCTTTTGTTAGTTTTTTATTGCTCCAAAAATATTTTCACACTTGTCGAGAGAGCACTTCATGGGGGATGTGAAGGGTGTTTTGGTCTCCTAGCCCCTCCCTTGTTCTGTTTGACATTTAAAGGGCTTGGATTGGGTGAAAACCTTGACTTGGGATCAATATCAGGGCAAAGGCGCTTGTGTTGTGGAGGTTATCAGGCATGTAGGACTTCTTGCGCGTTTGGCAATGTGCCACACCTACTTTGGAAAAGAAGTGCTTGACACTTGGAGGAAGGGTGCTATAAGCCCTAGAGGCATAGTAACATCTTAACACAATTTGAGAAGGAGAGATTGACCTAAGGACACCTTTACTTGGAGGGCACACCACCTTGGGGTTGAGATGACCCTCATGACCCTCATGTTGACAAATGGACACCATAATTAGAGGAATTCTCCATTTGGGGTCTTTGCTTTGTTGACTTAGCCTAAGTTGGTTGTTAACCTCCCACACCTTAGCCTATAAAAGGGACGAGAGAGTCCAATGAGACTTAGAGCCATTAAAGATTGATAGTTAGTGTGATGCTACCTCTTGGAGAATATTGTAGCAAGAGCATTTGTAATATCTTTTGAGTAGCTTGTTGGATGCAAGTGGGAGATCTTGGGGTAAATCACTTGGTGAGATTGCTGGCTTATTTGGGGGCCCCCCCAAGGGTTAGCTTTTAGAGCTTGGTGGGACAGCTTGCTTGGTTAACGTATTGATGGATAGAGTTTGCTAACTTTGCTTGGATTGGCATATACCCTAACTAGGGTTTGGGAAGCATTGTGGAGTTCTTGCTTGATATGAACTGAAAGGACTTGTGTATACCAGCGTGTGATGGGCTGAGGTATTGTACCGTAATTTTTTTTTTGGTAAATAAGAAGTGAATTGATTGCTGTCCTGAATTATTTTTCCAGATCTCATTTTCAGAGCTGAGTTTTCTCTTGCTTGTGGCTGAGTTTTTGAGTTTTATTCAGATCTGGTATGTTTTTGTTTTATTACTGTTGTAAGTCTATATACATTCCAGATCTGTTTTGTTGTTAGATCTATCTCAAGGCTGCTGCTAAATAGATATAATGGTGATGTATTTTGTTGGAACACCCAAAATAAGGATAAGCACGAATGCTCACTTTTTCCATTAAGATGATAGAATATTAATACATCAAATATGATGCTTGGTTTCATCTTCCAAGCTGTCTCTTGGACTCCAAGATGACTTTCCCTATTCACTAGTGACAACTGTGAAAAGTAAATACAATTAACCATAACCTTCATGGATTGGGTTTCCAACATTTCCCCCCTTAATCCAAAGGGGTGTTTGTGAGTCCATGGATATTCTGAAAGAGAGCTGAAATCTGGATGTGAACATCTGCCAAAGGTTGAACATATCCTACTTGACAATGTGACCATGTGCCAAGTAAGCTAGCAGAATAGTAAAAATGAAGTGCTCTCTAAATTGGTGGTTTTAGGATGACCACAAACTCAATGGTTTTGGATGACCACAAATCAAAAAGGTTAGCAGAAGCAACAGAGGCTTGATGTCTTCTACTAAATGGTGGTTTTAGGCTGACCACAAACCAAAAAACTGGTTTTGGATGACTACAAACCAAAAACTAGCAGAAGCAACAAAAGGTGATGTCTTCTACTAAATGGTGATTTTAGGTTGACCACAAACCCAAAAGGTAGTTTTAGGATGACCACAAACTAAAAAGTAGTAGAAGCGGCCAAAGTTGATGTCTTCTACTAAGTGGTGGTTTTAGGCTGACCACAAACAAAAAGGCTAGTTTTAGGATGCCCACAAACCAGTGGGTTTTCTAAAACATGGCTCTAACTCTGTCTTCTAGCTACAGCTTTGAGTCTTGCTCTTGCTCTCGCTCTGGCTTTAGTTGTTGGCTCTATTTCTGACTGTGGCTTAGGCTCACTTGTTCTGGTAGATGATAGGGCTTTTAAACTTGAAGTCTGACTATCAATCCACAATGTTCCCCTCTATCAGATACAAGATGAGAAGCAGGAAAACTTTTTTCGATGTGATGGAAAAAGTCCAGGGTTGTGTCTCCAATGGCAAGATATATTAGAGGGGTAGGTTTGGAGTGGGGTAGGTTTGGAGTGTCAAAACTAGACACAACATCTACCCAGACATCTCATGGTTGTTTTTAGTGTCAAAACTAGGCACAGAATACCACGATCTAAATTATGAATTATTGGAAACACATCAAGCCTTTCAATGGTGAGACCTACAAGGATTTTTTGCAACTTCACCCTTTAATAGTAAAACTCAATCTCAGAAAATGGAGGGTGTCGGTTTCTATTGAGAATGCACCCAACACAATTCAACTTACTTTTGTTTGACACAAAATACTAAGAAGAAACAAGTAAACTTACAAAAACACTATTTACAAGTTACAAATTGTTGTTGAATCGATATAGGCTGTACGAACGCTTTACCTCTGTGGAATTTGAGCCTCTAGTAAAAAGTCCTGCAAGGTTTTAGCATAGTGCACTATAGTTGGTCGAAGAATTATAACAGACAGAATAATATTGCATGTGTTATCACTAAAGTTGAACCTAGACTACTGGGGTTCAAGCTTAAGGAAATCTTAGTAGTAAAAAGAGGTTAATTGGAAAATGACTCTATGGAATCTACTTGATAGTATGTGGATATATAACAGAAGTCAAGCATACTCAAATATTTAAACAGCAGGGAGTATATCAATGTTTTACTATCAGGGATATTGACAATACATAGCTATGAAGCATGACTTTGTGAATATAATGATCCAGGTTCTGTTTTCAAAACATTAAAACAAAATAGTTGCGTATTGATCAAAAGAATCATGGTATGGAATATTAAGACCACACATAGACAGAATGATGATAACATGTACTTTATATATTAAAACAGAAAGGCTCACTGATCACAATCATTTCAAAAAACAGCTATTTCTTATCAATATGAAATAAAACCATATACATGCCTGCCAATCCAGTTCAAAGTCTGACCTCCATCATAGATTCCAACCTCTACTACTTCATCACTGTATGGTATATATACAAAATTGTTTAAAGTTTGAAGTGGTTTCAAGATCCTATTTTCATGGATCGAACCTTTCAAAAATAGTAAAGTTTTCCAACTTTAAACTCTCAAGATATAAACATAAACAAAATAAAAACAACCATCTGCTAGCTGTCGAATCATCAACTAAACTATCTTGGTTTATCAACAAATTAAATGCTTCTAGAAGATTCTGCCAGGACAGTTAAGTCATTAAGAACCTGGGACCTCTTTCGTAACCTGATTCTCCATGGTATCAGAAAATTGTGTATTTCTTGTTGCATTTACAATGTCCTCCAGATTTAAGTAAAAATGAGTGTAGGTCCTTAAAACTAAAAGCTCTCAAATATGTTTTAGTTGATCAAAAAGGTCCCAGGTTCTTAATTACTTAACTGTCCTGGCAGAATCTTCTAGAAGCATTTAGTTTGTTGATAAACCAAGATAGTTTAGTTGATGATTCGACAGCTAGCAGATGGTTGTTTTTATTTTGTTTATGTTTATATCTCGAGAGTTTAAAGTTGGAAAACTTTACTATTTTTGAAAGGTTCGATCCATGAAAATAGGATCTTGAAACCACTTCAAACTTTAAACAATTTTGTATATATACCATACAGTGATGAAGTAGTAGAGGTTGGAATCTATGATGGAGGTCAGACTTTGAACTGGATTGTCAGGCATGTATATGGTTTTATTTCATATTGATAAGAAATAGCTGTTTTTGAAAAGATTGTGATCAGTGAGCCTTTTCTGTTTTAATATATAAAGTACATGTTATCATCATTCTGTCTATGTGTGGTCTTAATATTCCATACCATGATTCTTTTGATCAATATGCAACTATTTTGTTTTAATGTTTTGAAAACATAACCTGGATCATTATATTCACAAAGTCATGCTTCATAGCTATGTATTGTCAATATCCCTGATAGTAAAACACTGATATACTCCCTGCTGTTTAAATATTTGAGTATGCTTGACTTCTGTTATATATCCACATACTATCAAGTAGATTCCATAGAGTCATTTTCCAATTAACCTCTTTTTACTACTAAGATTTCCCTAAGCTTGAACCCCAGTAGTCTAGGTTCAACTTTAGTGATAACAGCACACATATCCAAAAATGCTATAAAATGGAGAACTGTAATAGATACAAAGTGTGTAATAAAACCAATTGAACTACAGTGTGTTCTAAACTCTGACGTGGAGAGAACACAACTCTTGAGAAAGAAACAGAGTAAAGAGTGCTGCTTAAAAAGGTTCTGTTGACCATTCAAAAGGAAATATTCTCAATTCACCATTGTTGTCTTTCAATTCTATGAAGTGAATGTGCATACAACCTGTATGTGGAGGTTGGTTGGCACATACGGCTTGTAGGAAGACCAACAATCACTCGCAAATGGAACACAACAAACAAAGATGGGCCATGTGGAAATGACTCTTGGGTGTCTATCATGCTCCAATGGAGTGCCAATTGCTTCTATGAAGCTTTCTTCTCTTACCAAATTGAATGCCAGTGGTATTTCTACCAACAGAAGTGATAATGCTCATCTGGGGTTGAACACATCTACTCTCGTATTCGGGTCAAAAAACTGAACATTATCTATGTAAAAAATTGCCTTAAAGAAAAACAGATTGCTCCCCACATGCACAAATATTGATCGTGTCAATGACTCAATAGTCGCAAGAGAAGGGCGCTCCCTACACAAATCTTGGTGATCTACCAATCAGTTTAATAGCTAAAATCCTCCTCCGTCTGCCCTTCACATCTCATAGCATGAAGAACATGCTTCCATTTCATGAAATCATCAATTCGCTGCAATTTTGTTGAGCCTATGAGCAACAGAACAAGCATCAAGGATGGATCATCATAGGTAAATCATGGTGATCATTCTGCAATCCGGTGATGAAAGGCACATGGTTCCAATCTCCAAAATCTTCCTGCATGACACTCCCTTGAATCCCAAGATGGTGTCGACGTATGGCAGGCTAATCTTATTCACATTCAACAAAAAGGACAAAAATTGCCATCCGCTACAGGAACGAGAATTGGTGCTTGTGACTCCTCTAAGCAGAAAGATCATGAATCCTCTGAGCAGACAAACCAGCCGACTGCCCAATCCTCCAATTTTACCGAGTTCCGGTGTTGAACAACTTCTTGGTATTTTGCCCCATCAAATTCGTGGGGATATTGCTCACTTTTCACAAATGTCAACTAAGGGTTATGCATCTAAAAGATGTATAGGCTGCGCTGAAATGATTGTGGCAGAATACCATGAAAGATGAATTTGACTTTACATTAGAGTCTATAAATCAACCAACATATAAGGAATATTTTACAGGACTTACAGAATTAATGAATCTTGCAAAGCATTTCAACCTACATTAGTGTCATTCCGCAAGAGTCTTGATGTGATACAACAGACCTAGCCTGGAATGGGCAAGACAGTGACTTTCTGTTCCAGAATTCTGCAGCAACTTGACTATGGCTTGCTGGAATGCCAAGCTTTGGTTCTTGACCACACCCAAGAGTTTCCATAGAAAATCAAGAAGGTCATATCTCAAGAGGAAGGCGATAATCCAAAATAATAGAATGCTATGGACAACAACCATTGCACTGATACCACTGTTGGAACTTGGAACACCCAAAATAAGGATCAGCATGATTGCCCACTTTTTCCATTAAGATGATAGAATATTAATACATCAAATATGACGCTTGGTTTCATCTTCTAAGCTGTCTCTTGGACTCCAAGCTGACTTTTCCTATTCACTAATGAGTAATGACTACTGTGAATAGTAAATGCAATTTACCATAACCCTAAGGGATTAGGTTTCCAACATATTTATGGTGTCTATACTTTGAGATTCCCTAAAAGTGAAGTGTTGTGAGAGATCTGAAGATTCATGCAAGTGTGGTGAAGAAATCTGATTCAGCACTGCAGCTGAAATCTCTATGGTGCAGATCTCTGGCCTCTTGTGAGGTGGAAATTTCCGAATTTCAAAATTTCTACACTTTTAAGGAGTGCACAGATTCTTCCCATAGACCAAATCTTTATCTTTTCTCTACTGCAGATTTCCTTCTCATATGTGGAAGTTGTGCAGGATAAGGGGCTTAGATTGTGATTGTATCCCCATGAATCCTTTGGCTAGGAATGATGATGATCTACATTTTATCAAATTTTATATTTGGATAAACAGCTTTTTATTTAATGAAAACAGAAATTGTCCTCTCTTTGATATATGATGAATCTATGATGAATGAGAACTCTTTTGCATGATTGCCCTCCATTGTTTTTAGATTCAGATTTTGAAATTATTGTATTATAGTAATCAATTCCGTAATTGCCTGATAGATATTCTTCTTATTTCTTCTTCACTCCATCCCCCAAGTGCACTAAAACACAATCATTCTTATAAGCAGATATCAAAGTTGCAATTTTTTTTAAATATACCTCCCTTGAGTTAAAATGGCAAGAACTCAGAAGTGAGAAGAGAAGAAATCAGCTGGTGAGACTAATTCCTCCAAGGATAAAGAAAGAAGAGGTGTAAACAAAGCTACACTTCTACTTCTCTGTGAAGCATACAACCACATCACAAAGGGGTCAGCATTAGAAGATAGGCATTGAAAAACAGTATTTCATGATTCACGAGTAGAGGACACACAGCAAAAAAGGCAGCAAGGATGATGCAACTCAGGGGTGGGATGTTGCAAAACAAAACCCTACTGAAATAAGTGACTCTCAGTGGATCACACCCAAATAACTAGCACAAGACCTCCACTGATACCCGCATACTCCATTTTTCTTGTGTACAGAAATGCTACAATGAAATGTAAGCTTTTCATCCCATAAACAGATTGGCCTTGTGGGCATTAAAATTTAAAAAAAAAACATGTATTCAATTATAGTATATTCTATTCTCTAACAAACCTACATTTGATTGATATCAAAAGAATGTTGTTTAAAATTACATATACTGTTGTTTAAAATTAAGAGTAGAGCAGAACTTTGGCACTCAAAAGGCCACAAAATAAACGAGTTCACAAGATATAAGACATATAAAATCTGTTTCCGAGAAAAAGAATCCACAAAAAAACGCAAATAAGTGCAAGATATCTAATTTAATTCTACAATATCAAGAAAAAATTGAATGAGAATGCATGTCACCTTGTAAATGTTTTGCCAGCAAGTACTTGTTCAATTTCAAAAAGTTTCGATTGACTTTTCTTATTGCCTACTGAAGTAGGTTCTCCACTTTGTTTACGTGCTTCTGTTACAATGCGATTCTGCAATACGGAAGCGCTATAAGTCTTCCCTAGAAAATAAGAGGTTCAAACACAAATTATCCTAAAAGCTTTCAAATCAAAGATCCATGTGTACCTTCTCCACCAAAAGTTGTAATGTATCTCAATTTTAATTTTAAATGTATACAAGCCAAGACAACTGTTTCCAATATTTCTCTGAAGCAGTCCATTGCTGTAAGTGGTAAAATACAAATCAATCAGACAAAATGTCCTTACCTCCACTGCTGCCACTACTTGAACATTATCTTCCTGTTCCTCCTCCTCTGCACACAATGCATTATTCATCTCTTTAAAACAAGAAAATGGACTATAAAACAAATAGATATTTAGCAGTTCAAGATTTGTGGATAAAATGCAACCTAAATTGAAACACCCAAGTACTAAATTGTTGAAGGACAAAAAAAACCGACATTTTCCTTTCGCTGCAAAAACAGTCATAGATGTTTTATCTAGTTCAACTTTATTAAGCCACCTCTGTGTCAAATCTTAAGTTTTATAATTCGATCTTTTAAGCAATTTAGTGTTTGTTGCCTCTTTGAATACTTCAGCGTGTTCTAGAAAACCATACTTCCAAAGGAAGCCCTGAGGATTAGCTCAAGCAATCATGATCCAGACGTGAGATCTCTCCCCCCAAATTTGGGGAGATCACGGGTTCGATTCTCTTGATCCCCTCCAGGTTAGGCTCCATAATCATGTCCAACAGTTTACCCCATTTAACCTCCATGAATCATGAGGACATACTCGGGAGTCGGAGGGTTTTCCTCCGGACTATTCCTCAGGTTACAATTTAAGGAAAAAAAAAACAATACTTCTAAAGGAAATCTCAAGATTAGTTCTGAATTTAACTGCTATAACCTCAGTTAAGGACCAGTTAACAGTCTCTGTTCGATTGAGCATATATCACTGGATCATAATTGAAATATAAGATGCTCAAAATATTATTCAATATAAAAAATCGTATAAAATAGTCAAAGGGAAGACCCTTGGTTACACCAGACGTGAGATCTCTCCCCCCAAATTTGGGGAGATCACGGGCTCGATTCTCTTGATCCCCTCCGGGTTAGGTTCCATAATCATGGCCGACAGTTTACCTCATTTACCCTCCATGAATCATGGGGACATACTTGGGAGTCGGAGGGTTTTCCTCCAGACTATTCCTCGGGTTACAATTTAAGAAAAATAAAAACAATACTTCTAAAGGAAATCTCAAGATTAGTTCTGAATTTAACAGCTATAACCTCAGTTAAGGACCAGTTAACAGTCTCTGTTTGATTGAGCATATATCACTGGATCATAATTGAAATATAAGATGCTCAAAATATTATTCAATATAAAAAATCGTATAAAATAGTCAAAGGGAAGACCCTTGGTTACACCTCTTGAAAATAACACAATATAATTTTATTGATGTCCAATGAATGACTACAAAAGTAGGTCAATGTTGCTTCTATTTTAAAATTGAGGTCAAATATCTGCTAAAAATTACTAAGAAGTTAGGCCCTAATGTCAAATTACTATAAGAATATGGTAAAACATAATGTTCTGTGGGAAATGACAGAACTTGGTATAGTTGCAACTACTCCCAGAATGATGTACTAAAATGGCATGCTGCATGATTCTACTAAAAGTAGTACATTCCTTTAACATGAATGTGAGTGGGAAGTGGTAAAAGCCAAAATTGTAAAACCTTACTGCATCCCATGGCCTGGTCAACTAAGATTAAGACACTAGTACTACTACAGAAGTACAAATTAATGTGGCCTATCGCGCCAAGGGTTAGCTCAATCGATAGGACCATACACAAAGGCATTTTGTCGATGGAGAATCATAGGATCCAATTCGATCAAGACTCTCAAGGTTACCAGCCACTCTTGCAGCTGGCGGTTGACACTGTCCTCCATCCAGATATTCCGGAAAGAGGAGGGGAATCCCACAAAGTTTTCTTTCAAATAAAATTAAAAAATTAAAAAAAAATGCTGCCTATGGAAGGCCCTATTTAGTGTACTCTTGTTGAAATCCAATCATCTTAATAACTGCGTAGGCTCCCAGTGATTTGGAATTATTTTTTGTAATTTAAAACATAAGAGTATAGAAGTTGTCAATTGGGTCTAGCCCAAGTGGTTGTGGGATGGAGTGTTATCCTCCACACCCAAGTTCTATTCCTGTAAGTGACATGTTGAGCTCATAATGAGACATGTTGTTGACTTGGCCTTGTGCCCAGGAGAATCTAGGGTTTACCATGGGTACCATCCACGAAATGAGGGGAAGTGCTCAGGGGTTTTCCACACGATAATTTACTGAAAAAAACAAAAGAGTATAGAAGTTGCCTTTAACAAATAGGGAAACCATCACTAAAACAATCTATAGCGATATACCCTAATTGTTAAGGGAATTTAACAGCATGGTAGTACACTGACAATCTGGAAAGTGATCCTAAACTACCAGCGAGTTTCTATTATCCCTTTATATAATATCTGTAAATTTGCATTGCGTCTCGATTTCTTGTTTCAAGGTTCCTAGGTCCCTACTGGGAGCAAAAATCATATTGTTCTTGAGGTCTAGAATTTTTGCGTGCAATGAATGACTAAGTGGTTAGATAGTTCCTTGTGCTTTGGCATCCTAAAGACCTTGGTATCCTAAACCAGATTTTTAAGATTAAGATTCTTAGTCTCACTTTTGAAACTCAATTCACGAGGTTGTAAGCATCACCTAGTAATTGATCCACTCTCATGATCAAATCTTGTATGTGTACTTCTTGCAGCTGCTCAAATTTATGTGCCAAATCCTTGAGTTGATCTACTTAAAACACTAGAACCTGCCTAGTATCAATGCCATCATTATATGCCATTCAACCTATTAGTACACCCTTGGGATGCCACCATGAGGCACATGGCGAGTTGGGTTGAAGCTCACACTGTGTGAGTAGAGATGATGGTGGGACCAAGGGACCTACAGGTAGGGGAAGATGGGGTGGGACTATAGCTAAAAGAGTTATGGTCGAGGGAGGAGAAAGGAATGATAATGGCGAGGAATGAGGATGTATAGGGTAGGAAGGTAAGGGAGAAAGAAATGGAGCAGGGCTGGGTCATGAAGGAGGATGCATAGGGAGTGAGGGGTGGGGATGCAAGTGAGCAGCAAGAAGTGAAGGAAGATAGGGTCATGGCTGAGAAAAAAGGGGAGAAAGGGGTAGTGGAAGAGAGGAAAGGCAATAAAAGGGTAGTGGGTGTTAAGAAATCTGTCCTCAAACGCACAGCTACAGATTTCTCCAAAAAAGCCTTAAAACTCAGTCAACCACTTAACAATACTCTGGTCTTAGTCTTCTACAGTCATAGGAAAAATTCAAATCATATCACATGCTCATATTCCATATAACAGTAAGCTAAAACACATATGTTAAGCACATTTGCAACGGAAAATAACTTAGGAACAACAGACTGTAACAACACTTTGACACAGAGATGTTGGTCAACAATGACCCTTAAAAAACACCCTTGGGGGAAAACCAATCAAGAGAGAAATATTATTGAGCTCATGAAGTTGTTTGCACAGAATTTACAGCAGAATGCTTTCAGCAAGAAAAAACACTGTACTTATCTCACACAACAATCCAACACCACCTCAAAAAACGTGCCCAGCTTGCTACACCTTTTACTGCACCAATACAGACTATATGGCCCAGTACAGCAGTAAAAACAGCACTGTAAGTCCTCATTTTCTGGGATTGGAAAGCTGCAAGTACAATTCAACTTGGTACAGATTTACTCCAGCAATAAATGCACCTCATCCTCCTCGATTTCTATGCACCATCCCTTGCTATATGGCCCAGCAATAACTGCTGTAAAACCCTATCTTCTCACTGTACGGCCCAGACTTTGCTGCCAAGATTTCTCCTAGGGATGTGTGTTCCCACTCATTGGGAAAAGTGCACCCTTTCTCTCTCTTGCTCAGAAAATGCACCCCCCTTCTTGGAATGCATGCCCTTCACTAGCTGCTGCTCCTTCACTCTTCCTTAGCTCAAGCTCTCTCTCTTTCTCTCTTGAAATGTGTGCCTCTCACACTTCTCTCCAAAACTCTGTCTTGGAATATGTGCAAATGAAGTCTCATGAATCTTTCTCAGTAATGTAACTCCTTTGTCTTTTCAACTTCCACGGCTGACATTTGATCTTGGCCACAAGATCAAGGGCTGTGTTTTAATCTCAAGTTCACTTAAATCACTTAAGTGAACTATATAAAAACACATCACTTTTCGAAAAGTCATTTTTACCCTAAATTAAATAAAAGTACACTTTATAATATAGTCACTTTATATCACTTTATAAAGTGAAAGTCACTTTAATAGAGTAGATCTCACTTTAAAGTTATAAAGTCACATCATAAAGTACTTTAATAAATACACTTAATAAAGTCACTTCATGACATTTAATGAGAGCCCATCATCTTGGATCCCTGCACCTAGCACCTGATGCAAGAGTACCTCCCTGGTACAAAAACTAACAATGGGGGAGAGGAAAAGGGAGAAGGGGGTAGTGGGGGAGAGAAAAGGGAGAGCGAGGTAAAGGGAAGGGGAGGTCAATGTTGTGGAGGGGAGGTCAATGTTGTGGAATAAGAAGAGGCAAACCAAGAAATCACTACACGTAGAGATGAAGTCTTGAGTCACAACTTTACAAGCAAAGGAGAGAATGTGAGAGGCTCGAAACAAGCAAGGAATATGCACCTAGGGCCTGTAAGGACATCACAAGGAGCAAGAGGGTAATGTGGCAAATTGCCAAAGGTACATGCTATTGATTTACTCTGTCAATAAAACAATAGACTACTTGATGTTTGTCGGATTGTGATCTAGAGGCAATTGGGGTGATTGCTATGAGGATGACCCTGCGTGGTGTGCGTTGGATGGGGCATATGTGGTTGGGTCTTACCTATCAAAAAGGGTCATTATGTTATCTAGCGAACTATGATCTCATATGTTGATCCATAAATAATAGGCATAAGGCCTATCTGTTTCACCAACATGAAACCTTCATGGAGTTAATAATTCAACCGGTCCCTACAACTGATTATAAGCCTGAAATTATATCAATGTCTATAAATGATTTAGTTCCAGCCTATGTCTCTTTGCTTCTTCAGCTTTCAAATGTTTTATTTATTTATCACATTGTCTAAACCAATGCCCAATGGGCTCAATTCCATTTCCTTTGGGTTGTTGACTATTCAAAGGACATTGTCTTGTGCTGCAAATTCCCAACACTTATTTTCTCATTGAACAAAAAATTGAGCAACTTTGTTTATAGTTCAATTAGAGAAAGCATAACACAACAACATTCTTTTCCAAAGCAATGATTTTCTCTTTCATTTCTTAATGGTAAAGTAAGGCACAATGTATATGAGAACATATATATGCTCTAAATGGTGTCTATTCACTTACAAATGTTGTTTATGCTTGTCATATAACCCAGGACCTCATCGCATCACTTCATTCTGTTATTCTGCCATTTTACAACATTCCAACGGGTCATTTGGCAAAGGAGGGCTTAAGAAGGTTAAGTGTGAGCTTTCCATACGTGGTTGGCCATGGTCTGACCCCTTGATTTTGCTCTTGGAAGTATTAAGGCTTAATGGCATTGTTGACTGCCCTTTGTTGGGGTTTTTAACCCTGGGGTTGGTGTCCGAGGCTTCCAGGGTTAGGTCATTGGGTCACATGACCACCACCCTTTTTTGCTTTGAGGGGGCTATTATTTCATCCAAGGAGGTCTTTCCTTGATCCATCACCCCTCTCACACCCCACTTGGACTTTCTCTAAAGCTGATCTGACCCTCTCTGACCAAAACGACCCGTTGATGCTTTTATGATCGATCAAGCCTCAAGTTAAGGCAAAGGGGGCGTTGAGGGACATTTTTCATTATTTTGGGGTTAGTAGGGGCATAACGTCCCCCTTGGCTCACTCTTGCAGTCACAGTGAAGCCTTGGCTTGCTTATTTTAGTGTTTTTCATCAGTTTATATTGGTTTTAGGCCTTAGTCCCCAATAGGTGGGTGACATTACCTAATTTAGTCTTATGTTGGAATATTTTAATATTATTTTATTTTAAGTTTAAATTGACATGTAGGCTTGATCAAATTTAAAGTTTTGTGATAAAATGGATATATATATCCATTCAAAATTTAGTTGTAAAGCACAAGACTTGGGGACAAAACATTATGTTTATCATTTTTCTCTTACTCTATGGGCTAAGAAAGTGATGCGCACTGTTGCCGCCGGAACACACACACAGGGGTTATCGCAGCAGAAATCTTCATGCTGCTTAGGTGAGTTCCTTGGGGACAAGTTTCAAGTTGAGATACTGTCACTCAACACTCAACTCCTCCGTTTAGGGAGAACTCCTAACGAAGCCAAGGGGGGTAGTCCCTATGAGTTACTAAGGCAGTTTAAGCTTTAGGTTTGTGATTGGGTAAGTTGTGTAAGAGTTTTGAGATAAGAGAAACAAGATACTGCAGATAAAATTTATAATTGAAACAATAGCATATAATATTAAGATGTGAAAATCATTCAACACATAAAGCATATAATCTTGACCAATGCTTTAAAAAAATAGATTTATAATATGAAAGACCAGTGTTGAGAAAAATGGAGTCAAAAGATGTTGTTTGTGAAAATAAAGATTTTTTGCAGTATGTCTTGGTTCACTTTAGTTAAACGAAGCAATGAATAGTCTAAGATCCCAACAACAAATGACTTTGAAAAATAAATTATGACAACAGCTTATATGATTTCAAACACCATTCATGACAATATGCGAAAATTAACCATGCAAGCAAAAAGAATGATGAATGAAATGTAGAGTGCTTGAATGAATTGGGATGCTAGTGTGGTCTCAGTGAAAGTATTGCAGAGTCTTTGTTGGTAAATTTTAGAATTATTAATGAACTTGATTAAGGAGTGGGTAAATTTGGGGTTTGGCCCAACAAATCAAATTCCCTTGAATTGAGCGTTTAAAGCAGTTATACCAAGTGTCCAACGAGGAGAGGCATAACCTACTTAAAGTAGCCTCCTTACTCTGTAGTAGTCCCTCTTTACGACCTCCTGAATTCTTAAGAAAATAATTTGTATGGATTTTCCTATTAATCTAGTCACCAAACTTCATTTCTAATATCACCAATCTAGATCGGACGAACCCAAGTATGGTGTAGAGCATACGGGAAGCAAGGCCTTAGTTTATTTTTAAGGATTTTAGACCCCAAGAATCTCTTTCCAGTTCTTATGAACTTTACTCGGGAAAGCCAGGGGGGTTAGAAAAAATAACTAAGAAGCAAAACAACATAAAAGCAAAAGTTTTCTAATTACTACACTGCTCAAATCTTTCCCTTTCAGTAATCGGTATAGTGCAGTGGGTTAGTATCAAATTACTTTGCAAAATAGTAAAGAAATATTGAATGTAAAGTATACTATCTGCAAAAAGCAAGATGAACAAAACCTAAAAAAAGGAAAAAGGACGCATGCACCAAAATCAGTGCCAAACCCCCCAGGGAGGTTTGAGGTGTGGGTGCTGGGTAGCCCACCTGCTTTCTTTTTATTTGTGATTTACAATGAATTTTTTTAAAGCAGAAAATGCCTTGGATCTTTATAGATTTAGATCCAAAAGGCTTACACAATGTAAAGGGTAAATGTCGGATGAAGCTAGGAAGCTCCGGGAAGCTTTGGATTGGCCTCAAACTTGATTTTTTGCCACTAAAGTCCAAAAACCTGCTAAAACAAATTTAGGACAGCGAACGAATTAGTGTTTAAAAAGGCCCAAAATCACTTTAATAGTGATTTGGGTGAACTAGAAAAATTATTGAAAGAACTCTAAGTTAAACTACTTACAAAAATGACTAAAAGAACTCAAAAGGACAAGTCCTTTTGAGGATCTTGGCTTGCCTTTGAGGGAATCCAATGAAGACACTTAGAATGCCAAATAATAATTTTAAACCCGAAGTAATTAACCTCTAATTTAAGCCTTTAAATTTCCCAATAAAATGACTTGCAAGAAGTAAAACTACTCAATACTAGATCTAACTTGTAAAATGAAACTTTTCTTGAAGATGTAGATCTAGAAACTCACATCAAATCTACTTATGATATAGATCTAAGCTATAGATTTGAATGCTTGCTAAAAAAAATTGAAAAATGAAGTTCTTTGAAATTTGAAGGAGAAAGAGAGAAGAAGCTTTGTTTATTGCCGGAAAGATCAACCAAGAGGCTTCTTGGTGGGATGTCTAAAAGAATTTGCTTGGAGACAAAAGAAACAAGCTAGATCAACTCTTCATCCAAGTTACGCTACCTGCAACCTGATCACAAAATTGAACACATACCCGTGAGATCCGATAGTATATATAAAAGAGAACAAATGAACATGCATATAAACTTATAAGCATGTAAAATATAGATCTCTAATCACATATATCTAAAGAAGAAATAGCAAGTAAGCTTACTAACTATCTCTTTTCTATCAACTGATAACAGCCCTATCAAGATCGGATTCACAAGATACATACACAAGAAATGTAAAACTTCACAAGTTACCTCGGCATGAAACCATGACAATGTTCATCCAACACAATGGCACCACACACTTAGCCTCCAAAGCTTTTGATCTTATTCCAACAATACAAAAAATGAAACAATTACAATCACAAGCCTTCTCCTTGACTCTAACTAGTTCAAAGGAGAGAAGAGACTTGTTTAAATAGAACGTGGGAGAAGGTTGGGCGAATGGCTCCATGAGGAGGGATGGCGCATCATATGAGAAATAGGGGGATTGGTGTCCCATTGATTGAGAAATAACTGGGATTTGTGTGATGAGGTGGGCACCACACCTCTACAAAAGGTGTGCCCCCTCTCCTTGGAAACTCTATCCAACAAATGTAAACTGCCCACTTCATGTCACACGAGCTCTTTGGAGATATGCACCTCCTCCCTTCAAGGGATAACTCGACATCATCAAACTTGATTGGGAATCAACGTGATTTATGGTTGATGAGGTGGGTGCCACCTCAAAGGGAGGTGCGCCTCCTCTCCTTGGTAACTCCTCCCACCAATGGGAATCGCCCAACAAACCTCACATGGAGTTAAGAGAGGATGGCGCATCCAAAAATTTAAATCAAATGATATCCTTTCAATTTGACACTTTAATCAAATGCTTCTACTCTCTAACTAGTTGCCCTTCCTTTGACATGGCATGCCAAGTCATTTGGCACATGCCTTTTGACCTCTTTTTTAATATTTAATTTTTTTGACTTTGAGCAATTTGGGTCTTTTTAGCAATTAAATGCCAAATTGTCGCATTCTTAAGGAAAAATGCTCCTAGAGGCGAAGTAGTCACCTGAAACACGAGAAAAGTGGGTACTAGGATAAAGAGGACGCTCTGAGCGTCAAAACGAGCATCCCCACGGCAAATTCTGCCTCCGGATCACACTTTTATTACAATTTGAAATTTTCCATTTAAACCATTAAAAAATGGCCTAAGTTTACGGAAAAATAAAAATATTTTCTTCGGAATTTAAAAAAAAACCTTGGGGGACCTAGCACATGTCCATGCGACTCAATTTTAATATCTCGCATGGTAATATACATTGACACCTGAACTCTAATAACCTCCCAAGATCAAGAAATCATGCCAACCACCCCAACTTTGGAGGTGTGAGTGAAAAACTCGAAAATTATATGTCGTTTATTCAACAACATATAATTGACAAGGGAAAAAACACTCTGGGCTAGTCGGATTGATAACTGTCTTAGGAATGCCGAATCCTTTACAAAACCATCATGCTATGACATTTTTTTACAATTTCCCCACAGGGCATGGACATGTGAATTTATTAAAAAAAAGGTCAAGGTGGCCTGCTAAGACTTCTGGTCTTCTGATTATGAACAAGTAAACTTGTTCTATCTTCACAGGCTCACTTGAAATCACCTAAGTGCAACTTAGCTGATAACATGCACCACTTGAGGAAGTCTTCTCTTTGGTTTAAGGCAAAATCTGAAAGTGTTCTTTGATTTCAATGCACATGCTAAAGTGATGCTAGAATTGTTAGATAAACACATGCACAAGGAGGTATCTAGGGCTTCTATCTTGATCTCTCTTTGTTAAAAGTTGATAAGTTCATACTCTTTGTGTATCGAATGGTAGTCTTAGTGCTGCTGGAGAACGTGCTGGAGAATTTTCTCTAATTTGGGCTTCTTATCAGCCTTTTTGTCACCTTGGTATGCTGGAGAACGTCCTCATTGAAGGAGTTCTCCTTGGCTTGGGCCTTGGATCTCTGGTTTAGCCCTTACTAGACTCCATTAATGAGCCCTACAGGAAGGAAGCCCTAGTTTGTAAAACCTTGGAGAGACATCTCAGTAGGGAGGCTGGTCACCTTCCCTTATGCCCTAGGGTTTGAGGTAGCACCTTAAAACCCCATTTCATGTCAATCATATTCAAAATTTCAATGTTTTCATATGTAAATACTTGCATTTCATGGTTAATTAGTTAGTTTTAGATCTGCATTTTTATTTCTGAAAACCCTAAAAATCAGAAATAAAATTCTAAAAATCCAAAAAAAAATCAAAATCCAAAAATTTTGATTTTTCCTAAAATTTCGGCCCTCCTACAATTTCAGCCTGCTTAATTTAAGACCCCCTACAATTCCGGCCTGCCTTTTTTAAAAATTTAAAACTAAAAATTAGTTGTTTTTTGCAATTTTTAGGCCTTGGATCTCTGGTTTTGCCCTTGCTAGACTCCATTAACGAGCCCTAGAGGAAGGAGGCCATAGTTTGTAAAACCTTGGAGAGACATCTCAGTAGGGAGGCTGGTCAAGTTCCCTTATGCCCTAGGGTTTGAGGTAGCACCTTAAAACCCCATTTCACATCAATCTTATTCAAAATTTCAATATTTTCATATGTAAATACTTCCATTTCATGGTTAATTAGAGTTAGGTCTGCATTTTTATTTCCAAAAACCCTAAAAATTAGAAATTTTTAAAAAATCCAAAACACATTCAAAATCCAAAAATTTTGATTTTTCCTAACATTTCGGCCTTCCTACAATTTCGGCCCCCATTTTTTTAAAATTTAAAACCAAAAAATAGTTGTTTTTTTGCAATTTTTAGGCCTAGCCAGGGCTGCGACTTGCTTTGCTCAGCCTGCTAACCCAGGGGAGTCATCCTCGGTCTGCTTCTTTTTGCAGCAAGCCTTAAGACTGCCTCGGCCTCCCTTGAGGAGGTCTCCTTCACCCACAGCGAACTTTTATGGTGGTTTTCCAAACCTTTTAACAGCTAAATCCACACCAACTGACCCTGTCAAACTATCATCTCAGACCCCTTCCTTCAAACTGATATGAACACCTTTGGTTACTAATGTCACAGTGCTATGAGAAGTCTCTAAACCTACTGGTTTAAGTGGTTGTCCTTATGATTTATGTGCATGTTCGTAAGCTGCTGTTGATACTGATATTCATTAATACATCAGACCTGAAAGTGACTTATTAGTACAAGTGTACTCTCTGTGCATTGAACACATACTGTTATAACTTGGCAAAATATACTGATGGTTTATAAGCTAATATGGGACAGAGGTTTGAGGTTTGATTTAGACTGTTTTGTTATGCTGGTGCACTTATAATTTCATGCAAACAACATATATTGAAACTGCTGTTGCTCACTTCAGTCCTCATACACACTGAAAATAGCACTTGTTAAATCTAACTCTTCAATAGTATATCTTCTTCATCTTTTGACTCCCATTATCCATATATAACTGGTCATTGTTATATATTGCACATTGAAACATATACTTAGTCAAGACTGTGTTTGCAGGTGACATATAGGGTTCTTCCCCTTGGGAACACTATTCCCGAAAAAGTGAACAAATCTGAACCGAGGTGACATTGAGTTCAGATCTCGCATTAAGTTGCCTAACTAACCCTGCTAGTTCATTCGGTAACACACTGAATGACATTGGGTTCAGATCTCGCATTAAGTTGCCTAACTAGCCCTGCTAGTTCATTCAATAACACATTGAATCATCAACAAGGGCATGAATTGCTCGTGCACATATATAAAACAAAACTGCTTCTTTAACATTAAAGTTATCTCAACATTGGTACATGTGAATATTCAAATATTGAAAAGCATCTTTAAATGTTATTATTGAGGAAATGAACAGCTACTGTTTTCAACTTTTCTCCTATAATAATTTCCAATGCTTAATTAAGTAGCTCATACTTGTGAAACAACATTCAATAATTAATTATTTATGAAGGTGTGAAGTAAGAACCATGTATTGGAGTTTACAGGCTAATAAATTAAAAGTAATAACATGTCAGGAATGTATTAAAACGAAATTGGATGGCAAAAAGGCTGAAGCTTCGGGGCACATGATTTGCTTGGACTGTTGAACATGACATACAGTCTATATGCAGCCAGTGCTTTCAAGACAGTTGTTTCAAGTATGAATGGAAGTATGAGTGACTCAATCCAACTTCTGGAGATGAACCACACACTAGAAGACATACAACCCATCAATTGCCCAGCTACCTGAGAAGGAAAGAAATTGCTAATTGCAAAGAGAATGGATTAAAATTTAGCTCAATAAGTGCAACATCTCTATTATTACAGCCACAGATCTCATTAGACATAATTAAATGAGCGACCTGTATCCCCTAGCTATTGTAATTATCAAAACAATCAACAAGAAGTGATTTCCAGCAAGAATCAATCTAATACGGTCTGAAATTCTCACACCAATTCACTAAAACACAGCTGAGAACCACAAAACTAACAAATCAAGAAAATAACTCATGATAGACACAAAAAATTTGTCCTAGAAACCCAAACAGAAAAACCAGCATTCAAATGACTTTGGTCAGTCTTTATTTCTCAGCAAATTTGCAGGTTTACAACTCAATCTGGCTCTATGGTTCATTTGCAGTATTCTTACAGGAATTATAACAACAATCCCTTAAAATCTCTGCCAAAGAACCCCTTCTACATTGCTCTACCTCAGCTTACAGGAGAAATGTACTATGTTGGGTGTTATCCACTATAAGTTGCACTTAGGTGGATTTCCAATGAGCAGTCAAAGACTTGAACAATTCAATTGTTCATCACATGTGTTCAAAAGTTCAACAGGCCATTTTTAGGTCCTTTTGTAAAATTTGCATGTCCAGAGTCCCAGACTCCAGACCCCCTGGGGGGAATTGTAATAAGTTAGTTTAAGCATGGTATTTTTGTAACAGGCTTGGCTTACCTTAGGTTTATCTATCAAGAGGATACTCTGGAGTGTTTTTTCCTTAGGAACTATGCGTTGCGCTTCAGTGGCGTATAATTCCTGAGTTTTTCACTCACACCTCCAAACTGAAGTATTTACCATGGTGGTCGAACTTTAGGAGGTTATTAAAGCCTATGTGTCTATGTATTTTTTACATGCTACCCATCAATAATGAGTCGTATGGTCATGTACTAGGTCCCCTAGGAGTTCGAGTCAGTTCCGACAAAAATAATTTTTCTCGTAAACTTAGGCTATTTTTTAATAGTTTAATTGGAAAAATAAAATTGTTATAAAAGTGCGGTTAGGAGGAAGAATTAGACATGGGGGTGCTCGTTTTCTAACTCAGAGCACCCACTTAACTCCTAAACCCACTGTCCTAAGTTTTCGAGTAATTATTTATCTCCAAAATTGAATATTACTCGAAAATAGTAAAAAAGACCAAAAAAAATGGAGAAAATACAGAAACCTACAATTTTTAAAAACTCAAAAACATGCCGACCGCGAGTTTTATGAGTTGGCAAAGTAAAGTGGAGGCGCGCATTTCCTCATAGAGAGGGTGCAACTCTCAAGAAAAAGATATCAGTTGTAAGATAAAGCAAAGAAGTGGAGTTAGGAATTGGAAAGAAGCTATTTTTCAGCCTTTCCAATCCATTACAACTCATTCCAAGTTGTATACAACTCATCAAGTGTGTTTCTCTCTTGGCAAGTGCACCCCCCCCTCTGGCTCTCTCTTTTTTCTATTTAAGCAAGGTTACTTCACTCATTTGAAAGGAAGCATTGAACCTCTGCTCTTGTAATTTGTTTATAATTCTCTTCAGAATAAAATTGAAAGGCTTTGGAGGCCATATGTTGTGCAGTTGTCCCATTTGATGTGCGTTTGGTTGATGTTTTGAGGTGATATCTAGCTAATCACTTATTATTTTGCAATAAATGTAGATTTATCTAGCTTGGACGACCTTTGTGCCCATAGTATAAGCATTCATTGTATTTGATTTGCTTATAAATGCTTGATTAATTAGAGATAGTGAAGCAGCAAGTGTATTCAGTTGTACTAATGCCCTTCTAATCTCTGTTAATTACGTATTCTAGATTTAATCTTTTTTTGCAAGTGTTTGTGACAGTGCAAGATAGAAATCCGAGGGAGGAGGTTGAGCTCAGTTGCGTCCTCATCCACCTTCGGTGTTGGTTGTCTTGGTCTAATCGTTGTTGAGTTGCAGGCATCTTTGGTTCTCTACTCTTTCAAAACCAAAGTTGGGTTCTTGTTTCTTCTATGCTATTATAATCAAAAAAAAAATCTCGGTTCCCTTACTCTTCAACAAGTAGATTATTTTTTAAAGTTTAGCATACATCTCTTGTTGCATATTTTATTAGATCAAAAGAAGCATTTAAATTCATATTTTAAGCTTGCATCTAGCATTAAAACTTAATACTTGTGCCTCATAAAAAATTTATTTAGTCTTCAAGAAGTATTAAGTAGTTGTATTTTTTTGTATTATTTAACTAATCTAGTAACATTTCTGCTATTTTAAGCTTGCTGATTTTGCACAATTACAGAAAGAAAGAGAAAGAAACTCTTGCCAAATTTCGAAGATTTTAGCCATCGAGAGCCCAGAGATCCCCTCTTTCTTCTAAGTTTCTCTTCTTAACTATTTGTAAGCCTTCTTGATTCGATTTACAAGAATCAAAGGCCTTCTTAAAGCTAAAAGCTTTTCTGTAACAAATTGCAATAAAGCAAGTGGGCTACACAACGCCCGTATTCCATCCCCCCGAGGGCATTCGCGTTTTTTCCTTTTCGTGGCGTGATTTTTTCTAACACTTTGTGCAGGTTGTATACTTTGATTGAGTAGTTTCATTTTATTTTCTTTTCATTTTTGCAAATAATTAAATAAATCCAATCTCATTGCCACGAAGTATGCTCTCACCTCCACATAAAGGCATTGTCGATTAGTGGTGGTTGATCAGAAAGTGACACATAGATTGATAAATATATCTGTTTCTTTTCTAAGTTATTTTTGTTTAGCATTCTTTATTTCCAGCACTCAAATTTGAATGAACATTTTGTTGTCTCTCAAAGTATGCT
The DNA here is from genome assembly GCA_027924585.1 of Larix kaempferi. Lineage (NCBI taxonomy): Eukaryota > Viridiplantae > Streptophyta > Pinopsida > Pinales > Pinaceae > Larix > Larix kaempferi. The sequence continues at coordinate 12,428,328 of BSBM01000486.1, forward strand.
CTTTCCCTTTGCGAGCATTGGCCTGGTCCTGGGGAAATCAGAAAAGAGTGCAACAACTTATTAATTCTTAAACATCTAACTAGGAACTCACATTAATAAAATCAAGAACCCTCAACATATTGAAAATCCGGCACTCGAACATTAAGTAACGTGTGGGGAAATTTCTCAAAAGAAGTGGGAACCACTGGAGAGTGACCTCAGGGCACCGTTAGACTACATCCTTGTTGGTGGAGTGTTGAACACGCCCTCAAAACTCCGCTCCAGCCCACACATCTTTGTGAAGAGCCACCTCTGCCTAATTTCCGAACATTACTGCTTGTACCTCACAGTATATTTGGAGCTCCCACTTTCCCTTTAATTAACTCATCCTTCAATAATTCCTAAAATTGACCAAGAACACAATTGCAAAACCTTTGCTTTTGCAGCAACACTTACTTTGACTCCACGGCACTGGTCTTTGATATTTGTTATTCGCTTCATTCAATTAAGCTATATTTTGTCGTGATTATTATATTCATATATGTTGTATAGTTGATTTCATCTTGCAATCGTCTTGATCAATGTTTTAATTCCAAAAAACTCTTAAATAACAATTTTCATCCAAAAGAACTAAGTACCTAAAGACTTAGTAACATTAATAGGGTCTAACCCCCCTTGGCTTCGTTAGGAGTTAGGCCTAAATGGAGGAGTCAATATCAAATGACAGTACTTGACTCAAGACTTGTCCCCAAGGATGCATCGAGCAGCTTGAAGATTTCTACTGTGTTAACCCCACGTGCGTAAGAGGTGGCAACATTGGGTTCAACTAAAAGACCAAGCATCCCCAACTGTTCAGCTTCCCCTGAGTCCAACACTTCTCTTCCTTTTTGTCTTTTTTGGTAGCACTTTAATGTTTGGTTCTCCTATGTTTTATTTTTCTTTCTTTGTCTTTTCTTCTTTAGTATTTTTTTTATTTTCATGCTTGTTTAGGCATAGTGACGTTAATTGGCCGGGTGGATATAGGTTGTGTTAGTGTGGGGCCCTTCACACCATTAACCGCCTCTCCAATCTCATCATCTATCTATGCAACCATGTACCTCTCTTCTGTCAACAGATTGTTGATTTGTTGCGAACCTTGCATGAAAATGAGTCGTAGCCATTTTGAATTCCTTATGCGGTACCAAATTGAGACCATGTGAGCCTAGTTACGAGTGAGCCCTGAGCTTTGCCAGCTGAAAAATCTAAAAAAATATGCTGCCCAGAGTCAAACTGCAGGCGGATTGAAGGAATTTACCCTAAAATGGCTGCAAATTTAATCAAAGAAAACAATCTGCACTGTGCTACTAAAAGTCAGCAGCCAAACCTAGGAACCCCTACTTGTACAGAGCCAGCTACAGCTCAATTCCCCCACGTGGAAAATGACCGCAATTTACAAAAATATCACTCTGTTTTCTGCTACTAAAAGTTACCAGATGCCTGGACTTCCCATGTTAACAAGGTCAAGTCTAGCCCAAATATACGACGAGGAGCTCTGCGAACAGCAATATGCTCAGATTCTCTTACTCTTTCGCACACGGATTGTCTTGGAAAATTTTCAGAAATTTTAGATATCAAATTACAGGACTCTGCTAGAATTTGCCCTAAGATTCAACAATCTGAGAGAACAGCCCCCCTGCCGGAACAATCTTAGCTGCCACGTGGTAAATCCAGTTAAAACCAAATCATTCATTGGCGTGCCACATCGCACGCTGTTTAAAACTGCCTTGACTTAAATCTGCTTTAACCTAACGGCCGGTTTAGAACACATATCAAATTGAGGGCACGATATTATTTGCCCTAAGATTCAACAATCTATGAGAAAAGGCCCCTGCCGGAGCTACCTTAAAACTGTTACGGGACAATTCTCGGTAAGAACAAGCTCATGCATTGGCGCGCCATGTGGCACTCTGCTTAAGGAACTGTGTTGACCTAAATTTACTTTCACCTAACAGCCCGTTTAAAAAAGTTTCTTAATTTCGTTTTTTTTTTTACATTTAACAGGTAAATGAAAGCGGTTTGTCCCAAAACACCAAATAAATCGAGATCTGCGTATTCTTCTAAGAAACAGCTCATCCGAACGGCTCACTGTACTGTAATTTGAATTTGACCAAACCCTAGGGGTTCTGAAAGGCCAAATAAATTAAAGAAAATGAGGAATTAATTACCCGAACTGTCCTCGTCTCCGTCGTCCGTTGAAGAAGAGTAAGAAGAAGAAGTCTCGGCCGATTCCTGTCGTCGGAAAACTGAAGAGAGCAACCTCCCGGCGCCATTTGTTATCGGACTAAGGAGCTTCGAAAACCAGCTGCTGCCTCCGTTACTGTTGGGGTTTCTGAGCTCGGGAGGGGCATGCCGCCCCACGAGCGGACGGTCATATGGGGTCCTCGAAAAAACGACTCGCCTCCGGGGCCGGAGCTGCTTGCCCCCCGCGCCGCCCACTTCGTCCATAACTATTTTTCTAGGGTTTCCGGGTGTCTGTTGCGAACAAGCAATGGACTAATAAGAACAAACCCTAGACGAGAAAAAGAAATGACCAAAACGAAACAGAAAGAAAATTGAAAAAGGAACTTTCGCTCGTTTTTTTTAATATTTATTGTTGTTGACTTTATGCGATATATACACACTAGATATATATCCATAGCTGAAATGGATAAGTCGCAGAAAATTTATGTCTACAGTGACCTGGTTGGAGTAGGGTACATCTCCCGTGATGTAGGTGGAACACTTAGTACAAAAACTTTAAATAAATGTCCATTTATTGGATATCGTTGGGAATTGAATCTAATCCATGGAATAAACTTCTAATGAATTACCATCATGTCATACTTGCCTTCAGGTTAGCCACATATTGATGTATATACATGGTGTTATAAAATATATTTTTATTGGAAAGTGAGAACTTTCATGTTTAATTTAAGAAATTGGCTAGTAATATGGTACTATGTCATGCATTTAATTATAAATAGAATTATTAAAAATGTATGGGAATGGGGTAATATGTTATGTATTTAATTATTAGTAAAATGATTTAAATGGGATAAACTTCATGTAGATGTATCAACTATCAATTATTTTTTATATTTCTTTTTTATAATTGTTTATTTGGAATTTTGAACTACGACCATAAAATTCAATTCCACAGTACACTTGTTTTATCCTATAAACACCTATCAATATAATAAATAAAATTATTAAAAATTTATGAAAATAAGCAAATATATTATATTTATATTGTGGTTTAAAATAATGGAAATTTTAAAAGGTGGTGGAGTTATTTTAAAGAAGCAAGTTAATAGGTGGATAAATTCAACTTTTTATATAGAAGGCTAAACATTTTTTGTTTTCGACTTTTTCTAATTTTATGTTTTTATTAGAATTATAATTTTGAAGTGATGAAATTGTTGTTTTTAATGTATTACTCAATAAGACCCTTACCATAACCATATTGTGTAAAATTAACATCTAATATCATCAATTCCATTGATCCAAAATTATTATTAGTAAATTTCAAGCTACAAATGTCAATTTCCCTTTCCATTATTTTAGTAACTAAAAAATGTTCTATGTAACCGATCGAAACTTTAACCATAAAACTTTGTCTTTTAGGGTTTTGACTCATTTTAAGATCACCTAATCATTGAAATGGACGAAGAAAAAAAAAAAAAGTAGTAATAGTAATAATAATATTAACCTTTTGAAAAAAAGAGCTCACCAAAAAAAAGTTGAATTTGAAAAATGAATTTAGTGTTTTGCTTTGTTATAATGAAGAGTCTTGTGGTGATCGCTAGTGTTATTGTCAAAAAGAAAAGTTCTTCTTGAAACAACTTTGTTTTTTACCTTGAAGTTTTATAAAATGAAGTATTTTATTAATGTCAACTTAAACCAATTTGGTTTATCGGACATGTGTTAAGGGCACGTGATATGATGATGCTTTTACAAAGCAAATCGTTCAAGATGCTTTTGTACATCAATAAATTTTATACTTACCATTTTAAAATTTACCAAAGTATATGATGTGCTAATTGATGTAAAAACGATTCTTTAATGGTGCACTTAGCTATCTAGGTGCATTGATAATCCTTTGAAAAAAATTGTAAAGGGAGTGGTGTGCGCATAAACATATAGAACATCATTGTTGCACACATCAAGCTTTGGTGCATGTATATGATGCGTCGCTAAGCAATGATCCAAGTGGATATTGGTGGCCACCCACATGTTCCATTGATTTAAAATGGTTCCACATCTTGGCATTTTTACTAAAGTTCTTCAAGTCCTAGGCTTTTAGCATGTTTTTTTGGGCATTTCCATTGCATTTTAACAATAGGCATAGGCCATGAAATCTTTAATTGTGTGGCCTACCAAACTCGTAGAGTATGAATTAAGCTTTGTAATTATCCAAGAAACGCCCTAAACAAAGGTGTATGCAAAATTTTTGCCCCAAGGAAGTTGATGTATCAACTAGCCTCCTCAAGGCTTGCATTCCTTTTGTCACATCATTTCCTAGGGTTGGGGTTTTGGAACTTTAGGAGTTTTTCATCCTAGTGTTAGGATATTTAAACACTTAGGAGTTAGTTAATATCAACTTCGTCTAATGTGTCATTGGGTAAAGTGTGGTTCTTTATAATGTATTTGTATTTATGTAATCTGACAACCACAATATGTTCTAGACATAAAGTGATTTGACAACTCATATTCACCTTGATCTGAATGGCTATTGGTTTATGGCTTAACACTTGATTGGTCCATAGTCTATTTAAAGAGCATGGAAGGTCATTTGTTCGATGATCAATTGTGAAAAGTTCATATGTAAATATTTTTTTCTTTTGCATTGATATATTGCCTTCAAGTAGCTATTTAGTTGGGGTCGTTGATTGTTTCCCTCTTCGAGGGTTTTAACCAAGTAAAACATCAATGTGTTAATATGTGATATGTTTGTGTCAATGGTTGCTTAAGTGTGTTGACCAGTGATGTTCAACTTGTGTGGAAATACATGTTTTAGTTGAACATGGTATTAGAGTGCTTAGGAAGACCCACTCATGTTGTTGATCAAGATCTTGAGCCGATGTGGTTGCATGCATAAAAATATTTATGAATTCTATTATTTTTGTGAATTTCTAGGCTAAGAGGAGCACTGCTTTTAGTTAGAAATGCTTTTCATTTCACTCGAAAAGGTTTATGTTTGCCTAAGGTACAACAATTTTACAAGATCCAAAGGTATATTGTTTGCATTTATGGATTATTTTTAAAATAATTCTCATAATGTTTCATATTTTAGTCGGGTTTTGCGTTTTATTCCCAATTTGTTGCCTTTTTAATTTGTGAACATTGCCGCGCACTTTGTGCAAACATGACGAATAAAAAATAGAGTGGAAAGGGTTTTCTTAACTATGTATGCTCTTTGTTGTATGCCTTGTGTAAATTCGGTAAACCATAAACAGTGAGAAAACTTGCACTTTCTAGGTAAGCCAACTAAGGTCTAACCCCAAATTTGGGAAATTCTAGTTTTAGAATTTCATTTTTTATTTTTGTATGGTTGTGTAAAAGTGTCTTGTGGGCCAAAATCAAGGTTTTTTTTTGGTAGGAACACTCTCCAATAATAATAACAACAACCTCAATCTCCTTCAGAATATTACTAAACATTTTGTTTAATTCACTTACTTGAAGGTTACCTTATTGAATAAGAGGTCTTGGGTTCAAGTCCTTCTTTTTGTTACTTTTTAAAAAATTGAATGTAACTTTAAGTTATAAAGTGACCTCATTATAAAAGTGCTCCCCACTTGTTTTATAAAAATGGATCACTTATTTTAAAAAGTAACTTATTTATAAAACATAACTTATAAGCAAAGTTAGTAAAGGGGAGCAATTATTTTCTACAGCGAGCACTCATGACCATGTGGTTGAACCTATGTCCGCCATGTCGCTAGTCGGTTCCTTTTCTGTGTTGTTATAAAAAAGGCATAACTTTGGCATTCGAAGTTCATTTTCAATGTCATTTTTATAACAGCCTATTTTTTCGAGAGCTTTGCAGCTAGACCAATATTTTCTAATTTTGGAGCGATGTTACCTGCATCTTATAATATATTCAGTCCGAGTGATATTTTGCTTACTAGTACCAACTACTTCTCATGGAGAGTCCTTGTGGAGGATGTCATATGAAGTAGGGAACTTTAGCAAATTGCCTTGGGAAAAAAAGAACCCCCATTAATGCTAATAAGAAAATAAAATGGGATAGTAAAAATGACAAATTCCATGGATAAATTGGGATGTCCATATGGTCCATATATAATGACTTACAATTCCACCTTCAAGGAATTGATGCACCATATGCAACATGGAAAAAGTTGGAAACTCTATTTGATAAACACAATGAGATTCAAGGTCACTAGCTTTAAAATCAGTTGGTTGTTTTTAATCCAAGTGATTTCTCTTATATTCAAGGTTGTCTATCTTAATTCAAAACCCTTATACTCTTAGTTAAAGAATGCAAGATATCTAATCCATGAAAGCAATGTATTTATGTTATTCTTGCAAAGCTTGGTTCTCCTTGTTTTGTTTTTGTATCTACTTTTTACTCCATCAAAGAAGCTCTAGCGGTTGCTTATAAAGAACCTACTCTTGAAGTTTTTGTGATGCTTTCATTAGAGAACAAGATAAGCTCTTGCATCTTAGAGTGATCAGCAATGTAGGTACATCTAATAGATCCTTATTGGCACAACAAAAAGATAAATCCAAGCATCCTAAGAAGCAACACCCTCGCAAAAATAAGAAAAGCAAGGGTCTCAAACCCTCTTAGCAATCCTCTACACCTAATGGTGATAAAAGCACTAAATTGAAAAGAAAGATGACCAAACCTCATTGCTATTATTATGGGTGAGATGGTCATGTGGAATCTAAATGTTTCAAGAAGATTGAAACCTTGGAAGAAACAATGAAGAAGCACAACATTAATCTTGATTCTTCTTCTAACTCTTCATCTCATGGACATGCACTTTTTGGCTCTGGTTTTTTCTTTAATGCGTCTTCTTCTTCTTCTTCTTCTAGTGAGTGGCCCATTGATTCAGGAGCATCTTATCACATGGCTAGAGATAAAGTCATTTTTTCTACTCTAAATGAATGTAACACCAAACATTGATATCTATTGGTGGTGATATACCCCTTAGTGTCGTATGATCTAGAACAATTAAGTTAGATGATGGTCATCTCAAATATGTATTATGTGTTCCAATTCTTTCCTAAAATTTGTTGTTAGTCTATCAAATCACTCGTTTTAGGGACGACTATAGAGTTTACACCTCATCGGCTTGTAATAAAGGATTTCAAAGATCCTAAGCATGTCCTAGCAATCATAATTGTTGATGATATTACCAAGTTGTATAGATTTAAGAATTTTGGGTCATTACCTTTTCCCTCCATTTTTATTTCTCATAGCAATGACTTAGCAAACTTTGGCATGAGTGATTTGGTCATTTAAACTATCGCTCATTGTAGTAGCTACGTAATCAGAAAATGATGACTAGTCTTCCTCTCGTTTCCTATAGAGACGATGTTTGTCCCGAATGTGTTCTAAGTAAACATCATCGGGGCAGTTTTGACAAGAGTGCATCTTAGCACGCCTTGGCCCCCTTCCAGCTTGTTCACAGTGATTTGTGTGTTCTGCTTCCTTCAACTTCTTTCTCTGGCTTGAAGTGCTTCTTAACTTTCATCCGTGACTTCTCCATATGCACTTGGGTTTACATTTGAAAACTAAAGAGTAGAGTTTTGACTTGTTTTTGGCCCACAAGGTCCTTGTAGAAATGCAATATCGACATCAAATCCACGAGTTAAGAACAAATAATGGAGACGAATATGTAAGCAATAAATTTACGAATTACAACATTGCACAAGGCATTCAAATGCAACATATTGTTCCATACACACCACAACAAAATGGTGATGCTGAGAGAAAGAATCACACATTAAAGAAAATGATAAATTATATGTTATAATATAAGGAATGAAGTCCTCCTTTTTGGGCATAAGCTATTCATTGTGTCAATTACCTAATCAATCGCACTCCCACTAAGACCAGCATGGTAAGTCCATTTTGTTTATACTTTTTTTCAATATTGTTTTGGTAATTTTAAAAAGCATACAAGAGACATTGGTTCCAAGCTATTAAGGCATGTGAGCTATGATGGACAAGGGATAGGCAAGAGAAGACAAGGCATCCTAAGCCTTATTTTAATTGAGTAGAGGAACAAGCATGAAGGCATGGGTTATGATGGTAGAGAGCAAAAGTCCATGAACACTAAGACATTTTTGTGAAGGAAAAATACTAGGCGGAATTGGCTTGCTCATCAAAGGAAATAATAACATCAAAGAAATATGGAAGCACACTTCCACTGCATCTTTCTTGTGGCAAATTTCAAAGGGGAAAAGAAGAGAAGAGTTCCAAGAATCAAACCACGCCAATAGTTTGAGTAAGTAGCAATTTAATTAGCTAGAGTAAGAATAAGAAGACCAAGAGGATTGCAACAAGTAAGGCATTCCTAGTTTGTCACTACTACAAGAAGAAAGGCCACAGAGTTGACTGTTGTTGGTACTCAGAGACATGTTCTTTCTATGGGAATAAGGGACATCATGTGGCAACTTGTTGGGATAAGCAAGCCACGTGCCACAATCTATATTGCTTTCAAAGAAGCAATGGAAATAATACTTTCCCAAACCAATAATGAACTTAGAGGAACATGGAGAAGACAAGCATGTCAAGAAGCCCATGTAGTGCTAATCAATTTTGCCACCATTACAAGTTGATTGGAAATCGAGAAGTAAAGTGTTGGGGAATTCATCTAGAGATTCACCCTTGTCACCATGCGACCAAGAGAACATTGTGGAGAGTGAAGAGGAAAGATGAGAAAGATTTTATTGCATCTCCAACCCCCTGGGCAGAAGTTATTAAAGGACTTATAATAGCACATAAGGTCAGTGATATCAATGATGTGGACAATAACTCGAGGCCAACATCAAGGGAAACCAAAATCCAGTTGTTGTTTCAATATTGGAACATTAGAATCCATTCTTGGAGATGCACCATCTATTGGTGCATAAAGGTCAATGATCATGGGGGTTCCTTGGAACTCCATGACATCCATAAAAGAAAATTAGATGTTGGGGAAATCATGAAGGTGGTGATTTCATATGAAGGTTTTCATTTAGATGACATTGTTGCAGAGATTGAGTGTTGGTAAGCACATGCATTGACAGAAGGTTGTTTCCATGCCGGGAAGCAATATACCCTAATAGAAGAAGGCAATCCACCAACCCTCGTGTGGAATTTCTATGTGATGGAGTAGATTGTTGGGATCACATTGAAAAACAAGACTAGAATTCAACTTGGTCTCATTAACTACCAAGATGGACTATTCAAGATTGAGAATGCAAGAGACCTGCACGCTGAAGATGGGAGTGAGTTTTCATCTAAGTGTTCACATCTAGATATTACTCATGGTAGATTCGGCGAGTGTACTTTTGCATTATAGATACAAGCAAGCTAGAACCAAATCCAAATCCATACTCATAGCTAGAGTCAAAGGCAATAGCAAGAGCCATGAGATAAAGCTAGATTCAAAGCCAAAGCCAATAACAAGAGCCACGAGATAGAGCCAGATCCAGAGTTAGAGTTGTAGCTAGGAAGCCATAGTCAACACCATGTTCAGTAGAAGCATGCATAAGGGACATTAAGCCATAGTTTGGTTCTCTAAGCTTTCGGACACCAGAAGACTCTTGATTGGGAGGTGTTATTTGAAAATGGATCTGAACCAATAAATGGTTGTAATCCTTAGTACTCAAGGAAATTCAACAATTAGAGAAGGTTATATAAAGACAATGCAAATATAAAAAGAAATTGAAATATGAGACAAAAGAGAGGAAAAAAACAATTAAATAAAATGCAAAAAATGAAAATAGGAGATGCAAAATGAGAACTAAAAGGTCGGCCTCTTGGCCTTCCCATTAGCCCCGCTCTCTCCTAGAAATTCTTGTACTCGCACTCTCAAAGGGCTTTTCCTTGTTTGCTAGCCATGGGGAGGAGAATGCCAAAGAGCCCAAAGTTACAATGTAACCATACATTGCCGAATAAAAGAATTGAGCAAGCATTGAATAAAGGTTTTCTTATTTTTATTTATAGAGTAAACGTTCTATTCATTATGTGATATAAATCTATGGATGTGTGTTATATGTTGTCCACGTCCATTTTTTTTACGAACCTATCACTGAAACCTAAAAAATTACTCAATTTTTGTTTAATTTACATTTAATTCTCACCTTCTCCATTTCATAGCAACCCTTAAAAACATAATGTAGAAGCACAACCAATTCTTCAGGAATTCAGTAACAATTGACTTAAAAAAGAGAATAGGGTGCTATAGAATTCCAGGAAATTCTACAGCGAATCACTTCCAAAACGAGAACAAGGTGCTACAGAATTCCAACAAGTTCCGTAGTGATTCACTCCCAAAAGGGAAATAAGGAACTATAGAATTCCAACAAGTTTTGTAGTGATTCACTTCCAAAAGGGAAACAAGGCATTATAGAATTCCAACAAGTTCTGCAACGATTCACTTCCAAAGGGAAACATGGTGTTACAGAATTCCAATGAATTATGCAACGTTTCACTTCCAAAAATTTGAACAGTAAGACCATTAAGTTTGTCGTATTACAAAGAGATCACTACTAAAGGAATATTGTAACCAAGTAAGACATGAAATACTATTAAACTTTTGTTTAGATTCAAACTCAGAGATTTCCACATATTATAATCTTACTGCACTTATAAATAAAAAGTAATTACCTTTACAAGATCATATAAATGCCTTTTAAACAAGTAGTAATCTAATCTATGGGAAAACTACTATTTAGCATAGAATCTATACTTTTAACAGTTTTGGCCATGAAAACTATTAGCTAGAACATTCATCCAGTAATCTTCCATTATAACTCTTAAGCATGATATATGCAAGGAAATTTATTATAGTGGAGTACTTATTGGACAGAGTTAACATTCATTTCTAAAAAGCGAATAAATAGAGAAAGTCCACCCTGCACCTACTCCGAACTTAAAACCGATAATTATAGGCATTTACTTATGTTCCTCCTTCCTAAACAACACTACATAACCTATTAATTGGTTTAAGAGCAAAGAAGAGTTGAATGCTCTAAATTATATCTAAAATTTCATTCACATGAGTATATCAAGAGTTATTATTTCCAACCAACATCAAGTTTGTATAGGCTTTGAGGGATGATTATACATGGATTCTTTGGCTACTAAGGCTTGAATTACAAAGCGTCCATTCATTTGGATGTCATTGAAGGCCTTTGTATGCGATGAGTTCGTTAAGATGTTTGGTTATTTTCTTAACTCAAAAATGAAATACTGCTCTCTCATTCCCATGCATATGGGCATCATTTACACATAACCCTAAACCTTAAACAAGTAATAACTATTGCTGCAATCTACAGGATTGCCAACAGTCCAAAAAAATCATCGCTTAAAGCATGTTAACCTAAGATGTCTCCCCATCATGAAAATATAACACCCTCATGGCTCGACTACCCTCCACGCATTAAGCAAAAAGGGTTGGTTCTAGGGGCAAAACCATGTCCTTCCAATGTTTCCACATTAACTAATAAATGCAAAGTAATGGAACTACAACAACTTCCCAGCCTCAATCCTTTAATAAAGGATGGACACTCTACTTCTTGGCCCCCATTATCAAGTTGAATAAATTTAATATAATGCAAAAACAATTTTTAGCTATTTGCAACGAAACATAATTGAAACAGTGCGTTCTTCATTTTTCAATGGTAAGCGTAAGCATAGCATGACATTATGCACCCTTTTAGTCATTAATTATTTCAACAGAAAGAACAATTTTGCAAAGAGGGAGATTGTAAAATACGCCCCATCACGAAGATGGTTCCCTTAGGAATCGTCTAACTCCACACACATAGCAGTAATTCATTTGCTTCCAAAACCATCATAATACTACAGGAAATTGCGTTCCTACTTTAATGCCCAATAATCATCTTACAATCTGACAGTGGTAGTGACCTATCTTCAAACACATCACATACTAAAATTTTCAATTGATGTTTCTCAAAAGAATTAAATCAAACGCTTTCCCTTTTACATTATTCACAACGTTTCTCTGGAAATTAATAGAAGTCAAGCATTTTCTTTCAGATTTAACAAGTTGTCATACCTTAGCTAAAGTATTGAACACCTACGAGTGTCATACCATTATCAGTATTTATTAATCATATATTATGACATTCTACAACCATGTCAGTTATGTGTAGATTACAAATTCGATTTTTGCTACAAGATAGTACTCAGCTCCCTTAAGAAAATAGTTTTCAAAATTTCATTTCCAAACTACGTAATTGTAGACATTTGTACAAATGTTTGACATATATAGCCAATTAATATTTACAAACCAAAAATTATTTAACATAAACAACTACACTCAAGCCATAAATATAATCCCATGGATTTTCAAGGAATATTAAGTTTATAACACAATTATGTAGTAGAATACTTACCTGTAAATAATTGAAAGGTGCAACTTGCTACATCAAGGGCACACTCCACCCAACCCTAGGTATACTAAGCTTCGGTTCTCTCAACCTAATAACCACCCCCGAATTGGAACCAAGCAAGTCACCAAATGCTCTTAAGGTATTATATGAATTTGACAGGGCACCCACCCATTACAACGCTAACAATTGATTTTCAAGGACTAAACATGAGCATGGCTACAACCAGTTCATAATTCAACATTCCATTACTTCTCTCGGCATCAAATCATCAAACACAACCATGAATCAACCATCAACATGCATCATGGCATCAATGTCAGATTTTTCACTGAGGAGGTTCAACACCATCCATTGTTTTGATGGTAACTGCTTCACAGACAGGGTTTTCCAACCTCTGCCATCAATGAGCAAAAATGGTGTGGTTAATTGAATTCTATTTGTAGGGTCCTCTTTGTAACTCGTACTATCTCCATTTTTCTAGAGCCCTCATTTTTCAATTCCCGTGGTAACAAAAAATCCTCGACGGCTATACGAACTTCCTCACTTCCCCCACTTTTGTTTGCATGAAATCGTGTATACACATGGGCTCTCTCGCTCTTCCCCAAGAGACCACCACTAATATCATATATATATTTTATATATAATTTCTCTCCTAAGTTCTTACTTGGAATATTAAACCAGGATTAGGGTACAAAACATAGTTTAAAACTTAAATCCCAAATATATGTTTTCTTATTTGAGTCAAGATCATATGGCTTACCTCATGGGACTTCATTACAACCCCCTTACTCTTTCTAGTGAATAGCTTGTTTCCCCATACTCTTTTAGCATACCTCCTCGTATGTAGCCAACTATATATTTCATTTATAAATGTAATTATTCATGTACATGTAACATGTTTCGACCTCCAAGCCATTTAGCTTCGTATTTACAACATATTCAAACAAAATCTCAACGATTGAAACCATGGGTATTACACTTCCCTCCCCTTTAGTCTAACACCGTCCACGATGTTCATGTGTAACCAAAAAGTTTGAAACTTAATAATTACAAAATTTTCAAAACAAGTATGGGTATTCTACCCAAATTACTTCTTTAGGCTCTCATGTAGCCTCCTTAGAGCTGTAGTAGGTCCATTGGACCTTTACCTATCCGATGATCCTATTCTTGAGGCTTTTGGTCCTTAGATCCAAAATACCCATCGGTTAGACCTGAAACTCTCCCTCGGGTTCTACCTGTATCAAGGACCAATCAAGTATGTGAGTAGGATTATGCACATACATTTGCAATAACGAAACATGAAATATACTATGCACTTTAACATTTGGCAGTAGATCCAACTCATAAGATAGTGGTCCCACTCTGCTTAGGACCTCAAACCGTCCACAGAATCTGGCATCCAACTTTTTGTAGATGCCCATATTTAATGAACTCTTTTTATCCCTTAATTTTAGGAATACTTTGTCACCAATCTGGAATTCTGTGAACACTTTGCCTCTGTCGACAAAGCTCTTTTGTCTGTCTTGTGCCACTTTCAAATTCTGTTTAATCTTGGTCACCTGTTCTTCCATGTCTTGAAGCATCTCTAGTCCAACAATTAATCTTTCAACCAATTTGTCCTAGTTCACCAGTACATTGCAATCTCTTCCATATAATGTTGCAAAGGGGCTCATCTTTGAAGATGTTTGGTAACCGTTGTTGTGGGAAAAATCTACTAAGTACAAATAGTCTTCCCACTTGGTGGGCCTGTCCATCACATACATTCTCAACATGTCTTCAATAACTTGGTTTACCCTCTTAGTTTGTCCATTTGTCTGCAGATGGTAAGATGTACTAAGATTTAATTTTGTACCAAATTCCTTGAACAAACCTCTCCATAAGTTTGAAGTGAATTTGGGATCCCGATTAGAAACTATTGCTTTGGTAATCCCATGCAACTTGGCAATTTCTTTCATGTATATTTCTTCAATCTTTACAGCTTTGAAAGTTGATTGAACAGGAATGAAGTGAGCTGATTTTGTCAGCTTATAACCACGATGGAATCATGTTGCTTTGTTGTCCTGGGTAATTTCGTAATAAAATCTATGGTAACTACATCCCATTTCCATTCTGGAATTGGTAATGGATGCAACTACCACACGGGATGTCGACTCTCTAATTTCACCCTCTAGCATTATAATCATTGAGTAATGAACCTAACCACTTCTTTCTTCATGTATGGCCATAATACTCTTTCTTGATTGCTTTCAAAGTCTTTTGGTACCGCGGATGACCTGCATAAGGCACATTATGCATTTCTTGTAATAATATTCTCTTTAGTTTTTCCTCAGTTGGTATACAAATTTTGCCATTAAATTGAAGAATTCCATCTTCAACTAGTACACATTTGACAAATTTGATGTAATATCCATAGTTGGATATTCTCAAAATAAACCCACAATCTCTAAAATAACCCACATATCGATAGATATACAATGATATATAAAAATGATAGATAAGATTATTGTTACATTGATAAGGAAAGTCGTATTAATAAGCCTTCGTGGTGACTATTCACCAAAGGAGGTGTGTCTTAATTGACTTTAATTTATTAATTGTTTATATTTATTTATTTATTATTGTTATTATTTATGTATGTAACATTGCCTTCCCCTTAAGGGAAGCTTTGTCCTCAAAGCTTTGTTTAATGAAGGACTTATCAGTTATTTTTGTTTGTAACATCTTCTCATGTCTCTCTGAACATGTAACTCTGACACTTGACGAAACATGGTGATATAATTTTTGAATCCCTGAACCGAGATGTCGCATTTCCTGGGAAGTGATCCATCCGAGATTTACCTTCATTGGAGCTGATTTTTTATCGCCTTGTTGGATAAATATTCCTTTTTTCTGTTTAGGTTGTAGATTTTGTGTTCTTTCGCATCTGAAATCATATCTTCTCTGTTTATGTTCATTTTTACCCTGTTGTTGGTCAAAATGACTTTTATAATCGGGGTGTCGATAAGGAGTTTTTATTGTTTGTTTTTTTTCTAGTGGATTGACTTATTTTTGAAATGTGATGAGGATCGAATTTATTTTTGTTTCTTCTTCCTCAACTTGAATTTGTTTTCCAGAGAGTCTAGATGCTTCCTTTTGGATTTGAGCTAATTTGTTATCTAATAGATTGTTATTACTCTGAATCTTCTCTAACCTTTTGTCTTGCGACTTTTTGTCCTCTTTTAACTTCTTGATTTGTTCCTCTAGTTCTTGATTAAAATTTCTCAGGTGTTGGTTTTCTTCCTCTTTATCCAGTAGTTTTCCTTCAGTATCTTCATTTGATTGTTCTGTCCTCTTAGTACTTTTTACCTTCCTAATTTTTCCAATTAATGTCTTGTTATGGTTTCTTAACCGATATATTCCTTCAGTGTTATTTGATAACATGCTTTTGACAGGTGTAATCTCCAACTTGTGTGTCTTTTTAGTATCGTCGTCTTTCTGCTGGAGTTCACTAATTTGTTGTTGAAGGTGACAATTCTCTCCTTCTAGGCCTCTTACTTTGGTCTGAATTTGCATGATTTCGTCATCTTTGTCCTTGATGATTTTTAAACGTTTTATTTCTTCTTCTAAATCATTATTGCCTCTATAAGGCGATTCTTCGACATTTTTTGAGTTTGTAATCTTGAGCAGGCGCAAGAGCAGTGGTTGGAGTGGCGAATGTGGAGGGAGAGTGCGGGTGTGGTGGTGTGGAGGTCACAGTAAGGTAGCTGCAGGGTGTAGGTTGGAAGGGAACGCGATTGGTAGGAGAGCAATGAAGTGAAGGGGATGGTGCGGAAGGAGTGGGGTGGTGCGGTGGAAGCAACATCCGATGGTGAGGTTGGAAGCTGGATGGGCGTACAGGTTGGAGGAAGGGCACGAGTAGGAAGAAATGAGGCACGAGAGATGTGCAGGGATGGGATGCAGCGATGGGTAGGAAGATGAGAAGATTTGCGGGAGAGAAGAGTTGAGGAATAGGGAAGTGAGGATGTGGGTGATGAGGAATAGGTATGGGAGTGGTTGATTTAGGGAAACCCTAGAATTTTATGGCTAAAAGCCAAAATTCAGAGAAGCTCTGAGATGATGGCCACTGGACGCATCAAGCAACCTGACTCTAATACCAATCTAATATCCATAGTTGGATATTCTCAAAATAAACCCATAATCTCTTAAATAACCCACATATCAATAGATATAAAATGATATATAAAAATAATAGATAAGATGATTGTTACATTGATAAGGAAAACCGTATTAATAGGCCTTAATGGTGACTATTCACCAAAGGAGGTGTCTCTTAATTGACTTTAATTTATTAATTGTTTTTATTTATTTATTTATTATTGTTATTATTTACGTATGTTACATTTTAATGGTCTGTTTCCTGCCTGCAACGTTGCCATCACATTTAAGTAATGTGCATCTACTTTTAATGCTTCTTGCAACCTGATTTTCAAATTAGATTTCCAATTGCCGACAACTAAAATTTGCATTATCTAGCTTCTTCTACTGAGTGCATTTGCCACTCAATTCTCTTTGTCTTTTATGTATTTGATCTCAAAATTGAATTCACTTAGGAATTCAATCCATTTGGCATGTAGGGAGTTCAATTAGGGCTGCTCAAACAAGTATTTTAGGCTGTGATGATATGTCTTTAAATCAAACTCGTTCCCCATAAGATAGTGCCTCCATATCCAGAGCGCATGAACTATAGCATCTAACTCCAAGTCATGAGTAGCATAATTCTTTTCATGCTCTTGTAGCTTCCGTGACTTATAACAAATTACATGCCCATGTTGCATTAGAACTCCATCAATTCCTTCTAAAGATGCATCTGTACATACCATATACTCCTTGTCTGGATCCAAAGTTTTTAAGATTGGAGCACTTGTGAGCAATTATTTTAGGAGTCTAAAATTGTCTACACATTTCTGGTTCCAGATGAATTTCACACCCTTCTTTTGTAGGGATGTAATTGGATTTGCAATCCAAGAGAAATATTTTATGAGCCTTTGGTAATAATCTACCAGCCCCATAAATGATCTTACTTCAGTTACATTTCTCGGTGTAGGCCATTCTTGTATGGATTTCATCTTTGCTGGATCCACTGCTACTCCCTTTTCCGAGATAATATGACCCAAATACAACAATTGTGTATCCTAAAATGAGCATTTGCTGAGCTTGGCATAAAGCTAGTTTTCTCTTAGGATTTGTAAGGTAATACGAAGATGCTCTTCATGCTATTCTTCAAATTTGGAATATGCTAAAATATCGTTCATGAACACTATAATGAACTTGTCCAAGAATTCTTTAAACATGTCATTCATCAGGTGCATGAAGGTTTTTAGGGCATTTGTCAGTCCGAAAGGCAAGACTATATATTCATAATGCCCACACATGGTTCTAAAAGCGGTTTTTATTGATGTCTTCATCTTTTATGCGCAACTAATGATACCTAGATCTCAAATCAATCTTGGAGAATTCTTTTTCCCCTCTTAATTGGCCAAAGAGATCATGAATTCTTAGTAAGGGGTACCTACTATTGATTGTAGCTTTATTCTTCCGCATTTAATCGACACACAATCTTAATGTGCCATCTTTCTTTCTTATGAACAAAGTTGGAACTCCCCATGGTGATACACTGGGTCATATATAACCTTTCTTTAATATCTCTACCAACTACATCTGTAACTCTTTCAGTTGCAGGGTGCTCTTTCTATAAGGAGCCTTTGAGGTTGGTATATCCCCAGGCACTAAATCAATTGTAAAGTCATTGTCCCAGTTTGGTGGCAATCCAGGCACGTCTTGGAACACATCCTCATATTATTTCAACACTAGATATTCCTCTACGCTTGGTTCTTTTCCAGTTGTTATTTCCTTGACATGAATAGAATACAATTGGCACCCTTTCCTGAAACATTTCTTCACTTGAATGGCTGAAATTTTCCTTATAGAAATTGGTCTCGGAATACCTTTTATCTGATATGTATTCTTATCCTCGTCCATGTAAATAATAATTTTATTGTGGAAGTCCATAATTGCAAAATGATTTTCCATCCAATCCATTCCAATCAACACATCATAAGAGCTGAGAGGACTGATATCCAAGTTATTTATGGTTTGACATCCATCCATTTCCAAACTACAATTTTTAACCATGGATGTAATTTTTCTTTTCATCTTGATAGCCAACTGTACCATCATGGGCTTAAGCAGATTGCTGCTCTCTAATTTGCACCTTTCAATAAGGTTGGTATTTATATAACTGTAAGAAGCTCTGGAATCAATCAAAATTGAAATTGGCAAATTATTTATTTTACCTTCAATTTCAACCATCGCTGACCAGTGGTCTGCTTGCCTATTATCCAGAGCTGCATAGATCTGAGGCATACTTCTAGCTACATTATCTACTATAGTGGCCTCTTGTACCTTGTAAATGTTTCTCTCTTTGTTTGCTTTCTTTGGACATCTTTTTGCATAGTGGTCACCACCACAATTCCAACACTTAATCTGATTTTCTTGCCTTGACCCTGCATTTTCAACCATCTTTGATTCACCTAGATGATCTCTAGAATATTGAGCTTGATTTCGTCAGGTAGCAAATGGTTTGGAACATTTCTTTCTCTAATCCTACTCGTCTTTAATTTCACCTTTCCAAGATTTATGCATGTCTTGATTGACTTTATTCTACTCATACACACATTTGGATTTATGGATGGTCTCCTTTAATGTGCGAGGTTCATCATATGAAATCTTATCCTTGTAGAACGGTGGCATCCCACTCAGGAACCTTTGAATCTTCACATTTTCCTCATGAATGAAACATACATATTTCAGTAACTCTAAGAATCTTCTTTAATATCCATCCATAGTCATACTTCCTAGTCGAAGTTCAAAGAACTCCTGCAGCTTTTTGTTGTAATGTTGATGAGATAAATACGCACGCTTGAAATATTTTTGAAATTTCTCCCAGGAAATACGCCCTTCATTAATCCCTTTCACCTGTTTCAACTGCTCCCACCACCGGTAAGCTTTTCCTTGCAAACTGAATATTGCAATTATAGCCTCCTGGTTAGATGAGTAGTTGTGTAGCTGCAAATACTTTTTCATTTCTAGAAGCCCCATCTTAGCTGTTTCACCTGTTTTCTCCCAGTTGAAGGTGGGAGGTTTCAATTTTCGAAGTTCACCCTGTATGGGTCTTCTTCATGCCTTCTTTTCCAATTTTGTCTAGGAAGTGAATCTAATTTTTCTTCATCAAGCTACTTTTTATGATGTCACTCATCAGATCTTACATGGGAGTGTTGACTTAATCTACTAACATCTATGTCTCTGGAATGAAGTCTCCCTGAATGACTCCTTCTCGTAGATTCTCCTTGACCTTCATTTACCAATGACACAATCACATGCTGCATTTGATTATGTAGCTGAACTAAATTCTGAAGCACTTGCATATTCACTTGATTTTGTTGCTCTTGATCATGTTGAAACCTTGTACTTTCAGTTTGCAGCCTTCTCACGGCCTAGAGTATTTCCTCTGCCCCAAAAGTATTTTGTTCAATTCCGTGTTCATTTGACTTTGTTATATGGTCATTGTTTCCCATTTCACCGACCATAATGGATATCTATGGTTCACTAGCCATTATCCACTATTTATTTAGTAAGTGGGCAAATTGTAATCTCACAGCAACCTGTAAATTCTTCTCAAGTTCTGTCAGTCCCTAGCAACATATATTCATATAATTAGTTTACATCATGCACATTAATTTTGTTTTGGATTTTGTTTTTAACACACAGGAATTTTTTCACCCCCAGAACTATGGTAGTGACTTCTTATCATCGCGAATTTCCCTAGGGTCCATGTATTGAACCTGGCTCTGATACCACTTTGTGATGAACCTGTCATTAAAACCTGAAAATTTACTCATTTTTTTAATTTACATTTAATTCTCACCTTCTTCATTTAATAGCAACCCTCAAAAACAAAATGTAGAAGCACAACCAATTATTCAAGAATTCAATAACAATTGACTTTAAAAAGAGAACAGGGTGCTACAGAATTCTAGCAAATTATGTAGTGATTCACTTCCAAAAGGAGAACAAGGTGCTATAGAATTCCAATAAGTTCTGCAGCAATTCACTTCCAAAAGGGAAGCAAGGAACTACAGATTTCCAACACGTTCTACAACGATTCACTTCCAAAAGGGAAACAAGGTGCTACAAAATCACAACAAGTTCTGCAGTGATTCCCTTCCAAAGGGAAACAGGGTGCTACATAATTCCAATGAATTCTGCAATGTTTCACTTCCAAAAATTTGAACAGTAAGACCATTAATTTTTTTTGTATTACAAAGAGATTACTACTAAAGGACTACTGTAACCAATTAAGACATGAAATACTATTAAACTTTTGTTTAGATTCAAACTCAAAGATTTCTACATATTATAATCTTAATGCACTTATAAATAAAAAGTAATTGACTTTCCACAGATCATATAAATGCCTTTTAAACAAGTAGTAATCTAATCTATGGGAAAATTACTATTTAGCATAGAATCTATCCTTTCAACATTTTTTGCCACATAAACTATTAGTTGGAACATTCATTCAGTAATCTTCCATTATAACTCTTAAGCATGATATCTGCATTCATGTAAGGCATTTATTCTTCCACTTACTCTTGTTTGAGTATAAGATTCTGTAGTGTAATATGTTATACCGGAGCACTTATTGGACAGAGTTAACGCTCATTTCTAAAAAATAAATAAACAAAGCAAGTCCACCTTGAACCTACTCCAAACTTAAAATCGATAGCTGCATGCATTTACTTATGTTCCTCCTTCCTAAACAACACTACAAAACACCTATTAATTGATTTAAGAGTGAAGAAGAGTTGAATGCTCTAAATTATATCTAAGATTTCATCTACAGGAGTATATCACGAGTTATTATATCCAACCAACATCAACTTTGTATAGGCTTTAAGGGTTGATTATATAGGGATTATTTGGATACTAAGGCCTGAATTACAAAGTGTCCATCCATTTGGATGTCATTGAAGGTCTTTGTATGTGATGATTCCGTTGAGATGTTCAGTTATTTTCTTAACTAAAAAATGAAAGGTTGCTCTCTCATTCCCACACATATGGGAATCACTTACCCATAACCCCAAACCTTAAACAAGTAATAACTACTGTTGCAATCTGCAGGATTGCCAACAGTCCAAAAAAATCATCACTTAAAGCATGTTAACCTAAGATGAATCCCCATCATGAAAAGTAACTAACACCCTCATGGCTCAACTACCCTCCACACATTAAGAAAAAAGGGTTGGTTCCAGGGGCAAAGCAATGTCCTCCCAATGTTTCCACATGAACTAATAAATGCAAAGTACTGGAACCATAACACCTTCCCAGCCTCAATCCTTTAATGAAGGATAAATGCTCTACTTCTCGACCCCCATTAGTGAGCTGAATAAATTTAACATAATGCAAAAACAATTTTGAGCTATTTGCAATGAAACATAATTGAAATTGTGCGTTCTTCATTTTTCAATGGTAAGTGTAAGCACAACGTGACATTCCACGCCCTTTTAGTCATTAATTATTTCAACAGAAATAAAGATTTTGTAAACAAGGAGATTGTAAAGTACGCCCCATCACGAGGATGGTTCCCTTAGGAATTGTCTAACTCCACACACATATCAGTAATTCATTTGCTTCCAAAACCGTCATAATACTACAGGGACTTGCGTTCCTACTTTAATACCTAATAATCATGTTACAATATGACGATGGTAGTGATCTATCTTCAAACACATCGCATACTAAAATTTGCAATTGATGTTTCTCAAAATAATTAAATCAAATGCTTTCCCTTTTACATTTTTTATAGCATTTACCTAGAAATTAATAAAAGTCAAGCATTTTCTTTCAGATTTAACAAGTTGTCATACCTTGGCTGAAGTATTGAACACCTACGAGCGTCATACCATTATCATTATTTATTAATTATCTATTATGACATTCTACAACCATGACAATTATGTGTAGATTACAAATTCCAATTTCTCCTGCATTATAGTACTACGTTCCCTTGTTTTTAGAATTTCATTTCCAAACTGTGTAATTTCAGACATTTGTACAAATGTTTGATAGATATGGCCAATTGATATTTACATAGCAGAAATTATTTAACATAAACAACTGCACTCAAGCCATAATTATAATCCCATGGATTTTCATGGAATAATAAGTTTATAACACAATTATGCAACATAATAATTACTTGTAAATAATTGAAAGGTGCAACTGGATACATCAAGGGAACGCTCCACCCAACCTTAGGTATACTGAGCTCTAGTTCTCTCAACCTAGTAACCACCCCCGAGTTGGAACCAAGCAAGTCACCAAATGCTCGCAAGGTATTAGATGAATTTCACAGGGCACCCACACATTACAATGCTGACAATAGATTTTTAGGGACTAAACATGAATATAGCTACAACCAATTCATAATTCAACATTACAATACTTCTCTCAACATCAAATCATCAAACACAACTATGAATCAACCATCAATAGGAATCATGGCATCAATGCCAGATTTTTCGCTGAGGAGGTTCAACCCCAACCACTGTTTAGCAGGTAACTGCTTCAGAGGCAAGGTTTTTCAACCTATACCATCAATGAGCAGAAATGGTGTGGTTAATCGAATTATGTTTGTAGGTTCCTCTCTGTAACTCGCACTATCTCCATTTTTTCAGAGCCCTCATTTTCCAATTCCCATGCACTAGTACATATGGTCAAATTTGCCACAATTTTTTGTTGTAATAGACACAAATTTTCGTCCCTATTACAACGATTGGGGTTTCGTTTTTTCATGGAACGACATTCGTGGATATAGGGATGACAATTCCCCATCGTGGCAATAGAAATGCTTCATAGTGGGCACGTGTCAACTACGCAACAGTTCTTAGATCTACGGAAGATGAATCCTGCCACGAAGTTTCGTCTCTATATCGACGATCCGCTTCTATAAGTTCCACGAATATTCGTGTAAACATGTTTCTAGTTCCACGAATGTGCATCGCAATATCCACGCATCGATTCACAAATTTTCGTGGCAGGTTCAGCACCTGCGTGGAAATAATTTTATATTTCCACGAAACATCGTCTTTGTATCCACGCATCGATTCACAAACTTTCGTGGCAGGTTCAACACCTGCGTGGAAACAATTTTATATTTCCACGAATCATCGTCTCAATATCCACGCATCGATTCACAAACATTCGTGGTAGGTTTAGCACCTACATGGAAACAATTTTATATTTCCACGAATCATCGTCTCAGTATCCACGCATCGATTCACAAAAATTTGTGGCAGGTTCAGCACCTGCGTGGAAACAATTTTATATTTCCATGAATCATCGTCTCAATATCCACACATCGATTCACAAACATTCGTGGCAGGTTCAACACCTGCGTGGAAATATTTTCTATGGCCTACACTAATGTTCGTCGATATATCGACGATACCTGGAAGTGTAAAAAAAATAAAAATTGAATGCACATCAAAAGAACCTAGAAAACACCTCTAACTAGACTTAATGAGTGTTAATATCATAAAAGACACAAACATAAAAATTAGAGTTTTCAAAGGCCTCCAAGTTAGGGAATTCAAGTGGAGATGAGTTTAAAATGACTAATGAATTCTATACCATTCCCTGCCTGCAATGCTCTTATGGTTGCTCTACCAGCCATCCTCTGCTAGCCTCCTCTGCAAGCCAGCTATTATTCCATTTATTTAGCATATTATTGGCAACATATTCTATATGTTCTAATGCACCACCATTAGATTTCACTCTTAACACTATCTCTCGCCTTCCCTCCTGGGCTCATAGTCTAAGGTTCAAGTAGCCTTTATTCATTTTGTCGAAAGTTCCTGGTAGATTGCTATTGGTCCCTCATCCAATGGAAAGGGAAAGTGAGTAGTAGATATGCTAGTATCATATATATATATATATATATATATATATATATATATATATATATATATATAGTTGTTGATCCAGTTCCGGCCACAAAGTAAGTTCCACTAGCACCAGTACTGGTAGTAGAGCCAACGGCATAAGCATAACCAAAAGCAAAGACATAAGCATAAGTGAATGTATGGAAAGAAGGGAGACAAAGTCGTGTTGGCGTAAAGCAAGATGCATGGATATTTATGGTGCATATAAAGCAATATGATGATAAGAATATTGTGTGGTATTGGTTGAGAAAGTTGGTCAAATGATGCATGATTGAATGTGCATGTGCCATCGAGATGATGATGATTATATTCAAAATTGAGTTGTAATAATTTGAAAGTTATATCAAGGTCCCGTGTTGCATTTGATTGACATGTTATTCGACTAGTGTTAGCCTGATCTGAACCATGTTTTAAAAAGCATTAGTATGCTTATGTTATGAACCTGCAACCTAATGATGGACTCAAATGATAATGTAATTGGGCATATGGTAGTGAGACTTGTTTTCATAGATTTTGTAGTGAGACGAACAATTTAGGGAACCATGCAAGTGAAAAGGTTTCCTGTAAAACTGGGTTACAAT
Organism: Larix kaempferi; assembly: GCA_027924585.1. Lineage (NCBI taxonomy): Eukaryota > Viridiplantae > Streptophyta > Pinopsida > Pinales > Pinaceae > Larix > Larix kaempferi. The sequence continues at coordinate 12,453,544 of BSBM01000486.1, forward strand.
GACTAGGAACACATTTATCTCGGTGGATGGTTTTTTTTATATATATGAACATCACCAAATGTTGATGTTTTGTAGGTACAAAATGAATATTGAAGAAAAACCAAGGATGATGACGATCAAGGAAAGTAGCTGGGGATTGATTGGACCAGTATTGAAGACTCACCCAAAAGGATGATTGTGACTTGATAGTTGAAGTTATTAAGGAGTCACCATATGGCTAGTGGAAGTGGAGGTTATTCATGAGTTGTTGGCAAATATCTTCAGACACTTTTCTTCTCATCCATGTGAGAAAAGTAGTGAGGCACATGCAATTGTAAAAGGTCCAAAAGTTGCTAATATTTGTATCATGGGGCTAATTATGTGCAGATGGTTGTGAAAGACAAGCCATGATTGATGCCTAGGAGGCATGTTATGTGCTATAAATATGCACATTGTATCAAGTTAATTTCAACCAAGTAATATGAAGTGAGTTTGAAATTCTCTCACTCATACTTTGCCTATAATTGCAACCATATTTGCAAAGTTTCCTTAAAAGGAAGGATGACAAAAACATGCACAAAAGTACCATAGGCTCTATAAAATTCTAGCTAGAGTAGGACACGTTAGTACATATTATGGGTTGAAATTCATGTGCCTTATTCTAGCATTTAAATGAAGTTCTAAGCACTAAACAAGCCACCTACAGCCATAAATAGTTATGAAAGGTAGATCTAGGATCTATTCTCTCAGTATACAGTTATAGTGCATCCTCGAAATTCTTTGTGCTCATTAATTTATTTGCTCCTATAACCATATGATCTGGCCAACCCAAAATCTAAGTCACAATCAATTGAAACTGAACCAATAGGACCAAAGACTTATTTCCTTTTGATATGCTTGATTGTGCCAATCCTTGTTGTTACATGTTGAAATTCCATCATGATATATTTGAACTCCAAAATTCAAATAAAACTAACTATTTTCAAGTAAACTAATACCATGTAACTAATGAACAAACATTCAAAAGAACAATAGCCATGAATAGAATATTCTATAGAGAAAATAAAATGATGTACCTCTATCCTGAAGAGTAGCGTTGTTGTCTCTACACAGAGAGCTTCAACCTGTCAAGCAATTGAAAGGTTGCCATTATCCTTGTTGCATGTGAGGATATATAACACATAATTGCATCAGGAATAAATAATATCTCGGGGCAATGCCATATCACATAAAATATTAAACAAGTTTAGAAGCCCATAAATGTTTTTGTTCCTACCAAAACACTGCAACAACAAATTTGCATTGCTAGTATTTATAGGAGGTAGTGACTACCATGGGGACATGCAAGCTGTAAAATATCTATCAATTTCAATTTTAATAAAAAAACATAGGGATATTGCTGCAAATTAAATCTGTTATAGATTTACTTGTCTGGGAACAGGGCAATTTGCTTACAGCATTACCCATAAGAGGATATGTCAGGGTAGTTATGTACTGAGATAACAAAGAGGATGTTCCAAATTCCAATTGTGATTTGGTAATAAAAAAGACACTGTCAAGCTAGTTCTTGGGTTTCCATTTTGGACACAAAGTGATATTGTGATTTGTTGGTTTGAAGCTAGATATTTTTCCATAGATTTTCTAGTTTGTCTAGTTAATGCCTCAGTAAACTCTCCTTTCTTTTCACTGGGATATTTCATGCCACACCTATGGATGAAAGAAAGAGATACTCCAGTGTTTGGTACCTCGAAACAAGGGGAAATTGCAAATTCAACAATTAGAAATCAATTTGGAAGACATGGAAATATGCAAGCTAATATTATTTGTAGTTTTGGTAAGATTTCTATGAATGAACAAAAAGATACAAGGGAGACAATAGGAGTTGAGATTTTTTTTGTGGAATCTCTTATTAGTGGAACTTTCAACAGTCATCCTATGGAATCTTTTAACCTTAAATAAGGTTGTTTTCTTTGATATATAAAGTAACTGATAATTTGGATTGTTTTGAAACCTCCAAAAGCCATAGGAATTGCTATAACTAATTAGTTCTAGTTTTATACTTTTAGTTTCATAATTGTTATAATTTCATAGTTTTTTAGCATGCAAATGAAAAGTGTTGCAGTCAATAACTTCTGAAAAAGTATACGCCAATGTGAATATTTTAAACAATTCTTTTGATCACCATATTTATTTTATAAGAGGGCCATGTGTATTTCATGGGATTAGTCCAGGGGGCATGCAAATGAAAAGCGTTGCAGTCAAAAACTTCTGAAAAAAGTATATGCCAATGTAAATTTTTTAAATAATTCTTTTAACCACCATATTTCTTTTATAAGAGGGCCATGTGGATTTCAAGGGATTAGTCCAAGGGGTCTTTGTCAGTTGGAATAGATGGTGGGTTGGAAATGAACTATGTCATGAGACTGGAAGTCTCCATACCCTTCTTTGAAATGGAAGAAATATCTTCCAAATTTTTTCCCTATCTATGGTCAACAAGAGATACATAACCTATGGTAATAAACTACAACTATTTGTTCATGTTCAAATAGGATTATAGTTCCAACATCGAAGGAAACAACAACCACTTATGCAACATTTAATGTCAATGCCCTCTAAAAATATCTATAGTAGAATGTCGTTCAAACAACCTTTTCGCTCCAGTCTCTCCCAAAATCCTCTGGATTTAAATTTAATACAAAATAAGCAAAAACAAAACTATTATTTTCTTAACTTCAACTACATTCTCAGGATTTATTGCTACCCCAGGTGTCTATGTTGGATCTGATTTTGATGCTTCATTGGAAAAAACAACAAAAAATGTAGGAGTAATAGAAACAACTAATACCTCAGGTTCTCTTGGAACAATTATTTCATCAGCATCTTTAGGAAACATATTATGAACGAGCACATGCATCTAGAGCCTTGGGAAATGCATCTATACACCATCTTATGTTTAGGAAACCTAATGATCCATTTATAGTGAATGCTAAGATTCTACAACAAATTCCCTCACCTCAAGGTTCAATGGTGGAAAGTCTCTTACACTTGAGGACTCAGCAGGCTCCAATAGGAGTAAATTTGTGACAATAATCCAATTAGATGACAATATTAAACACAGTTAGATGTTTACATTTATGCATCAACAATATGTGGTTTGGGAACATCAACCATATGATGTTTGGGGAGTTGCTGAGACAGTTATGTTTTCCAATGTTTAAATTTCAAATAACATATATTGCATCTCCATATGAACAATTAGAAAAAGGAATCTAAGGAACATCATATGCCCCATCAATTAGGTGATGATACCCAGAGTGATCTAGTTTCAAATGTCTTATCACTGAGAATAGTTGATTCCCAAGCCCCACGATAGGTGTAGTATATCCTTGGAGTTCCAATGTCTCCACCTAATGCAAATATAGTTTAACCAAAAAAAATATATATTACAAACATTGTGATATTGAAAATTTTTGTAGTTGGTTCTCTAATTCGCGATACACTAGAAAAGGTTATTCTTGATAAGTATATGCATCATAGTGATATATTTGTATCAACAATTATGCTTGCTAAAGAGGATAAAATCCAGGATAAATAAGTCAATAGTGACACCTCGACAATAAAGGAAATGGATATGGATGGAACATGTGAGGTAAATAAAAGCATAGAGAAAAAGTCTAGAAAACAAAATAATTCTAAATGTCATTTGAGAGGAATAAAGGGATTTTGGAAGTAACCAGTCATAAACAGACGAGGCAGGAAAATGTAACTATTAGAAAAATTAATTCAGCTATTTCTTCCAGAGATGTGTACTCATGTTATGTTGTTCAGATCCCAGATTTACAATCAACAACATTGAAAAATATTCTTTCTCGCTTAGCCATTCAAAAAATTTCTTGATTAAGAACTCAAATAAGTTACCCTATTCAACTCGGTTTCCTAGATGAATTGGTAGCCTCAATTGTCACCTAAGAATTCATGTATTTCTTTAAAGGATTGAAGATTTCTTAGGACATTAATACCTCACTGTTTTTCGTTACTCATTGAGACAATTTCTGAGTTTGTATAAAAGTAGTCATCTTAGCTAATGTAAAAGATACTCCATAGGTAAAATCGCCCTTTCAAGTAAATACCACAATCATGAGAGTTACCTTGTTATATTTGTAAACTTGGAACTTTTGGTGGGCTACTATACCTTTCAAATTCAACTCTTTTGTTCTCTATTACACTCATAACTTCTACTTCTTTGGGATAAGCGTTGAGCTTCTTTTGGGACACTTTAATCACCTATCTCGTTGACATCTTATTATTAATGTTTATCGGGACAGGTCCTATGTATTCAAATACACTTTAAAAGAAACGCCTTATTTATTATGGTGACATTCAAACCAGATTTGAGTTGAGCATTCATATACACTTGGTGAATTCGACTCTTATAAATGACCAATTCTGACTACCTTCACTTAAGTATTGAATTTGCATGAGGTTGAGCTATATAATCATTTTTATTAATACAATATTTCTGGTCCTTCTAAGCTTGAAAACCTTAATCCATATTTTTATGATTGCTAAATCACTGTCCCTACACATGCAATTACTGTTGCAAAAAGAAGAAAAGTGAAATCACCATTAAGTTTTTTAGGTGGCCTCATAAAAAGGTCTGATTTGTATTCTTGACATTTCTATGACTGTCCTAATTTATTTCCTGAGGGGGGGAAATATCCTTATTTTAACAGTCCTTTATTGGTAGCACCTCCTCTTATCTTTTGGGTAGCACTAACCGATCTCCCTAATCCAAATGGTTCGGATCTAGAACAAAAGAAGTAAACAATACAAACTACTTTCCTAGATTGATCAAATTGCAAAGGATTTTAGAAGATAACTCACCTTATGAACGTAGTACTATCTCCTTGCTTGATGTAGCTCTTGGTCTTCACTCTTCAGATCTCTGACTGCAAAACCATGTACAACAAGTGGGAACAAGCATGCACTAATAGCATATAAACATAGATCAATCTAAACTAGCAGTCAAAGAAGCCAATTCTAAAGATATTACAATAACAAGATTTTTATGGAAATAATATCCACCAGAATTTCCAAAGAAACTCCAACTTTCCGTAACCACCAGAATTTTTGTAGCTTGCAATTTGTAAAAGACCACAATGCCCAGATTGTTCATAAAAGACCACAATTTGATATTAATGAAGTAGTGAATACTCAACAGTGTAGAATAAGTCCTATAGGTGACTGCCAATGTCTCCTTCGATCAACAACTACTAACAAACAAGGGAGATATAGTTGAAGATACCAACGTGGGTGTGAAACCATTCTTGAAAATATACTCAGAAGTGTTACTTTCAGAAAAGACTGTTTGTGCCTCGGAGAGGCTAGTCTTCTCTAGGAACCAGCTGACCCTACAAGAGGGTGTGTACAAACCAGAGAGAGAGAAATGACTGGAGTTGATTATGTCAATGACAATCAAGCACAGTACATAACTCAACATAAATAAAGTCACAAAAATTATAAACTTCAACCAAGTCTCAGCAGAAGAGAAGTGATTATCATCACACCACAACTAATCACAGGTGATCAAAGTCAAGTACTCTATAAGACCAAAAATTCAACAAGGTGGTATAAAAAAATGAAGGAGGGTAAATGACCGCATTAACCACAAGCCAAAGACAAGGTACCACAAGTCCAATAATAACTCAATCAAGGTGGGGAAGGTGCAACAAGTATTTAATAACTCAATCAGTAATAGGTAATAAAATAAACATATTGATCATATAAGTACAAATGAACATTAAACCAAAAATCAGTTCTGAAGTGTGGGTACAAATATAAACAATGGTCATAACACAAGTGTGGGTAGTAGAAGACCCATGACCCTTAGAACCAAGGGTATCCTCCAAATGTGGCCAAACAACCATAGTACTCTATAAGAGAAAAAATTCAACAAGGTGGTTTTAAAAAAGTTACTCAAGGAGGGTAAATGACCCCATTAAACACAAGTGAAAGATAAGGTAACACAAGACCAATCATAGCCGAATAAAGGTGGGGAAGGTACAACCAGTCATATCTCTCTCAAATGTACAGCCGTCCAATATAACCTGAAAGTTCATCATCACAGTATAAGGAAGGGTGGTGGGATGCCAAATAAAAATATCCGTCATTTCTCTCTATGCAATACTGATAGCATCACATAACAGATAAGTACCTTGTACTATAGAAAATAAAAGCCACCTGTGTTACCTTTCAATTTAGGAATATGGTCTACAAAAGCAAAATTTCATCACAATTACCATCCAAATTTCTGACTAGTGCTAAAGCAACAGTAAAAGATTTTATAACATAATTTTGATCTCTATCAACTTCAGCACTCCTCTGTGGTCCTTGTGCTGAAGTTGGTCCTCGATATGTAATGGGAAGTAATCAAATTATAACATATGCAGCAACAGTAAATAAGCAATGAAAAAAGCGAATAAAAATTGATTAGGCTTCCTTTCAAGGGACAAGTCACCAAGGGAACGTGAAAGTACCTTGAGAGAGAGGAAAAGTTAAGTACATATCTCAAACAGGTTAACACAGTCCACATACTACAACAATTAAGAACACAAATGAAAGAAAGGTACAGTAACATAACAATTCTACAGCTGCATTATAAAACGATACTATATTTGAATAGTGCTAAAGCAACAGTAAAACATATTATAACATAATTTTCATCTCTTTCAGTAAAAGGTAATAAAATAAACATATTGATCAAATAACAATAAGAGAGGTATAGTTGAAGATCTCCACGTCAACATTAAACCAAAAATCAGATCTGAAGTGTGGGTACAAATATAGTACCTTGTACTATAGAAAATAAAAGCCACCTGTGTTACCTTTCAATTTAGCAATATGGTCTACAAAAGCAAAATTTCATCACAATTACCATCCAAATTTCTGACTAGTGCTAAAGCAACAGTAAAAGATTTTATAACATAATTTTGATCTCTATCAACTTCAGCACTCCTCTGTGGTCCCTGTCCTAAAGTTGGTCCTCGAGATGTAATGGGCAGTAATCAAATTATAACATATGCAGTAACAGTAAATAAGTAATGAAAAAAGCGAATAAAAATTGATTAGGATTCCTTTCAAGGGACAAGTCACCAAGGGAACATGAAAGTACCTTGAGAGAGAGGAAAAGTTAAGTACATACCTCAAACAGGTTAACACAGTCCACATACTACAACAATTAAGCACACAGATGAAAGAAAGGTACAATAACATAACAATTCTACAACTGCATTATAAAACGGTACTATATTTGAATAGTGCTAAAGCAACAGTAAAACATATTATAACATAATTTTCATCTCTTTTAGTAAAAGGTAATAAAATAAACATAATGATCAAATAACAATAAGAGAGGTATAGTTGAAGATCTCCACGTCAACATTAAACCAAAAATCAGATATGAAGTATGAGTACAAATATAGTACCTTGTACTATAGAAAATAAAAGCCACCTGTGTTACCTTTCAATTTAGCAATATGGTCTACAAAAGCAAAATTTCCTCACAATTACCATCCAAATTTTTGACTAGTGCTAAAGCAACAGTAAAAGATTTTATAACATAAATTTGATCTCCATCAACTTCAACACTCCTCTGTGGTCCCTGTGCTGAAGTTGGTCCTCGAGGTGTAATGGGCAGTAATCAGATTATAAAGAGTGATGATGATCAAAGTCATGATGAACATATCTAATATAAAGAGAATGGATTTTTCAGACTAATATATCTACATGCAACACATACATGAGTGATGATGTGTGAGAAAACACAAAATTTGAAAATTTCCAAGAGAATCCATGTTTCATACTAACAACATCGATATACATCAAAATACAAGTCATGAATTTATGTTGCATCTACTTTTTCATTGATTTCTGTTTTTTTGCATTGAAAAAACTTGCAAGTACGGTATCACAATCATCACTTGGTGTAGCATTTACCGCGATATCTCCTATTATTGTTTGTGTTTCCATGCCCTCATGTATGCCACTTCTTGTACGTCGCTGAGCAGGGTGTGGAGGTAGTTCTGAAGGGGTGTGAACTGCCACAACGGAAATGAGCATATATATATGATGTTGAAATATTATTGAAATAATTATTTCATTATTTTGATTAAAATTACAATATTTCTCTTTACCTGTCTGTGTGGATGTGACAGGCGTTGGGGTGTTAATTGGAGGTCTACTTGCTTCCTCTTGCAGTTCAGGCTCCTGAGCTGCATGGTCTTCCATTGAAAGAAGAAAATTTATAAGTATACATCAGGAAATATATATATCTAATCACAGTAGATATTTCTATTTCCAAAGCATACATACCAGAATGGACACTATGCTCCACACTATCATGGGACATGTGCACCCCAACTTCAACTGGTACTTGCTGAGTACCGCTAGATTCACTATTGTGGTTGCATTGTTGCTTAAAAACAAACATAAATTTTTAGTTATGGGTGATATAATCATAACTGAATAGACTTTAATAGTATACTACAATTGGTGATATACCTGCATTTTCGTCATTGGGGAGATTGGAGTTTGCCCCAAGCTTTTCCGATATTCAACCACGCTTTTAAAACCAAACTTGAAACCAAGCTTTAGGTCTTCCTCGGTGGCAGCAACTTGGAACGTATTTCCCTGCAATGCATGATAACACATTTTAAAATTTCCAGTATCAAAATCAGATATTTGTTCAGTACTATTAAATAAATATTCCCAACAATTAATCATTTAATACTTACGATTCTTGCTCTTAGTTTTCTATAGCCACCATGGCCCAGTCTATGTTGCCCGTGCTTTTCCATTCTAGCCTTGGCTGCTTTGGAGGAGTCAGGTAGCCTATATATGAAAATTTTGAAAAACCTTAGATATCAAAAATCTTACTTAAAACAAAAAAGAAAATAATAATTGAGCTTATTTCAGTAAAAAGATGATATATGTTGTACCTTGCTTTACCAGGCCGTGGTTGTTTCCCTTGTTTTTTTAGCAAGTTCTCCTTTGCATCATCTATGAGTGCCTTCCACTCTTTCTCTGGAACCATGGGAGGGCGCTCATGCTTGAGGTCAGCTTGCAATATTTCCCTATATTGGGCCCTGGTATATTTCAAATTATCACTGGCTAACTTTGCAACAACTTTCTTGTTGAAAGTATTGCCGAACAAGTTGACCACGTGGTCCATCAATTCATCTCTCTTTTTTCTATCTTGGCTATTCCACCATGTGTGAATGGTGGGGCCAAATAGATCCAAGGCTTTGTCATTCAAATTCCCATAGAAGACATTGTTTCCTGCAAAAACATGTAATCCATTAATTTATAATATTTTCAACGTATGTCTATTTCAATTTCATGATTAAAATCAATAAATTAATTAATAAATACCTGCAATCTTCTGAACCTTGATAGGAACACAAGAGTCATCCACCAGAAAGGTGAGATCTAGTGATCCGATGCTTTTAACTCGTGCTGCTCCAAGAAAAGTTTCCCAGTCGTGTACAATACGTTCATCTCTAGAGTCATGTGGAGTCCTAGGCTCCGTCTCATCATGATCTGGCATGGCATCATGTCCCGTCTCATCAGTGCCCGCGTTATCAATGGATTCGAGGCCAACCGCAGGAGTGGCAAAAAGCCTCATTGGTACATTGCTTCTTTTTTGTTGCATTGGACCATCGCTGCTACCTATACCTGTCTAGGCAGGTTCTCTAGACACGAGTTTTAAAAAATCCTACAAACAATAAAATTTACTTTATCAGATCACTTGGAAAAATAAAAAACACAATATGAGATATGAAATCATGTCATAGCTTAAAAAAATTTGTGAAGATGCCACTTACCCCATAAGATTGTATTTGATCTTGCAGCTCTAGAATCCTTGCCCTGTTCTCTTGTGTCAAGGGCCTTTTTCGATCCAAGGCAAGCATTTCTATATTTGCCTTTTTCAAGGCTAATCTAAAAGTGTGCAGTGGGTCAATGGAATAGAAAATGTCTTCCTCAAACCCCTCATCACCCAGATCGATTACACGTGACTAAATTCATCAAACAATAAATTAAATTAAGCAATATAAATTTAACATCATTCAAATATTGATATTGTAACGAAAATTAAGTTACTATTATGCACTAACACTTACCTGACGCGGTGTTATGGCCGGTGAGTGTCCACGATCAACCAACACCGTGGAAGCAGTAGGTGCCTTTCCACGGTCCTGAATGAACCAGTAATCCATCATAATGTCAGAAAAATGAACCTGATCATAAGCTCAGAAAAATGTGAATGTCAATAGTGGACATTGAATGTTAACATACTAAATCGAAACATTTAGTTATTGTATGTAACACTTACCTGACGGGCCACAGAGTGTGACCTTCCACGGTCTCCCTCGACCATGGAAGCAGCAGGTGCCTTTCCAATGGCGCCACCCTGACATAATAAATCAATAAATAAACGTTTACCTCATACTAAATAATTGTAACATAAACAAAAATGAGATATTGCATTAATATTCATTTTTACCTCAGAAGTAGAAGAAACATGTTTTAGTGCATGTCAATGTGCAGACTCCTGCTAACAGTGAAAATCGGAACATCTTGTTATTGTAGTCATATTATTTGCTATAGTTAACATTTACCTGACGAGGCATAGATTCTGACCTTCCACGGTCACCCTGGATTGTGGAAGCAACATGTGCCTTTCCACTGCCACCACCCTAAACAAACGTTGATTCAATAATTGCATCATAAAATAAAATGAGATATTCATAGCAGTGTAATCACCATGTAATCACATGGAAATATTCATAATAAGCACAAAAAAAGCGAATGTCAATAGTGGAAATCGAATGTTAACAGAAAAAAACGAAACATTTAGTTATGGTAGTCATGTTTAGTTACTACATTTAGCATTTACCTGATGAGGCATAGTTTATGACGGTCCACAGTTACCCTAGACTGCGGAAGCCACATCTATTCGATTTAAGTTGTAATCGATCAACAACTCTTCACCTGCAAGTATTGGTTTTATTGCACATACAAATATACGATGTTGTTCGCGTCCCTCGAATTCGCAATTTGGTTGCTTATTTGTTGTCACTGGTCGTGTACTATTTATAAAGCCAGCAACGTTTCCAGACTCTTTTGGTATCCCATCAATATACATAGTCGCCCCTTTGTTTTTATTGTTTTCTGCTGGTTGAATATAATTCGCGGCAACTCCGTATCTCCGCATACTTCGAGTATATTGGACCAAGATCAACCAGTTATTGTATCTGTATAGTGGTCCTACATACTCCATCAATTCAGTTACAGTGCCATAGTGGACCTTTATTCCATCCATGGAAAATAGCCCCAATCCATGTAAGGACGAAGGAGCAATGCAATACATCCTCCCATTGATGAGGAAATCTGTGTCCACTTGAGGTATCATATTAGGTACCCATCATTGCACTAGATGTTTATACCTTAATGGAAAATCAATGTCTCCTATGCTCTCAACATCATAATTACACGACCCACCGTTGGCAATAAAATATTTCATGTGTCTATGAAATATTTTCCTTATCTTTTCAGATCTAGTTGATATAGAACCGGTAGATCTAGTACAACTCGTCTCACTTTCAACCTCTCCAAGTATATCTTCATCATCACTTGAGGAAGATAGATCTGACAGCTACCTATTTGGTGGTACCTACACTCGAGAAAACAACAATAAACATGACGATGTTTTCTTTCTTCTTTGAAAGTACACATTTACTTCCCTCAAATATGAGGCTTAGGAGGGACATGCCGAACCCCAGTGGGTGTAGTGTTACAAATCTCAGCTGAAGTGTTTGGTATTGGGAGGAAGATTTGTGGCAAAACTATTTGTTAGTGAACTTTTGGCAAAATCACTCAACTAAGAAACATTAATTGACTATATCAGCCCAACAAACCATAACTCCAGTGAGAGGGTCCACTCAGGAGTACATTACAGCAGTGTTCGTAATTGTTTCATGTCAATACATCTTAACCAAATAATCAGTCAAATACTACAACAGAGAATGCAAAATACGCCAGCTAACTTAGGTGAAATATTACACCTTACACATGTTGCAAATTTCAAATTCATGCAAATTGGCACTGAAATGGCCATGAGAAATTTGATTTTCTGCAAAGACTATTTTCAAACATTATGTGTATATTGATTTTCCTACTATATTGGTTTTTTTTTTTTAAACAAATAATAAATTTCAATCAAGAATGAGCGTCTCCATCAACCAAGCAGGAGGACCAAACCAGAAAAATGTCAACCTGAGAGCAGTCCCAAGTCGGCCATTGTGTTGAAGAAACTTCAACACTACTAGTTAGGTCAATGTGCTAATACAATTTTCAATGACATGTAATGTAAGATAAACACATTAATCACAAAAAGGGGGTAACACACAACATCAATAGATCTAGGCCAAATGTAGACAAGGAAAAAATATTGGTTTCATGAAGCTTTTGAACATTGGTGTTTTACTCTGTAAGCCTTGGAGTACTCACTATATCCAGCAAAAACACCCTTCGAAATGGAGGATTTCAATTCAGTCCTTTTCTCCTCGAGAATATGAATATATACAAAGCAACCAAAAAAACAGTAGTGTGACACCTAGGGTTTATCACTAATGAAATCTTCTTATAGTGTTTTGTTCTTCAATACCCTATGAAGATACCTATTCACATATGCTCCCATGGTTAATTTCCACAAATTTCTCTCTTAACTATTTATGGTAAATTCAGTTGCTCCTACAGCTGTAAAACAAGTTGTGGGTGGGTTTTCTAATGAAAAATAGGTTCCTGTAATAGCTACCAGAATGTAGTTTCAGATTCAACCACACTTCTCTCTGCTGTCCCTTACCTATTCAATTCCTCAAATGCTTTTTCACCAATCCTACAATGGAAAGAACTAGGGTTTGCTCAAATATTAATAAACCAACAATTAGCAATAATCTTGTGTAAGCTATCACTAATTCACGAGTCTAAAGTGTGATTTTTCCTTTTTATTAGTTGTAAAATGAATTTTGGGCATCCCATGCCACCTGTGGACAATGGAAGGCAATGAACATGCCCTATACCTCACATCTGGGCAGTTCTGGGCCCTATAATGACAAGCTACAACAATAATTAAACATATATGGGTAATGTTTTGAACATTAGTAGACACGTTTCACCTTCTAGCAGCCTCATCATTTAGTTTTGGGCCAGTTTTGTGGATGTGAGGTAGTTTTGGGCGCAAATTAAGACTATCCCTGTCTTAATTTTATATTCACAAACTTCCGTGGCAGTTTCAACACCTGCGCGAAAACAATTTTATATTTCCATGAATCATCGTCTCAGTATCCACGCATCGATTCACAAAATTTTGTGGCAGGTTTAGCACCTGCGTGCAAACAATTTTATATTTACACGAATCATCATCTCAGTATCCACGCATCGATTCACAAAATTTCGTGGTAGGTTCAGCACCCACGTGGAAACAATTTTATATTTCCACGAATCATCATCTCAATATCCATGCCTCGATTCACAAACATTCATGGCAGGTTTAGCACCTGCATGGAAACTATTTTATATTTCCACGAATCATCGTCTTAGTATCCAATGAACATGCCCTATACCTCACATCTGGGCAGTTCTGGGCCCTATAATGACAAGCTACAATAGTAATTAAACATATATGGGTAATGTTTTGAACATTAGTATACATGTTTCACCTTCTAGCAGCCTCATCATTTAGTTCTGGGCCATTTTTGTGGATGTGAGGTAGTTTTGGGTGCAAATTAAGACTATCCATGTCTTCTTACAACATGAGACGCTTGCAAAATTTGAGGTATGGAAAGGTTAAGAGAAGAAATCATGGGTGTGTTGAGTGGAGTTTGGATAAGTATGAACCTTTTCATCGAATTTGTTCTGGCTACAACAAACTCCTATAATATGCAGTAATTCGGCAACATGTAATCCAATACAAACTTTTAGCACAAGTGACCCTAATAATCACAAGTCAACTACGTGGGCATCATCCCTTGCTAGCTGACTAATGGGCTGACTTTGGGGTTTTGGAACTATTTCATGCTATAGAACTGGATAACATCAGCTATTGAGGACTTTGAATTGAGTGTACCAAGGCTGATTTCCTCTCGAATGTTGTTATTTATTTATTTATCCTAATGGTGTCAATGACCTTTTTAATAGACCGTTATTAAGGTTTCTATGCCTCCAAATAACTACAAGACATGCCAAATAAGGGGAGCACTCTAGTCTCCTAGGCAAGCAAACAACCGAAGGATGCCACCTCAACACCTGATAGTAAAAATCATAGAGGTCATTGATACCATTAGGATAAATAATTAAATAACAACATTCGGGACCAATGTGTTAGTTGCAATTAAATGTGTGGGGAATGTTATGTAAGACCCTCAAACAACCCTTATACACCACATGCGCTTGATGCAAACATTCAAATCCTTGACAATTTAAGCCTTAACTTAAGTGAAATCAACAAGAGATATAAGTGTTGGAAACAACCAAACCATGACTACAATGATAGCTGAAAATCTAATGTACAATAAGACAATTTTGAAAATTCGAAAACACCATGCATACAAAGAAGATATGAAGTCCATGTTCATAGTCTCGTGATGAATAGGATTGTCATTGATGACAACATAAAAGTAACTAACCATTATGGAAAACATATAAAAGTTTTTATGGCTTTCAAAAGTAAGATCTAAAAGTTTTTATGACTTTCTTTTCAATCTTTATGACAATTTGAATGGACAGGCCCCACTCATAGCCAAATACTTTTGAGATATTTACAACTCATCAGAGTATGGGGGACCATATAATTCTCGAAAGACATTGGATTCGGTATCCCATGCCTTTGAATAAAAAGACCTCAGGACCACACGTCTATTCTGATGCATGTGGACGTCTATGTGGGTTTTGACAAGCCATTGTTTTTGGTTTCTAATGTAGTACTCAAGGATTTGAGCCTTAGTAAGCTTTGTCTGCAAAATATCTTTGACATGTTCGAGAGATTCTCCAACTCCCCGTTTTTTATTATAAATAACAGCTGGTTCTAATGCTGTCAGGTTGATGCCGAATGACCGCCACCGGTCTCTAATCCAATCAGGGACAGAGAATGCAGCACCCTCATGGATTTCTGGAATTTGAAGTCCAAACTTTAGCATGGTATAATATGTTCTATCTATTATTTCTTTTCTCAAGAATTTCCACCATAATTTTTTATATTTTTCATAAGTGTGTGTAGTACTTGGAAACCGGATACTAGCATCTTGATGTGGCCATGCTTCCATAGAACGTATCTGGTTAATACGGTAGTATTGTTGGTCTAGTTGTAGCCCGAGGTGAGGTGTAGAGCCCTCCGTCGAGATTAAGTTAAGATCTTGGTAGAGGTGTGTTAACCAATTGCTTGCATCAGCTGCTTTTCTCAGGGAGTTGTTGTAAATCATCTCTGGTACAATATTGGATCCCATAAGCATTCTTCTGAGTTCTGGCACTAGTCTAATAAAAGCATCAGATCCCTGTAAGTTAGCATCTAACACTTCAGCATGTCTCAACTCCCACCTAGGTTTTCAGTCTTGCATATAATCCAACCAACTCATATTATCATTGATAGTATAGATATGATTTTTTCCTCCGGTCCAAGCATAGATTTTCATGTTTACTTGTGGGTTATGGGCCCACTAGATTCCACTTTGACCTTCTACGCTTGCTTGCACCAGGCTCATTTGTTTCAGGCTTGCTTGTTAAAAATTAATAGCATTCTCCTGTGTCAAATATTCTCTTATTAGTAACCATTGTGGTACTTTGGTGCAAATGTTTTTCCTAACTCATTGTTTCTCCATATTGTGTGCCTAGTGCCACCTGTCTATGTCAATGCATAAATCAACCTCTTCTTGGTTTGTGGTTCTAGTTGGCCTTATTTTGGGCCTTGTAGTGGTTCTCTAATGTCACAGACATTATAGTCATTGACACATTAAAACACAAACCTAAGCAGTGAGTGCTTGACATGAGTGAGTTTACCAAGGCTGATTTCCTCCTGAATGTTGTTATTTAATTATTTATCCTAATGGTATCAATCACCTTTTTAATAGATTGTTAAAAAGGTTTCTATGCCTCCAAATAACTACAAAATATGCCAAAAATTATGGATGACAACAAGGCAACGTGGTCCACACAATTACAAAATCCCTCAACCCAACACATTAGTTAATTCCTAGTGTGTTGTCTAGAAGCATATTTATATATAATATGTTTTGAATTAGGCTAGTAGCGTGACTAATTGTAAAATCCAATTATGCTACAAAAGCTGATGGAATTTTCCCTAAATCATGGTCACCTTTGCACATGAACTTTCCTCCTTTGTTGGTTCATAGTTTTTAGTAGAGGAATTTGGAAACCATAATGAAAGTCTCTCAACCATGCATGTGTAATAACATCATCAAATACTAGGGAATCATCATCATCATTGACAATCATTCAACTAGCTGCTCCAACCAATAAAACATCATGTCAACCCCACAAAAAATGTGATGAAATCACAAATGGCCACCCATGAAAAATGGGATGAAATCACAAATGGCCACCCATGAAAAATGGGATGAAATCACAAATGGCCGCCCATGAAAAATGGGGGGTAATAGTTGGAAATTTTGTTTTGTGAGCTATCTCATGGTGTGAACGTTCTCCTTGTTTCTCCAGGGCATTGGATAGTTTGGGCATTCCTTCTGAGCAGTACTGATTTTTTGTTTGTCATCCATTTTCACCAGTTTGGTAGCTTGTCTTGAGGAGGTTCATTCTCTAATTCCCTAGCTCTGACGGATGATTATGATATATGGATGGGAATTTGTTTTCATAAGCTTTATCTTGGTATGCAATGCTAAAATTAGTTCCCTAGGGATTAAAGCTACGGAAGCTTATTTCTAAGCATTTGATGGTTTTTGAGCCATTTCAACACATGGTTGGCCTTTTCTTATGGTATTTGGAGACCATTCTATGACAATGCCTTGGATTTTGGTTGATCTCTTGGCATGCTTATTCATAAATTTTGGATGAGCACTCCTTTGGTTTTGGATTTGATTTACACTTATGAATGGATTAGGGTTGACTTGGGATAGAGCACTCCCCCTTCTAACCCTTTATGGATAATATGGTGCATCCATGCATTTGATGTTAGGGCTGAGTGCAACCATCCTCCAAGCTAGATGTTAGGGCTGAGTGCAACCATTCCCATGTCTGTTATTTTTTTGCTTCTACCTCAAAAACTATTGTTTAAGGCCTCCCTTGCACCCAGATCTAACTAAAGACGCCTAGACCTGCTTCTTTCACCACTGTACCTGCCCAAAATTAATTTTTAGGCTACTATGGGATTGTTTGAGGGCATTTTTAGGGTTTCTTTGTACCCAGAATTTATAACAGTCCCAAAAACTATTGTTTATGACCTCCAAGGTTGCCTCGAATTGCTTTTCTCATGCCCTTGCTTCATAGGACATGACCATATTTGCATTTACAAATATTTTATTACTGTTTGAGGGTTAATTAAGACTCGTGTACCTTCCGAACTTCCCAGAACATGCCCATATTTATAGGTTACTAATGTTTATGGATTTTATATGGTCATAAATGTTATTTAAAACACCCAAAATTGATTCTAAATATAAGGTTTTACCAAGCACCAGTTGGACCAGTTGCGGGACTTAGAAAAAAATATAAGGTTCTACCAAGCACCAGTTGCACCAGTTGCGGGACTTAGAAAAAATAAAAGGTTCTATCAAGCACCAGTTGCAATGTTCTAAACTTGAGAAAGACAAACTATTCATAAGAGTTATAGTCTTCAAGCATCTAGTTATTTGATTTTTTGCCTTTACATTTTTAGTTGTGTGAATTTGATATTGAAACACTGTAAACATCAGATTAACTAGAATTAACTCAAGCATAGATCAATACTTGAAATATGGAACAGAGTACTGTGTTAGCAAGTGGATTTAGTCTACAGGATAAGGTAGCCAGTGTTTGTGTGGAAACAGGCCACTAAACAATGGGAGTGTCTGGAGCTAAAACATTTATGAAATTACAAGTGATATAAATGACAATAAAAGAAAGAGAAGCACAAGAGATAGGTAAGCCATCACATGGGGGATAAATTATGGGCATGAAAACAACACTAAATTTCAAATCTCGGCACGGTTTGTGCAAGTTCTAAGCATCATCCTCCATTTCTGGGCATGCTGGTGCAAGTTAGGGACTGCCCTAACCTTCAAAAAGCACTAAGCAATCAGTAAAATGAGTCGGAAATCACCTTAAAATAATTTCTGTGCAAATTTGGACAAAGGCAATTAATGCTGGGCCCTTTTCTACCCTCAATCAGCAGCCTAACCTCTAAATTGGGCGAGCTTGTGATGAATAACAGCAGTAATGGAGCCTAAACCCAGTAAATAGGTATCATCTGTCAAATTTGAGACCCTAAACTCAATTATTTCTCACACCCTTAACATTTGACTTTGGTATTGCTGCTTGCACATTAATTCAAATTACATATTTGATATTGATATTGATATGAATCTACCAATCCTAGGGCAAACAATACCATTTGTTGATCATAGGCGTGAGCCTCTATTGAGGAAGAGTAGCAATATTATTTGCTGAGACTAAATATTGTAGGGTTGCGGTCATCTAGTAGCCCTATTCCAGTGCATGAGGGTGCAACACTCCTGTGGAAGCAGCAAGCAGAAACTTACGCTTATTAAGGGTGTCTTTCTCCTTCACGGGGTGCATACTATCAATGTGGGCGTGACCTCTTACAACTGGGCGTGCCTACATTATTTGGGCATTTATCTCATGAAAGTGTTGTCCAATAACAAACGACCAAGCATAACTTGTAAAACTACTCGTTGCCATATGGATTTTACCAACACATTCATAGTTAATTCATGATTGGACTATAGCTCCAACAGAAATATCTATACTTGGCAGTAGACGATACCACACACTAATCAACTGAAACCCGGTGCAGAATTGTTATGCCACCTCCTTCAAAACACAAGAAAAACCCTACCTCAACAAAAACCATACCTTGACAAATAATTTCAACAAAATACTTAGAAATTAAAATAAGGGACAGCCCCTAACTCTGCAAATACATTGCAAATCTCCTTCTAGCTATACCATATAGGCTTTCATAGGGATAGAGGGAAAAACCCTATCTCAGCAATCAACACAAGCAACCATTTAGGGTCTACCAATACTAGCTCTATCTCCAACATTATTTTTTAGACAAAATTGAGTTCCATTACTGCAAATTTGGTGAATGAGAATCCACTTACGGTTGCCATTGAGGGTCTGCGGGGATATGAAGACACGGCCGGTGCACACGAAACCAACTTCAATAGCCCTCGTAGCAATTGCACAATGAAAGTTGCACAGTGAAGGAGGACACCGAATTGTAGCCGGTTGCATGCAGTGGGTGCCGTCGAACCAGAGCAACAAAGCAATGACGGAGACAGGTATGACGTTTCAGTTTTGTTTTGTTTGATGTTTAAAAAATAATAATATCATATTACTTAAATTATAATATATATTAATTAAATTATAATCATATTAATTGAATTACAAGGATTTCATTATAATCATATTAATTAAATCACAATGATTTCACTTGCATAAGATGTAATACAAATTTAGTCAATTACACATGACAATAATCCTAGTAATGTTAAAGTTAAAAGTTAAAATTTAGTAGATATAGATTATTCATAATGATCTTATTTGGGGATCAATAATCAATGCAAGGGTTCCACGTACAATTCTTCTTAGGTGTATGGTTGATGGAGCTAATATAAGGAGAGTTTCTAGACCTTATATTCCCCTGTTAAATTAGTTACTAGATATGGCACCAAATTTATATGCAATAAAGTGGGTTATTAGGAAGTGGATACCCATGAATCAGGTGGGTCTAATGATGGAATGATAAGTGTGTTGGGATGCCTTTAGTATCATGAAAGACATCACAATACCATTGTATTAGTGTGTCAAGCTTATTATTTTGCACTAAAAATTGAAATGTGTGCACGATGAGAGATTGACTCCACGCTGGGTTGTCCCGTATCTTCTCTAGACAGATACTTATAAGTACAAACTCTTGAGTGTGCAAGATGAGCTCCCTTACATTTATTTGTAGGCACTAGAGTGACACGCTTCTTCAAAGGAGACTTCTTGATGTCATAAATGATCCCATTTACCTTCAATAACTAACATTATGGATCGGTGTAATAGGATCCATAATGGTCAAAGATGTAGGTATTCCAAGTAAAACATCACAGATGTCCCGTGGTGCAACATCGAAAGTGGCTTGGTCCTTCATAGGATTTATATAATACTCAAGAGTGCACTTGTGTGTTATATAAACCTCCTTGCCTTGCTAAATACAACCAAGAGAATGTGGTTTAGGATGCTTTTTATTGTGCATGCAAAGGTGCTTCACTATATCTTATGCAATTATGTTCTGGAGCTATCGATGATGACATGGAGAGGTTGTGATACTTTTCCAACATATAGTATGAAACAAGCATTCTAATTCTTATGTCACTTCTAATGTTAAAGTTAAAAGTTAAAATTTAGTCAATTAAACATCAAATTCAAACATAGTAGATTTCAAAGAGAATGTTAAAGTTAAAATTTATTGAACAAAGATCCTAGTAATGTAAGAGTGTCAAATATCAACAAGGTTTCTTCATGCATACAAACTAAGATTGTGATGATAGGATCATGCTAGTCAAATTGGCTCAACAAGTGCTCCATCATAATGATTGGGATGTTTAGACCATTGAGATGTAGACATTGAAGAATGATATAGTACTAGATGAACAAAAAGTGTACGATTTGATTCCGATGAAGTGGATCCAAGTGTTGACATATTTGCAAAAGGCATCATCAGACAATGCAAGATCTAGTTCTCACGAAACAAAAGTGGTTGATTGATTAAGGGGACTTACAAATAGTGATGAAGCCTCAAAATAGCGAAGGCCTACCTGCATTAGTCTCATCTCAGCCACAATAGGAGTGGCAATTCACTTTACATGCTTACCCAACCCTACCATCGATAAAATCCATCTAGCTACAAATCAATTTGAAAACAAATCCTTCAGTATGATTCTCAAACTTAGGAGAACACAACTTATGAATGGCCAACAAAGCATAGGAAGAAGTCACATCAAAAGAGTGTTGCATATCCTTTTGCAAGGTGTCAAGTACCTCTTCCTTCTCCCCAAATTTATTCATGAAATTTTGACATGCAAGATTCAAGGACATTAGAACTTCCATCCCATTAATGAAGTGTCCAGTTATCAACTTGTCTCTTGTGCTTCTTAGAATGATCAACAAGAAAACTAGCTTAGAAAGACCAACAAGGATAGAACCCCTTTCAAATAAGTTTTATATGTTTCCAATGAAAGCTTCAAAATCACCTTTATTACATTTAAGTTCACTTCTTAGACAAGGTTCATATTGAGGCCATGTAGAGTCTAGTTGGAATTGTCCTTCTCTTCCAATTGAAGGAGGATATAAAAATCTTGTTTCAAGCTTTGGTACTAACCAAAGTGTAAGACATTGTCACTCTAAAGTACTAAAAGTGGTTCTCCTAAAATACATTTACATTAATTTATAAAAAGGGTGTTGATAGTAGGAGAACAACTTTTAAAGACTTAGTAAAACATATAAATGAAATCCATAATGTGTTTTTATAAAAACTTGGTTAGATTATGTAGTATATATAGCTCGACATTCGTCTATATTGCAACGAAAAGTGAAACCTAAAAATTTCGTCCCTATATCGACAAAAGTTTGTGGAACATTCCAAATCGTGGATATTGTCACGGTTTTTCCGCCCTGAAAAACAAAAAATATAAAAATTCATTTTTTTAACCCACGAATGTTGAAAACATTGAAATATTTCGTGGAACAATCCGCCCATATGTAATAGTGATGGTAACAAAAACTACCCGGTGACAGTACAAACTTCCTCACTTCCCCCACTTTTTTTTGCATGGAATCTTGCATCCACACAGGCTCTCTAGCTCCCCCCCAAGAGAGCACCATTAATATCATATATATTTATATATATAATTTCTCTCCTAAGTTCTTACTTGGAATATTAAACATGGATTAGGGTACAAAACATTGTTTAAAACTTAAGTCCCAAATATGATTTTTCTTAATTGACCCAGGGTCCTATGTCTTATGCCGTGGGACTTCATCATATCCCCCTTACTCTTTTTGGTGAATTGTTTGGTTCCCCATACTCTTTTATCACACCTCCTCATATGTAGCCAGCTATATATTTCTTTTGTAAATGTAATTGTTCATGCACATGTCACATGTTCCAGCCTTCATGCCAGTTAGCTTAGTATTTATAACATATTCAAACAAAATCTCAAGGATTGAAACCAGGGGTATTACAATTTCAATGGTTGACTCTATTGTAATGAAAGATGCTTGTTGATATTGAGCGGACCCGAGGTTTCATGCGAGGGGGAATTTAAATCCCAGCAAGGTGAAGTACCAAGTTTGGGGGCCACGTTCCCTTCCTAATCCCCAACTTCTCCACCTTGATTTAAAAAAAGGGGAGGCAGGTGCGGGAGGGATCATTTATGATCCAAGAGGACCAATAATCAAAACCTTTGCATGGGGTTTGCAAAGGCACACGAATAATAACGCAGAATGGGACGCACTTATGCAAGGTATGTAATGCACGTTCGAGCTACACCTTGAAGAGTTCAATGTATTTGGAGACTCTTGGATCGTGACCCAATCCATGAATCACTTCCAGAACTCAATGGAGATTATGAATGGATTTCAGTGAAGAATATTAAAGTTTTTTCCAAATTGATTTAAAATCCATTTTCTCCACATCAAAAGAAACCTTAACGTGGAGGTGGAAAAATTGGCAAATAAGGGAGCTAGACTTGCCCAAGGGGTTATATCATTTAACAACTCTTCTCCCCATTTGAAATGGATATGCGCTACCCAATGAAGGAATTAATGGTTGATCTTCCCAATGTTTCGTGGTTTAATGTCAAGGTAAGTCTCCATTTGAATGGTCCGACAGATGGATTGTTGGTGGAGCGGGCTGGCAAGGGAAGGTCTCATCAAATGTTGCCTGCATTTACTTCTTGTCCCTTTGCTCATGTTGAGTGTAATAGAAGGTGGTATGAGGATCCCTGTGACATTATGGCTGCATCCTTGAAACGCTCAGAGATGGGTGATATTAGAAACCTTGGGATGCTTTTTGCTTCATTGCATGGTGGCGATAACCTTTCATTTGGTGAGGAGCAGTAGACGCCGAAGGATTTCTCCATGGCTGAGAGAGATTACTCTATGCGCAAGGATGTGAAGGCGAAACACCCGGAAGAGGATTCAGCTTTGATTTATGTTCTACAGGAAGTGAGAGGTATTGACATGTCAGACCTTAAAAAGATGACTAGGTGCATTTTCTAGGTGTTGAAAGTGAGCCTGGAAGAATCCAGGAAAATTGGACTGGACTTGACTCGTTTCGAATCCCATTTGAAGGACACAGAGATTGGTTATCGGGTGCAGACTGGCGAAGTGGAAGAACTGAAGCGGAGCATCTTAGAGATGGAACAAGTTTTGCAAGAAAGGCTCGAGGGGGTTCATGGAATGGTTGGAGAGCTCTGAAAGGTCATGCAAGAACAGAGCATGAATTCAAATTAGAGGAATGGAAACCGCTTTGTTCAACTAAAGGAAGCCTTAGGAGAAATTCAAGTAGATGTAAATGGCCTATATCAAGGATGCATCAAGCCAACCAAAGAGCATGCAGAAGCTTCTCCAATGGATGATGCCTCTGTAATGCAACCTCAAATATATGAATATTTGGCCTAGGAATGATGTTCCAGCCCTCTTTTTTCTTAAGTCTATCTAGATGTTTTTTCGCAAGCTATTAGGAGGAATGTTTATCAAAGTATACTCTGTAAGAAGTAGTAGAACTAGTTTTGTAATATCTCAAAATATCTCAGACCTGATAGAGGTGTTTGTTGGTTTTGTTTGTTATGAAACTCTACTTTCATACCTATGCTCTGAATTTTGCTGCCCTGGGGGCATTTGTATTCACTCTTTTCTAATATAATACCACTTCTCATTTCTGTTAAAAAAAAAGATGCTCGTTGATATTAATGGTTGCTAGTAAATAGTGAGAGTGTGATTGAGAGGGATTTTTAATAACATTGGTATATTACTAAATTTCTTGGTTACTTTGGTCTTATGGAGGTGGCAACATCTCTTTTCCTCCTTTAGTTGGATGTTTTGTTAAGCCTAGAGATCAATGGATCTCCTCTCAGAGCTATTGCAATCTTGTATTGAGTTTCTAAATTGATATTTTAAAGAATTTTCAATGCTAGGCAAGTTCATTTGTAAGTTGAATGGGTTCACTTATTTGTTGGCCATTTTACCTTGCCTATTGCAATAGTCATACACACCCAAATTTTGAGAGTGTTTAGCTTGATTTTGGGCATTTACACATAGCTAGGCAAATTCTCTAGTTGTTGGGGCATTATTTTTCCATTGCTATGCATTTTTGTATTGATTGGAACACTTTTCTCATTGCCTGGGGTGTTTTTGTATTGCATGGGATGTTTTTATTATTCCCTAGGTGTTTTTATATTTGGTTGGACATTTTTCTTATCTGCTAGTTGAATTAACTCTTGTTTGGTTGTACACTATGATTGGTTGATTTGTTGGCATGTTGGTAACTGATTGAATCTTATGTAATCAAACCATTTAATGTTGTGTTGACACCTACAACCATGCGCTTTTATTTATTGCTAGAATCGTTGGTATATGGGTTTAATTGTGGGCATGCAATGACCTCATTCCAATGACATTGATTTTGTTTATTTTCCAAATTGCTGGGAAATTCAAACGACAATTTGCAATCCATATTCAGTTTTGAGTACATTGTTGTTAGGATATTTAGACACTTATGAGTTAGTTAAGATCAACTTGTTATAATGTATCTATTAGGTAAAGCATGTTTCTTAATTTAGTATGCATTTATACATATGTAAACTGACAATCGCGATATGTTCTTGACATAGGGTGATCCGATTGTTCATCTTTTCCTCGATCTCAATGGCCATTGATCTGTGGCTTAACACTCGATTGATTCATGACCTCTATTTAAAGAGCATGGAGGGTCAGTTGCTCATTGAACGATTATGAGAAACTCTTTGTAACATTATTTTTCTTTTGCATAATAATATTGCCTCAAGTAGCTATTTGGCTAGGATTGTGGAGTGTTTCCCTTTTCGAGGGTTTAAACCACATAAAAACATTGGTGTGTTGATCTGTGATTTGTTTGTGTGAGCATCTACTAAAGGTGTTTGGTCTCTTAGAAATATCTTGTGTAGTCGAACATAGTATCAGATCTTTCAGGAAGTTTCACTTCCTTTGGTGATGTGGATCTTAAAACGATGTTGCTAAGGCCATCAAAGGATTTTTTGTTCTGATATTTCTATGCATTTCTAAGCCGTGGGAGATGTTCCATTGAGTTCGAAGTGTTGTTTCCAGTTGGGAATGTTTTTTGTTTCATTGAAAAAGGTTTTCGTTAACCCAAGATACAACCATTTTACTATATGCAAAGGTATACTGTTATAGTTACGCGCTTTTTAAATTTTTTCTTATATTCTTTCAGTGCTACCTTGTTTTTTATTATAGTTCTGGTTTGTTACCTTTTCATTTTGCGTATGCTCTTTATCGTGTGTTTTGTCTGAACTTGGAAAATCATAAACAAAGTGGGAAGGGTTTTCTTTATTGTGTATGTTCTTTGTCATGCGCTCTATGAGAACTCGACAAACCATAAACAATGAGAAAGCATACATTGTTCGGGAAAGCTAATGAAGGACTAAGCCCTATCCGGGCCATTTCAGTTTTGGATTTTTGTTTTATTTTATTTTTGTGAAGTGTTTTGCAAGCCAAGAATAAGGTTTTGGGGGTAAGCATGCACTTCAAGGAAAAATAGTTAAAAACAAAACCACCCCTTCCTCCTTTCCAACTTTTTCATGTATTTTAATATTAGCTCACTTGGTCAAAAATTGTTTTAATAAATAAGAGGTCTTGGGGTCAAGTTTTCTCTTGTTTGTTACTTTTCTAAAAAATGCATGTACTTCTATTTTTAAGTTGATTTATTATAAAAGTGAGTCACTTAAAAATGTAAAAATATTTTAGTTTTTGCATGTAATATTTAAAGTAACAATATTGTAAAAATGAACTCCATTTATCTTATAAAAGTGGGTCACATAAAACAACATTATTATAAAGTGAGTTTAAAAGATTAAGTTTGGGAAGAGGGGTGTCTTTTTCGCCATGTGGGTCCATCTTCTACATGCCACGTATATTCTAAAGTCACCTTCAACCATTTTTCAAAAACACATAACTTCCTCATCCGAAGTCTGTTTCCAGTGCCATTTTTTTGAAACCACGTATTTTTTCAATATCTTTGCATCCAAACCATTAGTTTTTGTTCTTACAACCTCTATATCATAGAATGGCCACTCCATGTGATATTCTACTTACAATTTGCAACTACTTATCATGAAAAGCCCGTATGGAAGATGTCCTTCTGTTGTGCGGTAAAAACCTATGACTGGGAATTACTGTTACAATGTAATTTTCCACCTTGTGAGCATCAACACTCTTTGGCCTATAGGATCCATTTTATTGACTCAGATCCACTTTATATCCTTCAGACACATTATTTTCCCTATTTTTTCCCTGTACGCTAGCTGCATCACTACAATGGGCGTACTCGTGAGTTGCATCACTATAGCCCGCGGGTAGCATGTAAAATGGTAAAAATCACTAGAAAATTACCTTTTTACTCCCAAAAAGCGGTCATAGGATGACCTTTGGCCCTCCATTTGCCCCGAAACGCCTCGATGTGTCCTTTCACTTACCTTTGAGAGGACTATATATTGAGCACATATGGCATATGGACGGGAGGAGAGGAGAGAGCAAGAGAACTCTAGTGGATTTTTTCCCTATCATGAGTCTACACTCATTGATCCTTGTAGTTATGAACCCTCTATGTTCACCTTCCAAACTCCTATCATAGTTTGAGTTTGCCATTCCATGGAGGATTGAAGTGGTGGAGGCACAAGTGGATTGACCCAGATCTTGGTTCAGATTGGTTGCCGACAAGAGGTCGTATCACATTGTACTTCTTGTTATTTATTAATAGAAATACTCATATTCTCGTCCATTAATGTTGTGAATGTTGTTTATATTACATTGGGTTGAATTTACTTATAATATCATGGACCATTGCTATTGATGATGTTAACGTCATTTATATATTATATGCGCTTGTTGTATATTGGTTGTCAAGACTAATTTTCAGGTTCAAGTGCACGAGTTGAAAGCTCTAACGGGGATCTACATCAAACGTTTGGATCGAGGTTGGTTATATTCTTCATTATCTTAACATTGTCATTTATATAGCATAGCACTGAGAATTGAGTTAATTTCTAGTAGTTAGCTGTCTGTTGTGGTCCACCCCAAGCCATAGGAAGTTTTCTTCAACACAGAAATGGTGACTCTGCTGGGGAAAACATCCATTTTTGGGGATTTTTAAGCATTAATCCTTATTTAGAGTTGTTGTGTGTCGAGTCTCTGTGTCAGTGATTGGCCGTTGGGATGCCCTATAGAAAACATCTTGTTTCTAAGCCACTGGACTCTTTGTTTGCTCATTTTCTTTTCCCTACCCGTGGGTGAGCCTAGTTCTGCCTGCATCTACCCGCTTCTATATGAACTATAGCCCGTGGGTACCCGCAGGTATTCCTTCAACAGTATCGTACAAATCTGGCTTTGGTTGTTTCATGACCCTTGGTTGTTGCTGGGTTGGCTTTGAATGATCCTAAGTATTTATTGGCCTGATTCTTGACTGTTCCATGCCTTGGTTGTGACCGAAACTCCTCTTTTCACTTGGTTTTGAGTCTCATTGGTTTTTACCCACTTTCGATTTTATAGCTCATTCCATCGACTGAGTCTTACTGTTTAAAATCTACTAGGTTGTCTGGGTGTTTTCCTTTGCATTTCTGTAACTGAATAGTAGGATTTTGCTTGCATTTTTCATTTCATTATATTGAAAAATACAAAAAAAAATAGTTTTGCATTTTCCTTTTGTTTATAAGCGAAAATACAAAAAAAAAAAAATACTTTTATGTACTGCATTTTGCATTGAGTGCTTACTGCTTTCATTTAGGTTCTGCTTGTGTATTGAAAATATAAAAGAGTTTCATTTTTATTTCGAAACCGTTGGATTGATTTTGCACATTAGTGGCATTGTTTTTATTGGATAAATGAGTCTAGAGTTTGACGATTTTGCATACTATTAAGTCATATATATCACTAGTTTCACGACCATATCCTTTGAGTAACCACAACCATTAAAATTAACACTTAATCTTAAAATTGATTAGAACGATTTTATTTATAGTGTACACCAATTAGCATAGGTTTAGAGTCTTGGAATATATCATTGTGAGTAAACAATCCAAGACTACTAGACGAAACATTATGTGTCTGACCAAGGAGTGGTGAAATCCATGGTATACATCGGTGTTCTCAGGAAGCTCTACTAAGACCAGAGTTAAGCACGAGGTCACGAGAGGTTGGTTGCGGAGATATCCCTCCAATACCGGCTGAACATGGATTTGACCCTCTTGCGTTTCCAGGATTTGTTCGTATCTGGGGACTCTTGGGGGATTTGACCCTATTGCATTTCAGGCTTAGCTACCCTACCCATATGACGGATCCCACCTGCGACTGTCCCCCTGAGCATTGGTTATACTGTGGTGACCATAGTTTCCTTACCTAGGTATTTCACAGGGTACTTGCAGTGGTTATACTGTTTGTGTCCTGAGTGAGATAGGGGTTGGACAACACAGTTGTTAGTTGCTGAGGGTTATGGCCATTTGCACGTAGTGAAGCCTGGGAACCTCTATAACTGATTCCGTTACCTCCGGCTACAGTTTGGGAGTCTCAAGAATCTCCTAGGCAAGACATACTGGCTTTAGTGTCGGGAGCTCATTTAGCCACTCTGTTTGTTTGCTCTTGGATGTAGTTTCTCTAGGTGTGCTCTCTTGAGTTACTGTTTTTGATCGATAGTTTGGCCGTTAGGGGGCGCTTTGATTTTACAGTCTCTCTGGAGATATCGTGGCGCGGAGTCCTGCTCTCTGTCGATCTTGTTGGTTGGTTGGTTTACCGGTTTCCGAGCTTACATGCCGTATTAATAGGGGACGCCGAAAGGCCCCCTTTGAGTCTTTGGATTCTTACTAAGCATACATCCTAGATGCCATGACTGCACACTTTGACACGGGAGAAATCCTTACGAGTCCATCGGGTAGAGTCGAACACACTTCAGACACCCCTACTCCTCGCGAGGCGTGGGGGGTGATCCACTTGAGACCCAACCTAGTTTGTTTGGTCCAGATCCACCCAATACCCAACCTAGTTTGTTCGGTCCGGATCCACCCGAGGATGACCCGTTCGATCCTTCATTTCCACATAATTATTTATACGGGATGCCAGAATTGCATGATGACACAGTTGATCCTTCCACTGCTTTGGGTAGTCATGCTGGCACTAGTCATGGTGTTAGCAACACTGCACCCACTGGGGGCAATACCCTCGCCGGGGGCACCACTCTTTCCACTCACACACATAGTATGGGGACTGGTCATATTCCTCCTAACAATGCAAATGTTGGAAGATGGCTGCCTCCTAGGGCTACCCAACCTAATAGGAACACTGTTCACAACATGACTCGCCATCCACAACCTAATACACATGTCGTTATCCGTCAATCCAGGACCACTTTTGCGAATGTTAACATTCCTACCATTCATGGGGGTGGACACATACCGCATACTTTTATGTCTATCGCCGCTACTAGTAATGCTAATGTAGGAGGTGGGAATATACCTCATCCTCATGGTCACAATGCCACCATTCCTGCTACTAGTAACGCCAATCTTGGGGTTGAGAATACATCTCATACTTATGGTCACCACACGACTGCTCATGCTGCTCATAACGCTTACGTTGGGGGTGGGAACATACCTTATAATCATGGTCATTACAACACGGTTCCCACTACGAATAGTACATATGTGCCCCATAATTATGGTGGAAACCCTTACTACAACATAGTCGTTGCTGGCCACCAGTACAACCCACCTCAATACGGTGCTCAAAACTCATACATACTTGCTTACTCTCACACGGGTCAGGTCAGAGGAGGTTATCAACCTTATGGCCATGGTCAGTCAGGCCCGTATAATCAACATTTTCCTGGTCATGGTCAAGCTTATGGTCCATCTTATAATTCGGTTCCGTACAACCAACCTTTTATGGGGGCTTATAATCAAGCTTTCCAGCCACAACTCTCGTTCCTTGCACGTTTGAATCTTATGGATCTCTCGAAGCTCACGAATGATCCGGTGTGTCACGACCCTAATTGGCCTCCAGTCCCTACCAAGCTTCCTTCGGACATTCCTAAGTTTTAGGGGAAAGGTGGTGAGGACCTGAGTGATCATGTCACAACATTTCACCTTTGGTGCTCTTCCAACTCGTTGAATCACGATTCCGTTCGATTACGACTATTTCAACGCACCCTCACGGGGGCAGCTGCGAAGTGGTATGTTGAGTTGCCTGGGAACACTTATATGGGTTTCAATGAGATCGCTTTGGTTTTCTTGGATCATTTCCAGTTACCGGTTCGTTACGATACTGGTACTGAACTTTTGTCTACCTTTCGTCAGAATAAGGCCACACATATTTCTAACCACGTTCAAGAGTGGCGTCGACGGAAGAGGTTAGTGAAAGCTAACATTCCTCCAGAGTTTCTGTTGGAATGGTTCCTCAAGTCTTTACTTCCATATATTGCTAAGGATGTTTCGATGTCCGGCATTGTGACTGAGGAACAAGCCATCTTAAAAGTCCAGCAGTTAGATTTACTATACTCTCAGTCTGGCATTTTGTATGACATTATTCCTGACGCACCATGAACACAACATGAGCCTAAGTCAGTTCCTGGACCACATGCCAATGGCATTGTGGGATCCGCAAGTAATTTCCCTGTAGATTTGGTGGCTAATCAAATGCAAAATTTATCGCTTAACCAGTCTACTCTCGGACAGGTCCACACCTTGTCCACTTCCACCCCGTCATCTGATGTACACAGTGTGAATCGACGAACCCATCGGGTAACCAACAACTTGGTGGTAAGAAGAAGGGGAGAAATAACCGTAAGGGTGGAAACAATGGGAACAATAATAGCAATCGCAATACCCCTCGTAAGGAGAATGCCAACCCTCCTCGGGAAGGTGGAAATGCTGGTGAGGACCGTAAACCTAGGCGTAAGGTGAAATTTCCTTGTAATCTTTGTGGGGAAGATCATCTTACTCACTTGTGTCCTCGAATAGAAGAAGCATCGAAGCATCTTGCACAGATTCCAGTTGTGTTGAAGGATCCCCTTCCTCATCATCAAAACATGGCTTCGCATGCTCCTGCCACTGGTTATAGACTTAATGAGACTGCAACGTCTTCTTCCAATACTAGTGGTTATGGATGCGTGAATATGGCTCAATCGGAGGTTAGTGTTGCTACTCGTCAACGCGATTATGGTGCACCACAACCTAATATGGGGAGTGAGCCTCCCCCTCCTCCAGATAATTCCTTGCATATCGAGAATCCCTCTATTATGTCGTGGATACCGAAAGGTGTTCTTAAGCGCTCTACACATAATCCCAATGCTCGAGCTACCCATAACTACTCCATTGTAGAAGATTTGGGCCAAACTCTGGTGCCATGTCGGCTCTTGAAGTTTTACAGGCGTGTCCTTCTCAAAGGCATGCCCTTTTGAGTGCGTTAGGAGTTCAGGATGGAGGGAGTCCCAACATTATCAAGTTTGACACTACTGATGTTCAACCTCGCTTACCTTACCACGTGGCTTTTCAAATCCATGTGGAGTGCCTTCAGAATTTTGTCAAAAGAACGATGGTTGACGAAGGTGCTTCGCGTCAGTGATGTCTTTAGCTTGTTGGAAAGCTCTTGGCTCTCCTCCTCTACTCACGTCTAGGACCATGCTCACTGCATTTGATGGTCGGTCATTTAAGCCGCATGGGATTATCCCTTCCCTTGTTGTCTACTTGGGAGGTAAACCTGTGCCTATTGAAGTCGAAGTGGTTGATGCGCCCATCGACTACAACCTTTTACTGGGTCGAAATTGGATGTACGCTATGAAAGCTGTCGCGTCTACTGTATTCAGAGTTATTTGCTTTCCACATGAAGGAAAGATTGTGACAATCGATTAGCTGGATTTCGTTAATCCTCCTCCCACAACATCCACAGGATCCGTAGTCCCGTAGGTTACAGATTCTCAGCCGGCAACTGGGAACATGGGTGTTGGTATGTACCCTTCATTGATGGGATATTATGATTTCCATGCACCTGTTAATTTGATTGGAACCATTTTCGACAATGCATCTCCTCCATTGCATAATGTACCGTTCCAGACTTCATATTTTGATTAGCCGTGGACTTTACCATCGACGAGTTCTACGTCTGGAGACATTGCGCATGTCGGGATGTCTATGCCACTGTCTGTAGCTGAGCTTGCTTACTAGGATATTCAACAAGCCACTTCAGAGCCGGATCACTCTTCTTCACGAACAGGGGAAGAAGATCCTGTTATGCTGCCCACGTGTGCAGTTGACCCATCTTGTTCACATGATTGCCTCGATGGTATTCTACCTTTAGATGAAATTTTTATCGAGGCCATGAATGGTAATGACAAGCCTTGGGAGGATTCTCATCATCAATTTTATTTCCTTCCTATCCTTGATCTTATTGAACGAGATGAGCCTCGAGTACAACCTGCCATGCATTTGGATTTTGATTCAGGCATAGTTTTGTCTAGCCCCAGTTTGACATTAAAGTCTGATCTCCCTAGTGATGAGTCTGTAGAATCTCCTATAGATCCGCAAATTGGTGATCCTGATGAGTTCGATTCTACTTCTAGAATTTCCAACTCCCATGATGATGAATTTGCCACTATAGATTCCTCCACGTCCTTCAGCTTTGCTCTTCATTCCGAAGTTGATCATTTTGTCCCCTCGGGTGTTGGTACTATGGCACCTTCAGTGGTTAGCTCTCCCTGCATTATGTCTAAGGGTGATAATAGTGAAGTTGAAAAATTTTCTACCACAGTGACCTGTATCAGATTTTTCTTTATGTACGTTTTAGAGATGATATTGGTACTTATGTTTCTTGGAGACAAGATTCTTAGCTGGACTTATACTTGTTTACTGGTCCTTTTCGACATTTGCTTCAGTCATGGCAGGCATATTCGGAACCTTGCATATAGGTTTAGGCCTCCCCATTGTTATAATGCATTTGAACCTTTTGCCAGCCGAATTTGCAGACACCCCCTGAGTGTCCTTATCTTGCTCATGTTCCTTACCTTATGCATAGCTTTGTTCCATGCGCTTGGAACTAGTCTCGCATGTCCCTGACACTTGTCTGCTCCCATTGCAATCATTCTTCCATCTCTCCTTTGAGCTCATTAAAAATAGTAAGGAGGGCACGAGTTTACTTTTTCGGGCTCGTTAAACCTTTACAGAAAAGATTTATAAAGTCTTTTTCAAGCCCTTGTTAGAATTTTTCAAATCAAACAAGATTGCTGAGTATACTTGTCATTTCAGACTCTTTAAAGGATTTGAAGCGACATCCACTTAGGTATAAGTTTACCCCTTTTCCGGACCTTTGTGGATTAATTACGAAAAAGGTATACTCTAGTCATACGTGACTAGAAGAGTTATTCTCTCGTTGTTTTACACTTTTTCGGATGAGGAGACTAACTTTACGAAAAAGGACCCCCCTTTTATGTCGAGTTGTGATTGCATTGCATTATCCTGCTTGCCGCTTGAGCCTTGTGCCGGCTCCCGCTTACTCAGTTGATTAGACTAGTGCCTGAGCACTTTCCCTGTCGAGCCCCACAGAGCTTTCATTTGTCCTTCACAATTTGATGCCCTTATGACCCCGAGGGAACACCCCCCGAGTGTCCACATCCTGCACATACTTCCTTACATTGATCATAGGTATGTTCCACTGCTTGGGACTAGTCTGCTCGCTATTTGACATTCATTCCCTCCATTGTTGTACAATAAGCAATTTTATTCTTTTTCAAGCTTTTCCAAATATGAAAAAGACCAAAAAAATCAAATATTCCAAAAAGCCGGATGGGATTATGGTTACTACTTCTAGTTGGCAGCTGTTGTGTCGCCTTTGAATAGAGCATTCATTCCACTCCATACATTATGAGTCAGGACTATAGTTGGACCTTAGGATTTGTACTTGTTTCTTAGTTTACTCCACCGATTGGTTAAGCTTCCTGTCATTATGGAGCCCTCTGTTAGTGCCTCCTGCATCGCACAGTTTTATATCGAGTCTATGCTTCCTGAGTCTATCCATATGCTCATGCTCTTGTTCAAAGGAAGTCCTGAAACCAGAGTCGGCCACTCCTAAAATTTCTTGACTATTGCATGTCGGCCATCCTTATTGAGTCAGTCCATTTCACCTGAGATCTTCCAAATCTTTCAGCGTAGCTGGTACCTCGTGCCGGTTTATGGGGGATGCCTTAATGCCCTCCTTCCAGCGAGTCTCGTTCCGTTGACTTCAACCCATTTATTCCGAGACTTGAGGCTTAGAGTTTGGTTAAGTACCTTGAGGTTTGCAGTCATTAGTGGCAGGTTCTCTCACCATTGACAGTTTTTGGAATACATCAATGTCCCCTAATTGATGGATTCATCCTAGTGTTCGACTTCAACACATCTATTTACACTCTGATGATTGTGCTCTGTGCCTTGATGCCCATTTTCATTATTGGTGGGTTATCTCGCGTCTGTTAACGATATACATCATAGACCGGTAATCAGCCGATGTCACATCAGGTTCAACCTCAACTCCTATATTCACTTGATGGGACTTGCACTGTCGAAGACTTGTGTAGAAGACCCCAGGCGATAGTGGAATTCAGTATGCTACTTATGATTATGACTTTATATATGAGATATCACCTCTCAGATATCAGCGGTTTGTACCTCCAATTTGTACCAGTTGTTTCCTTTTCAGCAGGAGACCATATCTCATTGTAGAGGGATCATGGCTGTGATCACTTATGACATGTATTCACTATGTACTATCTATTCATGGCCATTGTATCAAATTGTTGTACTATACCGACTTGTACTCAGGGATACTATTGTATTATGACGAGTGAGTTGCTCCTTCCACTTGTGTCTCCATCACTCCACTTCTGAGATTTATAATGTATTTCGGCCATCGTAGCATTAGTCTTTGACCTCACACATTAGGGGGCATCTGCTACAGCGTAATTTTCCACCTTGTGAGCATCAACACTCTTTGGCTTGTAGGATCCATTTTACTGACTCAGATCCACTTTATATCCTTCAGACACACTATTTTCCCTATTTTTTTCCCTGTACGCTACCTGCATCACTATAGTGGGCGTACCCATGAGTTGCATCACTATAGCCTGCGGGTAGCATGTAAAATGGTAAAATTCACTAGAAAATTACCTTTTTACTCCCAAAAAGCGGTCATAGGATGACCTTTGGCCCTCCATTTGCCCCGAAACGCCTTGATGTGTCCTTTCACTTACCTTTGAGAGGGCTATATATTGAGCACATATGGTATATGGACGGGAGGAGAGGAGAGAGCAAGAGAACTCTAGTGTATTTTTGCCCTATCTTGAGTCTACACTCATTGATCCTTGAAGTTGTGAACCCTCTATGTTCACCTTCCAAACTCCTATCATAGTTTGAGTTTTCCATTCCATGGAGGTTTGAAGTGGTGGAGGCACAAGTGGATTGACCCAGATCTTGGTTCAGATTGGTTGCTGACAAGAGGACGTATCACATTTTACTTCTTGTTATTTATTAATAGAAATACTCATATTCTCGTCCATTAATGTTGTGAATGTTGTTTATATTACATTGGGTTGCATTTACTTATAATATCATGGACCGTTGCTATTGATGATGTTAACGTCATTTATATATTATATGCACTTGTTGTATATTGGTTTCCAAGACTAATTTGCAGGTTCAAGTGCACAAGTTGAAAGCTCCAATGGGGATCGACATCAAACGTTTGGATCGATGTTGGTTATATTCTTCATTATCTTAGCATTGTCGTTTATATAGAATAGCACTGAGAATTGAGTTAATTTCTGGTAGTCAGCTGTCTGTTGTGGTCCACCCCAAGCCATAGGAAGTTTTCTCCAACACAATTACAAAGATCACCAACGTACATTTTAACTAGTTACAGAGATAGGACAACATAAAAATACAGCAAGCAAATATCTTTTAAATGTAAAGAACTAAGACATGAAATTGGAATTAGATACCTGAACAACTGGCAGTTGATCCAAGCTCCCAAACTTAAGAATCCTGTTGCACTGCTCCACAGAGATCACCTGCAATAACATATACCTTCCTCAAAGCTGATGACTTAAATAAGAATGAAATGTTTTATATGAAACTCATGTATAATAAACAAGAAATATTCAAAACATACATTCATTAACATAAACAAGTATATATGGGAAATGAACTTTCTATGTTAAAGCATTAAAGGTAATCAGCCAAACCTGCCCTGCAACTGGCACCGTTGAAACCTAGCCCTGGGTTCCTGCTCCTCCTCCTTCAACAGAATTTTCTCCAGCATAACACTAGCATCAAATTGGTTCTTCCTTCTTAAGGCCTTCCCCTTGTATTTATAGCAAGGCTGGGAGGATAGACTCGAAAGGGAAATTGGTTGGGGAGGTTAGGGTAGTTAGAATAACTGCCCTTAACTAATCCCCAATATTTACAACCAGCGAACAAATAGTGAGTATTGTGTCTAGCAACTCGCGAATGCAACTTCTATGATGATACCTGCGGGTTCACTATATAGACTGTCGCGAGTGACCCGCGGGATGACTGA
The DNA here is from genome assembly GCA_027924585.1 of Larix kaempferi. Classification (NCBI taxonomy): domain Eukaryota; kingdom Viridiplantae; phylum Streptophyta; class Pinopsida; order Pinales; family Pinaceae; genus Larix; species Larix kaempferi. The sequence goes on from BSBM01000486.1 coordinate 12,490,684, forward strand.
AGGTAGAGTCGCTGTTATGTCTCAGAATTGATCACAAATAATAGTTTGTCTAGGAGTTCATTGCAAAATCTAAGGCCAAAGCATATATAATCAAATAGGCTCTTCCATCCATAATGTCCTTTTGTGTGACCGACAAGGCAATGTAGTCACGGACGAAGAAGTGCCATTTTAGATGATAACAGATGCCCCCTAATGTATGAGGTCAGAGGGAAAGATGATGGCCGAAATACATTACAAACAAAGAAGTGGAGGAGCATAGGAACCACGAGAACAAGGTCGCAAACAATACCTGAAACATAAACAAGGTCAGCGAGCAATTACAATTTTGATATTAGGAGATGTTCATAATGTGAGAACATGGTCTCCAATACATAACTGAAATGATGTATATAGCATGGCCACTGAAATACAAATGTGGATCTATGTCAAAAGGAGATCATAGCCATAGCAACAAACTGGATCTATGTCTGATGATGTGCCAATCAGATAGAGCTCGACCTTGTGCAACTTGGGTGATAAGAAATGAATTGTATCATAAATCCCCAAGGTCTTCAAACCAACCATCGATAGTACAAAACCTAAACCCTGCGAATAAAAGGAGTTGAAGTCGAACATGGAGGATTTCGTTTGATTACCAATCAATGATGAAAACCGTTAACAAACCCGAGGATACCTGCCAATAATGAAAATGGGATCCAAGGTACCTAGTACATCCTTACAAGTGTGAATAAAAGGCCTTGAAGTCGAACACTTGAAGAATCTGTCGAGTAAGGGACATTGATGTATTCCCATAACTCAATAGCGAGAGAATTTTCCACTGATGAACGCAAATATCAAGGTACTAAACAGGAAACTCTAAGTCTTCTTCCCAGAGCAAAATGTGCTGATATAGATAGGAAGAGACCCATGAAAAGGAAGGCATTGATGTATCCTTCATCATCTCACACGAGGAACACTGAAAGCAAGTTGAAACAAAACTGATATAAGGGATTGCTAACATGAGGAGTCAAGATGAACTGCAGAAAGGCTGAAACAAGGGTAATCTTTGAACATTGAGCACCAAAGTAAATTAGGCATCTTTGGTCTGACACAGGAAATAGGATATAAGTTTGCTATGTAGGAGACATAACAAACTCTCCATATGATTGGAAGAGTAACCAATCAGTGGAGGACACGAATCTGGAATCAAGTTAAATCCTCAAGCCAAAACTAAAACCCAGTGACTTATGAAAGTGTTATGTTCAAGGATGGTTAAGACTGACTGCCAATGAATGAATAAATAACAAAAAATTCCATTCCCTATTTTTAAAAATGGATTTTCTTAGTTTAACGAGCATGAAAAGGTTGAAAAGAAAGCTCGATATTGTCTTTCTTGTGAAATTTTAACGAGTCCAAGAAAGTAAACTCAATAATCCATCTTCATATTTGAAAACAAACTCGAAGAGAAGAAAAAGAATGCTTGACATTGATCCAACCATGTGTAATTTAACGAGTCCATAGGAGGGAAACTCATGACTTTCTTCATGTTTTAACAAGTTTGAAGAAAAGATAGATTAATACTCAATAAGGTACTGATCCATGGATTTTAATATTGAGCCTGGATCTTTTCATGCTCACTGGTGTTTTCAATTTTAAGGAGACTGAAAAACTTAAACAAAAACTCCATATACCTACTCGTGGATTTCATATCGAGCCCGAGTTGGTAGATGCTCGTTGGTGTTTTCATATTTTGAGAGTCTGAAAATCCTAAAGAAGACTCCAAAGTGTATTTTTTTTCGTAAAGTTAACCTCTTTGTCCAAAAAAGTGTAAAAGTATGCGAGATAGGACTCTTCTAGTCGAAAATACCAAAGTATACATTTTTCGTAGTTAATCCACAAAGATATGGAAAATGGGTAAACTTATACCTAAGTGGATATCTGTTCAATTCCTTTAACGAGTCTGAACAAGACAAGTATGCTCGGTAATCTTGTTAATTTTGAAAAAGTCCAACAAGAACATAAAAAACTTCATTAGAACAGGGAACTTAATATTAGGTAAAGAATGGTGTACAATGAATAAATTCCTAGATATATCAAGTGACGGACGGACTATAGATAGAATCAACGTCAATGGACAGGAGAAAATGGTAGTCCAAAGTGAACAAAGGAGTTTCAAAATGACATAAGATGACAAAATAGATCTAAAATGTTGAGCTAAATGGGCATGTAAAAACGAAACAAACCTTTGTGTGAAACATCTTTTGTAATTGACAGTGAGAAAAGTGCCTTTTAAAGTTTTACCTACTAAAAAACAAGTAAAAAAGGTCATTTAGGATTAAAATAAAATTAAAAAGAATTTGAAACCATAAAAAGGGGGTAAAAATTTGAAAATTATTTTTATAAATAGTGTCAAATTAGAAACATAACTCACAAAACCATTTTACCAATGGAGAAAAGGAGAAAAACCCTCTTACTTCAAACGCCGATTGTAGTCAATCCAGGAAGCGAAATCGAACTCTGTCACTTGTAGGTAAGCTATCTCTGCCTACTCTATCAATTTGATCAATTACTTTAAATTTTTAATGATGTTTTGAGGTTTTAAAAAAGTTTTAAAACTAGGGATTCGTACCCATGAGTCTGGCTGAGTAAAAGTCGCGGGCACGTGAAATGTGTGCGAGTTTACTACAGGGAGACTTGCGGGTACCCGCCTCTGTTGAAAAGGTGAACCCGCGGGTAGCACAGTTCAAAAGAAAAAACCACAAAGTAATGCATGTAATGGAAATGGGTGATGCAGGATGGTTTTAACTTGGAGAGAGAGGGAGCATGAGGCCATGGACATGAATGCTATGGGGGATCCTCTTACTTTGAATGCGTCAAGGAGGTGTGGGATCTTAAAATTTTTCCGTACTACAAACATGCATGCACAAACGCACCTCCTTCAAATGCTCGTGGGATATTGGGATGTCGATCATGGCATGTTTAATCTCCAAGGAGAGATGTTGGATATCACCATTGATGACATATACTTCATAACCGAACTATCTCGATAAGGTGAGGTGGTGAACCTCAAAGGGACATTTAGAGGAGTTGGTGCTTTGTCCATTAAGGATTACATCAACACCTACTGCGTAACTGGCACCGAAAAAAGTGGGAGCCAAGTTCCAATTGAGCAAATTGCAAGTTTCCCATTAAAAGTGATTTTGAGTACAATAAACATGATCAGGGGAAGTGTGGCACAACACTTGGCCTCACGGAACTACATGCAGATAGGTGTAGAATGTCTACACAATGTTATCTTCGACTGGTGCTCAGGATTACTAGTGAACATGAAACACCAGCTTACAGAATGCAAGATGGGGAAGAAAAATAATTTTGGATACGGTAGTATATTATGCACCTTTTTCTTCGAGAGAGTCCCCTCTCTTAGTCCGGGGATGGCCCTACCAGTGTTGAACCCCCGTGAGCCACTGATGACTTGGTGGGGCGACATCTTCCTACGTCAGGGTGGTGGAGAAATAAGCTTGTCATATTATGACGAGGATTATCTGGGGTGGTGGAGCCGCCATGTACCAGCACTAGAGTAGTTTCCTTATGTGGGCATGGATTTCCAAGGCGATCCCGAACTCATGTTGCCTCTAGGGGAGAGATAGGTACCAAAATGTGTTTTTTTTTTTGAAAAATTATTTAATCTTTGCGTTTTTTGTATATATAATTTTTTATAACGAGTATGAGTACTAAAAATATATAACCTGTGCAGATGTGGGGCCAATGAGACCTGCTGGGCATCCTAGAGTATACACATGACAAACCGAGCCAAGTGCCGCAGATATTATGCCGAGGAGCATTGAGGGGAAGATGAGTCAGTTGACTCACGATATCCCTACATACAAAATAGAGCGGATGCCGCTCGAGATGCAGGAACATGTAGTAGGAGTGCCCCCAACATGAATCCGGTTACTTAGTAAGTAGCTAGGATAGTCATTTGTTATAGAGAGGCCATAGCAAAGCTAAATGAGGCTCCTCCCTCTCCATAGGGAGAGTGACATATTATTTTTGAGGCTTTTGATGCCCATTTTTGTATATTATGACATTGCGACAGAGAGTGACTCAAACTCATATCATTTTTTGAACTTGATATATATATATATATATATATATATATACAGTATCGGTTTATGTACATGTTTGTCTTTATTTGTGTGAATGGTTAATGTTATTGTGTATGGTACAAATGCCAATTAAGTATGTAATTTGCATGAGCATCAGCTAATGTATTATGATTCGTTGATATATGTTGATATGAAATATAATTAAAATATAGCTCAAGTAATCTAACTCGCAAAAATTGACGTAGCAAAGTAGGATCTCTAACATGATACTCACCCGCTAACTGAAGCACAACTAACTGCAAATCAAGTCTTACCTCTAAACACGAAATACCATCGTGAATAACATCCCGAAGAAGTTCAATGACTGCACTGTACTCATCTATATTGTTCGTCATAGGGCCCAAATAGGCACTTCCCGAAGAAACAAGTTGGCCTGTGGGAGAATAAATAACCTAAGTAGCTGAAGCCAAGCTACGAGTGTGACGGCTTGCGCCATTAGAGAATCCTAGAAAACACTCGGTTTTCATCTCAAAACACAATCCATAAGACACATAAGAAAAACTAAAAAAACTAACTCTACAAAAATGCATAGCTATAGTACAAGAAAAAGCATATATGCCTAGGCGTAATACTTCTTCAAGTAGAGCCCATTTCTAGGCTCAGGCATCTTAAAACCATCACAATCCATCAACTCGTATGATCGTTTTCTTAAAATTTTAGAAACAATATAAGTCCTGAGCCACATAGATTTGAACTTGCCTGCCCCCAAGGGATCCTTGTCTTGATCATAAACCAAAACAAGGTCTCCCTTAGAGAAAACCCTAGGTTTGTCATACTTATCATATTGGTGTTTAACTCAGTTCTTGTGAGCTTCATTTGCAGTAAGCGCATCACGACGTTGTTCATCCAAATGTTCTAAGTGAAGCAACCGTTATTCCAAAGCAAAAGTTTCGGGTAATAACTGAATAACCAACTTCAAAGATGGGATCTCGCATTTAATTGGTGTAACTATCTCCACTCCGTGAATGAGTTGGAAAGGTGAAAAACCAGTAGTAGTCTTGATATTGGAATGATATGCCCAAACAGTCAGATACAACATGATGTGTCAATTTGACCGAATGGCATTAACAGTCCGTTGAAGAATAGTTTTCAAAGTTTTATTGACTGCTTCAACTTGTGCATTCGTCTACGGATAAAACGTAGACGAACGATCTTGTCAAAAACCTAGAATGGTGGTCAAGTCAGTCATCATGTAGTTCTAGAAATTTCATCCATAATCAGTGACGATCTCTCTACGTATGCCAAACCTGGCAATGATCTGATTGAAGATGAAATATGCTGTAGTTTCTCCATCTACTTTCACAGTAGGCATTGCCTCAGCCCACTTCATAAAGTAGTCGACTGGAACGATGATATGTTGATGTACTCCAACAGAAATTGGATTACAAGTCATATAATCAATCCCCAATTTGGTGAAGGGACCCACTGTGATAACATGGTGAAGAGGAGCCGGATGTGCTCACGTTTTCTTTGTGAAAAATTGACATGGATGACAATGTTTCACGGCTTCCACACAATCTTTGAAGATGGTGGGTCAAAAATACCCAGCACGCAGTATCTTCTGAGCTGTTGCCAACCCGGAAAGATGAACCCCAGAGGCTCCACTGTGAGCATCATTCAATACTGATTCGGCTTCATCCAAAGTCAAACAATGGCGTAATATCGAATCTACCCCCTATCTGTATAACATATTATAAATAATGAGGTAGTTCTTGGCATGATGCCTAAGATTTCACCGTTTTTCCCTAGATAAAGTTGGTGGACACTTCAAAGTCTGGAGATATATTAAAATGTCTCCATACCATGGATCAGAGGTGCTAATGAGGAAAATGTGTTAATAAGGAAATGACGGATCTTCTTCATGACATGGTACATCACTAGGAAACTCAACAATACGTTCCGTGAACACTAAATACTTTTTTGACTTAGTAGATTGGAAACTAAGATCAAATATTTGCAAAATGACAATCCATTTGTTAAATTTCCCCTCGATTATTTGTTGGGCTAATAAATATTGAAAAGGATTGACCTCCGCGATGACTGTGATAGTTCATAATAGGATGTAGTGACATAACCTCTGAACGACATACAAAACAACTAATGCCAACTTCTCGACGTGAGAATACTTGAGTTCAAGAGTTACAAGTGTGCGAGAAAGATAATAAATGACATGCTCTTGGAGTTTGTCATCTTCCTGAACCAAGACTATGCCAATGGTACTAATAGATGTGGCCAGATAAAGAATAAAATCTTGAGTATAATCCGACGGGCTCAACAAGGGGGCTGACAAGAGTGCCTTTTTCAAAGATTCAAACGAGTTTTGTGCAGCTTCATCCCAGAAAAAAATGGGTATCTTGTTTAAGCAGTCGCATGAAACCTTTAGTGATATTAGAATAGTTGATAATAAAACGTCTGAGAAAGTTTGACATATCTTGTAGACTCTAAAGTTGTCGGATAGTACGAGGAGAAGGCAATTTTACAATAGCCTCAACTTTCAAAGTATCGACCATAATCCCACGACTAGACACAATGAAACCAAGTAAACATTCAGACTCGACGCAAAATACACATTTGTTAGGATTTAATTGAATCTTGTAGTATCTGCATCATTCAAACACGAGCTGTAAGTGTGCAGGATGATCTCTTCTCTTTCGAGATCGTGTAGGTAGATCATCCAAATAAGGTTCAACTACATGTTTGATATCATGGAAAGCGAAGTTCATGGCTTGCTGGAAAGTAGCCCCAACATTATTTAATCCGAATGGTATTTTCGTATAGGCAAAAGTACCCCAGGGACATATAAAATCCGTTTTATGCTAGTCTTTAGGTTTGATCTGACTCTGATTATATCCTGAAAAACCATCCATGAAATAAAACATTTCATGGCCTACACAGGCATCGATAATTTGATCAATGAACGCTGTGGGATAGTTGTCTTTTGGACAAGATTTGTTAAGATCCCTAAAATATGTGCTAACGCTTATGGTACCTTGCTTTTTATCAACCGGAACTGGATTGGACACCCATTCCGTCATGTCGTTAGGATAAATGAAACCAACATTGAGGAGCTTTTCAACCTCAGCCTTAATGGTCATAGCATTCCTAGGATTGACTCGACGAAACTTTTTCCGAACTGGTTTCACATTAGGGTATGTCATAATAACGTGTTCAATAATGGATGGGTCGATGCCTGGCATCTCCTCATATGACTAGGAGAAAACATCACATAATTCTTTAAATAAGTTGGTATACAAAGTGATCTCTTGTGGAGAACAATTCGTGCTAATGAGAATATTTTCCACGACATTAGGTTTAATGGAAATCTTGATTGGTATAGTTGTTGAAATATTTGCCATATTCCCTTCAATGAAAATTTTATGTTTCGTTAAAGGGTTAATGGACCAGTCAACATTTCCACCAAGTCTCATTGGAAACTGTCCATTCTCGACCTTGTTCATATCTGGAAGGAAATAGGATCGATGATGCATATGTTCCCAAGGATGATTCAGACCTACCATGGCTTTCAAAATAGCCTCATCTGATGGGAAAACAATGTCTAAACAATCGAATGAATGGGTGGAGTCAATTGCCCATGCAGGTACATAATCGATATCTGACTCCATAGAGACCAAAGGAATTGAGATATGATCTATTGCAGCATTTTGTGATTCTTGATATGTCACTTCTATGACAGAAAGGGGCTCATTTGGTTCATCCGGAGTAGGAAGGATCCAAGGATCAGTTGTTTGAGAAACAATGAAGATCTCATTGGATAACACATTAACATTACGCATGGAACCAATATAATTCATAGGAACATGTAAGTCAAAAGTTCCCATCAAGGATGAGTACATACCTACCCCTAAACTCTCACTGGGAGGATGGGCTTGATCAATCAAAGGGATATTAGAATCTGAAGGAGTTGTACTGTTTTTCCTGGCATAAGCTAATTGAGCAATGGTGACAATCTTGCCATCATGGGGGAACATAAGCACCCAAAAAATGGACGACGGAATAGCTTGCATTGCAGACGTCCAACTCCTTCCCAACAACAAATTGTAGTTGAGAGTAACATCTACAACTTCTACTTCTACTGACACTACTTTACCTGCGAGTTGGATCTCAAATGAGGGTAAGATTCCATGCGGATGGAAAGAACTCCCATCAAAAGTAGTAATTAATGTAGTTGAAGGGACTAACTCTGGAGAGCCTAGGGCTTGCCAATAAGAGATAGACATTACGCACATTGACGCGCCTTCATCCACTACTGTTCATCCAATGGTTTTAACACCATGGAATACTTCGATTTGGAAGGCCACGTGGTACGGAAACCGGGGTTTGACATTTGACATATCAAATCTAGCTAGCACACTTAAAGAATCCATACTTCCTATTGTCGCCAGAAGTGCATTCCGCTGCGATGGGAAACTTTACAAAACTTCTAGAGTAGACATAGCACACAAGGTTTGGGATAGGTCTTCTACAACTGAGTAGTTTGGAGAAGCCCTCGCATTAGGGTTGTGTGTTGTCTGTTTGTAGACACCTTTCGGTATCTTCAACATAGGATTTGTAAGTCTCTCTATATGAAGAGGAGCATATGACTCAGGGATATCTTTATCTTTCTACTGCATATCTGGGGTATAATTTTGGGCTCTTGTTTGCAACAAATCATGGGAGTTAATCATATTAATATAAGATTGATCGACCTGTGTGGTACGAGGAGTGCCCCTAGTATTAGAGCTGCCAGAAGTTGAACCTTGTCTTTTGGGAAAAGGATCCCTCAGAACGACGAGTTTCTTTTCACTCAACAACTTTTGGGCTTCATCTATGAGAGGACATTGATGAGTTAGGTGACCGTGCTTACAAATTTTGCAAGGAAACTTCACCCTCTTCTTTTCTCACTTGCCCTCCTTGGAATTTTTAGTAGTTTTGGGATTTTGTTGGTTTCCCTCCCCTTTCTTTCCCTTTTTCTTATTGTTGGGTTGCCGAGGACCCTTTTGATGTGACTGCACATTCTGTACAGTTTCAATTTGTGTCGCGGAGGATGCAACAGTAGTTGCTTCCGCATCATAATACTTTATAGATAGTGCATGAACTTGTTTATGCAAAGCTTCCAACACGGATGTGTCAACTGAACCCACAATGCCATCAACATGTGGTCCAAGTTTTGGCTTTCCAAATCAATGTTTGACCTAGGTGCATCGGGTATGATTTCATAAAGGATCCCAAACTGTGCATAAACCAAGTCGAGTTGTTGGGTCCTTAGAATGGCTTCTTCCTCAGAAGTAACTCGAGAAGTTGACACATCTTTAGACACGTAAGGTAACAGTGATTTCAAGAACCACTCCAATAGGAATTCTGGGGGGATCTTAGCCTTAATGAGATGTTTCCGTCTTCTCCACTCTTGAATATGATAAGATAAATGAGTGGCCTTGTTCTGTCTAAAAGTAGAGAGAAGATCCGTACCAGAATCATACCAAACATGAAGTTGGAAAGGGTTCAAGAATACTGTCGCCAAATCACAATTTTTTTTATAAGCTGCAATAGGTAACTCAATATACCATCTGGCTGCAACACTAGTTAAGGTCCCTTGAAAGAGCCTCAAACGAATCGAGTCATCATTTAGCAAGTTCGAGGAGCACCACAGGTGAAATGTTGTGACATGGTCCCCTGGGTCTTCGCCAGTCTTTCCTTCAAACTTTGGAATGTCTGAAGGGAGTTTGGTTGGGACCAGAGGCCAAGCAGGATTATGTCGCACAAGGTCTTTCATCAATTTTGAAAGATCTAGCAAGTTCAAAGTTTCCAGGAAAGGTAAACGAAGCCTAGCCGATGGAATTGTGTTTTGTGGAATCTGGTAAGGAGAACTTCCAAAGCCATAACTCCCATAAGGTTGATTGGGGTTGCCCCCAACCATCGGTTGTGGTGAAAAAGTATTTTGAAAATTGGTCCAACCATACGATAAGGGATTACTTCCTTGAGTCCCAGTCCATTGTGGTTGAGTGTAAGTACTTCCAAACGGAGTATAAGTATTGCTACCTCCTCCACCGAAAAGTGAAAAAGGAGCACTCCCTACAGGCACATTTGAAGTTTGCACATTAAATCTTGTAAAGGGATTGAAAGTCTGTGTTGGTACAATGGAAGGGGTAGGCATTTAGCCCATAAACAGTGCAGAAGGAGAAATATGCCCTCCATGCCAAGGAAAACCTTGATTAAAAGGAGCTAAGATGGAATTGACCTGAAACTGTTGAATAAAAGGAGAGGATGTAAATGGCATCGTAGGTATTCCTGAAAAAAGAATGTTAGATGAGCCAACGGTGGATCCAAAAGGAGTAGAAGTCGGTGTGAACTGAATATTGGATGTTCCTGATGGTCCAACATTGAAGCTGAAAGTGTTGGCATTTATGTCCAGTTCTCCCCATGCGTTTCGTGACATGGGTTAACCCCCTCTCGTGGATCCTAACTTTGGCGATTGTAGCGGAGATTAATACCCACAGGTTTTGGTCTAATGACAATTGTGCTCCAACAAATGGTATCAGAGCGACAAGTCTCGAGTTCGAAACTCACCTGGGTAACATTGGGGGGAAGATTGTTGGAATTTGTGTCCAACGCTCCCCATGAGTTTCGTGACATGGGTTAACCCCCTCTCATGGATCCTAGCTTTGGCGATTGTAGCGAAGATTAATAACTGCAAGTTTTGGTCTAAGGACAATCGTGCTCCAACAGAAAGAAGTACTTGGAGCAGAATACATCTACAACGAGCTTGGTACTGGGGTAGTAACATGTGGAGGAGACAAACCTCCAATCCTAATAGCTGATGTGGGAGTATTTGGAACTCCCGAGACATCTCCTAAGTTATCCATTTTAGGTCCAGGTGTGAATCTATATACACTTAATTCAGGTCACCTACAGAAACAACTCGTTCTAACAAAGTATCATTTGGTCCAGTTAATGGAGGATTGAAGTGTCTTGCGAAATATTCAGTTGGTAAATATTCAATCTCAAATATTTGTGCGATCGGTGCAGTTTTTGTAATGAGTTGGGGTTCTATAGGGGTTTCAGATGTATCGGTGAGTTCAAAAGAACCACGAGAATCAGTTCTGCATCACCGAGTTGGTGGTGGAGGCTCCACTGTGAGTGGAGGAAGGTTTTCCAACCTTATTTTCCTATGAAGAGGTTGGTTCTCCACACTTGCAACAAAAATATTCTTAAGTGTTAAACCTAAGGGGCCGCTAGAACAATAATAAGCACATAACACACCACTATAAAAATTCCTAAAGTGATCAAGACCAAACAAACATATAATCTCTCAAAGGAAAGTCTGGGACGATTAGGGCCCATAACGAACCGGTAGAGTAATGAAAGATAGTTACCTGGGGTCCACAATATAGAGTCTTCGGGTGCAAGCGTTTGAATCACCAACCTCCCTCCCAAATAACTGCAAGGGATTTCCTCCCATGTATGTCCAAGGTACAGTGGAAATAGCCTTCCACTGTCACCTATGGAGAATCCTAGTGGTAAAGATACTAAGGCTACCATCGATGTAAAAACAGTCTGGGGGGACAGTTGCAGGTCGAACCAACACGCATGGGCGGGTGACTAAGCCCAAAATCCAAAAGCACACAAGGTACTAATGGATCCCCGTACGCGTATCAGCTCTGGTAGATGCTTGATTGAAAAGTGGGGGGGGGTATCCCCAACTAGTCAATCTCACACGACCTTGTGCTTAATTCCGGTGTTAGTGGAGCTTCCTGGCACACCTTTTACAAGGGTGGATTTACCTAATGATAGTCTTACTACGTTTTTGAGTTTAAAGTGATATTGGATAGTTTAAAGTGATCTAATCCAAGTTTCTAGCCTAAGCTAGTTTGTTTGTGTACCCTAAAAAGAAAAGTTACTAATGATTTTTATTTTTTAAAAAATTCTTTAAGGGATTTACTTACTCAAAAGGGAGTGGTTTGTGTGCAAAGGTGGTTACAACTTGAAACAAAAATAAATAAAGTATATAACATACAACTTTCTATTCATAAATTCATTTTCATTTATCTTTAAAAAAAAAAACACTTGGAAAGTAAACCTAAAAGCTAACAAATGTTTATTTTTTCTTTTTGAAGAAATAGCATATACAATTAAAACTAAAAAATAAAATGAAATTGCTTAACTAAAGTACTTGCTTGTTAAAATTTCCTCTTTAACAAAAAGAAAATGGCAAATAAATACGATGAGACAAAGATAATAAATAATGCAAGTAAAGATGACTACCCGCAGACCTATCAAACTCAAAAAATTAACCCTCTTAATATTTATGAAGATAACAAATCCACTAAGTTCTTCTGACACGCAAAAAGTGACTCGGTTTTGGCAAAGAGACACTAACTCAAACTGACCTAATTGAAAAAACATACGATCAAAGAAGATATCAGACTTTCCAGAAATCAGTCATCAAAATGAAAAGAGTAAAGTGTCAACCAAACAAAGGTGGACTTGAAAGGACATAGGTGAGTCAGACAAGCAAACCAACGAAAACTAAAGAAATAAATCTCCAAAAAGTTCTAAAGTCTCAGTACAAACTCTTAGACAAGATAAAAAGTCAAGAGACTAGCAGAGAAAGCTTTCAATCGCAAAGAACAAAACAAAAAATTGAAACCCTAACCCTAAAGTAAAAAACCTTAGGAGAAAAACGCGACTGTATGTAAAGACAGCTCGCAGGTACCCACGGGTCTGCAAGTACACAACTCACGGGTGTAGGGAAAAAGCCGCGACTGTAAGTATGGAACAGTTGCGAGTATATCTTGACAAAAATAATAAAAAAATTGAAAGAAACTCCAAAAAGATCAAGTTTGAGTGATCAAGAAAGGTATAGGAAGCCTATAAACTTTATCAGAGATTAATAGACATAAAAATACTGAAGAATGTTAGATTTTAAGCATTAATTCAATATGCTATAGGATCTTCATTGAGAGAATAACATGTACAGTATATCAATGCATAACAATTATATCAAGCATGTCAAGCATCACGAGAATCAAAAGCACAAGACAATGGACACATAGATTTTTCCGTGGGGAAAACCCTAAGGTGAAAAACCCCACAACTTCCTCAGAGATAGATAGAGCAATGGCTCAACCAAAGTACAACCAAATACAATAGATAGTCTCCTACTATGCAGCTTGATCCTCCTCCTTCAATGTGCGCCACTTTCCGAGTGAGAGAAGAGTGAGTTCTGAGATGATCAAAATAAAGAATCCCGAATCTCTATTTATACTTGTCCTGACCTGCCTAATTACTTATGGGTCCGACTTGTCTAACTCAGCGTAATAACCCCAGTTACATATATATCGGGCCAACACCCACATCAAGTAGTCTAATAACCCATCGACAAGTTAATCTACTTGCGACACTTGTCAATACAAATGACGACACTTCCTTATAGAGGAATAACACATCTCTTATAAGGGTACAATAAATATATATATGAAATACATTCCGAAGTTACATATACATCAACACTCCCTCTTAACTAGGAAGGTATTTCTCGACACAGATCATCAGGCACAAGTCTTCTTCTCTGGATCATCGTCATCGAATCAGCTGCTGCTATCTCGTCCAATCTCTGAATCTACTTGTCATAGGAAGTTCTACAGAGCCAGTCCTTTTTCATACTGGATGTAGGCCCACCACCTATAGGTCTTCATCATCACTGGTCATACTGTGGAATCCTCATGACTCATCACGTGCATCTGCAAAACCTCGCAAGAGCATCCCAGGCCTTTTACGAGCACACAGCTCAACCTCTCGAATCTCTCAGGATCTTTTACATGCCACTGCACAACCTATCCAAGGCCACAGAGTATCAAACTGATACTTCACCATACATCCAACTGATGTATATCATCACATGATCAACCTGATCATCATCATCATCTACAAGCAAGCCATCAAGTAGGTACACCTCGGGACTGATTACACTGCCTCTGCAAAACCTGCAAGATCTCTCAGGACTGATTACACTGCCTCGGCAAAACCTGCAAGAGCATCTCAGGACTGATTATATGCCTCTGCAAAACCTATGTACCAAACTGTCACATCAATGTCTTCAGACCACCACCAAGTCCATGGAGCACAACCCAGATGCACACACACAACACTTACACTCACCAGCATGGGAGGACCAACCTACTACCATCGGGGAAAGGCTAACAACACTTACGTCAACGACCATGGGAGGAACAACCTACCACCATGTCGGAATGGCACAACACTTACATCAACGACCATGGGAGGACCAACCTACCACCATGTCAGAATGGCACAACACTTACATCAACGACCATGGGAGGACCAACCTACCACCATGTCGGAATGGCACAACACTTACATCAACGACCATGGGAGGACCAACCTACCACCATATCGAAAAGGCTCCATCACTTATATCTCACCATAGGAGGACCAACCTACCACTATGTGAGAATGGCCCAACACTTACATCTCACCATGGGAGGACTAACCTGCCACCATGTGAGAATGGCCCAACACTTACATCTTACCATGGGAGGACCAACCTACCACCATATAAGAATGGCTCAGCCCTTACATCTTGCCATGGGAGGACTAACCTGCCACCATGCAAGAATGGCCCAACCCTTACATCCTGCCATGGGAGGACTAACCTGCCACCATGCAAGAATGGCCCAGTGTGCATCTGTGTCTTTGGACTTCATCACTTCCCTTTGGAAGGCATCTCGATCTGAAGTACACCAAGTCTCCCTCTGAAGTATTCAAACTTCACTCTGGAAAGCGGCTTGGTCAACACATCGGCTATCTGCTTGTCTGTCGAAACATACAGGAGCTTCACAGCTCCCCTCTGCACCATATCCCTGAAATAGTGGAACTTGATCTCAATGTGCTTCGACCTGTCATGGAACACTGGGTTCTCTGACAACTTCACATAGCTCTGGTTGTCACAATATATACAGGTAGCACTCAACTGGAGATCAAATAAATCAGACAGTAGCTTCCTAAGCCATACTGCCTCACAACTAGCTGAACAAGCTGCGACATACTCTGCTTCAGCTGTACTCAGTGCCACACAGGACTGCTTCCTGCTAAACCAAGAGATCACACCTGATCCCAGACTGTTGCAGAACCCCGAAGTGCTCTTCCGATCAATGGCACTGCCTTCCCAATCCGAATCAACACAATCCTCCAGGTTAAACTTTTGATTCGCCTCATACTTGAGCCCGTAATCCACTGTACCCTTCAGGTACCTTAGAACATGCTTTGCCTCTATTAGGTGAACATGTCTTGGATCTATCAGATACTGGCTCAAGGTGTTCACCACAAAGCAAATGTCTGGCCTTGTATTCACCAGGTACATCAAGGACCCAATCATCTGATGATACATCGTAGCATCAACCAGCTCAGAAGAAGCATCACACAGAAGCTTCAGGTTCGATGCCATAGGTGTGGCCATGGCCTTGCAGTCCATCATCCCAAAGGTCTTCAGGATATTTATTGCATACTTCCCTTGTCCAAGGAAGATCTCATATGCACTCTACCACACCTCCATACCAAGAAAATAGTGCATCATACCCAAGTCCTTCATCTCGAACTCGACAGCTAGCTTCCTCTTCGTGTCGGTAATCAGTCTATCCTCACCTGTCAGAAACAGGTCATCCACATACAATAGTAGAATCACTGGATTTCCCTCCTCAACCTTGTAGTAAAGGTTGGAATCCGCTTTACTCTTGGTAAAGCCCAAACTAGATAGGAAGCCATCTATCCTGCCATACTAGGTCCTGGGTGCCTGTTTCAAACCATACAGGGCTTTCTTCAATTTGCACACATGTGTTCCTCTATCATGTGTCTCAAACCCGAGTGGCTGCTCCACATACACTTCCTCTTCAACTACACCATTCAAGAAAGTAGTCTTGACATCCATCTGGTGTACCTTCCATTTCATTACTGCAGCCAAAGCAAGTACTGATCTAATGGAAGTGTATCTGGCCACAGGAGCAAAAGTCTCTTCATAATCAATTCCTTCTTTCTGGGAGAAGACACGAGCTACAAACCTAGCTTTGTATTTATCGATGCCACCATCTGCAGCATGCTTAACCTTATAAATCCACTTGGAAGTTACCATAGACTTCCCATCTGGTCTTGGGACCACATCCCAAACATCATTCTTCATAATAGATTGGTATTCTTTGATCATAGCATCCTTCCACTCTTTCTTTTCTGCAGCTTCTTCATAACTGGAAGGTTCTTTATCCACGATGTCATAGAGTAAAGCAACATAACTAGTATGTGACCTTGTCCTTTTTCTTTCTCTGTGTTCTTCTTCTGGAATGCCAAATCTCTCTACATCTTGGATGAGCTCTCTATCCCATGTAGGTTTCCTCTTGTGAGAATTCTTCTCATGAGGTGTATCCACAGGTTCTTGTGGATCTTCCATTTCTCGATCTTCTTCAGGAACTGCTTCATTCATTGTGGTGTCTTGTGTTTTGGATATTCTGGGTTCATTGTCTTCAACAGGTGTCTTTCTCGATTTGTCGTAAGCTGAACTTTCATCAAAAGTTACATCTCTACTGATGTCAATCTTCTTGAATCCAGGGAAGTAGATTCTGTAAGCTTTTGAGCTTTCACTGTAACCCACGAATATACCCTTCTTTCCTGAAGGATCCAACTTTGACCTTTTCTCTTTTGGAATGTGAGTGTATACTGGACAACCAAATATTCTGAGATGGCTCACTTCTGGTTTCTTACCAGTAAACACTTATTCTGGTGTTTTGTTGTCAAGTATCTTATGGGGTGTTCTATTCTGCACATATACAGCTGTCCTTGCTGCTTCAGCCCATAGGTGCATAGGTAAGTCTTGTTCATGAAGCATTGCCCTTGCTGCTTCCATGATTGTTCTATTCTTTCTCTCGGCAACCCCATTATTTTTTGGATTGTAAGGAGTAGCCAACTCCCTCTTAATCCTTGAATCACTGCATAACTTCTTGAAGTTTCCTGAAGTAAATTATCCCCCATTGTCAGATCTGAAGATCTTGATCTTCAAGTCAGTTTGGTTTTCTATCAAGGCTTTGAATTCCTTGAAATTGTTAAACACTTCATCTTTGTTCTTCAAGAAGTAGATCCAAGTCTTCCTAGAGAAATCATTAATAAAGGAGACATAGTATACATACCCACTCAGAGAACTGGATGACATGGGACCGCATACATCAGAGTGGATAATCTCCAAGATTCTTTTTGCCTTGCTTTCACTGCTTGGAAATGTCTTCTTCGTATTCTTTCCCTTTGCACAACCTTTGCAAATGCCTTCATGCTTTTTCTGGATTTCAGGAAGACCTTCTACTGCTTTGCTTGCAATTGGTAATGCCCTATAACGCATGTGTGCAATCCTTCTGTGTCAAAGTTCACTTGGCTCTACAGAATCATGGACCATGGCTTGTTCTGGATGGCCCTTCAATTTGTACAATCCTCCCTCTTGCTCTCCAATCGCCACTACATCATCTATAGTCTTACCCTTAGGCCACATTAAGACTGGCCCATCTATAAATGCAACCTTCATGCCTTTTGCATTCAACGCAGATATTGAGAGTAGATTCTTCTGAGACCCGAAACATAGAGTACATATTTCATCTTCATAGACTTTCCAGAGTCTAGCTGATATGAGGCTTCACCACTCCCTTTGATGGGATATTGGTAGTCATCTCCAAGCTTCACCTTGTGGGGTGAATCATGTTCAGATAGATTCACAAAGGATTCTTTGAATCCTATCATATGTTTGGAAGCCCCACTATCTATGAGCCAATCATTACTTCCATGAGTAATGGTTCCGGTGAGAGCAGAAATCAAAACATATTCTTCATCACTTGAAGAATCTTCACTATCTTCTCTAGCCCTCTTCCTGGGAGGTTCATCATCCTATGCAGCATGAGCATGATGTCTTCTTTTGAAGTTCTTCTTCTTGTGAGTACCCTCTTTCTTATTCTTAGGTCAATCTCTGGCATAGTGTCCCTTATCATCACATGTATAGCAACGGACATGGGTCATGTCCCTTTGATGTCTGGGACTACCTCTGTGATTCTGATATTTTCCTTTCTTGCCATGATGGTGAGCTTTCTTGTCACCATGTCTTTTGGAGTGAGCTGTGAGTGCTTGGTCTTCACTCCCCATCTACAATTCGAGCTTCTTCCTGTGAGCATTATTCCCACAGTCTAGCAAAAGAGATAAGTTTCTTTCTAGCACAAATTCCTTGGATGAAGGAATCCCATGACCTAGGGAGGCCATTAAGAGTGGTCATCACCACTTATCCATTTTCTATATCTTCACCCACAGCTTCAAGTTGTTCTTTTATCTGGGAGACCCTTGAGAAATATGACTGCATAGTCTCTGCATTCTGGATCTTGATATTCTTCAATTGATTCCTCAGGGTCATCTTTCGATTTATGTTCTTGCCTTCAAATAGTTTGGTCAAGGAATCAAACATCTCTTTTGGTGTCTTTAGGGATGACACATGAGGGATGAGATGATCTTTAATAGAATCAACAATGATCCTCTTTGCCTTAACCAAATTCCTTTTTTGAAGAGCCTTAGCCTCTTCTCCCTCTGGGACAGGGACCTCTTCACTTATATAAGTATCCAACTCATTCTCTTCAAGGATTAACCCAATCCTATACTTCCATGCTCGGAAGTTATCAGCTCCTTCAAGCTTGTCCTCAAGCTTGGTGTGGTGAGACATCTTAAAAAGTACTTCAAATGGAAATAGAAAAGATTTGAGTCTTACCACTTGATTGCTGAAAACTGGATCTGGTGCCGGATTAGGGTTTGAGTTTCCCGGAGATCTACATAACCAAAAATCTTGAACCAAATCTCCAAACTTCTAATTTTCGAAGGAGCTTCCAGCTGTGTCTTCAGATTTCAGAAATTCCTATTTTTGAGGAAAACCTAATTTTTAGGGCCAAAACTGAAAGTGCTCAGAATTGAATTCTGATTGGAACGATAGATTCACCTTGCTGAGGAGAGCCAATCCATCATATTACTTTTCCAAAATTTGTGGAGAGAAACCCAAAAACAAGAAGCCCTAGCTTCCGCAACTGCACAGTGTCTTCTTCTCAGGTTAGGTCTGATACCATGTTAGATTTTAAGCATTAATTCAATATGCTATAGGATCTTCACTGAGAGAATAACATGTACAGTATATCAATGCATAACAATCATATCAAGCATGTCAAGCATCACAAGAATCAAAAGCATGAGACAATGGACACACAGATTTTTCCGTGGGGAAAACCCTAAGGTGAAAAACCCCACAACTTCCTCAGAGATAGATAGAGCAATGGCTCAACCAAAGTACAACCAAATACAATAGATAGTCTCCTACTATGCAACTTGATCCTCCTCCTTCAATGTGCGCCACTTTCCGAGTGAGAGAAGAGTGAGTTCAAAGATGATTAAAATAGAGAATCCCAACTCTCTATTTATACTTGTCCTGAACTGCCTAATTACTTATGGGGCCGACTTGTCTAACTCAGCCTAATAACCCCAGTTACATATATATCGGGCCGACACCCACATCAGGTAGTCTAATAACCCATCGGCAAGTTAATCTACTTGCGACACTTGTCAATACAAATGACGACACTTCCTTATAGAGGAATATCACATCTCTTATAAGGTTACAATAAATATATATATGAAATACATTCCGAAGTTACATATACATCAACAAAGAAAATCAACCAAAAAGAATCCCAGAGCAACAACAACACTCCCCAGTGTAGTCGCAAGTTCTGTTGTGCGGTAAAAACCTATGACTGGGAATTACAGAGATCACCAATGTACATTTTAACTAGTTATAGAGATAGGACAACATAAAGATACAACAAGCAAATATTCTTTTAAATGTAAAGAACTAAGACATGAAATTTGAATTAGATACCTGAACAATTGGCGGTTGATCCAAGCTCCCAAACTTCAGACTCCCGCTCCACTGCTCCACAGAGATCACCTGCAATAACAGATACCTTCCTCAAAGATTATGACTTAAATAAGAATGAAATGTTTTATATGAAACTCATGTATAACAAACAAGAAAGATTCAAAACATACATTCATTAACATAAACACGTATATATGGGAAAGGAACTTTCTGTATTAAAGCATTAAAGGTAATCAACCAAACTTGCCTTGCAACTGGCACCATTGAAAAATAGCCCTGGGTTCCTGCTCCTCCTCGTTCAGTGGAATTTTCTCCAGCATAACTCTAGCATCAAATTGGTTCTTCCTTCTCAAGGCCTTCCCCTTGTATTTATAGCAAGGCTGGGAGGATAGACTCGAAAGGGAAATTGGTTGGGGAGGTTAGGGTAGTTAGAATAACTACCCTTAACTAATCCCTATTCATCTTTAAATATTTTTATTGTGATTTAGAGATACTCGCGACTGTCAATTTTTACAACCAACGAACAAATCACGAGTATTGTGTCTAGCAACTCGCAGATGCAACTTATAGGATGATACCCGCGGGTTCACTATATAGACTGTCGCGAGTGACCCGCGGGATGACTGAAGGTAGAGTCACGGTTATGTCTCATAATTGAGCACAAATAATAGTTTGTCTAGGATATCATTGCAAAATCTAAGGCCAAAGAATCTATAATCAAATAGGATCTTCCATCCATAATGTCCTTTTGTGTGACCGACAAGGCAATGTAGTAACGGACGGAGAAGTGCCATTTTAACTGATAACACCTACAAAGTAGGGGACTTTGCCAGATTACCCTAGGGAAAGAAATTGAACCTACTGATGATGGTAAGAAAATAAAATGGGCCAATAAATGTGATGAGACTTGTGGATTAATTGAAATGTTAATTTCTATTGATTTATGATTCCACATATGAGGCATTGATGAACCATATACTATTTGGAAAAGTTGGAAGTTTTGTTTGGTAAACACAATGGGATTCGAGGTCACCAGCTTGAAAATGAGTTGATTGCCTTAAATACATGTGATTTATCTTACTTTCAATACTATCTATCTAAGTACAAAACCCTTAGACTCTTAGTTGAATAATGCATCATAACAAGGGAAGATAAGCAAAGCATTTTTCATATTTTTTCCAAGCTTGGTCCTGCCTATTCTGTTTTTGAATCTTTGAGGAATAACCATACATAACCCACTCTTGAATCCTTTTGTGAGAGCAAGATAAGTAAGAAGGATAACACCAAAAATCCCAAGAAGCAACATCCTCACAATAATAAGCAAAATAAGGGTCCCAAATCCTCTAACCAACTCATCCTTCCAAAGATGATAAATGAACCAAATCCAAAGGTAAGAAGACTAAAATTCATTGCAATTTTTGCGGGAAATATGGTCATGTGGAATCTAAGTGTTTCAAGAAGATGGCAGCCTTGGAAGCAACAATGAAGAAGCATGACATCAACCTTGATTTATCTTCTAACTCTACAACTCATGGACATGCACTTTGTGTTTCTAGTTTTTGTTTCAATGCATATTCTTCCTCTTCTTCGAATGAGTGACTCATTGATTTTGGAGCATCTTATCATATGGCTAAGGATAAAGTCATATTTTCTACTATGAATGATTGTAACACCAAACAAATACTTGTTAGTGATGATAGATCTCTTCATGTTGTAGGATCTAGAACAATTCAGGTAGATGATGGATAGTTCAATGGTGTATTATGTGTTCCAAGAATTTTCTGCAATTTGTTGTTAGTCTATCAAATCACTCATTCTGACGAAGGTAAGATTGTATTGTTTACACCTCGCCAAGTTGTAATTAATGATTTCAAATATCCTAAGCATGTACTAGCCATTGGAATTGTCGATGATATTACCAGGTTGTACAAATTTAATAACTTTGTGTCATTGGATCCCCCCCCTTTTTTTTCCTGATAGCGATGACTTGAGCAAACTTTGTCATAGGCTATTTGGTCACTTAAACTATCGCTCATTGCAAGAACTATGTAAATAACGTATGGTGAAATGTCTTCAGATGGTATCTTGTAGGGATGGTGTTTGTTTCGGTTGTGTACTCAGAAAACATCATTGGGACAAATTTGAAAAGCATGCCTCGACCCCCTTGCAGCTTGTGCATAGCGACTTGTGTGGTCCTCTTCCTTATGCTTCCTTAAGAGTGAAGTATTTGACATGTTCTTGGCCTACGAGGCCCTTGTTAAGAAACAATCTGGTCATCAAATTCTTAAGTTAATATCTAATAATGGGGTAGAATATGTTAACAACAAGTTCACTAATTTCTGCACTACATAGGGCATCCAACAACAACACATTGTCCCATATACACCACAACAAAATGGTGTTGTTGAGCAAAAGAATCACACTTTAAAATAAATGGCTAATTGTGTGCTCCAAGCTAAGGGACCAAGTCTTCAATTTTGGGCTGAAGCCATAAATTGTGCAAATTACATAGTAAATCGCACCCCCACTAAAGCTTTAAAAGGTATCACACTGGAATAAGCATGGAATAAAATTAATGCAGATGTCAGCCATTAGAGCAAATTTGGGGTGTAAAATGGGCCTCTTAAGGAAAATAATAAAATAATAGTTAAAATAATAAAATAATATTTATGAATTTTGGAGGAAGAGAGACAAAAACTACTTCTTTTTTTCAACATATCTCCCAGTGATTTTACTCAAATTTTGAGTGGAAGAACTCTTTGGATGCAAAGTTAAATTCCGCATTGAACGAGCACCCACACTGCATACTTTTGATGGACCCCATAAAAAATACATAAAAAATGTGTTACTTTTATGTATTTCTTGTTTTTTGCGGGGTGGGGTCCATTAAAAGTATGCAGTGTGGGTACTCATTAAATATAGAATTTAGTTCTACATCCAACGAGTGTTCCTGCTCGAAATTTAAGTAAAACCATAGGGAGGTATGTTGAAAATACGAAGAAAAAAGTAGTTTTTTAATGACAAATATGCCAAGTCAACCATTAGAGTTGACACTTTTTCTTGAAATTCTATTGGTTATTGAATTCAAACTCATCAATAAATTATGGTTGTCTCTTTTCTTATGAGGCCAATTTTAAACCTAAAATTTTCTCTAATGCACTTCCACTTATTTGGTAGTGAAACATGGGCTCACATTTTGGATGAAAAACAGAAAGCACTGCAGCCTAATAGTGAAAAGTGCATATTTGTTGGATATTATGAAGATGTCAAAGGTTATATACTTATTCATTCACATTCCAAAGATATAATTATCAGAAGAGATGTTAAATTTGATGAAAATATTTCGGCCCGTGAGCCTAATTCAACATTTGTGCCATATGTGGCATGCAAGCCATCTTCAGAGCTTGTGCCATTTGTGGCCTACGAGCCATCTTTGGCACTTGTGCCATATTCTACTCTCAACTTCCTTGAAACTATTCCTACTCCAAATTTTGATGATGATAACGAGGGTGAAAATCCACCTCCGCCTATTAATTTTGCTCTAGTTGCACCAACACAACTACTTCCTCTATGGGTCCATTCAACATGTGAAGCAGTTGGTGATCTTGCCAGTGTTCATAGAGATCAACATTGAACATGTCCTCAATTCCAACAAGCCACTTCTCTTTTGGCTCAAGTTTCAAAGGATCATGATCCAGAGACATTTGCAGAAGCTTTAGGGAATCCATATTGGGATGTCGCCATGGAAGAAGAATATTGTTCCTTAAAGGAAGATGATACTTGGGATCTTGTACCTCTTTCGAAAGGAAGAACAATTGTTAGATGTAAATGGGGCTAAAAATTCTAGGTATGCATCGAATGGAAGTGTTGAAAGGCTTAACGCAAGGTTAGTTGCCAAAGGATTTTCCCAAGTTGAAGGAATTGACTATAATGAAACCTTTTCCCCTGTCGCCAAAATGATCTCCATCTACCTTGTTCTTTCCCTTGCTTCCTTACATAAATGGGAGGTCCATCAAATGAATGTCAAGCCTACCTTCTTGCATGGGTATTTGCAGGAATACATTTACATGGAACCTCCTAGTTATGTTCATAATGACTCTATCATTTCCTGTCACCTTAAGAAATCCCTATATGGATTTAAGCAAGTTCCTCGATCCTGGTATGCCAAAATGGATAGCTTTCTCCTTGATTGGTTTTTCTAGATGCCATTTGACCCCAAATTCTATACCAAGAATGTAGGAAACCATCTCATCATCCTTGTTCTTTATGTTGATTACCTTATTCTCATTGCTAGTGACCATAAACTTTTAACCCATATAAAATCCAATCTTAAGAAGAACTTTGAAATGATAGACTTATGAAATTGGAATTATTTTCTTGACCTTCAAGTCCTGCAAAACAAAGAAGGAATCTTTCTTTCTCAATATATGTATGCTTGTGACATTCTTTGTCGCTTTCACATGGATGATTGTAAATCGGCCCCATCTCCCTTTCAATCTAGAGTCAAACTTTCTGCCACTTACACTTCATCTGAAGTATATGCCACCTTGTATAATCAACTTTTTAGTAGTCTCTTATACTTGACTCATAGCCGTCCTGATATTTCCTTTGTCGCTGGTCTTATTCCCGCTATATGCAAACACCCCATGAAATCCATTAGAAAGCAACAAGAAACATACTTTGGTATATCCAGGGTAAAATTAAGTTTGGGATTCATTACAATTTAGGGGGGAATCCTTTATGCATGGGCACGATTATATTGATATATATATATATATATATATATATATATATATTTTTTTTTTTTTTCTTTCTTTCTTTAACAATGGGATTAATTATTGTCTATTCAATGTTCCATGGCTATTGTCTAAGGCACCTTGTCAACTGAAGGAGCGTTAACTTCTATTTGTGATTGAGCAAAATTCCAATTTAGGTGTTACTTGAGTATATGAATGTTAAATTTTTAGAATTTACTTCAATCTGATCTAGGATCTTAACTGAGAGAACAACATGTACAGCATATCTACAGCATATCAATCATGGAGACAATAATGCAAGCACACAAGAGACACAAAGATTTACTTGGGGAAAACCATGAAGGTGAAAAACCCCAAAAACTTCCTCAGAGATAGATAGAGCAATGATACAACCCAACCATAAGAGATAGACATATCCTAGCAGCAGATCCTCCTCCTCCATAAGTGCGCCACTCCTCCTTGAGTGCATGAGTGAGAAGTGAGTAATCAAATAGAGTGCCCCCCGCACTCTATTTATACTTGAATTGACTTGCCTTTTACATAAATCATGTAGGCTCGAACTTAACCACATAACATAATGCTGACTGGGCCGACCCCCAATAGGGTGGTCTAATAACCCTTTGACCCACATGGCCGACCCCCAATAGGGTGGTCTAATAACCCTTTGACCCACATGACTTATACAGGGCCGACCCCAACAAGGTGGTCTAATAACCCATTAAGTATAAGTTACGACATTTACAATATAAATGACGACACTTCCGTATAGAGGAATAATACCATCTCTATAGGAGTACATACAACATACATATATGAAATACATATATGAAATACATTCTGAAGTTACATATACATCAACACTCCCTCTTAACTAGGAAGGTATTTCTCAGCACATGTCTTCTAGCACAAGTCATCTTCTCTGGATCATCATCACTGGATAATCATCATCGAGTCATCATCATCGTCACTGCTGCTGCTATCTCAATCAATCTCTGAATCTACTCGTCATAGGAAGTTCTACAGAGCCAGTCCTTTTTCATACTGGATGTAGGCCCACCACCTGCAGGTCTTCGTCATCACTGGCCATACTGTGGAATCCTCAAGACTTATTACGTGCGTCACAAAACCTGGCTGCAGCATCCGAGGCTATTACGAGCACACAACTCTACCTGTAGGATCTCCCAGGAGCACATTACATGTGACCCATCACAAAACCTGGCTGAAGCATCCCAGGCTATTACGAGCACACGACTTTACATGTCGAATCTCCCAGGAGCATATTACATGTGATCTCACCACAAAACCTGGCTGAAGCATCTGAGGCATTTTTCATCCTGTCCAGATCTCCCAGGAGCAAATTACATGTGGTCATGGCAAGACCTGGCTGAAGCATCTGAGGCCCTTTTCATCCTGTCCAGATCTCCCAGGAGCAAATTACATGCCATAGGACAAAACCTCGAAAGAGCATCAGCCAGATATCCTAGGGCAACGAATTACATGCCATAGGCAAAACCTCGAAAGACTATCTGCAGATCTCCCAGGGCACAAATTATATGTCCTCCCAAGCAAAACCTCAAAAGAGTATTTTCCAGATGTCCCAGGGCACCGAATTACATGCCATAGGCAAAACCTCGAAAGACCATCTGCAAATCTCCCAGGGCACAAATTACATGCTTTCCTGCACAACCTGATCCACGGCCACAAAGTATCATCTGATACTCATCATACATCATCCTGGTGTACACATGATCACCCTGATCATCATCACTGCAACATCTTGCTGCATGTCATCTGGAGAAGCTCGTCATCCATGATCATCCTGATCATACAATGCATCCATCTTATGCACACCACGTATCTACCTGATACATATCATCATACATAGTGTATCCACCTGATACATAGATAC
The DNA here is from genome assembly GCA_027924585.1 of Larix kaempferi. Classification (NCBI taxonomy): domain Eukaryota; kingdom Viridiplantae; phylum Streptophyta; class Pinopsida; order Pinales; family Pinaceae; genus Larix; species Larix kaempferi. The sequence continues at coordinate 12,517,444 of BSBM01000486.1, forward strand.
ATGATCCACACAATGTATCCATCAACATACATGATCTACCTGATCATATCTGATACATATCAATATACATGATCTACCTGATCATACAATGTATCCACCTGATACATATACAGATACATGGTCCAAGCATCCAACATGATGCATATACAAAATACATACACATGATCCAACCGATCATATCCAGCATCCAACATGATGCGTACATACATATAAATGATCCAACTGATCATATCCAGCATCCAACATGATGCGTACATACATACATAAAAATGATCCAACTGATCATATCCAGCAGAAACCAGAACATCATCCTGATGTTCATCATCCAGCGCTTACATCCACAGCCATGTGAAGGATCCTCCTTCCAACATGCTTGGAATGGCTTCAGCAAATGTGTCCATCACTTTCTTCCTCGAAGTGTCCTCGATCTGAAGAACGCCAAGCCTCTCTCTGAAGTACTCGAATTTCACCCTGGCTAGTGGCTTCGTTAGCACATCTGCAATCTGCTCGTCCGTCGCAACATACAGGAGCTTCACAACTCCTCTCTGCACCATATCCCTAATATAGTGATATTTGATCTCTATGTGTTTCGACCTGTCATGAAACACTGGGTTCTCGGATAGCTTCACACAACTTTGGTTATCACAGAAGATACCAGTAGCATCCAACGGGAGATCAAATAACTCAGACAGTAGCTTCCTAAGCCATACTGCCTCACAACTAGCTGAACACGCTGCAACATACTCTGCCTCAGCTGTACTTAGTGCTACGCGGGACTACTTCCTGCTAAACCAAGAGATCACACCTGATCCCATACTGAAGCAGCATCCAGATGTGCTCTTCCTATCTGCAGCACTGCCAGCCCAATTTGAATCAACATAACCCTGCAGGTTAAACTTTTGATTCTCTTCATACTTGAACCCATAATCCACTGTACCCTTCAGGTACCTTAGAACATGCTTTACAGCAACCAGGTGAACACTCCTTGGATCTGTCAAGAACTGACTCAATGTGTTCACAGCAAAGCAAATGTCTGGTCTCGTGTTCGTCAGGTACATCAAGGACCCAATCATCTGACGATACATAGAGACATCAACCGGCTCAAATGAAGCATCACATAGAAGCTTCAGATTCGATGCCATAGGTGTGGCCATGGCCTTGCAATCCATCATCCCGAACCTCTTCAGGATCTCTACTGCATACTTCCCTTGTCCAAGGAAGATTCCATCTGCACTCTGCCACACCTCCATGCCAAAAACAAATAGTGCATCATCCCCAAGTTCTTTATCTCGAACTCGGCAGCAAGCTTCCGCTACGTGTCGGCAATCAATCTATCTTCACCTGTAACAAACAGGTTATCCGCATAAAAACGTAGTATCACTGGATTGCCTTCCTCAACCTTGTAGAAAAAGGTTGGAACCCGCTTTACTCTTGGTAAATACCAAACTGGATAGAAAGCTGCCTATCCTACCATACCAAGTTCTGCACATATATGATTTCCTGTCATGTGTCTCAGAACCAGGTGGTTGCTCCACATACACTTCTTCTTCAACTACACCATTCAAGAAGGCTGTCTTGAAATCCATCTGGTGTATCTTCTATTTCATCACTTTTATATTTCTCAATGCTGCCATCTGCAACATGCTTGATCTGATAGTTCCATTTGGAAGTCACAACAGACTTCCCTTCAGCTCTTGGGACCGCATCCCAAACATCGTTCTTCATGATCGACGGATCATGGCATTCTTCCCGTATCCTGAGAACTTCAATATCTTCAATAGATAATTTTGTTGCTGAACAAATGTTGTAGTTCTTCTTTTGTAGGAGATGGCATACGATCTTTCCTACACAACAAGTTAAATTGCATGATTAGAAAACATCTCATAGTTTTCAGAACAAATTCTTACACATAAAGAAATATGTCATCCAGTCATACAATTATCTTAGCCAATGCTTCAATACAACATTTATCCATATCCCGTAACTTTCTAGATGCCTTCCAATCTCTACCAGAACATTGTTAAGAGTGTGCACAACTCCCAACATGTCAGCAAAGAGGTTTCATTCTAGATAAGTAGCAATGGAATGTTGTACAGTGCCATAGGCCACTTACCCATGTATATTAGTAGTATACTGTTCATCAATGCAACTATTCTAATATGCACAATACATATCCTAAGTCTAGGAACATGAGCATATACATTATTGAACAATTTTATTTAAACAAACAAATATGCAAAACATGATAATTAAAATACTTATCTTTGTTTGTTCGTTGGGTGGACTCCCTCTAAGTCTTCGCTTCCTTGCAGGTGTCACGTACCCACCCATTCCACCAATGCATGGCAGGGTACATGATGCCAAACTCAGGGCTTTCACATGATCTCAGCTCATTGTTAGATTCATATAAATAATAAATGGGTGTGCAGATATAAAACAATCAATTATGCACAGCGGAAACAACATCCACACACTCTTCATATGTGTTCAACATATCAATTTCAGTCATTAATAAAACATTTCAGAAGTAAATACATAGACACAAACACTTATCTTCATTGCAATTGTCCCAAGCAACTAGCTATGTCGCTGCAACGTTCCACCCAACCATAGGCTCTTCGACAGCTTATACTGAGTCCGTCCGAAGGCCACCCCCGAGCTGGGCATGATTCTCACAAGGACAAAGGGGACATTCACGCTCACACACAGTCCATTAACCATTTTATTTTAGCCAAGCCAGTCTAACTGGATTCATCAGGCTACACTTGCAAAATGGATGCTTATTCCCAAGCTCAAGCCAGCACAAGGGATTACACATAACCCATACCCAACATACTCTTCTCTCACACAACATGCACAAAACAGGGGCAAGGATAAATAGTAGGATTTACAAATGAGATGGCCATGGGTTTCCCAAAAACGTTCCCAACCAAAAACGGATTGTAGGATGGGGCAAACAACCACAGGGAGGAAAACGATCTCTTCCCCAGTATCTCAGCCTTCAACAGCCCCAAAACGGTCTCTATTGAACCCCCCCTTCCATTTCCCTTCTTCCCCACTGGTATATATCACAAAAACGCCCTTCTCTGCTGGGAGGATGAAGAAAAACGCAGCCCCCATGCCTGGAAAACGCCCAGGTAGTTCTAACTCGTGAGGGAGGAAAAGGGATGGTTGCATAATGGCTTCGGGAGCAATTTCGTGGCTCTATTCTTTCCCAAGGAGACCAACACGATTTTCCATGAAGGGTGGCTTACCCATACCCGATTTTGGACAGCCATACCTCCCCATTCCCAAGGCATTAACTTCCCCAACCAACTCTTGGGAGAAATCAATGGTTGGATACAAAAGTCAACATGTGTAGTTGAGGGTTTGATGGGTTCTCTTATTGACACTTGGCTTGACTCTAGTGGCTCAAGGGTTTGAATGTTTTCCCTCCCAATTCTTTATGAAATCATGCCCCCATCTCTTTGTTGCATTGCATAGCTAGTTGTGGGTATTTTTATTAAAATGCATATTACATGATGTTGAAGTTCCAATGTGCTTGGCTATATGCATCAATAAATCGATGGCGGGGCCTTGGTCTTGAGCTCCTCACCATGATTTCATAACAATATTACATCAATTACATTTGAATGTAATGGGGTTGATAATGGGGACGTTACATTCCCCTCCTCTTGGAATAACACCGTCCTTGGTGTTCCAATACTTTAGATTATATACCCACTTTACACATGTCCAAAATTCACAACTGGTGTCAGGTCTGTCCTGCAATTCGTCTCTTACTTTGACCTTTCACGATCAAGTCCTTTGGTTTCCTCAAGCTGCTCCTGCTAGCTTTGGTCTTTCAGCTCTGTAGGTGGGCATTGCTCCAGAGCAATCCCTTTCCGTTATTCACCTTCCAGCTGATCTTCAAGTCTGGAATTTCATGGATGCCATATTTCTTGTTGTCCCGGCAACTGTCTGTGAGACTTATCATGGCAATTCCTGTTAGGACAAGCATAACACAATAATAACATTAGTCAATTATTTTTCTAATTGACTTGGAACTTCCATGCTTTACTCATGAGACTTCCACACATTTCATGCTTTTCCACACACACATGAACTCATTCATGTTCATCCTTTCACAAGAAAATAACTATTTCAGCACTCACAATTCATTTCAAGCAATGAAACACAATTTGTTTTCATTTATGACATGCACTCAACAATCCTTTGTTTCTAAGATGCATCAGTCAAAAGAAAGAGAAGAGTAAGAGTTTTCCCCCTCTTAGTCTTGTTCCAATCCGGAGCCACACCATCACTGGTGGTTCTATGCTCCTTGGCCTCTTTCACTTCAATGTGAATGATTGACTTGCCCTTTCTTGGATATTACACTTTAGTGTCTAAGGTCTGTTTAATGGCTTTCAACCAGGGAACCCTTCCCTATTGTCGCTTACAGAACCTTTGGCTGCCAGGACCCACACAGTTCCACTAGCACCATCTTTTCATTACCGCTTGTACTGATCTCTCTTTAGGACGGTCACATGTCCCATGCATCCTCCAGACGCTTTCATAGTCCTTGCCTCCAGCAATACCTACACTCAATCATGGAGTCAATTCACATGTTTAGTGTATTTTCATAGGGTTTAACTCCAAATGAGAATTTAAGAAATCATAATTAAATCATATACACATGTAATTCATAAGCAAGAGTTGCAAGATAACCAAATACTTATCTTGCTGGGATGTCTTCACTTTATCCCACAGGATCCTTCTTTGCTTTCCAAGCATTGGATTTCCCCATGGATACAACAATGAATGTTGGGCCAGCACGCAGGCTACTCCACAACCATTCGAATAGGCAATGCCAGGCCAGTACGCTGACTGGTTTTATCAATTGTTTAAGGGAATGTTTGGCTAGCACGCAGGCTGCTCCACAATATCAAGTGGTTAATGTTCCCACCAACTACCCTCTAAATTTACCAAGAATTTTATAGTTCCAACCAGTTACTCTCTGGCTTTATGTAATATCCCTTTTTCAAATTTTATTAAAATGCCCAATTTTCCACTTTTTTCCCAATTTCGACCTTTGACTAGTTTTACTGTTTTGACCTCCAAATCAACCCAAATGCTCCCAAATCTTCTGTAGGAGTGTATGAATGGTATTTAGACTTGAATATAAGGTTCAAGGATGTTTTATGGCCCTCCAAATACTGCTACAAACTTGATTTGTATTCTGATCAATATATGTAATTTTGACTAGTAATTTGTGCATCAAATCCCCCTCGGGTAACACTGCAAATGGCCTTCCAAATGCCTCCAAACTCCCACAAATTTATGAACAGAGGTATATAATGTGTTAAGTATGTGATTAAGGTCTCATATGCACCATTAATTGATTTTTAACTCTGTTCTAACTCTCTCATATTCAACATCAAAAACCCCCAATTCGACCCTTGGGGAAATGACACTATTTCACCTCCCAATACAACTAAACTGAGTAAAAATGCTTCAAATGCTCAAGTACAGTACATGAAACTTGTAGAAGACATCCATGGCAGTATATTTATCACAAATATATCAGAGAATCATCCATCCATTCGAAATAATCAGCATTATAGTGTCATACATCAATGCATTGGGGAAATGGACATTGTTTGCTCATTAATCAATAGTTTTGCATACAACCAGTGGGTATTTAGACCTGAGAATTTCTGAATATGAATAACAGAGGATATGAATCTATTACAATCATAAATATGTAATGAGAATATCTCTCAAGAAGCACAAGTGCTCACCAAAAACGCCCTCCCTCAAGGAGCACGAATATGCATTCAAAACTGGAAACGGTGGAGAGAAAGTGCTGCACTAAACCAAACCATGAAACTTCCTGTAGCTGCTACCTGCAAATACAAACTCCATTAAAGCACCATGAAAGACCTGAGTGGCCTCTCCAAACACCAACTTGTATGGGAATCTTTCACCCTCGAAATTGGGTAAGGCAAGAAACTAGTCATCCACTAGCTCTCTCTTCACAAATGCAATTTTTCTCAAATCATCAAAAGCCATTCTCATACTTGATTTCTACATTTTATAACCAACATTAGCCTTCAAGGGGTCGAAATCCTCTCAATAGATTCAATAATTTTCCATTTAGAAAATATTCCTCATTTGCCACTTGTCTCCTAGTTCCAACCTTCCATCTTCTCCCAAATTCGAATTTGAGTCTCTTTAGATTCCTCCAACTCCATGAGCACCTTCTTGAGCCTATTTTTGGGGCTGACATGTCATAATGGTCAGGTGTAAGAAGTCAGGTCTGAATTTTGTCATAAAATGTCATAGATGCTTCATTATGGTTGTCATAAAACTAGAGAATCTAGCCCATGTGTCCACTAGTCTCCAATTTGACTCTTCCTCTCCCATGGAGGTTACTATTCCTTCCCATTTCGACCTAATATGCTCAATGCCATGTGTTATGACTTACCAACTCACCCAAGAGTGTTCACCTTCCCATGAATTCGAATTGGCAAGAGAGAGCTGCCATGTGTCATTGAAAAATCAAGCTAGTGTGGGTCCCACCACCTCCATATGTCTCCAAAACCACTTGCCACCTAGAATTTCTCTTGAATTTATTTATTCTTCATATTTATTAAATGATTGAACCCTTCTAATGTCTAAATATCATTTATTAGTTTCCTTATTACCATCCCACATGTGCCCATCCAACCTAGGAAACTAGTAGGATTGATGGGATTGTCTTACTATGCATTTATTTGAATGGGGACATTACAGTCCTCCCCACCCAAGATTGCTTGTCCTCAAGCAATTTCAAATTTGGATGCTGCAAAATCTTCTCCTCTTACCATGTGGCATCTTCATTTGGTAAGTCCTTCCATTGCACTAAATATTCTTTGATGATTCTATTCCTCAACCTTCTTTCCCGTGTCTTCAAAATCTTTTCCGGAACAAGTGTGAGCTGACCTTCATCATCCAAAGGAGGAAGTATTTCTGAAGTGATGATTTGCTGACCAAGAGCTTTCTTAAGACAAGAAACATGAAATACATTGTGGATTTTACTCCCTTCCGGAAGTTCTAGTTCATATGCTACTTCTCCAACCTTCCGCACTACCTTGTATGGCCCATAGTACCTTGGTTTTAATTTTTCTGCTCCATTCTTTTTGAGAGATGTTTGTTTATAGGGCTGCAACCTTAAATATACTAAATCATTGACTTGAAAGGTTCTCTCTTCTCTATGTCTATCAGCATATTGTTTTTGTTGATTTTGAGCAACCTGCAAATTGTCTTTCAAGAGCTTTAAAATTTCTTGGCTCTCTTCCACCCAATCTTTAGCCTTTGGGGCTCTACTATCACCAATGTTAGCAAATGTAAGTGCATCATAACCATATAATGCTTTGAAAGGAGACATTCCTATTGACATATGATAAGTGGTGTTGTAGCAAAACTCACCTAAGTGTAGCCATTTTGCCCATGCTTTTTGCTGCCCTCCCACATAGTTTCTTAGGTATCCTTCCAACCATTGGTTTACCCTCTCTGTTTGTCCATCAGTTTGTGGATGATAGCTGGTACTTGGAGTCAATTGAGTGCCTACCAATCTAAAAAGTTCTTGCCAAAAAGCACCCATGAATCTACTATCTCTATCACTAACAATGCTCTTGGGGAGCCCATGCAATCTGAAGATTTCTTTGAAAAAAATATCAGCCACTTGTGCAGCACTAAAAGATGATGTAACAGCAAAGAAATGAGCAAATTTTGTCAACCTATCAACTACCACATAGATGCAATCCTTACCTAAGGATTTAGGCAATCCGGTGATGAAATCCATGGAAATACTGTCCCATTTTTGCTCCGGAATGGGCAATGGTTGTAATAGGCCGGCTGGACATGTAAGTTCTGATTTGTTTTGTTGACATGCTTTACATTCATTCACATACTTCTGAACATCTTCCTTCAGCCCCTTCCAAAAAAATCTTTGCCTCAACTGTCTATAAGTTTTGAAGATCCCCGGATGGCCCGCCAGTGGGGAATCATGTGCTTCTTGCAAAATTCGGTACTTGAGCTTGGAGTTATGAACTAAATAAATTCTTCCCTTATAATATATCAGCCCATTCAAAATCCTATAATTATCATTCCCTTTGATTCCATCCAACACATCACAAGCAAATTTGTCTTTGGCATATTCAACCAGTAGCATGTTTTTCCAATCCTTGGCAATATCCATGAGAGAAAAGGAAGGCCTTCTTGACAAAGCATCTGCTACTATATTATTCTTTCCTTTGACATATTCAATATCAAAATCATAAGCTTGAATCTTGCTTACCCACTTTTGTTGCCTTTCATTTAGATCTTTTTGGGTGAGAAAGTGTCTTAGACTATTATGGTCAGTTTTCACCACAAACTTGCTGCCCACCAAGTATTGTCTAAATTTGGCCAATGCATGCATAATGGCCAGCATTTCTTTATCATAGATGGAGTAAAGTTTTTCATGAGGCTGCAACTTTCTGATCTCAAAGGCTATGGGGTGTTGGCCTTGCTTTAGGACAGCCCCTATTCCTCCACCTGAAGCATCACATTCCACAACAAAAGGTTTAGTAAAATCAGGAAGTGCAAGTATGGGACAACTACTCATTACCTCTTTCATTTTTTGGAATGCTTTTTCAGCCTCTTCATCCCACTTGAAAGCATCCTTCTTAGTCAAATCAGTGAGTGGAGAAGTCAACTTGGAGAACCCTTTCACAAATTTTCTGTAGTAGGTGCATATGCCAATAAAGCCTCTCAATTCGGTAATATTTTTTGGTGATGGCCATTCCAAGATAGCCCTGATTTTTTCCATGTGTACCTTCACTCCTTCTTGCCCAATAATGTGCCCAAGATACAGTAGTTCTTTCATCCCAAACTCACATTTTGATAATTTAGCAAATAAGGACTCTTCTTGCAAGATTTTCAACACAATCTCTAACTGTTGCAAATGCTCTTCCCATGTTTTACTGTAAATGAGAATATCATCAAAGAAAACAAAAAAAAACCTTCTTAGTTGCTTGCAAAATATCATATTCATACATGCTTGAAAGGTGGCTGGAGCATTAGTTAACCCAAAAGGCATGACAAGAAATTCAAAGTGGCCAAAATGACATCGAAAAGCGGTCTTTTGCACATCTTCATCTTTCATTCGAATTTGGTGATACCCTGATCTAAGGTCAATTTTTGAGAAGTATTTGGCCCCATGTAGCTCATCCATGAGCTCATCAATCCTAGGAATAGGATACCTATTCTTGATAGTCTTTTTGTTCAAGGCTCTAAAATCTATGCACATTCTCAATGTTCCATCTTTTTTCTTCACTAGCACTACTGAAGAAGCATAAGGGCTAGAGCTTGGTCTAATGAGCCCCAACTCTAGGAGTTCTTGGATAGCTTTTTCAATCTCATCTCTAAACCTTTTAGGATGTCTATAAGGTGGTATCTGAATGGGTGAAGTACCCTCCTCCAAAACAATACTGTGCTCAACCCCCCTATCTGGTGGCCTACCATGTGGAAGGTCTCTAAAAACCTTTTCATATTTTTGCAAAAGTTTCTCTATCTCCTTTGGGTGTTTGACAATATTTATAATTGGCTTGGGAGATGTAATTGTTGATGTATATGTAACTTCGGAATGTATTTCACATATATGTATATTGTATTCCTATAGAGATGGTATTATTCCTCTATAAGGAAGTGTCGTCATTTATATTGTAAGTGTCGTAACTTATACTTGATGGGTTATTAGACCACCTTATTTGGGGTCGGCCCTGTATAAGTCATGTGGGTCAAAGGGTTATTAGACCACCCTATTGGGGGTCGGCCATGTGGGTCAAAGGGTTATTAGACCACCCTATTGGGGGTCGGCCCACTCAGCATTATGTTATGTGGTTAAGTTAGAGCCGACATGAGTTAGGTAAAAATGCAAGTCAAGTCAAGTATAAATAGAGTGCGGGAGGCACTCTATTTTCTCACTCACTTCTCACACATGCTCTCAAGGAGGAGAGGCGCACTTATGGAGGAGGAGGATTGCTGCTAGGTTATGGCTATCTCTATTGGTTGGTTGTATCATTGCTCTATCTATCTCTGAGGAAGTTATTGGGGTTTTTCACCTTTATGGTTTTCCCCAAGTAAATCTTTGTGTCTCTTGTGTGCTTGCATTATTGTCTCCATGATTGATATGCTGTAGATATGCTGTACATGTTGTTCTCTCAGTTAAGATCCTAGATCAGATTGAAGTAAATTCTGAAAATCTAACATGGTATCAGAGCTAGCCTGAAAGAAGGCATGATATGGCATGTATGACACTTGTTGCACTTACGATGCTAGGGCTTGATATAGCAAAAACCAGTCATCGTAGAACTTTCGCTATAAATCTGTTTTGACGAAGTTTTCGGATCTGAAATTGTTACAGGCCGAATCTAAGATCTCCAGGTATCTTGTGTCCAAAGTACAACCTCTAATTCGTTGTACTTTGTGATTTATGATCTGTGCAATATAGGGTTTCTGCCTCTTCCAGATCTGAGTCAAAATCAGGTGACCTTGGGAAAAAGGTCATAACTTGGTCTAGGAAGCTCCAAATGAAATTTCGTAAAAAGTGACAGGTAGTACACAGTCTGTACTAGCTCAGAAAACTTTTTTAGAGGCCAAAGTTGAACCAGTGACACGTGGCACGCCGTACAAGTTCGCTATACTGTTTTATCCCATAAACAGGTCACGTTGCGACACTTGGCATAACTCTCTCTCAGAAAATCCAATTGAGGTCAGACCTATCAGGATGGAAAGATAACAGGCCGAGCTATCTCAGAAAACTTTTTTAGAGGCCCAAGTTCAAACAGTGACACGTGGCACGCCGTACAAGTTCGCTCTTCTGTTTTATCCCAAAACAGGTCACGTTGCGACATTTGGAATAACTCTCTCTCAGAGAATCCAATTGAGGTCAGACCTATCAAGATGGAAAGGTAACAGGTCAGGCTATCTCAGGAAACTTTTTTCAGACCCTGTGGATCAAAAATTTCGGAGTTACACCAGAAACAATCAGGTACATATTTCTGTCAAAACAGAATTATTTTTTGGTACCTTCATTCATGGCTTCCGGAATTTAGGGCTTTGGAGAAAGTTGGAATTTTTGTAATCGGAGACCACGGCTGAATGCTACTCATCAAAATAAAAATTTAGAGACCAAAATCAGAATTTTTGGTTGGGCAGAAGGCCGGGCTTGATTAGACCCTAGTTCGGGACTTTGATCAGAAAAGTGAAAAATTAGGGCTTCTGTAAAAATGAGAATTTTTGAAATCTGTGAACACGGCTGGAAGCTCCTCAGAAAAATAGAAGCTTAGAGATTTGGATCAAACATTTTGATGGGGCAAAAGAGTGGGCTTCATCAAACCCCAGTTCAGGATCACGTCCAGTGAATCCGGAAGTTTCAAAAGCAAAATTGAGGAGTGAAACTTTGCAGTTTTCAAATTCTAAATATACCAGTTTGATCAGCTCATCAAGGCACATATTTCTATCCTTTTGGAAGTTTGAAATTCAAAGTTTGAATTTTTGGGGTTTCTCTGACAAACCCATATCCAGCTCCAGGTCCAATTCTTACAAATCAAGTGGATTGGGTTAATCCTAGAAGAAGATGGATTGATCATCTGCATGAGTGAAGAAGTTCCTGTTTCAGAGGGAGATGAGGCTAAGGCCTTACATAAGAAGATTACAAGCGATCTCGACAGGTACGACTTATCGAGGTATGTTTCGATATTTGTCCATGATTAATTTTATGGTATGTTTGTCTTCATGTTATTACGGTTAGTACAATTTTGATTTTAGATTTGTCGTATCACCTTAACAAAATTATGAATACATGATAGAAGATATTCATTGGTTAGGGTGTTGACACTTATGATTGTACTAATGCATTATGGTGTTGTATGAGGTTTATGTTGTCTACTAACATGAAAGGTACACCAAGAAAGACAAATCATGTTCTGGTCCAAGAACATATGATCATGATAACATGAGGACAAAGATTCATCCATTGTCATGGATCTCATAGAAGATCCATTTACGAGGTATGTATAACTTAGTTTTGTAATAGTTAACCTATGAGATATACAGGTTACTAGCACAAGTCATTGAAGAAGAAAAAGAAGACATCATGTGAGTATGTTAGACATAATTAGCTAGCATGCTAATCCAGGTATGTTTTTACTATATCAAGTTAGAATCTCACCTTGTGATAATATCCTTTATTTAAGTATACTTTGCATGATTGATTATGATTATTCATTGAAGTTAATAATCATGGTTGTATGCATATTATGTTTCTTACCATAATTGATGATATGACTAACCAGAAGAATCATGAAGGTATAGGTTTGAATAATCACAGGTTTTATGCATTTTATATCTCTTATCTTGATTGATGATTCAACGAACCTGAAGAGTCATAGGTTTGAGTAATTACAGGTTTAGACATGTTATGTTTATTATGATTTGACTAACCATAAGAATCCTACATAAACCTTGAATGCTAATGCTTATTATTTATGTTTGAAATGATCATGACTATACATGCTTGAGATTATTGTGTTTTAATAGTATACTAATGAATGTATGATTTTATATGAGATCACAAGGATAACACATTCATGATACTAATAAGCATGCATAGGGACCAAGGATGAATATGAGATTCAAGAACAGGTAATCCAGGAAGCAAAGATCAAGAGGGAGTACACTCCAGTGGTTTATGCAAGGATGCAGATATTCAGAGGGAGTTGATCATCTCTCTACATCCCACAACAGAAAGGTGTAGAAGAAGCTACTTCAGATTAGGAATCCAGCAGCTCCTGCAAGGAAGCGAAGACTCAGAGGGAGTCCACCCAACGAACAAACAAAGATAAGTATTTGAATTGTCATTTCTTAAATAATACTATTCAATAATGTATATACTGATGTTCCTAGAATTAGGTTGTGTATTATGCATATTAGATTAATTGCATTGATGAACAGTATACTCCTAATATGCATGGGTAAGTGGCCTATGGCAGTGTACAACATTCCATTGCTACTTATCTAGAATGAAACCTCTTTGCTGACATGTTGGGAGTTGTGCACACTCTTAACAATGTTCTGGTAGAGATTGGAAGGCATCTAGAAAGTTACGGAATATGGATAAATGTTGTATTGAAGCATTGGCTAAGATAATTGCATGACTGTATGGCATATTTCTTTATGTGTAAGAATTTGTTCTGAAAACTATGAGATGTTTTCTAATCATGCAATTTAACTTGTTGTGTAGGAAAGATCGTATGCCTACAAAAGAAGAACTACAACATTTTGTTCCAGCAACAAAGATATCTATTGAAGATATTGAAGTTCCCAGGATCTGGGATGAAGAAATGAAATACCATGATCTGTCGATCATGAAGAATGATGTTTGGGATGTAATTCCAAGACATGAAGGGAAGTTTGCTATGACTTCCAAATGGAACTATCAGATCAAGCATGTTGCAGATGGCAGCATTGAGAAATATAAAAGTGATACACCAGATGGATTCAAGACAGCTTCCTTGAATGGTGTAGTTGAAGAAGAAGTGTATGTAGAGCAGCCACTTGGTTCTGAGACACATGATAGGAAATCATATATGTGCAGAACTTGGTATGGTGAAGATAGATTGATTGCCGACACGCAGCGGAAGCTTACTACCGAGTTCGAGATGAAGAACTTGGGGATGATGCACTATTTGTTTTTGGCATGGAGGTGTGGAAGAATGCATATGGAATCTTCCTTAGACAAGGGAAGTATGTAGTAGAGATTCTGAAGAGGTTCGGGATGATGGACTGCAAGGGTATGGCCACACCTATGGCATCGAATCTGAAGCTTCTATGTGATGCTTCATCTGAGCCAGTTGATGTCTCTTTGTATCGTCAGATGATTGGGTCCTTGATGTACCTGACGAACACGAGACCAGACATTTGCTTTGCTGTGAACACATTGAGCCAGTTCCTGACGGATCCGAGGAGTGTTCACCTGGTTGCTGTAAAGCATGTTCTGAGGTACCTGAAGGGTACAGTGGATTATGGGCTCAGGTATGAGGAGAATCAAAAGTTTAACCTGCAGGGTTATGTTGATTCAGATTGGGCTGGCAGTGCTGCAGATAGGAAGAGCACATCTGGGTGTTGCTTCAGTATGGGATCAGGTGTGATCTCTTGGTTTAGCAGGAAGCAATCCTGCGTAGCACTGAGTACAGCTGAGGCAGAGTATGTTGCAGCCTGTTCAGCTAGTTGTGAGGCAGTATGACTACGGAAGCTACTGTCTGAGTTATTTGATCTCCCGTTGGAAGCTACTGGTATCTTCTGTGATAACCAGAGTTGTGTGAAGCTGTCCGAGAACCCAGTGTTTCATGACAGGTCGAAACACATAGAGATCAAATACCACTATATCAGGGATATGGTGCAGAGAGGAGCTGTGAAGCTCCTGTATGTTGCGACGGACGAGCAGATTGCAGATGTGCTGACGAAGCCACTAGCCAGGGTGAAGTTCGAGTACTTCAGAGAGAGGCTTGGCGTTATTCAGATCGAGGACACTTCGAGGAAGAAGTGATGGACACATTTGCTGAAGCCATTCCAAGCATGTTGGAAGGAGGATCCCTCACATGGCTGTGGATGTAAGCGCTGGATGATGAACATCAGGATGATGTTCTAGTTTCTGCTGGATTTGATCAGTTGGATCATTTTATGTATGTATGTACGCATCATGTTGGATGCTGGGTATGATCAGCATCATGTTGGATGCTGAATATGATCAGTTGGATCATGTGTATGTATTTTATATGCATCATGTTGGATGCTTGGACCATGTATCTGTATATGTATCAGGTGGATACATTGTATGATCAGGTGGATCATGTATGGTGATATATATCATATGTTTTGTATTTGTATCAGGTGGATACATTGATGATCAGGAGGATCATGTATGATGATATGTATCAGGTAGATACTTGGTATGCAACAGGATGTTGCATTGATGATCAGGTGGATCATGCAGCAGGATGTTGCAGTGATGATCAGGATGATCATAGATGACAAGCTTCAGGATGTTGCTCCAGATGACATGCAGCAGGATGTTGCAGTGATGATCAGGATGATCATAGATGACGAGCTTCAGGATGTTGCTCCAGATGACATGCAGCAGGATGTTGCAGTGATGATCAGGATGATCATAGATGACGAGCTTCAGGATGTTGCTCCAGATGACATGCAGCAGGACGTTGCAGTGATGATGATCAGGATGATCATGGATACATCAGGATGATGTATGGTGAGTATCAGGTTGATACTCTGTGGCCGTGGATCAGGTTGTGCAGATGAGCATGTAATTCGGTGCCCTGGGAGATTTGCAGATGGTCTTTCGAGGTTTTGCCTATGGCATGTAATTCGGTGCCCTGGGACATCTGGCAAATGCTCTTTCGAGGTTTTGCTCTGGGAGGACATGTAATTCGGTGCCCTGGGAGATCTGCAGATAGTCTTTCGAGGTTTTGCCTATGGCATGTAATTCGGTTCCCTGGGATATCTGGCAGATGCTCTTTCGAGGTTTTGTCCTATGGCATGTAATTCGGTGCCCTGGGATATTTACAGATGGTCTTTCGAGGTTTTGCCTATGGCATGTAATTCGGTTCCCTGGGACATCTGGAAAATGCTCTTTCGAGGTTTTTCCATGACCACATGTAATTCGTTGCCCTGGGAGATCTGCAGATAGTCTTTCGAGGTTTTTCCTATGGCATGTAATTCGGTTCCCTGGGATATCTGGCAGATGCTCTTGCGAGGTTTTGTGGTGAGGTCACTTGTAATTCGGTGCCCTGGGAGATCCTATAGGTAGAGCTGTGTGCTCGTAACAGCCTGGGTTTCTCTTTCGAGGTTTTGTGACGCACGTAAAAGTCCTGAGGATTCCACAGTATGGCCAGTGATGACGAAGACCTGCAGGTGGTGGGCCTACATCCAGTATGAAAAAGGACTGGCTCTGTAGAACTTCCTATGACGAGTAGATTCAGAGATTGATTGAGATAGCAGCAGCAGTGACGATGATGATGACTCGATGACGATTATCCAGTGACGATGATCCAGAGAAGATGACTTGTGCTAGAAGAACTGTGCTGAGAAATACCTTCCTAGTTAAGAGGGAGTGTTGATGTATATGTAACTTCGGAATGTATTTCACATATATGTATATTGTATTCCTATAGAGATGGTATTATTCCTCTATAAGGAAGTGTCGTCATTTATATTGTAAGTGTCGTAACTTATACTTGATGGGTTATTAGACCACCTTATTTGGGGTCAGCCCTGTATAAGTCATGTGGGTCAAAGGGTTATTAGACCACCCTATTGGGGGTCGGCCATGTGGGTCAAAGGGTTATTAGACCACCCTATTGGGGGTCGGCCCACTCAGCATTATGTTATGTGGTTAAGTTAGAGCCGACATGAGTTAGGTAAAAAGGCAAGTCAAGTCAAGTATAAATAGAGTGCGGGAGGCACTCTATTTTCTCACTCACTTCTCACACATGCTCTCAAGGAGGAGAGGCGCACTTATGGAGGAGGAGGATTGCTGCTAGGTTATGGCTATCTCTATTGGTTGGTTGTATCATTGCTCTATCTATCTATGAGGAAGTTATTGGGGTTTTTCACCTTTATGGTTTTCCCCAAGTAAATCTTTGTGTCTCTTGTGTGCTTGCATTATTGTCTCCATGATTGATATGCTGTAGATATGCTGTACATGTTGTTCTCTCAGTTAAGATCCTAGATCAGATTGAAGTAAATTCTGAAAATCTAACAGTAATATGACATTCAGCAGCCCATTCTATATCCCCATGCCTCAATATAGATCTCATGCTATTGCAAGTCACTACTTGATTTGGATAAGTGTGTTGCCCTCTCACAACTCTTTGTACTCCTTTTGAATCTTGGAATTTCATTTCGGGAATTTGATAATTTACTGTATGCTCTCCTATTGAATACAACCATTGCACTCCTAAAACCACATTAGTATCAGCAACATCAACCACATAAAAACTATCAACAAAAGTATAGTTACCTACGGTGACTTGCAGCTTTGGAACCCATGTTTTGCATTGCATTGTGTTGTGACCGGGAATGACAACTGTGAAGCCATCAAATGGTTCAATAGGTATCTTTCTTTTCTCTACCATCTCTGCATCAATGAAGTTATGAGTGGCTCCTCCATCTACCAAAACTGAAGTTCTTTGTCCTTGTACCACACCTTTGCATCGGATAGTATGATAGCGAGGTACTGCCGAAAGCACTGCCATTCTTGCTTTGTCCGGTGAAGGCTGATTTTCTTCTTGTCTTTCCTCTTCTACTGCTGTCTCATATGCCTCTTCTTGATCTGAAATATGTCCATCTTCATCCATGCCCCCATCATACCCCTCATTATCAGAAAATACTTCTATGTATTGAGCCTTTCCTTTGGTACATTTGTGCCCCGGTGTCCATGGTTGGAAGCATGTGAAGCATAGTTTCTTTTTTCTAAGTTCATCCCTGTTTAGTCCCTCTTTTTTATTCCTCTCAAATGACTCTCTTTGCCAAGGTTTCTTATCATATCCATCCCTTTGCCAAGGTTTCTTTTCAAATTTATAGCTAGGCTTAGGAGGAAATCTCGTTCTAGGAAGCACATTTTGGAGATCCCTAGTCAAGCTCATTGCATCTTTTAATGTAGTTGGCTTGTGGGATTTGACCAAACCTCTTAAGGGTTCAGCCAAACCTTCAGTGAACAGCAATACTAATCTTCCCATAGATACATCAGCCACCTTGACTGATAATTTTTGAAAGTCCAACATATATTCGGTAGGGGACCCAGTTTGCTTCAATTGAGCTAGTTCTTTGAAAGGCAATTCTGGATCTTTTTGTTCAAATCTTTCTAGTACCCTGTCAACAAATTCTCCATATGTTTTAACCTGATTATGACCCAAGGTTTTCTTCACTAGCACTGCCCATGATTCGAAAACAAGATCTTTGCTACTCTATGACGTTAACATGAATTGCATAAAGAGTATGAATGAAGCTCACAAATCCATAAGAAGAGAACCAAACAGCATAGACAATACACACATAAAGACAACAAGTTGATAACGGAGTTCGTCCAGGATGGACTACGTCTCCGGGCCTGCTTCTCAATAGGAGGGCCGATCTATAATCTCAGCATAAAGGCAAAATACATGGCAATAATACAATGATACCTTGGCGACAATGGCCAGGAAGAGAACCGCTGCCCAAAACACAACAAGACTGCTTCCAGCAACCCCGAAGCCTGAAGACGGTGTAAAACGAGTATAAACACTCGTACCTTCCTCCTGCAGAGCTACACAATCTCCCTTCTCTCCTTTAGCTACAAAGTCTCTACTCCAAAGCATGAGTGGGAAATGGCAAATGAATGGGTTTATATAGGTTGGCTTTCCCTTCTTCACATGACTCTCATGGATTCCTTTGGTTGCAACTAATTTGCCTATCTTGGCCTTGGTTACAACTTCCCTAAGTTGGTTTCCATGTGGTTGGGCTTTTAAGAACATAAACCAAAAATATGGTTCATGCCCACATGTCCATGGGTTTTCACATTTAGTTACTTCCCCATAATGACATTTACAAAATCCAACAATAATCCATTACATACCAAAATCCTTCTTTTAAATAGCATGTTGTTTTTTTTCAACCATAAACCAACTTGTTACAACTTCTTTACAAATATGGCATGTTTGTTTTTGGTTACAACCATGCATTAACTTCATAACAACTCAAGGAATAAAATAAATGAGTAATATGTGAGTAATTTTTCCACTCACTTCAAATATTAATTATTTTACAATTTCTCATGAGTAAATGCATGAATTTCCTAAAACTCATTTCAAGCACAAATGCATGCATGCTAGTCATCATGCCACTTCATCATGCCATGTCACCATGCCACATCATCATGCCATGTCATCATGCCACATCAGCATGCCATGTCATCATGCCACATCATCATGACACATTATCATGCCATGTCATCATGCCACATCAGCATGCCATGTCATCATACCGCATCATCATGCCATTTAGCATGCCATGTCATCATGCCACATGTCACCTTGTGATTGGTCTGTACTGTATGGATGCCATGTCTCATCCTCTGAGTGGTGCCACATCATCATGTTTGTACAATACGGATTCCACGTGTCACCTTGTCAGTGGTGCCACGTGGCACCTCTTTTTGCCAAATTTGCTTGTTGACCTTATGGAACAGAACGCGATAACTTTCTCATACGGAGTCCGTTTGAGGTGAAACGAACGCCGTTGGAATCGTCTCGACAAGCCCTTCGATATAGTGCTAGTTTTGCTGATATTGGAGGACTTCAAAATTTTGCCTTCTTAGATCCTCCTGGATCATTCCTCCCCACTGAGAAGCTTTTGGCCTCCAAAAGCCTTTACTAATCAACAGATAGGTGAGGGAATCGCTCCCTCACTTTCTCCTTCTCAATCCACTTGGCTTTGCTTGGATGAGTGCCTCTGATGCCCACTCGAAGATAATCAACATCACCTCTGCGAGAAGTCCTTGTCCTTCTGTCCAAGATGACATCTTCCTTTAGCTCATCCATGTACTCAGCAGCAAATTCATCAACTGATGGCAATGAGACATTCTCCCTTTCATCCATGATCATGGGAGGCTCATAGAGTTTCAAGTTCTCCACATTCACCACTGAGTAGATCTGCATGTATGGTGGTAGCTCTAAGCAAAAAGCATTCGTCCCAATCTTCTCCAAGATGGTGAAGGGACCATATCTAATAGGCTTGAGCTTCTTGCCTTCTCCTTTCATCCTCTCCTTGCTGATGTGAAGCCACACTTGATCTCCCACCTGAAATTGATGATCAACTCTATGCTTGTCATGGCGAGCCTTGTACTGGGCTTGACTCTTCTCCAACTGCTCTTGCACTGCTTGATGTACCTGTTGAACTCTCTGAATGAACCTGCGGGATTTGTCTTCATCCTTGGAAGCGCTTGAATCAACCTCTCTCCCATAAGTCAAGTCCAATGGAGTCTTTGGCAAGTACCCAAAGCATGTCTCAAATGGCGAGCTCTGAGTGGAAGAATGCATAGCCCTGTTGTAGGCATGCTGCACATACTGGATCTGTTCATCCCATAACTTAGGATGCTTGTTGCAATAGCCCCGAAGCAAATGGACAACTGTCCTGTTGACTACCTCTGTCTGTCCGTCAGTCTGTGGATGGAAAGCGGTGCTCCTCTTCAACTTGGTGTCCATCATACACCATAACTTTGTCCAAAATTCTCCAAGGAATCGGGAGTCCCGATCCGAGATAATGGACGTAGGAAGTCCAAAGTGAACCCATACATGCTGAAAGAAAAGAGAAGCAGCCTGCTCTGCAGTGACCTGCTTTTTACATGGCATAAGAATACACATCTTGCTAAACCTATCCACGACCACATACAAGTAGTCATGACCCCTCCTAGACATAGGCAAACCCCCCACAAAATCCATGGAAATGCTTTCCCAAGGATGGGAAGGAATAGGAAGTGGTGAGTACAGGCCCAATTTTCTATTAGTGGGCTTACAAGTAGAGCACATCACACACCCCTTTACATATTTTGTTACAATTTCTTTCATGCGAGGCCAATACACAAGTCTTTGCAAATGAGCCAAAGTCTTACCTACCCCAAAATGCCCTGATACAAGAGAAGTATGAGCTTCTCGTATTACATGGACTCTTTCACTAATAGGAACACATAACTTGCCCAAATGATAGAGCAACTTTCCCTGCAAATAGTAGTCTTCCACCTGTGGGCCATTGGTTAGCTTCTCATAAATCTCCTTGAAATCATCATCAGTAGCATACTGCTCAATATAACTTTCATGGGATAAAGAAGCATTTTTCAAAACAATAGATGCAACAATAGGAGGTCTAGCAAGCATATCTACCACTTTGTTACCAGTACCCTTCTTGTACTTGATAACTGCGGACAACCTGTACATGCCCACATTAGGAAGAGGGGCATCCTGCTGGAGATGAATATCATGTTGAATCTCCCTTTTGGGAGGCAAACCTGTAGGTTCCTGAAATATATCATCATAGTTAGCCACAGTATCAATCATAGCCTTTGTATGAGGAGGATCACAACCTTTGAAAGCATCGGATGCCTCAGCATCTTTTGCTCTCACAACCATGAACATGTATCTCTTGTTAGTGTTGATGAGTCTCTTCATCTGTCCTGCACTAACAAGAGTGGTGTTAGCCTTCATACTGTGAGCTCTCACAATGTACTCCACCCCATTTTTGGCGAGATGGTACTTGTTCTCATGACGAAAGAATACTGCTTGTCGATCATACAAGTATGGGCTTCCCAATACGATACCGCAGATGTCAAGAGGAACAACATCTAAGTCCACCTCATCGATCAACTTTGAAGCAATTGCAAACCTTACCCTGCATTGCTTAGTCACCTGTAGCTTAGCATTATCACATACCCATCCAAGAGGATAAGGCTTGGGGTGAGGTTTAGTTTGTATGCCCAACTTCTTAACAACTGATTCTGAGATCAAATTTACTTGAGAACCCGGATCAAATAATGTTTCAATCTTTGTATGCTTAGACACAACTCTGATGTGAAACAACTCACTTCTTCTTTTATCATTTTCTTTAGAAACATGAGTAGAACTTGAACCAGTATGAGGAGTTTTGTTACCTTGCATTCCCACGGCTGTAATCCTGGTTTCATCACCTGAGTCGGAACCCAAATCTTGTTGCGCTGTTGCAACGGTCTTTTTCTTCTTTTTGCCTCCAAAATGCTTTGGCCTTTGTTCAGGATGCAACTTCCAACAACTTTCTTCATCATGCCCATCAGTGTCACAATGGTTGCAATGGAGCTTTCCTCCTTCCTTCTTGGCAGTAGCTGTCTTCTTGCTCTTGTCTTTTTCCTTGAACTTGTGGTTGCTGTTGTACTTGAAAGGCTTCTTCTGATGGTCTTCTTGCAAATGATTCCCCTTGCTCTCAAGATGAGTAGCCTGAACACTTGCTTCATCCACACTAGTAGGATTCAACAATAGCAAAGTATGGCGTAGATAATGATGAAGAGCACCAATGTACTTCAAAAGAGTGTCAGGAGAATCTAAAGAAATATTCAACTCTAGAGCTTTCTTTCTAAATTCTTCAGTAAAGCTCTGAACACTCTGACCCTTGCCTTGTCTAAAACTTTGCCAATCCATCATTTCCTTCTGAACATAACCCAACGGATAAAATTGCTTACGTAAAGCAGAAATAAAAGCAGACCACGATGAGAGAATATTACCCATTTGTTTGCTACCTTGCTGAAGCTTGCTTTCCCACCATACAAGTGCGGTGCCTGTCAGCCGAAGTGAAGCCAACTGAATCTTCACATCTTCTTCTTCGATCTGCTGGACTCGGAAATAGACCTCAATTTGCCTTATCCAATTGTTTAACTTCTCTGCATTCGCTTCCCCATTGAACATGGGAAAATCAAACTTCACATCGAGCTTCAATAAGGGCTTCTTTTGAGGCTCTTTGTGAGGAACCTTGGAATGTTGAGAATGAGATGAGGAAGAAGCACTTGAACTTGTGCTTGAAGCTGAAGGTGAAGAGGGAGGCTCAGGAGGCTCTTCGCCACCTTCCCCTTGGTTAACTGAAGCGTTGCCTTCGTCCTTCACTTCTTTGTCTTCCTTCTTTACTTCACTGCCTTTTCTTTCTTTTGCCATGCGTTCTTCATAGTCTGCAAACAACTTGTCTACCTTGTCGGCCATCATATAGAAGACCTTGTGAAAGTTTGCCTCCATCTCGATGCGGGCATCATTAGCATCCATCTTCCTCCTTCGTTGTGCACGTCCGATATCGGAATTGTAAGGCTCTAATGTACCCTCACCAGCTTGCAGTTTAGCCCTCGTGAGCATCCACACTCACAATCCAACGTCAAATAAACCTGCTTTGATACCACATGATCCGAAAACAAGATCTTTGCTACTCTATGACGTTAACATGAATTGCATAAAGAGTATGCATGAAGCTCACAAATCCATAAGAAGAGAACCAAACAGCATAGACAATACACACATAAAGACAACAAGTTGATAACGGAGTTCGTCCAGGATGGACTACGTCTCCGGGCCTGCTTCTCAATAGGAGGGCCGATCTATAATCTCAACATAAAGGCAAAATACATGGAAATAATACAATGATACCTTGGCGACAATGGCCAGGAAGAGAACCGCTGCCCAAAACACAACAAGACTGCTTCCAGCAACCCCGAAGCCTGAAGACGGTGTAAAACGAGTATAAACACTCGTACCTTCCTCCTGCAGAGCTACACAATCTCCCTTCTCTCCTTTAGCTACAAAGTCTCTACTCCAAAGCATGAGTGGGAAATGGCAAATGAATGGGTTTATATAGGTTGGCTTTCCCTTCTTCACATGACTCTCATGGATTCCTTTGGTTGCAACTAATTTGCCTATCTTGGCCTTGGTTACAACTTCCCTAAGTTGGTTTCCATGTGGTTGGGCTTTTAAGAACATAAACCAAAAATATGGTTCATGCCCACATGTCCATGGGTTTTCACATTTAGTTACTTCCCCATAATGACATTTACAAAATCCAACAATAATCCATTACATACCAAAATCCTTCTTTTAAATAGCATGTTGGTTTTTTTCAGCCATAAACCAACTTGTTACAACTTCTTTACAAATATGGCATGTTTGTTTTTGGTTACAACCATGCATTAACTTCATAACAACTCAAGGAATAAAATAAATGAGTAATATGTGAGTAATTTTTCCACTCACTTCAAATATTAATTATTTTACAATTTCTCATGAGTAAATGCATGAATTTCCTAAAACTCATTTCAAGCACAAATGCATGCATGCTAGTCATCATGCCACTTCATCATGCCATGTCACCATGCCACATCATCATGCCATGTCATCATGCCACATCAGCATGCCATGTCATCATGCCACATCATCATGCCATGTCATAATGCCACATCATCATGACACATTATCATGCCATGTAATCATGCCACATCAGCATGCCATGTCATCATACCGCATCATCATGCCATTTAGCATGCCATGTCATCATGCCACATGTCACCTTGTGATTGGTCTATACTGTATGGATGCCATGTGTCATCCTCTGAGTGGTGCCACATCATCATGTTTGTACAATACGGATGCCACGTGTCACCTTGTCAGTGGTGCCACGTGGCACCTCTTTTTGCCAAATTTGCTTGTTGACCTTATGGAACAGAACGCGATAACTTTCTCATACGGAGTCCGTTTGAGGTGAAACGAACGCCGTTGGAATCGTCTCGACAAGCCCTTCGATATAGTGCTAGTTTTGCTGAGATTGGAGGACTTCAAAATTTTGCCTTCTTAGATCCTCCTGGATCAGACAACTACTCATTACCTCTTTCATTTTTTGGAATGCTTTTTCAGCCTCTTCATCCCACTTGAAAGCATCCTTCTTAGTCAAATCAGTGAGTGGAGAAGTCAACTTGGAGAACCCTTTCACAAATTTTCTGTAGTAGGTGCATATACTAATAAAGCCTCTCAATTCGGTAATATTTTTTGGTGATGGCCATTCCAAGATAGCCCTGATTTTTTCCATGTGTACCTTCACTCCTTCTTGCCCAATAATGTGCCCAAGATACAGTAGTTCTTTCATCCCAAACTCACATTTTGATAATTTAGCAAATAAGGACTCTTCTTGCAATATTTTCAACACAATCTCTAACTGTTGCAAATGCTCTTCCCATGTTTTACTGTAAATGAGAATATCATCAAAGAAAACCAAAAAAAACCTTCTTAGTTGCTTGCAAAATATCATATTCATACATGCTTGAAAGGTGGCTGGAGCATTAGTTAACCCAAAAGGCATGACAAGAAATTCAAAGTGGCCAAAATGACATCGAAAAGCGGTCTTTTGCACATCTTCATCTTTCATTCGAATTTGGTGATACCCTGATCTAAGGTCAATTTTTGAGAAGTATTTGGCCCCATGTAGCTCATCCATGAGCTCATCAATCCTAGGAATAGGATACCTATTCTTGATAGTCTTTTTGTTCAAGGCTCTAAAATCTATGCACATTCTCAATGTTCCATCTTTTTTCTTCACTAGCACTACTGAAGAAGCATAAGGGCTAGAGCTTGGTCTAATGAGCCCCAACTCTAGGAGTTCTTGGATAGCTTTTTCAATCTCATCTCTAAACCTTTTAGGATGTCTATAAGGTGGTATCTGAATGGGTGAAGTACCCTCCTCCAAAACAATACTGTGCTCAACCCCCCTATCTGGTGGCCTACCATGTGGAAGGTCTCTAAAAACCTTTTCATATTTTTGCAAAAGTTTCTCTATCTCCTTTGGGTGTTTGACAATATTTATAATTGGCTTGGGAGATGTAATATGACATTCAACAGCCCATTCTATATCCCCATGCCTCAATATAGATCTCATGCTATTGCAAGTCACTACTTGATTTGGATAAGTGTGTTGCCCTCTCACAACTCTTTGTACTCCTTTTGAATCTTGGAATTTCATTTCGGGAATTTGATAATTTACTGTATGCTCTCCTATTGAATACAACCATTGCACTCCCAAAACCACATTAGTATCAGCAACATCAACCACATAAAAACTATCAACAAAAGTATAGTTACCTACGGTGACTTGCAGCTTTGGAACCCATGTTTTGCATTGCATTGTGTTGTGACCGGGAATGACAACTGTGAAGCCATCAAATGGTTCAATATGTATCTTTCTTTTCTCCACCATCTCTGCATCAATGAAGTTATGAGTGGCTCCTCCATCTACCAAAACTGAAGTTCTTTGTCCTTGTACCACACCTTTGCATCGGATAGTATGATAGCGAGGTACTGCCGAAAGCACTGCCATTCTTGCTTTGTCCGGTGAAGGCTGATTTTCTTCTTGTCTTTCCTCTTCTACTGCTGTCTCATATGCCTCTTCTTGATCTGAAATATGTCCATCTTCATCCATGCCCCCATCATACCCCTCATTATCAGAAAATACTTCTATGTATTGAGCCTTTCCTTTGGTACATTTGTGCCCCGGTGTCCATGGTTGGAAGCATGTGAAGCATAGTTTCTTTTTTCTAAGTTCATCCCTGTTTAGTCCCTCTTTTTTATTCCTCTCAAATGACTCTCTTTGCCAAGGTTTCTTATCATATCCATCCCTTTGCCAAGGTTTCTTTTCAAATTTATAGCTAGGCTTAGGAGGAAATCTCGTTCTAGGAAGCACATTTTGGAGATCCCTAGTCAAGCTCATTGCATCTTTTAATGTAGTTGGCTTGTGGGCTTTGACCAAACCTCTTAAGGGTTCAGCCAAACCTTCAGTGAACAGCAATACTAATCTTCCCATAGATACATCAGCCACCTTGACTGATAATTTTTGAAAGTCCAACATATATTCGGTAGGGGACCCAGTTTGCTTCAATTGAGCTAGTTCTTTGAAAGGCAATTCTGGATCTTTTTGTTCAAATCTTTCTAGTACCCTGTCAACAAATTCTCCATATGTTTTAACCTGATTATGACCCAAGGTTTTCAGCCCATGAAACCACCATTCATTGGCATCTCCTTCCAAATGCAAAATAACCATTTTTAATGCATCCTCTTCCAACATAGGATTCAACTGAAAATATACATCCAATTTTTGCACCCAAGTGTTAGCAGAATTTTGAGAAGAACCATCAAAAGTAGGAAGTGACATTTTTCCAATAGCACTATTCAATTCTTTGTTATGGAATGGAATCCTATTGTCTCCCTTCATTTTAATATTTTGCATAGCATCAATGTAGTCACTGAGTGGTACACCTCTTTTACACTCTTCATTCAAATCATTCCAATCATTTACTATTTTCTTGTAATCCAATTCAAGATTGGGCTCTTCTTTGGGTGTGAGAAATTTAGGTGCAGTATGCCTTTGTGTGCTTTGAAATTCATCAGGTCTATTATGAGGTCCTGTACTTGAGAAAATATGCTCATTCCCTTTCATCTTTTCCCCTGAGTGTGAACCACTATTATCTCCTATCATCCCTTTGCCTGAAAGTTGGCTACCCAACAATTCGAAACCTTTCATCATTTGTTTATTCATATCTAGCATAACAATGGTAATTCCTTCAAAACATGGTTTTAAGGCTTCAATAAATTCCTCCTTATGTCTTAATTTTTCTTCCTCCTCTCTACCCATTGTTTTAGAAAAAAACTCTTTTTCTGCTACTATCTCTTCTTCAACCAAAACTTCTTCAACTACTGATTCAAAGGGTGGTGTTTTATTTGTTTGGATTCTTGTTAATACCATCAGGTGCCAAGACCATGCTCTGATACCACTTGTAATATCCATTTTTCAAATTTTATTAAAATGCCCAATTTTCCACTTTTTTCCCAATTTCGACCTTTGACTAGTTTTACTGTTTTGATCTCCAAATCAACCCAAATACTCCCAAATCTTCTGTAGGAGTGTATGAATGGTATTTAGACTTGAATATAAGGTTCAAGGATGTTTTATGGCCCTCCAAATACTGCTGCAAACTTGATTTGTATTCTGATCAATATATGTAATTTTGACTAGTAATTTGTGCATCAAATCCCCCTCGGGTAACACTGCAAATGGCCTTCCAAATGCCTCCAAACTCCCACAAATTTATGAACAGAGGTATATAATGTGTTAAGTATGTGATTAAGGTCTCATATGCACCATTAATTGATTTTTAATACTGTTCTAACTCTCTCATATTCAACAGCAAAAACCCCCAATTCGACCCTTGGGGAAATGGCACTATTTCACCTCCCAATACAACTAAACTGAGTAAAAATGATTCAAATGCTCAAGTACAGTACATGAAACTTGTAGAAGACATCCATGGCAGTATATTTATCACAAATATATCAGAGAATCATCCATCCATTCGAAATAATCAGCATTATAGTGTCATACATCAATGCATTGGGGAAATGGACATTGTTTGCTCATTAATCAATAGTTTTGCATACAACCAGTGGGTATTTCGACCTGAGACTTTCTGAATATGAATAACAGAGGATATGAAGCTATTACAATCATAAATATGTAATGAGAAGATCTCTCAAGAAGCACAAGTGCTCACCAAAAACGCCCTCCCTCAAGGAGCACGAATATGCCTTCAAAACTGGAAACGGTGGAGAGAAAGTGCTGCACTAAACCAAACCATGAAACTTCCTGTAGCTGCTACCTACAAATACAAACTCCATTAAAGCACCATGAAAGACCTGAGTGGCCTCTCCAAACACCAACTTGGATGGGAATCTTTCACCCTCGAAATTGGCTAAGGCAAGAAACTAGTCATCCACTAGCTCTCTCTTCACAAATGCAATTTTTCTCAAATCATCAAAAGCCATTCTCATACTTGATTTCTACATTTTATAACCAACATTAGCCTTCAAGGGGTCGAAATCCTCTCAATAGATTCAATAATTTTCCATTTAGAAAATATTCCTCATTTGCCACTTATCTCCTAGTTCCAACCTTCCATCTTCTCCCAAATTCGAATTTGAGTCTCTTTAGATTCCTCCAACTCCATGAGCGCCTTCTTGAGCCTATTTTTGGGGCTGACATGTCATAATGGTCAGGTGTAAGAAGTCAGGTCTGAATTTTGTCATAAAATGTCATAGATGCTTCATTATGGTTGTCATAAAACTAGAGAATCTAGCCCATGTGTCCACTAGTCTCCAATTTGACTCTTCCTCTCCCATGGAGGTTACTATTCCTTCCCATTTCGACCTAATATGCTCAATGCCATGTGTTATGACTTACCAACTCACCCAAGAGTGTTCAACTTCCCATGAATTCGAATTGGCAAGAGAGAGCTGCCATGTGTCATTGAAAAATCAAGCTAGTGTGGGTCCCACCACCTCCATATGTCTCCAAAACCACTTGCCACCTAGAATTTCTCTTGAATTTATTTATTCATCATATTTATTAAATGTTTGAACCCTTCTAATGTCTAAATATCATTTATTAGTTTCCTTATTACCATCCCACATGTGCCCATCCAACCTAGGAAACTAGTAGGATTGATGGGATTGTCTTACTATGCATTTATTTGAATGGGGACATTACACTTTACCAAGCATTTATAGCTCTTTCAAGGTCCTTGTTTCCTATAATGGCCAAGGTTTCCAACAAAGAAACAACAGTGTATTAGCTTGGTTGCAATAAGATTCGTACCTGAAATCTTCATTATTCCAACAAGAATTAAATGAAAATGAATACTTATTTGTATTGTGCGTTTCGTCGCTACTCCACAAGTTTCCTTCTCTGCTTTACAAGCCTTGGATCACCTATGGGGTGGATGCTTGGCCAGCACACATGCTGCTCCACAACATCATCCGAATAGGCAATGCCAAGCCAGTGCGTCGACTGGGTTTATCAGGCATCCCAAAAATCAGTATGCTAAGCCAGTATGCCGACTGGGTTTATCAAGCATTTCAAAAATCAGTATGCTAAGCCAGTACGCCGACTGGGTTTATCAAGCATTTCAAAAATTAGTATGCTAAGTCAGTACGCCGACTGGGTTTATCAAGCATACAATAACCATTTCCAAGCCAGTTCTCCGACTGGGTTTGTCAGGAAATAACACCTTTTCACCAATACCTCCACAACATGCAAGTAACCAATGCCAAGCTAGTACACCGACTGGGTTTGTCAGGCATTAATTTAACAACATGCCAAGCCAGTACACCGACTGGGTTTATCAGGGATCCAGCAACCTTTCGCCACAACTCCCAAATAACCAATGCCAAGCCAGTACGCCGACTGGGTTTATCAGGCATACAACAACCATTGCCAAGCCAGTACATCGACTGGGTTTATCAGGCAATATGAACAACATAATATGATTATGTGGCTCCTTCTCTTGTGCAACCAGTGGTTCCCTCCAGGAACTCCATAGGTGACTCACTTGACTGCAGGCTAGCATGGCCCCACAATACCCACTCACACTACACAAGGATGATACCCCTTTTCTGCAACACAGCTCCCCGGGCCTATCCATCCCTTCTAGTGTCCTTTAGTGTGAGCGTAGAAAGGTTACCACTGCCCATACAGTCCTCTTGAGCACCCTTTATTCACTTTACCTCTTACGTGCAACACCAAATTGCATCTGTGTAAGCTGATAGCACAAGAAGGATAAGCAGACTCATTAGTATTGTTGCTCAAAAATCGTAATCATATTTCATATCATTCACTATCAAGTATTGAAACACCAGGAATGCGTCCATTCCATTAGGGTGTAGTCAATATTGAAAACCCTATCATGACCCAGCACCAGAAAAGGTGTGCACCCCCTTTCCGATGTGCGCCATGTAGGCCCTAATCATACTCAAGCAATCTGAAATGATATAATATAAGATAGAGCATGCTCTGCATATTAACCCTAATAATTTAAACATGAATGTTCTTGTCTAGGGTCACAGAATACTCATTCATTTTGCATATGTGTCTCACATGTCTTCTGGGCATAGCTTTACCATCTCACTTTCATGGTTTACCGTCATGCGGTTTGGCTGAGACATTATCAACATTTACAATGGCGTTTCACCCGAAACCCATTTCCAAAGCATGGGATCCTTCCCATCTAGTTTGGCTTCTGCAGGCCATCACACGTAGTCTTCCTGCAATGTGTCATCCTGGCACACTTTATCAAATAGCCAAACAGTCAGCAACATTTAGCAATAAGCTTCAAATATGATTGTTTCATAACCAATCAATAGCATTAATAATTAAATTCAATATGAATTTACAATTCTGTCTCCTACAGAAATTGATTTACTTAGCAATGAGTCTCTCCTCATATTGTTTGGCTCTTGTAAGTGGTATCACTCTACCCATTATGGTTCCACCCTTTTTACCATACCTGAACATCCACCTACAGCATGTCCTCCTGACACAATTCTATATAAGCCAAACAATCATTAGCAATTATAAGCAAATTCTCAAATCTGAAATTTGTAACTCTGTTTTCCTACAGAAATTAGATTTGCAACTATGAGACCATTCTCATAAACTTAAACCAGACAATTTTCAGATTCGTTTCATGCATAAATTTACAACCATGAGAACCTTTTCATAACCTTTGGATTTTGCACATGGTAGATCCCGATCTTTACTATGGACTTATCCTCATTGCCATACGCAAGACTTTTCTACCTGAAAACTGAAACTCCAATCGGGCAAACACGTTGTGAGTATCTACGCACATAATCATTCATTGCCATAACAGTCACTGAAGTGATCTCAGAATTATAATACTCAATAATTCAAACACCTTCAGCTGTTTAACATTGAAATGCAATGAAGTATATATACATTTCTATATATGCATCATTATCACAATATAATTTCAAGACGTAGTCACACTATACATGCACTTAAATAAATCGTAAATACTCATTATTTCACAGTAATATCATTCATACAACTCTGTCCTTCCTCAGAGCATTCTAGCAGCCCATCGATCATGATTTGGCTCTTCATGTACTTACTATTCTGCATTACCATAATCAGGACCACCAGTCCTCACTTGCTTTGGTTATTAGGCACATAACCAACATACACATGGCACGATGTAATTCATATGAATGCATTGAGATTTCTAAACAGTCATAGGGTGTAAGGATCATTTCCTTCACTTACCCACACCTCACCAAGCTTGGTAGGTTAACAGTCCCAATCGGTATTCCATATCACACGCAAACTAACTCAACATAGCTCAAACATGGTTGAAGAGATCTTACCAAATCCTCTTTCAACATTCATGCAATTTGGCACCAATAATCATTACCTGCATGGTTACCATTAACATCGCCTGATGTACCTGATCAGTTGGCCTCTTACCAAGGTTGCTCAATCCTTTTTGCCAACTTTATGATCATAGATTTGTTGCACCATCCTTTTTGCATAAGGTTGTTGGCTTCATGCAACAACATCCTCAACACCTTTAGCCATACTCTTTGTTATCTTTGGTCCTACAACCAATACCAACATCAATAGTGATTATTAACCACAATATTCTCCATTAGCGGTTCATTGCACATGCAGACTTCATTATTCTACCAATATGCAATATCCCATTTATGCACAAGCATTTCCATATGTACTATGCAATGTTTGTTAAGATGCCATCTAGTGCATATGCATCTATGTAATCCCTTACATTTTTAACATTCTTATGCCATATGACAATTTCATAATTATAAGTATGATAACCAATAGGGGTTTAAGGAATTCTTCCCTTTTCGATCCCTCATCGTAACATGGAATTCCTCTTCCATTTCATGCAATTGTCAAAATTGCCCATATTGACAACAAAAATTTGTTGGTCAAAACAGCGGCTGGCACTCTTCTGCACTAAATATCTACGATATATGTAGACCTAATTCAAACTCTGGTCATGCATTATTGTTCCCTGCTGGACAAGCTTTCCAATGCCTATCTTCATGCTCCATTCCGACATCAGGTGCAGAAACTACATCTCTTCAAAAATGACAATGTTCACTCCAATTCCGCACATTTTACACAGTTGCATTTTGGTCCAGAATGCCAACTTTAGCCACATGCGGAAGAAAATCTGTGAGGAATCACAAAAACTTATCTATCGGGCGAAGTTAGTCCATATAACAAGGAACACTCAACAATTCACGGATCCTAATTCCGGTGCACCATTCATCTTCTATGAATTTCTAGGTTTTACTACTTCTCACTTTTCACATTTTTCCAAAATTCCAAATTTTGGGCAAAAAATGTCTATCTCCCAAACGGTGCATTTCTGGGAAATCTTCGTCTAACGGAAACTGTCCGTCTTAATGAGAATATGAAATGTCTAGTTCAGTAAAATTTTTGATTCCCACATCTAGGGTCACTTTTACTGCCCACAAGCTTTTCAAAATCCCGAAAAAGTGGCCCGGAATAGTGCTTTTTGGCCTTATTGCTCAACCCGACTTCACATCCCTTGGAGTTTGGCTCCAGGATTCTGAACTTAACATCGTTCCTGCTTCATGGTCACGCCTGATCAATTTCAGCTTAAACCGACCTTCCGTCAAGCCTCGGGACTCCATCCTTCAAAAGTCACTATTATCCATTTTCTGTCAAATCAGAGTGTAATGGGCTTGGGGTCTTCACTGGTTCTTTCATGGCCTTCGTCAATGGTCTCCAAGCCCCACAGGAATCATTCCATTCTAAGTCCGGATGCTCCTGCTATCCAAAAATCAAGTTTTGGTCACTTTACTCTTTTTTTTTTTAAATTTTTCGGGCTTGTTCGTCGATTGCTCCCGCAATTGCGGAGCCATTCGGCGAAGGCTCCCGCAGTTGCGGAGCCATTCGGAAAATTCTCCCGCAATTGCGGAGCCATTCGCGGAACGCTTCCGTTGAGGAGCGATTCTGCGAATGCTCCCGCAGTTGCGGAGCCATTCGCGGAATGCTTCCGCAGTTTCGGAACGGTTCGCCGAATGCTTCCGAAATTTCGGGACGATTTGGTGAAGTCTTCCGCAGTTTCGGGGAGGTTCACGGAAGCCTTCCGTAATTGCGGAACGATTCGCCGAAGCCTTCCGCAGTTGCGGAACGATTCGCCGAAGCCTTCCGCAGTTGCGAAACGACTCGGCGAAGCCTTCCGCAGTTGCGGAACGACTCGGCGAAGTCTTCCACAGTTGCGGAATCTTTCCGCAGTTCGGAAGAAAATTCCTTCCGCAATTTCGGAAGAGAATTCCTTCCAAAAATTCCTTTCGACGCCAACACTTAGAAAAATTTTCTGCTTTTTCGGAGCATTTCGCCGAATTTTTCCGCGTTGCGGGACAACTTGCAGAATCCTTCCGTAAATTTCGGAAGAGAATTCCTTCCGCAATTTCGGAAGAGAATTCCTTCCGCAAATTTCGGGGCGACTTCCCAAACTCCTCCGCGTTGCGGAAAAACTCGCGGAATGC
Source organism: Larix kaempferi (assembly GCA_027924585.1). Lineage (NCBI taxonomy): Eukaryota > Viridiplantae > Streptophyta > Pinopsida > Pinales > Pinaceae > Larix > Larix kaempferi. Next base: position 12,551,499 of record BSBM01000486.1, read on the forward strand.
TTCCGCAGTTTCGGAGCAATTCGTCGAATGTTTCCGCAGTTTCGGAAGACATTCGGGAATTCTCTCCGAAACAGACTTAAACGAATTTTTTTCAAAACAAAATTTTCAAACAGACTTAGGAAAAATTTGAAAACTTTCTTTCTTTCAGGGATGACTGTAATTGGATTTGGCCCATAGAGGCCCAATGCTGCAACCGGCAGCTCTAACACCATTCTGTCACGTACCCACCCATTCCACCAATGCATGGCAGGGTACATGATGCCAAACTCAGGGCTTTCACATGATATCAGCTCATTGTTAGATTCATATAAATAATAAATGGGTGTGCCGATATAAAACAATCAATTATGCACAGCGGAAACAACATCCACACACTCTTCATATGCGTTCAACATATCAATTTCAGTCATTAATAAAACATTTCAGAAGTAAACACATAGATAGAAACACTTATCTTCATTGCAATTGTCCCAAGCAACTAGCTATGTCGCTGCAATGTTCCACCCAACCATAGGCTCTTCGACAGCTTATACTGAGTCCGTCCGAAGGCCACCTCCGAGCTGGGCATGATTCTCACAAGGACAAAGGGGACATTCACGCTCACACACAGTCCATTAACCATTTTATTTTAGCCAAGCCAGTCTAACTGGATTCATCAGGCTACACTTGCACAATGGATGCTTATTCCCAAGCTCAAGCCAGCACAAGGGATTACCCATAACCCATACCCAACATACTCTTCTCTCACACAACATGCACAAAACAGGGGCAGGGATAAACAGTAAGATTTACAAATGAGATGGCCATGGGTTTCCCAAAAACGTTCCCAACCAAAAACAGATTGTAGGATGGGGCAAACAACCATAGGGAGGAAAACGATCTCTTTCCCAGTATCTCAGCCTTCAACAGCCCCAAAACGGTCTCTATTGAACCCCCCCTTCCATTTCCCTTCTTCCCCACTGGTATATATCACAAAAACGCCCTTCTCTGCTGGGAGGATGAAGAAAAACGTAGCCCCCATGCCTGGAAAACGCCCAGGTAGTTCTAACTCGTGAGGGAGGAAAAGGGATGGTTGCATAATGGCTTCGGGAGCAATTTCGTGGCTCTATTCTTGCCCAAGGAGACCAACACGATTTTCCATGAAGGGTGGCTTACCCATACCCGATTTTGGACAGCCATACCTCCCCATTCCCAAGGCATTAACTTCCCCAACCAACTCTTGGGAGAAATCAATGGTTGGGTACAAAAGTCAACATGGGTAGTTGAGGGTTTGATGGGTTCTCTTATTGACACTTGGCTTGACTCTAGTGGTTCAAGGGTTTGAATGTCTTCCCTCCCAATTCCTTGTGAAATCATGCCCCCATCTCTTTGTTGCATTGCATAGCTAGTTGTGGGTATTTTTATTAAAATGCATATTACATGATGTTGAAGTTCCAATGTGCCCGGCTATATGCATCAATAAATCGATGGCGGGGCCTTGGCCTTGAGCTCCTCACCATGATTTCATAACAATATTACATCAATTACATTTGAATGTAATGGGGTTGATAATGGGGACGTTACAGCAGGAGCTGCTGGAGTCCTAATCTAAAGTAGCTTCTTCTACGCCTTTCTGTTGTGGAATGTAGAGAGATGGTCAACTCCCTCTGAATATCTGCATCTTTGCATAAACCACTGGAGTGTACTCCCTCTTGATCTTTGCTTCCTAGATTACCTGTTCTTGAACTCATATTCATCCTTGGTCCCTATGCTTATTAGTATCATGATTGTGTTATCCTTGTGATCTCATATAAAATCATACATTCATTAGTATACTATTAAAAAAAACACAATAATCTCAAGCATGTATAGTCATGATCATTTCAAACAGAAATAATAAGCATTAGCATTCAAGGTTTATGTAGGATTCTTATGGTTAGTCAAATCATAACAAACATAACATGTCTAAACCTATGACTCTTCATGTTAGTCATATCATTAATTAAGGTAAGACACATAATATGCATATACCCATGATTATTCAAACTTATGACTTCATGAATAATCATTATCAACAACACAACAATATAAGATCCTAACCCAAGGTAGGATTCTAGCTTGATATAGGAAAAACATACCTGGATTAGCATGCTAGCTAGTTATGTCTAACATACCCGTATAATGTCTTTTGGTTCTCTTCAGTGACTTGTGCTAGTAACCTGCATGTCTCATAAGTTAACCATTGTAGAAACAAGTTATACATACCTTGAAAGTAGATCTTCTATGTGATCCATGACAATGGATGAATCCTTGTCTTCATGTCACCATGATCATATGATTTGTCTTTCTTGGTGTATCTTTTATGTTAGCAGACAACATAAACCTCATACAACACCATAATGCATTAGTACAATCATAACTATCAACACCCTAACCAATGAATATATTCTATCATGCATTCATAATTTTGTTAAGGTGATATGACAAATCTAAAATCAAGATTGTACTAACCGTAATAACATGAAGACAAACATACCATAAACTTAATCATGAACAAATATCGAAACATACCTCGATGAGTCATACCTGTCGAGATCGCTTGTAATATTCTTATGTAAGGCCTTAGCCTCATCTCCCTCTGAAACATGAACTTCTTCACTTATGCAGGTGACCAATCCATCTTCTTCTAGGATTAACCCAATCCACTTGATTTCCAAGAACTAGACCTGGAGCTGGATATGGGTTTGTCAGAGAAACCCCAAAAATTCAAACTTTGAATTTAAAACTTCCGAAAGGATAGAAATATGCGCCTTGATGAGCTGATCAAGCTGGTATATTTAGAATTTGAAAACTGCAAAGTTTCACTCCTCAATTTTGCCTTTGAAACTTCCGGATTCACTAGACGTGACCCTGAACTGGGGTTTGATGAAGCCCACTCTTCTTCCCAATCAAAAGGTTTGATCCAAAGCTCTAAGCTTCTATTTTTCTGAGGATCTTCCAGCCGTGGTCACAGATTTCAAAAATTCCCATTTTTACAGAAGCCCTAATTTTCCACTTTTCTGATCAAAGTCCCAAACTAAGGTCTGATCAAGCCAGGTATTCTGCCCATCCAAAAATTATGATATTGGTCTCTAAATTTTGATTTTGATGAGTAGCATCCAGCCGTGGTCTCCGATTACAAAAATTCCAACTTTCTTCGAAGCCCTAAATTCCAGAAGTCATGAATGAAGGTACTAAAAAATAATTCTGTTTTGACAGAAATATGTACCTGATTGTTTCTGGTGTACCTCTGAACTTTTCGATCCACAGGGTCTGAAAAAGTTTCCTGAGATAGCCCGACCTCTTATCTTTCCATCTTGACGGGTCTAACCTCAATTGGATTCTCTGAGAGAGAGTTATGCCAAGTGTCGCAACGTGACTTGTTTTGGGATAATACAGGAGAGCGAACTTGTACGACGTGCCACGTGTCACTGTTTGAACTTCGGCCTCTGAAAATTTTTCCTGAGATATCTCGCCCTGTTATCTTTCCATCATGACAGGTCTGACCTCAATTGGACTCTCTGAGAGAGAGTTATGCCATGTGTCGCAACGTGACCTGTTTATGGGATAATACAGGAGAGCGAACTTGTACGGCGTGCCACGTGTCACTGGTTCAACTTCAGCCTCTGAAATTTTTTTGTGAGATAGTACAGTCTGTTTACTACCTGTCACTTTTTACGAAATTTCATTTGGATCTTCCTAGCCCAAGTTATGACCTTTTTACCATGGTCACCTGATTGTGACTCATATCTGGAAGAGGCAGAAACCCTATATTGTATAGATCATAAATCACAAAGTACAACGAATTAGAGGTTTTCCTTTGGACACAAGGTACATAGGGATTTAATCTTCGACTTGTAAAGATTTCAGATCCGAAAACTTCACCAAAACGGATTTATAGCGAAAGTGCTACGATGACTGGTTTTTGCTATATCAAGCCCTAGCATCGTAAGTGCAACATGTGTCATACATGCCATATCATGCATTCTTTCATGCTAGCTCTGATACCATGTTAAATTTTCAGAATTTACTTCAATCTGATCTAGGATCTTAACTGAGAGGACAACATGTACAACATATCTACAACATATCAATCATGGAGACAATAATGCAAGCACACAAGAGACACAAAGATTTACTTGGGGAAAACCATGAAAGTGAAAAACCCCAATAACTTCCTCAGAGATAGATAGAGCAATGATACAACCCAGCCATAAGAGATAGACATATCCTAGCAGCAGATCCTCCTCCTCCATAAGTGTGCCACTCCTCCTTGAGTGCATGAGTGAGAAGTGAGTAATCAAATAGAGTGCCCCCCGCACTCTATTTATACTTGACTTGACTTGCCTTTTACATAAATCATGTAGGCTCGAACTTAACCACATAACATAATGCTGACTGGGCCGAACCCCAATAGGGTGGTCTAATAACCCTTTGACCCACATGGCCGACCCCCAATAGGGTGGTCTAATAACCCTTTGACTTATACAGGGCCGACCCCAACAAGGTGGTCTAATAACCCATCAAGTATAAGTTACGACATTTACAATATAAATGACGACACTTCCGTATAGAGGAATAATACCATCTCTATAGGAGTACATACAACATACATATATGAAATACATTCCGAAGTTACATATACATCAACAATGAAGTGATTAGGTGAAAGTTGACTAGGGAAAATTTTAAGGATCCATAATTTTCTCAATGTGTATAAACCTTGGCCAATATTACTAATTCTTAAAGTTGCAACTATAAAATGGTTGGAAAATGTTTCATAAAAGTATTCAAATGTCTAAGGAATTTATATATTTTTGGACAATTTTGGCAATTTTTATAGTTAAAAAATTATCCCACCGATTTTGGGCAAATCATTTATTCAAAAAAGGCAAATTGGCGAATCATTTTTTAGAAAAAAGGTTGAAAAATATCCCATGGGATAAATTTTGCCCTTAAAATTTTCCCTAGGGAAATCAAAGAATGGTTGCATAAGTGTTGTGCATGCACATTTGAACAACTTCAGAAGATGGGAATGGAATAATGCTCTTCCATATATTATATTGATGTTTGGAATCGGACATTGGTTCAAACATTGTCAAACAAAACCAATTTCTCCTAGACCCTACGTTGTGTTTTCATTAAAGAAACTGTGCACAAGCATTGAGGAGGAAGCAAGAACTCATTGTGATATTTCCACCCAAATGGACAATCAACACAGTTGCTTCTTTAATTGTTTGATGAGAATATTGAGTGCTTAGGTAGATTTCTATGAGATAGAGGGTGAGACTTTCCAACATTTTCTTAACACAAACAACTTTGGCATAGATCCATTTGCATTCAGGGAGAATTTGAAGTGTTTTCATTGTACAAAAAAGGAAAATATTGAGGGGAGATTGCCTCCAATGTTTGGCATCTAATTTGACATTATAAGAAAAGGATCCAAGCAATGAACTGGATCCTGAAGACAAAGTACTCAGTGACAAGGCATTTCAAATAGTACTAAGAACTCAAGCCTTGTTTAGGAGAAGTATATCCAGCCCTTGTGTGCTTGCCCGGTGTTAGAAACCAAGATACCAAATTAGAATACTAGTTATTGTTGAATTGTGGCTAGTTGTTGTATGTACATAATACACTTAAGAACATGCCTTGAAGTCATTTCGAAGAAAAAATATCTCGGGATAAGACTGAGAACATAGATAGAAAGTTAATTTTTCTTAGTATCCATGCTAGTGAAGTAAGTGCTATAAACCCCTCGTTTATAGATAACCTTATACTTTGCTACCAATAGATATTTCCCGACCAAATTTAGCACCAATGTTCTTGTAACGAATATACAATAATTAAAAAAAGTAAATAATACATACACAACTTAATAATCAATTAAAAATAATTACTATTATTGTAATGAGGACGTGACTTCTCCCAATAGATGCCTACGCTATATTTAAAGGCAAGCCCACAATTGTAAAACATATCATCTATTTCACTAAACATCTATTCATATATATTATTATTGAAGATGGCTTCTCCTCAATAATCCGGATTCAGATACTAACAAGAACAACCAGACACACTTGATCCATTTGGTATCAGAGCTCGGGTTCGGCTCATTTCCACTTGTGATACCTCCTCCATCGCCCACTTCATTACACACTCTACCCACGCTTCATCCTACACCCCGTTGGTCTGCATTCACTGCCCTCCCTTCTCCTCCATCGCGCTAGTTCCCTTATCTTTCCACTCCATCGCCCTTCCACCAGTCCATTGTAGACCTCACAGTCATCCACGGCTGCAAGCTTCCCCATTCCCCCCGCGCCCTCCATATAACTCTGCACTCTTTCCCTCCTACATGCCCTCCTTCTTCTGCCTTCTTCTGTGACTCATCCTCACACATCCTTTCCCACGCCTACACACTCATTCATCACGCCCCACCTCGCCTGCACTCCACCCTTGCCACATTCTTCCTGCCTCGCTCTCCTTCCCCACGCCCTCCCTTCCTCTCGCGTTTCACCTCCCCACATCACCCCTGTTCCCTTTGTTCCAACGCTCTTGCACACTCCCCCATACGGGCGTCGACACTCTCCCTTGCATTGCCTCCAATCACCCTGCGTGCTCTCCTCCCACATACCTCCCAAATCTGCCTGCCCACGCTTCCCCCTAAACCCGTCGCTCACTCCAATGCACCTAACCACCTGCAAACTCACAACGCTCCTCTTCCACCTCTTCCAGCTGCCATCCATACTACCTCTCCTCTCCACGTCAACCTACAATCAAAACAAAAAAATACATTATAATTTTTTTTTAATTAGTAAATAATATATATTAATAATATTATCCATTAATAATTATTAATATAATATATTTATTCTTTTCCACCATAATTTTTTCATAAGTTAATTATTACTAAACAACAATTAACTTAATTATCAAGTGTCCTTCACCTCCAAGCCAAAATTGCACCCAATTACTCACCCCCACATACTAGGTCAAGAACCATGTCGACTAGAGAAATTAGAAAAATACCAAATCTGATATTTGAAAATCCTTGAAGGTTTAAACTCCATAATGGATAAATTAGAAACAGAGTTACAGGAAGGAAAAGAAGAGATATCGCGAAGTGTGCAATATGAAGTTGCTGGAGCAGTTTATTGGGAAACGAGGAAGGTACGAGATGAAATGAAAACATACTTTGATGAAGGGCTAGAAAAAATCATGCAGTACTTCAAGGATAGATACATTTATAAAAATGTCGAGTCGCCCAAGGAAGGCCACTCATGTCGTGATTCAACCGATATCAATAATCATCAATCAAATCCCCTCAAAGTAGAAATCCCCGAAGACCATAAAGATTACAATCAACAAAACTTATATTGGGATACAATGCAATCGATGGAGGGATACCCTATGAGACCCAAATTGGAGTTACCCAAGTTCAATGGAGAAACAAACCAGAGTGTGGCATGGGTCAACAAAGCAGAATAATTCTTCTACATTCACAAAATCTTATCAGATGATGAAAAAGTTAAATACGCTTCCATGCAGCTCGAAGGCCGGGCATACAATTGGTACATGTGGTGGAAGAAAATGACAAATGTATGCGCCTACAGTTGGGACACATTCAAAAATGTTTTTTTTTAAAAATATTCCAAGATGTGACAGAGAAGGAATTTTTCACCAAAATCACTAGATTACAACAAGAAGGCGACGTTGAAGAATACACCTACGAATGGGAAGCATTAGCGACGCTAGTACCATAATTAACAAATAGTCAGTGACTCCACACATATGTATTTGGTCTTAAACCATACATAAGAGAAGAGTTAGAATTACATAACGTATCCAATCTGGATAAGGCCAGGAGCAAGGCAAAACTTATTGAGGAAAAATTAAAAAAAATCAAGACAAGGGAACCTTGACAAGGGATATTTGCGACAACAAGAGACACAATGTAGGCATTGTGAAGATATATGGTCACCCAGTCATCAGTGCAACAAATATCAGTCATATGGTTATGGAGTTGAAAAGGGTTCAAAAAATTGACCAGTCGCTCCGACAGTGACAGAAAAAAGAAGAATAATACATGTTGTCGATGTGGACTAGATTGGATCCCAGGCCATAGATGCAAAACCAATCACATAGTACACTGCAAAATCATAAATGAGAAATAAGTACATGTATCAAGAGAGGAAGATACAGCCGATTCGAATGCAGACACAAGCTCATCTGAAGTATCAGTTGTGACAATTACATGTATTCAACAAGCTTGTAAGGAATAAGGGTTCAATACACCTAAGACAAATTACACCCAACAAAAGGAAAGCCTATCACTCGTAAGGAAATATATCCCACCTCAGTTGAGAAGTCGTGACATCCTTAAAGATGAACAACTCCTATTTCGAGTAACATAATCAAGGAAGTCAGAGCCAAAGATATTACAACTTACTGGGACAATTAAGAATAAGGATATCACAATTTTGGTTCATTATGGAAGTACCCATAATTTGATTGAGATCAACAAGGCAAAGGAACTTAATATTTTTGTGTTCCCTGCAAAAGGGCTTAAAGCCTCAACCATCGCTGATCAAAACATAGAAGAAGTGGGAAAATGTCATAAGGTGTTGTTGCACATACAAAACTTACACCTTCAACTCAATTGTATTGCTTTACCACTCAAGGACATAGACATGGTATTAGGCGCTGACTAGTTAGCATCGCTAGGGACTTACTCTACCAATCTACAAAAACAGTACATTGGTTTTAAATGGAATGGAAGTAAGTACCAATTGTATGGGCCGAGAAGTTTTCCACCCAAGCAAGAAGAGTCGCAGCATAAGGACCCAGGCCCTGTTCAAGATAGAGAGATCAGTTCAGATCGCTTTGCTCAAATCAAGCATCAACACAAATCAAGAACAAAAGACGATGCCAACAATACAACTTTGAGGACAAAGCTCCCTTTAAAGGGGGTGGCAATATAACGAATATAAATAATAAAAAATAAGTATACATACACAATTTAATAATCAATTAATAATAATTACTATTATTGTAATGAGGACTTGACTCCTCCCAATAGACCCCTAAGCTATATTTAAAGGCAAGCCTTGAATTGTAAAACATATCATCTATTTCACTAAACATCTATTCATATGTATTATTACTGAAGATGGCTTCTCTTCAATAATCCATATTTAGATACTAACAAGAACACCCAGACACGGTTGCTCCAGTTCTAGGCATTTGGTCTAGAGGCTTTGTGTACCTTGGCTCCCTCTTCATCATTGATGGGTTACTTCAGATTAGTCAAGTAGAGTTTTAATTTCCCCTTCACTTAGTTGGTTTTCACATGCTCAACTTTAGCTCATTATCACACCATTGATTATCGTACACTATTGATGGTTTCATTATTTCAATTTGGTAGAATCCCTCAACATTTGTGACTATGTTCAACCTTTCTTTGTCTTGTTGGGAGCCACTAGTTACATTGCTTCCTACATTGTCCGGGCTACGTTGATGACAATGATCCAACCTCCATTTCAGTTCCTTGAATATATTTTGGCTCTTCTTTTTGATCCACCTACAAGAAGGTTCTTGTTTTGTTAACTTATTTAATATCTTAAGCCCCTACATTGTTTAATATGGCTTTATTTCTTGTGACCCATAATCCCCTTGGACATTATTGTTCCTTCCTATGTATTTAGATCCAATGTAATATTGATGCCACTTCTTTGCATGGATTAGATCCTCCTTGGCCCTCATTTTCATGATGTATCCTACTGTGTAACTTTTATGTACTTTAATTCCCCCCCCGCTGACATGATCACATAGTTTATTCATACACTTACATGAGTATGGTATGCCCATATTGTTGATATTGAGATTGTATACACATCTTACCCCATTGGTTGGTTGTTTGTAGGTGGGCCTTCAGATCCCTTTTCGAGGTCATCCTTCCTCTTTGACTTCTTTCACTCCTTACTTATGCGGTTCTTTTCTCATTGGTTAAAATAAAGCGATTCATGATGCATTTTGGCCATATGATGTGCTCCTAAACTCATACATTAGGGGGAAACTCTTATGAAACTAATTTTTCTCACCTACTTTGTTATGACTACTTCCAACCTTATACACGACCTTGGAAATGTTATCTCTCATTTCCATTATCTCCATCACCCTATGACCTTAATCTTGTCATCATGAGCTGAGTCAAACCCCAAGTTCATCTATAAATGTCAAAGCATAACATTTTCTTAACTTTCCACACGTGACGTGCACTAAATCCTTCAAAATTTGTGCTTTGACCCTAAAACAAAAAAAAATTCCTTATTTTTTGGCACATTAATGCCATTCACCTTCGAAAAATAGTGAAATGGCTTAAATTGGATCTTATCAATCACTTATTTTCAAAAATAGTGTTTGATCTAGTCTTCAATAATTATCCTTATCCCGCTCCTTCATTAATATAGTGGGATTATTCACATTGGAGCTAGCTCTTCTGAGAGGTCCACTATTTTCCTATAAATAAAGCTATCGAGGTCACCCATTTAACCACTCATCCATTGCAAGGTTATTCCACCAAAATCCTCTAGGGAGAATAAGGCACCCTAAGCTTAACTCTTTCTACCACATAGGGATTTTCTTTCTACCACCAAAAGCTTAGAATGGAGAACAAAAGGAGGCAAAGGACCCTCCCTTGAGGTAGATTTGGATCTCATCTCGTTTCTTCAACTATCTCAAGGTGTTTATTGTAAGTCTCTTGTTTCCATTCTTAATATCTTATGCTTTAAGAATATGGGATGAATGTTGTTAATTGATTTACTTCCTTTTGCGTGAGATGGAATAGAGAATGATTTACTTCATGCATGCCTTTTTAGTTTACTTTCTTTATATTTGATACTTAATAAACACAACCATTAAGTACGCATTTTGGGGACATATTGGTAACAAAACACCAATGGCATAAAATCATGCACTATGGGAAGAGGGTCACCTTGCTATTGTCTTTTGCAAAATCTACCAAGGAGTCATAATAGAGTTAGAATTCAACATGGTATTGACATTTGTTGTATATTATATTGGGTTTAATATATCATGGTTTTAATTTATCAAACACGCTAATGGTGAACTTGACACCAACATTGTTTTCTTGAAATTCCTTAAATAGTTCAACTTTTGTCATCTCCATAATGTGATTACAATCATCATACATGCCTCTATATAAGCACCAACATAGAAAATTGTTTTGATTTGGTATAGCATGAGAATGGTTTCCCAAAACCCTACCACTTTCTCCCTAGTGCCTTTTTGAAGTCTATCTCAGTAGGGTTGCTTGAAAATAAAAGCTCAATAAGAAACTTCATCATTTTGGTCTATATAGACATTGAATTTACTATGCATTTGCAATTCTTTTCTTGAACCATGGAGCAATTTTTACATTGATGTCACCATTCGACTTCTCAAAGTTTTTGGTGCAATAGTAACAATTGTAACTACCTTGCGAGCAACTCAAATATTAGGTTTACTCGATTTTCCAAATGAAGAGAATGCTTTTGATACATTTCTAATATATTTTCAAGTGCCTTTGCATGTTTAGCATCTTAAAAACTCAACAACTTTGTTGCTTGTTTTAATTTTGTGTGTTTTATGAATCCATGTAGGATTTGAGCTTGTGTAATCACTATTTTTTTTCTCAAAAAGAAACTTACTAACGTTACTAACATGTTCTCTAACTATATGATCACGGCTCAGGTTCCCAAATTATTATCTTGTGTTTGCATCCAAACTTTTGAAAAGATTTCCAACCCTTTGAAAACCACTACAAATTCCAACTATTCTTGAAATTTGAAAGGGGACAAGGTCTTATGGCAGCTATTTAGATTCTATCCCTGCATATCCCAATCAATTTTGTGCATGTGCTAAATATAAACCATCAATGTTAAAAAAAAGAAGAAGATGCCATGCAAATTATATTTATCAGAATATAAATCAAAACTATAATAAGTATAATATCCATTTCTTAAATGTGGTTAAAAATTACCAATATTTCCTTGAATTGGATGCCCCAAAGACTCTCTAGTTAGATGCAACTAAGAGAAAGAGAATTGGAATATCTTAATGATAGTGTTGTTAGTGATTATTACTATTACCGATTAGTCATTAGATGATTAGATATAATATATATGAAAATAAAAAGGGAGACAGTGTAATGTAACGTCCCTATTTTTGCATGCCTTTATAAAGAAGGCCATTTTATGTAGAAAATAGATCATTTTTTTGACAATGGAATAATAACTTTTCTTCTTTTTTAGCTACTATGATGTTCCATTCCATATCACAAATATTGAGTAATGGTTTGTCCTACATTTTCTTCTTATTGTTCTCTTAATTATGCTCTTCTTGGTCTCATCCTCTCTCTAGCCTTCTCTCTCACTTCATCTTTGTCCACCCGTCAATGGTCATATTTACTTTTCGTGCTTTGCCATATCCCCCATCTCAATTATTGATTAGTGCAAATTAATATTAACTTTCACACAATTTTCTTGTTTTTTGTCTTTTCACAATGACATAGTACAACTAGGTGCGAGTTGGCTCACATTTTTTTCTATTTTGTTTTATTTGAAAATTCATTTTTTTTTCTATTTATTGATTACAACAATACCTCACTTGAGGTATTAACCTCAATCGAGATAAAAAACTTAATCAAGACATTTGATCAACCCAGGGAAACTTGACCGAGGGTTTAACAAATCCTTGATCGAGGCCCTTTAAATTTTTATCATAATCCATCAATCAATCTTTTTATAAAACCTCGATTGAGCTATATTTCTCCATCAAGGGTTTAAGCACCAAAAATCCTACCACATTTTCATAGATTTTCTGTAAAATATTGTCCCCTTTTTATAGGATTTTTTGCAGTTGCAACTTCCAAGGGGTGAAACCCCTTCGTCTCTTCCATTTTAGGTGGTGGACTTGATGCTAGTGGACTTGCCATTGAATCCTCTATCCAATGGCATATCATTTTCACACTTTAGGTTAAATTGATAAAAAATATGTTAGATATCCATGGATGTTTCCTCTCTAAAGGATCATGTATGGTAAAAACATTGTCGATAACTTAAAGATGTATGAAATGTGATTCAAATATTAATTTGTCAGCATCGAAAAATAATAAAAAATATAATTTTCCCCAAAAATCTTAAAATAATAAGAGGGATACACTATGCTTTGTGTAAATACTTCATGGGATACTAAAGATTGGGATTGGGATTTGTGATTATTGTGTGTTGGTACTTATAATTATGAAATCCTAGGAGTATTGGTGATTTAATTATGACATCCAAGGAGTATTGGGAATTTTAATAAAAGGTTTAACAATTTTTTAATTCTATTAAGAGTTTTAAAAGAAGAGAGGGATCAAGTCCTTGGAGGTGCTATCCCCTTTCTTTTAGATAAGGCGTTAGTGCAATAGCTATTGTCTTAGATCACGTCTTTATGCAAGAGCTATCATTTTCATTTTCTTATATTTTGTTTTATAATGCGAGGCAACAAATATCCTTTAGCATTTAGCATTGAATTGTTAGAAATAATTTGTGATTAATTTCATTGTATATTTTATATGTGAAATGCAAAGAAAACGTTGAAAAAATTATTTAGAGATAAACAATATGTCATTCATATTGCATTATACCCATCATTGCACTATATATGCCAGTCTAGACCCATATTAACTCCAAGTCTATTGACCATTGAGAGGGATCATAAATAGTGCATGTGCCAACCTTTGGACATTGTAAATATTATTACATTGAGAATCTCAAGTGTCAAATTTTTTAGAGCATTGCCAAGTGTAATTACAAGGAATTTGAGATTTATGATTATTGCATTGACAACTGTAATAGTGAAATCCTAGGGGTAGTGGGATTTTTAATAGTCAAGTTCAAGGAGTATTGGTAATTTAATGAATTTTTTAATATTTTTAAAAAAATTTCTATCAAGAGGAAGTTAATTTGTGGACAAACTCAACCTTTTTTGTGAGTGCTTTTGGTGAGGTAAAGTTCCACATTTATCTTCTATTCTTTTTTCTTTTCAAAATTTTAATGATTTGGGTCATCTAAAATGGGCCAAAATCCTCAAGGATAAAGTTTCATGATCAAGATTCCCATCAATCAAGTTTAACTATAACTTTTAATGAAATTCCTATTGGATTTGGAAAGGAATTTGTCCTAGAAAAAGTTTAGTTTGATCACTTGTTAACATAAAGTGTTTCGAAAAAGGATATTCTTTAGTTACATTGATTTCAACTATGATATAAGGAAAGATTATTTAATGCATTGATTTAAAAAAAGATACATTCCAAATTTGTTCCATGCATTGATTTCCACATGAAGATGGTGCAAAGCATCGAAGTGGCTCAAATTTTATAGTGGTAAACAATATTAAAGTACATGTTGTAATATTGTTAAATATGTTTCCGAGCAAGTCAAGCTCTTTGTTTTGTTGGGTGCAATTTTATTTTATTTTGTTAGTATTTGCAAATTAAAATCATTATATTTCATGTTTTGTTGTTATGATGTTAGGATATATGGCACATATTGGTTACATCAATGATTTAGGCTTAAGGTATAAGTGAACTCAGTTTTATAAACAAAAAGACTAAAGGTGAAGGTTAATTGTACATTACAACAATGATTTAGGTTTAAGGTATGAGTATTTAATTTTATAAACAAAAAGACTAAAGGCGAAGGTTTATTACATTAAAGATATGAATAGGACGAGAGCAAAGAGCATGTAGTAGAATGAAAACATAGTAATAAGCATACATAATATTGTGAATAATAGAAAAAATGCAAATAAATATTATGAAAAATAATTAATTTTTTTATACAATTGTAAATGTTTACAATTAATTTAAATTCATCTTAATTCCATATTTAGATTCATCTTAGTCCCATACTTATAAGTGTAAAGAAGGATCATATCTTTCAATGTACAAATATTTTCTCAACTTTTTGTACTTTAAGATTTAGTACTTAATTATGAGATTAAGATAGATCTAAATTTATTGTAATCATGCCCAATTGAATGAATAAACTGCACACTTCATATATATAATTCTTGATATGCAATTTTTTATCATTAAGGTTCATACTACACACAATTCTTAATATACTATTTGCATAATTCTTCGTATTTTAAAAAATGAATTTGTGTGGGAGAGTGTATCTTCGCTAAAGATTGTGTTATAAAAATATATATGGAATATGATATGTTTAAAAATATATTTTAGTGTAATTTTATTTTTAATAAATTATATGATAGTAATATAAAATGAAAATATTCTAATAATATAAATATTTGAGAGAAAGGAGTGTTATTTTTTTATTATTTAGAATCAATTTCAAGTGACATATCAATTTCAATTTGTTTATGAGTATAGTGATAACAAGTTGAGCTTTTCATGAGTATATTGTTTAAGCTCATGAAAAAAATACTTAAGTAAAAAATAATTTATTTGATTTATAATAAAATAAAGTATTAAATTAAATTTTGATGATGAATCCTGATATAAATTCGAAACATCGACCTAGTCACTTGACTCCGAAATCAAGAACTACCACAGAAATCTGGCAACAGAAATATCTACATAAAAATATGATAATGATCCTCTAATGTGGCATGCTTACATATTGACAATACCATGTGCCATGCTTACATGAAAGTTGTCTGAGTCTATGTAGATCTCATCTATGTCGATCAAAGTTTCACTGCAATTCCCATATCATACATTTCTGCTTCCTATTCAGTGCAGGTCTCATCTTCCTTGCAAGAGGTGCAAGTGCTCTTCTCATCTTCCATGCAAGACTCGGTGCAAGTGGCAAAAAGAGGTTTAGACTCCATCTTTTGCCACATATTGAAAATCATCAGATTGATCTTAAATAAGACCAGCATCCCAAACAGTATGGGATGGGCAAATATATAAGACACAGCCTCTTTTAACTCGCACGTTAACTCGCCTACTTTTACATATAGAGAAATGAAATAAAAAGAAAAAAGACATAGTAAAGCTGTTGACCTGCTCATTTCAAAAGAGAATAAAATGATAACAGGTATCATCGTTATCCCAAACTGCACAGGATGGGTAGCTATATTCAACATGGCATCTCTTAACTCGCCCACCTTAACATAGAGAGAAATAAGAAAAATAGAAAATAAACACAGCAAAGTGGTTGAGTTTCTCAGTTTAAAATTGAAGAGAACGATCACAATTATTATCATCGACGCAAACCTGAGAGGATGGGCAGCAATAGAAGGCAGATCTTTTATCAGCTCTCTCAGCTCTGTCATCCCTCTCATCTGATTGAAGATCACCAATGTGAAGGCGACTGTAACAATAAAAAATGAAAATAGAATTAACGGTCTCGTCATCCCCATCTCTCTTATCTTGGCTGCTGCACAATCAGTAGATTGAAGCTATTGAATTCTGTGAATAGTGGATGAGCCAACAGAGCTTGAGAGCGGTTGCTGGATTGGATGAATTAGCACACAGATATATAAAGAGTAGAAGGTCGAGCTTGCTTTGATCCAGAGAATAACGTGTAGAAAACATGATATAATATTCCACAGGAATAACTTGGATGGTAAAAAAGAAAAAGCAGGAGAAGAATGAGAAAGCAAGACCAGGAATGAGAATGGAGTGGAAGTGAAAGAAGTTATTCCAGGCGGTGACAAGATAGCTCTATTTGATGGACAGGACGAAGTAAAAGAAAGTTGGTAAGACATGGTATGGAGTTGGTGCTACCTTAAAAAAATGTACGGTCAAGTTATCCAACGGACCAACAGCGAAGTCAACAGTTGATTTGGCTGCTTGTTCGTTGGATGGCTTGAACGTACATGTTTTTAAAGCTCAGGCGGTGCATCCTTTGCTGTCATAAGACCAAGAGAAATGAGCTGATCCAATTCCTCTATTGAAGGAGAAATGAGATCAATATATGTTAGGGTCCTTTGGATGGCCTGATAAGCAACTTCCCCTTATACAAAGGCATAACCATTCCTAGATTTCTGGTTTCCTTTGTCTAGATTGAAGGATTCGGTAGAAACAATGGGTTCTCAAAATAAGAAGTTTTAAGAAACAACTCACACTCATGAGATTTAGTAGTGATAAAAAGTAATTAATTTTTTTTTATGTCTAGGCTTAAGTTACCAAAAATAAAAAGTAATTAAATTTTTTATGTTGACTCATAGTTAAGTAAAAAAATTCATGTTGACTCATAATCATAAAGAAAGTAATTAAAAAATTCATATTGAGCCATCTAGAATTTTTTTTTAAATAAAAAGAGTTTATACGTACTTGACAAATCCAGATTTAAGATAGATCTTACTGATATAACAATAGTGATGGCAACTAGGGCAATGATGGAGCGGCTAGGGTTTGTAGACGGAGGTTTTCGACGGCTAGTCTTTCGAAGGTTTGGAGAGGTACCGAGGCTTGGTACTGACTTTTGTTGCAAGCTGATTAAGCCGCAGGTGGTGCTGTTTTTAGTTTTCTCGGGGGATTCACCTTTATGCTTGCACTGTTTGTTAGGGCCTTTACTAACTGTTTCCCTTTTAACCCCGTTTTTTACTTCGGGGTATTTTTTACTGCGGTTTGTTTTGTTTTTCCTTGACAATGGTGTATGACGATCTGGTTGACTATTCCAGTGACCACCTTGATCCGGATTTATGTGGGAACGAAACAAAAGATCGCATATACAGAATCATATACATAGATATATTGCAAATAACACAGTGATATAGTAAACACATATTCTATTAAATAGCGGAAATAGAACAGACTGTAAAATACAATAGCTAGAATGGTGGTAGCTATCTTTGAGAAGAGATGTGGCCGCTATGCTCATTCGTGCCAAGATGAATACAAAGAGAGGCCGAAAGGGCCTATTTATCATAAGCATGAGGGAAAGAATCCCAAAATCCAAAAAACTAACCATAGAAGATGAACCGTCATAAAGTTTGCGGCCCCAAGGTGCTTAGTTGAACAGTCAACTTCCCGGGGTCATAACTTTTGCATAAGATCTCCATTTGGGGCGCTCGGTAGCTCGTTGGAAAGGTCTATCCGAGATTTACAACTTTTGAATGGGCTTAAATGTGTGTCGTTGGCAACCTTTTGATCCCCCAAATCGCCAAAAAATGTCGTTTAGGGCCTCAAAATGGCTCCGGAAGTTCAGGACCCGAAAAACTGCTAAAAATAGTAATTTACCAAAATTGCCAGAAGGCTGTTTTGAGCCAGTTGGAAGAGGTGGGCCGCCACCGATATCCACCTGGATCAATCCTCCCACCTTAGGAAGCAATGGTCTCCATTGCATTAAATCCCTTATCATATGCCGAGCTGTGTGTCGAGGTGAGCTCTTGGTGCGACATTTGCTGAAGTGGAAAGGTTGCCTTACTTTGACATCGTCAGAGGGTTGTAATTGATGTTGATGGATGCACTGGAGCTGTTCAACAGTTTTGGTTGTTGTGGTATCCTTGGTATGCACCGGTGTGGATGGTTTCCATTTGGAGTAGCACCTTGAATGCGTGGCCTTGCACTGTAGAGGTACCCGAATAGGCGATGCTGCACTAACTTTGTGTTTTTCTTGTTTCTGCTGAGTAGGAGGATAATCTGCAGAGGTTGTGGATGTCTCTATGATCTGATGTTCACCTTTAGTGGCATTTGCGAATAGGGGAAATTTCCCAGTGTGGGAGATTATCTTCCGTCCTTGCTTGGTTGGGGTAGGTGAAACTGTCTCTGGTATCCGATAGAGTTGTCCTCCCAAAGTGACAATGACACTGCGAGGTCGGGATTCATATACAGCATGACGCTTCCACGTATATGGCTGTCCTAAGAGAACATCACATATTTCGAGTGGGGCCACATCACATAATACCTCATCTTTGAAGGGCTTGATGCCATATGGTAGGCGACATTGGTGACTGACACGGATCCTTCGTCCTTGGCTTAGCCATCCAATGGTGTATGGTTGTGGGTGTGGCGTTATTGGTAGCTCCAATCTCTTGATGACTTCTTTTGGGATCAAGTTCTTCTGGCTTCTGCTGTCCACAACAAAGTGTAGGGGAATTCCCTTCACCCACATCTGTGAGTGGAAAAGGCGCTCCTCTGCCTCCGATTCTTCAGGCTCCTCTGGCTGAATCTGTGTGGTGGCAACAGCGGCACTGGGTTCTGCATCCATGATCTGCTTCCCTTTTCACGCAGCTGTGAAATTAGGTTCTGAGTCAGAATCGGAACTGGGATCTGATTCTGAAGCTTTGATCTCAGCCACCAATGACTGTTTTGAGCGACATTCATCAGTGTTGTGCCAGGGAATTTTTTGGAACTCGCACCACTTCCCGGTGTCGTTCTTTGTCTTTTCTTTACCCTTCTTCGCTTGTGGTTGGGACTGGTTGTCCTTTCCCTGCCCCATGTTCTGCGAGCCAGAGTTTCCCTTGCCTTGATTTTGCGCGGGTCCGAAGTCACGCTTGTTCTTTTTCTAAAATTTCTGCTCGATTTTGACAGCATATCGATAGGCGGATTCAAGTGAAGAGATTTCTAGGAAATCCATCTATGTTCGGATGTACCGGTGTAGGCCACTGCGATATTTCAGTACTAGGTGCCGCTCGGAGTTCTTGATACCTAGCTTTGTGCGCAAGGTATGAAATTTGTTGGTGTACTCCGACACCGTTTGGTCCCTCTCTTGATGCAGAATGGTCCATTTTGTGTACTAGTCATCATAGTTTCCAAAAGGGTAATATTGTTCCTTGACGACATCTATAAAAGAGGCCCAAGTGGGATTGGAATATTCAAACAATCTTGACTCGTCTGATGAGTTTTGCTCACAATAAATTTTTCACCAATTTTTGACATGGGGGACGGCCTTAAGGAGCGCAAAGATGATCTTTTCCCTGTTGGAAAATTGGTGGACAGAGAAATACCCTTCTAGTAGATTCAACCATTTATCTAGGGCATCGACATCGATTTGGCCTTCAAATAAAGGGATATCAAAATTAACTTGTACCTTGAAGGGAGTCGTATCTCCGAAATGGCTGCTTGTTGAGGGTGCATTTGCCACTGTTGGCATGCGTTGAAGGATCTGGGCGAAATTATCCATCATCTCGTTCCTTTGTCGCGCAAGGGCTTCCTCGAGCAACAACTTGATAGGATCTACTGCTCTGTCGTCTCTCTTTTCTTCCGCCATGGGAGGCCGTTTGGGGCGGCGAGAGTGGTCTTCCCCAAGTGAAACTAGTTCGAGACCTAACTCTCTGTATCCTGACCTCGTCGGGGACATGCACCGAGAAACAATCAAAGAGCAGACTGCTCTGATACCACTGATCCGGATTTATGTGGGAACGAAACAAAAGATAGCATATACAGAATCATATACATAGATATATTGCAAATAACACACTGATATAGTAAACACATATTCTATTAAATAGTGGAAATAGAACAGACTGTAAAATACAATAGCTAGAATGGTGGTAGCTATCTCTGAGAAGAGATGTGGCCACTATGCTCATTCGTGCCAAGATGATTACAAAGAGAGGTTGAAAGGGCCTATTTATCATAAGCATGAGGGAAAGAATCCCAAACATCCAAAAACCTAACCCTAGAAGATGAACCATCATAAAGTTTGCAGCCACAAGGTGGTTAGTTGAACAGTCAACTTCCCGGGGTCATAAATTTTGCATACGATCTCCGTTTGGGGAGCTTGGTAGCCCGTTGGAAAGGTCTATCCGAGATTTACAACTTTTGAATGGACCCAAATGTGTGTCATTGGAAACCATTTGGTCCCCCAAATCGCCAAAAAATGTCGTTTAGGGCCTCAAGATGGCTCCGAAAGTTCAGGATCCGAACAACTGCTAAAAATAGTAATTTACCAAAATTGCGAGAAGGCTGTTTTGAGCCAGTTGGAAGAGGTGGGACGCCACCGATATCCACCTGGATCAATCCTCCCTCCTTACGAAGCAATGGTCTCCATTGCGTTAAATCCCTTATCATATGCCGAGCTGTGTGTCAAGGTGAGCTCTTGGTGCGACATTTGCTGAAGTGGAAAGGTTGCCTTACTTTGACATCGTCAGAGGGTTGTAATTGTTGTTGATGGATGCACTAGAGCTGTTCAACAGTTTTGGTTGTTGTGGTATCCTTGGTATGCACCGGTGTGGATGGTTTCCTTTGGGAGGAGCACCTTGAATGCGTGGCCTTGCACTGTAGAGGTACCCAAATAGGCGATGCTGCACTAACTTTGTGTTTTTCTTGTTTCTGCTGAGTAGGAGGATAATCTGCAGAGGTTGTGGATGTCTCTATGATATGATGTTCACCTTTAGTGGCATTTGCGAATAGGGGAAATTTCCCAGTGTGGGAGATTATCTTCCGGCCCTGCTTGGTTGGGGTAGGTGAAACTGTCTCTGGTATTCGATAGAGTTGTCCTCCCAAAGTGACAATGACACTGCGAGGTCGGGATTCATATACAGCATGACGCTTCCACATATATGGCTATCCTAAGAGAACATCACATACTTCGAGTGGGGCCACATCACATAATACCTCATCTTTGAAGGGCTTGATTCCATATGGTAGGCGACATTGGTGACTGACACGGATCCTTCGTCCTTGGCTTAGCCATCCAATGGTGTATGGTTGTGGGTGTGGCGTTATTGGTAGCTCCAATCTCTTGATGACTTCTTTTGAGATCAGGTTCTTCTAGCTGCAGCTGTCCACAACAAAGTGTAGGGGAATTCCCTTCACCCACATCTGTGAGTGGAAAAGGCGCTCCTCTGCCTCCGATTCTTCAGGCTCCTCTGGCTGAAACTGTGTGGTGGCAACAACGGCACTGGGTTCTGCATCCATGATCTGCTTCCCTTTTCGCGCGGCTGTGAAATTAGGTTCTGAGTCAGAATCGGAACTGGGATCTGATTCTGAAGCTTTGATCTCAGCCACCAATGACTGTTTTGAGCGACATTCATCAGTGTTGTGCCAGGGACTTTTGTGGAACTCGCACCACTTCACGGTGTCCTTCTTTTCCTTTTCTTTACCCTTCTTCGCTTGTGGTTGGGACTGGTTGTCCTTTCCCTGCCCCGTGTTCTGCGAGCCAGAGTTTCCCTTGCCTTTCTTCTGCGCGGGTCCGAAGTCACGTTTGTTCTTTTGCTGAAATTTCTGCTCGATTTTGACAGCATATCAATAGGCGGATCCGAGTGAAGAGATTTCTAGGAAATCCATCTCTGTTCGGATGTACCGGTGTAGGCCACTGCGATATTTCAGTACTAGGTGCCGCTCGGAGTCCTTGATACCTAGCTTTGTGTGCAAGGTATGAAATTTGTTGGTGTACTCCGACACCATTTGGTCCCTCTCTTGATGCAGAATGGTCCATTTTGTGTACTGGTCATCATAGTTTCCAACAGGGTAATATTGTTCCTTGACGGCATCTATAAAAGAGGCCCAAGTGGGATTGGAATATTCAAACAATCCTGACTCGTCTGATGAGTTTTTCTCACAATAAGTTTCCCACCAATTTTTGACATGGGGGACGGCCTTAAGGAGCGCAAAGATGATCTTTTCCCTGTCGAAAAATTGGTGGACAGAGAAATACCCTTCTAGTAGATTCAACCATTTATCTAGGGCATCGACATCGATTTGGCCTTCAAATAAAGGGATATCAAAATTAACTTGTACCTTGAAGGGAGTCGTATCTCCGAAATGGCTGCTCGTTGAGGGTGCAATTGCCACTGTTGGGATGCGTTGAAGGATCTGGGCGAAATTATCCATCATCTCGTTCCTTTGTCGCGCGAGGGCTTCCTCGAGCAACAACTTGATAGGATCTACTGCTCTGTCGTCTCTCTTTTCTTCCGCCATGGGAGGTCGTTTGGGGCAGCGAGAGTGGTCTTCCCCAATTGAAACTAGTTCGAGACCCAACTCTCTGTATCCTGATCTCGTCGGGGACATGCACCGAGAAACAATCAAAGAGAAGATTGCTCTGATACCACTGATCCGGATTTATGTGGGAACGAAACAAAAGATAGCATATTCAGAATCATATACAGAGATATATTGCAAATAACACAGTGATATAGTAAACACATATTCTATTAAATAGCGGAAATAGAACAGATTGTAAAATACAATAGCTAGAATGGTGGTAGCTATCTCTGAGAAGAGATGTGGCCGCTATGCTCATTCGTGCCAAGATGATTACAAAGAGAGGCTGAAAGGGCCTATTTATCATAAGCATGAGGGAAAGAATCCCAAACATCCAAAAACTTAACCCTAGAAGATGAACCGTCATAAAGTTTGCGGCCCCAAGGTGGTTAGTTGAACAGTCAACTTCCCGGGGTCATAACTTTTGCATACGATCTCCGTTTGGGGCGCTCGGTAGCCCGTTGGAAAGGTCTATCCGAGATTTACAACTTTCGAATGGGTCTAGATGTGTGTTGTTGGCAACCATTTGGTCCCCCAAATTGCCAAAAAATGTCGTTTAGGGCCTCAAAATGGCTCCGGAAGTTCAGGACCCGAAAAACTGCTAAAAATAGTAATTTACCAAAATTGCTAGAAGGCTGTTTTGAGCCAGTTGGAAGAGGTGGGCCGCCACCGATATCCACCTGGATCAATCCTCCCACCTTATGAAGCAATGGTCTCCATTGCGTTGAATCCCTTATCATATGTCGAGCTGTGTGTCGAGGTGAGCTCTTGGTGTGACATTTGCTGAAGTGGAAAGGTTGCCTTACTTTTACATCGTCAGAGGGTTGTAATTGTTGTTGATGGATGCACTAGAGCTGTTCAACAGTTTTGGTTGTTGTGGTATCCTTGGTATGCATCGGTGTGGATGGTTTCCTTTTGGAGGAGCACCTTGAATGCGTGGCCTTGCACTGTAGAGGTACCCAAATAGGCGATGCTGCACTAACTTTGTGTTTTTCTTGTTTCTGCTGAGTAGGAGGATAATCTGCAGAGGTTGTGGATGTCTCTATGATCTGATGTTCACCTTTAGTGGCATTTGCGAATAGGGAAAATTTCCCAGTGTGGGAGATTATCTTCCGGCCCTGCTTGGTTGGGGTAGGTGAAATTGTCTCTGGTATCCGATAGAGTTGTCCTCCTAAAGTGACAATGACACTGCGAGGTTGGGATTCATATACAGCATGACGCTTCCACATATATGGCTGTCCTAAGAGAACATCACATACTTCGAGTGGGGCCACATCACATAATACCCCATCTTTGAAGGGCTTGATGCCATATGGTAGGCGACATTGGTGACTGACATGGATCCTTTGTCCTTGGCTTAGCCATCCAATGGTGTATGGTTGTGGGTGTGGCGTTATTGGTAGCTCCAATATCTTGATGACTTCTTCTGAGATCAGGTTCTTCTGGCTGCCGCTGTCCACAACAAAGTGTAGGGGAATTCCCTTCACCCACATCTGTGAGTGGAAAAGGCGCTCCTCTGCCTCCGATTCTTCAGGCTCCTCTGGCTGAATCTGTGTGGTGGCAACAACGGCACTGGGTTCTGCATCCATGATCTGCTTCTCTTTTCGCGCGGTTGTGAAATTAGGTTCTGAGTCAGAATCGGAACTGGGATCTGATTCTGAAGCTTTGATCTCAGCCACCAATAACTGTTTTGAGCGACATTCATCAGTGTTGTGCCAGGGACTTTTTTGGAACTCGCACCACTTCCCGGTGTCCTTCTTTGTCTTTTCTTTACCCTTCTTCGCTTGTGGTTGGGACTGGTTGTCCTTTCCCTGCCCCGTGTTTTGCGAGCCTGAGTTTCCCTTGCCTTGCTTCTGCGCGGGTCCGAAGTCACGTTTGTTCTTTTTCTGAAATTTCTGCTCGATTTTGACAGCATATCGATAGGCGGATCCGAGTGAAGAGATTTCTAGGAAATCCATTTTTGTTCGGATGTACCGGTGTAGGCCACTGCGATATTTCAGTACTAGGTGCCGCTCGGAGTCCTTGATACCTAGCTTTGTGTGCAAGGTATGAAATTTGTTGGTGTACTCCGACACTGTTTGGTCCCTCTCTTGATGCAGAATGGTCCATTTTGTGTACTGGTCATCATAGTTTCCAACAGGGTAATATTGTTCCTTGACGGCATCTATAAAAGAGGCCCAAGTGGGATTGGAATATTCAAACAATCATGACTCGTCTGATGAGTTTTGCTCACAATAAGTTTCCCACCAATTTTTGACACGGGGGATGGCCTTAAGGAGCGCAAAGATGATCTTTTCCCTGTCGAAAAATTGGTGGACAGAGAAACACCCTTCTAGTAGATTCAACCATTTATCTAGGGCATCGGCATCGATTTGGCCTTCAAATAAAGGGATATCAAAATTAACTTGTACCTTGAAGGGAGTCGTATCTCCGAAATGGCTGCTCGTTGAGGGTGCATTTGCCACTGTTGGCATGCGTTGAAGGATCTGGGCGAAATTATCCATCATCTCGTTCCTTTATCGCGCGAGGGATTCCTCGAGAAACAACTTGATAGGATCTATTGCTCCGTCGTCTCTCTTTTCTTCCGCCATGGGAGGCCGTTTGGGGCGGCGAGAGTGGTCTTCCCCAAGTGAAACTAGTTCGAGACCCAACTCTCTGTATCCTGACCTCGTCGGGGACATGCACCGAGAAACAATCAAAGAGCAGACTGCTTTGATACCACTGATCCGGATTTATGTGGGAACAAAACAAAATATAGCATATACAGAATCATATACAGGGATATATTGCATATAACACAGTGATATAGTAAACACATATTCTATTAAATAGCGGAAATAGAACAGACTGTAAAATACAATAGCTAGAATGGTGGTAGCTATCTCTGAGAAGAGATGTGGCCGCTATGCTCATTCGTGCCAAGATGATTACAAAGAGAGGCTGAAAGGGCCTATTTATCATAAGCATGAGGGAAAGAATCCCAAACATCCAAAAACCTAACCCTAGAAGATGAACCGTCATAAAGTTTGCGGCCCCAAGGTGGTTAGTTGAACAGTCAACTTCCCGGGGTCATAACTTTTGCATACGATCTCCGTTTGGGGCGCTCGGTAGCCCGTTGGAAAGGTCTATCCGAGATTTACAACTTTCAAATGAGTTTAAATATGTGTCATTGGCAACCACTTGGTCCCCCAAATCGCCAAAAAATGTCGTTTAGGGCCTCAAAATGGCTCTCGAAGTTCAGGACCCGAAAAACTGCTAAAAATAGTAATTTACCAAAATTGCCAGAGGGCTGTTTTGAGCCAGTTGGAAGAGGTGGGCCGCCACCGATATCCACCTGGATCACACCTGGAGGAGGGAAACATTTAGGTATCGCTAGCTGGCGTTTGATAGGATGAGGTGGGAGCTCTGTGCCCGGATAGGATTGTGGGTTTAATGCCTGGCTGTATCCCTCCACCCCCTTCCGTTTCCGGTTTTTCTCTCTGAGACTTTCTGAACCTTCATTCTTCATCGGTTCTGGAACATGGGGTACCCTTCTCGTCGATTTTTGATGAAGGTTTTCTTGTTGATTCGCTAGGGGGTCATCTTGGGGCCTTTTACGTCTTCAAAATCCTCTGCCTTCTTCTCAAGCCATTTCGTTAGGTTCGTTTTCTCAGCCAGGGTTTCAGGAAGGTTTCGGTACGGGATGTTGGGCAGATTCAGACAAGTCGAGGGGATGTCTTTTGGAGTCACAAGGGAGCTCGGTCTTAGGATATGTCCAACAGTTTGATTCTGGTTTTTTAGCGGATTTCCTTGGGGCTCTAGAACACAGAGGTTTCCCTAGCCCTCTTTCAAGTAAGGATTCGAGCTTTGAATCTAGACAGGTCCCTGTGGAGGAAGGGTTAGAAAGTACTTTAAGGAAAAGGATCAGGAGGCTGTGGTTGAAGTCCAAAGGGAAGGGACCGAACTATACCTTAGGTGAAGACATCGGCTTTCACAGGGTTTTACAGATGGCCAACCGGGCCTTAGTTGGTCGGGTTTATGGGTGCTCTTTCGCCTTTCGGACTGTGGTTGGATGGGAAGAGGAGAACTGGAAGGAGCAACTTGGTTATGTTCCGGAGGTGGTGGCTCTTACAAGAAATTGGTTTGCCTTCAACTTTCTTCAGGCTGAACATGCGCATTGGGTTTTGAGAAGGAATTGGAATATGGATCATTCCCACATCATTCCCCATTTTTGCTCAAACCCTGGAACCCCCTTTTTGATGCAAGTAGGGAAAGGATGGACATAATTCCTTTGTGGGTTCGTCTTCCCGACCTTCCTCTTCATTATTGGTTTGAGGAGCATTTTAAAAACATTGGAAACATTCTTGGTACCATCCTAGAGGCGGACTTATCTTTCTTGGAATCCAAACAAAGAAAGGTTGCTCGTTTGTTAGTTAGAATCAATGTTAGGGAGGGTCTTGTTGAAGAGATGGACCTGTTCTAGGGCCCTTATGTTTACACATAGAAGCTGGACTATGAGAACGTCCCTTTCCGTTGTCGTAGGTGTCATGAGTACGGGCATCCTGTTGTAGAATGCAAGCTTTCGATAAGGACTTTAAATGGAAATCGCCAACAACAGGAGGGGGCTTCGAAAGAGAACCGCAGTCTGCTCAGGATACGCCATGTCAATCAGCACCACGTCAGGAACCGATCAACGATCCGGTGTTAGAGACCGACCAGGAAGAAGGTATTTTTTATTCTAATCTAGAGGAGGGCCCTGGGAGTAAGCCAGTTTCACAGAACCTACAAGGGCGTTCTTTCACGGGTATTTCTTCACCCTCTCTCACTCCTTCCATAAATTTGTTTATGAATAATGTTTCATTGTCGTGACTGGATTGGGTCGAAGGTCTCAAGAAACTTCCCATTTTTCCTAGACTTCTTTCAGCTCCCCCCCCTTAATCAGACTTCCCTCTGAGATGTTGAAGGAGGTTTCCCTCCACCCTAATCCCGACCCTCCCTTGTCCGAGGAATAAATTCCATCTTCCCCATATGACTCCAATGATTCTGGTTATTTCCTTTGCTCTATCTCCAAAAAATCCTCTGGGGGTATTGGGAAAGGCAGGATATAGCCGGCTAAAGGTAGAGGTCGACAATCCTTTATCTCAAAGGCGCAGTCCAAAGCGAGTAAGGATATTTTAGAAGGAAAGCAACAGTCAATTGAAAGGGCGCTTAGAGCAGTGTGAACCCAGAAGAAGGGTCACAAATGAAAGTGATGTCCTTCAACTGTAGGCGTTTAGCAGCCCCCCCAAAAGATCTACACTCAAGGGGGTGGTTAGTATTGAATGCCCTGATGTAATTTTACTTCAAGAAACGATGGGAGTAGGGGATGAGGTTAAAGCTCGGTTGGAGAGCTGGTTTCCGGGATGGAGTTTTGAGGCTTTGGATGCCAGAGGTAGGTCTGGAGGTCTGGCTCTGGGTTGGAATGAAAGAACTGTGAAGGTTTCTAATATGTGGGGGATGGAATTTGTTCTAGGTATGACCATCTCGGCTTTGGATCTAAGAGAGGATCTAACTATTATTAATGTTTATGGGCCTTATCAAAATAGGACTCCCTTTTGGGAATCGTTAATCAAAAAATTCTTGCTAAGAAGTGATTAAGTGATTATGGGTGGAGATCTTAATTTTTTGCTGGGGTAGGTAGAAGTTTGGGGGCCTCATGCATTAGTAGACAACTTAACTGTTTTTTTCACCCATAATTTGGTTGAAAGGAACTTGATTGACTTAGAACCCATCAGAATCAAACCAACTTGGAAAAACAACATAACAAGTGAAAACATAGTTGCAAAAAGATTAGACAGGTTTCTGGTTGCTGAACAATTGTTGGACAGATTTTTTCATATCAGACAATGGATTGGTAATGGAGGCTTTTTAGATCTTTTACCCATCTATATCAAATTGAAGAAAGGTCTGGATAAGCTTTCTAGCCCCCTAAAATTCAACAAAATTTGGCTTAAAGATGAGTCTTTTATCAATTTGATAAAAACTCTTTGGGTACCTTTCAATCAGGGGGACCCTCGGTATGTTGCCTTTCAGTTTGCAGCGAACATCAATAGACTTAAGGGTCCTATTAAAGCTTGGGATATGGAAAAAAGACAAAGGGAGGACCGGGAGTTAAATCAGATCGAGGAAGTCCTCTCCAAAATTTACGAGGAAGGAGGGGGACTACTGACTCAGGAATCAAAAGAAAATTGGGTCAAATTGGAAGGAAGAAGGAACTCCCTTTTACTGGAAAAGGAAGAGACCTAGAGATTGAAGAGTAGGTTTATGTGGCTTGAAAGTGGTGATGAAAACACAAAATTCTTTCATGCCTACGCCAAAGGTAGGAAATATTCGAATACTATTTGGAGCCTGGACAATTATCAAGGGGAGATTCAAATCACTTTTGAATGTATGGCTAGGGTTGGAGTGAATCAATTCCAGAATCTTTTCAAAGCCAACAATTTTGCTACTATTGAAGAGGTCATCAGGCCGGACCAACTTTTCCCTCGTTTCGTGGAAGAAGCAGACAACCAAAATCTGATTGAAGAAATCAATGAAGAAGAGTTGAAAGGAGTCTTGTTTAGTTTCCAGAAAGATAAAATCCTGGGTCCTGATGGCTGGACGATTGAATTTTTCCAAGAACTCTATGATTTCCTTGGAGCAGATATTTTGAAAGCAGTAGAAGACTCCAGAAAAATGGGTAGAATCCCTGCAAGTTTCAATTCAACTTTTATAGCTCTGATTCCCAAAACTGATTCTCCCTCTTCTCTGAATGATTTTAGGCCCATTTCCTTATGTAATTGCATCTACACGGTGATCACTAAAATTATTGCTAGACATATCAAGGCTATTCTTTCAAACCATATTTCAGGGGAAAAATTTTGTTTTTTGGAGGGTCGTCAGATTCATGAAGCAATCGGTGTAGCTCAGGAGGGTTTGCACAGTATCAAAACCAAGAAATTGAAGGGGGCAATTCTTAAAATTGATTTATCTAAGGCCAATGATAAAGTGAGTTGGTTGTATATTCGATTACTGCTCACTCATCTTGGTTTTGATATTGGTTTCATCAGGTGGATTATGAGCTGCATCACTACTATTTCATTCTCGGTGCTAATTAGTGGGGCAACATCTCCTTTCTTTCATTCTGAAAGAGGTCTTAGACAAGGGTGTCCTTTGTCTCCCCTCTTGTTTCTTTTGGTGGCGGAGGGTTTGAGTCAAGCTGTCAAGGAAGCCAAAAGTCAGGGCTCTTTAAAGGGCATCCAGATCTCATAGGAGCTCTATATAACTCATTTACTCTTTGTAGATGATGTGCTTATGTTCTGCTCTGGTTCATAAAGGGATGCATTCAAGTTGCAGGAGATCCTTGAACTCTTCTCAAAGGCTACTGGGATGGAAATCAATGCCGGGAAGCCTACTCTTTCTACAAATCGTCTTAGGGAGAAGGAGATTCTAGCCTTAAATATAATTTTTCCTTTTAACCACATTCCTTTGCAAGAAGGTCTGAAATATTTGGGTTTTAATGTAAAACCTAATGATTATAAAAAACAGGATTGGAAGTGGTTGTTAGAAAAGATGGAAAAGAGATTGAAGGTGTGGAGTCATGAATGGATTTCCCGAGCAGGGCGTTTAGTTTTGGTTAAGTCAGCACTAGAATCTATCCCTGTATATTGGATGTCCTTGCCTTGGATCCCAAAAGTCATTCTAGAAGCAGCTCGAAAGATTTGTTTCCACTTTTTGTGGAGTGGTAAAGAGGATGTTTTTGTTACGCCTTGGGTAATGTGGGAAAGGTTAGCCATCCTCAAAGCTTTGGGTGGATGGGGGTTGAAGAATATATTTCTTTTCTCAAAATCCCTTGCAGCAAAAGGTGGATGGAGATTGCTAAAATATGATAGTCTATGGACTCATGTGCTTACTGAAAAATACATAGCTCCGGGTTCTATTGAAGATTGGGTTAGAAATCCTAGGTAGTCTCATGTAGGATGTTTTGTGATCTGGAAAGCAATTGTTTCATCCTTCCAAGTAATTGAAAATAATCTGGTATGGAACATTGGAAATGGCAGGAAGGTAAGAATCAGAGAAGACCCTTGGGTAGGGTGTGTACAACAACATTTCTGCTTGATCAGACAGTGGATTCCCTGAGGCAAAGGGGTTTTGTTTTTCTAAATCAGCTTGCTGATCCCTTATTAAGACTTCTGTGGACTCAATCCTAGAGATCGGTTAACACTCTGGGACTGAATGAAGCTGATGAAATCAAACTTACTAGATACTTTACAGATATCAACAGAGCCCAAATTCGTCTTAGTGACAGGGAATATGAACTTATATGGGATGCAGATCCACAGGGGGTTTATACTCCAAAAGTTGGATATCTCAGTCTCATTGAAGAGTTACTTCAAAGAGAACCGCTTTGGTGGTGGAGAAAACTGTGGAAAATCAAAAGCCCTCCAAAGACACGTCTCTTTATGTGGAATGTTCTGGAAAACAAAGTCCCTTCTTGGGACAACCTTCAAAAACAGAACAATCATGGTCCTGGATGGTGTGTTGTTTGCAAATCTGATGGAGAGTCCGTCCTTCATCTTTTTTCTCAAATGCAATTACATCAAAGAGGTATGGGTTGAATGCTCCAGAGTTCTTGGTAAACAGTGCATTTGGGACAGAAACACATTAGGACAAGCATGGAAGTCTTGGTGCTAGGATCAAATTTTCAAACTCATTAAAGCCCTCCCATTGCTGGTTCTTTGGGGGGTTTGGTTGGCGAGAAACAACCTCATTTTTTCCGAAAAAGTTAGTATCCCGGATCTTACTGCAGTTCTAACCTGTGGTTTACTTCCCTCTCTCTCTCAAAATACCAGAATCAATAGTCAAAGGAATGTGCAGACAGTGGAAATTGACTGGACTAAGCTGTGGGGGTTCTTTGATGGAGCCTCTCAAAATAACCTTTGTGGGGGGGGCTCTTCTTTTCCTTTCTGATTCCCACTTCTTTGAGATGACCCCGGGCTTTGGGGAAGGAAGAAACAATTTTGCAGACTTAATGAGTCTAAAATACCTCCTTATTTTTGTTGCTGAAAAAGCTTGCAGAACCATTACTGTTTTTGGAGACTCTTTAAATGTTATTAATTGGTCAAGGGGCACTCAACAATGCATAAATCTTAGATTAGCAAACATTCTGTCAAGTATCAGAGAAGTTCAACACACCTTTGACTCTTTTTCATGCCGTCATATCTCCAGGGAAAATAACAAAGAGGCGAACATGGTCTTGAAGGAAGGGTTGCAACTGGCTATGGGTTTATGGAAGATAAAGGAATTTAACAATGGAGATTCCCAAGAATTTTACCACAGGCCTTTCATAGACTGATCAGTTCTGACAGAGGCTCTTCTTCAATTGTAGGAACCTTTCTTTTTTGTTTTTTGTTTACCTCTTAGTGGGTTGTCTCACGTCATTATGTTTTTCAGTCCTCAGAGTCTTACTATAAGGACATTTTTGCCTTGATGTAATGTATATAAGCAGATAGGGTTTATTTTTCTAAGGATCAGAAACAGTTTTTTGTAAAAAGCTTAATATGCAGAAGCTTAAATCTAGAGTTTAGGTCTGTCAAAAAGTCAGAAATATCAACAATACATTTCCCACAAGGTGTATCTACAAAATGCAATTTTGTTCTCATCGAATGAAATAAAATTACGCTTTTTTTTCAAGGAAAAAAAACAATATTGATGTCAAAAAAAATTACCTCCTCAAAATGAACTAGATAATGAAAAAATTGATGATTTTGTCTTTGTTAGTGCTCCACCCATATGCCACTTCACTCCACTCCTTGAAGCGTTCAATGCATGTGCTCTCATAAAGTATGGTCCTTTTGGGATGTTCCTCTTCACATTCCATGTGGTGGATTGCAAGACAATTGTGACATGTATATAAATGCAATTCTCTAACTGTTGTGACATGTATGACGTCGACGCTTCGTCCCCACTTCAAAGGCAGTGACGGCGGGGGTGGTTGAGATGGCTCGATTGACATCAACAAGATTTATGGTTGTGACGACGAGATTTGTGGGCTTTCTTGAGCAGGTTTTGTAATGGTGTAATGGTGCTCTATGCACAGTTTGGTTGTATGTTTTTGTTTTTGTTTTTTTGAGCAGTATTGTAATAGTGCTCAATATAGAGTTTGGTTTGTATCTGGAAAGACTAGGCTTGGAGCCTCAACTTTGTGTGGTCATACAGTCATTTTCATTCCATAGTTTTGTACACTTTGATTCAGTAATTTGAATATCAAGTATTATGTTTTTTTTGAAAAAAAATGCAATTCTCTCATACTAATAGTATTACTTTTTAATGTCTTTTTAATTACCAAGTTTTTATGAGTATAATTCTTCCTCTAGAAGGTTACTCTTTAAAATTGACAACCACTATCATATAATCTTACATTCCGACTATTACAAAATTGTAAAAGTTCATTGCAATGATATGTGGCCCATGAAGTCTACATTCCATCGAGGATATACATAGAATATCCAATGCATGAGTGGATATCTTAATGTTTGGCACACCAACATATTCAAGAGAATCATTTTAGGTGATTTGATGAGACTTTGGATTATGGTTATTATCGCTTGATTTAAGAAGCACTTGCTTGATAGATGTGGGTTTAAGTTCTAATTTTCTATTTTGGACATGAATTTTTTTAATTACTTTTCATAATTTTTTTATTTTATTTTATGAGCGGATATGGATTTTTAATTACTTTTCATAATTTTTTATTTTATGAGCCGATGTGAATCTTTTAATTATGGTAACATTACGTTATGTTACAACATCTCCCCTATACTGGCTGTAGAGCACCTCGCTCCTCTCAGTGCAACCAACATAGTATATTACAATGATTTCATGGTAAGCAACTATTAATTTAGGGTCGGCTACATAATATGTACGACCAAGTTTTAAGAAACATTAATTTAAACTAAATCATAAATATAACTTATCTAGAAGGTTATTCACCATAATGACTTGAGGTCTTCTTACTAGCCTTGTTCTCCCCAATGTTTATAAGTCTGTTTCTAATTAATACTTTATTGAAATTTATTTTGACAAACAAATTTCCTTCACTTAATGTTGGCCCTTGTGATAATATGCTATGTGAAAACCTCTTCCTTCTTATGCAAACTCATTGCATAGTTCCCCTTGCTGGTTTGATCTTCAATATTTCTTCATTATATGTTATATTCATGGCATTGATCGTAGTTGCATTGATGGTGTCCATCGTCATTATATGCTATACTCATGGCATTGATCGTGGTTGCATTGATGGTGTCCACCGTCTTGATATATAGAGACACCATCATCACTTTATTACTTGATGATACTAGCATCACCAAACCTATAACATGTTGACGTTGATGTCAAGAGGTGGTCCTATTAGTGGCTTTGATGATGAAAACTATGTATAGATATTGAGACATTGTGTGGTTGATTCCTATGCTAAACATTGATGTATTTACTATTGAATGTGTCACTGGTAAATTGCTCTAGGTGGTAGTGATGCTAGCTCTTGATCTTTGTCTCTATTTGGTAATCTTGATCCAAAAGGTATGTAGCATGTATGCACAAATGAATATTGATAAATGCTAGCTTTGTTATTGGAGATTTACAATCTCAACATGCACTTGTATCTTCTCTTGGGGAAGTTGGAACTAGATAGGAATAAACTGGCATTAGATTATATTTGCTCTTACCATCCTTACTTCTATACCAAACATCAACTCAACCTTACATTCACTTGTTGAACTTGCTTTTGTCTCTGCTACTTTAACCCCAACCAGTGGATATTAAGTTTAAGAGACAAATTGTCACGACCAAGGAAGGAACTGCCAATAACTATCACAATGGTTATCCGGGTAGGCTTGACTATATCTGACAACCTTCTAAACAATAGTTGGTAACAACAGTAATAAAAAAATTAAGCATTTTCAAGTCGAGCAAGCTAAGGCAATGACAAATAAATATGATGACAAGCTAACGATACATAAAATAACAAGTTATTTAATTCCATATTTCGAGATTTTAATTTCCTTTTTTGAAAAATATCAATATGTTATGCATACTTGTGTACTCATTGGGGTTGTCCATGTTTTTATATAACATTCATACAAACTTGTAATAAAAAGAAACTAGAAAAAAGAAGAAGATATTTATTATAATAAAAGTATTCCGATATGTCCATGTTTTTGATATAACATTCATACAAACTTATATAAAAATAAACTAGAAAACAAAGAAGATATTATTATAATAAAAGTATTCCGATATAATACTATTTGGTTAAACGTTATTACAATTAACATTTCTTAATTTATATATTTTTTTCATAATAATATTTAACTTTTAACTTAGATTAATGATTTTTTTTAATTCTTAATTCCTCATTATATTACAATATTTTTTTTTTTAATTTTAAAATGTAAAAATGTTTTTAATAATAATATTATTAAAAATAAATATTTATTTAAAAAAATAAATATCATTATATATATAAAAAAGAATTTATAAATAATTCATATTTATAAAGCATTTTCAAAATAATATTTATAATCTGATTCGTATATAAGTCTTAAAAAGTAGAATAATTCCACAAGCAATGATCTTACAGTTATATAAAAACAAAGATTTAATTCGAAGTTAAATATCTTACCTAACTTTAAAAATCAAATAATGAAAATACTAACCCGAAGTTAAGTATCTTATAATAAATTAAATAAAAATGACTAGGCTGATATAGTTTCATAAATTAAAAACCATGATTGAAAACACGACCTAAGGAATCCTAAGTTAAGTATCTTAAGATTACTTTACGATGGTGAGAGAGGATAAAATAAAGAATAAAATAATATATTAATTTTTTTTATTATATTTAAAAAAAATAAAAAAATAGTTATGGTTATTGATGATGATGATGATAGTTAACGTTTATTTAGATTAATTTTGATTTATTTGATTTTAAGAAAGAAAAGTAATGAACTAGTTATTGCTTGATTTGCTGTGCTCAAAAAGCTTGGAGACGAGTGTTCATAAATTACTATAATTTTGATGAGATAGAAGGTTATGGAGGTTGTATTCTTACAATTTTTTTGAAATTGAGATCTTATGTGGGTGTATGCAGGACAATCTAAGAGGAAGTGCTTTTCATTCTCAACATTCATAGTCTCACAAAGATGACAAATCTTTTTAGCCCACAGAGTTGTAGGAAAGGTCCAATGCCCTCTTTCACTATGCAACTCATGAGAGTTTGTTCTTATATTTGCTATGTGGATCTTCTTCTTTACGCTATTTAAAACACAGAGATAATTTTGACCTTCAAGATTAGGGTGATTGACCTCATTGTAATATCTTAATTTTTTTTACTTCTAAATTTTCATCGCAGGTTGCAACTTCTCTTCGAGCTTCAAAGTAATAATATATTTAATGTCATCTATATTTTACAAAGTGACATTTTCGTTAAGGCCCCACATTTTTAACCAAGACATGGAATTTTTATGCCAACCTCACTTGAGCCTTAGGTGGTTTTGAATGGAATTTAGAACAATTTTTGGAAGTCTTTGGTCTCCCATGTTATTTAATTTTTTCTTGTACATTAGGGGCCTAGTCATAATTATGCTCTCAATCGGGGAAAGACCCACTTCAATGAGGAGAATAGGATATGGCGTATTGCTTTTAATTTTAAGATTGTAAGTTTTAAAACGTGTCTAGATTTGCTCAATCCTTCTCCAAGATTCTTTAGAGAGGCTACAGACCCAAACTTCACACCCAAACATGAGAACGGGGGTGACGAGAGTTTCAAAGAGGAATTTCTGTTTTTCCACATAGCAAGGTTTGCTGACTTACAATTGTTTTCAAAACCAAAATAAGCTTTCCACCCTCCATTGATCCTTTTCTCGATGCTGTAGTTCCATTTAAGCTTGTGATGGATATCAATCCCAAGATATTTGTAGGAAGTCACTTCCTTCAAGTTGTTATGATCATACAAAATATGAGCGTAAGCAACCTTATTAGATTTCATCAACATAACTTTGGTTTTGTTGGTACTGACAATCATGCCCATATCAGAGCAAAAATCCTTGAGAATTCTTAATTGCTTATTAAGATCATGGGAACATCTTGCCATAAGAACAATATCATTAGCATAAAGAAGGAGGATGATGACAATTCTAGCTAATGGTTTTCTAGTGCAACCTATCTCTACTAAACAACCTTCTAACTTATGAATGTATATACCAAAAAGAGTAGGGGAGAGGGGGAAACATTGCTTAACTCATATATTACAATTAATATATTCTAGCCAACCCTCAATGTTCTTAAACTTGGCAATGACATTCTCGCACAGTCTTATTGCTGTGACTCTCAACTTGAAAGGAACCTTCAACTCTTCTAATCTTTTCCACAAGTTATTTCTAGGAACTTTATCAAAAGATATCCTAAAGTACACGAAGCAACAAAAGAGGTTGAGCTTATTATTGCAACATTCCTCCTCAATGATCCTGAGAGTAATGAGATGGTCTATAGTGGAATGATACTTTCTAATACCAGATTGTTCTATACCCCTTTTAACTTGACTTTATATCCATATGTTAATCTTATTTTCCAAAATAATACCATATAACTTGGCCAAAAGAGGGATAATCATAATGGTCATATAATTAGAGGGGTTATTTTTATCGCCACTTTTAAAAATGGGTACAATAAGGCTTTGAGTCCAAGGTTTAGGGTAGCCTTCCTTGAGTGTTAGATTGAAGAGCTCGTGGATGTGGGGGATGAGCACATACCTGCCATTTTTTACAATTTCTGCTTGCTAGCCTTCGATGTCCTTAGCTTTCCCATTCATAAGGCGCTTAATCTCAAAATATATATCTTCTAAAGAAAAAACTTCATCCTCCATAAAAGGGGTTGAATGTTGTCCATGACATCATGGGATTCATAAAGCTTCTTAAGATAGGAATTATAGTCCTTCAATACAATCATATTGTTCTCTTTAGTTTTGCAAGCTATAATTTGTCTCTAGAATTTTTTAGGACCCATCTTAGAAAGGTGTAAAAGGTTCTCCTACATGGTATTTATACAGGTCCTTTTTTTTTTTTTTCTTTAATGAGGGATTTGTACCCGTTTATCTTGTCAACTTTTAGGGACTCATCAATAGCTCCTTTGATTTATCTTCTTGAGATTTTACACTCTTTGTCATACCAAGGGTTGATCATTTTTATATGACACTTCAATAAAGAACTTATTAATGGAAGATGAGAGGGTTGTAAAGAAATTATGATAAAGGTCTTCTATATTGCCCTTACTAGAGAGAGGAAACATATTATTATTATTTAAATCATTTCAAAAAGTTAAGCTTTACTTTTGTTGAAGATTAAGTACTTTTGACTACGAGAATTTGTTTCTATGAGACTACTCTGCATAATAAAGTTGAGAGTTACAATTAAAGGTTTATGATTCGAGTCAAGTTCATGATCATTTAAAATATCAAAATTTATTATTTGGTTGATTAAAGGGATATATGAATGACATATTCAACCACACTACTTCCAAGCCCATTAATGCATCTTTCGGTTAGAATTATGCCATTTCATAAGACCAATGCAAATAATTAGATCTTGAGCACTACAGTTCTTGATTAGCTTAGAGCCAAACAAATTTTCTCCTAAATATTTAGAACTTCTTTTGTAGTGGCTGGCTAAAGCAAGGTTTTTGTCTAACCATAGAGGATTAGGGTTGAAGCATTGCTTAAGAGAATAGATTGGTTACTAGTTGTTTGAGCATTAAAGTCACCCGTTAAGAGGGTATTGCCTTCATTTCTCAAACTAGAAATATGATCATGTTCAAGGCCATTATAAGGACAAGTTTTATCTAAATTGTCTTCTTATAAAAGTTAGAATTGATAGATACACAATAACAAATTGCTATAAAGACGATTTTAACATTAATACCTGTAATCTCAATCCATATGTAGTGGTTGAACAAATCTTTCTTATAAATCCTAACATGAGGGGAAATGTTATTCCTAATGTAACAAGTTATGCCTTCAATGCCTCGACGACATGATCGCTTGTTCCATATTGACCATAAAACAAATTCTTTTATTATAGAGACCTTATATTCTTTATGATCCCAAGTTTCAACTAGCAATATAATATCAATAAAAATAATTTTAGTTTAATGAATCTTAAAAAATTACTTAATTTTCTTTAAAGTTTTATTTTTCAAAAAACTTTAAGACATCATTTATTTTTATTAATTTTTTAATAGTATATAAATAATTATTTTAAAAAATAATTGTTATTTTTATATCCGCGTAGGCAGGATATATTGTAATCGAGCAGGTTTGGCTTTTTTCATTAATAGATTAAATTTAAGCTATATTACTAATGTTTAACGTTACAAATAGAATAATACGAATTTTTAATAATAATAAAAAAACGAATTATGTTGTATATGATTGATTAAAACTGTGAAAATATATTGATAAGACCATTTTAGATGTTATTCTTGGTGGCTGTGAATTAAAATAAAAATAAAAATTGTCATTCCACACGCTTGGAAGATTAATATTTTTTATGTGGTTAGCACGAAAAGCATCTCATCCAACATTGCGATTTGCAATCCTTTGTAAACTCCACGACGGGATGTTCCACGTGGAATCCACTAACCCGCCAATCAATGATCAATGATCAATTCGTAACTCTGGAAGACTTGTAATTTGCGAGGTTTCTCCCCTTGAGATACTTTTTAAACTTATTTTCAACTACTTGGGTCAATGAGGGTTTCCCTGCGAGGGATAAAATTAAGTTAATAGAAAAGGTGAATCTGAGATAGCATCACTATTGAAGGAATATGAAGACTTTTTCCACAAAAAATTACAAAACTCCAAGGGATCCAAGGATATTTTGTAGAAATGAAAATTTCACTGAAGCTAGATGCAAAACCAGTCAAGCATTGGCCATATAGATTGAATCCCCTAGTGAAAAAAAATGTGAAGAAGGAAATTAACCGTATGTCAAGTGTTGGCTTGATTTTTCCAATGGATGAATAAGATTGGATCAACCCCATAGTAATCCAAAGAAAGAAATATACAGAGGATATACGAGTCTTTGTTGATTACCATAGATTGAATGCTTCATATATTCACGATCCATTCCCAACACCTTTTAGTGATGAAGTATTATATCAAGTGGAGGAGAATGAAGCATACTCACTTATAATGCCATGCCATTTGGATTAAAGAATGCACATGTTGTTTTCTCAAGGATTGTAATCGTAGCTTTGAAGGAGTTTCTTCATAAGTTATTGGAGGTTTACTTGGATGACTGGGCAATTTACAACTTGCTTAAATATCACATTGCATTAATCTAACTGATGCTGGACTGCTACAAACATATGTGGATATATTTGAACTTGTAGAAATGCATTTTATGTGTGCCCTTTCACAATATATTGGGACACATTGTTTCCCATGATGGAGTTTTGTTAGACCTTGCAAAGATTGCGACGATTGTGAATCTGCAAGAACCTACATTGGTAAAGTAGTTATGATCCACCTTAGGACATATAAGCTAGTATATAAGGTTTATCTACAACTATGCTTCGATTACCGCTCCGTTGGAACAATTGTTGAAGAAAGACAAAGCTTTTAAGTGAACTTAGGAGTGCAAAAAGGCCTTCACAAATTTGAAAGACAAAATGGTCAATGCACCGATCCTGGAATTCCCCAAATGTAAAAAGAAAATCCATGTACATGTTGATGCATTGGGAATTTCCCTAGGAACCATGTTAGCTCAGCTAGGAGAAGGTGAGATGGATCACTCAGTGTAATTCGCCAACTGAAAATATCTCAGACATAACACAACTTCAAAACCATAGAACATGAAGGACTATCAATGATTTACAACCTATAGAGATTCCACCACTATTTGTTGGGAGGACACTTCAAGTTTTCATAGATCATTCATCTCTCAAGTACCTGGTGAACAAGCCCATCCTAGAAGGATTCATCTATAGATGGTTACTCTTATTCCAGGAATCCTCTTTTGAAGTAATAGTCAAACTGGGGAAACATAATTATGGACCTCATCACCTGTCACAAATAGAGACAAGGGAAATTAGTAGATTTGTTGATGATAAATTACCAGATGCAACACGTTTCGCGGTAGAATATATTCCAAATCATTTAGAAGGGATTACACTATTGATCACAACTGGGAAAGCACTCGATGATTATTCGACAACTCAGAAATGCCACTTAGTCATGTGAGATGTGGAGTATCAACTGATTGCAGGACAACTCTACAAGTTGGGAATTGATGGAATTTTGCACTAATGTGTACTGGATCATGAATGAAAAAGTATTGTGGGAATTCCATGCAGGATTTGTAGGTTTCCATGTTAGTGAAAAAGCTACAGGAAAGAAGATACTTCATGCTAGGCTGTGGTGGCCCTCGACATTCAAAGATGCTAAGGAGTACGCTAAAAAATGTGACATTTTCCAATGAGTTGGTAAACTGTCTCAACGAGATGAAATTCCACTTGGTCCAACATAGGCATTATAGCCGTTTGAAAAATGGGCAGTAGATTTTGTGGGACCTATCACTCCACTGGCAAAACATTCTAAATCTCCCTATATCAATACTGCAATAGACCATCTAATCATATGGGTCGAAGCAACACCAGTTTGAGATCGTTCCGTAGAGACAATAGCTCAATTCATCTACAAAAACATCATCACTCAATTTAGGTGTCCTAGAAGCCTTACAAGTGACCAAGGTGAGCACTTATTGAATACCGCTGTTGAGGTACTAATGCAAGAGTTCTTGATACAACATTACAAAAGCAGTCCATATCACCCACAAGTAAACAAAAAAGTAGAATCCTTTAATAAAATTCTAGAGATCGGGATGACAAAAGTATGTTGCGCAAACATGGATGATTGGGATGTTCAGATTCCAGCTATATTATGGGAATATAGGACCACTACAAAGAAAATTCATAAGAAAACTCCGTTCCAATTGGTGTATGGTAGAGAAGCATTAGTTCCAACAAAATTTGTGGTTCCAATCCTTTAAATTGCACACACAACACACGTGATAAAGGAAGACTCACTTGTAGAATGTCTTGTGAAATTTATGGAACTAGAAGAATGCCGATTTTTAGTGGATTATCATGCAACAATTGAAAAGGTATGATAGAAGGCATGGCATGATAGATACATCAAGCAGAAACAGTTAGACAAAGGCGACCAAGTTTTACTCTATGACAACAAGTTCATGAAGCATCCAGGAAAGATTTATATGCATTGGTTGGGACCTTCAATGTTGTGGAAATCAAATATTTAGGATCTATTAAGTTAGCGCAACTCGATGGAATTCTTCATCCAAGATGGGTGATTGGAGCACGTCTGAAGCCCTATGTTTCTACTCAGTGATTCAACAAGATGCCACTCCTATAACTGGAAGTGAAGTAGTTAGGAGTTAGGTTTTTCAGTCTTTGCATTTTCTCAGTTCTAGTCATTCATTTAGTCTAGTTGTTTGTTACTTAGTTCACACCATTATGGTTAGGGGGACCCACCAGTTTCATTTTTTCTACCGCCACTTCCACATTGCACTATCTTAGCCTATCTTTTCAACATTAAAACATCATTAATGACCAAATCGTGGTATCCAAGCTTGCCCATGTGAAACCATCATTCTATCCCTGCATTTAAGAAAGTAATCATTCTGATCCTCCACTACATGCCAACATTAATGGTCCATCCTTGTTGATTGAGCTACCTATTAAAGGTTAATTACTTCTAACACATTCCACATTATGAAGAGTTGAAGAAGAGTAGAGCCAATGCCTTGGAGCTTTCTGTACACAGTGAGTCTAGGGCCTTCAAGCAACCAACCATTCAGTTCGTATACCATCAACGATAATCTATAGGGAAAGGTACTGACAACACGAGTTGTGACTAGTAGGGTACATGCTGATCAGAAAGAACCAGTGAAGGTAGACCCCATTGCTACTTAGATCAACATCTTGGGTGATTTACTAGGGAAGGCCAAGCAAACATGACTCGTGGATTTTTCCTTTTCTGATGGAGACTTATATCCCAACATGCATCCCAACATCTACATGGACTTCATCCATTCTAAGAATGGGTAAACTAAACCAATATGGAAATTTGACTTTGTGCCCCTCCTAGATTTGACGTTGATGAATTTGAAAGACATCCCAGTTTTTGGCACCATAGTAGAGGTTCTAAAATGTACCAGATTATTGATCCATTGAGTGCATGATTACTCCCTATGGTTGGATCACCAATATCAGATTCATGTAGATGGAATTCATAAATTGATAGGATTATCAATGATAGGGGAGTACATTGCTACAACATTTTGGGGTGACCACAAAGGGGGTAGGAATTCCTCAGAGCCGAGCCTGTATGATTGATATGGAACAAACTGTGGAGGGAAATGTGTCATAATTGCAGACATCAATCACCCACCGATAAAGATTGCATGTTAGATCATAGCCATCCGAGTCATGTGAAAATACACAAAAGGAAATTTTAATTTGGACACCATTTTTGTCGTGGAGATATGCATTCAAGGTGTTTAGTTGAATTGGTGTAACTGTTTGATGGATGAGCTCTTCCAGACATGCATAGATGCATAGAATTCATGTGGATACTTGATTTTGGATACTTTCTCATTGCGCTGGCCATGTGGAAATGGAAACCATTGAAGGGTAGAGAAATACCACATATTACTCTTCAATAGGTTATTATACAACATTTTTCTCCAGGGAGAATGCAACGCGATGCTAACAACACGACATTCAACAACAACACTTTTTTCCAATGGTACCTGGACCTTAAGAAGGCAACACTGGATCAGATTCAGTAGGGCCTGTTTACAAACTACACTTATGGGATATGGTTCAGAATTGATCACAACAACACCTTCATTTGGCCGTAAGAACTTAACCCAACCAATTTTAAAGCATGCACTCTGCTATTCTATTTTCTCCCAGAGGCATTTCACAAAGAGGTCAATAGTTGGACATGATTAATGGTTGTGTCAATAGAAAAAGGTACTTCATACATGTTTCCTCCTTTGATTAAAGATAAGAAGAAAATAAAAGCAGATGTGTCCCCTAAGGATTCCTTAGAAGAAACATCCCAACCTATTGCAACCAAATTCCCACATCTTCCACTTCCCCATCCTTAAAATCACTTGAAAATACTATTGTGAGCCCCACAAAGTTCATGAAGGAGGCCTTTTCTTGCCTAAGAAGATCAAAGAGACCCCGTGTTAGTAACCTATCTACCACAACATCTATACCTACCACCTCCAACATCCCTACATCTTCTTACACAATGCTTCCCCGAGCTGCCAAAACCTTTCCCACCCTTCCACCCACAACTTTCCCCCTTCCTATAGAAGTTACTTTGACATCCCTTCAAACCAGTGCCGAGAATACCTCTATTATTGCTATCCTTGATGACCCCCCAAAGACCAATTAGATAATGTCAGGAGTCCTAGTGCACCAAGAAATACCCCCATATCCGACCCATCGTTGTAGATTGATCAATAGGAATACCCTCCAAGTGATTAGGAACCAAAATAATTTGATCTGTCTCAGCAATCCAAATATATTCATAAAATACCACTACTAGAGGATATCCCCATGAATGAGGCACATGATGAACAATTGGAGGATATACAGGAACTCCCCCCAACATCTCCAGTAGTTGGACATGTTTCTTTCCAAGACCAGATAATACAATTCGCACATGACTCGAATATGTGCGAGTGATTCTTCAGATTTTTCAACCACACACCGACAT
The DNA here is from genome assembly GCA_027924585.1 of Larix kaempferi. Lineage (NCBI taxonomy): Eukaryota > Viridiplantae > Streptophyta > Pinopsida > Pinales > Pinaceae > Larix > Larix kaempferi. The sequence continues at coordinate 12,596,327 of BSBM01000486.1, forward strand.
CATTCTATTCCTATCCAAAGAGACTCAATAGAATACCGTTGAGAGTAGAACATTCCACCAGGAGGAAGAGACTTAACCAAGATACCATTTATTGCAATCAATTTCCAACAATCTACCTTTACGAGCTCTACCCCCACGGGCATCAATTCCATACTACACTACATTTTATGCACAACAATTGTTTGAATAGATTTGAGGTATCGCAGTCGAGGCCGAGCGTCATCTAGTTCATACTATTGTTAAGGATTATACCCTATAGCAGGGGATGGATACTATAAACGTACATGGGGCTGACAGATAGATATATTAGGGTTTCACACTAATTACTATAAACAAATGAGATTAGGGTTTGAGAAAGAGTACCTTATTTATGGCGGCTGGTCCTAGCTTTCTCCCGATCTCGACAACAATATACCTGCAAAACCAACAAAAATTCCTCAAAACGATTCGACTATAAACATATAATGATATTGATAAGACAATATAGCATTAATTATAATCAACAATCCATTAAAATTGACATTTAATTGGTATAGGAAGAATATCTCGATATTTATTGTCAAAGAAATGCAACAAAAATACAACTGATATATCTGATCTTGTTCCAAGCACTTCTGCAACCAAGTTCTGGGCTCCTGCTCCTCTCTTGATTAGAAATTCCTTCAGCATAACAATAGCTCTCTTCTCTATTGGCCTCTTCCTCATGGCTTCCTCTTGTATTTATGGCCAAGGTAGGAAGTTAGATTCGTGAGGCAGTTGAATTGGGAAGTTGGGGGAGTTACAATACAAAACTCAACTATTCCCAATTCGTATTCTTAATATATTTTTCAATTTCATCTTAAGATGTCCGCGACTATGATACTAGGCAACCTATGCATGGTCCGTGGGTAACTTTCTTAGAAATTCGCGCATATATTTTAATTGATGTGCATGGGTTATCAACATTAGAACCAGCGCATGACTTGCTAGATATCAATACCAAGAGTCGTGGATTTTCCATGAAATATGTAGCAAAATAGGATGTTTTAGCTGAAGATGTAGGATTTCAGCACTCAAGTCATCTAAGGTTAATTTAGCTCTTCCATCCATAGTGTCCTTTTGTGTGATCGACAGGGCAATGCGATCACGGACGAAGAAGTGTTGATTTGACCTATAACACATACCCAGATCAAAGTTCAAACATAGTAGCCTCAAGCAATCTTATGAAGACGTCCACATACAACTGGTAGATTCCCTTATAGCCAAGCTGGAAGAGCAAAAGGGTAGAGTAGCTACAGAAAACACCATTGCAACCCTTTGTAACCAGATGCACACAATTTGGCCCCAAGTACGACATCACTTACCATTCGCACCAGAAGAACTTTTAGTTGCTACATTGCAAGAAATCCTTTAGTTCTTTTGCACCTCATGGCATCAACTTGAGATGGAGTGTGTAGAACTAAAAAATCCAGTCCTCAACATCCATAATCAGGGAAATGAGAAACAAGTACACTTGATGGCCCAAGTACCATATTTTAGCAAATAATTTACCGACGTCAACAACAAGTTGAAGCACACAACTCAACAAAGTCAAGATATATTTTCCGCATTTAATGACCAAGTCAACATCTTAGCTAAAAAATAGAGACTAGTAGATTTTTGGCATGAAAATTTTTAGTAGTTGCATATCAAATCTCATAACACAACTAATCCTCTTGAATCTCATAACACAACCGATCCTCTTGATCATGAGCAAAAGTATCAATAAACAAAACAAGCCGACGACGAGTTGACCATGCAATATGACAAATTCTGCGCTACTAAACAAACTATACGTGAGATAAATACATCGTACCAACTCACATACACTAAATTACACCAATTAGACCAGTTTGTGGACACATAGACCCAATAGTCCTAGTATAAAATTCCCACCTTCCCAGAGACACATAGAGCTCAAAACATTTTAGCAGGAACCAATAGTTTGCTTGGAAAATGGAAGACTAAATTAGAAGTGTTTGACATTTTTAGATAATGTGCCTTCACAAAAGTACGAGAGTTGGCTCTTTCATATGAAGAGATTGCACCGGATGATTCACAAGCTTCAGGAATGCAACCGATATGAATCGAAGGCGAGTCAAAACTTGTGGTCAGGGCCTTTTGGCTCCTTTGATTTTGGAAAGGACCCGTGGTCAGGGCCTTTTGGCTCCTTTGATTTTGGAAAGGACCCTAAAGGAAGAAGGAAGGGTAAGGTAAAGGAGTGGAGTTGAGGAATCCCCTAATGGCCGCAACGGTTTTGGACTTGCCTCTGTGACTATATAAAGAAGTATGAAGTAAGCAGAAGATGAGATAATAGTAAGGAAGTAACATAAGACAACTAAAAAGACAAAAGAGAAGACATAAACAGATTGAAGACCAAGCCATAAAATAGTAACATGGATTCTTAGTCTTCTATATTTGGGTTTTTGAGTAATGTAATTGGGATGTGGGTTCTCCGTAATTCCATGGATTATGTAAGGTCACAAAACCATGAATCTAATATGTAACATAATTTGTCAGTAATAGAAATGAACGAATTTTGGCCTCCCAATTTTCTGTCTATGGTTGAGTAGTATTATGTTTATCGTCTAATGAATAGATCATGTTTCTATTTCGCATATTCATGCTATAATTAATGGAACTTTGTTGCGATAGTATAAAGATGCATGTTGTTGTAGCATGAAGAACATCAACCCTTTCAGGCCTATCCTTGTAGTTAACCCTAGTTATCACACATAGGTATTGGTTGTGCTTCAAGTGAGACCTTCTCCTTTGGGGGATTGAAAATGACAACACACTAGACTACAATAGTGCCCTTTGTTGTCCCTTGTGCAAGAATCCGGCCTCTAATTTTGTGCCAACAAAGGGCGAGGACTTCCGCTAATGATGAAAATGGAATCCAAGGTGCAACATGACGTTGAACATTATGGGAAATCACTCAATCAATGACCAACGATAATTTGTCATCTGTTGAGTGCAAGGTTACTTGTCAATGATTTAAATAGGGCTAGGGTGATATGACCGTAGTTTAATTCCATAGATCATATTAGTTATCGTCAATGAGACAGAACTTGCTAGTGATAAGTCAATGGGTACATTCCACACAAGCATGTGTATGAACACTAGTTTCAATGATGCATGATGAGAACAAACTAACATTAGGGAATGACCGACACATGAGGTCAAGGAAACTACCGAATGGTCGAAATATGCTAGGGATATCCTTGAACAGAGAGCACAACACAATAATGACTTGGGCATCTTTTGACATAAAGGAACCAATGATATAAATATACAATGTAGGAGACATTGATAGATTCTCCATATGATTGGAAGAGTAACCAACTGGAGGAGTAATAAATCTGAGATCAAGGATTAAATATTAATGCCAAAAAATATAACCCAACTTGTTGAGAAACTCAAGGTTGGTGCAATGTTCAAGGATGATTTGACGTGATGCTACCAAGTAACATATATTTGAGATCTCCCCCCCTCTCTTTTTTTTATAATATTTGAATTTGAATTTCTTTTTCATGTTATAAAGCCTAAAAAATAATAAAATAATTCTATATTACATTGGAGAAGATGAGCGTCGCATGGTGTGCAACTATGTTCCAAGTGCACAAAACATACCTATGCAAAAGAAAAATGCAAAAAAGGGATGTGCAGGATGTGGATGCTCTTGAAGCATGTCTTCTTTGGTAAGGGTAGCAAGATGTGATTAAAGGTGAGCATATTAGGAGAGTTCATAGGTGGCATTACCACCTAATTTGTACTTAGTTGGATTTCCAATGAGTCTCCAAAGTATTTAACAGGTCCATTGTTCATTATCAAAAGTTAATGCCGGCCAATTTTGGCCCTCTTTTAAATTTTTGCATGTTCATACCTCTCGAGGAAATTGTAATAAGTTGACGTAGCATGATAGATTTATGTAACGGACTTGGATTTCATAGGACTTAGACATCAATGCGTTACTCCAGAGTGTTTTTTCCTAGGTAATTATTTGTTTTTTTCAGAGACTTATAATTTTCGAGTTTTTCACTCACACCTCCAAGGCTGGAGTATTCGCCTTGGTGGTTTGGACTTAGGAGGTTATTAAAGTGTAGGTGTCATTGTATATTACCATGCTAGTCACTGTTTTGAGTCATTATGAACATGTATTAAGTCCCCCTAGGTTTATTTTAATTTCCGCAAATAAAAAATTTCTTGTAAAACTGACTAATTTTTTAATGTTTTAATTGTAAAAATAAAAAGTCATAAAAGTGTGGTTAGGAGGTGTATTTTTTCATGGGGGTTCTCATTTTCTAACTCAGACCTCTCACTATACCCCTAAACCCACTTTGAGAATAATTTGAGTGATTATTTATCACTTGAATTAATTTTCTCTCGAAAATGGCCAAAAAAGACAAAAATCAGCATTCCTAAATCAAAGGAAGTTTGTCTCAGACATGTCTAGAGTGGTGGTGAGTTGATTACCAGTCTTGGGAAAGTTAATTGAGCCTCCTATTTGGTGGTTGCATTATCTCTTGAGTGATGACGAGTTACCTAGAGAGGGAGGGTGCATATCATCTCAAGTGAGGGTGCATTGTGTGATTTGGCATCTTCATATTGGATGGCAAGTAATCCCAAGAGAGGGGGGTGCACCTCATGAGAGGTGGCACCCATCCTTTGGAGTTAACTACCAATAAATCTCGCCTTTTATATTTGTAATTTGGAAAATGCGCCCCCCTCTCTGGTTTTCTATTTAAGTATTGGCTTGGGGCCATTCTTCTTCATGGTAAAACGACCAAAAGGATGCTTAGTTAAGCCCTATTGTAATTTGTATTATCATTTAGAATAAAGAAGGTTTTGGAGGAATATCTATGGTGTAATGCTTTTCATTTGTGGATGTTGATTGTCAAGCGCTTATGAGGTATAATCTGTCTTGTTTTCTTTTCTTTCTGTTGGTTATCCGTGGGCCTACAAAGGGATCTACCTCCTAGTGGGGTAAGATATTATTATAGTTTGATTTATGCTCTTACTGATTTCTTGTTTAGATCTCTTAGTTTGCATGTATATTTTTCTTAATTGCATGCTTTCTAAGTTTCTTCTTCCGAAAACACCTCTGTTTTAACCAGGTTTGTTGTCGGTCGGAATGACCACAACCCGTCCAACCCGCACCTTCCCAGGAAATAGGGTGATTCCTGAAATAGAACCACTAGACTTAGCTGAAAACCATGATGACCCTTCTCAATGACGGCCCTTCTCTCCAAACTGGGCTTTTCGCAACCTTCGGACAGTCAGAATTGACCTTCCACAACAGTCTTGCGGAAACAACTTCCTTCCTCAATTACAGTGCCTTCCACAACGATCCTTCCACAATCGCCTCCCAGCAACGTGGCTTCCACAACTTCCTTTCCGCACGCTCCTTTCCGCAGCTTGCGGATTATGGATTGCTGGTGCGTCTTTCATGTTTTCTTGAAAGAGATTTCCACAAAGACTCTTCCGCAATGCGGTTTCCGCAACTCTCGTCGTTAACGCCCGAGCTCTTTCCTTCTGCGGAACACGATATCGACCGTCGATCTTTTGCAGATGGAATCTTGTCCGTTGATATTTGATCAGTGCGGAACATTGTGCTTTGGCTTGCGGAGATGCTAACTCCGATGGACGTTCACTTGATCGATGCTTCCTCGTCGTCGATCTTCCTTTCGGCTTGGATCTGAGTCGTCCAACCTCTATTAATTTGAATCGATTGTGACTCTACGATTTTCTCGTGGATTGATCAGAGAATCGATCAATCCAACTAGTCTTCGTCCGGACCTTGATGGAAACTAAAGATGATAAGAAATTATCGCTGCTACGTATTAATGGTCCATTTACAAAGGACTTGGGTGTTCTTACTATTCATACAAACACAAAGACAAAGATTCATTCACACAGACATCAGTTTAACATTCGCACATAGCTCTACCTGATAGAATCTAGGCTTATCTCTTATTCAAATGCACAGTAACACCATTGACACACCGAACTTGCTGATTTCATTAAGTGATAACAAAAACATCTATACAGTCGTATTTTCCTCTGGTGTGCAGGAAAATATCCCATCAACTCTTCCTTACGCAGAGCTCTCTCTTGCTCCCTGAGCCGAACCCCCTACTGACTCATAATATCCCCTTTTTTATCCATTCGCCCATCCCCAAAACCAAATGGCTGAACAAACTAACTAACAGATTCTCCTCCATTACTAAAGGAGTCACTATCATTATTCAACTAACTGGATAACTGGCTTGATCTCCACGCAGGGAGCATCAAATCGCCACTATGCTCTACCTTCCCAAAAACTGACACATACTATTCGGTTACATATTTGTAATCATTCAAAATACTTAATAACATACTTTCTCCCACTTCAGGATAGCTCGTCCTCATGCTGGCCACAACATGTGAGCATGCAATCACATTGCTAACTCGTCAATGATGCTCCTCCATCAAGTTGTTTATGCAAGGATTTCTAAGTTGCAGATGATCTCACTTAAAGAAGGGGTTGAGCTAGGTTTCATCCTCCTCATCTTCAAGATATTATCAAGGACATAGTCCCCAGGTGTTCCACCAAAGAAATCTCCACGACCCAAAGTTCCCAAGCTTCTAGCATTCCTTCTATCCCTGTCTCCACTCACTATTAAATTCTTTTGGTTATGGTTCTTTATATGCTTAGTTAATTTAGTTTCTTTTAAAAAAAATATCTAAAGGCTAATTTGTTTAAGTATATTTATAGATCAAGTTATTCAAGCTTCATTTTGAGTAGTTCTAGTTCACGTTAAGTACTTATGCTAATTCCCTATCTTTCAATACTTAAATATTTTATGCTTTTAATGATCTATTTGGAATATTTGAGTGCTTTCAGGTGGCTGTTTTTTTTTCACTTTTAACAAACAAGTAAGAGGATGTGCTACTGAAAATTCAGAGATTCAGGCCACCATGGGCCTCCCAGAGAAATATACCTCGATCCTATCTCATCTGGAAAACTTGTAATCCTTTGCATCTTGATCTATCAAGGACCATAGGAATCAACCTTAAAACTTGTAAAATGATAATAAAAGCAAGTGAGCTACCCAACATCCATACCCGATTCCCCCTGGGGGATCCGTGTCATCTCATTTTGTGGTGTGATTATTAGATTAGTTGTTTTTCTTTCTTTAGTTTAGCTTAGTTAGTCTATTTCAATACTTCTTTTTTGCTTTAAGAGTAATGTACATTTGACTTTGTATTCCCGAAGTATACTGAAAGAGCTTTCTCGAGTAAGTGAAAAGAGATTCTTAGTCTTTAGGTTAGTTACATCACATTTTATTTTTTGTTCTTGTAACGAATCAAACCTGAAATCCCCGTATGCTCTTGCATCCACTGGAAATGTATGTTTGAGTTGGTGGTTTTATGATCATAAAGGGACTAGGGTGACTAGCTTAATAGGGAAATCCATAAATATTTTATCTTTAAGAACTCTGTAGGTTGCATTGAACAACACTACAAAGTCGAACTAGCATGTTAGGGATTGTGCATTGACTTGGGACATGAAGTATCAGAACATTGTACAAGCCAGGACGTTGGATGGTATCAAACAATATTTGATAAAGGAATTCAAGAAACCAAAATCTGAGTTGCAGTGGATTAATGAATTGAAGGAGATTAGATAGTTATCAAATGAATTTGTTTGGGACTTTGACTAGAGGTTCAAACTACTAATGGACATACTAACATTCTAGATTCATGAGGAGTGGCATAAGGAGTGGTTCATTGTAGCGATGTTACCACATATACGCTGCCCCTTGACGCAACATAATATTATGTCACAATCATATGCGATGGATATTTCCATGAAGTTGGAAGCATCCCCAGTAGGAGAGAATAGCACAGGGATGGCTCAAGTTTAGTCGTACCTGGTAGCACTAATGATTTAATTGCAGGATATTTCTAAAGGAAAGGAGAAGCATGAAGAAATATGGTGCACAATCTGCAGGAAGGAAGGACACCATAAGAATGAGTTTCCAACATATAGAGAATATTTGGAACCAAGAGCCCCAAATCCTTTTACCTCGACTAGAGGGGTATGGTGTGAAATATGTAGAGGGAATCACTCCCTGCTACTTGACCATTGCTACAAAAATATGTGAGTACCCCAAGATGTCTATTTTGCAATTATTGTCATCAGTAGGACATGATGAGAAGGATTCAGTCACGCACTAGATATAATGAGAGAGCGCAGTTCAAATGTATACAGAGTCCAAACAGGGAGGTTTGACTAGAAGGAGCAGCACAACAAAACAATGCCCCAAGGGATTACAATCAAGGAGGTCGGGGAGGATTCAAAGGTCGAGGCAGAGGAGGATTTTGTAGAGGACCGATCATCTGCTACAACTATGGTCAACAGTGACATTTTGTGATCTATATGGATATCGGTGGCCACCCACCTATTTCACTGGCTCAAAACAATATTTCTAGGTGGCAGTTTGTTTATGGTTTTTCAGGCCCCAAACTTTCGGGGCCGTTTTGAGGCCCTAAACGACCTATTTTTTGAGATTTTTGGGGCCAATGGTTTCTAATGGAATTCCCTGGCCCCATTCAAAAATTTTAGTGCTATGATGTATCTTTCCAATGGGCTATCGAGTGCCCAAAACGGATATCGTATGCAAATGTTACACCCCCGGGAAGTTGACGTATCAGCTAACCACCTCGGGGCCCACAAACCTTTTGACGGTTCATCTCCTAGGGTTAGGTTTAGGGTTTATGCCTCTTCAAGGTTTTTTATAAAAGGCCCTTCATCCTCCTTTTGTATTCATCTTGCGATGAATGAGCGTAGCTGCCACATCTCTTCTTAGAGATATAGTTACCACCATTCTAACTGCTTTTATTTTACAGTATGTTTTGTTTCATCCATTTAATAGAATATGAGTTTACTATATCACTGTGTTTCTTCCAATATATCTATGTATGTGAATATATATATGCTCTTCCAATTTGTTCTCCCATAAATCCAGATTAGTGGTATTAGAGAAATATGCTCTTGTGGCTTCTCAGTGCATGTCCCCGACGAGATATGAATATCAAGAGTTGGGTCTCGAACTAGTTGAGATTTGGGAAAACAACCGTGTCAGCCCAAGAATCCCCACATGGAAGGAGAACAAAAGAGAGATGACAGAGCATGAGATCCTATTAAGTTGTTGCTCGAGGAAGCCCTCGCGTGATAGATGAATGAGATGATGGATAATTTCGCCCAAATCCTTCGACGAATGCTGATGACGGCGGATGCACCTTCAACAAGCAGTCATTTTAGAGGTGCAACTCCCTTCAAGGTACATGTTAAATTTGAAATTCCCTTATTTGAAGGAAATATAGATGTAGATGCTTTGGAGAAATGGTTAAATATGTTAGAAGGTTACTTCTCTGTTCAAAATTGTTCGACAATGAAAATATCACCTTCGTGCTCCTGAAGTACACCTCCCATATCAAGGACTAGTGGGACATGTACTATGAGAGGAATACATGAGATGAGTCTGAAATATACAGGACATAACCCACTGGGCTGATTTTGTTGATGCCATCAAAGAGGAATTATACCCTATCGAAAACTATGATGACCAATACACCAGGTGGACGACTTTGCGCCGGGAGGGACACCAGAAAGTGTTGGAGTTTACCAACATATTCCATACCCTGCGCTAAAAAATGGTTGTTAGAGACTTCGAAAGACACTTGGTCCTAAAGTACCATAGTGGCCTGCATAGGTACATTCAAACATAAATGGATGTACTGGACATATCCTCACTGGGAGCTGCTTATCAGTACGCTGTCAAGATTGAGGAAAAGTTTAATCAAAACAATGAGTAGGAATTTTCATTTGAAAATCAACAGTAGAAAAATCCTAGCAAAGGCGGCCCTAACTCACAAAGAAAAGGACAGAGCAAGGATGGCAAAAATCCTAACAACTAGCCCAAGCCGCAGGCAAAGAAGGGTAACAAGAAATCGAAGAAGGAAACTGACAAGTGGTGTGAGTTCTATAAAATCCCCTATCACAACACTGATGAATGCCACTCAAAACAATCATTGTTGGCTAAGATGAAAACCCTAGAGTCGGACTCTGGATCAGAATTTGATTCAGAGAAAGAAATGGGAAAGTAGATCATTGATGCAGAACCTAGTGTCACCATCTCGTCCGCAAAGATCCAACCAGAAGAGTTGAAGGACCCAGAGGAAGGGTAGTGCCTATTCCATTCAAAATTGTGGGTGTAGAATAATTCACTACATTTCATTGTAGACAGTGGTAGCCAGAAGAACCTCGTCTAGGTCAAGGTCGTCAAAATATTGAAGCTTCCAACAATGCCACACCCCTAGCCATACACCATCGGTTGGTTGAGGTAGGGACGAGACATCCATGTTAGTTAACAATGACCCATATCCTACGAATTCAAGCCCTTTAAAGATGAGGTAATGTGTGATGTTTCCCCACTTGAAGTTTGTGATGTTATTTTAGGACAAGCATATATGTGAAAACATCATGCTGTGTATGAGTCTAGTCCTCATAATGTCATTATTACTTTGGGAAAGAAAATATACAAGATACTAGAGACAATTCCCACTACTGTAGTGTCTCTCATCACAGCTAAGCAGTGGATGAAGGTAATATACCAGACATGGAAATTCGTTCTTTTTGTGATTCCTTATGAAGGTGAACGAAATATCACAACAAAATCCACCACCTCTACATGAAGTCTCTCCAAACAGAAGAATTACGTGGACAAGATAGTGGAAGCATATAGATACATATTCACCACACCTACCGTGGTTCCATTACATTACCGGGTCAATCATTCAATTGATTTGATTCTTGGGTTGCCTTTATCGAATGGGCCGATATATAGGCATTTCTTAATGGAAAATGAAGAATTCAAATTCCAGATTTAAGAATTAATCCAAAAGGGGCACATTTGACCCAGATCCTCACCTTGTGGGAGCCTGATTATGTTGGTACAAAAGAAGGATGGGACATGGAAACTCTGTATTGACTACAGAGCTCTAAAAAAATTACAATCCAGAATTGGTATCCCATTCCCTAGACTGATGACCTTCTTGACCAACTCAAGTGTTCTAAGTATTTTAGTAATATTGATATGAAGTATGGCTATCATTAGGTACCCATTGAGCATACCGATGTCTGAAAGACTTCCTTCAAATATCGGGAAGGCGTTTTTGAATGGTTGGTCATGCCTTTTAGCTTAACTAATGCTCCAACAAATTTCACAAGGATGATGGATGACATTCTCCGACCATTCACCAATTCTTTTGTGGTCGTATATCTAGATGACATCCTCATCTACATCAGAACATGGGTAGAAAATTTACAACAGATCCAACAAGTCCTCATCACCCTACGACATCACAAGTTTTACGCCAATATAAATAAGTGCTTATTTGGAAAGGAGGATTCAATATCTGGGATACATCGTGGATGAACATGGTATGCATGTGGATCCAACCAAGATCCAAACCATTTGCGACTAGCTGACCCCAACGATTCTCACAGAGCTGCAAAGCTTTGTAGGCATTGCCAACTTCTATCGCATGTTTGTGTTGGGATTCTATAATATTGCTTGGCCCCTTAGCTAGGTGACCAAAGGAGGATCTAAGGCCAAGTTTGTTTGGGCCAGGTCACAACAACGAGAATTTGAGGAACTGAAGCAATGCTTATGTTGAGCACCCGTCCTTACCTTACCAGACTTGCAACAACCCTTCGAAATTGAAATAGACACTTCATATTATGCTGTTGGCACAATCCTCACTCAGCATGGCCATCTAGTGGCATATCAAAGTGAGAATATTTCATATGTGGTTCATAATTACCCCACCTATGACAAGGATATGTATGCCATTGTCCAATATTTACGCTAATGGAAGCATTACATTCTAGGAAAAGAGACGGTCATCCACATTGATCACAAGCCCCCGTAGTTCATGCAAATACAAGGGAAATTACAAAATGACCACCACCAAAAGTGGTCCACATACTTGCAACAATTCCATTTGAACATAAAATATAAGAAGGGAAGCACCAATTGAGTCACCGATTACCTCAGTTGGCCTCTAGTGGAAATATTGACCATGGTGTTTAACTCATGTGGCAATGAGACCTTCAGGTGGCCTCAACTATATGACAATGACCCTGTATTTGCTTCCACCTATCGAGCATTATGCACAGGCACACCAGTGGAAAAATTTCATCTCTAGGAAGGACTTATATGCCACCCGGGCCATCTCTGTGTTCCTTCAAGCAAGCATGCAAAGCTCATTTGGGAAGCGTGTTACGGTAGGGTGGTAGGGCACTTTGGAACATAAAATAAAGTTGCCGTGTTTCATAAGTATTTCTATTGGCCAAAGCTTTGAAAATATGTCGGCCGATACATCAGATCATGCACTGCCTATGCCATTACGAAATATTCCATTAAGAAGCAGGGACTATACGCCCCTCTTCCTACCCCCAAAGGGCCATGGGAATCCATCTCCATGGATTACATGTTCATTGCACCGAGAGGCACTCTACATCCCAGTATGAGGGAGATCTTGTAACCTGTGAGTGTTTGTCGAGTAACAAAATAATACAAAGTAAACAAAAAAGAATAATACAAAGTAAAAAGTAAATATGAGACTTAAACTAGAGACTTTAGAACTTAGGATTAGGTGGTAAATATTATGTCGGCCATAAACAAAAAAGAATAATACAAAGTAAAAAGTAAATATGAGACTTAAACTAGAGACTTTAGAGCTTAGGATTAGATGGTAAATATTATGTCAGCCATAAACAAAAAAGAATAATACAAAGTAAAAAGTAAATATGAGACTTAAACTAGAGACTTTAATTTTTACTTTTAATACAAAGTAAAAAGTAAATATGAGACTTTAGAGTGTTTGTTGAGTAACAAAATAATACAAAGTAAACAAAAAAGAATAATACAAAGTAAAAAGTAATAAATATTATGTGGGCCATAAACAAAAAAAGAATAATACAAAGTAACAAGTAAATATGAGACTTAAACTAGAGACTTTAGAGCTTAGGATTAGGTGGCTCAGGTATTGCACTCAAGGATCTATTCAAGGAGAGGTTTGCACCTCGGAAAATTTGATCCCTCTCGGTGCTTGTTAGAGCCTAAGATTTGGATCTAGGCTGGTACTACTTCCAACCAAGCATGATATTGATTGTGTGTCTGTGGTTGTAGATCACTTCTCTAAGATGGCCATCCTACTAGCCTGCAAGAACAACATCTCGGCTGAAGCCATTGCTAATATCTTCTTTGAGTGCATTTGGTTTCATTTTAGGCCTTCAAAGACTAAAATTTCAGACCGAGATAACAGGTTCTTAAGCACATTCTGTTCCAAACTATGGTCAGTGATGGACACCAAGCTCACTAAATCAACCACCTTCCACCCTCAGATTGATGGAAATACATAGGTAGTCAACTGGATGATTGTGTATATTATCATAATGTACAATTCCAAACATCCCCACACATGGGATGATCAGAGTATTCCATATTTTCAACATAGCTATAATAGAGCCCTTCATATCTCTACCATCCATAACCCTCTCCAGGCATGCTTGGGGTTCCAACTATTGGTCCTAATTGATGTAGCTCTACCCATTTCATTCACACAGGAGGATTCCAGACATGCTCATATTGAGGCTGATAAGGCCACCATATTTGTTGAATGGATCCAACACATCCATCATCAATTCCATGACATTTTGGAGAAATCAAATGCCCAATGTTAACACCCAAAAAGTGCTCACTAGCTCATTCCCTTATTCACATGACCCATTTGTCCACTTTTCCACCATTTGAGCCTCTAAAGCCATCAAAAGGTCACCAAAAAGACGATAATACACCTTTTTTCCCCTCAAAATATATATTTTTCCTCAAAAAACACAAAAAACCCTAAAAAAGGGTCCATAATTCCCCAAAAATATTAAAAATATTCAAAAAAGGAAAAAAGAGGGAAAAAGAGACCTAAACCATGTTGGCCAATACCATTGGTTTCCTTAAAACCATAATGGTATTCCCCATCACCAAAAACTATAAAAAGGTGATAGGGGCTCCTTACTTTCCATCCACATTTCATCCTATCCTTATGCTGCCAAATTCCCATTGAGAGCCATTACCTCCCATTTTGAGTTTGAAGACCCCCATTTCAACATCTTGGAGAAGAGACCATTGGAGCTTGGAGCACCTCAACCTTGGAGCTGCTCCACACCAAACATCCTCACCTTTGAGGTAATACAAAAAATCTATTATTTTTTACTCTTGTTCTTCCATAGATCTCTTGTTATTGATTTAATTCTTGTTTATTTACACATGCTTATGTTAATGTTAGATTAGATTTATAATTGTTTTTGCTTTTATTCGAAGACTGCTATTACAAGTTAATAGGTGCATCCTTGCACATGCTTGGTTGAAAAACCACGCAACACCCAGTACAAGGAGCGACATGACCAACATTAGGTTCCACACATGTTTCAGGTGGCTGATAAGGTTTGGTTGCATTTGCAGAAAGAGAGGCTCACAGGACCCCATCGCAATATTCATCTACTTCGATATGGGCCATACACCATCACCATGGCAGTTAGTGAGAATGCCTTCGAATTAAGCATTCCTCCATTTCTAGGCCTACACCCGATATTTAAAGTGGAGCTCCTTTGCCCATATTTTCCACCATTGTTGGACACCTCAAAGGTGGTTGAGTAGTTGGAACTAGAATAACTCAACCGTCATTGCTTGGAGCAAGATACAGTTGATCGTATCATGGATACATAGGCGAAGGGAACTCACCAACAATGTGTTCATATTTATCTAGTCGTCAAGCTAGGAAAATTCTTCATTAAGGAAAGTGTCTCACTAGGAGTCAAATTCAACAACAATTTCTCCATCTGATGTAGGAGATTAATGCAATGGAGACCATTTCTTCTTAACTGGGGAGGAATGATCCAGATGGATATCGGTGGCCACCCACCTATTCCACCGGCTCAAAAAAATCTTTCTAGGTGGCAGTTTGTTTATGGTTTTTCAGGTCCCAAAATTCTAGGTCCATTTTGAGGCCCTAAACCACGTTTTTTTGGTGATTCAAGGGGCTATGGGTTGTAAACAACTTACCCTGGTCCCAGTCAAAATATGTAGTGCTCGGATAGATATTTAGAACGAGCTATCAAGCACCCAAAACATAGATCATATTGAAAAATTACAACCCCGGGAAGGTGATGTATCAACTAACAACCTCACAACCCACAAACCTTTTGACAGTTCATCTCCTAGGGTTAGGTTTAGGGTTTCTACATATTCAAGGATTTATGATAAATATCCCTTTGACCTCCTTTTGTATTCAAATTGTGATGAATGAGCGTAGCCACCACATCTCTTCTCAGAGATATAACTACCGCCATTCGAGCTGCTTTTATTTTACAGTCTGTTCTATTTCATCCATTTAATAGAATATGTGTTTACTATATCACCATGTTTCTTGCAATATATCCACATATGTGAATATATATATATATATATATATTCTCTTTCATTTCGTTCTCATATAAATCCAGATCATTTTACGTAGGATTGCCAGAACCCATGTACAACATGCACATACTGTAGATAGTTGGATCATGCAACATAATATTGTCCACCGTTGGTTGCAAAATGGCAGCAGAGGAGAAATCACAATTAGAATCAAAATCAAAATTTGAATCATAACCAAAACCAAAACCAGAATCATATTCTAAATTAGAACCAACATCAAAATATCCAGATGATTGCAGCAGAAGAGCACAACGACCAACCAAGGATAGCTACCATTACACGTGGAGGAGCAAGGACATGAGCTGATGCGATAGAGAAAGAATTACACACAAGACATTGGGCTAGGAGAGTTGTAAGAAAAATCCATATGTTTGATCCTCAGAGGAATAAAGACACATAGCAGAAAGCAAGGAAGGAGCTCTTCAAACTAGAATTTGGAGCGTCATTGTCGCGATAGGTATATGATAGACCACCTGTATATGACATGCCTCCGACATATGACTACTCAATACCAAAGGGTCCAGATGAAAAAGGTAAGCACTTGGAAAAATATCTTGAAAATTCCTTTAGAATTGATTAAGGATGAATATGCTTTGGGTATACTGTGCTAGATGATCAACCGATGCACACAAGAGAGGGAAGAACCTATTGTAGTTAAACTGGGTCCAACACAATAGAAGGAAAAATAGGGATTTTCGCCCGAGTGCGCAGATAGGGGATTATGACATGGACTATATCATTATGGGTTTTGGATCTGATGTAAATGTTTTTCCAAAACAAACATGGGAAATGAAGGGTAGACCAAAGCTGATTTGGTCAAACGTTTAGTTGAGACTAGCCAACCAGCACACAATTGTTCCAATTGGAAGACCGATGAGGGTAACTGTTAATGTGGATGGGGTGTGCAACATAGACGAATTTGAAGTTATTGAGATTGTAGATGAAAACAAACCATATCCGACATTATTGGGACTTGGATGGGATTTTTCTTACTAGGTCATTATTGACTTGAAGAAGAGGCACATGATTTTTTAGGGGGATAATTTGAGAGTCTCTGTAGCAAGACTTCTGTGGTAGTTGATTGCGGGAGGAATCAGAGAACCCACAGTATCCATATTTAAGAATCGATGTTTCGAATCCAAAACAGGATCCATCATCAGGACAAAATGCCCAAAGAATTTGAGAGTCATTGCACCATTGGACCTGAAAGAAGGGAGAAGATATGTGGAACCAGTTAGAAACAAAGAATTGGAAAATCTATATAACATGACTGGAATAATATGTGAATTTGACTATTTATGGTATGCTTAGTTGGTCAAGCATCATCTCTTGTGCGTCAGATTTTGAAGAATCTTTTGAATACTGGTAACAAAGGATGCACAAAGTACATGTGAGAAGGTGTGCGTGCATTAAATCTTCATTACACTGGATTGGAACAGAGGTATGTGACCCTCTAAAGTTTGATGGCATCACATATGTAGCTTATTTTGTAACAAGGTTTGAAGTGCAAATACTGGAAAAACAAAGGTTGTTAGCATTAGATGTCATGCTGAAATCAACCCCTGCAAGATGGTGGGATGCTCATAAGGAAATAATGATTGATTGGAAGTAGTGCAAAAGGCTACTACAGGTCATATTTGAAACTGAGTATACAACACAGAAGTATTCGGGGATGAGCTGTCCATCAAACCATGTTGTGTAGTGTATTACAACATGGAGTGCAGTACCAAAGCATGAAAGGACCCATTTATTTGTGCACACGTTGGATACCATTTCAAGGAATTGGTATATAGAGTTGGAACTGCGCAGAGGCACAATAGACTGGGAGGAAATGACACAAAATTTTAAAGAAACATTTAGCTTTGAAGATGATATTCCTTCAGTAGATGCAGCATTGCAGACTATCAAAGACAATATTTTTGCACCCAAAGATGCAATAGGATCTATACCCATATGTAGTGCACATAGATCGTCTGTGACTGTCAAGGATATTTTGAAGTGTTATAAAGTGGATGAAGAAGACCTGGAGGAGGACAATCCAGGAAATGTGAAAATACTAGAAAATGAGGGAGAGTGTACAATAGAAGGACCTAAGATGGGATCTAACAGTTACAGACAACCATTGAAGACCTACAAGGTGGATATTGGCAGAGGAGAATCCCAAGTTTGCCAATATTGGGCACTATTTGAAATGATGAGACAGTTGAAACGATTACTGATTTACTGCGAGAATATCAAGATCTATTTCCCACTAAGTGTTCAAAGATGAAAGGGATTGCTGGTGAACTAGGAGAGATGAAGATACCTTTGAAGCCAGATGCTAAACCATTGAAGCAGAGGCCATACTGACTATATCTAGTATACAAGAAAGATGTAAAGGATGAGATCGACAAAATGCTGGAAGCTGGAATCATAGAACATGCTAAATAATTAGAATGGATCAATCCAATGGTGGTAAAAGATACAAAGACTAGAGGGATCAAAATATGTGTGGATATGCACAAGTTAAATGATGCTTGTCTACATGATGCATTTCCCGCACCATTCAAAAATGAAATGTTGGAGAATGTAGGGGGCAAGGAAGCCTACTCATTCACTGATGGATTCTCAGGATACCACCAGATCAAGATTGCACTAGAAGATAGACATAAGATGACCTTTGCGATAGAATGGGGATACTATCAATATACAATGATGCCGTTTGGATTGAAGAATGCACCAACAATATTCTCTAGAGTGGTTGTCGCAGATTTCGAAGAGTTCATTCATAAGTTTTTAGAAGTGTATCTAGATGATTGGACATTATTTAGTTTGTTGAAGAATCACATTAAAGTTCTGCGGTTGATGTTGGATAAATGAAAAAAATTCTAGATCTCATTAAATATGAGGAAGTGCATTTTTTGTGCACCATTTGGTATTTATTGGGTCATGTAGTTTGCAGACAAGGACTATTGGTGGATCCAATGAAGATTGCAACTATTTTTCACTTACCTCCACCTACTTCAATGCGCCAATTGAGCGCTATGCTGGGGCACATAGGATACTATAGGAAGTTTATCAAAGGGTATGCACAAATCACAACCCCACTGGAAAATCTATTAAAGAAGGATGTCAAGTTTCAATGGAGCGAGGAGTGTTAGCGGATTTTGGATATATTAAAGTAGAAGTTGGTGACTGCGCCAATATTGGTATTTCCAGACTAGAAGAAGGAATTTCACGTCCATATGGATGCATCATCCATAGCAATGGGTGCACTTTTAACGTAGCCAGGGGAAGGAGACTTAGATCACCCCATTTAATTTGCAAGCAGAAATCTATTAGCTATTATACCACTAAAGAGCGCGAGGGATTGGTGATGGTGTATGCACTGTAGAAGTTCAAAAATTATTTGTTGGGTTTGTGTTTTAAGATGTACATTGACCATTATGTGTTGTGATAACTCATCAACAAGCTAGTGTTGGGGGAGAAGATATGAAGATGGTTTCTTTTATTTTAGGAATATGATTTTGAAGTCGTAGTGAAACCAGGAAAGTTGAACTCAGGACCTGACCACTTATCGTGCATAGAAACCAGAGAGGATGCATGAAACATAAATGATAGCCTACCAGATGCACAACTATTTGCAGTTCAGATGGTTGATGATTAATTCTTAGAGATTACACAGTTCTTGAGTACATGCACAACCCCACCAGAGTACATAGTTGCACAGAACAAGCAACTAGTGGTGAAGGGGATAGATTATCAGTTGATAGCAAGAAATTTGTACAAGTTGGGAGCATACGAGATTCTGTGAAGATGTGTCTTAAAGAATTAAAGGCCTATGATAATGAAAGAGTCCCATGAAGAAGTTGCGGGAGGCCATTATGATGGGAAAGCAACTGTGCAGGATGGTCTACTCTGCACAAGGATTCCAAGGAATTCTATTAGATGTGCGATGTATGCCAGCGAGTGGGGAAGCCATCAAGGAGGGATGAGATTCTCTTGATTCCCCAAGTAACATTACTGTTAGGATATTTAGACACTTAGGAGTTAGTTAAGATCAACTTGTGTAATATATCCGTTAGGGATAGTGTGTTTATTTAGTATGCATTAGTATGAATTTGTAAATACTTAATCCGACGGTCACGATATGTTTCCGACATAGAGTGATCCGACGGCTCAACTTCTCTTAGATCAAACCTAACCTTGATCCGTGGCTTAACACCCGATTGGTCCATGATCTCTATTTAAAGAGCATGGAGGGTCATTGTTCAGTTGATCGATTATGAGAAGCTCATTTGTAACTTTCTTTCTTTGCATAATAAATTGTCCCGTAGAAACTATTTGGCCGGGGTCGTGGAGTGTTTCCCTCAAGAGGGTTTAAACCACGTCAAAACATCGGTGTGTTGATCTGTGATCTGTTTGTGTGAAGTGGTTGCTCTTGGTGTTCGGTCCTTTGGTAGTACCCTGTGTACCCGAACATGGTATCAGAGCTTTTATGAAGTGCTGCTTCCGGTTATGATCTAGATCTTGAACCGCTGTTGCCGAAACTCAAAAGGGTTTCTAGTTCTGGTATTTCTGTGCATCTCTAGGCCGTGGGAGGTGTTCCATTGCGTCCGGACCGTCATTTCCATTGGGAAATAGTTTTCTTTTGATCGAAAACGGTTCCCGGTTGCTCCAGAAACGCGTATTTCATCAGATCTGAAGGTATAATGTTACAGTGATGCATTTTTTTTATTTCATTTTTTGAAAAGAAAAATCTCATATTTTATCTTTTTTTACTGTTAGATTTTTTTGGGTTCGGATTGTTGCTTTCCCATCTGCATATGCTCTTTGCCGTGCACCTTGAGCGATCTCAGCAAATCAGAAACATAAAGGGAAAGAGTTTTTCTCGACTGCGTATGCTCTTTACCGTGCACCTTGCGCGATCTCGGCAAATCAGAAATAGAGAGAAAACGTAGACTTTCCGGGCAAGCTAACAAGATCTAACTCCATAAGTGTGGAAAAGTTTTTTTTGTTTCGATTTGTGGTTTATTTTGCAGGAAAAAGGGCAAGCACGCAAACCGAGCAAGAAGAGTAAAAAAAAAAAAAAAAAAAAGCCCCCTTCCTCATTCCCATATTTTACTTACCTTTTAATCTAGCTCACTTGGTTCAAAGTTGCTTTATTCCTTAATAGGTCTTGAGTTCAAGTCTTAGGAAGTTACTTTTAAAAGAAAAAGTGCATACAATTTCTAATTTCAAGTTACTTTATTGTAAAAGTGCATCTCACTTAAATAATAAAAAATAAAAATACAAGTGAGTCACTTAAGTTTTTTTTTGTTGCACTATTTAAAAGTAATATCATTGTAAAAGTGAAATCACTTATTTTACAAAAGTGGTTCACTTAAAGCAACTTTCTTGTAAAGTGATTGTCAAAAGGTTCATCTTGGGAAGAGGGGGGTTCTTTTTTTTGCTGGACATTCTCTAGCTGCCACGTCACTATTGGGGACATCTTCAACAGTTTCTTTGTTCAAGCATAACTTCATCATACAAAGTCAGTTTTCAGTGCCGTTTTTTTTTGAAACCGCCTATTTTTTCAAGATCTTCACATCCAGACTATTGGTTTCTACTTTTACAACCATTAATTTACAAATATGGCCGCCCTTTGTGATATTCTACTTAACAGTTCCAACTATTTCTCATGGAAATCTCGTATGGAGGATGTTCTACGAAGTAGGGGACTTTTCAGAATTACAACAGGGAAAGAAAAAGAACCCACTGATGATGATAAGAAAATAAAATGGGCAAATAGATGTGATGAAGCTCGTGGATTGATTGGGATGTCAATCTCTACTAATTTGCGATTCCACATATCTGGAATTGATGAACCTAATGCTGCTTGGGACAAGTTGGAAACTATGTTTGGTAAACACAATGAAATTCGAGGTCATCAACTCGAAAATGAGTTGATTTCTTTAAATCCAAGTGACTTTTCATGCATTCAAGATTATTTATCTAAGTACAAAACTCTTAAACTCTTATGTGCAGAATGTAAGATTGAGAGGGAAGACAAACAGTGCATTTATCATATTCTTTCCAAGCTTGGACCTGCATATTCTGTTTTTGTATCTACATTTTACTCCATGAAAGCATCCTTAAATGTAGCTAGCTATCAAGAGCCTAGTCTTGAATCCTTTTGTGATTCCCTGATTAGAGAACAAGATAAACTCATTCATCTTGGAATAATCAACAATGCAGATACATCTGGGAAAGCCTTATTGTCCCAACAGAAAGAAAAGTCCAAGCCTCCCAAGAAACAAAATTTTCGCAATAATAAGTCACACAAGGGTCCCAAACCCTCTCAGTCAGCCCCTTCTTTAAAAAATGACAAAGGATCCAAGCCAAAAGGCAAGAAGACTGAGCGTCATTGCAACTATTGCGGGAAATATAATCATGATGAATCTAAGTGTTTCAAGAAGATGGCAGCCTTGGAAGCAGCAATGAAAAAGCACCACATCAGCCTAGATTCGTCTTCAGAATCTACCTCTCATGGACATGCACTTTGTGCTTCTGGTTATTCTTATAATGCATCTTCTTCTTCTACTTCAAATGAACTGCTCATTGATTCTGGAGCATCTTATCATATGGCTAAGGATCAAGCCATCTTTTCTACTATGCATGAATGTAACACCAAACAAATATTTGTTAGTGATGATAGATCTCTAAGTGTTGTAGGAGCTGGAATAGTTTCAGTAGATAATGATCATTTTAGTGATGTACTATGTGTTCCAAGAATTTCCTGCAATTTATTATCAGTCTATCAGATCACTCATTCTGGTGAAGGTAAAACTGTGACCTTTACACCTCACCAAGTTGTAATCAAAGATTTTAAAGATCCTCAACAGGTCCTAGCTACCGGAATTGTTGATGATATTACCAGGTTGTACAAGTTTAACAACTTTGGGTCATCACCTTTCCCTTCAGTTTTTGTTTCTCATAGTGATAACTTGAGCAAACTTTGGCATGAGCGATTTGGTCACTTAAATTATCGCTCATTGCAACAACTATGTAAAGAAAATATGGTGACAGGTCTTTCTAATGGTATCTTGCAGGGATGGTGTTTGCTCCGGTTGTGTACTCGGAAAACATCATCGAGACAGTTTTGACAAACGTGCCTCTTGGCACGCCTCGGTTCCCTTGGAGCTTGTGCATAGTGACTTGTGTGGTCCTCTTCCATCTGCTTCCTTTTCTGGTTTCAAATATTTCTTAACTTTCATTGATGATTACACCAGACGCACTTGGGTTTACTTCTTAAAACTTAAGAGCGAAGTATTTAACATGTTCTTGGCCTACAAGGCCCTTGTTGAAAAACAATCTGGTCATCAAATTATTAAGTTAAGATCTGACAATGGAGGAGAATATGTTAACAAACAGTTCACTACTTTCTGCACTGAACAAGGCATCCAACAACAGCACACTGTTCCATATACACCACAACAAAATGGTGTAGCTGAGCGGAAGAACCGCACTTTAAAAGAAATGGCTAATTGTATGATCCAATCTAAGGGACTAAGTCTTCAATTTTGGGCTGAAGCCATAAATTGTGCAAATTACATAGTTAATCGCACCCCCACAAAAGCATTACAAGGTATAACACCAGAAGAAGCATGGAGTAAAACTAAACCTGATGTAAGTCACTTTCGTGTGTTTGGTAGTGAAGCATGGGCTCACATTCCGGATGAAAAACGGAAAGCATTGCAGCCTAAAAGTGAAAAGTGCATATTTGTTGGATATTCTGAGGATGTAAAAGGTTATAGACTTCTTCAACCACATTCTCATGCTATAATCATTAGAAGAGATGTTAAATTTGATGAAAATCTCTTGGCCTGCGAGCCTAACTTGGCGATTGTGCCATCTTTGGCCTGCGAGCCTGATTCGGCGTTTGTGCCTTCTTCTTCTTCTTCCAACTTCCTTGACAGGTTTCCAAATCCAGTTTCTGATGATGACAGTGAGGATGAAAATCCACCTCCGCCTGCTCATGTTCCTCCAGTTGCACCAGCACAAGTACTTCCTCGATGGGTCCGTTCAACATGTGAAGCAACTGGTGATCTTGCCGGTGATCCTAGAGATCAACGTCGAACACGTTCTCAGTTTCAGCGAGCCTCTTCTCTTTTGGCTCAAGTTTCCGAGAATCATGATCCAGAAACTTTTGCAGAAGCTTTAGGGAATCCAGATTGGGATGCAGCCATGGATGAAGAATATCGTTCCTTAATGGCGAACGATACTTGGGATCTTGTACCTCTTCCAAAAGGAAGAAAACTTGTCAGATGTAAATGGGTCTACAGAACTAAGTATGCATCAGATGGAAGTGTTGAAAGACTTAAGGAAAGGTTAGTTGCCAAAGGTTTTTCCCAAGTTGAAGGGATTGACTACAATGAAATCTTTGCTCCTGTCGCAAAAATGAACTCCATCTGCCTTGTTCTTTCCCTTGCAGCCTTACACAACTGGGAAGTCCATCAAATGGATGTCAAGTCTGCCTTCTTACATGGTGATTTACAGAAGGAAATTTACATGGAACAACCTCCTGGCTATGTTCAGAATAACTCTAGCCTTGTCTTCCGCCTTAAGAAATCCTTATATGGCCTTAAGCAAGCTCCTAGAGCTTGGTATGCCAAAATGGATAACTTTCTCCTTGACACTGGTTTTTCTAGATGCCATTCTGACCCCAATGTCTATACCAAGAAAGTAGGAAACCATCTCATCATACTTGTTCTATATGTTGATGACCTTATTCTTACTGGTAGTGACCCTAAGCTTATAACCCATGTGAAATCCAGTCTTAAACAAACTTTTGAAATGTCAGACTTAGGACATTTGCATTATTTTCTTGGTCTCCAAGTCCTGCAAACCAAAGAAGGAATCTTTATTTCTCAGTCTAATTATGCTTGTGACCTTCTTCGTCGCTTTCACATGGAAGATTGTAAACCAACCCCTTCTCCCTTCCAGTCTGGAGTCAAAATTTCTGCCACTTGTACTTCACCCGAAGTCGATGCCACCTTGTATCGTCAGCTTGTTGGTAGTCTCTTATACTTGACTCATTCCCATCCTAACCTTTCCTTTGCCGTTGGTCGTGCTGCCCGTTATATGCAGACACCTCATGAAAGCCACTGGAAAGCAGCTAAAAGAATACTTCGATATATTCGAGGTACAGTTCAGTTTGGGATTCATTACAGTACAGGGGGGGGAACCTTTGTTGGTTGGTTTCACTGATTCAGATTGGGCCGGCGATCCTGATGATCGAAAGTCTACTGCAGGTTATGTTTTCAGTTTGGGATCTGGACCTATTACTTGGGCTTGTAAGAAACAACAAGCTCTTGCTCTTTCTTCAGCAGAGGCAGAATATCGAGCAGCAGTTAATGCCAGTCAAGAAGCTTTATGGCTTCGACAGATCCTTTCAGAGTTTGGATTCGAGCAGCAGCAGCCTACTCCACTTTGGTGCGACAATCAAAGTGCCATCAAGCTTGCCAAAGATCCAGTTCTACATCAACGCAGCAAACACATTGAGCTACATATGCACTTCATCAGAAATCTTGTTCATGATCGTGTTCTTGAAGTGCTCTTTTGCCCTACAGATGATCAAGTTGCAGACATCTTCACCAAGTCTCTTACAGAAGTGAAGTTTTCTAAACTTCGATCTATGTTAGGAGTTCAGGAACTTGTCATTAAGGGGGGATAGGCTCTAATGCCTCCTTCCTTCTCCTAATAGTGTCACTTTTGTAAATCCTTTAATCCTATCCCAAGTTGTTCTTAAGGGGGGATGTTAGGATATTTAGACACTTAGGAGTTAGTTAAGATCAACTTGTGTAATATATCCGTTAGGGATAGTGTGTTTCTTTAGTATGCATTAGTATGCATTTGTAAATACTTAATCCGACGGTCACGATATGTTTCCGACATAGAGTGATCCGACGGCTCAACCTCTCTTAGATCAAACCTAACCTTGATCCGTGGCTTAACACCCGATTGGTCCATGATCTCTATTTAAAGAGCATGGAGGGTCATTGTTTAGTTGATCGATTACGAGAAGCTCATTTGTAACTTTCTTTCTTTGCATAATAAATTGTCCCATAGAAGCTATTTGGCCGGGGCCGTGGAGTGTTTCCCTCAAGAGGGTTTAAACCACGTCAAAACATCGGTGTGTTGATCTGTGATCTGTTTGTGTGAAGTGGTTGCTCCTGGTGTTCAGTCCTTTGGTAGTACCCTGTGTACCCGAACAATTACAACCATTTGATAAATAGGTAATGGATTTTGTAGGGCCGATTAATCCACCTGCAAAGTGGTCGGGAGAAAGATATATCATCACCATGCCAGACTATCTAATTATATGGGTGGAAGCAGAACCAATGAAGGATTGCAATGCACCGATAACTGCACGATTTCTGTTTGAGAATGTTGTGACAATATTTGAATGTCCGAGAATCCTAATGAGTGATCAGGGGACCCATTTTCTAAATAACACAATTGCTGCTTTGACCAAAGAGTTCCAAATCTATCATCAAAAGAGCACCCCCCATCATCCTCAAGCAAATGACACACTTGAAGCATTCAACAAAATCCTAGAGAATGTGCTGACAAATATCTGCAACGCGAATATAGATGATTGGGAATTGAGGATTCCTGCAGTATTATGGGCTTACAGGACAACATGCAAGAAGCTATCAGGACAAACACCATTCGAGTTAATATATGGACAAGAGTCAGTAATGGCTATGGAATTCATTGTTCCGATTCTGCGTGTTTTTATGCTCACAGAGCTCACGGATAGTGGCACAATAGAAAGAATATTGACATAACTAATGGATTTGGAAGAATATATGTTTGTCACAAGATTTCATCAGCAGGTCTAGAAAGCACATGAGAAGGCCTAACATGAAAGACATATCAAGAAGAAGCAGTTCAATATTGGAGACTTGGTTTTGTTGTATGAAAACAAATTCATGAAGCATCTAGGTAAGTTCAGAATGTGTTGGTTGGGTCCTTATGTCATAAAATTTGTCATTGAAGCAGGGGACATTAAGCTTGAGAATTTGAATGGGGAACTTCTATAAGGATTCGTTAATGGAATTTGGATGAAACTGTATAGGGACAACCATCCTTTTGTGTAATAGTCAGAAAAATTGTGAAAAAACAGTGCGTTGCAAAGAAAGAAGGAATCATGTCGCAGTGAGAGGAGGAAGAATGTCAAATCAAGAAAAGGAGGCGTAGAAGGGAATCTAGGTTGAGAGCATTAAAAGTCGGCATGATGGAAAAATGGCAGGGATGCGCACAATAAATGCATAAGATAACTGACAAGATTTGGATAGGATAGAAAATCCTGAGTAAATGTAAGTTAAATCAAGGACATGGTACACATATCTAGTCCAACATTGAATGTAGTAATGGGCACAAAGATAGACAATATAACTAGAAGAGGGAATTAGAATAAAGGGCGAAGTTGTAGTAGTTGAAGTATAAAAGGATGGCACCAAAGGTAGCAACATCGGTTCAGAGGAATTTGTGCACCAAGCAACCATCAATTGTGATAGAAGAAGAAGTATCAGTAGCAGGGGCATCGGGATCAACAGTTGGAGACAAAGTCGCAATAAGAAAATGGGTATCCGCAATAAGAATATGGAAACACCTACGATTCCAAAAGAGGTGCCAGTATGGGGAAATATGTTAGGGACCGTGAAGAGTTTGAAGTATGTGGACCATGACATCACCAACATTGAGCACTTTCTGGAGCTTGCCCCAAAAATATAATCTCAGATTCACCAATTATTACAGTAGAGCCACAACAATGGGAAATAGGGTTGAAGCGTTCAGGTGTATTGAATTTGTTAGAGATTCCACACTTTGGCCGAAGTCCATAGATTAATAATTGTGTACAAATGTTGTTGAAATGCATACATGGAGGATACCTGTGGTTGGAAAAAGCAGTGTCCATTGACAAAAATCTCATTGTGGAGATAACAGGGTTGCCAACAACAAGCGAGGACCCAACCTGGGAATTTAAGCAAACACATATAAATATAATATAAAATTAAAATACAAGTGCATAACATAAACATACTTGATAAACATAAATAAAATACACACATCCACATAAACATAAGATTAATAACCCATGTCAACATAACCATAAGACATCATATATCTATGAAGAAAAAATATGATACGAAATAGTCTATCAAGTTCATAAAAAAGTACAAGTATATATGTATGTGCATTAAAAATTATAAGTATATATGTATACATAACAATAAAAATAGTGCACAAAATGAACAAGTGTCATCCAATATGAGGACTAGGCCCCTGATGGGATGTGTGTTCATCCCCACCACCAGTACCACCTACCCCATGCCCCTGGAATAGGGGCGTCATATGATTGAAAAGGATGTCTAAAGATGGGAACTGCAAAAATTAAAATTTTGAACTTTGTAAGTTAGTTAGATTTAAATGGTAGTACTTGAATTTTATAAGATGCCATATTTTTAAAATTTTAAGTGGATGGATCAACTTACTTGGCTCGATTCCATGATGAGATTTGCCAACTCATCCTGTGTGGCATCTCCAGGACAATGCTGAGTCAATGGGCCCTGAACAGGATGATGCTGAGTCAACCTTTCCCACTCCTCTGTGAACATCACTACAACATTGACTCCTAGTTTTGCATGAGTCTATGTATGGCGACATTATGCATGTAATCAGTAAAATAATAATAAATGAACATTGTAAATTAAACATCAACTTGAATTCTATATTGCATTGAAACATAAGTTACCATACCTCATCGACTAGCAACCGGTGATTAGAATGCGAAGGAGATTGCGATGTCTCCCGCTCGTCTGCAATCCCCTTGCCTCTACCCTCTAAAATTTGAGCAAGAGATAAGATGAAAGTTACAATAAAATAATTGCAATTATATGCTTGTATGTAACTTACAAACTTAGGATGAGGGAACTAGCATATGTACCACAAAGATATCATTGGGGGAAATGGTTGGACACTAAACCGAGAGAGAAGTGGAACATAGTGAATCCATAAAGCTGGTCGTCTACATGGAGCAACAAAAATAATCCGTATGAATCAATTGATTCTTTTAGATGTACATGTATTAAATATGATTATTTAACAACGTATAGTGAAAAAAATTAACTTTACATAAATATACCTAATGTGTCGACGACGACCTGCATCTATCATACAAATCATAGTACGAGTCTCAGGAACTTAGAGAGAATATGACACTAGAGTATCAAGGTCAAGCATCCGAATAATCAACTCATCCACCCACTGTAAATAAATATCTGTAGGTTCAGGGGGTGTTATAGACCTCTTCTCATGCATGGAAATGGTAGCATTTCCCAATCTAGTGTGCATGGAAC
The DNA here is from genome assembly GCA_027924585.1 of Larix kaempferi. Lineage (NCBI taxonomy): Eukaryota > Viridiplantae > Streptophyta > Pinopsida > Pinales > Pinaceae > Larix > Larix kaempferi. The sequence continues at coordinate 12,625,320 of BSBM01000486.1, forward strand.
ATTCCATAAAATCCCGTGTCTCAACTCTGAGATGCGATGGCTCGGTTACGTCTCATGATCATATAACAATTCGAATAGGGACAATAATTAGTTGAGTAGGGGGTGGTACAGCAGTAGGGACTTTGTGAGCCCTGGATGCTCATAAATACATCCCCGCTCGATGCCGTAGAAAGACGTCAACATACTTGTGTAATAAGGATTCATGACTAAGACGAAATATTCTTAAATATGTTTGGAAAAGTAAAAGGAGAAATGGTCATGGTGGGGGAACATTCCCCACACTAAAATAAACTTGTCATAAACGTCAGGCGCAACAACCTCAATCCCGAACTCCTACAGTTGGAGTGGCTATCCACCAATGCGATTAGGAGGGATGTCAAATAAAGTTCCCTTGAAATCCTTTTCTTTTGTTGTGGCTTTCACCACCTCTCATTTGTCAAGATCTATACCTTGTACCTCCTCCTCTGGTAAACAATCTCCCAGATGTTACTAAGAGGCCTTTCCCTCTGGTGGATTTCCAACAGCTCTTTGAATGCATCAATCATCATGGACATCGAATGTCTAGATGGGAACTCAGGGTTCATAGACCCTATCTAGATATGCATCCAATAACGTTGTAATCTGATCTCCTCAATCATGAGCTTGGTGATCTCATCATCATAAGGAGATTGAGAAGCGGGATCAACACCTGACAAACATATAAAAAAATGTATCAGTCAAAGTAAAAAATACCGATACAAAATAAATATATTGATAGTTGAAAAATAAATAAATATGAATTTAATGTACTTGTGTGATGATGAATCTCCTTATTGTTCTCTAAAGGGGTCAATGGGTTGTGGCCATCGTGAGGCACTAGCTACCGGATGCACGCTCACCAGATGGCCTAGCTGGCGGGTTGCCTATGAAAGTATAAACAAACAATAATTAATAATTACATTTACATGTATACAATAATTTACTTATATATATAACTCAATAAAAGCAAAAATATATGTAAATAGTTCACATACGAGTTTGCTTGTGACATGGGGGGGTGGGTTTGGAACAAATGATCTTGTCATAGAGGAGTTGGAGGTATATCTTGCTACATTAGTGATAATAGATTTTAAGGTAGTGTTAGATTTACTTTAAACATGCTATATTAATATGAAATGGTGAGTTCCAATGTTAGATATACACAATCATTTATCAACCCCTAACATATTTAAATTATGAATTAGAAGAGAATTGAATTGTTTCATATGAAGCTAAAGAAGAAGACACATACTTGCAATCTAGCTTGATGTGCATCTATTCTCCTTTTCCATGAGCTATCCTTTCTCCACCCTTGCCTTTGATGAAGATGAGTTTTCTACTCCTTCAAATCTCTCCAGCATGCCTTTGCTTTTCCTTTGCTTCTTCTTACCATGCCCCAAATGCCTTTGTTTTATAGCATTGGGAAATGGGATTTCAAGTTTCTCTTTTCAATGTGGGATAATCCCTTTTCATGATTTTTGATTATTTTCTCTCAAAAAACCACTTTCCATAGTATTTTTAGGATTTTGTCACAACTTTAGCATATTTAAGTACAATTAATGCACTTTTGTGCATTTCTTCTCACTATTTGAATGGTGGAGCTTAGATTTGAGCCATCAATTGAGCAGTTGAATCACTGAACCTTATCTCTTTAGGCTCATTCTTTCTTCACTCAATCCTTACAGTTATGGAAGTAGTGATTAGATCAGAGAGGACTGTTCTCTTTTGTACTTGTCTTTTGTCTTCATGTTGCGGGTGCATAGTAAAAATATGCTTCTGCCTTCACTTTGTTAAGGGTGTTAATTTGATTGTTAATGGATGCCCCCTAATGTGTGAGGTCCAAAGCAGAGCTAAGGGCCGAAATACATTATTTTATACTGATACTGTTCAGACTGATACTCTTCATATTGATACTCTTTATTGATCAAAGCAAGGATGAGGAAAGGATAAGCTCAGGGGCGTAGGATTTAGGATAACATCTACAAGTCAAACATAGCAATTTCTCAAATATATAATATCTTCTTAAGGCGGGCATACCCATGCTCAGTAGTAAACAAGCATGGCCACGAACAATACATAGTGGATCCATGCCAAAAGAATTTTTTTCAGAAGTGTAAACATGCACTTTGATGAGTGCAAGAACAAGGTCTTCATCGAAATTCTGACATGGTAGTTTAATATTGCACAGCTCGGGCAGTGCATCGATGAGTGATACAACTGTTTTTCCTAAGGTCTTCAATACAAACCGACGATAGTACAAGTTTATATCATGCGAATAAATGAACTGATGTCGAGCATAATAAAACACCATCTGATTACCGGTCATTGATGTATATCGTTAACAGATGCAAAGAGACCCACCGATAATGATGATGGACTCTAAGGTATTGAGTACAAACTAGCAAGTGCGAATAGATGTTTTGAAGTCGAAGACTTGTAGAACCAAATAATCAGGGCTCATTGATGTATACCCATTGTCATTTGCGAGGAAACCTACCACTGATGACTGCAAGATCCAAGGTACTCCTAGGTTTCTAGATCCATTTCCTAGATGATGATTTGGTGTCGATAGGAATAGATCCATCGGAAGGAGGTCATTAATGCATCCCACATCAACCGATACGAAACAAAGATCAATAGTCTGATATAGTTTGGTAGAACTGCGAGATCCAACATTGTATACTGACACAAGGAAGGCCAACATGATTGGTTAGGAATATTTGAGGAATGGTTTATAGGCATCTTGTAACAAAAAGTGACTGCAAAGGAAAATACGCATCATAAGCAATAAGCAACGAAGCAGTTGGAACGGATGTTCAATTTGATATTTTAACACATGCTTATGTAAAATGACAAAAAATTGGGAGCCCATCAGGATATGGTAAGAAATGTATGAAAGAGAAATATGTGGTCTCAAACTCCAAGTCATGATGGGACTAATAGGGCTCCCGGGCCTATGAGAATAAATCAGCATGGGCACCAAAATGGCAATGGGGTGCTGACTAGGGTGTCACATGTTCGGTAGGCTTTTCTGTTAGAATGGTGGAAAATATATATATGAAGGGCTGATCCACCAATTTCCAACAGGTTTGACCCTATGGCAAGTTTGGGTTGCAAAAGGTTCAAATGCATCTTCACAAAGGGATAGCTTAAACCTATATGCAAGATTCCAAATATAGCCAAAACCTATATGCAATATTCCAAATATACATGCAAATCATGCTCCTATACTTGGGTATATTTACACCAATTATGCTCCTGTGGCCCCACAAAAGATGTCCTTAGGTGGTTGCAATGAAATGTTTACAACTTCAGTGATATCTTCATCTCATGATAAAATGTATTCCAAGAAGTCATGTGAGCTGGGAGATCTCACAGCTCAAATGGGCCAAGAAACCGAATCATATTCCTCCATCAAGGGAATATTTTGATCCGAATCTGCCGAAGCTATTTGAGTAGCTTGGTTTGAAAATTCTACGGCAGATAGGGGTGATCCAAATGCTTGCCAACATTTAAATGACATTACACAAGTTGAGGTCCCTTCATCTACCATGGTTACAAATTTTTTCTTACCATGAGTCATTAATTGAATATGAAAATCAAATTTCGAAAGGATCCTACATATTGAATGGTTTATGTCTGATGTGATCAAAGTCGCATAGGATGGATCAACAACGCCAATTGTAAACAATATTTCCTTTCTTTGCGCAGGACGACATTGCAATACCTCCAAGGCCGACATGGCACATGGTACTTGAGCTAGGTCCTCAAGAACATTACCGTTCTGAGCAGCTGGCATGTTAGGATTATGCATTATTCTACGTAGAACTCCTTTGGGGGGGTGTGGTACTAATTCTATGGCTGGTTTCTCAATGTAGAGAGAACCACTTGGTTGTGATACTGATTGATCCGATGTACTAGGAGGGACATAATAAGAATCAAGTCTTGTTTGAATGTTCACCTCATGATCACACATGAAGACATTGGCATTGGAATAATTGCCCCCTTGCGGGGGGGTTGGATGGTTTCCCCCTGGTGGGGGTAATGGTGTCAAAATAGTGGGTTTTTGTTGCCCACCACATTGAAGTGTGTTTGGTGCATCTCTTTTCCCAGAGTTAGCATTTTGCTTACTCTTGTATTTCTTCTTCTTTTCCCTAAGGTATTTGGATGAGACTATAAGGATTTCAGAATTCTGGGAAGGATTAGCACTTTTCTTACCCTTATACTTCTTCTTCTTTCCTATAAGGTCTATGGATGAGATTATAAGGATGTCAGAAGTGTTGGAAGGATTAGCAGGTTGTTGCACTGCCTGGCTAGCTGCAGGTTGCGAATTTTGAATATAAACTTGTCCCAAATGTTAGGTAATTTGTTCAAGTTGGTTGATAGAATCCATCATACCATTGGCATGAGGTCCATGTGGTGGCCTAGCTGGATCAAATGCAAGTATTGCAGTTTGGTTCCAAAAATATTGGTTACTTCCTAGAACTTGATCAATCCATTGTAGAATGGGGTTAATGGTTGGATTTCCCCCTTGCGGGGTTAGGCCCCAAAATGATTGGTTACTTTCTAGAACCTGAACACTCCTTTGATGTGGTCCTTGGGTGTGACACAAATTCAAAGGTGGGTTTCCCCTTTGCGAAGACTGACCCCAAGAAGATTGGGTACTTCCTGGAACATGACCAATGGCTGGATTGCCTCCTTGCGGAGGTGGGGCCCAAGAATATTGGTTACTTCCTAGATCCCAACCATACCATGGCGGTTGAACTTGGGATTGAAAATCATTCCAAGGTTGGTTGCCTCCTTTCGGAGGTTACATCCAAAAAGATTGGTTACTTCTTGAATGTTGTCCATTCCATGGTGGAACAAGATGGATGGATGGATTATCCCCTTGGGGAGGTAGGCCCCAAAAAGATTGGTTACTTTCCAGAATCTGACCAAACCATTGATTGTTTCCTTGGTTTAGATAAGCGTTCCAAGGTTGATTTCCTCCTTGTGGAGGTGGGCCCAAAGAAGATTGGATACTCCCTGAAATCTCCCCACACCATTGCGGAATGGGGTTGATAGGTGGATTTCCCCTAGGCATTGTGCTAGGATAAGTCGGAGGATAAACCCCCAGGGTGTTTCCACTAATCTGAGGAGCACAACCCCAATTGGCATAGATGTTCCATGGTTCATTGCTTCCGCCAAGAATATTACCATTCCATGGTGAAAGGTTGCTCCCGGAAGTAGAATTTGGACAAGTGTTAGGTATACCAAGAGGATTTTGGTTTACTCCTTGTGTGTTTTGACCTTGATTAGCTGAACCATATGGAAAACTAATGTTTGGTAAGGCACACCCTTCGGTAGGGATTCTTGCAGACGAAGTGGATGTACTTCCGTGATTAGAACCCGAAACTGTACCAACTGGCACTGAAGTGCTGGTTGAACTTGTGCTACTAATATGTATACTAACTGTTGGGATTGATGTAGAGGCCGAATTGGAAGTATTTCTACCTCCAACAACTATTTGATGTTGCGAAGATGTAGTCCCTTATGCTCCTAATGAAGCCATAGGGTTACTTACTGAATTTTTCATGTCATTCAAACTTTCAAAAAGAGGTTTGATATCTCCCAATGACTCACAGATAGTAAGTATAACTGGTTTTGAAAGACTCATCAAAGGAGGAATTACATGAGCATTTGTGTGATTTTTCAATGTTTCAATTTCAACTAGAGTAAGATCATCAACTATGTTTGTATTTAGTTCGTGATGTGATGATGAATTCTCAGTGTTTATTTGATGTTTTTCTTCTCGAGTAATATTAATTGAGTTTAAAATCAGTTCTGTTTCCAAGTCACTAGGTTGTGTTTTTTGTATCTGTCTCTGCAATGTAGTAGGGCCTTCAATTTCTGGTGACTCACCTCGCTGTCGCCGTGACTGGTGGATCGAGAGAGTAGCCACTTCTAAGAATTTGATAAAAGGATGTGTTTAAAATGATATTCTTAATGAAAAAATAGAATCAAACAATCCTAAGGTAATCTAGACTCATAAAAAATAAAAAAGTGTCAAAACAGTAAAAAGTCCTATAGATCCAAGCAAGCACACTAATTTTCCAAAGAACCGAAGTTCAATGAAAAGATGGATTGGAGGGCCTTTCGAAACTAGTAGCTGTTAAAGGATATGAGGCCTCAAAAAATTACTAACAACAAAGGTATGAGAAACAATTACAATAAACTTTAATCACCAGGGGTGCAAGTGTTGGTTCCTGACCAATCACCCTCTCAAGGAGTAAAAGTTTCAAATTCTGTCTCAGGTAATTCAAGTGTCCCCCTCTCACAATAGCCTATGTGATATCCTAGGAATATAAAATAAGGTTACCACTTCACAATCGACAGTCGGGCGGAACAATTGTAAGTCGAGGACAAATCTCATAACCAGGTATTCTAGAAAAGTAATGTCACCTCGAGGACTTTTCACTTCACATAGAATTTCGTGATGAGCTCATGTTCCACTAAACAAGAAAGAAGGGGGAACCACCCTTACTTATCCAGATTGACCTTGTGCTTAACGCATGTGTTATAAACGCTTTCCCGACAAGCATTTTTTGCCACTAATGGATTTAAATTCTCAGTAATCAATGCTAGTTTCAAAAGTTTTGCATCCCAGGAGTGTTAAATTTCCAAACCTAATCCAAGGCACTAACCTAACCTTGTTGGTGATATGAGAAATCAATTCTTGGTTAGTTTTAGATTAAGTGCCAATTTTTAAGGGTAGTTTGCTTAGTTTCAGGAGTGGAAATGAAACTGGTGGTGTGTTGACTCGAAAAATATGAACCACACAATGCAATATGCTCACTATGCTACATTTCAATTCAATGAATGTTCTAAACTAATGAAAGGTTAGAGGTTCATGTGTATCTTTCAAACATGCGAAATGTGTTGGTATATTTTGGTTTTTATATGAACAGTTCTTCTGAAATATGGATAATGACTGATTTTCAAAAATCAATGTAAACCAAACAAATATCTCAAGTGAAAATGAATCTAATTCTATTACACGAGGGATATCTATTTCTCAGTTCCAGGGCCACCCGAAAGTGCAAGCAAAGAAAATACACAGAGCCCTTTGAAATGCTTATGAATTAAATTCTAGACTATTACACTTGAGATCTACTTTCTCTTTTGCAGGGCCACTCGAAAGTGCAAACAAAGAGGATACGGTAGCTCGAGAACTGTATGCGAAAATTGAAATCTACTCTATTACACTTGAGATCCACTTTCTCGTTCACAAGATCGCACGAAGTCCCAAGTGAAGAGGATACGGTGGCTTGAAAGAACAATGCTTGAAAAATAAAATCCTATACTATTACACTTGAGATCCACTTTCTCATTTGAAAGGCCACCCGAAAGTGAAATCAAAGAGGATACGGTGGATCAGACACAACTTATCACAAGAAAATTGAGATATGACACTACAATCTTCTCTAATTGTGCATAAACATAATGAAAATACTATAAATACAAAACAAAATTGAACTAATTAAAGTTTGTATTCAGTTTTGGAGGGAAATTGTTTTCAAAATGTCTCAAAGTGTAATGTTCAATTATTTGTTTTTCAATGCAAATATATATTTGAAATGTGTTTAAATGATATTTTCAAATGTTATAACTGATATTTGGTGTCATGTTTCAAATAAGCAAGTTCATGAGATTCAACAGTTAAAGGGTGTTAAGGTTCTTCAAACAAATCTTGATATTTTCAATTTTTGTGATTTGCAAACTCTTAAATGAATCATTTTTTTTAGATATCAGTCCTAATATTATGCAATCAGATATCCAATAGCAACATATAACTTGAAGCAAATGAATCTACCACAAATTTAAGAAAATTTTGAAATAAATGTCAATTTGGGCCATTTTTGGTAAGAAATTCAAAATCTAAGGAGCTCAAACCCTCCCAAATTTTCCTTAACTAGTGGTAAATTGATCCTAAGAAGTTTTAAAATCTTTTTGAAGGTCTTCAAGTACAAAAAGAAAGCCTCAAAGCTGCCATAAAACAGTGAAAATTCAAAACTAGGTGTCTTTTCAAGGTTTTTCTTCATGTTTTTGTTTTTTAATTTTTGTTATTTGCAAATTATGAAAGGAGTCAAAATTATTTCAAAGATCAGTCCCAATCCAATACAATCAGGGACCTAACATCAAAATATGGCTTTAATCAAGTGGATCTAAGACGAATTTAAAGGAAATTTGGAAAGAAATGACAATTTGGGCTTTTTTTAGTGGTTTTGGGAGGGAAATTGCCAATCTAAATATATTAACCCAAAATCTTCCAAATTTTTTCGAAGTTAGTGATAAAATGATTTCAAAAGATTTATAATTCTTAATCATTTCTGCAAATGCAAAAATATAGGCACAAAACAACCCCAAAACAAAGAGATCTCAAAACTAGTTCATAATTCATGCAAATCTAAAACAAGGAGGATTTTAAGCTTACAAAAGTTTGAAAATCTCCCAAATATTTGTCTAAGGAGAATCAAAATGAGGTCTAAACTCTGATATCAGGGATTCATAAGCCCATACAAAAAGAAAATATCAGCAAAACAAAGGAAAGAGGGAAGAATTGGGCACAAATATCAAGAAAAACCTTCAATGCACTCTCTAGCAAATGAGGGTGAGATCTAGCTTCATATTTGAAGTTTTTGAGAGTGTAGGAGTGGATATAGGCCGGTTTTGAGCCTATAAACCTGAGGGATAGGTTATTTAAGGGATCTTAAGGCATTCTTAGAATAGATCTGAAATTTTAGAACACCAAAAATGAAGAAATTTTCAAGAAAAACCCTTCAATGCACTCTCTATCAAAGGAGGCTGAAATCTAGCTTCATCTTTGAAGTTTTTGGGAGTGTAGGAGTGGATCTAGGTCGGTTTTGAGCCTATAAACCTGTAGCATAGGTTACTTAAAGGATATTAAGGCAAATATAGAGTAGATATGAAAGGTTAGAACACCAAAAATGAAGAAATTTGCAAGAAAAATAAGAAATTTTCAAGAAAAATCAACTACTAAGGTCGCCAATCTGATAATAGCTTTTAAGGTAGTGTTAGATCTAATTTAAACATGTTATATTACTATGAAATGGCGAGTTCCAGTTTCAGATATACACAATCATTTATAATCCCCTAACATATTTAAAATCATGAATTAGAATTAGAGAATTGAATAGTTTCATATTAAGCTAAAGAAGAAGATACATACTTGCAATCTAACTCGATGTGCATCCATTCTCCTTTGCCATGAGATATCCTTTATCCACCCTTGCCTTTGATGAAGATGATATTTATACTCCTTCAAATCTCCCCAGCATGCCTTTGCTCTTCCTTTGCCTCTTATTACCATGCCCCAAATGCCTTTGTTTTATAGCATTGGGAAATGGGATCTCAAGTTTCTCTTTTCAATGTGGGATAATCGCTTTTCACGATTTTTGATTATTTTCTCTCAAAAACCCACTTTCCATAGTTTTTTTAGGCTTTTTTAACAACTTTAGCATATTTAAGTACAATTAATGCACTTTTGTGCATTTCTTCTCACTATTTGAATGGTGGAGCTTAGATTTGAGCTTTCAATTGAGCAGTTCAATCACTGAACCTTGTCTCTTTAGCTCATTCTTTCTTCACTCAATCCTTACAGTTATGGAAGTAGTGATTAGATCAGAGAGGATTGTTCTCTTCTGTACTTGTCTTTTGTATTCATGTTGCGGGTGCATAGTAAAAATATGCTTCTTCCTTCACTTTGTTAAGGGTGTTAATTTGATTGTTAACAATTAGGAAGAACATGTCCCCTAATGTTAGGTGAGCCGAACAATCAGTTTGCTTACACAAATAATTCACCAAAATACTTGATAAATTAAGTATGCCATGAATAATAGATAATATTGAATATTTGAATAGATAAGAGATGATTATTACATAGGTTTGGCCGCCTTTAAATATGGCCAGACCCTTAAGATGAGGAGACACGTCCCCTTGTTTAATATATAACTAATGTTTATTTAAACATCCTAATTTAATTATTATCTAATTGTATCCTAATTTATATTCATAACATTGCCTCTCTCTTAGAAAGGCTTTGTTTTCAAAGCCTTATAATGTTTCTGCATCGTTTTCTGTGGTGTCGTAGCTGACGAAACATGTCGATACGAACTGGTAAGAGTCGAGCGTAACTTCTGATACGTGGATGGATCAATACATCCCAAATTGATTTTTTGTGGACTGTTGGGATTCCATACTGATGTGTCGTCAGCAACTTTGGTCATATTAGTACCATTATGTTTCGACAGTTCCCACTTTTTAGAATATCGGTTTTTATGGTTGGGGTGTTGATAGGGAATTTTCACAATGTCATTTTCTTTATGAGTATCGCCTTTTGATTTGCAATTTTCTGTTATCTTCAGGCTTCTTAAGTTGTTCCTTGAGATCTTCGTTATGACTTCTGATACAACTCTTTTCTTCCTGCTTGTTTAGAAGTTTTCCTTCAATGTCTTCAGTAGAGTGTTTTGCTTTCCGACTATTTTTCAACTTCTTAATTTTTGTGTCTAACGTCTTATTATGTTTCTTTAATCTGAATATTTCTTCGGAATTGTTGGATAATGCTTTATTACATTTTGCGATCTCCAACTTGTATGCCTTTTTTGAGTCATCATTTCGTTGTTGAAGAAATTTTATCTGTTGTCGGCACTGGTCGACCTCTAATTCTTGATCCTCTAATTTCTTTCGTATCTGCGTTGGTTCTTCATCCTTGTTGCTAACTATTTTGTTCAAGCATGTTATTTCTAATTTATAATCGTTTAGTTCTTTCTTTATCTCCTGATTTTTTAATTTATGATTGAAATCAGTTTCTTTTTTTAATTCCTCAATTTGCATAGACAATTTTTCTGTATGGTTTTTTTGGTCTGAGATTTTTTGTTCCTTGAACCATTCTTGTGTCGCATGTAATTTAATCATTATTTCCAATTTTGTATTCATGTATCGTAATTCTTCATTGTCTCTTCGATAACGCTTTAAATTGGCTTCTAATTTCTCTATTTGTAGTCACAAACTTGCTTCCATGGTCTCTGACTTCTTCGATGCTAGATGGTCTTTCTTTTGACTATAGATGGTCTTCGACTTGTTTGATGAGTCTTCCTTTGATTTGACTTTTTATATGTGTCTTCCCTTGATTTGACTTTTTTGATGAATCTTCCCTTTTTCGATGATAGTTGATCTTTATTTTTTTTGTCTTCTTCTTCTTCGACAATGGGGAGACACAAACAGTGTAATAATCTTTGATGTGTTTCTTGTTGGTAAAAAAATCCTCTTTTCACTTCTTTTTTCCTTCTTTTTAATAATAATAATAATTAACAATTTAAATATATATATATAAATGAGAAAACATAGGTTAGCAACTTATAATAATAATAATTACTTCAAATAATAATATTATTATAATTCTTTTGTTTAGATACGAATTATAGTTCTAAATAATAATAGTATGTATTATTATAAATACTACTATTATTATAAGTTTTTTTTGAATTTAAAAACTAGGGTTTTAAAATTGGTTGGCTTCCACGAATGGAAGAGAAACACGATGGATGATGGCGTAGGAGGGTGTGTTGACATGATGAAGAAGGGCCAGTGGCTGGGAAGGAAGGGAGCATGGGAAGGAGGCGCGGGAAGGAGGAGAGGGCACAAGAGTAGGGGAAATGAGTAGGGTTCACAGTTGGGGAGAGTGGAAGAGGAGGAGCTGTGCGAAGGCTGGCAGATGGTGAGAGAGGGAGGATAGCATGGACGGGAGGATGGAGGGCGCAACAGGTGGAGGCGAAGAATGCAGTAGTAGCGGGGAGAACACAGAATGCAGGTGGTTGGCGGGGAGAACGCAAGCGAGACAGACAGAAGGAGGAGGATGGAGTACGCAAAAATGTGGAGTGAGCAGCTAGGCCACGAAGCAATGCGATGGGTGAGCGAGCAACGAGAAACAAAGCAGAAGGAAGGGGGCAACGTTGGAGGGAAGGCGTGGGCGATGGAGCGTAGGGGATAGTGCGTAGGTGAAGAGGAGAGGAGAATGGAGTGTGGGTGCTATGGAGGAGGAGGGGATATGCGCAATGGAGAAGGTGGCGGTGCAGGTGTGATGGAGGCGCGTGGTGTCAAGGAGAATGGGAGTGTAGGCGGAGAGGTGTAGAGAGAGGTGTGCAAAGATGGTGTTCTGTGTGATGAAAGGGATGAGAAGTGTGGGAAGTTTATGAGAGATGGAATGTGGAGTACAACAGACGTGGAAATGGATGAATTGGTGAGGAAGTATCCAATGGCCAGGTTATGGTAAAAAACCACAGTCTTCAAGAAACTTGAAAAACCACAGTCTTCAAGAAACTTGATAATTTATCCAGGAGCCAGGAGGATCAACGCTCTGACACCAAATGAGCCGAACAATAAGTTCGCTCACACAAATAATTCACCAAAATACTTGATAAATTAAGTATGCCATGAATAATAAATAATATTGAATATTTGAATATATAAGAGATGATTATTACATAGGTTTGGCAGCCTGGACCCTTAAGATGAGGAGACAGGTCCCCTTGTTTAATATATAACTAATGTTTATTTAAACATTCTAATTTAATTATTATCTAATTGTATCCTAATTTATATTCATAACATTAGGATTTATAAGAAAGACCCCTACAATGCAATAGTTTAATGAAATGACCAAAATATATCCAAATGACTTGTATTCATGGGCTTGGCAGTAGTGTCGTAGACTATGCACTATGCCATTTCTGATATCCCTTTATACAACAAAATGATAAATTTAGACATTTAAACGAGCATGAACTAGACTCAGATTATAGACCTTTAATTGTAACCCTCAATTTTGTAATGCATAGCCATCCCATAGAAGAGAATTCTCATGGACATAAACATTTAATCTTCGATAGAAATAAAGGTGATCTTTTTTTAAATCATTTAAAAAATTACTTCTTCCCTCTTTCAAGAATGGACAATATAAGAGACCTCTACCACAATTTTACTACGTCACTCTCATATTCCATTCAAGTTCTCCATTGAAGTCTCGAGTAATAATAAAAAAAGAAGAGACAACCCCTAGAATGATAAAGAGTGTAAAAATGCAAAAAGCGAGATCAAGGAAGCCATGGAAGGGTCCCAAAAAATTGACAAGATTAAGAGATACAAAGCCCTAATTAAAATGAAAAAGATGCACTACATAAATAAATTACATGAAAATATTTTACACCTCTCTAAGATTGCTCCTAAGAAATCTTGGAGGCAAATTCAACTAGCAAAACCAATAAAAATAATAGGATTCCTTTAAAGGACTAGAACTCTTATCTTACAAAGCTTTACGAATCCCCAAATGTCATTGATAAAATTCCAAACCTCCTTACAACAAAGTTTTCTCATTAGATGACATAGATTTTGGAGTTAAATGCATAGCAAATGGATAAGCTAAGGACATTGAAGGATACCAAGCAAAAATATTAATATTGGAGGGTCAATCCTCATTCCTCACATCCACAAACTGTTCAATTTAGCAGTCAAGAAAACTCATCCTTGGAATCAAAGCATCATTATTCCTATTTTTAAAAGTGGTGATAAAAATAACCCCTCTAATTATCAGACTAGTATGATTAGCCCTCTCTTAGCAAATCTCTATTGTATTATTTTGGAAAAAAAGATCAGGATATGGCTAGGACGTGCGAGTAAGCGAGCTAAAGGTTAGGTGGGATTTAGGAGACATCACTCAACCACAGACCACCTTGTTACTTTCAGGATCACCGTGGAGGAATGTCGTAATAATAAATCCAATCTCTTCTTCTATTTTGTGGACTTTAGAAAATATTTCGATACAATTCCTCGAAACAACATGTGGAATATATTAGAAGAACTAAAGGTTCCTCTCGAGTCTAGATTTGTTGCGATAACATTGTATGAGAGTGTCATTTCCAAATTTAAGAGCAATGAGGGTTGGTAAAAAGATATTAATTTTAATATTGGAGATTAGCCCTCTCCCTACTCTTTTTGACATTTACATCAATAAGTTAGAAGGTTTTTTAGAAGAAGCAGGTTGTGCTGGAACGACCTTATTTGGAATTGTCTTCATCCTTCTTCTTTACGTTGATGATATTGTTCTTATGACAATATGTCCCTCTGATCTTGATAAGCAATTAATAACTCTCAAGGATTTCTTCTTTAACATGGGTATGACTGTTAACACTGACAAAACAAAAGTTATGATTATCAATTCCAAGAAGGTCACTTATGCTAATTTTTTATATGATAATAACAACTTGGAGGAAGCTTATTCTTACAAATATCTCGTAATTGATATTCATCACAAGCTCAACTGGACTATAGCATTGAGAAAAGGAATAATGGAGGGTGGAAAGCTTATTTTGGTCTTGAAAACAATTGTAACTCAACAAACCTTGTTATGTGGGATAAAAAGAAGCTCCTCTTTGAAACTTTCGTCACCCTTGTTATCTTGTACGATTGTGAAGTTTGGGTTTGCAACATATTTAGAGAATCCCAGAAAAATATTGAGCATATCCAAAAACTTTTTATAACTTACAACCTGAAAATTAAAAGTAATACACCTTATCTTATTATCTTAATAGAAGTAGCTCTTCCCCCATCGAGAGCATCACTAAGACTAGGTACCTAATGTACAAGTGCAAGATAAATAACATGGAGGACTAGAGACTCCCTAAAATTGCTTTAAGTTCTAGTCAAGATCACTTGAGGCTCAAGCGATTTTTTATAAAGACACCAGGGATTGATTAAACCATGGGGGGATTGACAAAAATGCCACTTTGTAAAATATCGATAACATTAAAAATATTATTACATCTAAGTTTAAATAGAAAATGTGCGGCGAAAATGATTTAGAGGCTTAAAGGAAGTTAAGATACTATAAAGAGGTCATTAACCCTAATCTAGAAGATCAAAAGTATCTCTCTATTTTAACTAGCTCGAAGAAGAAAAAAATATAGCCAAAATAAGAACGAACTCTCATGAGCTTCACAGGTGATGGTCCATTCCTAAAACTCTATGGGAGGAAAGGATTTTCCATCTTTGTGATACTAAGAGTGTTGAAGATGAAAGTCACTTTCTCTTAGAGTGTCTTGCATACACCCACATTAAGTCACAGTTTCACAATCTTCTAACTTGTCAAAACTATGGTGACCTCAGTATGCTTCTTTCTAAGCTTTTTGAGCACATGAATAAAATTTTACAACAAACCAAGTAATTTGTTTCCTTCTTAAGGTCCGATAGACCAAAGTTGGTCTCAGTGGATGTTAACCATCATCATATAATTTCAATTTTTTTCATTATATAATTTAGTAATATTAATTTAATTTTAATAATAATTTACTAAATAAACTAAATCTAAATCTAAATTAAATTATTAAATAAACTAAATCTAAATCTAAATTACAAAAAATATAATTAATGAAAATAACTAATTTTACAATTTTTTCATTAAAATAAATTAATTTTAATTTACGAAAACTAAATTTTCACTAATTTACAAAAACTATTTCAAAAAATAAATAAATCTAAATTACGAAAACATATATAATAAAAAAACTAATTTTACAAAATTTTCATTAAAATTAATAAAAAATTAAAGCAATTTCTATCATTGCATAGAATTTTGGGGGTTTTCAATTAATTTTACAAATTTTTCATTAAAAAAAAAAAAACAATTTTAATAAATGCATAGAATTTGTTTTTAGGGGTTTTGAATTGGCTATCTCTCTGTGTGGAAACCATGGTAGCAGGAGGGGTCAGATGGTGGCATAGTTGTTGGTGGAAAGTTGGTCCCTGGTTAAGCTTCACAACCCTCATTTGAGCTCTTGCACACTCCTCCTTCTCGATTTTGTGCAATAACCGCAGTGCAATAACCGACTGTTGTTTTTCCCTTTTTATAACAGTCAAAGGAGCTTGATTGAGCTTTATAACTCGATCGAGCTCCTAATACCAAAACCGCGAAATATTCCCTCGGATTTTCGGTTTCAAATTTTCGCTAGAACAAACCCTCGATCAAGCTATATAGCTCGATCGAGGGTTTGATTAACTCTCAATTGAACTCTTGAGCTCGATTGAGGCTTAATCAAACCCTCGATCGAGAGGTAAAGAATAGCTCAATCGAGCGCTTTGTTAAGCCCTCGATCGAGATTTCAAGAGCTTGATCGAGGGCTTAACATGAGCTCGATTGAGCTCATTTTCTACCATGTCCATGCTCTTTGCTTTCCAAAAAGTGTTAGCCATCCTCATGGAAACACCCATTTATTCATTGCAAAAAGTGTTAGCCATCTTCATGGGAACACCCATTTATTTATTGCATTGCTATATATATATATATATATAAGGAGTGAGTTACTATGTGGATGGCGCAAGGTCAGTACCAACAAGGGGCCTCTTGCTTAACAATAACACATGACACACAATGTTCACATAGACTGGATGTAAACAGGATGCTAGAAGCTGGCTTCTAATACTTCAATCAAATTACAATGTCTGAATACAAAGCAAATGAACTAAACTAGTCGGCCTCATGCTAATACAATATACAAAATAAAATGGTGTGTTCTCTCTGTGTGCGATCTTCTCCCTCTCACGACCTCTGTTGAACGAAAGACTCAATGAGCTATGGATGAACAATTCGTATTCTCCAAATGGAACTAGATTTGTCTCCTCTGTGCCTGTACACTGATCTTCTACTCTGCTCTACTGCTCTTCCCGAGGTCACTCCATCCCCCGAGACACTCTTTCTTTGTCTGTCGAATCCTCTAGATCCTGTAGACTTGCATTTTTCAGCACCCTCTAGCCGTGCTACACAACCTATGGCTGTGGTGACATCTGCCATGATCCCAACCACCTTCATAACTACTCATAACTTCCTTAGCAACCACAAACGGCTACCAAGTACATTGCCTTGACTTCTGCACTTCTATGACTCTGCTACAGTAGTCGGCTGATGTCTTGTCTCAACCATACTGCATTTCATCATCCTTCGAATTTTCCTGCTGGATTCACTTAGCTTCCATGGATTCGCTAGTCTGCCCCTTCCTCCACGCTTGGCTTTCCGCCGCAACCCGTCGGTGTCAAGGTTCGACAACATGTCGACCCTCGATGCCTCCGCTCCATTCCGGTCGTTTGTCGACATCATACTTGTCAACTCTCGACCTCTTTACTCCTGTCGACCGCATATCGACAACTTTTGCTCGACTACTTGGCTTCAAGAACTAGTCTTCATTTCGCACCAATGGTCATTGAAAATCCCCCTGGTCGACTTCTCCTGTCGATCATCTTCGATTGTTTCACCTAGGCCTCGATGCTCCTGCATCAGACTCCCCAGGTGAAAAAGAAATCGAATGCTCCATCAGTCTCCTGTATTCTTCTTCAGAAATCCATGTTGACTCCTGCAACTCATCATCTTTCCATCGGACCAAATATTCTTTCTTTCGCGAACTTTGCGTGCGTTCGACTTCGCATTCCTCTATTCGAAGATTTCCTCCTTGTGTCGATCTGGAATTTGCACCGTCCAGTCGATGTTCGACACTTTCACACTGCTGCTGGTTGAACCTTCCTCAAATTTGTAAAGATCTGAGACATTGAACATAGGTGAAATTCTTAAGTCCTTCGGCAGCTCCAACACATAAGCATTGTCCGAAATGTTCCTCAGAATCTTACACGGTCCAATCTTCTTCAGCTTCAGTTTGTTATATGTTCCTGTCGGAAATCTCTCTTTCCGCAAATGTGCATAGACTAAGTCTCTTTCACTGAACGACTGTATCCTCTTCTTCCTATCGGCTCTCAACTTGTATGTCACGTTGCTCTTTCCAATGTGCTTTCGCACATCTTCATGCACTTCCTTCATATGCTCTGCGAATGGTTATGCATCCATGCTTTTCCTGATTTCCGTCGGTAACTCGACCAAATCCACTACTCCATGTGGTATTCATCCTTGAACAATCTGGAATGGGCTCAAACCTGTCGATCGATTCACAAAATTTTTGTACGTGAACCCTGCTTGTGCCAACACATTCTCCCACTGCTTGGGTCTGTCGGCCGTAAAACATCTCAGAAGGTTTCCCAAACTTCTGTTCAGCACCTCGGTTTGTCCATTTGTCTGCGGATGATATGCAGAGCTAAACTGTAACTTTGTGTCCAGTTTCTTCCATAGGGTTCTCCAGAAATGTCCCATAAACTTGGCATCTCTGTTCGATGTGATACTCTTCGATAACCCATGCAATCTAACTATCTCCTTGAATAATAGTACAACAATGCTTGTGGCGTCACTCGTCTTCTGACACAGAATAAAGTGTGCCATCTTCGAAAATTAGTGGACTACAACAAAGATTGAGTCGTTACCTTGCATCGTCTTCGACAATCCTAGCACAAAATCCATGCTTAGGTGCTCCCATGGGGTATTCGGCACCGGTAATGGTGTATACGACCCCGTATTCTGACTCCTTCCCTTTTCCAAATAGAAAACTCGACATTGTCGTACCCACTTTTCGACATCTCGTACCCACTTTCCGACATCTGTCGTCATACTTGTCCAATTATACTTTTCTTCGACCAATGCCTTGGTCTTGTTGATGCTAAAATGACTTGCTAATCCACCACTATGCAGCTCTCGGATTAGGTTCTCTCTTATGGATCCTTTGGGAATACACAACTGTTGTCCGTTGAATAGGTATCCCTCTTGGATAAAATAATCCAAGTATGGAGATCTATTGACACTCCATGGTTCGCTACTCGCCTTCCATGCTTTCGCAAAATCCCCATCTATCACATACTCTGCCTTCACCGACTCTATTCTCGTTTCTTGAACTGTCGTCGTGTTCAACAATGCAACTCTTTGACTCAGCGCGTCGACAAACTTGTTCGACTTTCTCGACTTATGTCGCAACATGAAGGTATATCCCTGCAGGAAATCGACCCACTTCATGTGCCACTGATTCAACTTTGACTGAGTGTTCAAGTACCTTAGTTCTTGGTGATCTATGTATAACACAAATTCCTTAGTCAACAAATAATGCCTTCACTTCTTCAATGCTTGGACAATAACATAGAACTCTTGGTCGTAGACCGAATATTTCCGCCTCGCATCATCCAACTTCTCTCCGAAGAATGCAATTGGTCGGCCCTCTTGGCTCAACACTACTCCAATTTCCATTCCACTCACGTCGTAATCAACTTGGAAAACTTTGTCGAGATATGGGAGCGCTAACACTGGGCCCTCTGTCACTTTCTGCTTCAACTTGTAGAAATATTTCTGGGCAACTTCTGTCCACTTAAACTCCCCTTTCTTCATGCACTCTGTCAAAGGTGCACATATCCGACTGAACCCTCTGATGAAATTACTCTAGAAACTAGCAAGTCCATGGAAACTTCGCATTCCTGTTGCACTTGTCGGTTCTGGCCACTCCAATATATCCTTCCCCTTCTCTGGGTCTATCACTAACCCTTTACCCGATTTTACAAATCCCAAGTACACCATCTCTTCCTTCATGAAGAAACATTTTTGCAGGTTCACCATCAACTTCTCCTCCTACAGCTTTCGCAACACTTGTCGAATATGCTCCAAATGTTCGACCTTGGTTCAACCAAATATCAAGATGTCGTCGAGGTATACTACAATGAACTTTCCCAAGAATGGTTTCAGTACTTCATTCATCAACCACATGAATTACTGGGTCCAATAGTCAATCCGAATGGAATGACTAACCACTCATACAGTCCTTCCTTTGTCTTAAAGTCTGTTTTCCATTCATCTCCTTCTATAACCCGAATTTGGTGATAACCACTCTTTAGGTCCATCTTTGTGAAGTATCTCGCTCCACTCAAGCAATCCATCATGGGAAATAGAAATCTGTACTTGATCGTGATCTTGTTTATGGCTCTGTAGTCTGTACACATCCTCCATTCTCCACCCTTCTTTGGTGCTAGTACAACTGGTACCGCACACGGGCTTAGATTTTCTCTGATCAATCCTTTGTCCAACATCTCCTGGACTTGTCGATTGAGTTCCTGACCCTCTGCTGGATTCATTCTATGAGGTGCCTTGTTTGGAAAACTCGATCCTAAAATCAAGTTGATCTGATGGGATATGCTTCTCGTCGGTGGAAATCCCATTGGTGCTTTGTCAACTACTATGCTCCTGAACTCATCAAGCATCTCTTCGACTTCGACCAGAATTCTCTCCATTGTCGACCTCTCGACACATGGTCCCTTCAGAATGATGGAGAAACATCCCGATTGCTTCTCCTCCTCTGTGAGGAATTCCTTGGCTGAGCACATCAACACTCGCATCTCCCAATAGTTTCTCTCTCCTTGCTTGCAGTCGGCTTGGTCCTCCTACTTCGGCTTCAGAGTCCTCTGCGTGCCATTTTTCCACACTGTGACTGTGTTGGATCAACCATCATAGATCATCTTCCAACCATACTACCATGGTCTCCCTAACAACATATGACATGCGTCCATTGGGATTCCGTAGCACAGTACACTATCTTCAAGCTTCCCGACCTTAAAGTTTATCATGAACTGTTTGGTTACCTTGAAATGATGTCCTTTTTGCAACCAAGATATCTTGTATGGGTGTGGGTGTTCTCGACATCTCAAACCCAAGTTGTCGATGACCTCCGTTGACATAAGATTCTCCATACTACCACAATCGACTATGGTCTTGCAATACCACTCACCAATCAACACTCTGGTTCGAAATATAGCCTTTCACTGTGCCAGCTCCTTCTCTTCGCGTCAGTCATCCTGAACCAACGTTCTTTTGGCTGTCATGGTTCAACCTTTTCTTTTCCCATCCTCACTGCTGTCGGATGTCGAATCCTCCCTCTTGTCGACTTGCTCATCTCTTCGACATATGGGTTTGGACTCCTCTACAACGTGTAGGTTCTCTAGGCATTCATATGCCTTACGTCCGACTCCTCGACACTTATAACAGACTACCGCTGGTCTGTCAGCTCCTTTTCTGTCGGTTGGACCACTTCGACTGGACACATCTCGACTGTGGGTCTCTCGACCATCTCGTTGGTTTTCTTGCGCTTTATCCTTAGTCGATGTCCTTTCCACACGTCGGTTATCTTTGAAGTCTTCTCTCCTGGTTCCGCTACTTTGTCCTTTCACGGAAACAGTCTTCGCACCTCGACCAATCATCCTACTTCTGGTCGATGTGGCTTTCCTCAATAGTTTATCTTCTTCCTTCATAGCTAACTGGTAGGCTTCACCGACCACTCTGAACCTCAACAAGCTCAACTCATCCTGTATAGCATACTTCAAGCCGTTCACATTTTTCGTGACAGCTTCTTCTCCTTCGTCGGTTTGTCCCGACTGAATCAACAGTTTATAAAACTCTTCCATGTACTCCTTCATGGTCATCTCTTTCTATTGAAAGTTTTGCAACTTTTGGAACAAGGAAATCACATAGTCACCTGGCAAGAATTTCCCCTTCAGCTTGGCGACCATCCTATCCCAAGACTTGATCTTTTCCTTGCCTTTCTTGACTCTGTCATCCTGCACATTGTCCCACCACAATGAGGCATGACCCTTTAACCTCATACATGCAGTTTTAACTCGTTTAGGATCCTCAATCTGCTTTATGTCAAAGTATTTCTCCATTTCTCTGAACTAGTCTATAAAGTCTTCTGGATCTAGACTTCCTGAGTAGGTACGTACATCCATCTTTGTCCGACTTCTCATCTCCATCAGAATCTTGATGAACTTACATTCTGGTTCCTCGACTGCCTCTCCCCATGCTTCCACTTCTTCGACTTCCTCATCGCTGCGGTCTAATGCATTAGGAATGCATCCATGCATTTGGCTTTCCTTGATCGCCGCGACTTCACTAGTCAAACTTTGCATGCACTCGTCGAACATTTCACGATCAACTATGAATATAGTGGCATGCGCTCTTCGTCCTCGGACATTAACGTCTTTGTGAGCCATTTTCAACCACAGCTGAAACTCCCACTCGTCCAATCGCAACCGGACTTTACAACTTGTGCACAACTCTACCCAACCGCAGCTGGAGCTGTATACGCACTCAAATGGACTTTTCAACTCCGGGCTCTGATACCAACTGGCGCAAGGTCAGTCCCGATAAGGGGCCTCTTGCTTAACAATAACACATGACACTCAATTTTCACATAGACTAGATGTAAACAGGATGCCAGAAGCTGGCTTCTATTACTTCAATCAAATTGCAATGTCTGAATACAAAGCAAATGAGCTAAACTAGTGGCCTCAACCTGATACAATATACAAAAGTAAAATGGTGTGTTCTCTCTATGTGCGATCTTCTCCCTCTCACGACCTCTACTGAACGAAAGACTTAGTGAGATATGGATGAACGAGCTGTCTTCCCCAACTGGAATTGGAACTGTCTTCCTCTGTGCCTGCGCACTAATGAGTCTACTCTTCTCTGCTGCTCTTCCCGAGGTCACTCCGTCCCCCGAGACACTCTTCCTCTGTCTGTCGAATCCTCCAGATCCTGCAGACCTGCAGTTGTCAGCGCCCTCTGGCCGTGCTGCACAACCTCTGCCTATGGTGACATCTGTCATGATCCCTACCACTTTCATAACTGCTCATAACTTCCTTAGCAACCATGAACGACTACCAAGTACGTTTCCTTGACTTCTGCACTTCTCAGACTCTGCTACAGTAGTTGACTCATGTCTTGTCTCGACCATACTGCATTTCGTCATCCTTCGACTTTTCCTGCCAGCTTCACTTAGCTTCCACGGCTCACCAGTTTGCCCCTTCCAACACGCTTGGATTTCTGCTGCAACCCGTCGGTGTCGCGGTTCGACAACATGTCGACCCTCGAAGCCTCTGCTCCATTCCCGTCGTCTGTCAACATCAGACTTGTCGACTCTTGACCTCTTTACTCCCATCGACCGCATATCGAGTGCTTTTGCTCGACTACTTGTCTTCGACAACCAGTCTTCTTTTCGCACCAGTGGTCATTGGAAATCCCCCTGGTCGAATTCTCTTGTTGATCATCTTCGACTGTTTCACCTAGGTCCCGATGCTCCTGCATCAGTGGAAAAACTCAACCTTTTCGGGAATCCTTTTGGTAAGATAAAGTTCCATGGTCAAGGTTTCAATCAATTCAATTAACTATAATTTTCAATGAAATTCCTATTGGATTTTGCGAGGATTTTCCATTTGAAAAACATATTAAAGTTCCATGGTCAAAGTTCTAATTAATTAGATTTAACTATAATTTCCAATGAAATTCTTATTATATTTTAAGAGGAATTTCCATAAAAAAAAAATATAGTTTGATCACTTATTAACCTAAAGTGTTTTAAAAGAAGATATTATTTAGTTGCAGTGATTTCAACAATGATATAATGCAAAATTATTTGATGCACTGATCTAAGAAAATATACATTCCAAATTTATTCCCTGCATTGCTTTCCTCACGAAGAAAGTACAAAGCATCAAGTGAAGCGCTTCAACATTTACAATGCAAAACAATATTAAAGTACAAGTTGAAATGTTGTGGAAGATGTTGTCTATTATAAGGGAAGATCTCTTTGCTTTGTTGAATGTGATTTCATCTTATTTTATTAGTATCTACAAATTAAAATCATTATATTTCATGTTTTGTTATTTTGATGTTAATATATATGTCACACATTCATTACAATAGTGATCTCAACCTAAGCTACAAGCATTTAATTTTATAAATACGAAGATAAATGTGAAGGCCAATTACATTACATATATGAATTGAATGAAAACAAAGATAATGCAATAGAATGCAAATATAACACTGGTGAAACACAATGCACAAAAATATGATAATATAATATGAATAAAGGAAATAAAATGCAAACATATATTAACTCCAAATCTAAGATCAAAAGGAATCATATCTCTCTAGGTTTAAACATTTTCTCAGGCTTTTTGCACTCTATTTTTTTTCATTTCTAAGAATTTGATTTCTTTAAACTCCTCATAGTTCCAAGATTAAGATAGATCTAGAGTAGTTGTATTTAATTTTAAATTGATAAAACTCATATTTAAATCTTGTCATACTAGTTCCATAATCTTTAGTATTTTTAAAAATTAGTATAGATCCATCTTAACTCTGGATCCATCTTAACTCCGGATCCATCGATGGCCAAGAGGGATCAAATCCTTTGAGGTCTAAATTTTTTCTCAAATTTTGCACTTAAGTTTGCACTTTAAGGGATTTAATCCCTCTTGGCGATCGATCTATATTGGTTTAATATATAAATCTCTAGTATGTGCTCAAGTCTCTAAGATGTAAATCATGGTTTAATGATGACTCAACTTCCATATTAAGCTTCCCAGTTTCATTAATTATTTTAGATTTAATTAATTTGAATATATCTCTTTGGTTTCGAAGTTTAAGTTAGGGCCTACATTGTAAAATTTGTATTTACTTACTTAATATTTTATTATTTTATTAAAGTGCCATTTGTAAATTCACTTTTATGTTTTAGGCTAAGGCTCATAAATAAACATGTCAACTCCATGTTGAGCACGGAACACACTTGGCCCTCATATTGGAATGAGGTTTTTTTTAAGACACATGAGTTTGTGGACAATATAAATGAGGGTATCTTTGTTAAATATTGTATTATAATAACATTGATAATGACGTTTATATGTTATGTTAAATGGGTTTAATGTAGGTAGTTGAGAGAAATGAATGTAATTAGGTCTTGAATATGAAATACTAAATTATCAAATATAAGAGATTTTTTTTATTAAATTAAAAATATGTACATAAGTGAGGATACTGATCCTCTCACATGTTCCATTCTTACATATTTACTACACTATGGTGGTAACTCAAGCCTTTTACATACTGTTTTTTCACAGCAAAGTGATGAAGGTTGTAGTCTATGTATATCTCATCTTTATTGATCAAAGTTTCACTGCAATTCCCATATCATACATTTCTGATTCTATTCACTAAAGATCCATATCATACACTTGCAGTGACTCTGTAATATTTACTCAACTTGTGTCAAAGTTCCGCTCAGCTTCCTTGCAAGAGGTGAAGAGACAGAAGGAGGTTCAGATATCCTTTTCCACATATGAAAACTGAGCAGAATGATCTTAATTATGATCAGCATCCCAAACAGTCGTGGATGGGCAGATATATATGACACTGCTTCTCTTAACTCGTCAACCTTTACATAGTGAGAAAAGAAATAATAAGATAACAGACATAAGAAAGCTGTTGACTTTCTCATTTTAAAAGAGAATAAAATGATCACAGGTATCATCGTAATCCCAAACTGCAGAAGATGGCCAGCTATAATCCACAGGACATCTCTAAATTCGCCTGTTAACTTGCCCATCTTAACATAGAGAGAAATAAGAAAAACAGAAAGTAAACATAACAAAGTGGTTGAGTTTCTCAGTTTAAAATTAAAGAGAACGATCACAATTATTATCATCGTCCCAAACCTCAGAGGATTTGCAGCAATAGAAGGCAGATCTTTTATGAGCTCTCTCAGCTCTCCCATCTCTAGTCTCCCCTGTTTGAAGGTCACCAATGTCAATGCGACAATAATAATAAAAAATGAAAATAGAAATAACGTTCTCGTCATCTCAATCTCTCTGGTTTTGTCAGCTGCATAAAGAGTAGACTGAAGCTTTTGATTTCTGTGAGTAATGGACGAGCGAACAGAGCTTGAGATCGGTTGCTGGATTGGATGAATTCCTACACAGAAATAAAGAGAGGAAGGTTCTTTGAGTCGAGAGAATAACGTGATATATTCCATAGGGATAACTTTGATGGTAAAAAGGAAAAAGCAGGAGAAGAATGAGAAGGCAAGAACTTTGATGGTAAAAAGGAAAAAGCAGGAGAAGAATGAGAAGGCAAGACAAGGAACGAGAATGGAGTGGAAAAGAAGGAAGATATCTAGTGTAGCAGAAGGACAAATAGTTATTCCAAACGGGGACAAATAGTTTTGTTTGAATGTTGATTAAATTAATTGGATGTATGTATGTATGTATGTATGTATTTCCTAATAAAAATCTTGCATGATTCTCTCCTCTTCATAATATTTGGATGGAGAGTCACTCAATTGCCAACTACAATAGCTAATGGTAACCCTCAGGGACTTGATTGGATATGAATCTATCAGCTATGGCCTCAATGCGGGCAAGAGGCCTTCCGCAGATTTTTCAACTAATTGAACTAATCATTGTGGCTATTATATTCCTCTTCATCATAATATTTGGATGGAGAGTGACTCATTTGCCAACTACAATAGCTAATGGTAACCCTTAGGGACTTGATTGGATATGAACCTATCAGCTATGGCCTTGGATGATCCTAATATGAACTTTGTTTTGAAATAATGTGGTTGAATTGATTGAGATTTTTTTCCTCATAAAAATCTTGCATGATTCTCTCCTCTTCATCATAATATTTGGATGGAGAGTGACTCAATTGCCAACTACAATAGCTAATGGTAACCCTTAGGGACTTGATTGGATATGAACCTATCAGCTATGGACTCAATGTGGGCAAGAGGCCTTCGGCAGATGTTTCAACTGATTGAACTAATAATTGTGGTTATTATATTCCTCTTCATCATAATATTTGGATGGAGAGTGACTCATTTGCCAACTACAATAGCTAATGATAACCCTTAGGGACTTGATTGGATATGAACCTATCAGCTATGGCCTCAATGCGGGCAAGAGGCCTTCGGCAGATGTTTCAACTAATTGAACTAATCATTGTGGCTATTATATTTAATATATATATTAGTATGCTCATGAAACTAGAAAGGGGACTTTTGAAGTGAATTAAATGATGGACACATCTAGATATAGGATGAGGTAAAAGGAAGTTGGTAAGACAAGGTATGGAGGTGGTGCTATCTTGACTATATTTGAACCTATCACTTACAAACTCAATGTGGGTAAGAGGCCTTTGGCAGATGTTTCAATTGATTGAACTAATAATTGTGACTATTATGTTTAATGTATATATTAGTATACTCTCGAAACTAGGGAAGGGGACTTTTGAAGTGAATCAAATGATGGACACATCTAGACACATAGGATGAGGTAAAAGGAAGTTGGTAAGACAAGGTATGGAGGTGGTGCTATCTTTGGCATCATAAGACCAAGGACTACAAGAGTGGAGCAAGAGCTCATCATAATAGTGGGGCAGTGGTGATATCAAGGGAAACTTGTCTCTAAGAGATGGGCTTGACCATGAAAAAATATGTAGTCTTCTTTTGGTTGGCTTCAGCCATATGCTACTTTGCTCCTTGAAGTGTTCAATGTGTGTGCTCTCATAAGGTACATGTTCTTTTTGGGATGTTCCTCTTCACATTCCATGTGGTCGATTGAGAGACCATTGTGACATGTATATAGATGCAATTCTTTGATACTTCGTACTACCTTTTTAATTGCCAAGTTTTTATGAGAATATAACTCTTCCTCTAAATTTGGCAAGAGCTTCCTCAACCTAAAATTGACAACCACTTCCATATAATCTTACATTTCGACCCATACAAGATTGCAAAAATTCACTACATTGATATATGGCTCTAAAAGTTCACATTCCATGGAGGATATACATAAAATATCCAATGTATTCAAGTGGATATCTCACATTGAATATTTGGCACACCAACATGTTCTAGAGAATTTTTGTATTAAACCATTTGTGATGATTTGATGAAACTTTGGGTTATAGTTGTTACTGTTTGATTTACCTTATGGTGATTTGATGAAAATTTGGGTTATAGTTGTTACTGTTTGATTAAGGAAGCACTATGTTCTTATTATACACGAGGAAAGGCATGGCATATTGCAATGAGTTTCATGGTGACTAGTTATTACTTTAGGGTTGACCACATAATATGTACAACCTTAACCAAAATGTTAAGAAACATTGATTTAAACTAAATCACAAATATCATTTATATAAGAATGTTATTCGCCACACTGACTTGAGGTATTATTACAACTTCACCCTTCCCAATGTTTATAATGATGTTTGTAATCAATACTTTGGATTGATGGTGTCCATAGGCTTAATGTCTAGAGACACCATCATCACTTTGTTGATCCCGTTGGTGGCTTTGACGGTGGCAACTATGTGTAGATAGTGAGACAATATTTGGTTGATTCCTAAGCTAAATATCAATGCAATTACTATAGAATACGTCATTGGTAAATTGCTCCAGGTAGTAGGTAGCAGTAATGCTAGCTATCTCGATCCAAAAGGGATGGGGCATGCATGTATGTGTAAATGAATATTGATAAATGCTAGCTTCTTTATTGGAGATTTAAAATCTCAACATGCACTTGTGTTTGTATTTTGGAAAATATTAAATTGTACAGGGAGAAGTTGGAATTAGATATGAATAATTCAATGTGATTCAGTATAGTAGTATAATTTGAGTATGAATACTAATATTAATATGATTAGATATAGAAAAAAATACGTAATGAAAAAATCTAGTACGAATATGAAATAGGATGCTTACATATAATACTTTTAATTAAATATTCACAAATATACCAAATCGTACAGAGATATTTATATAATAAAATGGAACTTATAATTAAAAAAGGAGTAGCCTATTTATTTCAGGTTTTGGACTTTATAGTGAGTTTTGGTTGGAATTCAATAAATTTGTTTTTAGTAAAATCCAAATTTGGAAGTGTTTAAATTGTGTTTTTGAATCTATAAATAGACCCCATGGCACTCAAATTATGCAATTTCCATAACTAATATATGTGATTCTAAGAATTTTTAAAGATTTTTAACGAAACTCATAACACAATAAGATGGAAAATATGTTCCGAAAAGGTTGAAAATCTAAAATATTTAAACTACATCATTAAAAAAAAATATAAAATTTCAACAACTTGAGATATGGAGAGTTTGAGAGACATAAACTAGTTATTAATAATTATTTGAATAAGAAAGTATGAAATTGAATGGTATTTCTGTTTTATGTTGTTTAAACAATTAAAGTTTAATTTTTTAAAAATTAGTTTTCAAAACTTAATTTATATAATAAAATTAAACATATAATTAAAAAACAAAAACTTAAAATTTCAACAACTTGAGATATATTTATTAATAATTATTTTAATAAGAAAGTATGAAAATAAATGATATTTTTGTTTTTTAGTATTAAAATAATTAAAGTTTGTTTTATTTTTAAATTAGTTTTCAAAATTACACGAATATGGGACCAATTCCAATTTGTTCAGAATTTCCAATACTACTATAATACTAAGTAACTACCTTATTTACTCTTACCACCTTTGCTTTTGTACAAACCATCAACTCAACCCTTTGTCTATGTTACTTTATCCTCAACCATGGATATTAAGCTTGAGAGACAAATTGCCACAGCCACCTGGGATGCTTGACAATATATTACAACCTTCCAAACAATAGTAAGAAATGCAAAGTAATGCTAGCCCAGGCCCGAACAAGGAAATATGATAACAAGCTGATAATACGACATTCAAAATTTTAATTTTATTTTTAAAATTCAATATATTATGCATACTTGGATAGTCATTGAGGTTTTAGGAAATGCTTGGGTAGTCATTAAGATCTTAAGAGATTTGTTGCTTTGTACAACATTCTATACAGCTTGGGGTTGTCCATGCTTTTGATATGATATCCATATAAACTTCTAAGGAGAATCGAGTAGAATACATAATAAAAGTATGAATTTATGATTAAATATTATTATAATTAATATTTTCTAGTTTAGAAATGAGTAGTTTATTTATTCTACATTTTGGATTTTAGCGTGGGTTTTGGTTGGAATTTCGTAATTGTTTTTTGGTAAAATCTAAATTTGGAAGTGTTTTAATTGTGTTTTTGAATCCATAAATAAATTCAGGACACTTTGGAATACTCCCATGGCACCTAAATTATGCAATTTCCATAGCTAATATGTGATTCTAGGATTTTATAAAGATTTAACCAGATTTTGAATAAAATACAACAAAAAATATGCTAAAAAAAGATTAAAAACATAGAATATTTAGAACAAAAAATATGCTAAAAAAAGATTAAAAACATAGAATATTTAGACTACACAGTTTAGAAATATTAATGTTCTTTTTTAAAATTTCGTATAATAGAAATAGAATAATATTTAATTTAGAAATATTATTTTTCTTTTTAAAATTTCATATAATATAAATAGAATAATATTTAGCTTTTAACTTTCATTTATGATTTTTTATATTACAATTTAATTTTTATCTTAATTTCTTATTAAATAATTTTTAATTGTGAAAATGTTTTTAATAATATTACTCTTTTAGAAAAAATACAATTATCGAGAAAAAATATATAAATAACTCAAGTTTATAAAGATTTTTCAAAATAATCTTTGTAATAATTAATGTTCTTGAAGCATTTTCAAAATAAAGTCCTCATAATCGGATTCGTATATAAGTATATAATAATAATAATTCCATAAACAATGATCTTACCATTATAAAAAAACAACAGTAATACGAAATTAAATATCTTACCGTTATAAACAATGAATTGAATGAAAACACTAATCCGAAGTTAAGTATCTTATAATAACATAAAATAAAAAATGACCGACTGAAAACACGACCTAATCCCAAGATAAGTATCTTGGGATTACTTTACAATGGCGAGAAAGGATAAAATAAAGAATGATCGGAATATCTGTTTATGATAATAAAATAATATATAATATTTTAATTTATAATTCAAATAAAAAAAAGAAAAGAGGATGGTTGTTTTTATTTTTAATATCTATTAAAATTAATTTTGATCCGTTAAACTTTAAAAAATATGAAATCATTTATTTATTTTTAAATTTTATTAAAAACAATTAAATTAATATTTATTTTTATTTTTTAATAATATAAAAATAATTATTTTAAAAATTAATTATATTTATTTAAATAAAATGTTTTTTTACTTAGAGTAGGGAGATACTTATAATCTAGTAGGGGGAGATGTTGTCACGTTTATCAAGTAACATAAGTCCCCTAATGACTTATAAAAAATGAAAAGTAATTAAAATTTTTCAGGTACACTAATAATAAAAATAATTAAAACCACAAAAGATCACCGAGAGGGATCCAATTTGTTGAGAGAGAATTTTTTCTTGATGTGTAAAAAATTTAAGATAAAATAAAATTACACCTCAAGAAATTGGATCTCTCTTAATGCTTAGAAGGATCTATGTTGGTTTAATAACAATTTCCTTCTCAATTAATGTAAATAAGATATTGTTAAATTACTTTCAATATAACTAGCATTCGCCCCTTGGGGTGCAAAAATGAATGCCGGTAGGGAAGGAGGAACAAAACAAGGCAATTTACTCAAACCCCTTCGATCCCTGACCAGATAGGGTTCCGACCACTTAGTCGAACCCCTTGGAACCCTGAACACTTAACAATATCAACCATAAAATTAATATATAAGAGATCGACTGAAATAATTATCGAACTCTCTTTTAGGTCGACTATATTATTTATGGTCGATACATCCATAGTTGATAGCCAAGAAGATCGATCATGTGGTCGATACATCCATAGTCGATAGCCAACTTCACTGGTCGATATGCTTATCGACCAACACTTTACGAGTATTACATGACTTTTTGTATGCAAATTAATGTCGATGGTGCTTTTAGCAGATGAAGGTTGCTGGTCAATAAAGGTCGAGGATTGACTCTTCACTGGGCCGATGCACATTGGAAACAGTTAGCTCTTTCAACATCTCCCTCTTATAAAAAAAAGGTCGTATGCTCTTCACTGGCTCGTTCCGACCTGTCGACTTACATTGGAAACAGTTGGCTCTTTCAACATCTCTATCTTATCAAAATATTTCTTCGTCGCGAAGAAAGGAGGAGATGTGCAAAATTACTGAAAAAAACTTCTCTACAGACTGGAATTGGAACTGGTCGCTGCTTGTTGTTGTACACATACGTTGACAATTGCTTCAGCTGAAACAGACATGTGGTGCTGGAAGGTCTTCCAATGGTGTAGTGTGCTATGGATGTCAATAGTAAGTGTTGTAAGGCTCGACAAGTTAGCTATGTGTTCTTGAGTAGTCCTGCCTTGTAGATGAATTAGGTTGGGACCCAAAAGCTCTATTTTCTCGTTGGCAGCTGAAAGCGGTGTTTTAAAATGTGGTCAGAGTTGTTGAACTCTGTGAAGGTTATGACGGGTGTGGCTCAACCACTGTTGTTCACTTTTTTCTAGTTTCTCCAACTTTCTGTTTTCGATTATCAGTTGTTCCTCAATAATTGGGGCCATGGTTTTATCAGCTACTCGGTGTTGTTGATGAAGAGTGTTAATTAAGTCCTGGGTCTGTTGCATTTGTCTAAAGACGTTGCCATAATGTTTGTACCAATTGCGGAGAACGTTGTTTGCTATCTCTGCTTGATGATTATACTGGATGAGCTGATCGTGTGCTGACTTGAATGCTTCAAACTGTTACCACATCAGTGACTCCCTGGGGAGCTGTTAAGATAATGCCAACACTACAGATTGGAACAACTGAAATGCTTTATCAAGTGTGCTAGTATTGGTGAAGTTGACTGGAATTGGTATGACCTGTTGCGCTAAGTCTTGACACTTTGTCAAAAATATAGTTTGTTCTTCTTTCAGCTGGTGAACGCGGTCTTCTTCTGCTAGTTGTTTATGTCGTTGTTCTCGGTTGATTGCATCAGTCAGTAAATCGAGTTCTACTTGTGGTGCCTTTTGTGGATAGTATGTCGAGATCGGCCCAAATTGGTCAAGATGTACAGATAAGCGACCCAATTGAGATATGTGGTCCAGATGTTGGTGCTGTTGCTAGAGATTTTTCTGATGGCGTCGCTTGTCCTTAGCTTGCTTTTGCTTGAATTTTCCTTGGCATTTTGGGACCACCAATTGATGTTCTACGTGTTTTCATGTCTCGACTATTTCTGATGGTTGTTTTGTCTCTTCTTCTGGTATGCTTAATATGACTACTGTGTTTGTCGAGTGTACTTTTTCAGTTGTTCCTTGTTTTTCTTGTTCTAGTGGCTCGACTGGTGCTTTAGTTGTTTGTGTTGCTGGTTTGAGAAGTTGCATTATTTTTGATGTTGTCGTGGTCCCGTTGGCAGGGGTGGGGATTGGTACACTAGTAGCGACTTGACGAGTCGATGACAGATGTGTTTTGTCGATTGGGGAAAGAGTGTTAGGAATGGAACTGCTAGATGGTTTCCGAATGATTAAATTGGACAAGATTTCTGCTATGAGTGGTAAGGTATCTGATGGATTCAAAAGTTCGGTTGGGGTGACACTAGGAGGCGCAGAATGAGAAGTAGATGGCTTCATCAAATAATGATTTGAAAAGGTATTTAATTTGGTGTGATAGGATTTCTGCATGTCGTCGCGCGGATGTCGGTTTTGTTCAACTATTGGTCAGAGATCCTTACTACTTTTTGCTGGTAGATATGTGTCGGCAGGTCGTGTTTTCTTTGTCTGAACTTGTTGATTGTGGCTAGTCAGGCGGGATTCAGGAATTCGACCATATGCATGTTGGACCTTATCTTGCGCCTGTTCAGCTTCTCTGTTACAATGGGCTTGTTCGACTTCGTTGTGTAGAATTTGTGTTTTTTCTATATGTTTTTTTTCCATTTGCTGTATTTGATGCTGTTGTTTTTTTTTTTTTGCTTCGTTTTGTTGCTGTTCCAGTGCTTCTTCCTGCTGCAGTCATACTTGTTCTTGTAGTATTTTCGCCTCTTCACTTTGTTTATGTATTTCTGCTTGCTTTTCTTTGGTTGTAGTTTGGGTAGAAGTAGATGCACTCTTCGGATTTAGTTTGTTGTGCAGCGCTGTCATATTGTTTACCCTTTTATATATTTCCTCTTCTTTGAGAAAGTCATTCGAGTACTGAAAAGTGATGTTACAAGAAGCACAATGTTCAGCCACCTTGCCTTTCTTGTCGTTTCTTACAAAAAGTTTAGTTCCAAAGTGAAAAGGTTGCAAGTCTGAAATGAAGGCTTCGACTGCCTTTATCTCAGGAAATTTGTATCCACCAATGTTGAATGGTACAGGTGGGTAAGAAGATTTTTTTTTGTCACGCAGATAATGACCAATTCCATTGATGAACACTTGTCTTATCGCTTCTTTATGCACTATGTAATCTGTAACATATTTCGGCAATAGAGAAGGAGGTTAGGTGCCTCCATACATTCTAATGTACATGCCTTCTGATCAAAAGTAATAGTCTCCATATTTAGCTATTACATCCAAGGCATTGTCTGACATACAATTTGCTTCTTTATTGAAGACCAGTGAATAAAGGGGCATGATTAGTTCTTCGCATAGTAATTTGTAGTAGGCTGCATATCGGTCTGCCCAATTTATCTGATATGCTACATGAATGGGAGTCTCATTCGGATTCCAAGTACATCCCAAATTAGGAAAATGGTGGTTGACTAATATACAATCGATGAGGTAGCCAAACATGAAAAATTGTGACTTCCCTTGTGAAAGGCCGGTTTGAGCTGTAGAAATGGTTGACGCCATGCTGTCTGAAATAATGTGCCCAATTGAAGACTGTACCATGTGTGGCAATATGGTATATCAATGGAACCCAACTGAGTTTATATATTTTGGCGTTTGGTTGACCGAAGAGTCTGCTCAACAATAGAACTATGATTCTATAGGGCATCGTTAAGTTTTCAGTGTCATATTTCCCTTTAGATTTGGGTCTAATTTGTTTGTCTGGTAGGAGCATTTTCCTTGCACATTCAGCATTATCTATTATTGGCACGTCTTACCCAATCGTCAATTAGGAATACTTTGGATGTAGGTAGCCTGTATGCTGCTACAAGGTAGACTGGCTGGAAGGATGCAAGCCCTCCTCCAATGGCATTTGAAATGATCTTTGTAGTAGTATCTACATGGGGAAAAATCCACGCAATGACCTTTGAGCAGGGAAACAATTTTG
Source organism: Larix kaempferi (assembly GCA_027924585.1). Classification (NCBI taxonomy): domain Eukaryota; kingdom Viridiplantae; phylum Streptophyta; class Pinopsida; order Pinales; family Pinaceae; genus Larix; species Larix kaempferi. The sequence continues at coordinate 12,660,361 of BSBM01000486.1, forward strand.
GCCGTGTAGCTGCCTTGTGAAGTCTAGACCTTTTGATGTTTTGATAAATTATGCCTTCTTCGACGGTCGAATTAGGTATTTTATCGTCTCTGATGTCTATGTACAGTTGGCCCCATTTGAACTCAAGGGTGCTTCCCATTATGGGTTTTGTGTCTTCAAATAGTGTTTCGATTTGTATTTTTGGAGTTGTTTCTTCTTGAAGCTCGATCTGCTTGGCCTTTTTTTTTTCGGTTTCTTTAGACATACCTGATTTGAAAACATACAATGTTAATAATGAGGAATTTTCACTGAAATGTTTACAAGGTACGTAGTATTCAAGGTATGAAATTGATATGATACTTTATTATACTAATGAATCTTTAGGTATAAATTAATATGATTATATCTAAGTATTATGTTACAGTATAGATAAAGTCACTTTGTAGTGGACTCGACCAGACTTGAGGATCGACCAAATTCGTCGACCACATACATCAGTTATATTTGAACAAATTTGAAAAGTATCATCAAACATATACTATGGAGAGGACCATCATAAGACGAGACTCAAGTTTAACATATACTATTTCACATGTATCGACCAAAACTCTCTTTTCGTCGCATAACTGGATTGACAATGGTCTGCAACAAAACCGAGTTGATTTACAAAGACTTTTACATACTTTGACCCATCGAACAAAATATCGACCAGTAGGGTATCGACCATATTGATTACATCAACTACTTTTTACTGAGCTGGTGTTGAAGACAGACCAAAATAAGGATGTTGACCAAACAAATATATCGAGGCCATTAGAGCAGTCGATCTTTGACTAGTTTTCAAAGATTTGACTCTTTTACAAAAAAGTCCACTTTAAAAAGAAATTTGTCATAGGAAATTTAAAAACAAGGTTTTCAAAAGAACTTATTAGAAATATTGACGGAGCCGAGAAAAACGAAATCTCCATTAAATTCAACCACATAGTTAATACTGCTTGACAGAATAATCGCAAATACAAAGAAAATGATCAATGATTTATCCTTGTCTGTAAAATACATTAATATCCACGATGGTGAGTAGTCCTTGTGTAAACCATGAGGGTTAGGAATTCAAGCAGATAGTTGTTGTGATAATTGAAGAATAGTCGACAAGAAAGTTTTGCCACCATTGAATTCCGTGGAGCGTCCATTGAGCAGTGACCAATGATTGAGCGCGGACCAGGATGATATTCTTGCTTATGTCAAATATGCAAGGCGACCATCATTAGAATTGACTAAGAGTGCTTCATTTGAGATAAAAAGACCGATGACAAAAAAAGGCGACGATTAAATGTAAATAAATTTATTGAAACTTTCGACCACCGATAATGAAGACAAGTAGTCAGCTGTCGACTTGGATACAGTAATCATGTGTATTTAAGAGTTTGTTGAAGATATAGAAAAACGAACGACCATGCATCCCGACCATTTGACGTTTTCTGGTCGATGGAATCATTGGTGCATATTAGGTAACGGGACATAACATATTTTTCAAGGCATTTCAACAAAGCATTAGAGGATAACTTTTGCATGCAATAAAACTTATATATTTAAACAATGCATGGTAGCATAGTGAAGTATATATACTGGGACAATTTATATTTATTGCAAAAAAGACTAACATTAAATGAAATGTTGTGATGTGGTCGGTTTGAAAAAAGTTATGAGGACACATTGAAGTAGATAAGATAGAATAGTACAAGAAAAATGTTGATATGAGGATAGAGTAGTACAAGAAAAATGTTGATATGAGGATTAAATATCTTGTTTTCTTTATACAGTAGTATTCTCTTCTCTTCTATAGCCAAATATTCAATGATGGTAGCAATAAGAATACAAGATATGAAAAAAATAGAAAATTCATTTTGCAATAAGAAGAAGGTAGTAAAGTAATAGGTATGGAAAGTACATATGCAAATGACCAGGAATATAACTTTATGCAGCAGGTGGCTGCAAATACTTTGAAGCAACCAACTTCTGTTCTTTTATTCTGCATTGCACATAGGGACTATCTTTCATTCGAGAATACCTAGAGAAGGAAAAAGGTGGAGATATGCGAAGGCCTGATAAATACTTAACTCTTGATATTGCAGTGAATGTAAGTCGGCCAATGTTTCCAATATCTATCGTTGCATTTTGGAGGGTCATCCCTTGTGCTTTATGGATTGTTAAACCCCATGCCATTCGAAGTGGTACTTACCTTCGTGAACCCCTTGTTAAAGGAGGGATAGGGACATAATTTGGATTGGAAGAATCCCATGGGGGACCTTTGTAGTCGAAAAAGTCAATTACAACATAGCATGGCAATGTAGGTGGTTGATCATTGGAGTTGTAGACAATTGCAATAACTTTTCCAAGTGAGCCATTTACAAGGCCTGCTGAGACACACAAGTTGGCTGTCAACATGACTTGTTGACCAATTGCTAGTAGAACCTTGAATGAAAGTTGCTCATAATCTATTGAGGTATGCACATGTTCTTTCTTTTTCTCTGCAAAGCAATGTGCAATTGGCATGTTAAGGAGTTTGAGCATTTGTTTTTTATGCAATGCAACAGAGGTATTAGTTGCGTACAAATGAGTGCATTGGTCAAATGTACGATTCTCTTCATGTGAAAGGGACGAGGGTGTCCTTGACATGAGGAGGTTCCAATCTTCAAGAGTTGGTGTTGCATTTCGAAGATTCAGTAGGAGTTGACGAAAGGAAACTTGAGAAGGAGTGTTGCCTTGTTGTCGAAAGATGGTTGAAAGAGTGACAAAAGTGTTAAACGTACGCCATAGAGCATTTCCTGGTGATGCTCCAACATACATGGGAATGTCCTTTACAGGGGGAAGTTGTCCAAAGTCACCAAGGAAGATGATAGAGCAACCACCAAAGGGGGTTGTCCGTTGAGAAGGGAAGGATTGACATAAGCGGTCATCCATACGAGTCAACATATTTGGGCCAACGAAACTCATTTAATCAATGATAATGTATCGGATATGGAGAAATTGTTCTTGGAAGCTCGAAAGGGATTGGCCTTCAAGAGGGTGCATCTCAGTAATGGGTATGCAAAGTGCAGAGTGTATTGTAAGTGCATGTATGTTAAAGGAAACAATACCTATGGGAGCAAGGAGGAGCAAGGGTGAAGGTTTTTCGACAGAGGCATGTTGGAGTGCAGATCTAAGGCAAAAAATCAAGAAAGACTTTCCTGTTCCTGCAGTGCCTTGAATGACCATTTTGAGTGGAGGAGGGCTTGTAGCATTTGTGGAGTGTGCGATGATAAGATCGAAGGCCATTAGTTGTGTGAGAGTCAAGGAGGAAGGAGAACATGAAGATGAAGAGGTTTCTGGTTGTATGGGGGTGGACAATCGATTGAGGTTAGTGAATGATATGGCTGTTGCATGCATGTGTGAAGGAATATGATTTTCAGTCCAATTGTGTTCTTTTTCAAAGTCACGATGGCCAAGCATGTCAAGGTCATCAACATAGAGGTTGTTTCCAGGGTGGAGTTGAGAAAGGAGTTCCCATTCATCCATGACAGGGTCTGAGGGAAAGTGGTTGAAAGCAGGAGTAGAGTCATCGAAGGGAGGTGTACTGGGGGTTTCTGACAAACGATTAACATGCCATGCATTGTATGTGCCTTTAATGCAAAGCCAATTAGAAGTTATGTCCAATGATGTGGATCCAATGTCATCGTGGAGATTGCGAAAAGGTTTGTATAGGAGGAGCTCACTCCAACAAAAGGGAACAAAGGAATTTGTAGTAATTGGTGGAATGGTAGTGAAGCGAGGAAAGACACGAACAATTTTGTGAGGGTAAATTGGTTTCCATGGGGAGTGCTTTCTACGAGATGAGTATGACCAAGAGTGAGCAGCTTCAAGAAGGGTTATTTGTTCGAGTACAGGGGGTCGTTGCATGTAGTTAGAAATGAAGGTGGGTGTTGGTGGGGTGTCAAGAGATTCATTGGAAATATGGTGGAAAATACTTTGGCTAACATTCAAGGATAGAAAGGAACGACTGCAAAGACAAATAGGGAGTTTTTGGAGCATGTGGCAGGTCTCTTGTGCGCCAATGTCTCGATCTACAACAGTCTCTGACAAGAAATGTCTTATTGGTTGAAGTATGGGGGCATCGGTTGGAGTTACATGTGCAAGACGAGAAAGAAGTGCATGGTAGCTTTTTGATTTGGTCTCTGCCTTTGTTGCATATTTTGAAATATATTTGAGGACAACATGTCTAGAGAGAAAAGGTTGGCAATCAACATTAGCTCACCAAATAGAGAGCATAGTAGGGTTGTGAATATTTAGGAGGGCATTGTTCCTTACAGGCTTGTAGGTTTTCCGACCATTTGCATCAATGAATAAGGAAGAGGCAGGTTGTAGATCAAAGGGGAAGCCGTAACGACATTGAAGAGAGGATCCTTTTTTGCGGAGGCAAGAAGATTCTAAGCATTTCGTGTGCCTTTGGACACAATTAACAAGTTCTTCATAGTCATATAAGTGATTTGTTGCAAGTATTGAATTTGTTCCGATGGTGCATGGATTAGTTATAGTAGAGGCTTGGAAGCATGGGGTTTGCAAATGGTTGACTCAAGGATTCCATGCTGTAACAAACTTGTCAAAGTACAGTTTTGCATCTTCAACCTTGGTAGCATCTGCCCAGTCTAATGTGTCCATATTGGGTGCATCGTCCAGCCCCAAGAAACCATCTATATGCGTAGATCCCCTGTGTTTCCATTCATACCTATATGGAAAATTATAAATATCAAGAATGAAAATTTGAGGTTTTGAATACATTGAACTTCAATGGGAATATGATTTGTTACCAACCTGCACCAGTAGTCTTTTGTAGAAAGGCCTTTTTGAATAACCTCTTCCAGGAATATTTTGAATCTGTTGTCCATGTATTGAGATGCAATGTGTGGATTGCTTATAAGTTTTCGAATTCTCCATTGGTGTTGTTGATTTGAAGTGAGTGGACCTTGTCCAGGCATCAAAGAATGTAGATCAAGCCACTTTATGTCAGCTGCGCTAAGAGTGAAGAAGAATGTTGGTGTCCCTTGTTGCGTGATCATGTCAGTTAGTTCACACCTGCTTTTGTTCTAGTAGGAGCGCGTCCCGCGAAGGGTTGAGCCAAAGCGCATGACTTGCTCTGCGATTTTGGCATCTGGAAAGTCTTTTAATTGTTGTACAAGTTCTGTAATTGTTGGAGGCAATGTATATTCAATGTTGCGCTTTACAAATACAGAAGCAGTAGAATGGCTATGGTGGCACATAATGAGGTTATAGATGTAATAACAAAAATGAGGATGTTGGCCGAATCTATTGTCATGGTATTGAAGAAGTTGCAGTGCATAATTGTCCATACCAACCTCTTGAATGTGTGGTTGTTTAAGCATTGCGACTCTAGTGGGAAACAAGGTTGGGAAGGCCATTGAGAGGAGGCCTATTGTGTTGTACTCATTGATAGCTGAAATGTCTATTGGGGGCCAATCAATGGACGATATATTTGGTGCATTGCTTGTGCCTAAGAAGCATTTTATTTCATCAACCTCAGTTCTATAATTTGTTTGTGTAGATATAAAGGAGGAGGATTGTTCTTCATGGGGTTCAAGGAAGCTGGGTGATTGAACAAGTGGGGTTTCATTGGTGGTGGCATGACAAAGGAGGGACGAAATGTCGGTTGGTTCAATAGGCAAAGAAGATAATGCAGTTGAGTTAACTTGAACATCTTTGTAGTAGGGGTCATTTGAAAGCTTGTATTGGAGAGTAGCAAGAACACGTGTTCAACTAACAAAGAGGTCAAAAGGCTTCTTCGTAGGACTTGATTTACGAACAATAAGGATGTCAATGTCTGAGAGTAATTGAGGGAGTAGAGTGGCGATGTTAGTAATGTTTTGCGGAAAGCTAATAGTATGGACAAAATATGTATATTGTCCCCCATGAGCATGAGTGACTTGTAAAATTGGGTTAACACGAGCAATGAGCATTTCTTCAACTTGAGTAAGGATGGCTAGCATTGGTGGTTGTATCCCAGGATTGTAACGTCCCCAGTTTGGCCCCATGGCATTAACATTATAAACGATGTAATATTGTTAGGAAATCATGGTGAGGAGCTCAAGGCCAAGGCCCCGCCATCGATTTCGTGATGCATATGGTTTGCGTGCTAGCAATGCACAGTGGAAATTCAAATAGCATGTAATATGCATTTTAATAAAAAAAATACCCACAACTAGCTATGCAATGCAACAAAGAGATGGGGGCATGATTTCACAAGGAATTGGGAGGGAAAACATTCAAACCCTTGAGCCAATAGAGTCAAGCCAAGTGTCCATGAGAAAACCCATCAAACCCTTAGCTACCCATGTTGACTTTTGTACCCAACCATTGAATTCTCCCAAGAGTTGGTTGGGGAAATTAATGCCTTGGGAATGGGAAGGTATGGCTGTCCAAAATCGGGTATGGGCAAGCCACCCTTCATGGAAAAACGTGTGGGTCTCCTTGGGCAGAAATAGAGCCACGAAATTGCTCCCTAGATTATTATTCACCATGGCCTTGCTCTCTCACGCAGCTCTAGCTGCCTGGGCGTTTTCCTCCCTCGTTTTTTCTGTGTTTCCCTTCATCCTTTAGCTGGGAAGGGGCGTTTTTGTGCTGGTTACCAGTGGGGAAAGAGAGCAGAACGTTTTGGATCTTCCTTGAGGTCGTTTAGGCCATTGGAAGGGATCCTAACCCGTGGAGAGAAATCGGTTTTGCTCCCTGGGGTTGAAATCAAAATTCCACAGTTCATTGGGTGAACCACGAGCTGGGAGAACCAATGTGGACCCTGTTTCGTGAACACCTCTGTTGTAAATGTGTAACCCTGTCAATAGTCGTTTTGTTGTGAGAAGAAAGAGTATGTTGGGGTATGGGTGATGGGTAATCCATTATTCTGGCTTGGCTGAGATAAAAGGGTTATTGGGCAGTGGTTGAGCTGGAATGTTCCCTTTTCCTTGTGAGAATCATGCCCAGCTCGGGGGTGGCCTTCGGACGGACCCAGTATAAGCTGTCGAAGAGCCTACGGTTGGGTGGAATGTTGCAGCGACATAGCTAGTTGCTTGGGACTACTCTGTTAAAGATAAGTATTCTCTGGTGCCATCTTTCAATTATTTAATTGATGAATATCTTGAATGTATGGCGAATGTGTAAATGAAATTACTTCTGCTGTGTAATGTAAATATTTATGCCTCTTCATATGTATGGAATGCTTACTTAATTGGTACATGGGGCTGGATGCCTGGTTTTAGCCTCACGATCCCCTCCATTGCACTGGTATGATGGGTGGGGACGTGACAAGGATCCATGTTGTTTGCAAAGGAATATCGGTGGCCATTTTTTTCTTTCTTTTTTTTTTCTTTTCTGTAATACAACGAGCACATGCATATGCACCCGAATATTGTTTTGTTTTAATTCCAGGATAAGACTCCATGCATATAGAGCATACATTCATGCGAGATAGTTTGTCCAATCTTGTACGGAACCGTTGTTGTGCACCATGTAGGTCACTATTTGTTGGATGTGTTGGTATGGATCCAGATGGTGCAGAAGGTGTCGGGGGAGGTTGAACAGCGTGAAACGGAGAAGGGATATGAACAAGTTGACGAGTAGCTCTATATAGAAGGCATTGACGCTTGTTGTTATCCTTTTTCTTTTGAGCATAGAGAACTCTTCTGCGTGCATTGATTTGATCATTGTCATTATTGGTTGACATGCCTACAAAAAAAATGTTTGGTGGTTATGAACTTTATAGTGTCTTTTCTGTTAGAGAAACATACTATATATTTAATCATTTGAAGAGTGTTTATGGATAATTTATGGGAAGTTGTTGCAAAAAAGGAATACATATCCCCCTGAACAAGTTTATAAAGAAAAGAAGCATAAACTTGACAAAGCTATGTTAATTCTAAGTACAAATTTGTAAGTGACAAGAGAGAGTAAAATAAATATGTAATTTAACACAATTTTACAATAAAACTAATTAATATAATATTCAAAATTGGTCATTGCTGGTTACAAGTACCACTCAGGTAGTGGTGTGTATACAAAAAATTATAGTTCTAAGTATGAAGCAGAAAGTATAGAGAGTCGGAATTGAAAAGGTTTTTGAAGATAGAGTTCAAAGCTTTCGAGCAACTGGTCATTTATTAGTCACAATGTCTTTCCTTTCATCAAGTGAATCAACAGGTGCTGATGATGTTGGAGCATTCTCTGACATGACAAGAATCACATTCAAGCAAGCGTTTGAATTAAAAGTCTCTGTCTTTACTGATAAGGTCAGTAGGTACTCTCGAGCACAAACACGTTGAACAATTTCTAGGAGAGATGTTGGATCATTTGATAGAAGGTACAGATCTTTTGCAGAGACCCCCATGAGTTGTTGCGCAGCATCATCAAAAGACATGATACCGTGTAATTGTCTAGTAGCATCCATGAGGTCAAGTTTGAGTATGTATCGATAAGCACACTCTGTAAACTCCCCATCACATTTTGCACAGTGCCAAATATGACCAACTTTGTGGGAATTTTTTTTCATGCATTGTATTCCATCAACAAATAGAGGGCATGCAAGGAAATGAAAGTCATTGATGTTAATATGTGTGATTGTAGCAGTAATCGAATACCAAGTTGCTTTCTTAGAGGGTTCGAGAGATTGTAGCGCAGAGATGGATATGCGTTTGCAGGAGCTAGGAGAAGACGAGTTGGATTTTCTGCTCAAAGATGGGGAGGCTGAACAGAATCCATTGTCAGCAAACCATGATTGAAGAAGTTGAGCTTCCTGGATATCTGGGTTTATAACGAGGTTGGTGTTGGATATTGTTCCAATGGTTTTTCCATTGAACTCTGTAACACGTCCACCTTTTATTGCAAGGATAGGGGGAGTAGCGAAACCTCAAAGGTTTCCAAGGTGGGCACCCTCAATTGTGCAGTGGTCCCCCCAAAGTGTTATGTCTATGCTATACCGGGACATGTCCCTCAATCCAATTGTTTGGAGAATAGTTTCAGAGCCATCCCTTTTGCATATAGTTGATGCAAGGGAAACATAAATGACAATTCTAATAAGGTCAACCATGGAATTGAGGGGTGTAGTTTTGATATCATGGATAGATTTAAAGTGGATGCAATGAAAAGGGATCAGTGGGAACTCTTCCAAACATGGTTGAATTTTTGAGGAGGTGTTAAGGAAAATATCGAAAGTAGTTTTCAAATGGTTGTATGTTGGGTTGACTGGTTTGATTGTGCCATTTGAGACCGTGTAGACTATGCCAACTTGTATTTGGTCATATAATGAGGTGGCTAGTTCATTGAAAGCAGAGATATGAATCTCATCTCTGGTAGCACTAATAAGGTCAAACCCAAAGAGTTGACCAGGGCCTTTTTGATTGGTGAAGGCGTTGATAGTTGTCTTTGCAGTAACTCATCCTTGAATGGTCCAAGTTTTGTTGGAAGGATTCAGCGATGTGAATTGAAGAATAGGTGCAACAAGGTTTGGGGTTGGATTTTGCGAGGATGGTATGCCAAGTGAAGGGTTTTCGGGATCAAGGGCATTGTTTTTTGAAATAGATGAACTGCTGTGAGATGTAAAGGTAGGGGTGAAGTTAAAAGGGGATGGGTTTCCAACAATTGCCGTTTTCAATGTGACAATTTCAAATGTGCCCAATGCGATAGTCCTGGAAAGAAGAATTCAGGTAAGTAAGTATAAGCAAAAAATATGTTACAATTATTGGGAGTGCAAAAAAAAAAAGGAAAACTTAAAATGCGGAAACCAAAGCATACGTTGTATCGTGTATACTGTTGCATGTATAGTTGATGACTTTGATGATCGAACCTGCTTGGAGTTGGTGGTTCTCCACAACGCTATTGTAGCTACTTGGAAGCAATGTATCGTGCTTATGAATTCCATCAGAGATAGAGATTCGTAAGCGGCTAGTTGTTGAGTTAACAGAGCTTACTTGATTGAGAGCAACAACTTGTACAAGTGGGCATCGGTCAACAACACCATTCATCAGAAGTGAAATAGCATTTTCGGTTAACAGAGTGTCCATACCGTGGTAGTGAGAATAGTTGGACTACAAAAGTAAGTTAGAAAAATGGGCGATATTGATATTAAGTATAAAGATAAGAGGTGTAGGAGAACATGGGAAAAGATCATTTGATATGTCAAACAATACATAGCAATATTTGTGGAAATAATAGACAAATGAATGGTTTGAAATTTGGTTTCCTTTTACCAATGAAGCTGCAAATTAGAGTAATATGTAAGCATGTAGAAACAACATCATAGTTTCGTTATTTTGTTTTGAAACATATATTGTATATTATCGGAAGAGTTAACAGATTGGGTAGCTGATTAATTTCCCTTGATATTATTTATATGGTCGATGTGTGTTGTGTCACTATGCTTTTCTATATTTGTGGGCCAAGTGTGTTTTTAAAAGTGTAGTCGATGATGTAATTGGTCGATTCACTAAAAGTAGTGAATACTAATTTTGGAAAAAAATAAAAGTTGTGGTTGGGGTTTGATAGGTGAAATTTGCTCGGGATTGGACAATATATGGTGAGTAAAAGTGGTCATTTTGTTGTAAAAGAAGCCGTGTCTTTAAAATTAGTCGAAGTTGTAAAATTTTGATGGTCATTTTGCGTCGATGGTGTTTAATCAATGGTTTTATTATTCTCCGGCTTCAACAGAACTAAAATGAGGTCGACCAAATGTGTAACTCGTCGCAGGTCGACCAAATGTGTAACTCGTCGGAGGGTGACCAAATTGTAAAGCAATCCTATGCGTCGACTTGACCAAGGATTTCAAGATGTGGGTTTCCAAGTCGCCACGCGTCGACCTATTTTGCTCGCCACTCCTAGAACCTTTTGAATCCTATATAATCTTTAGTTTTATTGCATTCATAAGTTATCCCTTTACCTAATATGCACCATATGCTGATAAAGACTGTCGAGGATCTGCCGATAAAATGTCTTGATATTCTCGCGACGGTCGACGATTAATTTTTTGTTTTATCAAGTAATTTGATCGAAATGGTCGATTGTTCAGGTGAAAAAATAATGATTGACATATCCATACTTTCACAAATGATGGCATTGGCCAAAAAGCTTTAAACGGTCAACTCGTAGATCTCGACGTCATTAGATTGCATGGTAGTCGGATCTCTATTTGACCAAGACTGTGGGTCCATATTTTATGTCTTCAGGAAACTCTTATATACACATCATTACTGTATCCAAACTAACAGTCGATTACTTATCTTCCTTATCGGTGGTCAACAGTTTAAATAAAGTTATATGCATTTAAATGTCTAGTTGTTTTGGTCGTCGGTTTTTTTTTCTCAAAGGAACTACTCTTAGTCAATTCTAATGCTGGTCGACTTGCATAGTTGACATAAGCAAGGATATTAATTCTAATACTGGTTGACTTGCATAGTTGACTCGTGGGAGGTCGACCAAATTGTAAAGCAATCCTATGTGTCGACCTAACCAAGGATTTCAAGATGGGGGTTTCCAAGTCGCCACGCATAGAACCTTTTGAATCCTATATAATATTTAGTTTTATTGTGTTCAAAAGTTAATTCTTTACCTAATATGCACCATATGCTGATAAAGACTATCGAGGATCTACCGAGAAAATGTCTTAATATTCTAGCGACGATCGACAATTAATTTTCTGGTTTATCAAGTAATCTGATCGAAATGGTCGGTAGTTTAGGTGAAAAAATAATGATTGACATATCCATACTTTCACCAATGATGGCATTGGCCAAAAAGCTTCAAATGGTCAACTCGTAGATCTCGACGTAATTACACTGCATGGTAGTTGGATCTCTGTTTGACCAAGACTGTGGGTCGATATTGTTTATCTTCAGGAAACTCTTATATACACATCATTACTGTATCCAAGCTGACAGTCGACTACTTATATTCCTTGTCGGTGGTCGACAGTTCAAATAAAGTTATATTCATTTAAATGCCTAGTTGTTTTGGTCATCGGTCTTTTTATCTCAAAGGAACCACTCTTAGTCAATTCTAATGTTGGTCGACTTGCATAGTTGACATAAGCAATAATATCATCCTGGTCACCGCTGAATCATTGGTCACTGGTCAATGGGCGCTCCACGGAATTCAATGGTGATAAAAATTTATTGTCGACTATTTTTCAATTATCGCATCAACTATCTGCTCGAATCGTAAACATTGATGGATTACCCAAGCCTTGCTCACCATCGTGCATATTGATGTCAATTTTGCAGACAAAGGATAAATTATTCTTCATTTTCTTTGTATTTGGTATTATTCTATCAAGCAGTATTCCTAGGAAATTAATCACTTGAATATTAACTATGTGGTCAAATTGATCGACATTTCGGTTTACTCGGCTCCGTCGATATTTGTAATAAGTTGTTTTGAGAACCTTATTTTTAAATTTCCTATGAGAACCTTGCTTTTAAATATTAAATAGGAACAAGGAGAACAAGATAGGATTGTTCATATACCAGATGCCTAAATTAAAGATTATTTTTCTGGAAGACCTAACTTTTCTAGGAGACAAAAATTGTTTGGGTGCAAACTATCTGACCAAGTTAGTAGAAAACATATATTGATAAACACAAGGAAATCAACATATACGAGTCAAGGACCCTTTTGTATGAAAGCACTAAATTAATCACATACATGATGAAATGCTAACTTCAAGGATTGAACATACAAGTAATACGAGTAAATAAATGACAGTGCACTGACAGAAACAGACTCTAATTTAAAACAAAAAACACCCAAAAATATGACTATGAGTTTTGTTTTAGAGGAGAACCTTGTTTTTGAGTAGAAAACAAGATTTTTTGGCTCCTCAAGAGGGTTGTTGCTCCGTGAAACAAGAACAAATTGATGGCGATTCAAATACTGAGAAAAAAACTGAGATGATGTCACAATAACATTAGTAAACAACAAAGCAATCACAGAAACTTTACTCATATAACGATTAAGAGTAAAGGCGGTGCACCAATGTATGAGCACATTTAACCATTGTTGCATTGAAATTTGTTCTCCTATCCCCACAAGAAAGAATGTCCAGGAGGTCCAATCCGTCAAATCCACATATACGTCGATAGAAAGAAATCGGTACTACTGAACCAAAGTTCATAACTTCACGATGAATTAAACCCAAAGAAATCAATGTTCACGTGGGTAACCTTATGGAAGGTTGTTCAATGTCCAATCCGTTATTGAATGCTTAAGTTTCTAATAAAAAATGTACATATCATAAGATTTTCCCATGCAAAGCTGCAACCCCTATTTATACTGCATCAACCCAAATTCCTCCGAGTTTCGTTGTATTTGTGTGTGACAGGTATCAATATCAATTGTTTCCCTGTGACTCTAACACTTGTAGCGAAATGATCGACAACATTTAACCATTGTTGCATTAAAATCCAGGAGGTCCAATCCGTCAAATCCAGATATACATCGATACGTAAAGATCAGTACTACTGAACCATAGTTCATAACTTCGTGATGGATTAAACCCAAAGAAATAAATGTTGACGTGGGTAACATTATGGAAGGTTGTTCAATGTCCAATCCATCATTGAATGCTCAAATTTCTAATAAAAAATGTAGATATCGTAAGCTTTTACCATGCAGAGCTTCACCACCTTCTTAAACTAACATGTATTGGTAATCACTTTTTCGCTGTGATTCTTAACACTTTTCAGCGAAACGGGTCGAAGGTAGTCGACCATTTGGAACCATTCATCTAATACCACCGATGCAAAATGACCATCAAAATTACTTGTCGACTTGCTATTTCGCTACTTGTTATTCCGCGACTTATTGACTGGTTAGTCTGTTGACCTGAACAGGTACTCCAAATAAAGGGATAGGTGGTCGACCACTTTGGTCGACCGTCAAGTTTGGTCGACCGTCAAGTTTGGTCGAAGCAAGTTTGGTCGAGCCCACTACAAAGTGACTTTATTTATATTGTATTTGGTCGACCACTCCGGGTCAATACTTATTTTTGGTCGAATTGTAAAATATGATCAATGGCTATGAAGGGCATGTAATAAAGATGACTAATTCAGTCACATCTGATGTTTATCTTACGCATTAATTGGTCAAGAATGTAAAAATAGTCGAGTAATTATTTAAAAATATGGTCGATGTAACATTGTGGCGACATGTAGTTTGAGTCTATACATCATATGGTCGATAAAAAAAATGATATGCTATTTGGTCAAGTGATAATTCATTTTATTTGAGAATATGCGATCAAAAGAGAGTTTTCGACGATACTTGTGAATAGTATATGTTAAAGTTCAGTCTGGCCGGACTTTATCGACCATATGGCCGAACTTTGCCCATTTCTGTCAACGCCAGCTCGAAGGTTGTCGACCATTTGGAACCATTCGTTAAACACCACCGACGCACCAGATAAAGAGAGTTCACTCTGGTCGAATTTGAAAAATGGTCGCCAAATAAAGTTAATATAGATAAAGTCACTTCCTGTAGAATTCATCATTCGACCAGACTGAACTTTAACATTTACTATTTCACAAGTATCGACGAAAACTCTCTTTTGGTCGCATATTCTCAAATAAAATGACTTATCACTTGACCAAATAGCATATAATTTTGTTTATCGACCATATGGGCGAACTTTGCCCATTTCTTCTGATGCCAGCTCGAAGGTAGTCGACCATTTGGAACCATTCGTCAAACACCACTAACGCACCAGATAAACAGAGTTCAGTCTGGTCGAACTTTGCCCATTTCTACCGACCTAGCCAAAGCGGCCGGCTTGAACTCACGAAAAGCAACAACTCTAGTCGGCAAAGCAAGTCGATGGTATTTTGATTGAGCACACTCATTTCCTTGGTCGACAGCAATATAATTGAACAGAAACATAAATTTCCTGAAGTAACGTTACCCACAAATAGTCTGAAAATGCTTCATTACCACGACAAAATTCATTTTCGCCTTTGTTCGAGAATGGATGCACAATCCCTGCAAACCAGTTGGTTGCACTGGTCGATTGAATTAATTTCGGTATATTCCATCGCGTCAAGGTGCTTTGTTTCGGACGGCCTGAACGTCAACAAATACGTTTGACTTGCAGAGAAAGCCGTAGGAGTCAGAAATATCTGGGGCCAAAGAGAAAAACACGTGCTAGGATTCCATTCGCTCCATAAGCGAAGAATTTAGCAGACGTGGATGGTCAAGCTTCTCGTTAGTGAAACGCCTTTGACGTAATTATATTTCTCATCACTATGGTTGTGAAGCTTGGGGATGCAGCATTTCCGAGTCTTGGAGAAGAATTGAGCAAATCCAAAAATGATTTATTACTTATAATCTTGAAATTAAGAGTAGTATGCCCTATCCTATTCTCCTCTTACAAGTAGGGCTCTCCCCCATTGAAAGCATGGCTATGGTTAGACATCTAATGTACAAGAACAAATTAAACAATATAGGAGATGACCGACTTCCTAAAATTGCTCTTAAGTCGAGCCAAAAGCACTTTCGCCTCAAGCGGGGATGGCTTAAAGATGTGATCCGAAAATGACAGGATATAATAACACTTGAATTTGCATGTGAATTCTAAAACCAGTTAACTTGTAAAAATCAAGGATAATTTTAAGGACCCATACTTATTTAAAAGTGTATAAACCTTGACGAATCTTACCAATTCTTAAAATGTCAACTACAAAATATTTGGCGATATTTTCTAAAATTATTTCAATTTATAAGAATTTTATATAGTTTATATAATAGTTTGGTGATTTTTAGAGTGAAAAACGTTTACCCCATCGAAATTGGGTGAAATAGGGCTTCAAAAAATGCAAATTGGCGAATCTTTTTTTGGAAAAAAAATGGAAAAATAGCCCATGGGCTAAATTTATCCCCTAAAATTATCCTTGGTAAAAATGTTTGAAATAACAGGCTTATAAAAGGCTTAAAAATAACTGAAAACAAATATAAATGAACAAATAATGCAAACCATAAGAATGTGGACACCGTATGATAACGGAGTTCGTCCCTGATGGACTATGTCTCCGGGTCCAACTCCAATGAGGACCGATCTTATTAGTCTTCAAAAATATTTGAACAGGTATAAAATTCCTTCATCCTTCAAGTTGATTCAAAAAGAGACGTAGGCTTCAACAATGAAGTCCTCTCACTCTCCCAAAACTCTCAAGAATGGCTAAAAGTCTCTTACAAAAAAAATAAGCAAAGCTTACAAAACCTTTACAAAGGCATAATAACATCTTACCATTCTCTCCTCAAAAGCTTCCATCCTTTCATGCCTTCACAAAACAAATTACATTGATTTACATAGCCAAGTCTCATAACTTCAATCCAAAAATTCCATGGGATTTGATCCCAAACTAAACGGATAAAATAATATGCAATCCCAACATATATGGAAAATTAAAAACATATAATAAAAATAGTGTAAATAATGTGAGATTTGGGCATAGGGCACGCCCATTCTTGGGGAATAAATACGCCCCAAACAAAATTAAAACCAAAATAATCCTCATCCCTTAACAGGTGGAATGTTTGGCACGTTGGTGGAAGCGCATGCTTTGTTTGGAGGAGTTCATGGGTTCAAACCCATTGACCTCTCCTCTTGTTATGTTTTTGGTTGGCATATATATATATATTGGATAGCCCATAGGCTTTGGGTTGGCTTGATTGGTTCCATAGTTTGTTACTAGCCCATAGTCTTTGGGTTGACTCGACTGGTTCCATAGTTTGTTACAAGGTTGTTGAAACATTATAATATTTTGGCTCTTGGTTGATATAACACATGGGGCCAAGGGCTTATCCCTCGGCCCACCCCTTTTTCAAAACATACAACATTTCGACTTCAAATAGGAGTGGAGTACAATATGGCTAAGAAACAAAGCACATAGATCTTGGATAGGTGGATATGGTGAATACTTAGGCAGAGAGGAGGTCGGGGTTCGATCCTCCCCAACTCCCATATTTTTTGGTAAACAAAGCGTATTGTGGTCAATCGGATCGCCACGTGGAGTACAATATGGCTAAGAAACAAAGCACATAGATCTTGGATAGGTGGATATGGTGAATACTTAGGCAGAGAGGAGGTTGGGGTTCAATCCTCCCCAACTCCCATTTTTTTTGGTAAACAAAGCGTATTGTGGCCAATCGGATCGCCACGTGGTGACATCCGATTGGTCCACTTGGA
The DNA here is from genome assembly GCA_027924585.1 of Larix kaempferi. Classification (NCBI taxonomy): domain Eukaryota; kingdom Viridiplantae; phylum Streptophyta; class Pinopsida; order Pinales; family Pinaceae; genus Larix; species Larix kaempferi. The sequence goes on from BSBM01000486.1 coordinate 12,677,603, forward strand.
CGCCAACTCGATGCCACTTGTCACAAACCTGTAAACTTGATGCCACATGTTGCTCATACAATGGTCCAAATGTCCCGCAACATGCCATGTGGTGCCTTTTGAGTGTGCCACATCATCGTCGTACATGCCACATGTCACCCTTATAGTGGTGCCACGTGGCACCCTTTTTTTCCAAATTTACTTGTTTTGCCGAAAGTTCAGAACTCAATAACTTTCTCATCGGAGGCCGTTTTGCGCAAAATGAACGTCAACGGAATGCTCTCGTCGAGCTCTACTTAGATGCAAGATTCTGTTTGTAATTTGAAGACTTTAATTTTGATCGAACTTGGAGATCCTCCTCGATCAAACCTTCCCATTGGGAATCTTTTGGACCACCAAAAGCCTCAATCATTTAGAGTTCAAGTGAGGACATGTTCATCTCACTTGTCCTGTATCATTTGTCCATTCTTCCCAGAACCTGTACATTTGACTCATCATAATAACAATCAACACTGCACTGACATTGTTAAGTACATTAATCCCATTTTCAACCAAGTCTTCATTCAATATTGTCGGAACCAACCATATACTGTTGATCAATAGAAAGTTGAGTATCAAAATTGAACATATTAAAGAGATTGTATCCATATCATGCTTATGTTTTATCATAGGAATACTATCAACCATAATAGGTGCATTGTGGTGCAACGACAGTTCCTTTTCATGCTTAGGATTATTTTCTTCCTTAAATTGCATAGACATAAGTGCCAAATTCCGACTTGCATTAACGACCCTTTTCCGTTGTTGTGTAGTTCCCAATGATCTGTCATTTTTAAATGAATGGGAATGTACTATATACTCAATTCCTTATTTAAACAAATGATGCTGGTTATTTTCTCTATAGAAAATTGTCTTTCGATTATATAAGTACGAGCTACCCAACACAATTCCATAGATATCTAGTGGAACCACATCAAATTCAACTTCATCTACAAACTTGGATGTTATTGCAAACTTTAGATCCCATTGCTTTGTTAATTGTAATCTTGTATCTTTGCATACCCAACCTAATGGATAAGTTTTCTTGTGTGGTTTTGTTGTTAATCCAAACTGCTTAACTACTTCTTCTGAAATAAGATTAGCTTGGGATCCACTATCTATGAGTGTGTCGATCTTAGTTTGTTTTGTAATTACCCTTATATGAAACAATGCATTACTTTTTCTATCCTTAAAACTAACATGATCTTTAGAAGTAGAAGCACATGAAGAACCAATGTTAGAATCATTGCCAACAATATCTTTACCTTTCACACCTATGATTGTTATATTTGTTTCGTCCTCAGAATCTGATCCAAAGTACTCAACGATAACCGTGGCCTTTTGCTTCTCTTTCTGATCCTTAAACCACTTCGGTTTCAATTATGGATGTAGTACCCAACACTTTGCTTCTTCGTGCCCCTGCTTTTGACAATGTGAGCATGTAGGTCTCTCATCACCTTTCCTCAATGCAACTACATGCTTACCTTTCCCTTTTCCCTTACCTTCTTTCAACTGGCTGGATTCAACTGAGGAAAAGTTATCATGAGCATTCTTCCCTTTGGATTCAATGCGTGTAGCTTGCACACATACCTCATCAAGGTTCGTAGGATTAAACATACGTATTGTATGACGCAAATAACTATGTAATCCTCCAATAAACTTGAAAAGAGTTTCTAGAGTGCAAAGAGGTATACCCAAAATCAAAGCTCTCTTTCTGAATTCCTGAGTGTATTCTTGTACATTCTGACTTTTACTTTGCATTAAGTTTTAGCAATCCATCATGGCTTGTTGTATGTATCCTAATGGATAAAATTGCTTTTTTAATGCAACAGTAAATTCATACCAGGAAGAAATAATTTTACCTTTTGTAAGGAGGTCTTCCTGTGTCTTACTCTCCCACCAGATGAGTGCAGTGCCTCCAAGACAGAGAGTATCCAACTTGATCTTTTCACTATCATATGCAAGCTTCTGGATCTTGCAATACACCTCAATTTTCTTGATCCAATCATCCAACTTTTTTGCGTTAAGTTCACCATTATATGTAGGCAAATCAAACTTAATATTAAGTTTCAAATAAGGTAAATCAGACTTAGTCTTCTCAGGTTGTTTCTTTGGATTTGAAGAAGCAGTACTGGAACATTCAGAAGAGGAAGAAGAGGATGGAGAAGAAGGCTCAGAAAGGTCTCCTCTTTTTACCAAATCATTAACCTCTGATTTCTCCTTCTTCGTTTTCTTCTTTTCCAATCTCTCTTGATAATATGCAACCAATTTTTCTACCTTGTCTGTCATCTGATAGAAAGCCTTGCAGAAATCCTTCTCATCTTCTTCTCGGTAGTCTTCATCTGCCATTTTCTTTCTTGGATGTGCACGTCCAATCTATGGATTAAAAATATCAAGTTGGACTTCACCTCGCTTAAGCCTTGATCTAGTTAACATTCACACTCTGTAATTCCCTGGTTAGCCTGCTCTGATACCAAACATGATTCGAAAATTACAGGATCTACTAACACTTGAATTTGCATGTGAATTTTGAAAACCAATTAACTTGTAAAAATGCTTGAAATAATAGGCTTATAAAAGGATTAAAATTAACTGAAAACAAATATAAATGAACAAATAATGCAAAACATAAGAATGTGGACACCGTATGATAATGGAGTTCGTCCCTGATGGACTACATCTCCGGGTCCAACTCCAATGAGGACCAATCTTAATTGTCTTCAAAAATATTTGAACAGGTACAAAATGCCTTCATCCTTCAAGCTGCTTCAAAAAGAGAATACGGATTCAACAATGAAGTTCTCTCACTCTCCAAAAACTCTCAAGAATGGCTAAAAGCCTCTTACAAAAAAAAAAACAAAGCTTACCAAGCCTTTACAAAGGAATAATGGCATTTTACCATTCTCTCCTCAAAAGCTTCCATCCTTTCATGCCTTCACAAAGCAAATTACATTGATTTATATAGCCAAGTCTCATAAATTCAATCCCCAAATTCCACAGGATTTGATCCCAAACTAAATGGATAAAATAATATGCAATCCCAACATATATGGAAAATTAAAACCATCTAATAAAAATAGTGTAAATAATGTGACATTTGGGCATAGGGCGCGCCCATTCTTGGGGGATAAATCCACCACAAACAAAGTTAAAACCAAAAGAATCTGCATCCCTAAACAAGCGGAATGTTTGGCGCGTTGGTGGAAGCACAGGCTTTGTTGGGAGGAAGTCACAGGTTCAAACCCGTGGACCTCTCCTCTTGTTGTGTTTTTGGTTGGCATATATATATATTGAATATGCCATAGTATTTGGGTTGGCTCGGCTGGTTCCATAGTTTGTTACAAGGTTGTTGAAACATTATAATATGTTGGCTCCTGGTTAATATAACACATGGGTCTGAGGGCCCCTTTTTCAAAACATACAACATTTTAACTTCAAATAGGAGTGGAGTACAATATGGTTAAGAAAAAAAGCGTGGAGATCCTGGATAGGCGGATATGGTGGATACTTAGGCGGAGAGGAGTCCGGGGGTTCTATCCTCCCCAAATCCCATGTTTTTGGTAAACAAAGCATATTGTGGCCAATCGGATCACCACGTGGCGACATCCGATTGGTCCAATTGGACGCTAACTCGATGCCACTTGTCACAAACCTGTCAACTGAATGCCACATGTTTCTCATACACTGGTCCTACTGTCCTGCAACATGCCATGTGGTGTCCTGTGAGTGTGCCAGGTTAGCGCCGTACATGCCACGTGTCACCCTTACAATAGTGCCACGTGGCACCCCTTTTTGCCAAATTTACCTATTTTGCCGAAAGTTCAGAACTCAATAAATTTCTCATCCGGAGGCTTTTTGCAAGAAACAGACGTCACTGGAAAGCTCTCATCGAGCTCTACGCAACTGGAGGCTTCTGTTAGTTTTGAAGACTTTAATTTTGATCGATCTCGGAGATCCTCCTGGATCAAGATGCCCCAGCTTGGTTAAACTATTGGAGGATTAATGAAACTACCACTCTACAAAATATTGATAACATTAATTACACTATTAATTTTTCCTTCAACGAGAAAATGTGGTGTGTTAGCACAGAGTTAGTTTTATGTGGTTGGAAGGAAAATGGGGTAAATCAAAGGATCAAGGTTTATAATGGAACCTAAGGCTATGACCAGGAGCTAGTGAAAATTTCTATATTTAGTTGAGCATATAAATGAATTGACAAGGCTTCTAAATTTGGCCAATATGCTGAATTAGGCGGATAAAGCACTGGTGAATCTCTAAAATGGTTAGTGAAGCTCTAAAATCATGGAATGGCTAAAAGATGGCGGACCTCCATAAATGCCTAAGTCTTTGTTAAAAATTAAAAAGTTTATAGTTATTAATATAAATATTTTATTGAAATATTTATATTATTATTCAAACCCAAAATAAAACATAATTTACCACATAAAAGTCTCGGCATGAATCTCGAAAAATATGAAATTTGAACTTTGGAAAAGTCAAAAGTTTGATGAAGGGTGGATATTATTTCGTTAGGTTTAAGTGCTCGACAATATCACAAGGGCTAGTAGGAGAAGTGGTAAGGTAAACCACTATCTAATGCTTGTGAAATTTCTCCCGCACTAGAAAATAATACATTGCCCAAAGTTTAAACCTTATGTTATAATATTGGATCTCCCCGTAATTTATTTGGAAAGAAATCACGTGAAAATAGAATGTTAAATATTGGAAATATTTAAAATGAAAATATTTTCCAAGATTTGAAAATCCAAAACCAAGGGAAGTAATTAAAACCACGGGAAGCAATCAAAGCCATGGGAAAAAACCAATGGATGGTTTTCACAGGAAAATGAAAAATTGTTTATGGATTTCCATTTATTTCAGGAAATGATTGTTTTACTAGTAAACTTCAAACAACTATTTCCGCCAAATGGGAGTGAATTTTCAGAAATCGAGAGAGGATTTTCTTCAGCACGGGCCAATCTACAATAACCTCTCTCAATTTTTACACAGGTATCATGGTTTGGGAGAATCGAAGGGATATTCATAGGGCATTTTACCAGATTTTCAAACTATTGTCTGAGTCATCAAATTCAAATGTAGATTCTGAGGAGCTGGAGGGGAATCTAGAAAAATGAAGACATGGGTTTTGACCAGGACAGATGTAATTACAAAAACCTCTCTCATATTTCACATAGCTGTCACCATTTGAGATATGCAGGTGGGTGTTTGAAGCCTATTTTTCAGCAGTCTGTTTCCTGAAAAGGAGGAAATCGGTTGTAACTGTTTATATTTTAAGAATGTTGTTAGATTTCGAATTTAAGACTAGGAAGAGATTGTTTTTCTATATATTTAAATGTATTTGATAGATTTAGGGTTGGATTTTCAAGAGCAGAGAGGCTATTCATTGTAATAGGTTTCATTTTTCTGAAAATGAATAAAATTGCAGAGATGGAATGTTGAGAGGTTTCCTTGGCAGAGATTCTTGTGCCATCACTTTTTTCAGTAAGTGATTTCCTTATGTAATTGTTTATCCTATTTTCCAATCCATTTTGTATTTTCTTTCATGTTTGAGTGAAAGTAATGTGAACTAGAATTCATCTTTTGATGCTCCAGTTTACCGGATTCAAACATTTTTAAATATTTTCTTCTAAAGTTTTTACAGAATTCACCCTAGCTAGGTGCTCTGTTTGATGGACTGTCTTCCTTGTCTTCTAATCAACCTGCAAATGCCTCCAGACTGAGGAAATGGTGTCTACACTGCCTTTGTCCATGGTCCTTTTAAACCCATGCCTCTTGCAACCTAACTCATCTCTGATTTTTGACTCCATTGCCCAATGGTCTCCTCCATGACTATCCTGCCAAATTTTACAAAACAAACTTGTCCTACCAGAATCTGACATTCCGAGTGTTTTGATTGAACATCCTGAGTAAGGAGGATTTGTAAATATTGAGAGATCCCTCTCTGATTGTATTAGGTCAGAAATACAATATAAAGTGGTTCTGTGGTTACCTCGGGATCTACTTTTCACAGCTTGGGTACATTCTGAGTGCTAACATGGTGCAAAGAAGAGTTAGAGGTAAAAAGGAAGCTTCGGTATTACAAAGAAACCATTAACCCTAATCTCGAGGATCAAAACTATCTTTCTATCTTAACAAGCTCAAAGAAAATAATTAATATTGTTAAGATTAGAACGAACTCTCATGAACTTTATAGTGAAACTGGGTGCTGGACAACCCCTAAAACGCCTTGGGTTGAAAGAATTTTCCATTTATGCGATTCCATGAGGGTGGAATATCCAAATCACTTTCTTTTAGAGTGCTCGGATTTCATTCACATTAGATTTCAGTTTCAAAATATCTGCTCCGATACTAATCTCTCTAACCTTTTAGATCCCCAAAACTATAGTGAGCTAGGGACGCTCCTCTATAAGCTTTTCCAGTATAGAAATAATATTTCAAAGAAAACCATTTAATCTCTATCTTCTTAAGGTCTGATAGACCAAGATTAATCCCAATGGACATTAAAAACCACCATCATCAAAATCTGTGCTCACACATATTTGAAATAATATTTACATTAAACGTCGTGACTTCAAAAAAGAATATACCACCAATTCTTATATTTATGTAAGTATCAAATATTAAAACAAACCTTATTTGTATAAGCATTTACCAATTCGACTCTTATATTGAGTCTTTTCTCCCAAAAGGCGATCTTGAATTTTCTTTTCCTTTCGCATTGACACGAAATTTAAGATCCTCAATCTTTAGAATTCCATACAAGTGAACTTCTCATCTTTATCTTGGTTGATAAAAAAATAAATTCATTATTCCAACTAAATAAATTAGATGTTAATCAATTGTAACTAGAATCAAGTGCACCCTTTTTATCTTCAAATTATTTCTTATCTACATCTTCACAATATTTTGAAACTTTTCAAAACATTAATTTTAATAAACATTTCAAATCATTTCCATGAGTAAATGAATATATATCTTAAACAAAAGTAGCATAGGTACAATTACATCCGGAAAAGCTCTGTATTTCTATTATTCAAAACAATTACATCCGGAGATATGCTCTCACGCATATTTGCACCAAAAATAGGGCCGTCTATCAGTTCTGATAATAAACCGACTCAATCTGTCTGAAACTTGAAGTGTCGGTCGAATATGGTGATGATAACCAAAGTATTACATAAAACATATTCTAAAGTAAGTCTGTAGAGAAGCCGGTTTACTTAGGCAACATAAGTGTGTTCTGTAGCAATCGAAGGATATAACTATTTAGTTCTACAACCAAAACGTAGATTGCTCCAATACTTTTGTTCAATAGCTATGTTCAACCCAAACATTCATGCATTTATACTTATGCTAACTCTCAATGGTTTCTTTAATGGAAAAACAAGACAAAGCATATGAGAATATTTGTTTTCTTTGATAGAGTCTCCCAAGATACAAAGGCTATTTATGAATGTTGTAGGAATCATCCCTCTTTATAAAAACACTCTGGTGACCAATGTTTTATTACTAACAACAAAATTCAAACTCCAATGGTAAGCTACCACCTTTTTATGTTTAATTTGATCACTCTTTTATTTGAGAGGTAAGGCAATGGTATGATTGGAATATGATTCTAAGAACCCTCTCATTTTGTCACTATCCATATGAGTGAAACCCAATAATACACAAGTAATGAATATATGGTAGCTCCAACAAGTAATGAATGAATGATGAGACAAACAATAAAATGCCAAACAATGGATACGGTGACAAACTCACAAAGTCCCACATGATTGACTATGGCTACATGCATTAAGAAAGATAAGAGTCGAATGTCTAATGGAGGTGATAATTTATGAGTTTATTGTTTGATTTAATATTTCATTGTTGTCTATAGCCAACCACCCAATGCATATTCAAAGGAAAATGTTATCACAAGTTGCATTGCAGAAAGCACATCCAATGGACACATATAACATGTGTATGACCCATAGGACATCCATGGCCTCAACTGAGAGTTTGAATGCTATGTATGGCCAGTACACAAGAGGTTATGGCCTCAATAGACTGCTAATGCTGCATGTAGGTTTCCCAAGTATTCAACAACCTCCATAGATGCAAATTCACTAAAATTTGGTGACATAAATAAAATATTGGCTATCTATAATTGCAACAATGAATTTACAACAAACCTTTATCTCAAATTCAGAATGGAATGGACGATGATTATATTAAATATATTGAATTCATATACTAATAAGAAAAATAATGGATTTATAAGAAAGAACCAACAATAATGTAACTCACAATTATTCATTACAACCATTAACACAAGTAAGAACATCATATTAAACATAGATAAAAGCAATAGTAATTTCACACATAGAATTTACACCACAACCATAGATAAATCGTTAACATAGTGACACAATATTTACCTTGGAAACCCAAATGGGAAAACTAGCTTTGAATAGTTGTTCAATATTCATTACGAAAATCTTAGGTTGGAGTGAGCTCATGGCTCTATGTCCATTCAACAATTTGCATAGCTATGCTCTTGTGCATCCTCAACTCTTGGCTAGAAAAAAGCCCTTTGTGATTCTAATTACAATAATATATAGGTAGAGATGGGTGTCATGTGAAGGCCAAAAGACTTGTCCTTTAATTTCTCATTCCTAGCTCTCTTCTATGCTATTTTCATTTATTCTTTCTCATTTAATAAATTTTCTCTCTTTTTTCTTTAATTTTTAAAAATCACACTGTCATTTTATTATTAATTAACCTTCATTAATTGTCAAAATTATTTTTCTATTGAACTTTCGAAACCATTTGTTTTGTTTGGATCCAATTTTTATCACACCACCTCATTAAGAGGATTTTTGGACTCCAAAATTTTAGACGGGAACCAACCTTGGATCATTGTCCTTTTGTCTGCTTCTCTGAAACATTGTTCTCAACTCTTGATCATAGTTAACTTGTAAATTTGGCTATTGGATCTGGTTTTGGATCACAACTTTGGCTATTGGATCTATTTTTGGATATTGATTTAGCTCAGGCTCACAACTTTGGCTACTAGCTCTGGTTTTGGATATCGATTTGGATTTGGCTACTGGATCTAGTACTAGATATAAATTTGGATAAGGTTCATTACTTTATCTAGTGGCTCTTGCTTTGGTTTTTGGTTGCACTTGTTTCCATAGTCCAGAAGTATTCTCATTGACTCTTCGTTATGGGAAATCTTCATATTCAAACTCTTTAATCAAAATTTATTCCCATCTTTAGTGTGCAAGTATTTTCCTTTCAAAAACATGGAGATGGTCCATCTTGGTAGCCTATAGATTCCAAGCTGAACTTTGGGCTTCTGTTGTTCAGTGAGATCTCAACAAGCATACGCCATCATGCAACACGTCCAAGAAAGGAAGTGTGGCTTTCCCTCTTGTGCTAGGATCAATGGCTTTCAACATGGAAACAATTATTTGGTGCTAAAACATGCTTACAATCACTCTTTCTCTGCAACATTGTCATTTGTATGACAACCTTCATGTGCAAGCATAGAATTTTCTTTTTCCTAAAAAAATCTAACTCTTCCAACCATATGGTTGTAAGTGACATCAATGCCGACAATATTGATGATGAGAGAATAACTCAAGATTTGGAAAATGCAAGGAATGACTTCTAAATAGCTTGGATAAACTGTTGTAGCCATTGGTTTACTCAATGCAATGTACTCCATGAATTATCTAGTATTCTAATAGCTTTGACGACTTTGATGGATTTCCAAGGAACCCTCCAAGGATGTGCATTTTTCTGCATCAAACACATTGTTTGATGAATGTAAATGATTAAAATTTTCAAATATGCACTCTCATCTCACTGCTACCAACATTGATGATCTACATACTGATGTTTTAAAGATTCATGTAGTAGAAAAAAATGAACAACTGTAGCTTGCCACTATTACAACAAAGGTTGATTTGTTGACTCATGTATTGACAGAGACAGAAGCCCTCAAGAATGCTATGAAGAAAATTAATGGGCAATTGTCTATTTTAGATAAGTTTTTTTCCATGATTCATGATGTTAAGAAATCCATTATCAAGCACACCAATAATATTGAGGTTTATATAAACATATTAAAAGGTCCTTCAAATGAACCCAAATAGACTAAACATACTTTCCATCTGTCTCTCAGTGCTGTGGAAGTATAAATAGATCCGAGACCTATTTTTGACTTCAGACTGATTGATTCTGAGCTTGAAGTCCTTCACAGTATAATTCAACAAATGAAAATCACAAAGACAACTCTCCCTAAATAAGTTCATAATTTTTTTTTACAGGTTATGCAAATGAAACAAGAACCATCAATGGATACAATCACGCAAATTGGACCAAGCAACTCCTCTCAAGAATCCTCCTCCATTGGCATCAAGGAATTAGGAAAAATAATTAGTGCCATGCCTAAACAACCAATTCCGCACATTGATTTCCAACCAATTTATGAAGTAATCGATGCAATTCAAATGTTAGCCAATCAGGAAACCCACAAAAGTACCAAGGCAGAACTATCACCTCTAAGTATGTTACAACTGAGTTGATTGTTGGTTTATCTGATTTAGCATTTGAATGGTGGAGACGGCTACAAAACCAAACTAAAGAAGACATTTTGAATGCAACTGATGATGATAAGCAACTATGAACTTGAAAAATTTCAGTATAATCCATGTTAAATTCATTAGGACACAATGGAATATCATAGATAACCTCTTTTTATTCTAGACCACAGACCAAATCATTGTTAATCTAAATTTCATTCAAAAAAAATGTGAAATGATTAGTTTCCTCTTTAAAACTCTTAAATTGACACTAGAAGTGCCATTTTTCGACAACACTTCATCATTTTTTAGACTAATTTTCGTAGAAAAACCAATGAAACTAAGGCACAAAAACCATCGGTAGTTCGACACCTCTCATTTTCATCTGAAGATTGACACTTTTTTCCCTTGGAAAAATAATCGTAATTTCATTTATAGATATAAAATTACATTGTGCATATATATTCCTGTGCATATGTTCAGGAAATATAGTCAAATTGACTTCCATATGAGTCATTACAAAATTGCAAAACAAAGACTTTCTCCAAAATGAGAGTTATATTTGATGATAAAATTCCACAAAAGCCCATTTTGAAGGAGTACTTATATTGTCTGCATTATTTATACATCATAATTTCCCCCAAAAGTAATCAAATATGGAATATGAATTTCCCCAAGCCAATATGAACCTGCAAAAATTTATAGTTATGTCCCATGCTATCAATTCTGTTGCTTAGGAGGATTAGGGCCTTCTATGAAGGGCTGGTGGTAGTAGTGTATTGTTTGAACCTTGTCATGTTCAGCTACCTTAAATAGGCCTATATCCAACTGAGTACCTTATTTATCTAAGGAGTTTGCAAATTTGTTTCTCTCCATGTAGCCATGCATGCAAGAAAAATGATTAAAACTTCCCACAATATCGAAGACTTCATTTAGAAGAGAGAGTAATTGTGTGTGAGTGAAAATACTGACACTTATTGTGACACGTGTCAACTAAAATTCCTTGGTAAAAAACATTTTAAGTCATTGAATGTTTGACATCTTTCCGTTGATAGAACAATGGACAACCATCTGTACACCGAGGCCAATCCATCAGTAAACTAAGGCTAATCCATCGGTAGACCAAAAAAATGCCATCAGTACCTCGACAATATGTTGTCTATCGATATTGTGATTGGTATATGTACCATTGGTATACCAAGGCCCAACTATAAGTGGACTGAGGCCTCATCGTAAGTCGACCAACAAAAATTGATCGTTAGATTGATGTCTTGTTGTATAACTCTTAGGATCTTGGCTATGCTTGGTAGATATACAGTCAGTGTTTCTAATGTTTGTAGCAGATGTTCAATGGATTTTCCAATCCACCAATGGTTTTCCATCAAAAGGATGCATCAATGGACTGATGGATATCAAGCTATTTTTTGACGCTACTCCATCGGTTGACCAATGACAGGTATGTATTTTTAAAAAATAATAATAAAATAGGAATAAAACTTGCATAGTCCATTCACTGCCATCACCTTGTAGGACACTAAGCAAAGTAATGGCCCTCTAATAACCATTTCGTTAAATCTATACTAATTCAAGTCTAGATTTATTTGAAGAAAGACCAAAAACAAACTTTCTAAAGCGCAAAATTAGGTTTTCTACATCCTAAAATCATTTGAATCATAAATTGTGATTTTGGAATCGAAAATTGCACTTTAGAAAGACTATTTTTGTGCTCCGGAAAGGCTAATTTGGGAAGATTTTAGTCTAGATTCTATGAAATTAGTCCAGATTTAATGAAATGGGGGTTTGAATCTATTCTCTAATTGATATCCTTTCAAGCCTTTGGCAATTAGTTTGATTATCATGGAATGTGTAATTCCCTAGAAACTATGTCTCCATGGTAGATGAGGGAGACTCCCTTCTTATTAGTCCACCCTTAACTTGTTGATGAGAAATACCAAAGACATACTGTAATCTCGAGAAGATTGTACAACCCATATAAATAATTTTGGGAGACATTGGGTTTCAACAATTGGAGGGAATTTTCACACTACCCTATGTTGTCTCCATAACTCGTTTCTATGCAAACATCCGATCTTGCTGACTCTCCATATCTAAAATGCTTTCCATATCGATTTTTGGAATTGACATAGTGTTTCCAAATAGTTCCTAGTCTCAAGAATGGTGCACATAATCCTCAATAGATGATTTGTTCAATATGCATGCACATGATTGTATCCTTTGGTGGAAACAAACTAGATTTTATATTACTACACCTTGGTTGCAATCAATGATTTTATTTCACCTTCAAAGAAAAATCAAGATATATTATGTTGCAGTCAACAACAATCACGCGGGTAGCTTAACAAAATACATGCAATCAACATACAATATACATAGTAGAAACATATGTGTGTATTTTGATAGGGAGACATAGTTGAAACTAAATAGAAGATACAAAGACATTGAAACTATGCTAACTAAATAGAAGATAATAGGACATAGTTGAAACATTGCCAATAACCCAATTGAAAATACTTTGTTTCTTTATTTCTATAAAAATTACCTTTTGAGGTGTACTTGAGACATGAAGCTCAATATTATGTATCTAATATCCTTCTATTCTTTTGCGTTGGATTGGTTTCTAAGTTTGTTCTACAAATAAGTTGCATTGGTTTCTATGTATGATCTACACAGAAGCAAGCAAGTGAGGTCTACAAATAGATCATTTTTTCACAATTAATTATTGAATATAAATCCATCTTTGAATTATGGAATCAATGTTCTTCCATAATGAAACAATAAAACTTATTTCTTTAATTGTCGCAAAGAAACAAATGAAATCATATAATGCATTTCTTGCCTACCAAGGAGGAACTCAACACTACTTCAAAAACTAAACACACATATATGAGGAGTGAAGTCAAGTACAATGGTAATTGCATAGAGTTCAAAGAAGCTTCTAGCATTACATTTGTACAATGGAAAAACACTCATATTGAGGATTTTAAAATATTGAAGTGTAGAAAATATAGTAAGCCTCATTTGCTACAATAGTCTTACTTGCTACCTAAGATATCATGAATAGGAAAAAATACTTCTTCTTTAGCTCAATATCTCCTTTTTATGAAAGATGACTCCTTTGAACTACATCATTAGGCACATTAGTACGAAAATATTCCAGTGACTTTTTGCTAAAATTTGTGAGAAACAAATCTCATATATAACTGTGAAGAGTTCAATTTTCCGGAGATTAGTTTAAAATAAGTTGTATTTGAAAAGATTCAATTGTTTACAGTTTTATCTTTGCTGATAAACCGAGACATCCATTTTTTTAAAACAAATCTAGATAAGTTATTTCATGGGTCGAGTAATTTTAAAAAATCCAATATAAAAAAATTACTGACATGATGTTTAGAACATTGGTTCAACTTCAACCTTCAATCATAAAAAATGTAAATTTCCGCAAGCCCAAAACAAAAATAGATAGTGGAAAAAATTGGTATTGTAAATGTACAAAATACCTTAATAATTAAAATCACGTTGACCTATTTGATGGCACAAAACATATCCATTCTGACCTCCAATGCACAATTTTCCTACAGCTACTGTCTAGCTGAGCTGTTATTTGCTCTAAGTGCATAAGATTCTTTGATATATCTAGCTATACCAGCTCACTACTAGCTAGAATTGATCCACATTTGTAATTGGATGGAGATTTTAATTTGATGAGATATGCAAACTCAGAACTTGTTATAGCATAAAGAAGGTATAATTATTCCCATACATGCTTTTTGTCTACATTATTAAAAAAAAGGTATTTTAAATAAATGTAACTTAAAGTACAAGACAAGTATGCTATGGCCATATGTCAATTCTTGCTATCTCACTTGGTTAAGGTGTGGGTCTCATCAGCAAGGTGAACCGAGTTCAATTCCCCTTAGGGGTGACTTAGTTGGGAGGAAACACCCAAAACCCCAATCATGTTGAGGTTGGTGTGGTCCAAGCCGGGTGTGATCCTTAGGTGATTTTGACGGCTTAGATGCCCCTGGATCGTGGTTTCTTAGACAAAAGGACACTCCTGCAAGTCAAGGAGATTCAAGCGAATAAAAAAAAGTATGTTATGACCATATTATAAAATCAACCCAATAGAAATGTAACACTTTGGCATAAAATAAAGAAACACTCTACAAACATCCATGAAGAACCATAAAGAGGACACACCATTCTTCAATGACCAATACAATCATTCAAACCAAAACATGAACAAATAAAAATAGTTCTTGGAAACTGTGATTACATATATGCTCAGTAAAAATAAACATTTAACAACATGGTTGAATTATGCATACTATCTCTTGATTGAAGATACATGGAAATGGAGATAGTGAATCCTAGAATACAATAAGCAAAGAATATTTTGGAGGTTCCCGTGTGAATGACATTTCCATTAGCTCTGAAATATTGGGGTAATCCTTATGGACATGCCTAGGGAAAAATAACATAATATAATGAAAAATACTTCTTGGTTTGGCTAAACCCTTCCATAAAACTAGCAATTGGGTAGTGGCCCTTAAAGGTTTAATGCTCATGCATCGCATGTTGTGTGGTGGGGGTGAAAATTTGAAGAGATTTGGTTGTCTAGGGATAGAGGATGGCTAAGTTTCAATCTCTCCAACTTCAGAGCGGGGGAGAATTCTACTTCTTGGGATTTTATTGCATTTATGTGAAGTTATTATTCGTTTCTTTATGAGTGTATGGATTGGTTTATTACGTCTTCATGAAAGCTAGAGAGGGTTCATGGTTATGTAGGACAAATTGAAGAAAATTTCATGATTGAAGAAGTAAACAATAGAGAGAAAAAGGTTTTGGAATTTTTTTTAGACAGGTTTCCCAAATCCCAACGCTTACTAGAATGTGTAATTGCATGCAACCCTATTGGATTAGCCAAATCCAACTTTTGGTCCATATTTCCCTAAATTATGTTGTGAGAGAGGGCATTCAGCTCTATGCCAATGTCTATGATGGTATTGCTTCTCTCATTTATATTTTATTGTATATGCACTACCTACATTGTGTTTTTCTTTTGAAATCTACAAGAAGGTTGCCTCTCAGATCCATGAGCTTTCACACTATTTTGAAAAATGTAAGGAGTTGAATATTTGGTGTTCTTTTTAGTATCTATTCATTGAATCAATCGATCAAGATCACGTTGATATCTTGGAAGAGTTAATCTAGTATAGGTTCGATGTCTCCTGTTGGAGTTGGTTTCATGACAAGGTATATCAACATTTTGTTGTCTAACTCTTAGGATATTGCCCAATGTATACTTAATTAATTATCATTTTTTGATCCAAGACCACTCTCTCAGATCATCATATCTTTCAAGGAACACAAATCAAGTTCAAGCAAGAATTCCCATGCTTTTTCATGCACAATTCTTCATTAGACCAAGAAAAAACCTAATATGAAGAAAATTGTCCAAAGAAACAAAACTACAAACATTAGTTTAGCTAAATCAGTGCACAACAGAGAGGATGAGATCCCAAAAGAATTCCATTCCAAAATTAAAGTCACCAAATTTTCATCCTTTAAAGGAAAGATATCCAAGACTTTATTTTTTATTTTCTTTCAAGTCTTCGCAAGTCTGAAAGGTAGTTTTTCCATTAACAAATTTGCTTCCATGCAATGGCATGAACGATAATATAGCATTGATTTTTCTCATATTCAAATTTAGTTTTAATGGGCATAGTTTTCCAATGCATAATCACATAACCAGGCATGCCATATATGAGTTCAATGTTCTTAATGTATATAGCTGCATTTTCATTACTTGGTTAAGATGGACCTCATTTTTAGAATACACATAGTTGGATGTTCAAACCTAATTCATGTATCTAAATTTTCTCATTGTATATGCTTACATGCTTAGATCTAATTAATCGACTTTAAAATGCAATGTTTATATAGTTCTCATTTCTTCAAACGTAGTTCCCTACCATAATTTTGGTCCCTCTAAGAAATAGGCTCCTTCAACAAAATACGTTTAGCCTATAACATGCAAAATCTAATGGTCCCAAAATAGGACACAGTAAATGAAATTTGGTATTTACTATTATTTTCTAACCATTCTTATTTTTTGTCTTTCTTTATTCTTAGTTTGAATATTTTCCACAGTGCTTATCGGAGGACCAACCAATCTCAATTCCCTTTTCAATTTAAGTGAGGAAAGGGAAGGCTCTCTCAATGGTTGTTGATCATATTGTAGCTGTTGAAAGACCCATTTCCCTTTCTCTAAGGTTATAAAGGAAAATAACTAGCTTCATTTTCATGGTTTAATAAAAATAAACATGGGATATTAGAATGATATTGTGATTCTAGACAACAAGTCTCTCGAGAGTGCTCCTTAAATAAGATTCAACCTTTCCTCAATGTGGCAATAGTGATTTCTCTTAACCCACCAAAAGTATTTTTGAGACCCCTTCTATTGCAAAGGAATCTCTGTACAAGTTAACATGTTGATGATTTTCAATATGATTTCACAGATAACAATGCTTAGAATTTGAACTCATAGGTGTCATCAGGGAACAAAAACAAATTATGGGCTTATATATTCATAGAATGACGCATAGGATTCTCAAAACAAATGTAATTTCATGAACTTCCATTATAATAATTTTAAGATAGGATCTCCTTCCCACAGTATAATAATATCTAGACACAACCATGAGACAGTGACAATGGAATGACGAGACATGATTTAAAGGAATACTAAAACCTTTATTCTGTTAACATGCATCCAGTTACAGTTGTATGTTGAATCACATCCCAAATGTTGGTAGCAGTTTTGAAACAAAAATAAAAATTCTCCTTTTCAGAATGAAACAAGTCATATAATAAACCCTTCTATCCTTTATCACAACAAAATAATCGAGATCAATCCCTAGTATGCAAAATAGGTACCATACTCCATTCTTATCTGAAATTTAATAGCACATTGTAGACTAGATACCTTTATCATCTTGATCAATAAGACAATCACTATATTTAAAATAGTTAGTATGCCAAAAATGAAGGGAGGTCCCTCAAAAAGGAATGAAAAATCATCAACTATCATCACCATTGAGTGAAATTTTACTAGCGATTCTTGTATTATTTGCAAATGAGAACACTAAAAATGAAATACTTCTTTTGTATAGAATTTTGTACCATTAATATCTTCAATAAGTTAGCTATTAACATTCAATTTATTTATGTTTTTCTTGATAATACCGAGTAACATCCCCCATAATCAGATTGATGCACTGGTATTTTTTGTCAAATCCCCATCCTGGATTGCTCTACAAAATATTTAGGAGGCATTACATCAATAATATATAAATCTAAATGAATAGCAATATACAAGAAATCAACAGATCAACCACAATGAAATAAGTGACATGAAAAAAACTGGAGGCAACTATGTCAATCTTATTGGAACCAAATAATAACTGGTACAACTGACCGGTTAGAGCAATTTTGGGAGATTTCCAGTCGGAACCGCCCTCCCTAACCAGAATTGATCAGTTTTTCTCTAAAGAGGCTAGGATTGAATGGTTTTCTACCAATGCACCCCCTTCCCCCCCAAAAAAACACAAAAAATCCCTACAACTACCCTAAATTTTGATCTATTTAATAATTCCCACCTTCTATCATGAATGGACTTATCCTGGATGACTTGCATCAAATTCCACCACCATAGGATACAAACATTGGTATTGGACTTCAATGGCATCAAGCCAACATGATAAGCATACCCATGCAAAAAATGTGGAGGATCTAGTGAATGATTATGTGGTTTGGTTTGATTTGGACTTTGCACGCCATTTAAGGCCTCAATGTTATAATCTATTTTGGTTCATATATGTATTGCACTCAGTGCCACTTTTCTATATTCACCCTTACAATGGTATATACATGAGAAACAAGTTTGGATATTTGGTGTCTAATGGTTTGGATTTACATGGATATACATGAAAATATATTTTTTAATCAAAATTTGAATATTTTATGTATTTTTTGGTTGACCAGTTTTGTGTTCGACATTTTCCAGTTCCATTCCAGTTTCAGTTTTTGGGGTCATGTTATGCAACAAATTTCCAAAAAAGAGCATGAGAAGAGCATATATAGACCAAAAAGAGTACTCCACGAATTTAATGAAGAAAAAAAATGAATAGAAATCCTCTTCGAGGGGGAAACCTCCTTATACAATGTACTAAGTACACAAGACAAGACAAGACAAGATGCTCCAAATGAAAATGTCTCCTTCCTATATATACGACACTAAGAGATACAATTCTAACTAACTGACCCAAGCCGACGTAACTAATATAACCATACTAATGACAATTACAACTAATGGGCCAAGTCGACATCAAAACTAATATAATGTGACCCATATAAGGGGAAATGTGCCCACATTTAGGGCTTAATATGCCCCTCCTCTTCAGATAAGTGTTGTCCTCAACACTTAGGTTAGTTGTGGATGCTTTTGTATGAAGGACTCATCTTCCCATGTTGAATCTTCAATTTGTAAGTTCTTCCACTTGAAGAGGTACTCCATAATAGCCTGATTTTGTAGCTACTTGGTCTGTGTGTGAGTGATTTATTCAGGTTCCAATATGAATTTTCCTTCTTCATCAAGTTCCCATAGGATTGTTTGAATGAGAATCTTGTCTCCGATTACCTTCTTTAAGCAAGAAACATGGGAAATTGGATGTACCCTTGAAGATGAAGGAAGTTCCAATTTGTATTCCATACCACCAATCTTCTGCAACACTTTATAAGGAACATAGTACTTGGGTGCTAATTTATTGTCCTTATTTAGTTTCTTGAGGGACATTTGTTTGTAAGGATGGAGCCTCAAAAACACCCAATCCCCTTCTTTGAAATTTATTTCACTCCGATGTTGATATGCTTGTTGTTTCATCCTGTTTTTTGACATAGCCAGGTTGTCTTTCAGTATTTGGTGAACTTCTTGTTGGTGCTCTATATGATCTTCCACATCTTGAAATTTATATTTTCCTTTTATGGGATATGTGATATATGGAGGCTAGTACCCATAAAGTGCCATAAATGGAGACACCTTTGATGATGTATGGACGGAAGTATTGTACCACCATTCTACCAAGGACAACCATTTCACCCATTGTGTTTGTTTATCATATGCAAAGCAACGAAGATAGCCTTCCAAACATATTTTCACTATTTTTTCAGTTTTCCCATTAGATTGGGGATGATAAGATAAACGGTGAACCAACTGGGTGTTAGGATATTCCTATACTCCATCCTAGTCCCACCAGTATTTTGATCATTTACATTTTTAGTCATGCACGCACCTTTAGGGTTTGCATGCATTTTGCATGCATCCCAGTCATCAGTCCAGCACCTAGCCTTCAGTTAGCCAGCCCCCAGGAGCTTCTCACTATTTAGTTTTAGCCCTCCAGTTGCTTAATGCGCCCTTCTTCCTTGATTTTAGGAAGCAACTCACCCTTCTTCACCTACCAGTCCAGTTGTCACTTAGTTACACTCAGTTACACTAAATTACAGTCAGTTATAGTCAGTTACACTCAGTTATACTGAGTTACACTGAGTTACACCTACCAGACTCAGTTTGACTTATGGTTGACAATTACTTGAGCATTGATGACTCCACTGATGATGATGAAGACTTCTAGTTGTGCTTCGATGATCATGAGGACATCTAGTTGTGCTCTGATGAAACTCTATTGATCTTATGATCACTCTGAGAGGCTAATTCGAATTGCCACCTTAGGCATTCGAATCCTCTCTACCATTGTACTATTTATTTGT
This sequence comes from Larix kaempferi, assembly GCA_027924585.1. NCBI lineage: Eukaryota > Viridiplantae > Streptophyta > Pinopsida > Pinales > Pinaceae > Larix > Larix kaempferi. The sequence continues at coordinate 12,698,062 of BSBM01000486.1, forward strand.
CCATATTGTGATTAATTAATTAGTGTGTGTGAAGTATTATTGCTTCTATCTGAGTTCTACTGTACCATATTATTCTGTTGCTCATTATACTGTATTGTTCACTCTTCTTCTATTTTCCTGCTTAATCATAATTACTCTTATGAGGTACACATCATCTCTTAGATCTGCTGTGAGGATTTTCACATGGTATCAGAGCATGTTGAGAATATTGTTTATCTCCATTCTTGAGAGTTTTTTGCAGGTTATTACCAAGATTTCGAGTGCAGCAATTTCTGCATCTTTGCAGCAGTATTCTCTATTGTTTTTTGCAGGTCTTCTACAGCTTCAATGTATCCAGAATTAGAAGAAATCACTCATCTTTCTCTATCAACTATGATGAATGGAAACCAAAAATAATAGCATATTTGAAGAGCCATGATCTCTTTGATTGTTATTTTGAAAGAGAGTTCGAATCCTCTGAAGAGAAGATTGACTGGTTGAATAAAGGTGACATGCACATTGGAAGAATGAAGCTTACTATGCCGGATTACATATTGTTCCCAATCATTATTTATATTGAAACTCCACAAGAGCTATGGGCTCACCTGGATGAAAAATTTGGCAGAAATAATGAAGGGATTGGTCCAAACCCATTTGAAAGCAAGCAAAGTGATGCATTCGCTCCCCTTGATCGTTTCTCAGATCATGAACCAGTATCATCTCATATTGAAGTTGTTGACAAAGAAATTGCAGATTCTCCACTCATGCTCAAACTTTATTCTCTTTCTGTGCCAACTCACACTCTAGATATTGCAGAAGGTCCTAAATCCTCTCTTGCACCAGAGTCTATTGGTTTGCATCATGATCACATGATTATTTCGGAGGTCAAAACATCTTTTGAAGGTAATGCATTCGCTCCTCTCTAGCTATCTCCTCTTTTATACTACTATATGATCATAATTCCATGCTTTCAGAAGGTCATTGAAGAATATGGCCATTGCCATTCGCTTGGGATAATTTCTCACGCATCTACTGGTTTTGATCTCACCTCTCATGGTTCAAAGGAGATCTCAAGAAACCATGATTCAAGTCTTGTATCTAAATTGAGTTCTAAGCAATTACTGATTGGGATAATTTCTCATGCATATGATAGTTTTGATCTCACCCCTGCTGGTTCAAAGGAGATCTCAAGAAACTGTTTTTTAAGTCTTAAATTTGATTTTGATTTCAAGCAAACATGTAATAGTTATTTTGGCATAATCTCACCCATGGTGGTTCGAAGGAGAAGATAAAAGACTATATGCACTTTCACAGATTTGATCCTACCTCAGCTGATTCGAATCACAGGTTCAAGGATCATTCTCATACTGATGGATTTGTTCTCATCACATTCGATCTGAAGAGCAAGTACAAGCACATGCTTTTTGAGCACGATCCACTTCTTCCCAAGAAGAAGATACCTCCAGACATATGACCAAGCATCACACCTGCTTGAGTTTGGAGCATTTATTTTTATGTGTGCCTTACAGTCTATTTTTGAGGAGGGGGTATGTTTCCCATGAAATTTTTCCACTTCCTTGGTTTATTGATTGTTATTATTCATTGTATTGGGTGACCTTTGGTCTTAGTTACCAGGGCCCAGGATGGATTAAGGGGGGGTGTTAGGATATTCCTATACTCCATCCTAGTCCCACCAGTATTTTGATCATTTACATTTTCAGTCATGCATGCACCTTTAGGTTTGCATGCATTCTAGGGTTTGCATGCATTTTGCATGCATCCCAGTCATCAGTCCAGCACCTAGCCCTCAGTTAGCCAGCCCCCAGGAGCTTCTCACTATTCAGTTTTAGCCCTCCAGTTGCTTAATGCGCCCTTCTTCCTTGATTTTAGGAAGCAACTCGCCCTTCTTCACCTACCAGTCCAGTTGTCACTCAGTTACACTCAGTTGCACTCAATTACAGTCAGTTACACTGAGTTACACTCAGTTACATTGAGTTACACTCAGTTACACCTACTAGACTCAGTTTGACTTATGTTTGACAGTTACTTGAGCATTGATGAATCCATTGATGATGATGAAGACTTCTAGTTGTGTTTCGATGATCATGAGGACACCTAGTTGTGCTCCGATGACACTCTATTGATCTTATGATCACTCTGAGAGGCTAATTCGAATTGCCACCTTAGGAATTCGAATCCTCTCTACCATTGTACTATTTATTTGTCCATATTGTGATTAATTAATTAGTGTGTGTGAAGTATTATTGCTTCTATCTGAGTTCTACTGTACCATATTATTCTGTTGCTCATTATACTGTATTGTTCACTCTTCTTCTATTTTCCTACTTAATCATAATTACTCTTGTGAGGTATACATCATCTCTTAGAGTTGCTGTGAGGATTTTCACACTGGGTACCCAAACAAGAAAATAATTCAGTCCAAAATTTACCAGTGGAAATTAGATCTCTATCACTTACAATAATCTTCGGGTTTCCATGTAACTTCTGAACTGCATCCATGAAGGCGACAACTACTGTACTTGCATTAAAAGGGTGAGAAAGTTCACAAAAGTGTGCATACTTAGCGAGTCTATCAACAACTACCATAATAACATTATTCCCTTTTGACTTGTGTAGTCCTGTGATAAAATCCATTGAGACTTCCTCCTAGCGCTGGCAAGGTATCTCCAAAGGTTGTAAAAGACCCAAGGTATTAATTGTTTGAAACTTATTTTGTTGGAAAACCAAACATTCTACCATGAACTTTTGAACATCAGATTTAAGACCTTCCCAAAAAATTCCTTCTGACCTCGTGGTAGGTTTTCAAGAATCTCGAGTGCCCACCTATAGGAGAGGTGTGTAATTCCAAAAGGATCTTTTGTTTGAGTTGGGATTTCTTGCATATATATAAGCAGTCCTTATACTATAGTGAATCATTTTTCCACGAAAAAATATTTGATACATTGGGATCCTTCTGTATATTTTGTATGAGTGTCCACACAGCTATGTCATTTTTCCATTCTTCCCTTGCTGCTACCACCCAATCAGGTTGTATAATGGAAATCACACAAAGTACTGTCCCAACATCCTCATCTTTTCCGGAGAGTGCATCTGCCACCAGATTATGTTTCTTTTTTATCCCAACATCTTGGTTACCCATTTTTGTTTCTCTTCTAAAGAGAGTCTCTGTTCCAAGAATTATTTAAGACTATCATAATTTGTTTTGACCTTGAAGTGCCTACCTATTAGGTAAGGACACAATTGCTTAAGTGCATGTAGTATTGCCATCATTTCCTTCTCATAAATGGATTTTTGTAAGTTTGTTCCCTTGATTGGTCGACTTTTGAAAGAAATGGGTGTCCTTCTTGCATTAGAACAACATCAATTCCATTTCCTGAGGCATCACATTCCATAATAAAGGTTTTTTGTGAAGCCTGGTGTGGCCAAAACAAGATCTTTGCACATTGCCTCTTTAAGTTCTTAAAAAACTTGAGTTGCTTGTGGAGTCCAAGAAAATGCTTCTTTCTTCAATAATGTTGTTAGAGGTTATTCTATTCTTCCATAGTCATGAACAAAATTGCGGTAGTACCCTGTCAACCCTAATAATCCTTGAAGATTCTTCAAGGTTTTGGGAATCAACCAGTCCATCATGGCTTTAATTTTGTTAGGTTCTACCTTGAAACCTTCATGAGATAAAATATGAATCAAATATTATACCTCCTTTACACCAAAGGATCATTTGGAAGGTTTTACATATAGTTGTTGCTCCTTTAGTAGTTGTAGCACCCTGTCAACATGTTGAACATGTTCTTCCCAATACTTGCTATAGATTAGTATATAAAAAAAAATACTAGCACAAGTTTTCTAAGGAAGGGATTGAAAATGGAATTAATCAAACCTTGAAATGTGGAAGGTGAATTCGTGAGACCAAATGGCATGACCAGAAACTCATAATGACCTTCATGAGTTCTAAATTTTGTTTTTGGTATGTCCTCATCCTTCATTCTAAAATGATGATACCCAGAACGAAGATCCAACTTTGTGAAGAAAACTACTCCATGCAATTCATCTAACAATTCATCAATGACTGGAATGGGAAACTTATCTTTAATGGTGATCGTGTTGAGCTCTCTATAATCTAGACACATATTCCCTAAGATATTCTTCTTGTGTACCATTACCACTGGTGCGGAGTAAGAACTTTGGTTAGGCCTAATTATGCGAGCCTCTAACATTTCTTCAACCATACGCTCAATTTCACTCTTCCGGCCATAGGGGTATCTGTAAAGTCTAATGTCAGGGGGAACACTTCCTGGAATTAAGTGAATAGCATGATCAAAATATCAAACAAGTGGAAGACCTTTTGGAATATCTTCAAATACCTTGGAATTATTATTAATGACCCTTTGGAGATTCGGGGAAATAGGAGTCTTAGATGTTTGAACATTTAATGAGAATAATTGTGCAATTACACCTTGATGTCCCTCTTTCAATAATTTTTTCATACCATTAGATATTATCACCTTGCTTGGTTTCCCTATGATACCATTTAACTCATATTCTTTTCCTTCACATGAAAATTTCATGAAAAGATTCTGAAAATTAAAATCCACTATTCCCAATGATTGTAACCATTGAAACCCTAATACAACATCTAGACCACCCATTGGGATAGAAATCATTGGACTATTCAATACATATTCCCCCATCGTAAGATTGATATTATGGCATTTCCAAGATCAATTGATAGTTCCTCCATCTGCAATCATTACTTGAAACTCTGGTGTTGGATATACAAAGCAATTGAGAACTTTGGCTAATTTACAATGAATGAAATTATGAGTACTACCATAATCAATCAACACAGTTACCTTTTTCCTTTTGATATATCCTTCGATCTTCAGAGTTTGAGGAGTGTTTATTCCATCTAGTGCATGACAATATATGGTTGGAGTAATCTCTCCAGAAGTAATCTCTTCTATTTCTTCAACTAGAGATGGTTCTTGTTCTTTTGATTCCTCCTCTTCACAATCGATGTATAATACTTTCTTCTCACCACACATATGTCCCTTAAATACTTGCTATAACAATTAAAGAATATACCTTTTTCTCTTCTTTCATCCAATTGTTGAGGTGTCAACCTTTGAGTTTGATTAGAAGAAGGAACATTATTCTCTCTGTATGTGTTGGAGGTGGTCCTTTTAGTCGTCATTTCCATATTTTTACTTTCAACCTTCGTTTCCAATTATGAATCGATGAGACATTAGGTCATGCTTCAATGATACATCTCATCAATAACATAACTTCCTGACATTAATGAGATCCTTGATATCAATGAAAACTATATCAATCTTGTCATTAGTTTATTAAAATCAATGACAACTTCGACAACTTTTGCCAACAATTTAGTGATTCCAATTTGGGAGGTGACATTAATGACCATGATTTCGTTTCTAGCTATGTGTTTTGAATTAGTTTTGGACCCTTGGTTTGGTCATGTAAGTAATGAACAATAGTATCTCTTTCAACTATAGAAGTAAAATATCGTGGATCTGTCAAGCGACAGGTACATAGGCAGTTTGGATCCATCATCTTTTAGAAGAGCTTGGTTTTCTTGTTTAGGCCTAGACTATCATCCATTATGATAGTCAAATTCTAATATAGTTTGTTGATAATTTTGTTTCTCTCAACAAAATTAATCATGTTCAACTTCATGTCCACTACTTAAGACAATTGGTACAGGATAATGTTGTAACTTTTCTTTATTGTAGGAAAAATGATTAGATTGTTGATATCTTTATGAAGCCTTTACTATAAGATAAGTTTGTGAAACTTTGGGCTATTCTTGGGATTTAGGAAGCTACAATTATGGTGTGGTGTTCAAAGAACATAAGTCCACCACTTAAATCTCCACAGTGTTGCATTGATGAGAGGGTGTTGGAACCAAAGGTTATGTAAGTTCATCACACCTCTGTATCTTCTAGAGACATTAAGTCAAAAGATAACAACATACCAGTAGATCGGTCTGGTGAAGGCTTGACTAAGTGGTTGACTGATTGGTCAATAGATATTTTCACATATCCACTCACTAAATCCAAGTAATTTCATCTTTAATCCTTGCTAGGAGTGAATGAGGCTTTATTTATGTGGGATAACATGTGCATCCTCCTTCCATTCAATTCCAAGTCAATCTTACATAGGGATGTTAGTTCATAATTATGTGGACAATATTAATTATTTATTTAATTAATTTTCCACATGAAAATAAATTAATTATTCACAAGAAATAAATTATAATTATCCATTGCATGGATAAATCACAGTTTTAAGTAATATTGACTTGGAGTTATTGTTTCAGTGAACTAGAAATGAAAGAGTAGTTTAGTATTGTCACAATTACAATCTAGGGCTTTGAAAGGTGGAAAAACCAAAATTTTATTCTCTTGATGACCTGTCACATGATCTAGAAAAGTGATGGTAGAACCACAGTTTCTTAGTGATTAGTGCCTTTACTAGCTCTCAACCTCTTCCATTTGGCCACCCATCAAGGGGTTCTATCTCATCCATGTTTCCATATCTTTGAGTGAATATGTTCTATTTAGGACACTACCTTTGTTGATATTGGTAAAGGTGATATTATGCAACTTTGTCATTTCGTTGTCATGATTGCTTGAGGAGCAATTCATCCTTTGGATTGATTCTCCAAACAAAGTTGTGGCATGTCTCTTTCATTTCTTTCCACCATCATGGTTCATTGGATTCCTCTCCACCAACCATGGTATCTACAACATGATCGTATGTATGTAATTTCATCTTGTAGGTGATCCCTCCAACAAAAATAACAACACCATTGTTGAGCTACCATACAATGAAGATCATGGATAATGATTGAACATGGATGATATTTGTATGGAAGTAATGGTTTTTTGGTTCCATAGATGATTTTTTTGATTTTTTTGTATCTGAGAATATTTTCCTCGGAGAAGGTATGATTTATTTTTGTTGTGATTTTTCTAAGGTTTTGGCAATCTTTTCCTGGGTTTTAGATAACGGATCCTTCGCTAGGACCTAGTGTCTCCAGGTTATGGATTCCAAAGAGGAGCTCATTGAATATGGAGAATATGATTCTTTACATTCTCCTTCCATTTTTGGATGACATGAGGAATTAATGGAGGCTTTGCATTGAATGAAATATTTTAGTGCCAATATAAAAATAGATGTCTCTAAGGAGGATGGTAAAGTCCCATTTTCAATTGGAAATACGAGGGTGGAGATCATGTCAATATCAGTCCAAATAGATCCAGAGGGAGTGTTGATGACATTAAAATGTATTTATTTATTTCCTCAATCCCATCGTTAGAAAAAAGATCCAATTGATCTAGGAGTATCAATACCTTATCTCGAGTCTCCTCCTTTGTCTCATCCGTATGAAAAAATATCTCATGGAAATCATCATACAAAAGAAAAGTTGCTCAGGGATAGGGAAGGGAATATAAAGATGGTATTGGGGCATGATATTGGGATAGAGATGATAGAGGTTTAATGAAGGCATCAATTATTGGCATATTTATGGGAAAACCGATGAAGAGTGATTCACTGAAACATTGATTGGATGTAGGTTGGAATGATTTATTAGGATACACTCCAAAGTTCAATATATTAGTCAAAGATTGGATATGCTTCAAACTGAGGAATGAAAAGGAATTAAAATTAATTTTGTCTCAAAAATAGTTATGTGGGCCTTCTAGTTTGACTATGAAGTAATGGATCTCCAGTTTTGATCCTAGGAGCAAACACCTGGCTATTCAACACGTTTGGCTTCTTTTGCCTAGCCTTCCTTTGGAACTTTGGCCGAAGGAACCCCTAATGGTGGTTTCTAACACCCTAGGGAAATATATCACATTTGGAGGATATTTATAGAATAAAACAAATAAAATGATTGCAATGGTTTTGGTGGGTTTGGATTTAAAAAATGGATTGTGTGATGAATTGAGTTGGATTGGGGGTCTATGTCATTCACTAAAAAACTAAATTATTGGAAAATTATATTTTGTTGCTTAGTGTTCCATGGTGTTGGCGGGCAAAACTACCCTATAGCAAGGAAACTAGTACTATCAACTGGAATGGGGTGATAGGTAAGTGTATTGACTGTATTACAGAAATATTTATGAAAATAAATGAGTTATAGACCTTGAGAACATACCTTTTAACCAAAGTTCGATCCTAGCTTTTGTTTGATCTTGCGCTCAATCCTCAAGTCCACCTTCTGTTCAGTAAACCTGCAATACAAACACCTTTCTCAGCGTATCTTGGATAATATATAATGATTAAAAGAAACCAAAGCAATTTTAAACATTCTATATTAACCAAAACATATCCAAATTAAGATATTATTTCAAAGAACACCTAATTTGGGACAAGAAAGACACTCCGAACTTTTATTGTCAAATGCAAAAATGATGTTACAAGTATACCTCACTTTGTGACATGCTCCTGCAACTTGATTCTGGGCTCTTGCTCTTCTCTGGTTTGGATATCTTCAACACAAATTCCTCCAATGCAAGATTCTCTTTTATATCTCTATGTCTCCAAGTTTCTCCATCTATCTATCTAACCTTTCTCTTTAGTCTTCCCTGTATTTATAGGATCAGAGAAGTAGTTCAGGTGGAGATATGGTTATGGAGGAAGTTGTGGAAGTTGCGAAACTACCAACAACTAATCCTCCTCATGAAATTAATTATTTTTTAATCATCTTTTGAGATGTACGCTACTATTGTTCAGTGAAGTAGCATTTAGGGCGCTACTATGGTGCTTGTCAACTAGCGCTCATCAATTTTTAAATGTTGAGCGCTACTATGCTGAGAAGGAGTAGCGCTTATAAGGATTTGAGTGCTACTATTATACACTAGAGTAGCGTACAGGTGCTAGTCTATTTAAGTAGAGTAGCGCTCATATCTCAGAATGATATTTTTAGGGTTTTTCAGTAATGTCAGGAAATGGAGTAAGCCAAAGTATCATCTAGGGTCAACATGCTCCTCCATCCAAGTTGTCCTTTTGTGTGATCAACAGCTCAAGGTGATCACAAACGGAGAGGTGCAAGTTTGACCTATAACAGATTCCCCCTAATGTGTGAGGTCAGGGGGAAACGATGGCCGAAATATATTATAATCCAAAGCCAGAGGAGGAGCAAAGAACCGCAGAAAACAAGTCACAAGAACACCTGCAACAAAGATCAAGGTCAGCTAGCAATTACATATTTGACATCATATAGATGTGCAGTGTGATACAACATGATCTCTGATACATAACAAGGAGATGTATATATAGCATGGCCACTTGGAATACAAGCGTGGATCCATGTCAAACTGAGAGATCATAGCCATAACAACAAACTGGATCTATGTCTCATGGAGAGCCGAATATAAGTGAGGCTCAGTCTTGCGCAACTTGGGTGATAACATAATGAGGCAATGTCATCCAAAATCCCAAGGTCTTCATCCAAAATAACTCTAGGTACAAACCCTAACCATGTGAATAGATGAGCTGACAGTCGAACATGGGGGGTATCGTTTGATTATCGGTCATTGATGTATACCGTTAACAAACGCGAGGACTTCCACCGATAATGATGATGGGGTCGAAGGTACCAAGTATGATCCGCCAAGTGTGAATAGATGGACTTGGAGTTGAACACTTGGGAATCCTGTTGAAGAAGAGACATTGATGTATTCTTCATCATTCAACAGCGAGGAAAATTTCCACTGGTGACTGCAATCTCCAAGGTACTAACCGAAACTCTAAACTTCATTCCCAGAGTAAAATGAGTTGATGTCGATGGGAAGAAGTCTGTTGGAAGGGAGGCCTTAAGGAATCCTTCATCATCCAACTCGAGAGACACTCAACTGGTAAGAGCTGATATGGAATAATATGTAACAAGACTGACACTAGGATGGCCGATACATGAGGTCGAGGTAAACTGTAGAATGGCCGACACAGGGTATATCCTTGAACATTGAGCACGACACAAAGTGACTCAAGAGTTTCTGACATAATAGGGTAAATGATAAACCTGAAATGTAAGAGACATTATCATACCTTCCATATGGTTGGAAGAATAACCAACCAGGAGAGTAAACAACTCGGAGGACAAGTTCACCCTGAGGTCAAAAACTAAACCCAACTGACAAGATAGATTCAAGTAGGTGCTGTGTTCAAGGATAGAACTGACTGAAATGCCTTTAACAATGAAGATATGATACGTCTTTCCCATCCCTTATTCTTTTTAGATAAAAGAATACCTTTCTTGTTGTTTTAATGAGTCCAAGAAAGAATGAAAACTCAATAGATCCAACCATGTAAAAAGTTTAACGAGCCCATGGGAGGAAGACTCAGGACCTTCTTCATTATTTATAGAGTTCGAAGAAGAGATAGAAGATTACTCTATATTACTGATCTCTGGATTTTAATATCGAGCCGAGATCTGTTCTTGCTCGCCGGTGTTTTCAATTTTAAGGAGTTTGAAAAACTTAAACAATAACTCCATATATCTGCTCGTGGATTTTAGTATCGAGCCCAAGCAGATTAATGCTCGCTGGTGTTTTCCTGTTTATAGAGTTTGAAAAACTTAAACAATCCTCTTTTCACCTATCCGTGGATTTTATATCGATCCCGGATTGGTCTGTGCTCGGCGGTGTTTTCTTGTTTATAGAGTTGAAAAACTTAAACAGTCCTCTACTTACCCTCTCGTGGATTTCACATCGAGCTCGAGTAGGTGAATGCTCGCTTGGTATTTTCATGTTTAGAGAGCCTGAAAACCCTAAAGAAAGGCTCCGGAAGGTACTTTTTCGTGCAGTTAGTCTCCTCCCCCGAAAAAGTATAAAACAATGGAAGAAGAACTCTTCGAGCGCATACAAAAGTATACCTAGAGTATACCTTTTCCGTAGTTAATCCACCTAAGCCCGGAAAAGGGGTAATTCTATACCTGACTGGATGAGCCTTCGATTACTTTAACAAGATCGAAGAGGACAAGCTTGCTCGGAAATCTTGTTTAGGTTTAAATAGTCCAAACAAGAGCTTAAAATGACTTAAAGGTCAGCTTTTAGGATCACAGTTTCATACTCTGCCAAAACTAGGTCTTCAACAAAATATTAGTTGATGCGGCAAAAAATCTTGAATGATATATGAATTTGAACTATTTACTAGTTGACAAGGTCTAACATCAAGAGTTTTTAAACTTCGGAGATTGATTCTACAAAAAATTAAAGGAAAATTGAGCTTGGATTAGTAATGCACCATATGTGTGTTCCAATTGATTAATTAGGTATTTTTGAAATTTTTTTGAAACTATAGAAAATTAAATAATGGTGGGTAAAAATCAAACTCCAATTCATATATATAATTTCATTTTAAAAATTCAATTTCCAAATTGTTTTGTAGGGCAAAGATTGGGGCAACCTTTTTCATTTTCAAATCTTCGTGGCAATCAAACCAAGCATCCAAACATCGTTCTTCTTCCACCAAGTAAGTTAGAAATCACCCTACCTGTATTTTCATGGTTTAGTTTTCATTTTTTGAGCAAAAAATTGCTTGCAACGTGATGCTCACAACCTTTCCTGCGCGAGCGCTACTGTGTAACAATAGCAGTAGCGTGTAAACGCGATGAGCGCTACTGTGCTCAAGCAGAGTAGCGCCTATACGTGACTGTGTAGTATACACAGTAGCGCTCACTCTTGAAAACCTATAAACAAGCGCCGAGACTCAAAGAATTGTCATTTTTGTGCAGGATGGTTCTTCAATGGAGGGAGAGAGAACATCAGGACATGGATAGGTTGGCCATGCAAGATCCGGCCACTCTCCACGCTCTCTGAAGATGCGGTTTATTGAAGTTTTACTGAACCGTAAACATGAGGGCCTTAAACAAACTGTTTCGAAGACTTATTCAGTATTGGGATGTGGATACCAATACTTTTGTCATCCGTGGGAAAACTTTGGAGCTTACAGTTGATGACATATATTTCATTACTGGTCTCTCATGGAGAGGAGATGTAATTAATATGAAAGGGTCTTCTCGTGTGGGTGTAAGATCTGTGCCAGAGTACGTGAATTCATATTGTATTGCCGGAGCTGAGAAATCGGGAAGCCAAGTCTTGATTTCAACCATTGAAGGCCTCCCCTTGAAAGTGATAGTGAGCATGATCAACCGAGTGGCAGGTAGTGCCTCACTACACTTAGCTTCCAGGCACTCTATGCATATTGGTGTACAATGCTTACACGGTCATGTCTATGATTGGTGTACTAGTTTACTGGCAAGCATGAAATCTCAATTGACAGGTTGCAAATCTGGCACAATGAAGAATTTTGGGTACGGTAGCATTTTGTGTACTTTCTTCTTTGAGAGGATGCCTGCTATCAGTTTGGGGATGCCTCTACCTCAGGTTAACCCCCGTGAGCCTAGACTAGGCCGTTGGGGTGACATATTCCTCTTCCAGGGTGGTGGGGAAAGTCACTACTGTTATCATACTGATAATTTCTGGGGGTGGTGGGAGAGGCAAGTGCCCGCTTTTGACCAGTTTCCTTATGCTGGATTGGATTTCCGTCATGATCCAGAACTGGTGCTTCCTCCAGGTGGAGCCTAGGGAGATATTGGTATGTTTAAATTTTGAGAATTATTTAATTTTTCAAACTTTTTCAAGTATTTGATTTTTATGAATGAATTTTGAAGTGCTAATCAAGTGTCATATGCAGATCTTGGGTCTGTTCGTCCTGAGGGACATCCTACCATCTTTGTGAGGCCAACTGATATTGCTGCAGCATATGCTATGTTGGGGACCTTAGAGAGAAAAATGAGTCGGTTGACTCACGAAGTTTCTGCATGCCGTATGGATCAGATACCTATTGATATGCAGGAAGATGTTGTTGGGGTGGCCCCGGCATGGCTTAGGGTGTTGCGAAAGATAGCTAGGCTAGTCATATGCTATCGCAATGCAGTAGATGATGATGAGGTCCCTCCTTCTCCATAGGAGAGGGATACATTCTATGCATATATTTTTGAGGCTACTATGCCCAGTTTTTGTACTTTTATGACTTGACTTGATAGACTTGTGACCCAAAACTCATATTTTTTTGATACAGTATCGGCTATATATAGTATCAGTTATTTACATATGTATGTGTTTGAATTTTATGTGTGCAATGTTGTTTATGAAAGTGTATGATGCAAATGCCAGTCTAACACATAGTTTGCTAAAGAATCAACTAATGTGTTTAAACTTCTTGGAATGTGTTCATATATAATAGAATCAAATTGTCTTTCCAATAGTCTAACCCATAGAAAATGACGTAGAAAACCAGGATCTCTAATCTGGTGGCAACCTGTTAACTAAAATACAATTAATTGTGAGTCAAGTCTTACCTCCAAATGTGAAATGCCATGACTGAGAGCATCTCAGAGAAGTTCTATAACTGCACTGTATTCAACCACATTATTCGTGGTAGGACCCAAACAAACCCCCCCCGAGGAGACAAGTTGGCCAGCGGGTGAATAAATGACCCAAGCTGCCGCAGCCAACAGACAGGTGTGGCGATTGGCGCCATCAACAAATCCTAAGAAATGTTCGGTTGACATCTGGTACATGAAACGAAAAACACAAATAAGATTAACTAACGAGCATAACAAAAACTAGCTTTACAAAAATATACAGCTATGTTACAAGAAAAAGTACTTAAGCCTAAGCGTAGTACTTCTTCAGGTAGAGCCCATTTCTAGGCTCGACCAACTTATTACCTTCGTAATCTATCAGTTCATAGGCACCTTTCTTCAATACTTTGGAAATTATAAAAGGTCTGAGCCACCTGGATTTGAATTTTCCAGGTCCTAAGGGTTCTTTGTCTTGATCCCAAAGTAGGACCAAGTCTCCTTCAATGAAAACCCTAGGTTTGACGGATTTGTCGTGCTGTCCTTTGACTTGTTTTTTGTGGACCTCGTTTGTTGTGAGTGCGTCGTGGCGCTGTTCATCCAGATGTTCTAAGTGTAACAAACACTCTTCTAGTATTGAAGTATCTGGTAGTAACTGAACTGCTAATTTTAGCGAAGGAATCTCGCATTCAATCTGTATGACTGCTTCTATCCCATGCACAAGTTGGAAGGGAGAGAAACTAGTAGCAGTCTTAACGTTGGCTCCGTAAGCCCAAAGAGTCGGGTACAACATGATGTTCCAGTTATTTTGACTGGTATTAACAGTTCTCTGCAATATAACCTTTAAAGTTTTGTTCACTGCTTCAACTTGTCCATTTGCCTGTGGATAGTATGAAGACGAATGTTGTTGTCGAAAACCAAGCATTGTATACAACTCAGTCATCATGCTATTTTGGAAATGACTGCCATGATCAGTCACTATCTCTTTAGGTATGCCAAACCGTGCAATAATCTGATTAAACATGAAATAAGCGGTAGTTTCTCCATCTGCCTTAACAGTAGGCATTGCCTCTGCCCACTTAGTAAAGTAGTCAACGACAACAATGATGTAATGATGTCCTCCAGCCGAAGCTGGATTGCACGTCATGTAATCAATCCCCCATTTTGTGAAGGGACCTGCTGTAATTACAGGATGAAGAGGACCTGGGTGTGCCCTCATTTTCTTAGTGAAAAACTGACACGGTCGACAGCGTTCCACTGCTTCCACACAATCTTTAAAGATCGTGGGCCAAAAATCTCCGACACGCAGTCTCGTCCCACATAAAGTAGGAGTCTTGTTTGAGTAGCCTCATAAAACCTTTGGTAATTTTAGCATAGTTTATGATGAATCGCTGTAAGAAATTAGACATGCCTTGCAGACTTTAGAGTCATCGCAAGGTGCGAGGAGGAGGCAGATTTACAATCGCCTCTACTTTTAGTGGGTCGACCATTATGCCACGACTGGAGACAATTGTAATACCCCAATTTTGACCCTTAGGAAATATTGGCTTCTAATGTAAATATTGTATACATGCGTTGTATGTTTCCCTAGCATGGAGCTGAAGGCCAAGGCCCTGCTAGTTTATGCTCGTACTTTATTTGAATTAGACACGCTTGATATTTTGTTACCCACGTGCTATTAAGCCATGGGATATTGTAAATTGATGTAAATATTTAATATGGAAATAAAATACCAAAACTGGCTATGGAGGCAACGAATGAGAAGGGGCCACGTGTATCCACTAGGGAGAGGTGAGGGGGCTATGGGACTAAACCCTAGGCTTCCATATGTCATTATAAGAACCCATTGAATTCCCTAGATGACATTTATGCCTGTTGTAAGGAAGTGGTTGAGATTTCAGCTCATGGCTTCAATGGAGCATGGGAAGCCCAGAAATTCGTATGGGTAGTTATGAGCTCTGTTTTCTTGTACAAGAAGTCACTCAACCTCATGGGAGGTGGCTTCATTCTCATCCCCATTCCACTGTGGAAGGACCAAGCATCATTCTCCATCCAAAAAATGAGTTTCCAGCAAGGAGAGAACCAGAAATCGCGACTGTGAGAGAACCCACGTTTTGGGAAGCCAAAAACGTCAAGATTTGGTATTGGGCAGTGAAATCCAACGGGGAATCCATTGGTAGGAACCTTGGGGGGAACTTGGGAGCATGAGCTACCCCGAAATCAATAGGAAATCCCAGTTTTTGCATCTCAGAAAACCAATGACGGCTTGAGTTATTTGGTGAGCAGAATGGTGAGAAAACAAGTTGGGAATGACTATGCAGAGGTTGGGTGTGCTTGATAAAACTAGTGAAGGCTAGGATCTCAAGGAGTAGCAGCTAGACCTCTCTATGCCCATCCTGAAGAGCACTGGAGGGAAGAGTTTCCTGAGGGACTGTGTAACAGAGAAGGGGATCTTCCTTGTGTTGGATGTGGTAGGTAATGTGGGTGCCTGACTGTTGAGTTCACTTGAGATGCCTGTAGCTCTGTGGTTGAGCTCACTGGCTTAGCGTTACCCTCCTCTATCTTCTTGTATGCTTGATAAACCCAACGGTGTGTTGGCTTAGCATAGCTGATGACCGGAACCATGGCTGTGAGTGAGCCCAGCTAGTTACTCCTTAGTGGATACACAGCCCAGCTCGGGGGTGATCTCTCAGCTGAAAGAATATAGGCTGGATAGAGATCTATGGTTGGGTGGAACGTTGCCCTCATGTAGCCAGTCGTTTGGACCGTTACAATTCAAGATAAGTATTCTTGTGGTTGAGTTATGTTAATTCTATGCTCTGCAAATATTTTAATTAATGACTGCTGTTTATATGTTGAATGCATGATGAAACTGTGGGCATATGTAATGTTTAATTCCGTTGTGTTTATATTGAATTGAATCTACACACAGAAGTTTTTAATGGTTACCAAATTCTGGGTAAAAATATTGAGGCTAAGTCTCTACAAAAGCCCGGTGTGTTGTTAATGTTTCCTTCCCTGCATTTAATGGGAGAAGGGGACGTTACAACAATGAAGCCCAGTAAACGTCCCGATTCGACACATAACACACACTTATTAGGATTCAAACGAATCTTATATTGTCTGCATCTTTCAAACACCTGTCTAAGATTAGCTGGATGATCCCGTCTCTTTCGAGATCGCGTCGGGAGATCATCCAGGTAAGGTTCTACTATGTGTTTGATATCATGAAAAGCGAAATTCATCGCACGCTGGAAGGTAGCTCCAGCATTCTTCAAACCAAATGGCATTTTTCGATAAGCGAAGGTCCCCCAGGGGCAAATGAAAGTTGTTTTATGCTGGTCTTCGGGTTTGATTTCTATTTGATTGTATCCCGAAAAACCATCCATGAAAGAGAACATCTCATGTCCTGCACAAGCATCTATAATTTGATCGATAAATGGTGTGGGATAGTTGTCTTTCGGACAAGCTTTGTTCAAATCCTGGAAGTCAGTACAGACTCTAATAGTACCTTGCTTCTTATCAACCGGAATGGGGTTTGAAACCCATTCCGTCATATCAATCGGATAAATGAAACCGGCTTTAAGCAATTTTTTAACCTCCGCCTTGATGGCGGCCGCTTTTCTAGGGTTCACGGGACAGAGCTTTTGTCTTATAGGTTTTGCGTTAGGGTATGTGATGATGACATGCTCCACGATGGCTGGGCCTATACCTGGCATCTCCTCATATGACCAGGAAAAAACGTCGCGGAATTCTTTAAAAATTTTTGTATCTAGAGCGATCTCTTCTGGAGAACAGTATGCACCAATAAAAATGTTTTCCATGACCCCGGGTTTGGCGGAAATGTTGATCGGAATTGTTCTCGATATATTAGCCATATTTATTTTAGCATAAACAACTCTCGAAGTAGAAGGCAAAGATGACAAATCGACCAATCCACCGAGTCTCACAGGGAATTCCCCTCTCTCAATCCTGTCTAGGTCTGGAAGCATGTAGGACCTGTGGTGCATATGTTCCCATGGTTGGTCCAGGCCCATCATGACTTCTAAGATGGCTTCATCAGACGGCAAAACCGTATCTAAACAATCGAACGAGTGAGTGGAATTCAGTGACCATGCCGGAGCATAGTCCATATTTGACTCAACAGAGACTGGTGGAGTCATGATATGTTCCATTGCAGTGTGTTGTGTTTCCATATAGGCCACTTCTGCAATGGACGGAGGCACAAAAGGTTCTGACGTAGTAGGAAGGATCCAAGTATCAGTTCTTATACCAGTCGTGAATGTTTCGGTAGTAGTACACACATCAAAACGCATAAAAATAACAGGGGAGGGGAGATCGAAAGTGCCTATTAACGACCCATACAACCCTGCTCCTAAACTCTCATTAACCAGGGTGGTTTGATCGACTAGGGGAACTGTGGTTTCCGAAGAAGTCTGGTTGTTTCTCTGAGTGAAAGAAAGTTGATCGACTGTAACGACCTTACCTTCAAATGGGAACATAACAACTCAAAAAACTGCCAATGCAATGGATCGCATGGCATACGTCCAGCTCCTTCCCAATAACATATTGTAATCAAGCGGAGCGTCCAGAACTTCTACTTCTATAGCAACTATCTTACCGGCCAATGTGACATCAAATGATGGAAAAACCCCATGTGGACGGAAAGTCCTGCCATCAAATGCAGTAAGCAGTGTGTTAGAAGGGGCTAACTCGGGGGAACCCAAACCTTTGCAACAGGAAATTGACATTACGCAAGTCGACACGCCCTCATCTACGACAGCTCGTCTAATGATCATTGGACCATGAACGACTTCAATCTGAAGAGCAACGTGGTAGGGCAACCAATATTTGACATCAGTCATATCAAATCGTGCAGACATGTTAGAGGATTCTATACTTCCAATAGCTGCTAGAAGTGCATTCCATTGTAAAGGACAACTTTGCAAGACTTCTAAAGTAGACATGGCACAAGGGGTCTGGGCTAAATCTTCAACCACGTTGTAGTTGGAAGCGGCCCGAGTGTTGGGATTGTGCAATGCCCGTTTCAAGACACCTTTCGGGATATTGGGCATTGGGTCCACAGGTATGTGGAGTGGAGTGGAGGATTCTGGAATCTCTTTATCCTTTTTCTGTGCGTCCGGGGTATAGTTCCTGGCTCTCGTTTGTAAGAGTGCATCCGAATTAACCATGTTAATAAAAGTTTGATCAACCGTAGCATGTGTAGTGCCCCCAGTGTTGGAGGTGCCAGAAGTTGAGCTCTGTCCTTTAGGGAATGGATCTTTCAGTACGGTAGGCTTCTTTTCTCTTAAGAGTTTCTGGGCTTCTTCAAGCAGAGGGCATTGGTGAGTAAGGTGGTTCTGCTTGCAAAGTTTACAAGGGAACTTAACCTTATTTTCCTCTTTGTTACCCTCTTCGGCATTCTCTTTTTTGGGATTTTGTTGGTTCCCCTCTCCTTTCTTGCCCTTCTTTTTGTTATTGGGTTGCCGAGGGCCCTTTTGATTGTTCTGAACCTGGTTGACAGGCTCAGAAGTAGAATGAGAGGTTGTGACGGAAGAAACATCTGCAGTCGATCGTTTGACAGATAAGGCATGAACCTGTTTGGTCAATGCTTCGAAAGCTGCAGAGTCAACTGAACCCACTATGCCATCAGCATGTGGTCCAGGTTTAGGTCTACTCAGATCGGTATTCGACCGCGGTGCATCAGGTATAATCTCATACAATAACCCAGATTGTGCATAAACGAGATCTAACTGTTGGGTCTGTAGGATGGCTTCTTCCTCGTTAGATACTCCAGATGTAGCTACTTCCTTAGAAATATAAGGAATGAGTGATTTCAAATACCACTCAAGAAGGAATTCTGGAGGTATGTTGGCCTTAATGATCCTCTTCCATCTTCGCCACTCCTGAATGTGGTCAGATAAATGAGTGGCTTTATTTTTCCTAAATGGAGACAAAAGGTCTGTTCCAGCATCATACCGAACAGGAAGCTGGAAGTGATTCAAAAAGACAGTCGAGAGATCCCCAAAATTAGAGAATGTAGCTGCAGGTAACTCAATGTACCATTTGGCTGCAACACCGGTTAAAGTCCTTTGGAATAGTCTAAATCTAATGGAATCTTCATTTAATGAATTCGAGGAACACCATAAGTGGAAAGTAGTGACATGGTCACCAGGGTCTTCACCTGCTTTGCCTTTGAACTTTGGAATGTTCGAAGGTAACTTGGTAGGAACTGATGGCCATGTAGCATTATGATACACTGGATCGTTGGTCAGTTTGGAAAGATTTGGCAAATTTAAAGTTGCCAGAAATGGTAAACGAGGCCGGTAAGACGGTACTTGATAAGCTGGGGTCGAAAAAGGGGAACCACCCATAGTTTGACCCATGAACTGCTGGTAGGGGTTTCCCCCAGCCATCTACTGGTAGGGGTTGCCCCTAACCATCTGTTGATAAGGGTTGCCCCCGGCCATATGCTGATAGGGGTTTCCACCTACCATCTGTTGATAGGGGTTGCCCCCAGCTACTTGTTGGTAGGGGTTTCTCCCTGCCATCTGTTGTTGCACAAAAGAATTATTGAAATTTCCCCACCCATATGAAAGTGGATTAGTGCTCTGTGGGTTCGTCCACTGTGGCTGGGTGTTAGCCCCGCCATATTGCTAGTTAAAAATATTACCCCCTCCCCCTGAAAATAAGGAAAAAGGGACATTACCTGCAGGCATATTACATTGATTCATGTTGGGACCTGCAAAGGCATTGAAACCAGTGGTAGCTGATGTAGACGGTGCGGTCATGGTACTCATGACAGGCATGGTTGCAGAAGCACTTGGCCCTACAATAGGTGTGGAAATCCAAGTACTGGGTATCTGATATAATGGTTGAAAAGCAGGAGGTGGTGCTAAATTGGATGTACTGCTAGGTCCAACAGTAGGTGTAGGTATAGATGCCATCGTTGTTGAACTTGGCATACCTAATGTACCAGTATTAAAACTGAAAGACGGAGTAGACACAGAGGTTGTCTGTGCCTGACTCGGCGTAGTTGTAAAAGAAGGATTTACCGTGTTAGTGTTCATACCTATGGTGGGAGTTTGGGGAACTCCCTGTTCACCTCCTAAAGTAGACATCAGATGTCCAGGCAAGAAATTATATGTACTGTAATGGGGCTGCTGGAAACCAATAGGTAACAGAAGCAGATTCCTAGGATTGGTCAGAGGAGGATTGAAGGGAGTGCTATACTCCGTAGAAGTAAGATCTTCAATCTAAACTGAACTAAAGTGTCGCTGATCTGGGGTACCTGGTTGTGGTTCCTCAGGAACCTCTATTTCAGGGTTTTCTATTGCTGTTTGTTGTTCTTCAGGAAACTCAACTTCAAGTGGTAATTCCTCAGGAATTCCTATTTCAAGATTTTTCGTTGTAAAACTTTCCTCAGGAAATTCGGTTTCAGGAATGGTTTATGAAGAAACACTGGTGTTTGCCCACTGCCGTCTAGCTGGAGGTAAAGGTTCTGTTCTAATTGGTGGAAGGTTTTGAAACCTTCTTGATCTATGGAGTTCTTGATTCTCCGTGATTATATATATATATATATATATAAAATAAAGACTAGAACCTAATGGCCACTATGACTAGGGAGAAAACATCACGCCAACTAAAAAAGTCCTAAGTATGCAAACCAGGCAAATAAGATGCCTTCTGGAGAAGAGTCTGGGATGATGAGGGCCCAGAACAGATCAACGAAGGAAGAAAGACAGTTACCCGGGGTCCACAATACAATTACTAAGGGTGCAAGCGCTGGAATCACCCAACCGCCCTCCCAAAGGCCTGCAAGGGATTTCCTCCCACGTCTATCTTAGGTACAACAGATATACCCTCCGCTGTCACCTGTGTATGAACCTAAAGTCAGATACTAAGGATACCACAACACCGAAAACTCCTGGGGGAACAGTCGCTAGTCGAATCAGAAGGCGTGGGCAGGGTAACTGAGCCCGAAACTCTAAAGAGTCCCCATACGCGATCCAATCCTGGTATATGCTCGAAACAAAAAGTAGGAGGAGTATTCCCAACAATCTGATCTCACAAGACCTACTGCATAAATCCCATGCAAGCTTTGAGTGAAATGGATTTACCTGTGATAGTCGAACCACGATTTTTGCGTAATGTGTGATCTTGAGTGGTTTAAGGTGATTTAAACTCAAGATCCTAACCAAGACTAGTTGGTGTAGTG
This sequence comes from Larix kaempferi, assembly GCA_027924585.1. Lineage (NCBI taxonomy): Eukaryota > Viridiplantae > Streptophyta > Pinopsida > Pinales > Pinaceae > Larix > Larix kaempferi. The sequence continues at coordinate 12,719,673 of BSBM01000486.1, forward strand.
TATCCCTAAAAAAGAAAAATTGTTTCTATTTCATTTTATTAAATTTTTTTTAGGGCTGTTATTACTCAAAAGGTAGTGCTTTTGTGTGGCGTGGTTGCAACAGGAAAACAAAAGTGCATAAATTCAAACTTTCTACAACAAAGCTCTTTTTATTTTTTCATTTACTTCTTTTTCAAACTGAAAAACTGAGCAAATCTACTTAAATCTCTTTTTGTTTTCTTTTTTGAAATTGTACAAAATAACCTATGCTATCTTGTAACAAAAAATAAGCCTTATTAAACTTAAACTACCAAATTTTTTGCTTTTTCTGTTATCTTAAATGAAAAAGAACGATAAACATGGAAAGCAAAATAAGACTTGTGTGCAATGTGTAAGTATGGCTAAAAATGGTTCTTAAGCTTATATCTGTCAAGGCACTAGCTCAAAAAAGACTTGACCTACAGGTTTTTTGCAAAGAAAAAACCTCTAAACTCGGAAACAAAGTGGGAGAAAATAAAGGAGATAGATACAAGAGGACTGACCTAAATCATCTAACCCTAGCAAGACCACTATGCCAAGCAAAAAGTAGACAAGCAAGCTACCAACTACCCTACTAACACAAAGAACTGAGAAATGAATCAGCCTAAAGCACTTTAAATACACTTGAAACCAGAAAAAGACAATAAGTCCAAGAAGATTGGAAATCAACAAGTTCGGAAGACACCCTAGAGGCTCTAAAACGGACCAAACCCTAAAACAAAGGATAGGATAGGTAAAGAGCAGACAAATGTTGCCACAAACAACAGATACAAAAGTATGCAAGTTTGTAAACCAGCAACATACAGTCAGGGCCTAAAAAGCGGAAGTGCTCACCACAAAACACAACCTAGTCTTTCAACAAGTTATAAACAGTCCAAATGTTCCAAAGGTAAACAAGCGATCCAAAGATGGTAAAAAGACTCAAAGAAAGGTTTTATGACTTAAAAAAAAGTTAAAAACCTCATACACCAGTCAAGGAGATCTAAAAGCAAAGTTAGAAGACCACCAAAAGGGCTAAAAACTCAAGCAGACCACTAACAGAAGGCTTCAGGAAATGTACCCTACTGTGCAGTAGGGAAACTCGCGCCCCTGCAGAGATGGGTGCTACTGTATGTATAACACAGTAGCGTATGGGCACTACTGTATGTACAACAAAGTAGTGCTCATATCTTAAAAGTTTAAAAACTGACTTTGAAAAGATACAAAAAAACTGATGGAAGCAGAGAAAAACAGGCAAGGGATACCTATAGGGTTTCTCAGCACATAAAAGGAGTCAAAACAATTATGGGAAGACAAACAAGAAAAAGTTTCCTAGAGCAAAAACACAACTTTCCCCATTATGGTCGCCAGTCTGTTGGTGGGAAAAACTACCCTATAGCAAGGAAACTAGCACTATCAACTGGAATGGGGTGACATGTAAGTGTATTGACTGTATTACAGAAATATTTATGAAAAGAAATGAGTTATAGACCTTGAGAACATACCTTTTAACCAACGTTCGATCCTAGCTTTTGTTTGATCTTGCGCTCAATCCTCAAGTCCACCTTCTGTTCAGTAAACCTGCAATACAAACACCTTTCTCAGCGTATATTGGATAATATATAATGATTAAAAGAAACCAAAGCAATTTTAAACATTCGATATTAACCAAAACAAATCCAAATTAAGATATTATTTCAAAGAACACCTAATTTGGGACAAGAAAGACACTCCGACCTTTTATTGTCAAATGTAAAAATGATGTTACAAGTATACCTGACTTTGTGACATGCTCCTGCAACTTGATTCTGGGCTCTTGCTCTTCTCTGGCTTGGATATCTTCAACACAAACTCCTCCAATGCAAGCTTCTCTTTTATATCTCTATGTCTCCAAGTTTCTCCATCTATCTATCTAACCTTTCTCTTTAGTCTTCCCTGTATTTATAGGATCAGAGAAGTAGTTCAGGTGGAGATATGGTTATGGAGGAAGTTGGGGAAGTTGGGAAACTACCAGCAACTAATCCTCCTCGTGAAATTAATTATTTTTTAATCATCTTTTGAGATGTATGCTACTATTGTTCAGTGAAGTAGCGTTTAGGGCGCTACTATGGTGCTTGTCAACTAGTGCTCATTGATTTTTAAATGTTGAGCGCTACTATGCTGAGAAGGAGTAGCGCTTATAAGGATTTGAGCGCTACTATTATACACTGGAGTAGCGTACAGGCGCTAGTCTATTTAAGTAGAGTAGCGCTCATATCTCAGAATGATATTTTTAGGGTTTTTCAGTAATGTCAGGAAATGGAGTAAGCCAAAGTATCATCTAGGGTCAACATGCTCCTCCATCCAAGTTGTCCTTTTGTGTGATCAATAGCTCAAGGTGATCACGGACGGAGAGGTGCAAGTTTGACCTATAACACATGGAGTGGTACATATTGGGAGAGACTAGTCATAAAAAAATTCATGGAATCCAAAAAGGAAAATTTGGATAAAAAAACTAAAGAAATGGATTCTTCAGTGACAATTTTAAAAGGTGGAAATGTGGAATATATCAATGTTGGGGAATTGTACACCACTCATTCAACAATTGACTCAACCCGTCTCTTTCCAAAAGCTTATCAATATCCTTAGAATTAATATGGTCCACAATGTATTCTACTTTCTTCGGTTCCCATGTTTTTTTATAGTATTTTCTAAAAGGACACCTTCTCCTCTAGACCAAATATTAGTCAATGAAATTAATTTGGTTAAGGATAGTGAGATCCTTGACCGAATCTTCCCCAATGTTCTAAAGGCCTCTATGAACCCTGTTCTAGTTATCAAGGGTTTTTAAATTTAATTTTATTCTTCCAGAGGGGGAGGGGGAAATATTTGAAGGATGGAATGGTTAAGTCTAGTAAGGGAAAGAATCACAGGGCCACTCTTACATCCACCTATCAATTACATTCTTAGAAAATTTATGAGGTGGAAGGAATTGAGTAAGTAGAAGGAGGTCTATAAATTTCAATAGATAAACTAATTTTTGTATGAAGGAAGTATAACATTAACTAAAAAACCAACATAAAAGCATACAAGGAAGTTTTGGGATGAAACAAATTGACCATAAGTGGGGTTCTTAGAGTAGGAAAATATCAAAGGAAGGTGAAATCATGATTACTTTTCCATTTCAAGAAAAATGTTCCCTAGGTCTAGGGATATAGGTGTTATTTATTCTTCAATGAAAAATTGGAATTTGTACTCCATTGATGACGAGGATTTGTCAGGGGGTTTGGTGATAGGTTAGAACTTCAACATTAATGCTATTTCAACAAATTTAATTTCTTAAAGTATTATTTTGGAAGGTGGAGATAAGGATCTAGGGAAATTTCTCAAAATTGTTAACATTTATGTGTCATATGGTGATAGAAGGCATTTTTGGGACCAACTCAAAGAGAAGGAACGTTAAAAGGTGATATTATCATAGTAGGAGGAGACATGAGTTTAAATCTCTCTCCAGGAGAGGTTTGGGGTAATGTGGATACAATAGATCCATTGGAATATTATTTCACTCACTTATTTGAAGCCTCTAATTTGATTGACATATAACTTGTTTATCTAGTTCCAACTTGGAGGAAGTCAAGGCGGGGAATAAGAGGCATCTCTAAAAGACTAGATATATTTTTAATGCAATAAAATTTGGTAGAGGAAACTGATAGATAAAATTTTTGGGTAGGATTGGGGATCTCATATGATCATCTCCCCATCCTTATATTGCAAATAGATAAGGGGGATTGAAAGTCCCCCACCCCTTTCAAATTTAATCACACCGAGCTAGCCGATGAATATTTTAGACTCCTTATTTCAAATAGTTGGAAACAATAAGATCCATCTTTAGGTGTATAAAAAATGTATCAAATTTCCACTATTATCAAATAATTTAAGAATCTAACTGTGGTATGGACAAGGAAGAAGAAAAAATAAAATCAAATGGAAATAAAGATGGTGGAATCTGAAGTTTCCACTCTCTTTGAAAATAATGTAACATGGGTTTTCAATTATGAAGATATGGATTCTTTAAAGGAACTAGAGGACAAAAAGAGGATCTTTTGTACAAGGAGAAAATAACATCAAGACATAAAAGTAGAGTTATATGGTTGGAGGCAGAAGAAAATAACACAAAGTTCTTTCACAACTTTGCAAATTCTAGGGAGAGTTTGAATACTATATAGTATGTGGATATTCTTGATGGAACCAAGGTAAGATTATTTGAATATATAACAAGGGTACACAAGGATCACTTCGAAAATAATTTAAAGATCCATAAGATCAAACATAATTGATTTAATGAAGGTGATTAGGATTTTTCAAAGTTTGTTCAATCAGAGGTTGAATGTGATCCTAGAAGTCGAAGTCACAATATTTAAGGATTTGAAGGGTGTTTTTCATTTAAGAAATACAAGTCTTTTGGGATGGATGGTTGGAATATGGAGTTATATATAGGATTTTACGAGTTGTTAGAAGAGGGGATCTTGAGGGTGGTGGAATAATCTATAACTTCAAGAAATTTTCCGAGAGCCTTTATTCTATGTTCATTTCCTTTATTTCTAAAAATAATGATCCTAGTACCTTCAAGGATTTTAGGCCTATATATCCAAGGTGATCTCAAAAGATAAATTCAAGTTTTTCTTAAATAGACAAATTCATGATGTTGTGGGATCTGTATAGGATGGTTTCCACTCAATAAAATAGACAAGAACACAATAATAATAATGAATATTGATTTATATAAGTATTATGTTAAGATTAATTGGATATATGTTATCGAGAAAAACTTCCTATGGCTTGGGTTGGACCAAAATAGATAGATTGACACAATAAATCGACTCAATTCTCAAGTATGCTAGATAAATGTGAAATGCCAACAAAAAAAGAGAAAACTCTTACCACAACCAGATGTTCAAAGAAGACCACTGTTGAGCTTGAAATCCAATGCTCCTTACCTACAAATTGTCCTCAACAACAAATATATATGAGCATATGGAATATATATATATAAATTGTTAGCATAAAAACTAGCATAATCCATTAACACATTTAACAAATATACCCAAGCAAAATAACATAAACATTTGCAACATGTAGTGGATGAGAAAAGAATACTTCTATTAATGAAATGCACAAAAGTACATAGTGACAACCTTCTCTAGGAAACTTGTCAGAACCGAGAACTAATTTTCTCCACCTAGGCCTCCACCACTTCAATCCTCCATGCAAAGGCAAGCTCACAAGTTCAAGGAGTAATTGGGTTCCTCCTTCACAAGATATCGAAGAGCTTGGGAAATGAACATCAAAGAGTTCAAATAACAAGGACAAAGGGATGTAGACTCAAGGAAATGGAAATGGGGAAAAATATCTCCATATTTTCCTTACTCTCTAGTTTCTCTTCATCTCATTCTCCACAATGCCTCAATATATAACCCTCAAAGGAGGAGGAGGGTCGAATCAGAATGTTTTCCAGCATATGAAAGGAAAAGGATCAATATGGTTGTTACTTGGGAAGGAAAACTCTAAATATTTTTAATTTTGAGCATGAAACCCGATGTACGAGGGTTGTAGTGGAGAAACATGAGTATATGCAGGATGTAGTGCTATCAGGGCTTGTACATCAACAAAAAATGTGCTTTTTAGGGGTTTCTCTAAGAAAGAGAGATGATATGAGTCTATAGAGGGACATGGAAAGGCCATCAAGACATGTTTCATAAGGCGTGGAAAATAATGCTATAGCATATGACCCCTAATGTATGAGGTCATAGGGAAGATCACGATGGCTGAAATACATTACAACTCTCAGAAGTGGAGTAGTGGAGACCCAGTCGAAAGAACTATCCACTCATCAAAATATTACCATGCTGACTTTGTATACATATCAGTAACTTGAAGTACATAGCATTTTGATACAATAGCCATGAGTAGGCAGTACATCATAGATATATGTCATAATAGGTCACATCCATGACCCATATATAGTGAGGTCTAGTGTCCAACTAAATTGAAGACATCTCATACAACCAGGGGTACAAACTGCTTTTCCATGAGAAATGGGGTCCCATACATATTGTCACGGTCATAGACAGTAGCATGTAGAATGATGCCACTGTATCCTGAGGTCTTCTACACAAACCATTGATGGTGCATGTCGCATCACGTGTATAAAGGTATTGGATTCAAATATGATGAAACATAATATGATTACCGATCATTAAGGTATACCATTAACAAACATGAGACTACCCACCGATGCTGAAAATGGGTGTCAAGGAACCGAGTACATCCAACAAGTGTGAATAAGGGTGTTGTGGTTGAACACTTGCATAATCCATCGATCTAGGGACATTGATGAATTTGCAACTATTGATGACAAGAGGACCTACCACTGATGACTGCAAGTCTCAAGGTACTCATCTGACTCTAGATCTTAGTTCCATAATAAATGATCTGAAGTCAATGTAATGAGATCCATTGGAAGGAGGGAATTAATGAATCCCCCATCAACCAACATGAGGTACACAAATAAGCTGAAGGATTTTGAAGAACTCAGACAAACAAGATGAACACAAAACAAGAACCAAGTGTGTCTCTTGTGTGTACTAGATACAAGTAGTGCACAGAAGAGACCCTATAAATAATATCCAATGATGAAGACTACTGACATAAGCGAGGAAACAACCAATGAGGTCTAATGGAATCCAAGGCACAAAATGAATCCCAATGTGTGAATAGATGTCTTTCCGTTGAACATAAGGGAAACCACTCAGCCAATAACCAATGATGAGGTGTCATCTGCTGAGTTCAAGGTCACCTACCGATGATGAAAGTAGGCCCAGGGTGCTAGGTAGGACAAAACGTTTCATGTGATTCGAATGTAATTATACAAGGATGGATGACATGCAAAGTCAATATATCTAAGGAATGGTCGACTCAGGTTTATAAACTTCCTTTGAACAAGAGAATGAGACAGATAGATACTTGGGAAACATAGACTTACTACTAAATACTAATAGATTTCTACGATGTAGGAGGCATCGACATAATATCCATAGGGATTGGAAGCTTAACTAGTCTGAGGAGTAATCTATGAGTAACGAGTTCAACTTCCTAAGGCCATACTAAACCCAAACCATTGATGAATGGACTCAAAATTTGTGCTCTGTTCAAAGGAGACAAGACAACTGCTAATAAAAGGTGATGACATTTCCCGTTTGGATTATTTATTTATTTGGTCTTTTTCATATTATTAAATCCTGAAAAAGAATAAAAGTGTGCTTATAATACAAGTATGAGGGAACATGTGTCGCGTGAAATCAAACTAGTTCCATGCAGTGGAACATACTTATGCTCAATGCAAGGAAACACATGCAGGATAAGGACACTCGGGGGTATTTTCCCTTGGGGTCAAGGGTAATCAAGCTACAAAGGATAACTGATAAGATCTGCTTGGCTAGTACTAAGAAGTGCTTAGGAAATGTGTCTTATAATGACGAAGCAGGACCTGACACTAGGCTCATAAAGGAAAGTAGGTTGATGATATGCATTTACAACTTGACATAATCAGGAGTCTCTATGGGTGATAGCTAGAATACAAGATAAGAATAGTCATGAGGCTTCAATACAAAGTCATGGTAGGACTAGAAGAGACTCCTAGACCTAAGGAGGAACTACAACATGGGCACCAAACGAAAAAAGAGGTTCTAAATAGGTTACCCATGGATAGGAAGGTGATACCACTTAAATAACAACACTTCTAGAAGCAATTGGAGGTTTTGTTTCGATAAAAAAGTTGTATCGCAGCTAAGGTTTATGAATCGTAGTCATAGGTCAATGCAACAATGCATTCAAAGTGAATTACTAACCTATATGATGGGGACGATATATACCATTCGAAGGTGCAGATCGTGTTTAAAAAGGATGAAATCGATAACCATCAGAAGAAACTGTTCCAAAAAGCACCTTGCATCATGGAATTAGTTCATTAGACTCATAAAATAATAAAAGAAAGGGTCAAAACTATAGAAAGTGGGTAAAAAATTTCTACAAATAGTAAAAAATTGAAATTTTACCATACCATTTGAGTTTTCTACCAAAATAATGCATTTGGATCTATTTTCCCCTCTTTCTTCAATCTGTTATTATGGGAGCTACGAGTGACGAACGTCGATATCACGAGCCGTTTGGACCAATTAAGTGCTCTCATCATACTTTTCAATTCTATTGGTTCAATTTTTAATTTTGGTGGTGAGTTTTTGAGTTTTTCAGCATGAAAATTGGAAATATTGGCATATGTGGGAAAAATATCATCAGCTCATGTGTAGGTCCACGCGGGAAAAGCAAAGCCTGCCCACATACATGCACAGTCCATGCACGACTGTGATAACTGTTGGTTGTGTACAATGCTGCGAGGTTTTTTTTAAAAGAAAACTAAGCCAATTCTCTCCCTTATTTTTGCAGGATGGTGATAGAGTGGAGGGAGAGGGACCATGATGCCATTGATCATCAAGTGCAAGGTGATTTGGAAGCTCAACAATCATTACAAAGATGTTTCCTTTACAATTTTTGGAACATTGGAATTCTAAGGGCACAACCAAGGTTGCTTCAGATGCTCATAGACTATTGGGATCCAGAAACCGAGTCCTTCAACTTGGACATGCATCCTCTAAAGATTGAGGTTGAATACATATACTTCATCATATGATTATCTCGCTGAGGGGAGGTAGTGAATATCCAGGCGTGCGACATAGGAGGGGGCATGACCATAGAGGACTAAATTGTTGCATATTGCCTTCCTGACACTCAAAAGGTGGGAATTTAGGTCCCCATCGTAGCCATTAGGAGCCTCAACATGAATATCATCATCCTATTGGTCGGTAGGATATTAGGTTCGACTGCACTACAACAGGATTCAAGACCCATGATGTTATATGCGGTGGAGTGTCTGAGACCTATCATGTAAGACTCACGTACATCACTATTGGAAAATATGAATTTCCAACTTACTGAATGCAATCTTGGAAGGGCCAAAAACATTGGGTTTGTGAGCATACTATGAAGTTTCTTCTTCAAGAGGGTTCTCGGCCTTAGCCTGAGGGTGGAGGTCCCTCCTCATAGTCTATGGGATCCAACTCAGGACCAATGTATTGAGATCATGATGCAGTTGGGAGGTGGAAGAGTGCCCTCTCCATAAACTGATGAATTTTTCCACTGGTGGCGGCGATAGGTGATGACCATAGATGACTATCCTTATGAGGTGATCAAATTCCTAGGTGATAGAGACATTCCGATACCACTAGGGTCCGTGTTTTGTGAGATTGGTAAGCACTATTTAATTTTTTCATTATTTATTTATTTTTGGATTTTTGACTTTAATGAAAGCAAAAATATTTTTGGTGTGGTATCAAGTATTAAAACTAAATTTTTTCTTGCAAACATAGGTCCACGACGACCGTAGGGATATCCACGGAACCTACGCAGAGGCTGAGGAGAGGAGTTAGATGGTGGGGATGCCGAGCATACCTTATAGAATGTGCAGGGTAACCTATCACAGTTGACTTGTAGAGTACCGATGTTGCAGATAGAGGACCTCCTTGAGGATATGTTGTGTGATGTAGTAGGATTACCTTGTCCATGGGTGCGAATTTTCTAGTGTCTATCCAACACCATAGTATGCTATCATGACACACATCCTGCACTGGATGCTTAGATGCCATGGTTATTCTATGTACCGTCCATGTATATTTTGAGAGCTATGAGCTCAGTGTTTGTACTATGACACCACATTTTGGACTTATTTACGAAAATGAAAAACTTATGGTTCTCGGCTATACTATTATTTGTGTATAAATATGTGGATGAATGAATGTATGGTTGCTTCCTTTGATTAATTATGAGACAAATTCCAGTCTAAAATATAGTTTTCATATGCATCGGCGAGTTGATTAGAAAATCCTGGTATATGAATGTATGTGATAAAATTAAAATGTTGTTCCAACAGTATTACCCATAGAAATATTCTTAACACGATACTGGCTATTCAATTGTGGCACGACCAATTGTGAATCCAGGAGGAATTCTAAATACTGAATACCATTAGAAATGGAATTGCATAGTATCTTAATGAAATCAATATACTTGGCCACATTGTTCGATGATGGCCTGAGACATACACCTCCCGAAGACACAAGCTGACCCTGAGGTGAATAAATGACCCAAGCAACAAAAGCAAGGTTCTGTGTATGATGGTTGACACCATCCACGAATCCTAGGAACGTCTAAGATTCCATTGACATCTTCCAACCAAGAGGAAGTGTATAAAAAAACTTGAGATACCAAAATAAAATTTAAACTATGCACAAAAATATATAATAATGAAGCGTATAAGCAAACCCGAGATACCAAAATAAAAGGTAAACTATGTATAAAAATATACAATATTGTAAATGGTACTAGTTCAAGCTGGAGACTCAAGCATAGTACCGATTAAGGTAGAGCCCATTTCGAGGCTCCTTCAGGACATTCCCTTCGTATTCTTCCAACTCATAAGCTCCTTTCTCTAGGACACACCTCATGATGTAAGGACCACGCCACATTGGGTTGAACTTGCCTGCCCGCAATGGTGTCTTAGCTTGATCATACAAGAGGACCAAGTCAGTGAGACACCCTCAACGTAATTATGGGGACGAACATACCTATCATAATGAGCCTTAACATGACACTTATTAGCTTCAATGGCCACAACGGAATCTCGATGCTGCTCAACAAGTTGCTCAAGGTGGATTAAATGTTGTTCTAAATTTGTTGTGTTAGGAAGGAACTCAATGGCTAACTTCCACGAAGGGATTTCGCATTCAAACGGAAGGATGAAATCCACACCATGAACCAATTGAGAAGGTGAGAAACCGATGGAGTCTTAACTATGTTTTGGTATGCCCACAAAGCAAGATATAACATAATATACCATTTATACTTGCTTTGTATGATAGTTTTATGTAGAATGGACTTAAGAGTTTTATTAACTACCTCGACTTGGCCATTCATTTGGGGATAGTTAGACGATGAATGATCGTGTTTAAACCCAAGATTTAATGCTAATTATTCCATCATTTTATTTTGGATGTGACTGCCATGGTCAGTGACAATCTCCTCCGGGATTCCAAACCAAGCGATAATTTGATTGAACACCATCAACATATTTGATAGTCGACATGACCTCAACCTAGTTAGTAAAATAATCAACGACCACGATGATATGGTGATTTCCCCCAGTTGAGGATGGGTTGAAATCTATGAAATCCACCCCCAACTTGGTGAAGGGAACGCTGATGACGACTGGATGTAATGGGGTAGGACGTGAGTACATATTTCGAGAAAACACTTGGCAAGGGTGACATCTCTTAACTACATTAATGTAATATTTAAATATAGATGACCAATAATAACCAGCTTGCAGAATCTTCTAAGCTATAGCAAGCACGGATAAGTGACCACCACACGCCCCACTGTGGCAGTCATTAAGCACAAACTCCAATTCCTCGTGATTCAAACAACGACGCAATATTGAATCCACTCATAGGCGATACAAAGTGTCACCGATGATAAGGTAGTTCTTAGCTTAATGACTAATATGACGTTGTTCATCCCTCAAAATATGTGGAGGGAACTTTATGGTTCGTAGATACACAATGATGTCTCCATACTAGGGGTCCGAAGACGAGATGAGGAATATATGCTCATCCAAAAATGAGGCATCATGAACTGAGTCCTCATCAAGCCTAGGGAAGTTAGACATCAAGTCTGAAAAGACCAAATACTTCTTAGATTTCACCGAGGAAAAATTAAGATCAAATTCTTGTAAAATAGAAATCCATTTATTATACTTCCCCAATATCATACATCATGTCAAGATGAATTGAAATGGATTTATATAGGCCATAATAGTGGTCCTCCGAAGTAAAATGTAATGACGTAACCATTGAAATGCATGAACAGTCGCAAGCACCAATTTTTCCACATGAGTATACTTGAGTTCAGTGTCTAGTAGATTTTGACTAAGATAATAGATAACGTGCTCTTGGATCTCATCATCTTATTGAATCAAGACCATGCCAACCGTATCCTGGGATGCGAAGATATAAAGCAAGAATTCTCTACTGTAGTTGGGAGGACGCAGTAGAGGAGCTGATACTAGGGATTTATCAAGAGAATCGAAGGACTGTTGGGCTCGCTCATCCCAGATAAAAGGAACATCCTTCTTCAAGAGGTGCATGAAACCCTTAGTAAGGTTGGAAAAGTTCACTACAAAGCGACGTGGAAAATTAGCTTTCCCTTGCAGACTATGAAGTTGAGTAATCATGCACGGGGGAGGAAATCAAAGTATTGCATCAACCTTTAAGGGGCCAACTCTAATCCCATCCTTTGAAACGATGAATCCCAAAATGAGACTATTTCTCACACAAAATATGCACTTATGCGGGTTTAACCGAATCTTATAACCACGACATATTTTGAATACAATGTGGAGGTGATACAGATGATCCACCCTCTTGCAAGAGTGAGCAACAAGATTGTCAAGATAAGCCTCCACAATACATTTAAGGTCGTGAAATGTAAAGGTCATTTCCCTCTGAAAGGTTGCTTTGGTGTTTTTAAGGCCGAAGGGAATTTTCCAGTATGTGAAAGTACCCCAAGGACAAATAAATGCAGTCTTGTGTTGATCCTCATGTTTAATATGGATCTGATTATATCCCCAAAAACCATCTATGAAGGAAAAAATCTCGTTTCCCATAGACTCATCCAAAATTTGATCAATAAATGGCGTGGGAAAGTTATCTTTTGGGCATGCATTATTCATACCTCTAAAGTCTGTGCACACATATATGGTTCCTTGTTTCTTGTCTACGAGAAGGAAATTGGATACCCATTCAGTTAAGGGAACGATATAGATGAATCCAGCTTTAAGGAGCTTTTCTACCTCTGCTTTGATAGCGGGTGCCTTCCTAGGATTCAGCTCTCGTAGGTGTTGCTGAACATGTTTAGCATGAGGGTAAGTTTTAATTTCATGTGCGACAATAATAGGGTATATATGTGGAATCTATTCATAATACTAGGAAAAAAAATCCCAGAACTCTTTAAATAAATCAGTGTAGATTCAAACTTCTTCAGGGGAGTAGTTTGCATCAATATACACATTCTTCACTTTTTTGGGAGTTCAAGAAATGTAGATCGAAATGGTGGGAGAGATGTTATCCATGTTCCCTTTCGCATATATTTCATGAATATATGAAGGGACCAAGGGGTGACCTACTTTCTCTCTTAGAGTCAACCGAAACTCGTCTTGGTCAATCCTTTCATGCTCAGGAAGGAAATAGGATCGATGATGAAGGTCTTCCCAAGGCTTGTTGGGACCATTCATGGACTCGATAATGGATTCATATGAAGGTAAAGTATCATCAAGGAAATCATGCAAACAAGATGAATTGACCTCCCAAGCCAATGGTAGAGCTGGATTCTCCTCCTCCATCCATGAAGCGGGAGGATTGAGGTTTGCAGTGAATTTTTGTACAACTTGATAAGCAACCTCAGCTGTAGACAGTGGCATAGCCATTTCGATGTGTGTATGTCCTTTGCATGATGCATTCGTGGAAGGAAGAGTCCATGGATCGTTAAAATATGAAGTGATGAATGACACTGAACTCAACAAAGAGGGAGCATGATTGGAAATCGAATCAATAAACGTAATTGGTGCCAAAAAGTTAAAGGTTCCCATGAGATAGGAATACATCCCGACACCAATATTCTCATTTCCCTGCTGAGAATTTTCTATCGTAGGGACCGTATATCCTAGTGATGCAGTGGAATTGGAGCTAGTAAAAGACAATTGGTCAACAATTACGATCCTACCTTCATGAGGAAATTAGAACACTCAAAATACAGATGAAATGACCACTTTCATAGTGTAGATCCAATTCCGACTCAGTAAAAGGTTGTAGTTAAGGGGTACATCAAACACCTTGACCACTACTGGCATGGACTTCCCACCAACAGGACCTGGAGAGAGGGAATGATACCATGTGGTCTAAATTAACATCCAGAAAACGTGAACAACATGGTCATAGACTTAGATAAAGGAGGTGAGCCAATAGAATTCCCACAAGATAACGACATCACCAATGTAGAAGGACCTTCGTCAACGACAGTGTGTTTAACAGTCATAGAAAGACACTCCACATGGCTTGAAAATCCACATGGTAAGGTAAGCGAGGATGCACGTCAGTAGTATCAAACTTAATGACACCAGGGCCACTAGAATAAAGAGCTCGTAAGGTAGATAACAAGGCATTCCTCTATGAAGGACACGTTTGGAGTACCTCAAGGGCCGACATAGTGCACGGTGTTTGTCACAGATCCTCTAAAATAGAATATTTCTGGGTGGCTCGAGCATTAGGATTGTGAGATGAACACTTAAGGAATCCTTTTGGAATACGTGGCATGGGATCAGGCTCATCAATCTGCAAGGGGATCATTGGAGGAGGAGGATATTTCCCCATAGAGGGTTGCAAAGGATTGTAATCACGAAAGAGAGTAGCAACATTGAACTTCAACTGTACCATTTTAACACATTTGTGACCACCATGGTGGGCAAAGGGTTTGAAGTTCCAACAGACCCATTCCCAGCGGTAGAATCACCTGAAGTCATGTTTTGGTTATGAGGAAGTGGATTAGTAAACATAGTTGGGATCTATGCAATGATCTTCAAGGCTTCATCCATCCTGGGGCACAAGTGAGTGAGGTGATCGTGTGAGGAAAGCTTACAAGGAAATTTCACCTTACATTTATGCTTCTTGTCCCCACCAACATTTTTGTCATTCTTCTCATTATTTGCATTTCCCTTCTTATTATTGTTGTTCCCACCCTTATGGTTGTTCTTCCCCTTTTTCTTATTTTCTTATACTAGTTATAACATGACCTTTTTACCTAACTGGGATGATATGTTCTTCCTTAACTGGGTTGACTTGTATGGGGCAGTTTTTCCCATTGTTTGGGGCAGACTTACCATTGGACCAACTTGTCTAATTTACTTGATTTATTTTATGCTTTTTACATGATCAAATACAATATGAATATTCGTCGAAGGAAGTAAAATATAAATACAATAAGAATATCTTCCGAAGTTACATTCTTCAACATATAGTTGGTGCTCCTCCAATAGTTTCAAGACCTTGTTGACATGTTGCACATTTTCTTCCCAGGTTTTTCTATAGATTAGTATATCATCAAAAAATACCAACACAAATTTTGTAAGGGTTCAAAAAATATGATTAATCAAGCTTTGAAATCTGGAAGGTGCATTTGTAAGGCCAAATGTCATCACCAATAATTCATAACGTCCTTGATGTGTTCTGAAGGCTATTTTTCAATGTCTTCTTTCCTCGTTTTGATTTTATGATATCTAGAGTGAAGATCCAACTTGGTAAAGAAAATTGCTCCCTGCAATTCATTAAATAATTCATCAATGATAGGATTATTAAACTTACCTTTTATGGTCATATTATTAATCTCTCTATAGTATGGACACATACAACATGGACCTTACTTTTTCAGAACCATAACCACTAGTGCATATAAAGAAATTTGGTTGGGTTGAATGATGTCTGCATCTAATATTTTTTGAACCATTTTTTAAATTTCTCTCTTTTGTACATTTGAGTACCCTTTGGGTCTGATGTTAGGTGTTACACTACCAGGTTGGAAGTGAATATCATGGTCATGATCTCTAGTAGGTGGAATTCCTTTAGGAATTTCTCCAAATACCTTGGAATGTTTCTCAATAACTTGTTGGAGATCCACTGGAATAGAGGGAATACATGTTTGCACATCTAGCGAGAGCAATTGTGAAATTACTTGGTAGTGTCCCTTTTTTTAGCAATTTTTCCATGTTAAATTTTATTATTTTAGAGGGTTTCTCTGGAATAAATCCAAGTTCAATTTCTTTTCCTTCTGAAGAGATTCTCTTGAAAATTTCTTGGAAATTAAGTGTCATTGTTCCCAACGATTGTAGCCACTAGAACCATAGCACAACATCAACGCCACCCACTTGGATTGCAATCATTGGACTACCCAATAAATATTCCTTCATCGTAAGATTAATAATATGGAATTTCCATAAACAATTTATGGTACCCCCATATGCAATCATTACTTGAAATTATGGTGTTGGATATACAAAGCAATTGAGAAGTTTGGCTAATTTACAATTAATGAATTTATGGATACCACTGGAATCAATCAACACTATTAACTTTTTAATTTTTGATATATTGAATAGTTTAAGGACTTTTAATTCCAAAAAATGCATGGCAATATATGGTTGAAGTGAAATCTTCTAGATATAACTCTTGAGACTGTTCCAGTTTTGAATCATCTTCCTCTTCATAGTGTATGTAGAATAATTTATTCTCATTGAACTTATTCCCTTTACTATACTTGCTATCACAATTGAGACATAGTTTCTTTGCTCTTTTGTCCTCCAATTTTTGAGGTTTCAACCTTTTAGGCTGATTGTGGTTAAGGGAGGAAACACTTCCCTCTCTATTGGTGTTATTACTTCTAGTAGCCATATTTTTACTTTCAACTTTCCTTTCCAAACTAAAAGCATTCTCCAATGATTTAAGTTGAAAGCGACGTACCTCATGTTTAATGCTATCCTTTAGAGTTCCCATAAATATATCAACACATTATCCTCATGCATGTTCTTCACTCTAAGACTCATCTTTTGAAATTGCTTAATGTGCTCTACAAATGGACCTTTTTCCTTGAGATTTATCAATTGGCTAAAGAAGGTGCGACTAATAATATCCCCATAATGTGTTATCAAGTATTCCATAAATATATACCAAGATACAATAGAGTGATTTTTACGTTCACAAAGTCATTGATATCAGACAAATTGATCAAGTCCTAAATGTAAGGATGCAATAGTTACCTTTTGTAAAATTGGCACTTGGTGTAGATCGAAGAATTCCTCTAGTTGGAATATCCATGTTATTTGATCGTTGCCATCAAAATTTATCATATCAATATTGGGAATGAAGTAGTTCCTTGGTCATGAATTGAACCCATGATGAGTGGATTATCAGTTGTTTTGGATTCAAACTAATTTTTCTCTAACTATTTCTTAATTTTCTCAGGATGTAACTAGAATAAGTCCTTCTTGTTCTCCTTATCATCTTCTAGAGGTGTCAAATTTTGGTTAAGAAGGATACTTATATCCATGATTTCTCCCATCATGATATCAAGGTTTTGTTTGAAGCCTTGCACGTCCCCATTTAATACTTGGGATTCATCCTTACCATATTCAAGAGGTCCTTATTTTTAAGCATTGCATATTCCATATTTTTTCTTTATTGGTAAGATTGGACAACTCAAAATTCACTTCATCATGCTCTGCTTTCATCATGGTTGAACCTTTAGGTGGTTTAATGGGTGTAGAAAATTTTCCTTCACATCTTGACATTTTATCCCACTAATATCTTCTATACTCTTATATGTTTCCTATTTATCACACCTTTTGAATCAAGCAAAATAGATAATACAGTAAAGAGATATGCAAGTTTTGGTTTACAAACCTTGGAAAACCTTGGTTTGTAAGATTCCTTGGTGGTTGATATTTCTCCTGAATTATATCTATAATTTCAAACTCTCTGATTCTGACATTTCTTCCTATATTATCCCGACGTGTCTCCTCTACAATGCCACATGTTTGACCTAATTCCAATGTGCCAATAAAAAAGTTATGGTAACTTTCCCAAAACTTATTATTTTTATCCCTTCCAAAAGAGTGAATGTGTATGGCTCACAGCATATCCAAATTTTAGGTTTTGATTTTGAATTCGAAACAAAAATTACTATGTTTTGTGTTATTTTTGATGCAGCAGGTCTCAATCAATTTGCATTTTTTAAGCTTCAAATATAACACTTTTTCTTGGAACACCTATATGAGACTGGTTTTTGGACTATTAAAAACCCTAACTTAAATAGGGTATAACTCCGCACCTGTAATGAATCAAGGCATGAGTTCCCAATGTCCTCTGTGACCCCTCTAAGTTTCACTATCTGAAATGTCTTGAAAAAAAGGTTATAGTGAAAATGGTAAGATGACTCATTTTGGAAGCATCCAAGCTCTGATACCCAGATGTTATGCACCAAATTTCCCAAAAGAGCATAACATAACTAAGAGAGAGTAATTTGTCCCTTAAGGATGAAGAAAACAATTGAATAAGAAGCCTCTTCAAGGGGGGAACCTCCTTATACAATTTACTAAATACATAAGACAAGATGATATGATCCTAAGGCTAAGTATCCTTGGTATATATATATATGAGACAAAGGGTACAATTACAATTCTAGCCGACCATACAATTACAGTTAAGGTCCTAACCGGCCAATAAATATAACAAAAATATAACAATAGAAATGTAATGTTACAATATATAGGTCTTAACATGAACTGTTTAATTGCACTAATTTTTGGAAGCATTTTCCCCTTCAAGGTTCAAACCCTAGAATAATATGTTTGACATTTGGAAAGAAATAGGGACAATGTTGAACATGAACCATTAAAAATTTGATAACTGATAATTTTCTAAAAGCCTCCCCCGAGTAAACTATATGGAACATAATATACAAAGATAAATCCATTATTCCATTTAACCTCATTCTCCCAAGGAGATTTTGATTTAAATTTAGGTCATTATCTACTCATAATAAGAGAGGAATATCACACTATTTATCTTTTCCAATGGTTGGTGCTTTTATGCATTGAAATTATGTCCAAGGGAACCATCGCCTTTTTATTGTTGTTCTATGGCCAATGCATGCCTTTGAGCAACCCTAATCAAACATTTAATTTTATGACTTGCTTGGAAAGCCCATACATCTTTGCCAAGGCCTCCTTTCTTTGAATTTTTTCCATGGTTGCTACTAGATGTTCATACTAAAGGACCAACAGGAGTCACACTCATTCTATATATACATACAAAGGGCTTGGGATGGGTATACAAATGGAAAAATTCAAGCATGGATTGTGATGCCAAATTTTCTCTAGGGCCAATTCTTCCCAAAAGATACAAATAAGGGATTTATTTATTCTAATTAGTACTACTAACACTATTAATGGGTTAAATGGATAGTTGTGTGAAACATAGGTTAACATAATGGAACCAAGGAAGGAGTACAAAAATAAGGGAAAGGCACCTCATATTATACCTAATGTAGAAACTACCATAGAACTAATGGTGGAAGATACATTTAGACCATGTTTTGGTGACATAGATCGCGATGTAGCTACAAACCAACAATGGTAGTGGGGTGAAAATTGATCAATTTTAAAAATATTAGAGTTATCATCTGAAAATTTGATCTTAAAGAGAACCAATCAATAATAAGTTCTCCTTTCACTAGGTATAAGCCAAACCATGAACCCCAATGCCCATAACATAAGTGGTTTCTTGGTTAGCCAAGAATATAGATGTTAACATACGTTTATTAAGAATGAAAATGGAAAGGAAACAACTTCATTCTAGCTATCTTGGATATAGGTGCAAATTTCCAAACAAATAAATCAACAAGAATAAAGAGAGAGTAAACGATAGAGTTTCTACTAATAGAAATTATCATGACATTCTCAAAAGTTAGTGCATCAAGGGAAAATTATTTAGAGCAAGGAATAAAAGGGTCTACTCCACCTCAAACCTTATGTTACCTTATATATACTTAGTGGCATTGGTTAGTAGATTATATGGTGAAAATGATGCCACATAATTCAATGAAACATGTATTCCTCTTATATATCATATAAGTGAATTGGGCCAAGTATTCAATTGCCCAAGTATACTATCTACCACTCTAAGTGATTCTATCTTAAGGAAAAATAATCCAACCCTAACATTCCCATAGTTTTTTATATGTCATCTTTCATAATAGATATTATTTGCACAACTAATCACTTCCCACAGATGGGTTGGTAGTGCCAACTACCCTGACATGCCCATCCATGTATATTATCAAGTTTTATCAGAACACAAATATATGACCAATATGGTAATAATTTGTGACGATTTTATTACTCCCTATATATTTTGGTGTTTTGCAAGTCATCTCCTTATACACTAGTTGAATCAATGCAAGTAGTTGGTACAATGGGTGACAAATACATACCCTTATGTGAGAATATACGGAGCATCCAAATATCCACACATTTAACCAAAGTCCATCTTAGATAAGGTGATTATTATAGATATTGTATATCAGACCTTTGTACATGGACATGCAACATTGTTAGTAAAAGATAAGAAAACACCATGGAATTGAACATTACTTCTATCCATAGGATCCTATAGTATTTGAGATGCTAATGCAATAAAATCAAAAGTAGAGGCCATGGTCCCCTAGGCATAGATGCAAATCAATAATGTTAAGAAAGATGCCAAAGAGCAAGAAAATTCATATGAACTAATTTGAAAAGAACAAGATGAGGAAGCTACCAGAGCTAAGCTTGATCATGAAACAAAACAAAAAAATAAAAGAGAAGAAGAATAAGAAAATACAGCATCAAAAAGAGATGTTGGGAGTTAGATATTCATGAGCCAAGTATCCCAAGGCCCAATTTTATGCTAGAATTGCAATCAATAAATGGGATTGCATATCCCATTTCTTGGATTGAGTTTAGGAAAACCATCATCAACTATCCCATTTCTTGGATTGAGTTTAGGAAAACCATCATCAATTGAAACTGATAATGTGGTTGTTTTAGATTCATTCATATTTGACAAGAAAAGAGGATAAATGGTTCAAAAAACACATAAGAAACTAAATATATCCCAAGATAAAAACAATTGTTGTAAGTACTAAAATCCCAATCCTTAAAGACACTTATGCAAACTTTTTATCTACAATATTAGTAGGGGAATCCTTTTTTCAAGCTACAACAATTAGCATGACATGCATAATGAAGGAATTACCAAACAAAAAATTGGATAGAAATATTCGAGCATCAAGTGACGTATTATTAGAATAAGATAACAAGTTTAAGAGAGTTTAAATATTGTGCTATGTAAATAAAAGAGGAATTGAATATATCACAAAGGACACAATACAAAAAGCAATTGGACACTATGTTTTTTGGACCCAAAATCCGACGGCATATACGTCGGATTTTCTACATCTTACAGTCGACCATCTGACAATCTCCATCTTTTTTAAACGTCGGTCTAATTTTGGCGGAAATCTGACGGTAATACTTCCCGTCGGATATCCGACACACACCACCGACGGATCACCGACGACTGTTCTGTTAGAAAAACAGGATCACAGAGCAATAACAATAAACAGAAATGCAAATATAATCACACATACACATTACAAGAGAGACACAGATATATCGTGGTTCACCCAACTTGGGCTACGTCCACACTGAAGTTACCAGTCCTTTTATTATATCGTCCAGCAAAGTGAAGGGATACAACCTACAGCACAGCCGCTGCACTTCCTCTTCACTGTCTCACAATCTCTCTTCACCGATCTCAGAGATATTTACAATGCATAAAACCTAATACATCAACCCTAGCCATATTACAATGTCTTTCTTTTATAAGGGAAATACAATGGGAAAATACCACGAGATACCCAAAACCATGGGCCTGACCCCCCTAGGGTCGTGCCGAGATCATAAAAAAACCTGGGGTATGGACACGACTGAATAATAGTATCTCTGAATCTGGATATCAGGCTCCACAACCAACACGTTCAATGCAAAATGTCTTCCATCCGACATTCTCAGCTGTCGGTGGTATGGCAGGAACGTCGGATACCATAGCCGTTGAATTCAGATACCCGACGACAGCAGAATGAAAAAATGGAATCCATCTGACGTTCTTAGTTGTCGGTGGTATGGTAGGAACATTGGATACCATAACAGTGGAAGTAGAATACCCAACGACAGTAGAATGTAAAAATGGAAGCCATCCGATGTTCTTAGCCGTCGGTGGTATGGCAGGAACATTGGATACCATAGCCGTTGAGGTCAGATATCCAACGATAGCAGAATGTAAAAATGGAATCCATCCGACATTCCTAGCCATCGGTACTATGGCAAGAACGTCGGATACCTTAGCCCGTTGAAGTCAGATAACCGACGGCAGCATAATGTAAAAATGGAAACCATTCGACGTTCTTTGCCGTTGGTGGTATGGCAAGAAAGTCGGATGGCTTAGAAATGGAAGTCGGATAATCGACGACATTATGGAATTTAAAAAAAACAGTATTATGTTGTGATCAAATTTGTAGGGTGGGTCTTATTAATTAGAGATTGTCAGGACAATTAATTAGAGATTGTTGTTTGCATGAAGGTCTCATAAAAGTCTGGGCAGGAGGTAGACCTTGTGGGTGATTCAAAGTTGATTCTTCATCCTCCTCATTTGACATCGATACGAGCCTGGATGCGGTTACCTCTAATTCAGTCACTTCATCCTATGTGAAGGTGATGCTCTTGAGGAAGTTCACATGATAGGGGGAGTAGTTGAATCAAATGAAATAAAAGAAACTTGATGATTGGAGGATTTTCTTTTATGAATTTACTAGATTTAATTGACAAGTATGAGTTCAAGAAATATGGCACAAATTATATTCATCAATTGGTATTGAGTGATTGGCAGCATCCATGGTAATAAGCTTTGCCTTATGGAAAAAATAGTAGCATTCCTCTCAACTCTAATGTGAAAAGTGTGGATCAGTAAGCATATACATGGAAGCCTTAAAATTGTTCAAAGAATGAATAATGTTGAAGGAGATAGTGGAAAAACTCGGGATTGCTAGAAGTTATTGATGCAAGGAAGACATGTTCAAATTGAATATTACACATCTCTAAGTGCTCAGCATGCTATAACAGAATTGGAGAAGGTCAAATCAATTTTCGGCAAGGATAAAGTGGACAAGCTCGAGCTTGTTACTCTTGGCAAAAGGAAGCTTCAGTGAAGCAATGTATTGGATATTGTTGAAGAGGATATCCTTTCAGCTTGATTTGATAAGAAGTATGACTGAGAAATGATATGATTGATAGGGGGAGTATGGAATGATGATGCATGCTTACCTTTTATGAATTTACTAGACAGAACCTTGTTGAAGTTTGAAGTAGCATAAGGGGGAGCATTTTAGCATGAAAAAACCAACAGCTAATTTTGATGAAGATGGCAAGGTACAAGGATAATTTACAAGACACAATATCAAGCTCAGTCAATAGGTAGAGTAGTTGAAGCAAATGAACTTTTACTTCATTTGCTTCAAGTACTCCCCCTATCATATGAACTTCTTCCGCCGTAACCATTTCTTACCTTGATTTCAAGATGTTGCTGTGAAGACGAACTGTCATAAAACATCGTTTCATATATCTTTGGTTTTCTCAAAACTCTAGAATGAACATAAAGAGGATTTCCACTGTAATATATTCCATCCAAACTATGGCAGCAATATTGTTGTCTCCGAACTGTGGCAGCTCTTTGGCCACTTTCACCCTGTAAATTGAAGGATTCCTGCAAACACAAACCACTATGTTACGCGAACTTCTTTCATGGCTTTGTTACATTTGCTTCTAAGATCTTTCATCGCTTTATTACAAGAATATTACTGACCTAAGAGTACACTTGATAGGTTTGGATGGAACATATTACCGTGGAAATCCTCTTTATGTTCATTCTCGAGTGACTCGATATTTACAATCCCCATTATCACAAGGGGATACATAAAGTTAACAAAGGAAAATAAAGAAAACATATAAAGGGATACGTAAAGTTGACAGAGGAAAATAAAGAAAACCTATAATTTGCATCGAAAAAATAACAGGGTACAAACTGAACTAAGGAGATTCGAACCTGCGACCTATGTCTAGTCCCAAGGCTACCACCTTCAAGCCTGACCTTATCGATCAATTCCCATCGCCATTTCCTCTCATACGACATCCCACAACCATTTTTCTCGAAACCCAGTACTCTTCATTCATTTTTTCATTGCATTTCACTATGCAATCGTCTCAGATTCTCACTGGGTTTTCCCTCAATTAGTTTCTCAATTCAATATGACCCACGTCCGCCGTCCAAGGAGTGTTTCCAGCGGTCTTGAGTTCAACCTAGCAACGGTGATGGTTCATGGTATTATGTTTCCCTTCAGCTACAATATGGAAAACGTATAGTTCATTGCGAAGGTTTGTCTGACAAATGTGATGGTTTGGGTTCCGTTACCCTAGATAAATTCCTCAAAGTGACCTCCGAACCACGCGTCTATTAGAACCCAAACCATCACATTTGTCAGACAAACCTTCATAGTGAAATTTGAGTTTGTCATATTGTATCCGAAGGGAAACATAATACCATGAATCGTCACCGTTGCCAGGCTGAAAATCAAGACCACTGGAAACACTCCTCGGACGGCGGGCGTGGGTCATGCTGAATTGAGAAACTAATTGAGGGAAAACGCAGTGAGAATACGAGACGGTTTCATAGTGAAATGCATGCATAATGAATCAAGCTTGAAGGTGGTAGCCCACCGTCTCCCACTATGAAATGCATGCAAAATGAATCAAGTTGCTTGAAGGTGGTCTCCCATTGTCAGCTGCACTTCAAGCTTGAAGGTGGTAGCCTTGGGACTAGAAATAGGTCACAGGTTCGAATCTCCTCAGTTCAGTTCGTACCATGTTATTTTTTCGATGCAAATTATATGTTTTCTTTAATTTCCTGTTTTCTTTAATTCCCTACCGTAAGAGGAGCCATTATGGGAAAGTTGCAGCCCTAAAAAGTGATGAACATTGACAACAAGCAGCATGTTTCTAATTATTGTTGGTGTATGCTAGATTAGTTGCAAATATCATGCTTCAGAAGCCAGGATTAAATGGTAAATATACCATTTTGGAAGGGTTTAATATGAGGTTAAGGATATTGATTCCAAGGAAATTAAAGAGAAGGTTAAGGATATTGATTCCAGTTCATCATTTACTTAGCCTTTGAAGTGGTGGAAACTCGAAATTGGTTATGAGGAGCAACCAAACATCACAACAAGCTCCAAGAAATTGTCAAAATTTAGATGACACGCGAGTGGGTTGTAGAAATCCAGCGTCATAGCCATTCATTGAGATCCTCTATGTTTCGAGAATAATTTAATATTCTCTACTAAACAGGGCCAACCACGTGAAGTCGGAAGCTCTTATGGCCCCTCCCCCCCCTCACATCACTCTCAATTCCCCGTACCCAATGCATGTACATGAAAAAATAAATTACGTGCAAATTCATGCATACTTCATCATGAACTTTCATCTACCGTTCATTCAATAAAGGCTAACATTCATTAAACTATTGTTTCATTAAGTCAACACATTATTTCAATAAAAGATAACATTCAATAAACCATTCATTCATTCAGTCAACACATTCATTCAATAAAAGCTGACATTCAATAAAGGTAACAGTTTTCTACACTGAAACATTAAACCATTAAACCATTCATTCATTCATTAGGCCAAAAATAATGGACGATATATTATTATAAAAAATGATTAGACAACGTTTTTCCAATCACTTATTTTTAGTTTTTCTTCTCTTATGTTTTGCCAATAATCCTATAATAGGACCATCTTGATCTGGACTTTCTCCTCAAGTTCTTGGTTCTTCATCAGGAGCTTGTCGTGATGTGTGCATCCTAGAGTGCTGATCCAGACATGGATTTTGCGGCAAGGGGTTCAGATTTGCTGCAACAATGTGAAAATGTTACATCGTTATATTTTGTTATTGTAATGACAAGTATTTCATTTTAAAAAAACATTGCAAAGGTGTTTTTTAACCTGCTGTGGCCACATCATGTTGTTCATGTTCTTGTCTAGGCTCAACCTGTACAGTTTCACCTTCTACATGCTTTGCAGTTGAAATATGGTGAACTATAATTAATGTTCACAATTTGCAATGCTATACATAAAATTGTAGCATATGAATAAATTCTTTACCAGTATTCGAAGAATGATATTCTATTTGTTGTTGTCCCTCCTCGAAATTAGGGGGATCATTGCTTTCCTTCTAAAAACAGAGTCAATATTTTATGTCAAGTATATATAATGAATAGGTTGCACACGCAATAAATCTTCATTAAACTATATAGATTTTATATACCTGTGCACCGGATGGATTGGTACCAGAAGACTGTGTTTGCCCAGATAATCTTTTTCAGCGTTCAACAACAGCTCCAAAGCCGTGTTGGAAGCCAAGCTTCATGTCTTCTGCAGTGGGCACTTCATTGAATCGGTCCGCCTACATATTTGCATAACGTCGTTAATTAACATTTTGCGGTGCAATAAAACAAAAAATAATTTGCAATTTATTATTTGTATGCATTATTGGTTTTTCGAAACATACAAATCGTGTTGCCAAATTTGAATAACCACGAGGCCCAAGCTTGTGTTGACCTATTTTTTCCAGTCTTGCCTTTGTGGCCTTTGAAGTGTCTGACAGCCTATGTAAGTGTTGAAATACGTAAGATGTTCCAAATCCAATATAGAAATCAATAATAATAAGGTTTAGAATTACATTGCGGAAAGTATTGCATACCTCCCTATGCCTGGTGGTATCCTTCCTTCTTTTCTCTGAGCCCTCTCCTTTCCATCGTCCACTAGAGCTTTCCACTTCCTTGCTGGAATCATTGGAGGGCGCTCATACCTAGGGATTTTTTCCAGGTGGGTCCTATATTGGTCTCGGACAACCTTTATATGTTGTCCAACCTTTTTTCAGGACCTCGGCTTGATTGAAGGTCTTGTTGCCGAACAAGCCAACTAATCGATTAGTGAGGTCATCTTTTAAACATTTTGGTTGTTTATTCCACCTTGTTCGGATGGTGGGCACGGAGATATCCAAGGATGACTCATTCATTTGTTTATAGAAAATATCATTTTCTGCAAAACGATCATGCCATGATCATAATTATTTGAAAAAAAATGTTTTATCGGTATATTACAATGAAATTATAAACACTAACTTGATCAACATATATTAATTACCTGGGATCTTCTCGATCTTTACTGGGACAAGATTTTCGTCCACCAAAAATGTTTCCTCCATTGTTCCCATGCTAGTGACACGGGAAGATCCTGGAAATGCAGCTAGGGCGATATCAAAATTACTAAGAGTCTCGGTGTC
The DNA here is from genome assembly GCA_027924585.1 of Larix kaempferi. Lineage (NCBI taxonomy): Eukaryota > Viridiplantae > Streptophyta > Pinopsida > Pinales > Pinaceae > Larix > Larix kaempferi. Next base: position 12,746,918 of record BSBM01000486.1, read on the forward strand.
GACCCCTTCTTCTGGACGATCTGGTGTGCGTCAGTCACTAGCGGCCAGTGCACCCACAGTTGGGGTCTGTGGTGTGGTGTTTGGGAATGTGTTGCCAACTATCCAGTCAACAACAATGGAGAAGGAGTTGATTCACATGGATTCGTTTTCCCATGATGTGACTTTTCTCCACGAGCCTCGTTGGGGCCAACACCGCCTTGACCACTATTGTGTGCTCCCTGATAATTCTGTAAATACAAACTAGATTTTATACGTTCAGTACTGTCATATAAAAGAGAAAATTATAAAGTTATAAATGAATTATTTTATGATTCAAGATTCTTCAACTTACTCGCAAGGTTTCAGATCTCTTTGCCAACAATTGAATCCTTGCTATAATCTCGCTTGTCTGTGGAACCCTGATTAGCAGAGAAACGATTTCCGCACTATATCTATTCAACATTTTTTCTATCCTCTTAAATGGGGACATGGCTTCACCAATTTTTTCGGTATCGTTAGCTAGCATCTCAGCCACTTCATGATCTATTGAATATTCTTGCGATCCTGTTTCATACAACGATTCATTGGACTGCAATAAAAAATATATAAAACACTACTGAGTTCTATCATGATAGATTCCTAAAATTATATTAACAAAACATATATATCATGATAGATTCCTACAATTACAACTAGGTTTATGTGACGTCCCCTTCCATTCAATCCGATGCCAGGAAGGAAACGTGAACCAAACTTACCTGTCTTATTGGATAAGCTCAGCCCCATACCTTACTAAGAAATTCATAAATAAATAAGACTTCATGTGTGCATGTTCAAACTAAAATACACAGCGGAATGAAATCATATTTACACACACACAAACAATAATGCATCAAAATTGCTATCATAAATGGATAATGATTCAATGTACAGAGAACCAATCCCCTTCTCATTTTATGCACAGACTTCATATCAATCCCATTGACATGAATATTTATCATTCAGAATTAACACATTGTAAAACACAGAATGCATATAAATTAAACCACAGAGAACACTTATCTTGAGATGAAGCGTCCCAAACATCTGGCTATGTGAGAGCAACTTTCCACCCAACCATAGATCTCTGTCCAGCCTATATTCTTTCAGCTGAGAGATCACCCCCGAGATGGGTTGTGTATCCACTAAGGAGGAACTAGCTAGGCTCACTCACAGCCATGGTTTCACTCAACAACTATGCTAAGCCAACACACAGTTGGGTTTATCAAGCATATAAAAGACAAAGGAGGGAAATGCTAAGCCAGTGAGCTCAACCATAGAGCTACAGGCATCTCAAATGAACTCAACAATCATGGCACCCACAATACCTACCTCACCCAACACAAGGAAGGTCCCCTTCTCTGTTGCACAGTCCCTCAGGCGTCCCTTCCCTCCAGTGCTATTCAGGGTGGGAATAGAAAGGTCCAGCTTCTAATTCCTTGAGATTCCAGTCTTCACTGGGTTTATCAAGCAAACCCAACCTCTGTCAAACATTCACACTTGGATTTCTCACAATTCTGTCAACAAATAACTCAATCCCATCACCGAGTTTCTGGGCTGTAAAAACTGGGTTTTCCAATGGATTTCGGGGTATCTAATACTCTCAATTTCGCCCCAAGGTTCATATCTATGGATCCCCCATTGGATTTCACTCTCAAATACCAAATCTGGGCATTTTTGACACTTCAAAACGTGGGTTCTTTCAAAGTTGCGATTTCTAGTTTTTCTCACTACTGGGCATTCGTTTTTGGATGAAAATTGATGCTGGGTTCTTCCACACTGCCATGGGAATGAGGAAGAAGCAACTCCCATGAGGTAGAGTGACTTGTGGTATAAGAAAACAAAGCCCATACTCTGCCATACGAATTTTTGGGCTGCCCATGCTCCATTGAAGCCATGGACTAAAATCCTCAACTACTTCCTTACAACAGAAATAAATGTCATCAAGAAAAGTCAAATGGGTTCTCATAATGACATTTGGCAGCATATGGTTCATCCCCACAACCCCCTTACCACTCCCTAGTGGATACACATGGCCCCTTCTCATTCGTTGCTCCCATAGCCAGTTTTTTTGGTATTTTATTGCAATATTAAATATTTACATCAATTTACAATATCCCATGGCTTAATAGCACATGGGTAACAAAATGTCAAATGCTTGTCCACGCTAGGGAAACATGCATCAGATGTATACAATATTTACGTTAAGAACCAATATTTCATAAGGGTAAAAATTGGGGTATTACATTCCCCTCCCCCTTAGAACAACACCGTCCTCGGTGTTCTCAAAACTGAACAAAAATGGGAATGCCTCTCTCATGGCATCCTCCATCTCCCATGTAGCCTCATCGGGGCTAAGGTGCTCCAATTAGACCTTTACCTGCCCGATGGCTCTGTTCCGGAGCACAATGACCTTCTTGTCAAGGATGCACATAGGCTCTACTTGGAACTCTCCCTCGGGTTCCACCTGTATCACATTCCAATCAATCATATGATTAGGATCATGTACATACTTCTTAAGCAAAGATACATGGAAAACATTATGAGCTCTTATGTTAGCAGGCAATGCAACCTTATATGCAACTGACCCTATCCTATCTAGGATTTCAAATGGCCCACAATATCTTGGTGACAACTTGGCACAACTCCCCAACTTGAGAGAACTTTTCCTTGGTTTTACTCTCAAATACACATGATCCCCAATCTGAAATTCCTTATGCACTCTTTTCAAATCTGCATAACTCTTTTTCCTGTCCTGAGCTGCCTTTAAATTCTGCCTAATCTTAGCAACTTCCTGCTCATTTCCTTGATCATCTCTAGTCCAAGAACTACTCTGTTCATCGGGCTGCCCCAATTCACTGGAGTCCTGCACCCCTTTCCATACAATGCCTCAAATGGACTCATCCCCAAGGATGCATGATGTCCATTATTGTATGCAAATTCTACCAAGTGTAGGTAATCTTCCCACTTGGATGGTTTATCCATCACATACATTCTCAGCATATCTTCAAGGATCTGATTCACCTTCTCAGCTTGGCCATCTATTTGAGGATGATATGCTGTACTGAAATTCAATCTAGTTCCCAATTCCCGAAATAATCCTTTCTAGAAATTGGAAGTGAACTTTGTATCACAATAATAAATTATTGCCTTGGGAAATCCATGCAATAGATATTCGCAATGTCATTAGCCTTGTGAGTGGACTTGACTGGAATAAAGTGAGCTACCTTGGATAGCTTGTCCATCACAACCATGATTGAATCATGCTTCTTCACTATCATGGGAAGACCTATTATAAAATCCATAGAGATCATGCACATACTTCTTAAGCAAAGATACATGGAAAACATTATGAGCTCTTATGTTAGCAGGAAATGCAACCCTATATGCAATTGGCCCTATCCTATCTAGGATTTCAAATGGCCCACAATATCTTGGTGACAACTTGGCACAACTCCCCAACTTGAGAGAACTTTTCCTTGGTTTTACTCTCAAATGCACATGATCCCCAATCTGAAATTCCTTATGCACTCTTTTCAAAAACTCTTTTGCCTGTCCTGAGCTACCTTTAAATTCTGCCTAATCTTAGCAACTTCCTGTTCCATTTCCTTGATCATCTCTGGTCCAAATACTACTCTGTTCACTGGGCTGTCCCAATTTACTGGAGTCCTGCACCCCTTTCCATACAATGCCTCAAATGGACTCATCCCCAAGGATGCATGATGTCCATTATTGTATGCAAATTCTACCAAGTGTAGGTAATTTTCCCACTTGGATGGTTTATCCATCACATACATTATCAGCATATCTTCAAGGACCTGATTCACCCTCTCAGTTTGGCCATCTGTTTGAGGATGATATACTGTACTGAAATTCAATCTAGTTCCCAATTCCTGAAATAATCCTTTCCAGAAATTGGAAGTAAACTTTGTATCACGATCAGAAATTATTGCCTTGGGCAATCCATGCAATCTGAATATCTCTCTCATGAAGATATTCGCAATGTTATTAGCCTTGTGAGTGGACTTGACTGGAATAAAGTGAGCTACCTTGGATAGCATGTCCATAAAATCCATAGAGATCACTTCCCACTTCCATTCTGGAATGGGTAAGGGCTGCAACAATCCTGCTAGATGTTGGTGCTTTGCCTTGACTTGTTGGCACTTTTGACATCTAGCAATGTACTCAACTATGTCCTTCTTCATACCATGCCAAAAGTATTGCTTTCTTGCTGTTGTTATAGTCTTCTGATATCCTGGATGTCCAGAGTATGGCATTTGATGTATCTCATCCATTACAAGCTTCTTCAAATCTGCATTATTTGGAATGTACAGTCTGGTATCATGATAAATGAGATCATCATCCTCACCCAGCTAATATCTTGCACATGCCTCATCCACATTACCCTGCTGCAACTTTTCCTTAATTTGAAGGCAAGTTTCATCACTATTCTGGGCTTCATGCACTCTTGTCTTCAAATCTGATTTACACACACTTAATGCTGCAACATGAAATCTTTTGCTGAGAGCATCTGGAACCTTGTTCTCCTTCCCTTTTACATGCTTAATTTCAAAATCAAATTCACAAAGAAACTCCATCCATCTAGCTTGCCTAGCATTCAAGTTTGGCTGATCAAACAAATACTTCAAACTCATGTGGTCTGTTCTAAGCTCGAATCTTCTTCCCATCAAATAATGTCTCCACATCTTGAGAGCATGCACTATGGCTGCTAAGTCTAAATCATATGTGGCATAATTCTTTTCATGCTCTTTTAACTTCCTTGACTCATAACAAATCACAAGTCCTTCTTGCATGAGCACCCCACCTAGTCCTCCAATGCAAGCATCTGTGCACACTACAAAATCCTTTTTTGGATCTGTTATCTTCAAAATAGGAGAGCTGGTAAGTAACTCCTCGTTGGCGGGAAATCTACCCTATAGCAAGGAAACTAATGCTATCAACTGGAGTGGGGTGACAGGTAAGTGTATTGATGATATTACAGGGGATATTTACGAAAAGAAATAAGTTATGGATCTTGAGAACACACCTTTCGATCGAAGTTCGATCCTAGCCTTTACTTGATCTTGTGCTCAACCTTCAAATCCACCTTCCTTTCAGTAAACCTGCAATAACAATACCTTTCTCAAAGCATCTTGGGCAATATATAAAGCTTGAAAGAAAACAAAAACAATGTTTAACATTCAATATTGACAAAACAGATCCAAATTAAGATGTCATTTCAGAACACATTTAAATTGGAACAAGAAAGACACTTCAACCTTTATTGTCAAAAGTAAATTGATGTACAAGTATACCTGAATCTATGATAGGCCTCCTGCAACTTGATTCTGGGTTCTGGCTCTTCTCTAGCTTGGATATCTTCAGCATCAACTCCTCCAAATGCAAGCTTCTTCTTTAGATCTCTATGTCTCAAAGTTTCTCCATTAATCCATCTAACCTTTCTCTTTAGTCTTCCTTGTATTTATAGGATTAGAGAAGTAGTTCAGGTCGATGTATGGTTATGGAGGAAGTTGGGGAAGTTGGGAAACTACCATCAACTAATCCTCCTCGAGAAAATTAATTATTTTTTAATCATCTTTTGATATGTACGCGACTATTATTCAGTGAAGTAGAGTATAGGGCGCTACTTTAGTGCTTAGCAACTAGTGCTCATTCAATTTTAAATGTTGAGCGCTACTATGCTGAGAAGGAGTAGCGCCCATAAGGCTTTGGGTGCTACTATTGTACACTGGAGTAGCATATGGGCGCTAGTCTCTCTAGGTAGATTAGCGCTCATATCTCAGAATGATATGTTTAGGGTTTTTTCCAGTAAAATTAGGAAATGGAGTAAGTCAAAGTATCATCTAAGGTCAACATGCTCCTCCATACAAGTTGTCCTTTTGTGTGATCAACCATTCAAGGTGATCATGGACAAAGAGGTGCAAGTTTGACCTATAACAAATTCCCCCTAATGTGAGGTCAGAGGGAAATGATGGCCGAAATACATTATAATCCAAAGCCAGAGGAGGAGCAAAGAACCGCAGAAAACAAGTCGCAAGAACACCTGCAACAAAGATCAAGGTCAGCGAGCAATTACATTTTTGACATCATATAGATGTGCAGTGTGATACAACATGATCTCCGATACATAACAAGGAGATGTATATAAAATCATGGCCACTTGGAATACACGTGTGGATCCATGTCAAACTGAGAGATCAAAGCCATGACAACAAACTGGATCTATGTCTCATGGAGAGCCGAATATAAGTGAGGCTCAATCTTGCGCAACTTGGGTGATAACAAAATGAGGTACTGTCATCCAAAATCCCAAGTTCTTCATCCAAAACAACTCTAGGTACAAACCCTAACCATGTGAATAGATGAGCTGATAGTCGAACATGGGGGGTATCGTTTGATTACCGGTCATTGATGTATACCGTTAACAAACGCGAGGAATTCCACTGATAATGATGATGGGGTCCAAGGTACCAAGTACGATCCGCCAAGTGTGAATAGATGGACTTGGAGTCGAACACTTGGGAATCCTGTCGAAGAAAAGACATTGATGTATTCTCATCATTCAATAGCGAGGAAAATTGCCACTAGTGACTGCAATCTCCAAGGTACTAACCGAAACTCTAAACTTCATTCCCAGAGTAATGAGTTGATGTCGATGGGAAGAAGTCCGTTGGAAGGGAGGCCTTAAGGCATACTCCATCATCCAACTCGAGAAACACTCAACTGGTAAGAGCTGATATGGAATAATATGTAACAAGACTGACACTAGGATGGCCGACACATGAGGTCAAGGTAAACTGCAGAATGGCCGACACAGGGTATATACTTGAACATTGAGCACGACACAAAGTGAGTCAGGCAGTTTCTGACGTAATGGGGTAAATAATAAGTATGAAATGTAAGAAACATTATCAGACCCTCCATATGGCTGGAAGAATAACCAACCGGGGGAGTAAATAACTCGGAGGAAAGGTTCACCCTGAGGTCAAAAACTAAACCCAAACGACAAGATAGACTCAAGTATGTGTTGTGTTCAAGGATAGAACTGACTGAACTGCCTTTGACACTGAAGATATGATATATCTTTCCCCTCCTTATTCTTTTTAGATAAAAGAATACCCTTCTTGTTGTTTTAATGAGTCCAAGAAAGAATGAAAACTCAATAGATCCAACCATGTAAAAAGTTTAACAAGCCCATGGGAGGAAGACTTAGGACCTTCTTCATTATTTATAGAGTTCGAACAAGAGATAGAAGATTATTCTATATTACTGATCTCTGGATTTTAATATCGAGTCGAGATCTGTTCTTGCTCGCCGGTGTTTTCAATTTTAAGGTGTCTGAAAAACTTAAACAATAACTCCATATATCTGCTCGTGGATTTTAGTATCGAGCCCAAGCAGATTAATGCTCGCCGGTGTTTTCCTGTTTATAGAGTCTGAAAAACTTAAACAATCCTCTTTTCACCTATCCGTGGATTTTATATCGAACCCGGATTGGTCTGTGCTCGGCGGTGTTTTCTTGTTTATAGAGTTGAAAAACTTAAACAGTCCTCTACTTACCCTCTCGTGGATTTCACATCGAGCCCAAGTAGGTAAATGCTCGCTTGGTGTTTTCATGTTTAGAGAGCCTGAAAACCCTAAAGAAAGGATCCAAAAGGTCCTTTTTCGTGCAGTTAGTCTCCTCCCCCGAAAAAGTATAAAACAATGGAAGAAGAACTCTTCTAGCGCATACAGGAGTATACCTAGAGTATACCTTTTCCGTAGTTAATCCACCTAGGCCCGAAAAATGGGTAATTCTATACCTGAGTGGATGAGCCTTCGATTACTTTAACGAGCTCGAAGAGGACAAGATTGCTTGGCAATCTTGTTTAGGTTTAAATAGTCCAAACAAGAGCTTAAAATGACTTAAAGGTCAGCTTCTAGGATCATATCTTCATACTCTGCCAAAACTAGGTCTTCAACAAAATATTAGTCGATGCGGTAAAAATCTCGAATGATATATGAATTTGAACTATTTAACTAGTTAACAAGATCTATCATCAAGATTTTTTAAACTTAGGAGATGAATCTGACAAAAATTAAATGAAAATTGAGCTTGGATTAGTATTGTACCATATATGTGTTTCAATTGATTAATTAGGGATTTTTTGAAAATTTTGAAACTATAGAAAATTAAACAATGGTGGGTAAAAATCAAAATCCAATTCATATATATAATTTCATTTAAAAAAAATCAATTTTCAATTTGTTTTGTATGGCAAAGATTGGGGCAACCTTTTGCAAATTTCAAATCTCCGTGGCGATCAAACCAAGCATCCAAACGTCGTTATTCCTCCACCAAGTAAGTTAAAATCCATTTTACTTGCATTTTCATGGTTTAGTTTTCATGTTTTGAGCAAAAATTAGCTTGCAACGAGATGCTCACAAGCTTTGTTGCGCGGGGCGCTACTGTGTAATAGTAACAGTAGCGTGTAAACGAGATGGGCGCTACTGTGCTTAAGTAGAGTAGCGCCCATACGTGACTGTGTAGTATACACAGTAGCGCTCATACTTGAAAACCTATATACAAGTGCCGAGACTCAAAAAATTTTCATTTTTTGTGCAGGATGGTTCTTCAATGGAGGGAGAGAGAGCATGAGGACATGGATAGTTTGGCCATGCAAGATCCGACCACTCTCCATGCTCTCCGAAGATGCGGTTTATTGAAGTTTTACCGAACCGTAAACATGAGGGCTTTAGACAAACTGTTTCGAAGACTTATTCAGTACTGGGATGTGGATACCAATACTTTTGTCATTCGTGGGCAAATTTTGGAGCTTACAGTTGATGACATATATTTCATTACTGGTCTCTCACGGAGAGGAGATGTAATCAATCTGAAAGGGTCTTCTCGTGTGGGTGTAAGGTCTGTGCAAGAGTACGTGAATACATATTGTATTGCCGGAGCTGAGAAATCGGGAAGCCAAGTCTTGATCTCAACCATTGACGGTCTCCCTTTGAAAGTGATAGTGAGCATGATCAACTGAGTGGCAGGTAGTGCATCACAACACTTAGCTTCCAGGCACTCTATGCATATTGGTGTACAATGCTTACACGGTCATGTCTATGATTGGTGTACTAGTTTACTGGCGAGCATGAAATCTCAATTGACAGGTTGCAAATCCGGCACAATGAAGAATTTTGGGTATGGTAGTATTTTGTGTACTTTCTTCTTTGAGAGGATGCTTGCTATCAGTTTGGGGATGCCTCTACCTCAGGTTAACCCCCGTGAGCCCAAACTAGGTCGTTGGGGTGACATATTCCTCTGCCAGGGTGGTGGGGAAAGTCACTACTATTATCATACTGATGATTTCTGGGGGTGGTGGAAGAGGCAAGTGCCCGCTTTCGAGCAGTTTCCATATGCTGGATTGGATTTCCGTCATGATCCAGAGCTGGTGCTTCCTCCAGGTGGAGCCTGGGGAGATATTGGTATGTTTAAATTTTGAGGTTTATTTAATTTTTTCAAACTTTTTCAAGTATTTGATTTTTATGAATGAGTTTTGAAGTTCTAATCAAGTGTCATATGCAGATCTGGGGCCTGTTCGTCCTGAGGGACATCCTACCATCTTTGTGAGGCCAGCTGATATTGCTGCAGCAGATGCTATGTTGGGAACCTTAGAGAGAAAACTGAGTCGGTTGACTCATGAAATTCCTGCATGCCGTATGGATCAGATACCTATTGATATGCAGGAAGATGTTGTTGGGGTGCCCCCGGCATGGCTTAGGGTGCTGCGGAAGATAGCTAGGCTAGTCATATGCTATCGCAATGTAGTAGATGATGATGATGTCCCTCCTTCTCCATAGGAGAGGGATACATTCTATGTATATATTTTTGAGGCTAATATGCCCAGTTTTTGTACTTTTATGACCTGACTTGATAGACTTGTGACCCAAAACTCATATATTTTTTGATACAATATCGGCTATATACAGTATCGGTTATTTACATGCGTATGTGTTTTAATTTTATGTGTGCAATGTTGTTTATGAAAATGTATGATGCAAATGCCAGTCTAACACATAGTTTGCTAATGAATCAGTTAAAGTGTTTAAACTTCTTGGAATGTGTTCATATATAATAGAATGAAATTGTCTTTCCAATAGTCTAACTCGTAGAAACTGATGTAGCAATCCCGGATCCCTAATCTGATAGACACCTATTAACTGAAATACAATTAATTGTGAGTCAAGCCTTACCTCCAAATGTGAAATGCCATGACTGAGATCATCTCGGAGAAGTTCTATAACTGCACTGTATTCAGCCACATTATTCGTGGTAGGACCCAAACAAACCCCCCCGAAGAGACAAGTTGGCCAACGGGTGAATAAATGACCCAAGCTGCTGTAGCCAACTGACAGGTGTGGCAACTGGTGCCATCAGAAAATCCTAAGAAAAGTTCGGTTGACATATGGTACACGAAACGAAAAACACACATGAGATTAACTAACGAGCATAACAAAACTAGCTTTACAAAAATATACAGCTATATTACAAGAAAAAGTACTTCAGCCTAAGCGTAATACTTCTTCAGGTAGAGCCCATTTCTAGGCTCGACCAACTTATTACCTTCGTAATCTACTAGTTCATAGGCACCTTTCTTCAATACTTTGGAAATTATAAAAGGTCCAAGCCACCTGGATTTGAATTTACCAGGTCCTAAGGGTTCTTTGTCTTGATCCCAAAGTAAGACCAAGTCTCCTTCACTAAAAACCCTAGGTTTGACAGATTTGTCGTACTGTCCTTTGAGTCATTTTTTGTGGAGCTCGTTTGTTGTGAGCGCGTCGCGGCGCTGTTCATCCAAATGTTCTAGCTGTAACAAACGCTCTTCTAGTATTGAAGTATCTGGTAGTAATTGAACTGCTAGTTTTAGCGAAGGAATCTCGCATTCAATCGGTACGACTGCTTCTATCCCATGCACAAGTTGGAAGGGAGAGAAATCGGTAGCAGTCTTAACATTGGCTCGGTAAGCCCAAAGAGCCGGGTACAGCATGATGTGCCAGTTATTTCGACTGGCATTAACAGTTCTCTGCAAAATAACCTTTAAAGTTTTGTTCACGGCTTCAACTTGTCCATTCGCCTGTGGATAGTATGAAGACGAATGTTCTTGTCGAAAACCAAGCATTGTATACAACTCCGTCATCATGCTAGTTTTGAAATGACTGCCATGATCAGTCACTATCTCTTTAGGTATGCCAAACCGTGCAATAATATGATTAAACACGAAATAAGCGACAGTTTCTCCATCCGCCTTAACAGTAGGCATTGCCTCTGCCCACTTAGTAAAGTAGTCAATGGAAACAATGATGTAATGGTGTCCTCCAGCCGAAGCTGGATTGCACGTCATGTAATCAACCCCCCATTTTGTGAAGGGGCCTGCTGTAATTACAGGATGAAGAGGAGCTGGGTGTGCTCTCATTTTCTTAGTGAAAAACTGACACGGTTGACAACGTTTCACTGCTTCCACACAATCTTTAAAGATCGTGGGCAAAAAATATCCGACACGCAGTATCTTCTGAGTTGTTGCCAACCCAGAAAGATGTCCCCCACAAGCTCCACTGTCGGAATCATTTAATACTGCTTTGGCTTCTTCCCGAGTTAAGCAGCGTCGTAAAATGGAATCTACCCCACGTCGATATAAAGTATCTGAGATGATAAGGTAGTTCTTCGCATGGCTTTTGTGCTTGAGTCGCTCTTCTCGAGAAAAAGTGGTAGGACACCTCAAAGTCTAGAGATATACTAAGATATCTCCGTACCATGGGTCAGAGGAGGCAATGAGGAAGATATGTTCGTCAGGAAATGATGTTTCTTCCTCAACGCGTTCTAGGTCACTTGGAAATTCTGAGATTAACTCAGCGAACACTAGTGATTTCTTCGACTTGGCTGATTGGAATACCAAATCGAATTCCTGTAGGATTACAATCCATTTATTATATTTCCCACCGATGATTCGTCGGGTGAGAATGTACTGGAAAGGATTGATTTCTGCTATCACAGTAGTAGTTCGTAAAAGTATATAGTGACGAAGCCTCTGTACCGCATAGACCGCGACAAGTGCTAACTTCTCAACGTGCGAGTATTTAACCTCAGGGGCTATCAATGCGCGAGAAAGATAGTAGACAACATGTTCTTGGAGCATATCGTCCTCCTGAACCAAAAACTATACCAATTGTATTAAGAGACGCTGCCAGGTATAACAGAAAATCTTTTGAGTAGTCTGGCGGGCTCAACAAGAGTGCTGAAAGGAGTTCCTTTTTCAAGGCTTCAAAGGATGGTTGAGCAGCCTCGTCCCACACAAAATGGGAGTCTTGTTTGAGTAGCCTCATAAAACCTTTGGTAATTTTAGCATAGTTTATGATGAATCGTCGTAAGAAATTAGACATGCCTTGCAGACTTTGAAGTTGTCGCAAGGTGCGAGGAGGAGGCAGATTGACATTCGCCTCTACTTTCAGCGGGTCAACCATTATGCCATGACTAGAGACAATAAAGCCCAGTAGATGCCCTGATTCGACACAGAACACACACTTATTAGGATTCAAACGAATCTTATATCATCTGCATCTTTCAAACACTTGTCTAAGGTGGGCTAGATGGTCCCGTCTCTTTCAAGATCGCGCTGGGAGATCATCCAAGTAAGGTTCCACAATGTGTTTGATATCATGAAAAGCAAAATTCATCGCGTGCTGGAAGGTAGCTCCAGCATTCTTCAAGCCAAATGGCATTTTTCGATAAGCGAAGGTTCCCCATGGGCAAATGAAAGCTGTTTTATGCTGGTCTTCGGGTTTGATTTCTATTTGATTGTATCCCGAAAAACCATCCATGAAAGAGAACATCTCATGTCCCGCACAAGCATCTATAATTTGATCGATAAATGGTGTGGGATAGTTGTCTTTCGGACAAGCTTTGTTCAAATCTCGGAAGTCAGTACAGACTCTAATAGTGCCTTGCTTCTTATCGACCGGAACGGGGTTTGAAACCCATTCCGTCATATCAATAGGATAAATGAAACCGGCTTTGAGCAACTTTTCAACCTCTTCCTTGATGGCGGCCGCTTTTCTAGGGTTCACGGGATGGAGCTTTTGTCTCACAGGTTTTGCGTTAGGGTATGTCGTGATGACATGCTCCACGATGCTGGGTCAATACCTGGCATCTCCTCATATGACCAGGCAAAAACGTCGCGGAATTCTTTAAAAAGTTTTGTATACAGAGCTATCTCTTCTGGAGAACAGTCTGCACCAATAAAAATGTTTTCCACGACCCCGGGTTTGGTGGAAATGTTGATTGGAATTGTTCTCGATATATTGGCCATATTTCCTTAAGCATAAACAACTCTCGAAGTAGAAGGAAAAGATGACAAATCAGCCAATCCACCGGGTCTCACAGGGAATTCTCCTCTTTCAATCTTGTCTAGACCAGAAAGCATGTAGGACCTATGATGCATATGTTCCCAAGGTTGGTCCAGGCCCATCATGACTTCTAAGATGGCTTCATCAAATGGCAAAACCGTATCTAAACAATCGAACGAGTGAGTAGAATTCAGTGACCATGCCGGAGCATAGTCCATATCTGACTCAACAGAGACTGGTGGAGTCATGATATGTTCCATTGTAGTGTGTTGTGTTAACAATACCGTTCTCAAAGCATCTTGGGCAATATATAAAGCTTGAAAGAAAACAAAAACAATGTTTAACATTCAATATTGACCAAAACAGATCCAAATTAAGATGTCATTTCAGAACACATTTAAATTGGAACAAGAAAGACACTTCAACCTTTATTGTCAAAAGTAAATTGATGTACAAGTATACCTGACTCTATGACAGGATCCTGCAACTTGATTCTGGGTTCTGGCTCTTCTCTGGCTTGGATATCTTCAGCATCAACTCCTCCAAATGCAATCTTCTTCTTTAGATCTCTATGTCTCAAAGTTTCTCCATTAATCCATCTAACCTTTCTCTTTAGTCTTCCTTGTATTTATAGGATTAGAGAAGTAGTTCAGGTCGATGTATGGTTATGGAGGAAGTTGGGGAAGTTGGGAAACTACCATCAACTAATCCTCCTCGAGAAAATTAATTATTTTTTAATCATCTTTTGATATGTACGCGACTATTATTCAGTGAAGTAGCGTATAGGGTGCTACTTTAGTGCTTACCAACTAGCGCTCATTCAATTTTAAATGTTGAGCGCTACTATGCTGAGAAGGAGTAGCGCCCATAAGGCTTTGGGTGCTACTATTGTATACTGGAGTAGCATATGGGCGCTAGTCTCTCTAGGTAGAGTAGCGCTCATATCTCAGAATGATATGTTTAGGGTTTTTTCCAGTAAAATTAGGAAATGGAGTAAGTCAAAGTATCATCTAAGGTCAACATGCTCCTCCATCCAAGTTGTCCTTTTGTGTGATCAACCATTCAAGGTGATCACGGACGGAGAGGTGCAAGTTTGACCTATAACACTCCTTTAACTGCTGAAATCTTTTCTCACACTTTTCAGACCATACAAAATTGACATTCTTTCTCTGTAATGAAGTAATTGGATGAGCTATCTTGGAGAATCCTTCAATGAACCTTCTGTAGTAACCAACAAGACCCATGAAAGATCTAACATCTGAAACATTTTTTGGAGTAGACCAATCCATGATGGCATTAATATTCTCTGGATCAACTGCAATTCCTTCCTCAGAAATGACATGACCCAAATACTGCACCCTCTTTTGGTAAAATTCACACTTGCTTAACTTGGCATACAACTGATGTTCTCTAAGGAATTGCAGTACCATTCTTAGGTGTTCCTCATGCTCTTCTTCATTCCTTGAATAGACAAGAATGTCATCCAAGAATACAATCACAAACTTATCCAAATATTTGCTGAATACACTATTCATGAGACACATGAATGTGGCAGGTGCATTGGTAAGATGTTAGGAACCCATGTCAACCTTTCTATTTACTTTGTTAGTATATTGTTGTTGGACGCATATGCTTTGTAAGTTGTCTCGTAGTATTTGTTGATCCATAATTTGTATTATTGTTGTTGGACGCATATGCTTTGTAAGTTGTCCCGTAGTAATTGTTGATCCATATTTTGTATTGGCCCATGGTTTGTATTGACACATGGTATTGACCCATGGTATTAGTGCCTAGACTTAGTATATAAGTTTGTGTTGAGACCAATGAAGGTATTGTGAAGTTATTTGTATTGAGCTTGCTCAAAGGACGTTGCCCCCCTCGAAGTGGACTGCAATCAATATAAAAGTGATTCTGAGTTCTATTATTTCTGCTATTTTGTGTGTTTTCATTAATTACTTATTGCAGGTTCATCACATCTCGTATCAAAGTACTTTCTTGGGCTCGTTGGGTGGAATTTCTACCAATTTTTTTTTCCGCATCTATTGCAGCTTCGGATTTGGGAATAATCCCTATCCACTTAACTGTGGGAAGTACTTGGGCATAAGCCCTAAAACTCATTGTAAGGAGTACCATAGGAACCCCAAAGTAGCTAGCCCATTGAGAGGACCTGCCAGTGAAAAGGGCAATGACCTCTACCTGATTGACTAGTTCCCACCCGTGAGGTAAACCAAGAGCTGTCATTTGTGGCAAAGTAGTTATCAGTTTTACCTGAACTGTGGAGTGAGGGGTATTTCCCCAATACACAAGCCGCCAGACAACATTGGTGGCCGAGTGAAACAACTGAACTGTTAGGAATCCGCACATACCTGGGGTCCATATCTATTTTCAGCTGAACTGTTTTCGATCACTACCGCGCCGTTTCAGATCCAGCCGTTTTAGATCCATTTTGAAAGCCGTTCCAGATCCAGCTGTTTTAGATCTATTTCAGATCCAACCGTTTTAGATCCATTCTGAAATCTGTTCCAGATCCATCCGTTTCCGATCTATTTCAGATCCATCCATTTTCGATCCATTCGGCGCCATTTCAGATCCCTCTGTTTCCGATCACTTCCGCGCCGTTGCAGATCTATTTGTTTCAGATCCCTTCCGTGCCGTAGCAGCTCCATTCTGAAATAAATAAATAAATAAATAAAAATTCAGTTTTCTCTCCATATCTCCCTTGTTTTCACTCTGTTTCCCTTGAAACTTCCCTGGAACCCCTGTAATCTCATTCTGCATATTTCATTCCTGAGGACCCTATCCCAAATTCCACTTCCCAAAGCCTAAAATCCCACATTTGTCTATTTTTAGGGTTTTCCATAACTTCCTCAGATTTTACCCAATCACCTTCAAATTTTACCACAGAGTTCCTTTCCTAATTTTGCTTCTTTGTCCCTCTCTGCCAAATTTTCTCATTCTTTCACCCCGCTTCTGAAATCCTTCTTTTCTGCTTACCTGTCCCTTCGAAAGTGTCCAAAACCTACTCAAACCCCAATTACCCATCTGAGTTTTTCCCAAATCCAAATTTTCCTTTACTAAACAAGCTTTTGTTTGTGTTTTTCTATCCATTCCCCACAAAAAAAAACTCCTGGTTATGGTTGTCACCCGCGCAGGAGCAAAAAACATGGAGGAAGCACTTGCAGCCATCCATACCAAACTCCAAGATCTGGATGAAAAATTTCTCAGCCTCCATCTTCAGCATTTAGCCATGAACAATAACCGACAACCATAATCTTCTGCAGCCAATGGGTTCTCTTCTTCCAGCACTTTCCGTGGTCCGAAGCTTGAATTTCCTCGCTTCAATGGTACTGATCCGACTGGATGGATCTATTGTTCAGAACAATATTTCAGTCTGCATAATACTTTTGATGTCCAAAAAGTTCCACTTGCATCCTTTCATTTGGAACAAGAAGCCCTTCAATGGTACCGTTGGTACATCAAGGCTCATGATGAGCCAAAATGGACAGATTTTTGCCAACTCCTTTTGCAACGATTTGGTCCTAGTGCTTTTTATGACTTCACCGGAGCACTCACTAAACTTCGCCAAATTGGCACTGTGAGAGAGTATCAGATAGAATTTGAGAAACTAACCAACCACACAGAAGGATTGTCTGATGAATTCTCCATGAGTTGTTTTATCAGTGGTATTAAGGATGAAATCTTCCCAGAGGTCAAAATGTTCTGTCCCAACACAATGATGGAAGCCCTGGGGTTGGCTACGTTGGCAGAAGACAAGATTGTTGCCCAACAATGCTCCAAACCCACTTTTGTTCCCTTCCGACATATGGGTTCTCAATGACCTCTCATCCCACCAGCTCCTCGACCAACTCCGATCAAGCATTTGTCCGAAACAGAGATGCAGGCACGTAGATAAAAAGGGCTTTGTTATAATTGTGATGAAAAATTCACTCGAGGACATAGATGTGTTCAACAAAAGCTTTATCTCTTGGATGTGGATTCTTTGCCTGCCTCTGAAGTTGGTGAAGAGGCTCCTGATACACTGGATGATCGGGTCGACATTTAGGAGTCGCCTATTGACCTTCCATCTCAAGACGACAACCCAAAGATATCTCTCCATGCTTTATCCAGCGTCACCACCCCCCAAACAATGCGGGTCAGGGGTTACTTCAAGAAGCTTCCTCTTACAATACTCATTGATTCTAGAAGCACTCATAATTTCATTGACCCTCGGATCGCCAAACAGGCTGATTGTTTTGTCCATCCTTGATCCAACTTTGAAGTCATGGTTGCCAATGGGGTCACCTTACCTTGCAAGGGGAAGTTTCACAATGTGCGTATCTATCTGGAAGATTATAACCTACGCTCTGACATGTTTTCCTTGTCCCTAGGTGGATGTGATGTGGTTTTGGGCATTCAATGGTTACATACACTTGGCCCCATCTTATGGGATTTTGCTGAACTTTGGATGCAGTTTTTAGTCAATGGGACACAAGACAAATTTATGGGATTACAACAAGGGTCTCTCCACATCATCAGTTCACATCGCTTGGAAAATATCCTTAAGAATAATTCACATGGTGTCATTGCTCAGCTCCATTCCATTCAGATGCAACCACCAACGGTCTCCACTACTTCCTTGGATAGATATGCAAGTGTCTTTGTTGAACCAGTGGGATTACCACCTTCAAGAGACCTTTCCGGTAAGCATTTAGCCGCATCTATATCTCAGCAAAAAATGATGGCTATTTTGCATGCAGTACTGTCTAAGTGGCAGCCATCCCTATTAGGAAATTATTTCTGCCTCAAGACTGATCTCCAGAGTTTGGAACATTTTCTGGAACAACGGGTCTCCTCACTAGCACCCAGGAAATGGGTTATCCAACTCATGGGTTATGACTATGCAATCACGTACAAGAAGGGTAAGGATAATATGGTGGAAGATGATCCTTCTCACCAACTTGATGACCCAGTTTCTCTTACAGCTATTTCTCTGCTTGTTCCAAATTGGTTGCAATCTGTTCAATAGGGCTATCTCTTCTATGAACTCCATGCTTCTTCATCGGTAGGGTACTCTGGGTTCCTCAAAACCTATAACTAGAAACGATGTAACTTCTTTTGGCAGGGACTGAAAATGAAAATTCACCAGATGGTGGTTGAGTGTGATACTTGAGAGGTCAACAAGGGTGAAACGACACTCCTTTCGTGACTGCTCGAACCCTTCCCATCACTACACAGATGTGGATAGCTATTTCTATGGATTTCCTAGAATCACTCCAGTGGTACAATACCACATCTAAAAGGACACCATATGAAGCAGTTTATGGACAGGCACCGCCATTTCTTCTTCCATACACACTCAGCAGCTCCCCAGTTTAGGCAATTGACTTGGTTCTTCGAAACCGCGTTCAAATTCTTCTCATTCTGCAGGACAATCTTCACATGGCAAGAATTCGACTGAAAAAACAAGCGGATCAGCACCGTTCTGAGTGCACTTTTCACCAGCTGATATGGTCCTTCTTCATCTACAGCCTTCCAAGCAATTCTCTCTGAAACTCAACAGGCGTCAGTGGCTCGGAATGCAACCCGAGGATGCTACAGGGGAACCACTCCTTCAGATTCTGCATCAATTTCCACATCTGAAGCTTTGAGGACAAAGCTTTTTCTAAGGGAGAGGGGATGTTAGGAACCCATGTCAACCCTTCTATTTACTTTGTTAGTATATTGTTGTTGGACGCATATGCTTTGTAAGTCGTCCCGTAGTATTTGTTGATCCATAGTTTGTATTATTGTTGTTGGATGCATATTCTTTGTAATTTGTCCCGTAGTAATTGTTGATCCATAATTTGTATTGGCCCATGGTTTGTATTGACACATGGTATTGACTATTGACCAACGCGTCCTCAGTCGACAGGGGTCGCCTCATTGTCGATGCATACCATAGTCTCCCTGGGCACCGGCCCGGGCAGGTTTGAGCCCACCCAGCAACACCCGTAGAGCGGATGAGATCTCACCCGAGGCGTCCAGGAAGAGCAGAAGGAACCATGTTTTCGCCGAGGGAGGAGGAGAGTTGTGGTTGCATAGACCGACTCCATTGCGGTACTTTAACCAGAAACATTAAACATTCAACAAGGAGTTATAACATATCACTTCATCATAGTATTCAAGGAGTTATACCATTTACTTCATCACAGCATTTATCATCACATTCTACATAGAACATACTACTTAATCACAACAATTATCATCATAGCAATAATAAGTAGACATTGCGTTAAACAACATTCATACACCGCAACATTGCACAAAGTTTGTACTGAAACATCATTATATTACTGTCGCGATCATACACTACCAAAAACACAGATTTTGCATCCAATTTTTCTTCTTCATCTCATTCATGTCTCTCCTCTCTAACATTTACAACTCTCTTGTATTTATAGGTTTTTGCCCTTACAATATTTGTCCACTTACAACTGACTCCTTAACTGACACTATGGACAATTGACCCAATATCTAACTGACTTGGTCCAAATGACCCCAAAAACCTGCATACCACGGTATACTGACTCACTATTACATAATATATGGTCCAAGTGACCCAAAACCCACCAACTGCGGTATCCTTTGGCACAAAATACTCCTTTCATGCCCTCCTCTGGAGTGTCGCGGTGTCAGCGGTACCGCGATCTTTCCCCATCAAACCGCTTGCCAACAATCCCCCAACACAATCTTGTGGCTTGCCCTCGAGCCACGTCAACTGCTGGACAGAGTGAATTCAAACTATGTTCTGGTAACTATTCTTGCTGTCTGGATCACGCGGTGTTGTCCTACTCCTTCGGCTACACTGATCGTCGATGCATGGTCAGGTCTGTCTAATTGTCATCACCCGACTTGCTTTCATGTACTTTTCAAACTCATCCTCCAGTCTCTTGGAATGGTACCGACGGGAAGGAAAAGAGGATGAACAGTACCCAGATGCGAACTTCATAGATGACTTTGGCACATCTGTTTTGCACTGGAAACTGACTCCTTTTATGGTTGGGGAGCTATGGTCCCAACCACCGCATTGGTCGAGAAAAGCACGATCCTTCGAATAACTACTACGTACTTAAACATGTTGAACCGGCCTTCGGCTTGGGCATAACACAGTGTAAGTGCACCCACCATATCAAGGCGCTCAGGGACACTCATCGTTCGGGCTCGCAGGACCCCTGGGGTGTTTCCACGGGAAACAAAGTGAAGCATTTCCACAGCCTCCTTGGAATTCCTCACAACTCAACTCTCAAATTGATCAACTAGCATAACCACTCTATTTCAAAATAAATTCATTGTAGCAAGCTACCAGCTTCCTGGGCTACTTATAGCCGGATCGTTCCCGGGTTACGACAGTGGGAATGATGTCCCACTATCTCTCATCTGTGTGTGTGACCCCATCAACTGACGCAACCGGAGGGGTGGACATGCTGTCACCAAGGATCCTACGTGCCAACTTGTGAGCAATCTCCTCACATTGTGTTGATCGTACCGGCCCAGCGTGCCATGTGCAAAACATGCTTTCGTCTTGTGGGTATAAAGATGACTCGCGAGGTGCAATCATGTATAGGGAGGATGGGAAGTGGTGACAAGATATTGGTGGAGCAGTAGTCACAACACTGCCCCATACCTCCAAATCCTCCGTAATCATTACAACTCCTTGAACAAAATCTGTCGTCGGTCCTGGTCGTAATACTGCCATGAGTCTCCGACTGCTCCACACTTGCGGTACAAGCCTCCCTGTTGTCGCATACCTTCTTCTGTTGGTGCACCATTTTCCACCAAGCAACCTGCAACAATCATTATCATTTTTTTTATATTTTTTTTTGACTTGACTTAAACATCGCACTGCTCCAAGCCCGAGCGATAGGGCTTCAACTTGTGACCATTTACCAATTTGGGGAGCATCGCCCCATCCAATCGCTGCAAATGAACCGCTCCTCCTGAAGTAATACTATTGATGCGATAGGGACTCAGCCAATGCATCTGAAACTTGCCTGGATGTTTCATAAACTTGCTGTCATATAATAACACTAAGTCGCCTGGCTGAAACTATTTTTTTTTGATGTGGCGATCATGCCATGCCTTCTGGCGGTCCTTCTCTACCCCTTGGTGAAATCCAGTGATAAATCGATCCTCTTCAAGCTCCACCAATTGTGCTAGACGTTTGTCTAATGCTGCAACATCATCCATGCTTGTAACTACTGCGATTCGTAAACTTGGAACAATGTAGTCCATAGGCATAATTGCTTCCTTCCCATATACCAGCTTGAAAGGTGTCTGACTAGTCAACCGTTTACATGTGGTGCAATAGGCCCACAATACCACTAGAACTTTCAAATTCCAGTCGTTGTGGTTCGCATTGCACACCTTTGTCAATGCATGCTCCAATACCTTGTTAAATGCCTCCACCATGCCATTCACCTGTGGGTGATAGGGTGTACTCTTCTTATGCTGTATCTGCAATTCTTTCGTCAATGCGCTGATAGTGCGATTAAGAAAATGGATTCCTTGATCACTCAACAATATCTTGGGGCAGCCGAAACGAGTGATAACGTGGTCAAACAAAAATCGAGCAGCCGTTGCGGTAGAGCAATCAACTACAAGTGCTGCCTCCGCCCATTGGGTCAAGTATTCAATCGCCATGATAATATACCACGCACCTGTGCGTTTCCATGGTGGATGTATCAGTCCTACAAAATCCACAACCCATTTTTCGAATGGTTGTAATGTTACCTGAGGTAGCAGTGACATCTCGTCATGTTTGGATGGCTTGCTAGTTCATTGACAAACATCACAAGACCGCGTGTAGTCTGTCGCATCATTATGTAACGTGGGCCACCACAGTCCTACACGCAGTACTTTTCGGGTAGTCGCCCGGCCACCATAATGTCCTCCTGATACTCCACCATGTGCCTCCACCAGTATCTGCGCTTGCTCATGCGACAAGACACATCTGTGCAATATCTCATCAGCACCTAGCTTATACAATTCTCCCGCGATCAATTGAAAGTCAGCAGCCTTGACGACCAATTGCTTCTTCTGAGTAGTGGTAAAGTCATCGGGCGCAGTGCTGGTCACTAGAAACTAAAGGATGTCATTAACATATTGATCAACAACTGCAATGTGAAACAGTTGGGCATCTGACAACCTATCTTTGATATTAGTTGGTTCCGCCCCTGTATTAATCCGTGACAAATGATTTGGTCCAGCATTCAACCACCTCGGTTTCACAATGACTTCGAAATCAAACTCCTAAAACAAAAGTATCCACCGACAGATCTTCCCCCCCAACACAGGATTATTGACTAAGTATTTCAGTGCAGAATGATCAGTGAACATTTTAAAGTGGCCACCCAACAAACAATGCCTGAATTTATGCAGCGCATAAACCATGGCTAGACCTTCGCGTTCTATGGTAGTGTAATTGCGTTCTGCAGAGGAAATCTTCCGACTAGAAAAAGAAATGGGATAATCAATGTCACCTTCTCCTGGTTGAGCCAATACAACCCCTAGTGCAACCGATGAAGCATCAACATGGACATAGAATTCCTTACTCAAGTCCGGAAAGACCAAGATTGGGGACGACACCATCTTCGCTTTGAGAGTTTCAAACTATCCTGACATTCCGAGTTCCATTGGAATGCCGCACCCTTCTTTAGCAACTTTTCCATAGGGGCAGTAATCGCAGCATACCCCCTAATGAACTTGCGATAGTATCCCGTGTGACCCAAGGTCACGCACAATTGCTTAACAGTGGTCGGCGGTTGCAACCCCAAAATAAGCACAATTTTGGCTGGATCAACCAGCAATCCCTACTTACACACAATATGACCTAACAATATCCCAAACGGTGCATAGAAAATACATTTCTTCAAGTTCAACGATATCTGGTGTTGTCGGCATCGCTCAAGCATTAACCGTAGATTGGCCAAATGATCACGAATCAATCCATAAACGATCCAATCATCCATATAGACCTGCAGAAATTTCTGAATAAAATATTTGAATGCGGAAACAACGACCCTGGAGAATATCGCAGGTGCATTCTTCAAACCAAACGACATGACCGTGTACTGAAAGCAACCCCATTCAGTAAAAAAAGTTGTCTTATGGCGATCTTCCTTGGCAATGTGAATTTGATGGTAGCCAGAGAATCCATCAATGAAAGAGTACATCTCCTGGCCACGCACTCCTTCAAGTACTTCATCAGTAAATGGGGTCGGAAAAGGGTCATGCAAGCAGGCATCGTTCAAATTCCGCAAGTCGACACAAATATGCACTTCGCCTGTTTTCTTGTCCTGTACCATCATAGGATTGATCCATTCGAATTATTCCACAGGTTCGATAATATCAGCATCCAACATCCGATCAAGTTCCACCTTGACCTTTTCTTTATGTCGCGGATTTAGCCGATAAGGTTGCTGTTGGATTGGCCTAGCATCTGGTTTCAATAAAATCTTCATCTCTCCTAAATCACCCGAGATTCCCTTCATTTCGGAAAACTTCGTGGGAAACACGTCTTGAAATTCATGCAGTAACTCGGTAACCTTACTCATCATCTCATCATCCCAATAATCCCCAACATTAGCAAACTTGGGAGTAGCTTTGGTGCCGATATTCATCTTGCGAAGTTGCAGTGGTTGACTGAATGGATTACTTGGCGCAACAGGTGGGACTACATTGTGACTTCCTTCAGATTCAGGAATGTTAACATTCTGGGGATCATCATCATCCTCCGGGCCACCACTGATGTTGAAACACTCCATGAGAGACTGCATCTAACAGTGGGTGTGCGGGTCGACAGGGTAGGCTGCAGGAACAACCTGAAATATCATGTCGCAGATGAGTTGAAAGGCATTATGGACATCAGGGTTGGCATCCATAAAAGTGAACGTATGAGTGAAACAGATCGTCAACTCTCCCCATGTTGTAATGTCCCGGCGCAACTTGGCTGCAGTGTACCACGAGCGCGGTATCTCATCCAATGTATGGACAAAAGCATGGACCCACTTGTCTCTGGGTCGTGCTACCCATAATCATTAGCACTCCATCACATGATCGCTGGGATCAGTCCAACCATCATACTTTCTAGTGTGATAAACTTCAGTATCGCTGAACCGAACCATCATCAACCTTCGACACTGTGACCAATCTTTAATGAATTTATTATGTGTCGCCCACCATCATGCTGGAGAAACCTTTAGTGCTTCCTCCAAGGCCAACAATCGCTGTGGTTCTTGGATGCGGTCTTCAAACTCTGCTACAAAGGTGTTTAGGCCAGGAAACCCCTCATAGATAGGCAATGTGATCGTTTCTGTCGCAACACGACATAAAGATTGCGTAACTAACCCACATTTGCAGATGGATACTTCATGCATTCGATTCTGCCAATGCTCTAATGCATCATCAGAGTCGGAAGGCGCAGAGCTCTCATTGTGCCACTCCAACTCACCGTAGGCGGTAGGATGAATATAATCCTTAGAAATATTGAATGCATGGTCCCATCTAGAGGGATCATCATCTTTTACAGGCTCCACATAGTGGCGTCCTTCAGCCGGATCCAGAGGGGCTATAACTCTGAAATCGGGATTCTCAAAGGTCATCATGTGCTTCTTAAAGTTGATTATAGCTCCACTGTCGTTAGCCCATCCGATCCCCAAGAGCGCTGGATAAGAGCTTCCTCCCTCAACCACTTCGATAACATCAAAATCAGCATAAGGCTTCATGCCCTCAATATCAATCGTGATCCGCGGAACTCGCCCAATGGGTGTTACCTTGGCATGGTTAGCCAACCGGAGCTGCACAGGAGACTAGCTCAATGGGGGAATCCCCATCTTCTGCCACGCCTGCTTGGTTAAGATGTTAACATCTGAACCAAGGTCAAGAATCACAGAGTCAACATCATAGTTACCAATCTGAATATTCATTCACATTTCCTTTCCAGTCTTCCGTCCCTGTAAGGAGTTTACTGCCAACTCCTACTGTCCTTTCAGAAATCGATGCAACCATCCCTCAATCTCAACCAGGGCAGCTGGGTCTCGTGCCAATGACAGATAGTTTTCGAGGAGCTTTTGCAATGTCCTTGGTGGTGGTGGTCGATCAGCGTTTGATGTGGCATCAAAGACGGGCAGCATATCACAAACAACAGCCTTATTGCGGTCTTTCTCCAAAGTGTGACGTGCCTCCAGAAATGTCTCTCGCTCTGTATCAATGTTGAAGGGTACCGTCTTCTGACCAGCTAACCGAATCAGTGGTCGTGAACCATCTTCCCCAGTCGTCTTGCCTCCACAAGTGACAACAGCCACCGAATCATCTTGTGGTCGCAATTTTGTAGAAATGGTCACAATATTTGTGCCCTGCATCTGGTTCTGCTGCAAATTCCCTGGTTTATTGATATTTTGATTGGCATTCAGTGGTGGTCACAGGGGATGGTTCTGTACTGGTTGTTGTACCGGGTTCTGTACTAGTTGCTGTGGCTGGGCTTGATTCTGTAGCTGCGGAGCGTTCCCAACCTACCATCGTGCAATCAACTGTGGACAATTCTCAACCGTATGATCATTACCAAAACAAAACGTACACTGATTCTGTAGCAGCGTGCAGTCGCACTGATAATTCCCCCATACCGCACAGTAGTAGCATTGAACAGGTCCACGACCACCTCGGCCTCCTCCTCCATGACCAAATCCACCACCGCGTCCGCCCCTGTAGCCTCCTCGGTAGCCGACCTGTTGCTGGTATTGTTGTTGCATTGGTGCTGGTGGAATCCCTTGCCCTTGTGGTGCATACTACAATTGCTGTATGTATTGTGGTTGTGGGGGAGCCGTCTACATCGGGGTGTATTGTGGCATGAACTGCTTCGGTTGTTGTTGCTGTGGTGCAAACTGCATCTGTGGTTGGGCTACCGGCGGTTGCAGTTGTGGTTGTTGAACAGTACGGTGATCATCCTTGACATAGAATGCATCACACATCCTCTCTTGCAGCAACCCATATGCACGGCAATCCTTGTCATCGTGACCCACCGATTTGTAGAATGTGCAGTAAAGATTTCATAGTGTTGTGACTATTTTCTGCATATATGGGCAATTATCATGACTGTGTCCAAACACTTGACAAATGTGACACCACGGTATACTGCCGCCATTCAACGGGTTTGGTGCACCTGACACCAAATAATTACGGAAATCTGGACAATTATCCTTCGTATGCCCTTCTCCTCGACATCGCGTACACCATACTTCATCACGCTATTCCTTGTTCTTCTTCAAATCTTGCAACTGTATAGTCAAGTTAGCAAGTTGTGTCTGTATCTGCGACATCCCGACTGCATTATCTCCAATCGGTGACGCCTCCAATCGCATTGCAATCTCTAGAGCTTCACTAGGCGTCGATATGTTTTGCTACATCAGTGGTAACCGAATGTGGGGTAATAGTGTGGCAATGAACCATTATTTATGTTGGACAACGCTCATATCGAAACTAACCTTTGCCATCAGCGTCTTGAATCACTGGTCGAAATCCCATATTGTCTCATTGGGGTACTACTTAATTTCCTTCAATTCAGTAATATATTGAGCCTCAGACTTAGGCCGTCTAAATTCAGCAATCAGCCCATCCCGAATCTCATCCAGTGACTTTTCTTGGGCCCCCATAGGGACTAAAATAAACTTCATGAACCAATCTAATGCACGACCTCGCAAAGTCATGGCTAACTGTCCCTTCTTCGCATTGGCATCAATGATCTGTTTCATGGTCCAGACCGCTTCACACAAAAACCAATACTGCTCTGGGTTGTCTGTCGCACTTCCATGGAACATCGATATCTTAGCATCATCACCCGCCATCGTGGGCTTCCTTCCTCCTGTCACTGTGCTACTATTACCAATTAACTTCTGCAGTGTTGATGCACTCGGTAGTGTCAAAGTAGTGTTTCTTGCTGGATGAGAGTTAGTGAGTGGAGGTGTGGGTACGTTGGTGCTGGGGTTTGGTCCTGCCTCTATCCTGGGCGTAGCCTGGTCATTCCTATCAGGACTGTGAGGTCGCTTCGTCCCGTGTGGTCTTCCTTCGTGGTTTTGCGAGTCAATCGCAACAGGACCTTTTCCCGTCGTCTGTCTCTTTTCCTGTCGAAACCTCGCTCCTCCTCTTGTAAGACCACTTTCTTCCTCGGCTTCACTCACAGTCTCCTTATGGTCTGCACCCATCTACCCCTTTACCATTCTATGTACCATTCCCCAGCAGTCGCGGTACCCACGTCCTCCGCCCACCAGGCTGTGTACTGATCAAGGTGCATCTTTAATATACCCTTTTTTGAGATTAGCATCTTGATCGACAGTTGGAGCGACAACAAAAACCTTCCCCTTGGTCCTAGGAAGAAGTATCTTTTGGCTTCGCTATAGGATTTCTTCATGTCGACCATGAATTCAGTGATATATCCTTCCAAGATTCTATCAAGCCAAACTTCAATAGCCCGCGATGCCTTATTATCGACTTCCTGCAATTCCTGAATCAATTCCGGGGTCCAAGCCGTCGGCTCACCAACCTGGAAGTTCCTCTTCTGGAAGGTTAGCTTCGACAACGATTCATATGGAATGACCGGAAATTCACAGAAAAACCATTCATGCGGACCGTCATGAATGTATCTTCCCACCCAGTGATCTACCGTCAGTCGCGTATTCTGACTTTCTTCTTCAGCAAACTCCTGCAACTTCTGATCGAACCATTTTTGTATCTTCGGCTTCGTCGGGTGCCACAACATGTCCTCCTTTTACTCTGCACACGGTCCCAGCAAAGGAACCATTTGTTGACCAACGCGTCCTCAATCAACAGGGTTTCGCCTCACTGTCGATGCATACCACAGTCTCCCTGGGCACCGGCCCAGGCAGGTTTGATCCCACCCAGCAACACCCGCAGAGCGGATGAGGTATCACTCGAGGCATCCAGGAAGAGCAGATGGAACCATGTTTTCGCCGATGGAGGAGGAGAGTTGTGGCTGCATAGACCGACTCTATTGCGGTACTTTAACCAGAAACATTAAACATTCGACAAGGAGTTATAACATATCACTTCATCGCAACATTCAAGGAGTTATACCATTTACTTCATCCCAGCATTTATCATCACATTCTACATAGAACATACTACTTAATCACAATAATTATCATCATAGCAATAATAAGCAGACATTGCATTAAACAACATTCATACACCACAACATTGCACAAAGTTTGTACCGAAACATCATTATATTACTGTCGCGATCATACACCAGCAAAAACATAGATTTCGCATCCAATTTGTCTTCATCTCATTCATGTCTCTCCTCTCTAACACTTACAACTCTCTTGTATTTATAGGCTTTTTCCCTTACAATATTTGTTGACTTACAACTGACTCCCTAACCGACACTATGGACAATTGACCCAATATCTAACTGACTTGGTACAAATGACCCCAAAAACCTGCATACCGTGGTATACTGACTCACTATTACATAATATATGGTCCAAGTGACCCAAAACCTGCCAACTGCGGTATCCTTTGGCACAAAATACTCCTTTCACGCCCTCTTCTAGCGTGTCATGGTGTCAGCGGTACCGCGATCCTTCCCCATCAAACCGTCTTCCAACATTGAACCATGGTATTGGCGCCTAGACTTAGTATATAAGTTTGTGTTGAGACCAATGAAGGTACCGTGAAGTTATTTGTATTGAGCTTGCTCAAAGGAGGTTGCCCCCTCGAAGTCGCCTGCGATCAATATAAAAGTGATTATGAGTTCTGTTATTTCTGCTATTTCGTGTGTTTTCATTAATTACTTATTGCAGGTTCATCACATAATACCAAATGGCACCACAATGAACTCATAGTGACCATATCTAGTTCTGAAAGCCGTCTTGTGAATGTCTTCCTCCTTAATCCTTACTTGATGGTACCCCGACCTCAAGTCAATCTTTGAAAACACTTTAGCTTCCTTCATTTGATCAAATAAGTCATCGATCCTTGGAAATGGATACTTGTTCTTGACTATCACTTTATTGAGCTTCCTGTAATCAATACACAGCCTTAATGTCCCATCCTTATTGTTAACAAATGACACCGCTGCTCCCCAAGGAGACACACTTGGTCTGATATACCTCTTGTCCATTAACTCCTGTAGCTGCATCTTTAACTCTACCAATTCCGGTGTGCTCATTCTATAAGGAGATTTGGAATTTGGCGCTGTCCCTGGAACAAGATCGATGGTAAAATCAATATCTCTCTTTGGTGGTAGTCCTAACACTTCATCCGGAAACAAATCTTGGAATTCCTGCAACAATGGGAAGTCTTCTATCATTGGACCTTTCTCCTTTGACGAATCTGATATATGGAGTGCATATAATTGACAACCTTTCTTATAAAACTTTTTCAACTGTAAAGCTGAAATCTGTCTTACTGAAATTTTCTTGGGAATTCCTCGTACCAATCTTGGCCTTCCCTCTTCGTCAATGCATTCAAGTGCCTTCTCATAACAGTCCAACTTGGCTCTATGTTTTCCAACCAATCCATGCCAATCAAGGAATCATAAGATCCTAATGGTAGTACATTCAATTCGGCATGTGTGTGGAGTCCATTCAATTCTATGGGGCACTCCACCACTACTTCACTTACTTTTTTCTTGGTCCCTGTGGCTAATTGAACTAGTCAAGACTTATTATGCTTCACTTTTCTAAGAGAACAACCTTCTACCACTTTTGGAGAAACATAACTATGAGTAGATCCTAGATCAATCAAAATAGAAATAGATTGCTTAGCAATCTTACCTTCAACTTCCACCACTGATGATTGATGGTCTGCTTGATGATTATCCAACGCTGCATAAATTCGAGGTGCTTCCCTTGCCATGTCCTCCACTATAGCCGCTCCCATTAAGTTGTGCAACCTTTGGAAATTATCCTTCCGATGTGGATAATCCTTCAACATGTGGTTTTCTCCACATCCCCAACACTGAAGCTGTCCCTTTGATGCTTTGTCTACTGCTACTGCTGGTTTGAATCCACTCCTTGCTTGCTGCCCCTGTGGAAAGGTTCTAGGATGACTTTTGAATGGTGGCTTGAAACCACTCTTATTTTGGTAAAACCTCCCTCTTAGCTTCCCTTTCCATGCTGGGTTAACCAAGGTTTATCCTATGCTGCATATCAGTGAGACTTTGCAAGATAGCAGCATTGAGTTGGTGTTGTTCTTCTTGAGCCTTCATCAATCTTTCATTGAAGCTCACCATGGTTTCAACCAAATTCTCAGGAGTCACTTGCTCCCTTCTCCCATTAGATTCAGTCTCAGCATTCTCTTCCTGCACATTTTATCCTATAACGTCTTCTTCATGCTCATAAGGATCTCGAGCATCATTTATGGTCACCATTTTTCCTGTATGTTACCTCTGCTACAATTATTAATTTTATGAGCTGCAAGCACTGTGCATTATGAAAATATTTGTTAGACATCATAAGAATGCATCTAGAGATATACAACAATCAATATTTAACATAATCAACTCATGGAATAATTCACATAGCTGTTATGCATTCATTCTTTTTACCCATTCATGCAATTCTGGAAATTGCCCATATTATCAACAATTTGACAAAAATAGTCACTGACACTTTTCTTCTCTAATTATCCATGGTCTTTAATAACCCTATTCAAATTCTGGTCATACACCATTATTCCCTACTGGACAAGATTTCCAATGCTTTTCCTCGTGCTCCATTCCGAATTCGGGTGTGGAAACTACGTTACTTCAAAAATGACAACTTTTACCACAATTCTGCACATTTTTACACAGTTGTATTTTGGTCTGGAATGCCAACTTCAGCCACCTGTGGAAGAACATATATGAAGAATCAAGAAAAATTTTCTACAGGGAAAAGTTATTCCATATAACAAGGAGTACTCAGCAACTCACGGATCTCTATTCCGATGTACCATTCATTTTCTATAAAATTCTGGGTTTGACTACTTTCCACTTTTCACATTTTTCCAAAATTCCAAATTTTGGGCAAAAAATGGCTATTTCCCAAACAGTGCATTTCTGGGAAATATTTGTCTAACGGAATATGTTTGGTTTACTAAGAATATGAAATGCTGAGTTCAGTAATTTTCTTGATTCCAAATTATAGGGTCACTTTCAGCCACTCCAAGCTTCTCAAAATCTCCAAAAAGTGGCCCGGAATAGTGCTTTTTGGCCTTCTTGCACACCTCGACTCCATGGATCCAAAACTCCAAAATTAGCACCGTGCTTGCTCCATGACCGCCCCATATCATTTTCAACTCAATCCGACCTTCTGTCAAGCATCGGGACACCGATTTGTAAAAGCCATTCATTCCGATTTTATGCCAAATCGGAGCATAATGGCCTCGGAATCTTCACTGGTTCATTCATGGCCTCCGTTAATGGCCTTAGAATGCCACTGACCTCATCCAATTTTGATTCCGCAAGCTCCTGTTACCCAAAAATCAATTTTCGGGCTCTATACTTTTTTTTTCCACCCTGCAACCCGAAATCTGAAACTGCGGGTTCTGGGGGAGGGGGGGGTCAAGTTGCGGTCACGGGGATGTAAACATCCCGCAACCTGCACCCCGAAACCCAAAATTGCGGGTTCGAGGGATCAAGTTGCGGTCACGGGGATGTAACCATCCCACAACCTGACATCCCAAAAGCCGAAATTGTGGGTTCGGGATTTCGGAAATCCAGAACGCAATTTTCAAAATTCGCGTTCCCGAAACCCAAAACCCATGGAACACCTTCGTCCCTGCAACTTCCGGGGTTCATAACTCCTTCGTCCCTTGGCCAAATGAGGCGAGTTTGGTCCCGTTGGAAATTTCTTGGAGAGATCTATGCATCTGTGTGATCCTCTTCCACACTTGAGAAATATGACCCTGCCATTTCTCCAATAACAAATGTCGCCCCAACTTCACCAATACCGCGTTGAAACATTCTATCACTAGCTTGTAACTCAGAGTTTGTCCCAAGCAGCCCCAGTGCTGCAAGTTAGGCTCTGGTACCACTTTATGACGTCCCCTTCCATTCAATCCGATGCCAGGAAGGAAACATGAACCAAACTTACCGGGATTATTGGATAAGCTCAGTCCCATAACTTACTAAGAAATTCATAAATAAATAAAACTTGATGTGTGCAGGTTCAAACTAAAATACACAGCGGAATGAAATCATATTTACACACACACAAACAGTAATGCATCAAAATAGATATAATAAATGGATAATGATTCAATGTAAAGAGAGCTAATCCCCTTCTCATTTTATGCATAGACTTCATATCAATCCCATTAACATGAATATTTATCATTCAGAATTAACACATTGTAAAACACATAATGCATATAAATTAAACCACAGAGAACACTTATCTTGAGATGAAGCAGCCCAAACAACTGGCTATGTGAGAGCAACGTTCCACCCAACCATAGATCTATGTCCAACCTATATTCTTTCAGCTGAGAGATCACCCCCGAGCTGGGTTGTGTATCCACTAAGGAGGAACTAGCTCGGCTCACTCATAGCCATGGTTTCACTCAACAACTATGCTAAGCCAACAGACAGTTGGGTTTATCAAGCATATGAAAGACAAAGGAGGGCAATGCTAAGTCAGTGAGCTCAACCACAGAGCTACAAGCATCTCAAATGAACTCAACAATCATAGCACCCACAATACCTACCTCACCCAACATAAGGAAGGTCCCCTTCTTTGTTGCACAGTCCTTCAGGAATACCTTCCCTCCAGTTCTATTCAGGGTGGGAATAGAAAGGTGCAGCTTCTAATTCCTTTAGATTCCAGTCTTCACTGGGTTTATCAAGCAAACCCAAACTCTGTTCAAACATTCACACTTGGATTTCTAACAATTCTGTCAACAAATAACTCAATCCCGTCACCGAGTTTCTTATTAAATTTTGAGCATTAATTCACAATACTCTAGGATCTTCTCTGAGAGAATAACATGTGCAGTATATCAATGCATAACAATCACAATAAGCATGACAAGCATCACAAGAATCAACATCATAAGACACAAGAGACACAGAGTTTCCGTGGGGAAAACCCTAAGGTGAAAAACCCCACAACTTCCTCAGAGATAGAGAGAGCAATGGCTCAAACAAAGTACAACCAAAATACACTGAGATAGTCTCCTAGTAGCAGATGATCCTCCTCCTCACTAGTGCGCCACTTTCTGAGTGAGAGAGATGTACTTTTCCGAATGATCTAAATATAGATCACCTGATCTCTATTTATACTAACATGTTTTCCCAGTGACCTTATGGGGCCGACTTGTCTAGCTAGGTACATCCACAATATAATATATATTTGAGGGCCGACCCCACACATGGTGGTCTAATAACCCATCAGGAAGTACACACACTTGCGACACTTGTAAATCCACATGATGACTTCCTTATAGAGGAATGACACATCTCTTATAAGGGTACAATAAATATATATAAAATACACAGATGAAATACATTCCGAAGTTATATATACATCAACACTACCTCTTAACTAGGAAGGTATTTCTCGACATAGATATGCTAGACAAGTCTTCTTCTCGGGATCATCGTCATCATCATCGTCACTGCTGCTGCTATCTCAACCAATCTCTGAATCTACTCGTCATAGGAAGTTCTACAGAGCCAGTCCTTTTTCATACTAGATGTAGGCCCACCTCCTACAGGTCTTCATCATCACTGGCCATACTGTGGAATTCTCAGGACTTATTACGTGCGTCACAAAACCTGGCTGCAGCATCCCAGGCTATTACGAGCACACAGCTCTACCTGTAGGATCTCCCAGGAGCACATTACATCTGACCCATCACAAAACTTGGTTGAGGCATCCCAGGCTGTTACGAGCACACAGCTCTACCTATAGGATCTCCCAAGGACAGATTATATGTGGTCACCACAAAACCTCGCAAGAGCATCCCAGGCTGTTACGAGCACGCAGCTCTACCTATAGGATCTCCCAGGGACAGATTATATGTGGTCATGGCAAAACCTCGCAAGAGCATCCCAGGACTTATTACGGGCACACAGCCCAACCTATCGGATCTCCCAGGGACAGATTATATGCCATAGGACAAAACCTCGAAAGAGCATCTGCCAGATATCCCAGGGCACGAATTACATGCCATAGGCAAAACCTCGAAAGACTATCTGCAGATCTCCCAGGGCCAAATTATATGTCCTCCTAGAGCAAAACCTCGAAAGAGCATTTTCCATATATCCCAGGGCATGAATTACATGCCATAGGCAAAACCTCGAAAGACTATCTGCAAATCTCCCAGGGCCAAATTATATGCTCATCTGCACAACCTGTTCCACGGCCACAGAGTATCATCTGATACTCATCATACATCATCCTGATGTACACATGATCACCCTGATCATACAATGCATCCATCTGATGCACACCAAGTATCTACATGATACATATCATCATACATAGTGTATCCACCTGATACATAGATACATGATCCACACAATGTATCCATCAACATACATGATCTACCTGATCATACCTGATACATATCAATATACATGATCTACCTGATCATACAATGTATCCACCTGATACATATACAGATACATGGTCCAAGCATCCAACATGATGCATATACAAAATACATACAAATGATCCAACCGATCATATCCAGCATCCAAAATGATGCATGCATACATATAAATGATCCAATTGATCATATCCAACATCCAACATGATGCGTACATACATATACATATAAATGATCCAATTGATCATATCCAGCATCCAACATGATGCGTACATACATATACATATAAATGATCCAACTGATCATACAAAGCAGAAACTAGAACATCATCCTGATGCTCATCATCCAGCGGTTACATCCACAGCCATGTGAAGGATCCTCCTTCCAACATGCTTGGAATGGCTTCAGCAAATGTGTCCATCACTTCTTCCTCGAAGTGTCATCAATCTGAAGAACACCAAGCCTCTCCCTGAAGTACTCGAACTTCACCTTGGCTAGTGGCTTCGTCAGCACATCTGCAATCTGCCCGTCCGTCGCAATGTACAGGAGCTTCACAGCTCCTCTCTGCACCATATCCCTGATATGGTGATCTTTGATCTCTATGTGTTTCAACCTGTCATGAAACACTGGGTTCTCGGAAAGCTTCACACAACTTTGGTTATCACAAAAGATACCAGTAGCATCCAACGGGAGATCAAATAACTTAGACGGTAGCTTCCGTATGTTAAATTTTTAGAATTTACTTCAATCTGATCTAGGATCTTAATTGAGAGAACATGTACAGAAAATCTACAGCATATCATTCATGGACATAATAATGCAAGCACAGAAGAGACACCGAGTTTACTTGGGGAAAACCATAAAGGTGAAAAACCCCAATAACTTCCTCAGAGATAGATAGAGCAATGATACAACTAGAATACAAGAGATAGTCTTCTCCTAGTAGCAGAGCCTCCTCCTCCACAAGTGTGCCACTCTCCACAGTGTGAGTGAGAGAATAGAATGTGTAAAATGAGAGAGACACACTCTCTATTTATACACTAACTTGACTTGACCTTTACTCAACTAGGTCGGCCTCAACTTAACCACTTAACATAATGCTGACTGGGATGACCCCCACTAGGGTGTTCTAATAACCCTTTGACCCACATGGCCAACCCCCAATAGGGTGGTCTAATAACCCTTCGACCCACATGACTTATACAGGGCCGACCCCAACAAGGTGGTCTAATAACCCATCAAGTATAAGTTACGACATTTACAATATAAATGACGACACTTCCGTATAGAGGAATAATACCATCTCTATAAGAGTACATACAACATACATATATGAAATACATTCCGAAGTTACATATACATCAACACTCCCTCTTAACTAGGAAGGTATTTCTCAGCACAGGTCTTCTAGCACAAGTCTTCTTCTCTGGATCATCGTCACTGGATAATCGTCATCGAGTCATCATCATCGTCACTACTGCTGCTATCTCAATCAATCTCTGAATCTACTCGTCATAGGAAGTTCTAAAGAGCCAATCCTTTTTCATACTGGATGTAGGCCCACCACCTGCAGGTCTTCGTCATCACTGGCCATACTGTGGAATCCTCAGGACTTATTACGTGCGTCACAAAACCTCGAAAGAGCATCCCAGGCTATTACGAGCACACATCTCTACCTATAGGATCTCCCAGGGCCATATTATATGTGAACTCACCACAAAACCTCGCAAGAGCATCCCAGGCTGTTACGAGCACGCAGCTCTACCTATAGGATCTCCCAGGGACAGATTATATGTGGTCATGGAAAAACCTCGCAAGAGCATCCCAGGACTTATTACGGGCACACAGCCCAACCTATAGGATCTCCCAGGGACAGATTATATGCCATAGGACAAAACCTCGAAAGAGCATCTGCCAGATATACCAGGGCACGAATTACATGCCATAGGAAAAACCTCGAAAGACTATCTGCAGATCTCCTAGGGCCAAATTATATGTCCTTCCAGAGCAAAACCTCGAAAGAGCATTTTTCAGATATCCCAGGGCACGAATTACATGCCATAGGAAAAACCTCAAAAGACTATCTGCATATCTCCCAGGGCCAAATTATATGCTCATCTGCACAACTTGATCCACGGACATAGAGTATCAACCTGATACTCACCATACATCATCCTGATGTACACATGATCATCCTGATCATCAACACTGCAACATCCTGCTGCATGTCATCTGGAGCATTATCCTGAAGCTCGTCATCCACGATCATCCTGATCATATAATGCATCTACCTGATGCAAACCAAGTATCTACCTGATACATATCCTCATACATGATCCACCTGATACAAATACAAATACATGATACATATCACCATACATGATCCACCTGATCATACAATGTATCCACCTGATACATATACAGATACATGGTCCAAGCATCCAACATGATGCATATACAAAAATACATACATATGATCCAACTGATCATATCCAACATCCAACATGATGCGTACATACATATAAATGATCCAACTGATCATATCCAGCATCCAACATGATGCATACATACATACATAAAAATGATCCAACTGATCATATCCAAGCAGAAACCAGAACATCATCCTGATGCTCATCATCCAGCACTTACATCCACAGCCATGTGAAGGATTCTCCTTCCAACATGCTTGGAATGGCTTCAACAAATGTGTCCATCACTTCTTCCTCAAAGTGTCATCAATTTGAAGAACACCAAGCCTCTCCCTGAAGTACTTCGAACTTCACCTTGGCTAGTGGCTTCGTCAGCACATCTGCAATCTGCTCGTTTGTCGCAATGTACAAGAGTTTCACAGCTCCTCTCTGCACCATATCCCTGATATAGTGATATTTGATTTCTATGTGTTTCAATCTGTCATGAAACACTAGGTTCTCGGACAGCTTCACACAACTCTAGTTATCACAAAAGATACCAGTAGCATCCAACGGGAGATCAAATAACTCAAACAGTAGCTTCCGTAGCCATACTGCCTCACAACTAGTGGAACAGGCTGCAACATACTCTGCCTCATCTGTACTCAGTGCTATGCAGGACTGCTTCCTGCTGAACTAAGAGATCACACCTGATCCCATACTGAAGCAGCACCTAGATGTGCTCTTCCTATCTGCAGCACTGCCAATCCAATCTGAATCAACATAACCCTGCAGGTTAAACTTTTGATTCGCTTCATACTTGAGCCCATAATCCACTGTACCCTTCAGATACCTCAGAACATGCTTTACAGCAACCAGGTGAACACTCCTCGGATCCGTCAGGAACTAGCTCAATGTGTTAACCGCAAAGAAAATATCTGGTCTCGTGTTCGTCAGGTACATCAAGGACCCAATCATCTGATGATACATAGTGATATCAACCGGCTCAGATGAAGCATCACACAAACGCTTCAGGTTCGATGCCATAGGTGTGGCCATAGACTTGCAGTCCATCATCCCGAACCTCTTCAGGATCTCTACTGCATACTTCCCTTGTCCAAGGAAGATTCCATCACTCTCCCACACCTTCATGCCAAAAACAAATAGTGCATCATCCCCAAGTTCCTCAACTCGAACTCGGCAGCAAGCTTCCGCTGTGTGTCGGCAATCAATCTATCCTCACCTGATACAAACAGGTCATCCACATAGTAGTATCACTAGATTGCCTTCCTCAACCTTGTAGTAAAGGTTGGAACCCGCTTTACTCTTGGTAAAGACCAAACTGGATAGAAAGATGCCTATCCTACCATACCAAGTTTTGCACATATATGATTTCCTGTCATGTGTCTTAGAACCAAGTGGCTGCTCCACATACACTTCTTCTTCAACTACACCATTTAAGAAAGCTGTCTTGAAATCCATCTGGTGTATCTTCTATTTCATCACTTTTATATTTCTCTATGCTGCCGTCTGCAGCATGCTTGATCTTGATAGATCCATATGGAAGTCATAAAAAACTTCCCTTCAGGTCTTGGGACTACATCCCAAACATCATTCTTCATGATCGACGGATCATGGCATTCTTCCCATATCCTGAGAACTTCAATATCTTCAATAGATAATTTTGTTGCTGAACAAATGTTGTAGTTATTCTTTTGTAGGTGATGGCATACGATCTTTCCTACACAACAAGTTAAATTGCATGATTAGAAAACATCTCATAGTTTTCAGAACAAATTCTTACACATACAGAAATATGTCATACAGTCATGCAATTATCTTAGCCAATGCTTCAATACAACATTTATCCATATCCCGTAACTTTCTAGATGCCTTCCAATCTCTACCAGGACATTGTTAAGAGTGTGCACAACTCCCAACATGTCAGCAAAGAGGTTTCATTCTAGATACATAGCAATGGAATGTTGTACAGTGCCATAGGCTACTTACCCATGCATATTAGTAGTATACTGTTCATCAATGCAACTATTCTAATATGCATAATACACAACCTAATTCTAGGAACATCAGTATATACATTATTGAACATTATTATTTAAACAATAAAATATGCAAGTAATGACAATTCAAATACTTATCTTTGTTTGTTTGTTGGGTTGACTCCCTCTCAGTCTTTGTTTCTTTTCTGCAACTCCATTCTTATGTGGATTGTGAGAAGTAGTCAACTCCCTCTGAATATCTGCATCCTTGCAGAAACTACTGAAGTGTGCTCCTTTGCTTTCTTGCAGGAACAACTGGAGTGTGCTCCCTCTTGATCTTTGCTTCCTGGATTACTTGTCCTTTGAACTTACATCCATCCTTAATCACTATGCATGCTTATTAGTATCATCATTGTGTTATCCTTGAGGTCTCATACATAATCACACATTTATTAGTATAATCTTAATACTATCAAAACACAATAATCTTAAACATGTATATTCATGATCATTCACAGATAATAAACATTAGTATTCAAGGTTTCAGGGAAGTCTTCTTTTACTCATACATTTTCTTATTTGATCATAGGACTCTTCTGGTTAGTTGAATCATCAATCAAGATAAGAGATATAATATGCATAAAACCTGTGATTATTCAAACCTATACCTTCATGATTCATCTGGTTAGTCATATCATCAATTATGGTAAGAAACATAATATGCATACAACCATGATTATTCAAACCTATGACTTCATGAATAATCATTATCAACAACACAATACTATAAGATCCTAACACAAGGTAGGATTCTAGCTTGATATAGGAAAAACATACCTGGATTAGCATGCTAGCTAGTTATGTCTAACATACCCGCATAATGTCTTCTGGTTCTCTTCAGTGACTTGTGCTAGTAACCTGCATGTCTCATAAGTTAACCATTGTAGAAACAAGTTATACATACCTCGAAAGTAGATCTTCTATTTGATCCATGACAATGGATGAATCCTTGTCTTCATGTCACCATGATCATACGTTTTTGAAGAAGAACATGATTTGTCTTTATTGGTGTACCTTTTATGTTAGCAGACAACATAAACCTCATACAACACCATAATGCATTAGTACAATCATAAGTGTCAACACCCTAACCAATGAATATCTTCTATCATGCATTCATAATTTTGTTAAGGTGATACGACAAATCTAAAATCAAGATTGTACTAACCGTAATAAAATGAAGACAAACATACCATAAACTTAATCATGAACAAATATCGAAAGATACCTCGATGAGTCATACCTGTCGAGATCGCTTGTAATATTCTTATGTAAGGCCTTAGCCTCATCTCCCTCTGAAACAGGAACTTCTTCACTTATGCAGGTGACCAATCCATCTTCTTCTAGGATTAACCCAATCCACTTGATTTGCAAGAACTGAACCTGGAGATGGATATGGGTTTGTCAGAGAAACCCCAAAAATTCAAACTTTGAATTTCAAACTTCCGAAAGGATAGAAATATGCGCCTTGATGAGCTGATCAAGCTGGTATATTCAGAATTTGAAAACTGCAAAGTTTCACTCCTCAATTTTTCCTTTGAAACTTCTGGATTCACTGGACGTGACCCTGAATTGGGGTTTGATGAAGCCCACTCTTCTGACCAATCAAAATATTTGATCCAAATCTCTAAGATTCTATTTTTCTGAGGAGCTTCCAGCCGTGGTCACATATTTCAAAAATTCCGATTTTTACAGAAGCCCTAATTTTCCACTTTTCTGATCAAAGTCCCGAACTAGGGTCTGATCAAGCCCGGCCTTCTGTCCAATCAAAAATTCTGATCTTGGTCTCTAAATTTCTATTTTGATGAGTAGCATCCAGCCGTGGTCTCCGATTAAAAAAATTTCAACTTTCTCCGAAGCCCTAAATTCCGGAAGCCATGAATGAAGGTATTAAAAAATAATTCTGTTTTGAAAGAAATATGTACCTGATTGTTTCTGGTGTAACTTCGAACTTTTCGATCCATAGGGTTTGAAAAAGTTTCCTGCAATATCCCGACCTGTCATCGTTCCATCCCGATAGGTCTGACCTCAATTGGATTCTCTGAGAGAGAGTTATGCCAAGTGTCGTAACGTGACCTGTTTATGAGATAATACAGGAGAGCAAACTTGTACGGCGTGCCACGTGTCACTGGTTCAACTTCGGCCTCTGAAAATTTTTCCTGAGATAGTACAGTTTGTTTACTACCTGTCAATTTTTACGAAATTTCATTTAGAGCTTCCTAGCCCAAGTTATGACCTTTTTCCCAAGGTCACCTGATTTTGACTCAGATCTGGAAGAGGCAGAAACCTTATATTGTACAGATCATAAATCACAAAGTACAATGAATTAGAGGTTGTCCCAACACATGGATATTAGTAGTATACTATTCATTAATGCAATCATTCTAATATTTACAATACATATCCTAAGTCTAGGAACATGAGCATATACATCATTGAACAATTTTATTTAAGCAAACAAATATGCAAGAAATGATAATTAAAATACTTATCTTTGTTTGTTTGTTGGGTGGACTCCCTCTGAGTCTTTTCTTCCTTGCAGGAGCTCCTGGAGTCCTTCTACACCTTTCTGTTGTGGAATGTAGAGAGATAGACAACTCCCTCTGAATATCTGCACCCTTGCAGAAACCACTGGAGTGTGCTCCCTCTTGATCTTTGCTTCCTAGATTACCTGTTCTTGAACTCATATTCATCCTTGATCCCTATGCATGATTATTAGTATCATGACTGTGTTATCCTTGTGATCTCATACAAAATCATACATTCATTAGTATACTATTAAAACACAATAATCTCAAGCATGTATAGTCATGATCATTTCAAACAGAAATAATAAGCATTAGCATTCAAGGTTTATATAGGACTCTTATGGTTAGTCATATCATAAGAAACATAACATGTCTAAACCTGTAATTACTCAAACCTATGACTCTTCTGGTTAGTCATATCATAAATTAAGGTAAGACACATAATATGCATATACCCATGATTATTCAAACTTATGACTTTATGAACAATCATGATAGATCCTATGATATAAGAAACACATACCTGGTCACCATATTTTCTAGTTATGTCTAGCAATGTGTTCTTGTTCTCTTCAATGACCCGCATAACTCATTAGTCAACTTTTGAAAAAAGAAATTATACATACCTCTATGTGATCCATGACTATGGATGAATCTTTGTCTTTATGTCACCATGGCATGTTCAGGTTGTCCCTTCAATTTATACAATCCTCCCTCTTGCTCTCCAATCACTACTGCATCATCTATGGTCTTTCCCTTTGGCCACATTAGGACTTGGCCATCCACAAATGAAACCCTCATACCTTTTGCATCCAATGCAGAGATGGAGAGTAAGTTCTTCTTGAGCCCAGGTACATAAAGGACTTCTTTCATCTTCAAAGATTTTCCAGAATCTAGGTTGTAGGAGGCTTCACCACTTCCTTTGATTGGGTATTGATAATCATCCCCAAGTTTTACCTTATGGGGTGATTCATGTTCAGATAGATTCACAAAAGATTCCTTAAACCCAGTCATGTGTTTGGAATCCCCACTATCAATCAACCAATCATTACAACCATGGGAGATAGTACCTGTGAGAGCAGAGATTAGAACATACTCTTCTTCACTTGATGAGTCATCATCACTTTCTTCCCTAGCCTTCTTCTTTGGAGGGTTCATCATCCTTGGCAGCATGAGCATGAAACCTTCTTTTGCTGCCCTTCTTCTTCTTGTTGAAGTTGTTGTTGTCCTTCTTGTTCTTGGGACAATTTATGGCAATATGTCCTTTCTCATTACAGGTGAAGCATATTCTTCTTTCTTTGAAGTGATGTGAAGATTTCTTGGAGTGAGATGGCTCTCTCTTGGACTTCCCTTTCTTGGTGTGAGCTGTGAGAGCTTGATCTTCACCTCCCATCTTTTCCTCATGAGCTATAAGTCTAGCTTCTTCTTGAGAGCATTCTTCCCACAATCTGTTGAAGGAGATCAACTTCTTCCTTACACAAATTCCTTGAATAAAGGAATCCCATGACCCGGGTAGGCCATTTAGAGTGGTCATCACCACTTCACCATTCTCCACCATTTCATCCACTACTTCTAGTTGTTCCTTGATCTGGGAGACCCTTGAAAAATAAGATTGAATGGTTTCTCCATTCTGAAACTTTACTCCTTTCAGTTGGTTCCGCAGGGTCATCTTCCGATTTATGTTCTTCCCTTCAAATAGCTTGGTCAAAGAGTCAAACATCTCCTTGGGTGTCTTTAGAGAGGACACATGGGGTATGAGATGGTCTTTGATAGAATAAGCAATGATTCTCTTTGCCTTGACCAAGTTCTTCTTATGCAATACTTTAGCCTCTTCATCCTCTGGGATAGGGATGTCTTCTTTTATATATGAGTCCAACTCATTCTCTTCCAGGATTAACCCAATCCTATACTTCCAAGCTCGGAAGTTATCAGCCCCTTCAAGCTTATACTCAAGATTGGTGTGGTGAGACATCTTAAACGGTACTTCAAATGGAAATAGAAAATATTTAGGTCTTACCACTTGAAATGCTGAAAAATGGATCTGGTCCTGGATTAGGGT
Source organism: Larix kaempferi (assembly GCA_027924585.1). Taxonomy (NCBI): domain Eukaryota; kingdom Viridiplantae; phylum Streptophyta; class Pinopsida; order Pinales; family Pinaceae; genus Larix; species Larix kaempferi. The sequence goes on from BSBM01000486.1 coordinate 12,790,983, forward strand.
TTGTCGAAAAAACCCTAAAAATTCAAAATGTGAATTTCAAATTTCTAAAAGGATAGAAAGATGCGCCTTGATGAGCTGATCAGCTTGGTGCATTCAAAATTTGAGATCAGCAAAGCTTTACCCTTCAGATTTGTCTTTTGTCCTCTCGGGTTCACTAGGGAGAGCCCTGAATTAGGGTTTGAGTTTCCCGGATATCTACCGAGCCAAAAATATTGATCCAAAGCTCTAAACTTCGATTTTTGCAAGGAGCTTCCAGCTATGTCTTCAGATTTCATAAATTCCTATTTTTGTGGAAACCCTTATTTTTAGGGCCAAATCTGAAAATGCTCGGAATTGAATTCTGATTAGACAGATAGATGTGCCTTGATGAGTAGAGTCAATCTACTATATTGCTTTCCCAAAATCTGTGGAGAGAAACCCAATAAACAAGAAACTCAAGTTTCCGTCACTGCAAAATGTCTTCTTCTCAGGTTAGCTCTGATTCCATGTTAAATTTTGAGCATTAATTCACAATACTCTAGAATATTCTCTGAGAGAATAACATGTGTCGTATATCAATGCATAAAAATCACAATAAGCATGACAAGCATCACAAGAATCAAAAGCATAAGACACAAGAGACACAGAGTTTCCGTGGGGAAAACCCTAAGGTGAAAAACCCCACAACTTCCTCAGAGATAGAGAGAGCAATGGCTCAACCAAAGTACAACCAAAATACACTGAGATAGTCTCCTAGTAGGAGATGATCCTCCTCCTCACTAGTGCGCCACTTTCTGAGTGAGAGAGATGTACTTTTCCGAATGATCTAAATAGAGATCACCTGATCTCTATTTATACTAACCTGTTTTCCCAGTGACCTTATGGGGCCGACTTGTCTAGCTAGGTACATCCACAATATAATATATATTTCAGGGCCGACCCCACACATGGTGGTCTAATAACCCATCGGCAAGTACACACACTTGCGACACTTGTCAATCCACATGACGACACTTCCTTATAGAGGAATGACACATCTCTTATAAGGGTACAATAAATATATATAAAATACATAGATGAAATACATTCCGAAGTTACATATACATCAACATTTATGGGTTGTAAAAACTGGGTTTTCCTATGGATTTATGGGTATCTAATACTCTCAATTTCACCCCAAGGTTCATATCTATGGATCCCCCATTGTATTTCACTATCAAATACCAAATCTGGGCGTTTTTGGCACTTTAAAACATGGGTTCTTTCAAAGCTGCGATTTCTGGTTTTTCTCACTACTGGGCATTCATTTTTGGATGAAAATTGATGCTGGGTTCTTCCACACTGCCATGGGAATGAGGAAGAAGTAACTCCCATGAGGTAGAGTGACTTGTGGTACAAGAAAACATAGCTCATACTCTGCCATATGAATTTCTGGGCTACCCATGCTCCATTGAAGCCATGGACAGAAATCCTCAACTACTTCCTTACAACAAAAATAAATGTCATCAAGGAAAGTCAAATGGGTTCTCATAATGACATTTGACAGCATATGGTTCATCCCCACAGTCCCCTCACCACTCTCTAGTGGATACACATGGCCCCTTCTCATTCGTTGCTCCCATAGCCAGTTTTTTTGGTATTTTATTGCAATATTAAATATTTACATCAATTTACAATATCCCATGGCTTAATAACACATGGGTAACAAAATGTCAAATGCTTGTCCATTTAAAATAAAATACGAACATTTACTAGCAGGGCCTTGGCCTTGAGCTCTACGCTAGGGAAACATGCATCGCATGTATACAATATTTACATTAAGAACCAATATTTCATAAGGGTCAAAATTGGGGTATTACAGTTTACCTGATGCCTGGACGATGGTGTCATCTGATCCACAGCTATGGACTTGCCCTAATCATTGCCCCCTTGCAAAAAAGAAGTATAAAACATTATCATAAAGAAACCAGTATACAGACGAAAAATATATAACAAAATAAACATTATGTTATGTAGCAATATACTAATCTAAACCAAACCAATATACTAATAATGAAAAATAGATAACATTATCTAAACCAAACCAATATACGAATAATGAAAAAACAAACAAAAAAAACTCATTTTTCTTATTATATTTTTACTATTACAAATATGTATATCTGCTCCCTCGAGGAAGATGTACTCCTCCGACCATCTACTGGCTTGGAATTTTTCTGATCACTAGTCTACGAAGTAAATATGGAAAATTTAAACGAAATAAACTAACGAAAAATCCTTAAGATGTTAAATTCATTAATAAAAGGTTGGGTAAATTGTTATATGTACCACTCCCATAGTAACCATGTTTGTATCTACTCGATTCAAATTGTAATTAATAAGCAACTCTTCCCCAACAGATATTGATTTAATGGCACATACAAAAACACGGTTTCCTTCATGCCCCTCAAATTCGCAGGTTGGTTGCTTATTTGTAAACCCTGGTTGTGTACTGTTTATAAACCCCGCAATATTACCTGTGGCCTTTGGCCTTCCATCCATGTAAAATGTTGCTCCTTTATTTTGATCTTTGTCTTTCAACTGTAAATAGTTTGCTGACAATCCATATCTTGCATACTTTTTGTATATTGGACCAAGAGCATCCAATCGTTGTAGTTGTAACATGGTCCAACATACTCCATCAATTATGTACATTTGTCATAAGGGACCTTTATGCCATCCATGCAAAACAACTCGAAACCATGTATTGACGATGGTGCAATTTGATATATCCTCTCGCCCACTCAAAAATCTGTGTTCGGTTGAGGAAAATCCTTGGGTACCCATTGTTTCACTAAATGTCTGTACCTCAAGGGCACCTTGTCGTCGCTTATTGTCTCATCATCATAGGAATATGACCCCCCATGAGCATGATAATGGTTGTTGCGTTTATGGAATTTCTTCTGGTCTTTGACATCTAGTCGATAAAAATCTTGTAGACCTACTGAATGTCTGACTTTCCTCTAGCGTTCCTAAACTCCCCTCGCTCAAGGAAGACAGATCTGACAAATACCTGTTTGGTTCTACCTGCACCATGGGAAAAAAGTTTAGATAGGACCGCAAGTCATAGCGCCTCTTAAAAGGTGACGTGTAATGCCTTTTATAAGGTGACTTGTACCACATTCCCTTTCTCAAATTGTAGGCATTCAAGCGCTGAGGAAGAGGATCACTTTATCTTTCTTAGGAGTAGAAATTCATGTAATTATGAGTTGTCTTTTATTGCTCCTTTGGGTCTTGAGTCCCATATCACACCATCTAACTATTAGCTTTGTCGTCATGGCCCTAAAGTCTCTCTCATCCCATCAGTTTGGGTTCATCACCTCGGTAATTGAAGTACACTCACATATAGTAAGATATTTATATTTAGCAATAATAATATAAAATAAAAATAACCAACCATTATGGAAAAGTGCTAAAAGTTTTTATGACTTTCAAAAGTAAGATCTTTTAGGTGGTTAATAAGTGTTCACAAATCTTCAAAAACAATATTTTATATAATGTTGTGGAACTTGTATAATCTTATTCAAAATATAAAATGAAATATTCTTAAGGAAAAGGATGAACTCATTGAATGTTGGAAAGACACGGGTAGTTTTGTAATCAAGCATGGTCTTCTTAGATGATTGAAAGTAATTGAATCAAGCAACAACGGAACTGTAAACATGTAAGTTGTTTTGAAAAATGGTAGCTTTTAGTCCTACTCCCAACTAATGTTGCCTTTGGACAATTACTTGTAATCTTGACTAAGGGTATTTATTGCATAACATAGATTTTCAATCATATTGACACAGAGAAAAGTAGGGCTTTGTTTATATTATCATGACATAGTTGCATAGACTTTCAATTCAATATTTATGACAATCTGAATGGACAGGCCCCACTCATAGTCAAATACTTTTTAGATATTTACAAATCATCGGAGTATGGGGGACCATATATGTCTCGAAAGACGTTGGATTCAGTGCACCATGCCTTTGCATAAATAGACCTCTGAACCACGCATCTATTCTGATGCATGTAGACGTCTATGCAAGTTTTGACAAGCCATTGTTCTTTGTATTTAATGTAGTACCCAAGGATTTGATTCTCAGTAATCTTTTTCTAAAAAATATCTTTGACTTGTTCGAGAGTTTCTCCAACTTCCCATTTTAGATTATAAATAACAGCTGGTTCTAATGCTGTCAGGTTGATGCCAAATGACTGCCACTAGTCTCTCATCTAATCAAGGATGTTGTAGAATGTAGCTAGATCCTCATGGATATCATGTGTACTTTGAAGTCCAAACTTTAGCATGGTATAATATGTTCTATCTGTATTTTATTTTCTCAAGAATTGCCACCATAATTTTTTATATTTTTCATAAGTGTGTGTAGTACTTGGAAACCAGAGACTATCATCTTGATGTGGCCATGCTTTCAAGCAACGCATCCGGTTAATACAGTAGTATTGATGGTCTAGTTTTAGCCTGGGATGATGTGTAGAGACCTCTGTCGTGATTAAGTTAAGATCCTGGTAGAGGTGTGTTAACCAATTGCTTGCATCAGCTGCTTTTCTCAGGGAGTTGTTGGAAATCATCTCTGGTACAATACTGGATCCCATAGGAATTCTTATGAGTTCTGGCACTAGTCTAATAAAAGCATCAGATCCCTGTAAGTTAGAATCTAATACTTCAGTATGTCTCAACTCCCACCTAGGTTTTCAATCTTGCATATAATCCAACCAACTCATATTATCATCAATAGTATAGATATGATGTTTTCCTTCAGTCCAAGCAAGGATTTCCATGTTTACTTGTGGGTTATGGGTCCCCACTGGATTCCGCTTTGACCTTCTATGCTCGCTTGCCTTAGGCTCTCTTGCACCAGGCTCGCTTGTTTCAGGCTCGCTTGCACCAGGCTCGCTTGTTTCAGGCTCGCTTGCTTCAGGCTCGCTGGTGAAAAATTAACATCATACTTCTGTGTCAAATATTCTCTTGTTAAAAAGTCAGGAATGTTTTTTTCTTTCCCAGAAATGTGCTCATGAATAGTACAGTTATAACATCAAAAAAATGCTTGCCATCTTGCTAACTTTTCCTTTGTTGTTGCAATTTTTAGTGCGTCGTTTAGCACAAATGGAAGACTAGAGAAATCTGTTTCTATAATGTTGGGAAGGTTATAATCGATGACATGCAGTATGGGTAACATTTTTACCTCGCTCTTATATTCAAGATGGTTGTTTTTCAAAGTGTTCACATTCTTAAAATTCTTTACCAACAAATATAATTTGATTACAAACAATTTTGTCTGACAGGACAAGTCTTAACTACTTAATTCAAATTATTTACCACATATTTGATTACCAACATTTTGATTACTTAAGTCTTATAACCGAGACATATTTGATTACCTTGGTGTAGACGTTTCTTGTAATATACTCAAAAGAGTTACTTTCAGAAATGAATGTGCCTCTTAGAGGCCAGTCAACTCTAGGAACCAAGTGACCCTATTATAGGTTTAGTACAAACCAAAGAGAGAGAGATGACTAGGCTATGGCATGCTCAATCAAAGAAAGTCAATGACAGTCAAAAGGCTCAGTACAATCACAATAAAGATGATCTGACAGCCAAGAGATTGACGCCAAAGAGACTCACGGCCTCCAGTAAGGTACAAGGATCAACCAAAGGGTACAAAAACCAACCAATAAGGTACAAGTCAAAAAGAAAAGAGTGGATATAAATTAGACTCATAACCCTTGGGACTAAGTTGGTGTACTGTCTTGAATGTGGACAAACTACCATAGTTATACCCACAAGCCCAAAAACATAAAAGGCGGCACAACATGGAAAGTTAACTCAAGATCAGTAAAAGACCCAAAAGGTGAGAGGCAAGGTACCACAAAAAATGAAAGGACCAAAAATAAAGGACAAGCTACCACAAGACCAATAAACAACAGGGTGTAAGGACCAAAAGTAAATCAACCATTGTGGGGAAGGTACAAATAAGGTCAAATATATATTGCAATATCTTTTTGTAACTACTTGTTATTTGACATGCCAAAGAGATGGAAGGTCAAATAATGTCAAATATATGCAATAGCTCCTTGTAACTACCTCTTATATGCAATAGCTCCTTGTAACTACCTCTTATATGCAATAGCTCCTTGTAACTACCTCTTATATGCAATAGCTCCTTGTAACTACCTATTGTAACTCAAATAGGAGCACCAAAAGGTATGATAGCAAGCAATCTTCCTAAATAAGGTCTGGAGGGTGGTGCGAAGTGGGTATAAAGACTCATAACAACTTGGACAAAGGGGGTGTACCTCAAATGTGGAAAAACTACCATAGTACCCACAAGACCAAAAACATAAAAGGTGGTTCAAATCAAAAGATAACCCAAGATGAGTAGAAGACCCAAAAGGTAAAAGGCAAGGTACCAAAAAAATATTATCAACAAAATGAAAGGACCATAAGAAAATCAACCAAGGTGGGGTACAACCAATCATCTCTCTCTCAAATGTACCATTGTTCCATATAAACTAAAAGTAAATCATCACATCAAATGGAAAAGTCCACACGGATGATGTGAACACGTGGTCCTCTAGACTACTCCTAAGGTCAGGCGTTAGTGGCTCCATCAAGGGGTGTTCAGTCCCTTGAGAAGACCATCTAACTCAACCATCTCGAAGACCTAGGAGAAGAGTGCATCACACATCATCAGATAATTGGTAACTGACCGTGTAAGAACTCAAAAACCCTAAACCAATCGAGCGTGCAGAAGGGGAGCTAGGAAATACAAGGCTCACAGGGAAAAAAAGAAAGCTCAAAAAACTGTACTAGGACCGGTGTGACAGTAAGCAAGCTAAAACAAAAGTGGATAGAATGCCAACAAGTAGCACTAAAAAGAAAAAGACCCTCTAAAAAGGTGAAATAGCAAGCAAACTTCCTAACTAGGAGTTGGAGACCTCGACAAATTATATCCTTCGCAAGGTGATGAAATCCAAGTCGAACAATACGAAGTGAGAGACCGAATTTGAAGGATATCCCTTTACCGAAAGGGATCTTGGGTAAAAGATCCCTAGAAGAAAAGTTACTAGGCTACCTCGTTCATGACACGTCGGAGAAGGTTTTCGACACTTCTGTCTTATCGCCCCTGTATCACCAGTACAGTAGAGTACAAGGAATACAATGGATCGATATGCCTTAGGTGCTAAGTGGAGTGCGGCATTCCACAAAGTCCATCCAGAATCAATCCTCGCGGCTTAAGCCCTGAAAAAATGGGAGGCCTCACCACAAACTGGTCGATGACCGTGTCAATAAATACTAGAGGATTTTAGTACCCTAGAGGACAAAAACTATGTCTCAGATGAAAATGACAAGGGGGAATTATTTGGATGCCTATCCCCGGTGTCCTACCTAACTACCAAATTCTTTTTATCCTCAAGCGAGGTTAAAGTGTTTTTAGTTAGCGAGTTAAATTTTAATGGCTGTATTACTCAGTCGGGTGATGGAAGTGCAACTCATGGTGTGATGACTGAGTCAAACCATACAAATGCATATGAATCAAATAAGCCTTTGCTTTCAATGAATGCTAGCTAAGGTAAGGAGAGAGTTCTTTCAAACTATAACTAATCTTTCAAATTAAATGAATCCAACAATAACTTTCTTCTACTTCTAATGAGTAAAATGCATGACAATGTTTAAACCTTAGCAAGCATAAGCATGACATTGTGATATTGTGCATAATCATGTATGTTAGGAAACATTATTACAATTTAAAACCCATATAATCATAAAAAATTAGGATTTGAAGACTTTGAACATCATAAAAATAGAGAGTATATTGCATGTTGATACATAATGGGAATGCATATACATTAAGGATCATAATGTAACTTTTTATAATTCTTTACATGACCCCAAAGATCCTATTAGGTCTCCCATGGACTAAATATAAATATTCTATCTAACAACACACCTTATTTTCAAACAAAATAAATTCAAAATGTTAGATGGTTGGATGTCTATTTGTATAATCTCAACATTCCCTAACTAACATCTAACCATTGAGAGTTCCCTCTTTAAAAAAAACTATTTATACATGTAACGAGCATGTGTTTTTCAATGCTACCAACATCTTTAAGTTGACCAAATTTCCACGCATCTCCTACAAAACCCATTTAAGCTAAACCTTCACACACCCAAAAAATGGTTCTTGATACATGGAAGAAGATTGAAGTTCATTCACTCTTCTCCAAGAAAAAGAAAACAAAACAACACTAAGATTGGTTTAATGAGCACCTACAATTTCTGCTTCAATTTTGTGTTTATAATGTAAATATTTAAAAGAGAAGGTCAAATGGTTATATAAAAAAGTATCAAACTTCTATCTAATTCTTTAATGCACGTAAAATAAGGAAACACCTAGTAATTAATATCTAGCTATTAATTCACGAATTTACATTATCCCCATACCCTATATCCTTTTCACTTGTTCTTAACTTTGATTATTTTCGTAATATCCTTGGTGAAAGTTTTGGTCACCACCTTTTTGTAGTTTCGACCTCTCACAAATTTTTATACTATGGTGGAAAACCCTATTTGGGATCTCAAGGCAAGGGACGTTCGCACGAGCACTTCACATGGCCACCTCATGGGAGGCATGCATCTTGCCTCTTCGGACGACTGCAAAGGCATCTGGTTATATAACGTTGCTGGTAGAATTGGCAGGTATCTCTCACTTCCATTTGAGACCTATGAAATGGAAAACTCTGGATACCCACTCTGCATGAAGACAATTGCTAATTGTGCTTCTCTAGATTTTCGTAAGAGGTTTCCCTCTTGGCCAGGGTCTCAGGAGGGCATGCAATGTAAGGAGCAAGTTCATGGTGTCTTGACTGATATTGGTGGAATGGAGGATAGGAAGTGTCCTTACTATGCATCTAGAGGATGGGAAGGAATAGCCTCAGGCTCGAACATGAATTTGTTTTAGGGTTATGGTTTAAATGAGCTTCGTGGAAACTTGGCCTTCCTCAGCGTGATTGATGACCATCTGGCCATTTTGGATGCTCAGGTACATGTTCTTAGAATTGAGGTTTCAGAAATAAAGAAAACCCTGCAGCTATTGTCAATTTCAGAACAATCATCCCGTTCGGAGGTCCGAGAGCGCAGAGCAAAGGTGGAAGCTATGGCTAAAGCAATGGAAATCAGTGAGGAGCGTGGAAAAACCCAGATCAGGTAAATTCGGGAAATTGCAAAGACTATCAACGAGAATGTTCAAGACATCGGTGCAGAGATCAAGGAATTCAAGAAGGATCAGTAGAATATGCATGGATGCGGAGCCCTGAAGCTGTTTGGCGTAGTTTTTTGGATTTTCACCTCTCTGCCCTGTTCGAATTATATGCAGCTTACTCGTATTTTAAGAAATGTTTGTAATCCTCTGTCAAGTTTTGCTTGGTTTAAAGTTTCAAGACTTTGTTCAAAAAAAACTAATGGGAAGCTCTGTAATAGTTTTGTATAGGAATCAGTTGGTCATACATTTTGCATGAAGGTCAAACTTGATTGTAGAGCCACGGTCGCATACCAGTGGACCTGCTCTTACTCTATGTAACCCTGTTTCTATTTCCTTGTTTTTTCATATATATAAAAAAATCTCAACTGTTTATTGGCATCCTAGTGACATCACTACAATGGGAATTTTGCATATTATTAGACAATGAAAAAAAAATCATGCATTTTTCAAGTGAGCACGGAAATCACCAGTTTGTCAAATAAATTGACCTCTTGTCACCTTTCATTTTCATTTTCTGGATTGATGATTCAATGGGTTTCCTATCTAGATTGAATGATTCATGGTCTAGACAATGATTGCCATGCAAAAGCAAGGAAATCTGGGAACATATCATATACAACAATCCATGATCAAATTCCCAAAGATGTCTTCAATGTTCATTTCCAGACAATCCAGTCCTATGTTTTATTGTCAGCAAAAAGAAGTTTGGAAGCCATTAATTTCAGGCATGTTTATACACCCATGCAAGTACAGAAAAATGCAGCAAGTGTTCTCTCTCTAAATTGCAGAATGAAAGGGTTAAGATGGAAATGTTCAATTGCAGAATGCAGCAAGTGTTCAAGTTCATTCATGGGACCTCAAGGAGAGCTTCATATATACTCAAGTCATGAAAATGAATTCATCAAATAAAACAAAGTGATAATAAATATAAGGAATTGTATACATCCATGTTCATAATTATTTAGGCACACTTATAACATTCTTCAATCATTCATCACAAAAACACAGTGATAGTAGAAACAATAAAATGCATATAAATGTTCATGAGCTTAATACAAAAATAATAACCATAATTAACACATCTTAAACATTAACTAGATTACTTCCCCAATTTCTCCAAGTCTTCTTCTTTAAAACCATATTCCTTCTAACTACCGGTCTAGCCAAATGCGACCCATTAGAAACTTCAAATCTAGTTACAGAGAGTCCAAAGGACTCAGTGATGTTGCAAAATGAAAGAGCTCGAAACTTCAGAGCCTTGTAACCATAGCTGCGATAGGAAGGGATGAATGATTGGGAGGACCTGGACTTACCATTCTTATGCCAAAAACCAAGCTTTCGGTCACCCGTTAGCACCCAATGTAGTGAGTATCATAAGCTATGACCTGCCAGTAAAAGTTAAAGAAAAATCACAAGTAAAACCCTGAGATAAAACAAATACATACAGGATGAAGGAAGAAAATCTTAAAAGCTGTAGGTAGAAGTTACCTGGCAATGAATCGTGACACTCTCATCCAGGGGTTAAATTTGACGGGAACGCTTACCCATCAACGAATTTTTTTTTACGGTTTTGTTCCCAAAACTACCTTGCATAAAACTTTTAATAAAAAATTTTACCCTTCAATTGAAATTTATTCCTGAACAGCGAAGAAGTTGTGAAATTGGAAACTCCTATTAAGAATTCTGTCGAAATTTCCAGATCAAATTGTTTGATCTTAAATAAAATTTTCCATGAATTTGTTGTGGCATCAAGGTAAGCAAGGGAAAGCTAGTATATGGGGAATCATATGGAATGGGTATGGGGAACTAATAAAGAGCTTCTTGTAAAATCAAGCTCTCTCCATACCGGGAATCATATGGAACGAGTATGGGGTTAACCTCGCATTTCCCATTTTAATAGGTACTCAAAAATCAACGCAGTAAAAAGGTAATGGGGGCGTAAATAATTTACTCCGAACTATTTGTCGCTCATCGATTATATATATTATATTTCTTAATGCATGGCAATATGCTATGTACGTTACCATGTGGTGTTGAATGAATGGGGAAGTTGAAATAAATAGCGAGGGAGAAGGAATAATGAATGGAGGAAGACATAGATAGCGTTGATTGTGGTGGTTTACTGGAGCAGGTTTAGATAATATTTTCTATTTCTGATAGTCATGGCGGGCATTTGTAAGAGTTGCTTTTGGGTTTCGATTGGATTCCTGTGAATGGAGTGTTTCGGCAGCGAATCTGGATTTGCAAGTAGTAATACATCTGTGTTTTTTTTCTGGGCATTGTCCATATGTCTTGGGTTCGATTAGCTGGAGATCTAGACCGGTGGATTCAGTTCTTGAAAAAACTTGCGGGTTTTGATGGGGTTGCTAGGAATTCGGAGTCCAGGGTTTGGGTCAAGATACGAGCCCATAAGCAAAGATTTTTTCTATGCTGGGATGGGAGGAGGTACTGCTGGGAGCAGATCTGGAAAGCAAGTGTTGAACTGTGAGGAGGGGAATTGAATGCGTGACCCGGCAGTAGATAGGTAGATAGATTGGATATCGTGACGACAACGACGATGATGAGGATTTTTTCTCTATTATTATTATTCCAAGAGGAGGAGAAGGGAGCAGTCTACACCATAGCCTAGATGATTGAAATGATTCAAACCAGAGCCTAGATGTGAAAATGGTGTACTAACCTTGCAAGGTTTGGCGAAGCCTGAAGGAAGTTCCAGAGTCACACCCTGTCCAGGCCTCAAGGATCAGGCATGCCCACTGCGGTCTTCCACGTGAGGACTCCACTCTATGTGTAGACTTAGTGAGACAGTGTGGGGTTGTTTTTTGCATTTGAACTTTCCAAGATGGTAGGCATAGGGTAATCCCCATATATATATATATATAAGAAATAAAATATAAATTAAATAGTAATACTAATATCTAATTTTTGTTGATATTTGGTCTTTTGAAGGTAAGAAAACAGACCAAGATTGCAAACCAAACTAGAATAGGGACAAGGAGTTTTGAACTTAGCCTCACTAAATAGAATTTTGAACTCAACATTAAAAGACTAATTGAAGATATAATTAAATTTGAATTCCAAAATAAGAATCCATGTTGATGAAAGAGATGGGCCATAAGTTGATTTCTTATGGATCTATTATTGTCTTAAAAAGATGAAAGTTCTAAAGAAATATCGCATTGCTTTTATATAAAGAAGGTTTGCATGTTGTTTATATTTTCCATGTGAAATACTCACCAGGTTCAAGTCATCAAATGATACAAAAATGTTATTGTTAAGGAAAAGACTTGAGGAAATCCAAATAAGGAAGAAAACATCTTGACCCACACAAGGATATCTTGATATATAGCTCATGTTGTACTTTCAACAATGTTAGTATCACTAAGAATGCAAAAATGAAAAAATGACTATCTTATATTTTATGTCATATTTCTTGAGTACTGACAATATGTAGGTGTGAGATATATCTAAGAAGCTGGTTAAATGAAAATTTAGGATACCTTGATGTTCTATGTAATATATTTCACTACTAGTTGATAAAACTCAAAAGTTAAGGGCTAGAAAATAGGGCATGGAAGTAGAACATATAAGTGGAAAAAATCACATGGATGTTAACATAATGGGATTTGTATTTCCATGGATATTCGTGTTTTTAGTTAGATATTCATTTAACATTTTCAACTAGCATCAATTTACAAACAAAAGCATTTCAATTCAATTCCCTTCACATATTGGGTAAATATGAAATAGTGAGTACATCTAGTAAGACACGCCTCTTTTTTCTAGTTGACAAGGAATACATTATTATTGGAATGGATACCTTTAACAATGTTCCTTCTAATTATCTTTACCTCTACAGTCATAAATGGGCGTTTCAAGTAGATCCGCATGCAAAGAAAGGATGTAATGCTTATCTTGCTTCATACATTCAATACAATTTGATTTTCATCTATTCCTTGCAACAATCCCAACCTATAGACACTCATAATTTATGTTTCTAGGTAGATCCACATGTAAAGAAAGGCTATGATGACTTGCTTCACCCATTCTAAACAAATTTTAATTAATAATCTTGTTTTAGATTAAGATATGACACCTCTTAAGTGTGTGGAGTTTGATTAGAAGTAATTCATCATAATAAAGTGTAGCACTATTGAAACATTTGGAACACGAGATTTGGTTGCTTGCACTATGGAGCACTTCCACCCTCGAAGGAAATAATGCAGGGATTTCCAAACTTTGTGATCTATAAGCTAGGTATGTGCAAGGGTTGTGCACTTGGAAAGCATACAAAGATTTCTTTTCCAAGTAGTGTGCATACAAAGATTCATGAAAATGTATGTTTACCTATGTCATCGACTTCTTTAACTGGTAATATTTATTATGTTTCATTTATTAATGATTCCTCTCCCTTTGGTCTTCGAGTTCATGACTCCCTCTCCCTCCTAACTCAAGCATCGCTTAACACTATGTCACCCTCCATAAATACCTATATATACTTTATGAAGACCAATTATGAAGTATTCAATAAGTTTCGTGAGTTTAAGGTTCTTGTGGTTACATGCAATTAATAGTTTTATGCATAGTGTCAAGATTATTGTATATGTGTGATGGACATTTTATGCTTATTCCTTTGAAATCTCACTTTCATTTAATATTTTTATCCATAATTAACATGGCATGGGAAGAACCACTCGAGTCACATGAAATCATTCATTCCACAAGATGGGCCACTGTGTGTGTCGATGTCCCAGGAAGAAGGAAAAGAACAAGCAACAAAAGTTGTTGGCAAGGATGGAAAAGCATTCAGAGTGGATGAGTTAGCACAAAAAGCTAGAGACAACCTTCTCCATGGTATCATGTCTTTCCACTAACACCATCTCTAGTGTAGGGTGGTATATGGATAGTGGATCATCCAAACATGTGACTTTCAATAAGAAGGATTTCAATAGACTTAAAGAGAAAGAAGTTGTCATACAAGTAGAGTTACGCAATGATGCCACATATCTAGTTACCAATATGGAGTTACGCGTTGTTCTTGAGTTACCAATATGTACATGCAAGGGTTGTGCACTTGGAAAGCATACAAAGATTTCTTTTCCAATTAGTGTGCATAGATCAAGATAGTTTCTTGATACGATTCATGAAAATGTATGTTGACCTATGTCATCGCTTCTTTAACTGGTAATATTTATAATGTTTGATTTATTAATGATTCCTCTCCCTTTGGTCTTCGAGTTCACTCCCTCTCCCAACTCCTACCTCAAGCATCGCTTACCAGTATGTCACCCTCCATAAAGACCTATATATACTTTATGAAGACCAATGATGAAGTATTCAATAAGTTTCATGAGTTCAAGGCTCTTTTGGTTACATGTAATTAATAGTTTTATGCCTAGTCCCAAGATTATTCACTTATACTCACTTATATTCAAATAACATTTTTAAAATCTCACTTATATTCACTCGCTAGATTTTGTCTCATTACTCTTTAATTTTTTTTCTTTTAATACAGTATCTTCAGTTGGAGCCATTGAGTTTTTTTAAGGTCATCTTGAAACCGAAAAGTACTAAATTATTCACAATTCAAATGTTACATAAACCCTAGGAGGTTCCTTTAGTACAGCATGTGTAGTCACTAGTGTGAGTTCTTAATCAACATGATATTATGTCTAATCTCAATTCAAATTCCGTGTGGAACACCTAGCAATACCAAGTGGTTAAGAACATGGTCCCGTCGAAACATCCCATTTCAACCATAAATTCATCATAAGGAAAGGGGAAGAACTATGTAACTATGTAACATGATGATGATGCCGATGATTTATGATGATGATGATGATGATGATGATGATGATGACGACGATGAAGATGACAATGCCGATGATGATGGTTATGATGATGATGACGATGAAGATGACGATGCCGATGATGATGAAGATGATGATGAAGATGATGATGATGATGATGATGATGATGATGAAGATGATGATGTCAAGGTACTAAATGCAAGCTAAAGGGCAATTGATTATTATTGCTCATGATGCTCCATAGTAATCCAATATTTCTCTGTATTTTTCATCATTGATATGAGAATCCGATAACAAGGAACAATCTTATGCAAGAAAGTGTGAACAACAAGGAAATGGATTCTATCTAGTAGTGATTCCCTAGTTTGTAGTTTCTATCTCATGATTCTATTTATTAGTAATGTAAAATCAAAACATATTATATTATCACCTTTATAAGTTAAAACCATTTTACTATATTCTTAAAATTATAAATTCAATTATAAACTCTACCCATCTTAGAACAAAAGAATCCGACGATCTTGCTAAACCACCGACGCCAAACACTATTGGTGTTTATGGGTATCTGCATTGGATATCCATAGACGACGACGACGATGATGATGATGATGAGGATGATGATGATGATGAAGATGATGATGATGAAGATGATGATGATGGTGATGATGATGATGATGACGGTGAAGATGACGATGCCGATGATGATTGTGATGATGATGATGACGATGCCGATGATGATGATGATGATGATGATGATGATGATGTCAAGGTACTAAATGCAATCTAAAGGGGAACTTATTAGTATTGCTCATGATGCTCCATAATAATCCAATCTTTCTCTGTATTTTTCATCATTGATATGAGAATAAAATAACAAGGAACAATCTTACGCAAGAAAGGTGATTAACCGCTTACGGGATGGTAGGTGTGGGAGGAGTCCTTTTTGACTTCGAAGGAAAAAAACCACCTCTAATATTCAAACCCTCTTCTCCTATGCAACTAAGGATTTTAACTTCATCTCCTTCCTCCATGTCTTGAGAAACAACAATAAAGAAGCAGACCGCATGGAAAATATTAGTGCCGGTTTAGATTGTGGTTCGATGATCATCAATGGCCTTAGCATTGTTACCAACTAGGTTCCTTAGTCCCCTTCCTATTTTGTTTATGACCACCTTGCATCCTAATTCCCTTCCCCCAAACATTACAAAATACAAAAAAAATTATGGAGTAAAGGAAAGATTTCCTTGGGATCTTCTTCCTGGCATCGATCCTCTCCTGTGTACCTCTGCAACACTTGGCACCCTCACCGCTCTCATCCCACCTGGCCTGCGTGAATGAATTTAATATTACGTCCACCTTCTGCCCTACCTTATATCACGCTTCATGGGAGAAGGTTCACCATCCTGCATTTTCGAACTATTGAGAATTGGGTGCTCCAAGGACCCTGCATAGTTTGGATTAGAATTTCAAATCCTCAACGGCCAACAATGGAGGCCGATAAGGTCTCGAACTTTTCTTCGCTACAATGTTTCCGTTGCATGAAGAATATCCAGGAGAATGGAGGCGGGGCTGGTGTGAAGCGATATTTTTCTGCTTTCGACGTTGTTCAGGGACAGGGGAATGGAGGTGTTGGGAAAGCGCATGGTGGGTCGACTCAAAATTTCCTATGGGGTCTCTCCAAGGTGGACGAGCCAGTCAATGGAAGAAACTGGGTGCCATTAGA
The DNA here is from genome assembly GCA_027924585.1 of Larix kaempferi. Taxonomy (NCBI): domain Eukaryota; kingdom Viridiplantae; phylum Streptophyta; class Pinopsida; order Pinales; family Pinaceae; genus Larix; species Larix kaempferi. The sequence continues at coordinate 12,807,803 of BSBM01000486.1, forward strand.
ATTGAGCACTGTATGGGGTCTCTCCAAGGTGGACGAGCCAGTCAATGGCAGAAACTAGGTGCCATTAGAATTGAGCACTGGTCATAACAATGGTGGGGTTGTGCACCTAATTGCACGGGGACTCTTTGGAGATAAAGGTAATGGAAAGGGCTGGGAAGCCTCTCTGGAATTGGGCAACAATCAGAACCTGGGTGGGGTGGTGCACCCTTCTTCTCACCGCGGGATTTCCAGTGAGACTGGCAGCGACAATAATTGGACATCTCAAGAGCATGGGATGGATAACACTTTTATCAACCTGGATTCTCCCCGTCGGGAGGACAACCCGTCTTCATAATTTCTTGTGCATTTGATGGAGCTAGAGAGTCAGCTCCGTAGGATTTGGGGGGAATACTCTGATCAGAAGAAATCTCTATCTCATCTTGCCACTTTCGTTTAGATCTCTTCTATGGAAATCAGGATTGTCTGCTTTAAAATGAAAGAGTACTTTGAGGTACTTGCTGGAAAAATGGACAACGACTACCCTTGCTTCGGGGATATCAGCACCCAGATTAACTCGCTGCACAACAGTCTGGAAGTTGTTGAAGCAAAGATGGATGGAATGAAGTCTAATATCAAAAGAAACTCTATGGTCTTCCATGGCTGCAACGATGAGGAGAACGCTGGAACAAGGAATGGCAATGGCGAGGAGAACATTGGAACAAGGAATGGAAACGATGAGGAGAATGCTGGAACAAGGAGAACATTAGCCATCAATGCTTTGCATAATTCACCATGATTCTCTAGATGTTTTGTTTTTTTGTGTATAATAGCTTAGAAGTGAGTTAACTATCTATTTGCACGATAATGTATTTCCTTTGTTGTTTACTGTTACTGTTTATGTTAGGAACCCATGTCTTTACTTTGTTAGTATGTTGTTGTTGGACGCATATGCTTTGTAAGTCGTCCCGTAGTATTTGTTGATCAATAGTTTGTGTTATTGTTGTTGGCGCATATGCTTTGTAAGTCGCTCGTAGTATTGTTGATCCATAGTTTGTAGTGGCCCATGGTTTTGACCCATAGTATTGGCGCCTAGACTTAGTATATAAGTGTGTGTTGAGACCTATGAAGGCACCGTGAAGTTATTTGTATTGAGCTTGCTCATAGGAGGTTGCCCCCTCGAAGTGGCATGTGATCAATATAAAAGTGATTCTGAGTTCTGTCATTTCTGCTATTTCGCATATTCATATTAATTAATTGTTGCAGGTGCATCACATTTGGTATTAGAGCACTTTCTTGGGCTCGTTGGGTGAAATTTCTGCCAATTTTTTTTTTTTGCATCTGTTGCAGGTTCGGATTTGGGAATAATCCCTATCCGCTTAACTGTGGGAAGTACTTGGGAATAAGCCTTAAAAATCATTGTGAGGAGTACCACAGGAACCCCGAAGTAGCTGTCCCATTGAGAGGACCTGCCAGCTAAAAGGGCAACGACCCCTACCTAATTGACTAGTTCCCACCCGTGAGGTAAACCAAGAGCTGTCGTTTGTGGAAAAGCGGTTATCAGTTTTACCTGAGCCATGGAGTGAGGGGTACTGCCCCAATACGCGAGCCGTCAGACAGCATTGGTGGCCGAGTGAAACCCCTGAACTGTTAGGAAGCCGCACATACCTGGGGTCCATATCTACTTTCAGCTGAACTATTGTCGATCACTACCGCGCCGTTTTAGATCCATTTTGCAAGTCGTTCCAGATCCAACCATTTTCAATCCATTCGGCGTTGTTCCAGATCCATTTTGAGCCGTAGCCGCTCCAGTCTGGAAAAAAAAAAATTCAGTTTTTTGTCCATATCTCCCTTGTTTTCACTCTGTTTCCCTTGAAATTTTTGGGGAACCCATGTCATCCCATTCTGCATATTTCATTCCTAAGGACCCTATCCCCAATTCCCCTTCCCAAAGCCCGAAAGCCCACATTTGTCTATTTTTAGGGTTTGCCATAACTTCCTCAGATTTCACCCAATCACCTTCAAATTTTACCACAGAGTTCCTTTCTGAATTCTGCTTCTTTGTCCCCCTCTACCAAATTTTCCCATTCTTTCACCCCACTTCCGAAATCCTCATTTTTGCTTCCCTGTCTAGTCGACAGTGTCCAACACCTAGTCAAACCCCAATTACCCTTCAGATTTTTTCCCAAGTCTAGATTTTCCCTTACTAAAGCAGTTTCTGTTTTTGTTTTCCTACCTAGTCAAAAAAAAAAAAAAAATCCTGATTATGGTTGTCACCCGTGCAGGAGCAAAAACCATGGAAGAAGCACTTGCAGCCATCCAAGCCAAACTCCAGGATCTGGATGAAAAATTTCTCGGCCTCCATCTTGAACATTCAGCTATGAACAACAAACGGCAGTCTGAGTCTTCATCAGACAATGGGTTCTCTTCTTCCAACAATTTCCATGGTTCGAAGCTTGATTTTCCTCGCTTCAATGGTACTGATCCAACTGGATGGATCTATCGTGCAGAACAGTATTTCAGTTTGCATAATACTTTTGATGTCAACAAAGTTCCACTGGCATCCTTTCACTTGGAACAGGACGCTCTTCAATGGTACCGTTGGTACATCAAGGCTCATCCAGAGCCCAAATGGTCAGACTTTTGCAAGCTCCTTTTGCAATGACTTGGTCCTAGTGCTTTTGATAACTTCACCAGAGCCCTCACTAAACTTTGCCAAATTGGCACTGTGAGAGAGTATCAAACCGAATTTGAGAACCTAGCCAACCACACCGAAGGATTGTTTGATGACTTTTACCGGAGTTGTTTTATCAGTGGTCTAAAGGATGCCATCCGCTCTGAGGTCAAAATGTTCTGTCCCACCACAATGATGGAAGCCCTAAGGTTGGCTAAGTTGGCAGAAGAGAAGATTGCATCCCAACAACGCTCCAATCCCACTTTTGTTCCCTTCCGAAATATGGGTTCTCAGTGACCACCTATACTGCAGGCTCCTTGACCGACTCCTATCAAGCATTTGTCTGAAACAGAGATGCAAGCACACATAGAAAAGGGGCTTTGCTATAATTGTGATGAGAAATTCACTCGGGTACATAGATGTGTTAAGCAAAAGCTCTATCTCTTGGATGTGGAGTCTCTGCCTGCCTCTGAACTTGGTGACGAAGATCCAGAAACACTGGATGCTCCGGTCGACATTCAGGAACCGCTTATTGACCCTCTGTCTCAGGATGACCAGCCAGAGATATCTCTCCATGCTTTAGCTGGAATCACCACCCCCCAAATAGTGCGGGTCAGGGGTTACTTCAAGAAGCTTCCTCTTACAATACTCATTGATTCTGGTAGCACTCATAATTTCATTGATCCTCGGATCGCCAAACAAGCTGATTGTTTTATCCATCCTTGCTTCAACTTTGAAGTCATGGTTGCCAATGGGGGCACCTTACCTTGCAAAGGGAAGTGTCGAAATGTGCGTATCTCTATGGGAGATTATACCTTGCGCTCTGACATGTTTGCCTTGCCCTTAGGCGGATGTGATGTGGTTTTGGGCGCTCAATGGCTACACACACTTGGCCCTATCTTATGGGATTTTGCTGAACTTTGGATGCAGTTTTCCCTCAATGGACAAAAACACACATTGACAGGATTACAACCAGGTTCTCTTAGCATCATCAGTTCACATCGCATGGAAAAAATACTCAAGAAGAATTCACATGGTGTCATCGCTTAGATCCACTCCATTTAGATGCAACCATCAGCGGTCTCCACTACTCCTTTGGATCTACAACAAATTCTGGATCGATATACAGGTGTCTTTGCTGAACCAATGGGATTGCCACCTTCTAGGCCAGAAGACCATCGTATTCAGCTCCTTCCTGGCAGCGTTCCTCCCAACATCAGGCCCTATCGCTACCCATTTCACCAAAAAATGGAGATTGAAATGCTCGTTCGGGACTTATTGAAGCAAGGTATTATTCGCCCAAGCACTAGTTCCTTTTCTTCTCCAGTTATTCTTGTCCGCAAAAAAGATGGGTCATGGCGCCTCTGCATTGACTTCCGAGCACTTAATCACCTCACCATCAAGGATAAGTTTCCAATTCCTGTTGTTGATGAGCTTCTTGATGAGCTTCATGGGTCTCACTTTTTCTCCAAGTTGGATCTTCGTTCTGGGTATCATCAAATTCGGGTTCATGAGGATGATATCCCTAAAACAACTTTCCACACACATGATGGCCATTATGAGTTTTTGGTCATGCCCTTTGGCCTCACTAATGCTCCTTCCACATTCCAGGCCTTAATGAATAAAATATTTCGACCCTACTTGCGGAAATTCATTCTGGTATTCTTTGATGATATCCTCATCTACAGTAAAACATGGGATAAACATCTCCAGCATCTGGATCTTGTCATGCAACTTTTCTTTGACCATCATCTCCATGCCAAGCAGTCTAAATGTGTTTTTGGATAGAAGGAAGTTGAGTATCTCGGGCACATTATCTCAGCACAAGGGGTTCGCGTGGATCCTGCCAAAATCGATGCCATGAACAATTGGCCGCATCCTCAGACACTCAAGAGCCTTCGTGGTTTTTTGGGGTTGACTGGCTACTACCGTAAGTTTTTCAAGGATTATGGGAAGATTGCAGCTCCATTAACTGCTCTATTGAAAAATGATTCTTTTACATGGACACTTGCTGCTCAGTGTGCATTTGACAAACTAAAACAAGCTATGTGTACTACACCTGTGCTAGCTATGCCCGATTTTTCCAAGCCCTTCACTATTGAGAGTGGTGCTTGTGGCAATGGACTTGGTGCTGTTCTCCTTCAAGATGAACACCCCATTGCATTCACCAGCAAATCCCTTTCAGGTAAGAATTTGGTTGCCTCTACCTATGAGAAGGAAATGATGGCTATTTTGCATGCAGTACAGAAGTGGCGCCCATACCTATTAGGGAATCATTTCTACATCAAGAATGATCACCAGAGTCTGAAATATTTCTTGGACCAACGTGTCTCCTCCCCGGCACAACAGAAATGGGTTAGAAAACTCATGGGTTATGACTATGAGATCACTTACAAGAAGGGTAAAGACAATATTGTGGCAGATGCTCTTTCTCGCACATTTGATGCCCAAGGTTCTCTTTCAGCTATTTCTATGCTTGTTCCAAATTGGTTGCAATCTGTTCAACAGGGTTATGTCAATGACTCTTCCTTATCTCAAATCATCCAATGCTTGACCAACAACCCTTCTGCTGTACCACATTACTCTTGGGATGGTGCTTCTCTGTGATACAAGGGTCGTCTGGTGCTTCCCCAGAGCACAGATCTTCAACAGGCTGTCTTCTATGAACTCCATGCTTCTCCATCGGTAGGGCACTCTGGGTTCCTCAAAACGTATGAACGAGCACGTCATAACTTTTTTTGGCAGGGCATGAAAAGGACAATTCAACAGATGGTGGCCGAATGTGATACCTGCCAGCGCAATAAGGGTGAAACAACACTCCTTCTAGGATTGCTTGAACCCTTGCCCATACCTACACGGATTTGGACAGATATTTTGTTAGGAACCTATGTAAACCCTTCTCTTTACTATGTTAGTATATTGTTGTTGGACGCATATGCTTTGTAAGTCATTCCGTAGTATTTTTTGATCCGTAGTTTATATTAGCCCATAGTATTGACCCATAGTATTGGATGCATATGCTTTGTAAGTCGTCCCGTAGTATTATATGTCCCATGGTTTTGACTCATGGTATTGGGCATAGACTTAGTATATAAGTGTGTGTTGAGGTCATTGAAGGCACCGTGAAGTTAATTGTATTGAGCTTGCTCAAAGGAGGTTGCCCCCTCGAAGTGGCCCGTGATCAATATAAAAGTGATTCTGTTCTATTATTTCTGATATCTCGTGTATTTGCATTAATTAATTATTGCAGGTTCATCACATCTGGTATCAGAGCACTTTCCTTGGGACAAGTGGGAATTTTTTTTTTCTATTTTTGGGCGGCGACTTTCAGATCCATTTCTGAAACTTTGTGCACAAAATCAGAAGAAACCAATTGCATATCTGAATTCCTCTTTAAAAAATACACAGTTTGAAAAAAAAAATCATCTCATTTGGAGTTCTAAAAGTGGAGATATCGCGGATTTAAAATCAGCAATTTTTCAGAATTTCGGTGACGGCCGCGGAAATTGCGGCGAGAAAATCTTTTGACCGAGTGCCCAGATTTCTATTCCGCCTTCATGGGTAGAAGCAGAGTGGTTGTTCCAGTTCTGGAAACATGCTATAATAGCGATTCTGAGCAATATAGATCCGGTTTTTGAACATTGGGTGGAATTTCTACCCAAATTTTTTCTGTTGCAGGTTCGGATCTGGGAATAATCCCTATCCGCTTAACTGTGGGAAGTACTTGGGCATAAGCCCTAAAACTCATTGTGAGGAGTACCACAGGAACCCTGAAGTAGCTGGCCATTGAGAGGACCTGCCAAGCGAAAAGGGCAACAACCCCTACCTGATTGACTAGTTCCCACCTGTGAGGTAAACCAAGAGCTGTCGTTTGTGGCCAAGCGGTTATCAGTTTTACCTGAGCCGTGGAGTGAGGGGTACTGCCCCAATACGCAAGCCGTCAGACAGCACTGGTGGCCGAGTGAATCCCTTGAACCGATAGGAAGCCGCACATACCTGGGGTCCATATCTATTTTCAGTTGCCCAATTGTAGATTTCCTCTGTCCAGAACTGTTTCCGGTCAGTTCCGCGCCGTTGCAGATCCATCTGTTGCCGATCACTGCTGTGCCATTTCAGATCCATTTTGCAAGCCATTCCAGATCGAGCCGTTCAACGTTGTTCTAGATTCCTGGTTATGGTTGTCACCCGTGCAGGAGCAAACACCATGGAGGAAGCACTTGCAGCCATCCAAACCAAACTCCAAGATATGGATGAAAAATTTCTCAGCCTCCATCTTCAGCATGCAGCCATGAACAATAACCGACAGCCAGAGCCTTTTGCAGACACCAGGTTCTCTTCTTCCAACAATTTTTGTGGGCCGAAGCTTGATTTTCCTCGCTTCAATGGTACTGATCCGACTGGATGGATATACCGAGCAGAACAATATTTCAGTATGCATAATACTTTTGATGTCCAGAAAGTTCCACTTGCATCCTTTCATTTGGAACAGGAAGCCCTTCAATGGTACTGTTGGTACATCAAAGCTCATCCCGAGCCAAACTGGATAGATTTTTGCCAACTCATTTTGCCACGATTTGGCCCTAGTGCTTTTGATGATTTCACAGGAGCACTCACTAAACTTCACCGAATTGGCATAGTGAGAGAGTATCAGACAGAATTTGAGAAATTGGCCAACCACACAGAAGGATTGTCTGATGAATTATACAGGAGTTGTTTTATAAGTGGTCTCAAGGATGAAATTCGCTCAGAGGTCAAAATGTTTTGTCCCAACACAATGATGGAAGTCCTAGGGTTGGCTAAGCTGGCTGAGGACAAGATTGCAGCTCAACAACGCTCCAAACCCACCCTTGTTCCCTTCAGAAATATGGGTTCCCAACAACCTCCCATCACGCCTTCTCCTCAACCAACTCCTATCAAGCATTTGTCTGAGATAGAAATGCAGGCACGCCGAGAAAAAGGGCTTTGCTATAATTGTGATGAGAAATTCACTCAGGGACATAGATGTGTTCAACAAAAGCTCTATCTCTTGGATGTGGATTCTCCGCTTGCCTTAGAACTTGGTGAAGAAGCTACAGATACAGTGGATGATCAGATCGACCTTCAACAACCGCTTGTTGACACCCCATTTTCGGATGACCCAACTGAAATCTCTCTCCATGCTGTAACCGGCATCACCACCCCACAAACAATGCGGGTCAGGGGATACTTCAAGAAGCTCTCTCTTACCATACTCATTGATTCTGGTAGCACTCATAACTTCATTGACCCTCGGATTGCCAAACAGGCTGATTGTTTTGTCCATCCTTGCTCCAACTTTGAAGTCATGGTTGCCAATGGGGGCACCTTACCTTGCAAGGGTAAGTGTCACAATGTGCATATCTCTATGGAAGATTATAACCTGTGCTCTGACATGTTTGCCTTGCCCTTAGGAGAATGTGATGTGGTTTTGGGCGTTCAATGGTTACGCACACTTGGCCCCATCTTATGGGATTTTGCTGAACTTTGGATGCAGTTTAAAGTCAATGGGGCACAACACAAATTTATGGGCTTACAACCAGGGTCTCTCTGCATCATTAGTTCACATCGCCTGGAAAAAATCCTTAAGAAGAATTCACATGGTGTCATCACTCAGCTCAATTCCATTCAAATGCACCCATCAACAGTCTCCAATACTTCCTTGGATAGATATGCAGGTATCTTTGCTGAACCAATGCGCTTGCTACCTTCACGAGACCTTTCTGGTAAGAATTTAGCCACATCTACCTCTCAGCAGGAAATGATGGCTATGTTGCATGCAGTACAGAAGTGGCATCCATACCTATTAGGGAATTATTTCTGCATCAAGACTGATCTCCCGAGTCTGGAAAATTTTCTGGAACAATGGGTCTCCTCCCCAACACACCTGAAATGGGTTATCCAACTCATGGGTTATCCCTATGTGATCACTTACAAGAAGGGTAAGGACAATATGGTGGAAGATGCTCCTTCTTGCACAATTGATGACCCGGTTTCACTTACAACTCTTTCTCTGCTTGTTCCAAATTGGGTGCAATATGTTCAACAGGGATCTCTCTTCTATGAACTCCATGCTTCTTCATCAACAGGGCACTCTGGGTTCTGCAACATGTATGACCAAGAACAATGTAACTTCTTTTGGCAAGGACTAAAAATGACAATTCAACAGATGGTGGCTGACGATGATACTTTCCAAGTCAATAAGGGTGAAACGACACTCCTTTCGGGATTGCTCAAACCCTTGCCCATCGCTAAACAGCTTTGGCCAACTATTTCTATGGATTTTCTAGCAGTGCTTTGGTGGTACAATACCACATCTCACAGGACACCATATGAAGCGGTCTATGGAAAAACACCGCTAGTTCTTCTTCCATACACCCTTAGCAGCTCCCCAGTTCAGGCAATTGACTCGGTTCTTCGAAACCGCGATCACATTCTTCTCATTCTGCAGGACAATCTTCACATGGCCAGAATTCGCCTGAATCAACAAGCCGATCAGCACCGTTCTGAGCGCATTTTCCACACAGCTAACAGGGTTCTTCTTCATCTACAGCCTTCCAAGCAATCCTCCTTGACACTCCAAAGGCATCAGTGGCCTGAAATGCAACCCGGGGATGCTACCGGGGAACCACTCCTTCAGCTTCTGCAGCAATTTCTCCAACCAAAGCTTTGAGGACAAAGCTTTTTCTAAGGGAGAGGGGATATTAGGAACCTATGTAAACCCTTCTCTTTACTATGTTAGTATATTGTTGTTGGATGCATATGCTTTGTAAGTCGTCCCGTAGTATTTGTTGATCCGAAGTTTATATTAGCCCATAGTATTGACCCATAGTATTGGATGCATATGCTTTGTAAGTCATCCCAAAGTATTATATGTCCCATGGTTTTGACTCATGGTATTGGGCATAGACTTAGTATATAAGTGTGTGTTGAGGTCATTGAAGGCACCGTGAAGTTAATTGTATTGAGCTTGCTCAAAGGAGGTTGCCCCCTCGAAGTGGCCCGTGATCAATATAAAAGTGATTCTGTTCTATTATTTCTGATATCTCGTGTATTTGCATTAATTAATTATTGCAGGTTCATCACATATTTCTATGGATTTCATTGAAGGGCTCCCTAAATTTGGCGGGAAGACAGTGATTCTTGTTGTGGTTGATCGCCTCTCCAAATATAGTCATTTTTGTGCTCTCAGCCATCCCTATACAACCTCCTCCGTCGCTCAAATTTTCCTGGACCAGATATTTTGTCTTCATGGCATCCCTTCTTCCATTGTCTCAGATCGTGATGCGACTTTCACCAGTCATTTTTGGACAGAACTATTTCGCCACACTAGCACCAAACTGAAGATGAGTTCAGGGTATCACCCACAAACAGATGGTTAGACTGAAATGATCAATAAATGCTTGGAAACTTATCTTCGTTGCTTCACCTCGGAACAACAACATCAGTGGGCAAAGTGGCTTCCTCTCGCTGAATGGTGGTACAATACCTCTTACCACACTGCCTCTAAAATGACCCCATATGAAGCAGTCTATGGTCAGGCACCTCCAGCTCTTCTTCCATACACCCCCACCAGTTCACCAGTTCAGGAAGTTGACACGGTCCTTCGAAACCGCGATCAGATTCTTCACATTTTGCGGGACAATCTTCACATGGCAAGAAATCGCATGAAGCAACAAGCTGATCAGCACCGTTCTGAGCGCACTTTTCAAGTTGGCGATATGGTTTTTCTTCGTCTCCAGCCGTACAAACAATCCTCCTTGAAACTCAAAGGGAATAATAAGCTCGCTCCAAAGTTCTATGGGCCATATCGGATTTTTCAGAAGATTGGGTCCATTGCTTATAAATTGGAACTTCCTCCTTCTTCCCGCATTCATCCAGTCTTTCATGTCTCTTGTCTGAAGAAAGTTCTTGGCACCAACATCAGTGGACAAACGATTCTACCCGAACTGGATAATGAAGGATCCATCATTTTGGAGCCAAAGGCCATCCTCAATTGGCGCACGCGTCAGCTTCGCTCTCACTCTATCACAGAGGTCTTAATTCAGTGGCACGGCATGCAACCAGAGGATGCTACATGGGAACCACTCCTTCAGATTCAACAACAATTTCCACATCTAAAGCTTTGAGGACAAAGATTTTTTTTTAAGGGGGAGGGGATGTTAGGAACCCATGTCTTTACTTTGTTAGTATGTTGTTGTTGGATACATATGCTTTGTAAGTCGTCCCATAGTATTTGTTGATCAATAGTTTGTGTTATTGTCGTTGGCGCATATGCTTTGTAAGTCGCCCGTAGTATTGTTGATCCATAGTTTGTAGTGGCCCATGGTTTTGACCCATAGTATTGGCGCCTAGACTTAGTATATAAGTGTGTGTTGAGACCTATGAAGGCACCGTGAAGTTATTTGTATTGAGTTTGCTCATAGGAGGTTGCCCCCTCGAAGTGGCCTGTGATCAATATAAAACTGATTCTGAGTTCTGTCATTTCTGCTATTTCGCATATTCGTATTAATTAATTGTTGCAGGTGCATCACAATTTACTGTTAGGAAAGTATATAAATATCTATAACTATCGTAGAATTGAGGGTGTGACTGAACATCAAAGACTTGAAATGGATGAGCCTGCTATGAAAACTCTCCAATTTTGGGAATCTATTGAATATCTATTGTAACTCTACTCTTTTTTTCAATATGCGCAGAAAAATAGAGATGCTATTATGTTCTACTTTGCTTTGTGGGCATCTTGATCGTATTTCGTGTTTCTGTCCCCATAATTTATTCAGTCAAATCTTTTAATTTTTTCCTTTGATTTGCATCTTGGAATTGGATCATGCACCCTCTGATCATCATTGCTAGTCCATTGACAACCTATTCGTTCTATCAAACAATAATAAAATGAATTTAGCAGTCACTCGGTGATCCATTCATTCTATCAAACAATAATAAAATGAATTTAGCAGTCACTCAGTGATCCATGATATCGGTTGGAAATTTTGTAAACCAATTAAGTGATCTTGTGTAACTAAATGTTGGAATGTGTGTTGTTCTTGGTTGTCTTTCTCTTTGAAGTAAATAATATGCATTGCAATAGTGCGTGGATTTAATCTTCACTTTGGTTTCATTACATATTTTGCATATTTTTATACTAAAATTGTATAAAAATAAGGCAATAGATAAAGACACATGCCTCGTTGGTGTAAGTAGAAGTGAAAATTTGAGTTTAAGATGTATTAAAGGAACTTTGTGAAACAATGTGCAATGCAAACATTTTGGGATATTAAAAACATATGACCAAGATGTATATAATATAAAGTAATGGTAATAATCCAACACTATTTTGTACATAAAGATGCATGATCCACATGAAGTTTGAATTCCAAAATGCTAATGTTATAAATACAATGGCAACAATTGTGAAGTGGTTAGCTCATAAATATTCTTGTTTGAAAAAATAATTAATATCATAGCTTAACATGTGATAAATTTGAAAGTATGAATCCTAACATTATGAAAAATAATTATTATATGTTGCTTGAATTGATGTAAATGATACATGCTTGTGATAGATAGTGTGGATGGTATTAAGATGTGTAATATAAAGTGATTTTGATAAATTTCAAAAAATCAATCTAACTTTTTTTAGAATGATATAGATAGGGGTAGATCCCTTCAAGGTATCACTAGACAAGGATTGGAATTACTATTAAGTGATTTCAAATAAATTTTAGAAAACATATTCAATTGCTACACTATTGAATTTGCTAAAAAATTCTACGAGAGTGTTACATTTTATCACAACTAGGTAATGAAAACTTTCTATATGCATATGTATAACAAAAACTTATAGGAAAAACCAAAGTTACATTGGCATGTCCATATTTTTTCCAAAAATCTATTTCTAAAACTTGAAACCTTCTTTTGTGGTGATTAACCTTAGTTGACTTAAATTTTAGTTAGAGCCTAGTTTATGAACACCAAAACACCTTTACATGTTTGGAATATCCAAAACTTCCCTTTCCATAACAAGAAAAAAACATATTCCAAATTTATTTAAATAAAACTTGTATGAAGAAAAAGAGGGAGAAAGAGTACAAGTAGCTATGCTATGTTTATATTATGATTCATTAAAGTCCATTTTCCATATGAGTTCCCATCTAAGAAGATATTCTTAATCATCATCAATGAAAATGGAAATATTCTTGAGGATCTAGTTTGATCATGATCTCTAGTAGGTGGAATACCTTTGGGAATATCGCACAAATAGATTTGAATGTTTGTCAATTACAATTTGGAGATCCAAGAGAACATAGGGTTCGGATGTTTGAAAATCTAATGAGTACAATGTGCAATTACCATACTATCCCATTTTTAACAATTTTGTCATGTTGTTGGATATTATCACTTTAGATGGTTTCCATTTTATAAAACCTTTGAGTTCAACTACCTTTCCTTGACAATTTTGGAAGGATGATATCATATGGCGTCCCATTACAGTATGCTAAGAGTAATAAGTAAGCCCCAAAGGTATGCTACAAGATGCATGCTAGTTATAAAAAATAATATATTTTGAAAATGAATTGTAAATAAAAGAAAGAAGGGACAAAAACATGATACCTGCACTTATCTATGCATAGACAATGACCTAATGATACGTAAACGAATTGTCAACAACATGGAATTTCTCCACAACATTAAGATGGCTATAAGAGGGATCAATAGGAGCCTACTTCTTAGAAGGATTGGGAGGTGGAGGCCCCTATAATGTTATTTATAATAAGGAAAATGATGATGATGATGAATCCGACGACCTCGCCATCAACATTCAAATTTGAACCCTTCCTAGCCCTTCCAAAGGGTTATAGCCCTTCATAGAAGTGTACTGTTTAAATTGATTGCCCTTCAAAAAAAATTTAAAATATGCAGTTTACCCTTCCAATTAAGAAGGGAAGCATTTGAAATTAACCATCCATATAAATTTCAATTTTTATGTTGAAATTCCTATGCTATAAAATTAGACTCGTCATTCAAAATATTGGAAATATCATAAATTATAATCACTCACTCACCAGATGTGCAAGATGACCAGTGATGACTGACAACTACGAGGAAATGGCCACTGGGATTTGACTCTGACTCCTAAGTCACCTCAGGATTATATCTAATATGTGACAATGTGTCAGCGACAACGAGTGTAACAATAGAGAACCATTACTAGTCTACTACTAGGCCCAAAACGAGCCCGAAACGTTGTACCTACTACCTATGTGAACCTAGCCGCTACCAATGTCCACTCATTTTTCCTCAAAATGAAATTCAAATGGACAGTTTGATGATTCCTCCTATACAAGACTTCATTTCTTACATGAATGTCATGGACTCATGACAACTCGAAACAACACTCAATGGCATGCAACTACAAATAATGGCATGTAGCTAGGACCACAAACCATGTAGAGGTTGATTTATGCATTGATATAGAGAGGCGGCACTTTGCACACGATATGGAGAAACAATGAGTTAGAGAAAACATTTGGACCAAAGCACCACAGTGGTTATTAATAAAAAAAATAAAAAAAATGGCTCAAGAATAGTCTTCAATTTGATGGGTGGCATGATTATGATGTAATCCCCCTCCATCCTTCCAAACATATGTTGTTTCTCATCACATTTGTCTTCGACACTTGCCACCAAAATACGTATAAAAATTACTTGTATTTACATCCTCTTCTCTTTAAATCCTCATTTCATAGTCATCACTAGGGATTATTGTGCATGCTCATCCTCACCTTATAATGTCAATTGGGTCAAGGCGCAAAGACAACCATAAAATATCAAATGTGTCAAGATGCAAAGAGTAAGAGACAAACACAACTAAGTATTATATTAAATTTCCCATATAAGTCTTAATTGAGACTATCAACTGAGATTTGACACGTAGGATTGTGTGATCTTCTTATCACTCCTTGGCAATGTGATTGTAAGGCACTCTTTGAAGGTGAAGTCTTCTTCCTCATTCTCATGCCTTTTTGTAAGACAATAAGGAGGATAGTGGCCCGTATTAGCATGGAAAATAGTTTCGACATATAGGTAGATACATTAAATATTTTCATTAAATAACTTATTAAATTTCATGCCAGTGACTGTTAGATTTAAACCAAATAGACAAACAAGATCTCTGAAAGAAACACAATCACAAGATAGACACACAATATACCCTGGGAAACCCTCATGGGGTAGAAAACCCAGCAAAGCTTTCCTCAATAAGATGATCAACCAAAATACAAGATGTGCTCCTTCTCCTTGACTCCTTAGCAGATCTCCTCAACTAGTGCGCACTCTTCCACAAGTGAGTGAATGAACTAATGAGGAGTTCACCTCCTCTATTTATACTTGACTTCCAACTGACTAAAAGACTTATGGGGCCGACCTCACCTGGAGAAGTCTAATAACCCCTAAAATATAACTACAGGGCCGACCCACACATGGTGGGTCTAATAACCCTAGTTAATACAATCCCTTGGAGGAATAACCATCTCCAGATACATGATAGGGTTACCTCGGAGGAATGAAACATCTCCGGAATAATAAAGTACAAATATAATATTCTTTGAAGTTACAATATTCAACACTCCCCCTTAACGAGAAGGATATTATAACAACATCTGCAAGGGCAAGGAGTCATCATACATGATACATCTATAAATCATCGGAAGCTTTCTTCAATTCATCTTCGTCAGTAACTCAACCAGTTACTGGAACATCAATGTCAATAGTGTCGATATCAATCCGATCATCGGCATCGTCATCAGCATCGTCATCATACGATCATCAGCATCGTCATCACACGATCATCAGCATCGTCATCAGCATCGTCATCACACGATCATCAGCATCGTCATCACATGATCATATTCCTAGGATGATCAATCCTGCTCCTTTTAGGACATAGGTCCAAGGATGATACAATTCAATCTTTAGTTCTCGGAGACTTCAGTCTACGGATCAATTCTGGGACCTCAGTCCGGGGACGATGCAATCCCCTGCCTGTTCATTCAGGACTTCAATTTTCGAAGACCCAGTCTACGGTTCTATTCTGGGACCTCAGTCCGGGGATGATACAATCCCCTACCTGTTCATTCAGGACTTCATTATCGGAGAACCAGTCTACGGTTCTATTATGGGACCTCAGTCCGGGGACGATACAATCCCCTACCTGTTCATTCAGGACTTCATTATCGGAGACCCAGTCTACGGTTCTATTCTGGGACCTCAGTCCGGGGACGATACAATCCCCTACCTGTTCATTCAGGACTTCATTATCGGAGACCCAGTCTACGGTTCTATTCTGGGACCTTAGTCCGGGGACGATACAATCCCCTACCTGTTCATTCAGGACTTCATTATCAGAGACCCAGTCTACGGTTCTATTCTGGGACCTTAGTCCGGGGACGATACAATCCCCTACCTGTTCATTCAGGACTTCATTATCGGAGACCCAGTCTACGGTTCTATTATGGGACCTCAGTCCGGGGACGATACAATCCCCTACCTGTTCATTCAGGACTTCATTATCGGAGACCCAGTCTACGGTTCTATTCTGGGACCTTAGTCCGGGGACGATACAATCCCCTACCTGTTCATTCAGGACTTCATTATCGGAGACCCAGTCTACGGTTCTATTCTGGGACCTTAGTCCGGGGACGATACAATCCCCTACCTGTTCATTCAGGACTTCATTATCGGAGACCTTACGTCTACGGCTCTCTTCAGGACTGAAAGTCCAGGGATGATCCAATCCCCTCAACTGTCCACTAAGGACTTCATTCTCGGAGACCTTACGTCTACGGCTCTCTTCAGGACTGAAAGTCCAGGGATGATCCAATCCCCTCAACTGTCCACTAAGGACTTCATTCTCGGAGACCTTACGTCTACGGCTCTCTTTAGGACTGAAAGTCCAGGGATGATCCAATCCCCTCAACTATCCACTAAGGACTTCATTCTCGGAGACCTTACGTCTACGGATCTCTTTAGGACTGAAAGTCCAGGGATGATTCAATCCCCTCAACTGTCCACTAAGGACTTCATTCTCGGAGACCTTACGTCTACGGCTCTCTTTAGGACTGAAAGTCCAGGGATGATCCAATCCCCTCAACTGTCCACTAAGGACTTCATTCTCGGAGACCTTACGTCTACGGCTCTCTTTAGGACTGAAAGTCCAGGGATGATTCAATCCCCTCAATCTGTATTCTCATCAATACAAGTACAAGTATCTTCATCCATACAAGTACATAATCAGCATCAACAGCATGTATACATCATACAATCATAAGCATGTATTCTTACTAATACATCTAAAAGCATGTATACATCTGTCATCAAAAGCATGTATTCTCACTAATACATCTATCATCAAATCATGTATACATCTAACATCAAAAGCATGTATACATCTAGCATGTATTCTCACTAATACATCTATCATCAAAATCATGTATACATCTAACATCAAAAGCATGTATACATCTGTCATCAAAAGCATGTATTCTCACTAATACATCTATCATCAAATCATGTATACATCTAACATCAAAAGCATGTATACATCTAGCATGTATTCTCACTAATACATCTATCATCAAAATCATGTATACATCTAACATCAAAAGCATGTATACATCTAGCATGTATTCTCACTAATACATCTATCATCAAAATCATGTATAAGTAAAAGTGAATGAAAATAAAATAGTCCTAAATCTAACTAATTCTAAGTGATTAGGTGAAGTCTCATTTTTGATGAGACTTGCTTGCCATCAGGAATCATCCTACTCCCCCTTTCTAGGAGAGTCCTTCTGAACTACACCAAGCTTGTCTCGAAAGTATTCGAATTTCACACGAGACAGTGGTTTGGTCAGGATATCAGCAATTTGATCTTCAGTGCTCACGTATTCAAGCTTGATAGCTCCTTTCTGCACCATATCTCGAATATAGAAGTATCGGATCTCTATGTGTTTTGACTTATCATGGAACACAGGATTTTCTGTCATCTTGATGCAGCTTTGATTATCACACATAATTATAGTGGGATCCATTTCTAAGTCAAACACTCCAGATAACAGTTTCCGAAGCCATACAGCTTCACAGCTAGCAGAGCAAGCAGCTATGTATTCTGCCTCAGCAGAGCTGAGGGCCACACTGGATTGTTTCTTGCTGAACCAAGAGATCATGGCAGATCCAAGGCTATAACATCCACCTGAAGTACTTTTCCTGTCTGAGACACTTCCTGCCCAATCAGAGTCTGAGTAACCATGCAACTTGAGTTCATGACTTCCATCATAGAGTAGACCAAAATCTAATGTACCTTTTAAGTACCTCATTACATGCTTTGCAGCTATTAGATGAACCTTTCTGGGTTCTACTAGATACTGACTTAGGGTATTTATAGCAAAGCATATATCTGGCCTAGTATTTGTCAAGTACATTAGTGATCCAATGATCTGTCTATATAAGGTTAGGTCCACTAATTCTGATGAGTCATTAACCAAAAGCTTTAAGTTGGAGTCCATGGGAGTGGCCATGGGTTTACATTCCAACATATCAAATCTTTTCAGAATTTCCACAGTATACTTACCTTGATTCAGAAAGATTCCTTTTGGTTCTTGCCACACTTCTAGGCCTAGGAAGTAGTGCATCAATCCGAGATCTTTCATCTCGAATTCTGAAGAAAGCTTCTTCTTGCTTTCAATAATTTGTTTCTCATTTCCAGTTAGAAACAGATCATCTACATATAGTAAAAGTATAACTGGTTCATCATCCAATACCTTGAGATAAAGGTTTGGGTCAGCTTTACTTTTGGTAAAGCCCATGCTAGTTAAGAAATTGTCAATCCTTCCGTACCAAGCTCTGGGAGCTTGTTTCAACCCATATAATGCCTTCTTCAGTTTGCATACATGAGTCCTTCCGTCATTTACCTCAAATCCTTGTGGTTGCTCTATGTATACTTCTTCTTCAATTACACCATTCAGAAAAGCTGTCTTAACATCCATTTGATGTAGTTTCCACTTCATCATGGATGCAAGAGCCATGATAGTTCTAATTGAAGTATACCTAGCAACTGGTGCAAATGTTTCTTCATAGTCAATTCCCTCCTTCTGAGAGAACCCTCTGGCTACAAATCTTGCTTTGTATTTTTCAATACTTCCATCCGCAGCATGTTTTATTTTAAAGATCCATTTGGAAGAAACCACACTTTTGTCTTTTGGTTTGGGAACTATATCCCAAACATCATTTTTCATTATTGACTGATATTCTTCAGTCATTGCTTCTACCCATTCTTTCTTTTGAGCTGCCTCTTCATAGCTGGTAGGTAGTTGATCCACAAGATCACACATCAGGGCCATATAGTTGGATACTAGCTTTGGTTTCTTCCTTTCTCTAGTGGAGCCTTCAGGAGCACCATATCTTTCTGCTCCTTGAATAATATCTCTAGCCCATGCTGGTCTTCTTTTCCTGGAAAATTCTGCAACAGGAGGTTCTTGTGGTTCCAGCATGTCATGCATGTCATGATCCTCTGGTATGTCTTCTTCAGGATTGTGAGCATTCTCTGAGATTCTGGGAGATGTATCTTCTTCATAAACTTCTTCAAGTTGACACTTTCTGGATTTCTTGAGGGCTGCTTCCTCATCGAAGGTAACATCTCTACTTATTTCTATATGATGGAAACCTGGTATGTAGATTCTGAAGGCTTTGGAAGTTTCACAATAACCAACGAATATTCCCTTCTTACCTGAGGGATCCAATTTGGATCTCTTCTCTTTTGGAATATGGATGTACACAGGACACCCAAATATTTTGAGATGACTTACCTCAGGCTTCTTTCCTGTAAAGACTTCCTCTGGAGTTTTGAAGTCAAGAGCACTATGAGATAGTCTATTTTGAACATATACTGCTGTCTTGGCTGCTTCAGCCCACAGATACATGGGAAGGTCTTGATCATGTATCATAGTCTTTACAGCTTCCATAATGGTTCTATTTTTCCTCTCAGCTACCCCATTCTGTTGGGGGTTGTAAGGAGTGGTTAGCTCCCTTTTGATTCCAGCTTCTTTACAGAATTCTTCAAATTCCTTTGAAGTATATTCTCCACCATTTTCTGTTCTGAGAATCTTGATTTTCTTGTCTGAGAGGTTTTCTATTAGAGCCTTGAACTCTTTGAATTTTCCAAAGACTTCATTCTTACCCTTTAGGAAGTATATCCAAGTTTTTCTTGAATAATCATCAATGAAGGAGAGATAGTATTCAAACCCACTTAGAGATGTGGTAGGCATGGGTCCACATACATCTGAGTGTATTAGTTCTAGAGAACTCTTAGTCTTTGTTTCACTTTTCGGAAAGGGATTCTTGATATTCTTCCCTTTCTTACATCCTTTACATGAGCCATCATGATCAACCTTCAAGTTTGGCAAGCCTATAACCATCTTACTCACATATGGTAAAGCTTTATAGTTAATGTGGGCTAGTCTTCTGTGCCATAGCTCACTGGGACTAGAGACTTCATGAGCAAGGGCAGATTCTGGGTGACCCTTGAGTTTATAAAGTCCTCCTTCTTCTTCACCAATGACAATTGCATCTTTGATTGATTTTCCTTTGGTCCACATGAGTACTTGACCATCTATGAAGGCTACTCTAAAGCCTTTCTTGTCTAGAGCTGAGATAGAGAGTAGATTCTTCTTTAACCCTGGAACATATAATATTTCTTTCATCTTCAAAGGTGTTCCTGAGTCAAGCTTGTAGCTTGCTTCACCAATTCCCTTGATGGGATATTGATAATCATCTCCTAGTGATACCTTCTGGGGTGAAGACTTCTCTTCAATCTTGGAGAGAGTTTCCTTGTGACCTGTCATGTGCTTTGAAGCACCACTGTCAATGAGCCAAGTGTCTTCACCAGGAGACACAGATCCAGAGAGAGCAGAAAATAGTACATATTCTTCTGGTTCTTCTTTCTTTACTTTAGATCTTTTCTTTTGAGGCCTTTCCTCTACTTCTTCTTCTTCTTCTTCTTCTTCTTCTTCACTGTCATCTTCTGCCATATGAGCATGATGTCTTTTGTGAACAAATCTTTTCTTCTTCTTCTCTGGTAGGGTACAGTCTCTGGCATAGTGTCCTAGCTTGAGACAATTGAAGCATTGGACTGTGGAGATGTCTCCCCCTTTCTTTTTGAATCTATGAGAGGGTTGAGGCCTTTTGTGGTTTACCTTCTTGAAGTAGCCTCTCTTTCCTCTTTTGGTGTGGGTGGCCAAAGCTTGGTCATCCTCTTTGAGAAGTGCTTCTCTGTTGGCAACCCTAGCCTCCTCTTGAACACAATCTTCCCATACTACATCAAACTTCATACTTTCTTTTCTGGCACACATAGTTTGAATGAATGACTCCCATGGTCTAGTGAGACCATTTAGAGCTGTCATCACAAGTTCATCTTCATCAAGAGTATCACCAATGGCATCTAGTTGTTCTTTGATTAGAGAGACTCTTGAGAAGTAGTCTTGAATGGATTCTCCTTTGTGCATCTTGGTACTTTTCAATTGAGTCCTTAGATTCATCTTTCTGTTGATGTTCTTTCCTTCATACATTCTTCCTAGGGCATCATACATTTCCTTTGGAGTCTTCTTGGAAGACACTTGGGGAATCAAGTGATCTTTAATGGAATCAGCTATGATTCTCTTTGCCCTAATCAGATCCTTCCTGTGTTTTTCTTTGGCTTCCTCTTCTTCTGGTTCTGCAACTTCCTCCTTGATATAATGAGCAAGATCATTCTCCTCAAGAATGAGACCAATTCTGTATTTCCATGCTCGGAAATTCTCTATGCCTTCTAGCTTGTCTTCAAGCTTAGTATTTGGAGCCATCTTCTCTTGGGGGAGTCCAAGAGACAGAGTAGACTTACCTGGGAAGTTACTTTTCACTTTTCCGGAAACTGGAACAGAAATTTATCGCACTTTTGGTAGAATTAGGGTTTGACTTTCCCGGAGTTCTACCCAACCAAAAAGTTCGATCTATAGCTCAAAAGAATGCTCTTGAGAAGGGCTATCCAGTCATGTAATCAGAAATCAAAAATTACAACTTTTTTCTGAAACCAAAATCTGACGTATCGCACTTTTGGTAGAATTAGGGTTTGACTTTCCCGGAGTTCTACCCAACCAAAAAGTTCGATCTATAGCTCAAAAGAAAGCTCTTGAAGAGGGCTATCCAGCCATGCAACCAAAAATCAAAAATACCAACTTTGGGCTGAAAACCCTAACTTCACCAAAGAGAGAGAAAGAGGTATTCTTACCTTGTGAAAGATGTCCTATTCAGTCTAGCTCTGATACCATGTTAGATTTAAACCAAATAGACAAACAAGATCTCTGAAAGAAACACAATCACAAGATAGACACACAATATACCCTGGGAAACCCTCATGGGGTAGAAAACCCAGCAAAGCTTTCCTCAATAAGATGATCAACCAAAATACAAGATGTGCTCCTTCTCCTTGACTCCTTAGCAGATCTCCTCAACTAGTGCGCACTCTTCCACAAGTGAGTGAATGAACTAATGAGGAGTTCACCTCCTCTATTTATACTTGACTTCCAACTGACTAAAAGACTTATGGGGCCGACCTCACCTGGAGAAGTCTAATAACCCCTAAAATATAACTACAGGGCCGACCCACACATGGTGGGTCTAATAACCCTAGTTAATACAATCCCTTGGAGGAATAACCATCTCCAGATACATGATAGGGTTACCTCGGAGGAATGAAACATCTCCGGAATAATAAAGTACAAATATAATATTCTTTGAAGTTACAATATTCAACAGTGACTACGAATTCGCCGAATCGTGGATTGTTACAAAACACAACAAATTTTAGAGCCTTAAGCTCTTAATTACTCACATCTAGAATTTTCTCAAATCGAGCCATTAACAAACTTCTTTTGGTATTCTTGTTCAATTTAAAAGGAATATTGTCGAGACTCAAACATGTAGTGAGTTGCAAGGCTCCAGTTGACTGAGGATTGATTCCATTTCCCCTCCATCCCATGCATGTATGTTGTCGCGACAAGTGTTGAACAACAAAATTTGATGCCCCAACCATTGCGATGCTACTGTTGCTAACTTACTTGGTATGGAGGATTTTTTTAATGTTTTCTGAGCTATGTATTATTTTTTCTTAGGTGTCCAATGCCCACCATTATTACATGTCTCGGGCTTGGATGGTTTCCCTCTCTCCAGTTTGATTTATTTTTTTGGTTGGTTTTATATGTATTTTTTGGTTGTAGGCTTATTATAGCCTCATTTTGCTTAGTGGCTTCCTTTTGTACATAGTTAACAATAAGTAATTTTCTCATGGTTCTAGTTTTATTTTAAGACTATACCTAGTTACAACCTACTACACTATGCATAAGATCATGTGGATGCCCCAATATGGTTATTGCATAGTTTAAGTAGTTTTTATGTATAATGAAGTGTGCTCCAACCCAGGAAAAATACAATAGAATAGTTGTTATTTTAATAAAATGTAAAATTAATGTTACATGTATGTCAAATTAACGTGTTCAAATTAGATTTTGTTGAAAATACATTGTTTTTTCATGTAGATATTAAGGAGTGCTCAATTGGTTACGATTGTAAAAATTTGGATGGGCAATATTTTTTTTTTACATTTTTTGGGGGGAGGGTTTAATTAATTTATACTTGTCAATTGAAGTACAATTATTTATATTTCCCCTCATCTTTGAAGGGATCTGAGAACAAATTCTCTTCCAATTGAAATTAAGACCCACCCTTCAAATTTGATCACTGCTCGCCAAAATGCACAAAAATGCAAAAATGCCTGCCATCCAACATTCTTAGCCATTGGTTTTATGGCAGGAACGTCGGATATTTCCCTAGTATGGAGAATATCTGACATCTATTATGTTCATCATAAATCCAACGATCGTTTACATTTGTTAAAAAAAAACATTATCCCTAGACTTTTTTAACTTGGCGCTTTTATAAATAAAGTTTTCATGTCCCACCCTTTTTATTTAACACTATCCCTATAAGAGCTTCGGTTCTTTGTATTAGCTTTATTTTAGCCCCTTTTCAACACATCATAGGACCATCGATTACATGCTCTAGGATTTAAGAGCTTCGGCTCCTCTTGTTTCTTATACACTACCACTTGATTATCCACCTTATCATCCTTGTCAATGCCACACCATTTTTCCATCTTAGATTCACGTTCTGCCACGTTCGCAACACATCACTACCATGTTCTGCCACGTTCGCAACACATCACTGCCACGTTCTGCCACATTTGCAACACATCACTTCCACGTCATTATCCTCGTCAACAACTAAGTTTCCACGTGTACCAAAAGGATAGGGGGCCTGACAGGTCATCCTGGGCGCCGAGCTGGTGATCTTCTCATGGAGTCCAAACACCCAGCGCCATCGCCTATCCTTTGCACTACGTGTCGAAAGAATTAGGGAGGACCATCATATATCAACACATAAAGACTCATCCACACAACCAATGTGGGATAAATCGCAATGACTAAATAGATCACCACCGTTGATCAACTGATCGGATGGTCCCCGAGTCTCGTTTATATGTTCTTATTTTTCTCCTTGTCCTCGGGTGTAGATTCGTAACCTTCTTTCTCCTCTTCTTAAAGCTACAGGGAACATCATGATCATGAATGTTCATATTGAGATCGGGAAGGAAAGGTGGAAGCTCAACGTGTACATTCTGATCGAGACAAGTTAGCCTTTAGTCACTGTGAGCTTCACTATGGATTTCAACATATGCAGTGCGCATGCATAAGAAGCAGCTGACTTTATTTCTTCAAAAATATATTGGAAATACTCAATCACAATGCCTTCAATGATTGCATGATGGCTAAGATATTTTCGTCTGCCAATTTCACCTAGGCATAGCAGAGCAAGGTGCTGTCGGGCCGAATTGGCACCGCTACTATCTCTCAGAATGTTCATCAACATTTCTACAGTAGATGCACATTTCTAATCTCCTGCAGCAAGGCAAAGAACTGCCACACACTGAGCAATTGAATAGAGAGCTTTCTTTGCAAGACCACCCAATTGTGGAGAAGGTTTGGCACTTAAAAGAAGAGCATCGATCGATCTATAATACTGCAGGAATGGACTCAATAAAGCATCAAAGCTCAAAATCCGACGACCTTGCCATACCACCGACGGCAAGAGGCATCAGATATCCGACTTCTGACTTCAAAAGAATCCGACAAGCTTGCTAATGCCATGTTTTCCAAAAGGATTGGGGGCCTGACAGGTCGTCCCGGGCTCCGGGCTGGTGATCTTCTCGTGGAGTCCAATCACCCATAGCTCCCACCAAGAATCCTTTGCACTACGTGTCGAATTAGTCTACTAAGACTTGGCATTATAAACACAAAGATACAAAACTTCGTGGTCAATGTGGGATATATTACAAAATGAAATGCAACCGCAACCATCGATCATCGCGATCGGACGGTCCCTCCTTCAACATATTCAGAATTCTTCCAATATTCACTGAATATATGATAAGAATATTCACTGAATTGGAAAACAAGCCGAAGGCTGCTTGTTCTGTGATTGATCTCTTCAAATCCAACATAAATGAGGAGTTCATCAGCATTTCTACAGTAGATGCACATTTCTGATCTCCTGCAGCAAGGCAAAGAACTTCCACACTCAGCAATTGAATAGAGAGCTTTCTTATCAATGTGTAGCGATCTCATCAATGTGTTAAGTTGAATCTTATATGCATTCCCATAGGATAGAATTAATATAATTTGCAACTCTATGTAGCGATCTGATCGATGTACACAGTCGCATCTATGCATGTCCATATGATAGAAATAATATAATTTATAACTCTATGTAGAGATCTCATTGCTGTATTAAGTTGAATCTATGCATTCCCATAGGATAGAAATAATATAATTTGCAACTCTGTGTAGTGATCTCATTGTTGTGCTCAGTCGAATCTATGCGTATAATCTTGATAGAGTGCTAATTACTTGTTGCTGTAATGAGTGATAGAGATCTTGATGAGGTGATCTCAAGATCTGTTTTTTTTACAGAGTATTTGATAATGCGATCTCTTTGTATACTTATTTGGACAGAGCTCTTGATTGGGATTTTTGCATATATTTCTTTTTGTATGTTGGGAATTCACTTGACTAAGTGTACATTTCTACACATGTTATAGGCAATCTTTACATAGATCGATTGTTGTTTTATTATACACTTCTTATTTGTATTGCGATCTATCTCGATCATTTTTTTACTATGCACAAACCACTTGTAAGCGATCTAGCTTGATCACTGCCTTAGTATGAAATATAACTCTGCATATTGTTATGAGTTTTCCTCATTGTTGATAGTTTGGTGTTTTTTCAAATAGAGCCGATCTCAGTGTTAAAATAATCACTACCTTAGTATGAAATATATATATATCTATATATATATATATACTCTGCATTTCGATAATCATATAGCTTAATTGTTGTATTGAGTGTATAATGAAAAGAAAATAGGTTTTGTCTTTGTAATTGATTGGTTTGAGGGTTTCATTTTCAAGAAAGTAATCAATCATCAAACTAATACAAGTACTGAATCATGCAATAGCATCAAAGAACTGAAATATTAAGGCTTAAAAGAATAAACATAAACCATCACATTCACAAGAACATTTACTGGTTTTGTCTACAACACATGAGCATTCGCATGAATAAAACTTTAAACAAGGAATGAATTCATAAGCTGAATGGTCAAACCGACCAGAAACAAAAACAATAGATAAGATAAAGTGGCTTATATTTATATAAATCAATATCAGTCTTCAAAACTTACATAAGAGTCATTTGTATAAGTATGAAATGCTTCCAATGCTCTTAGCTGTATAGTGTTTCTTGAAACAAAAATCGAACCATTCTAGTCTAAACTTTCTTTCTTTTATCCTTTACAAAATAAGGCATTTTCATAACTACCTTATAGGTCTATTTTCAAAACAATTACATTAAGGAATTACATCTTAACTTCGAATCTTTAAAATAGTCTATTAATAACTATGTATACAATAACAAAATGAAATACTTGACAGCTGGAGATTAGGTGGCTTATAACTGCTTGGCAGCCTCTGCCAGCATGGCTATGCCTTCCAAAGCATGGGATTTCTTCTTGTCTCGAATTTGCTCAGTCTCCAAGCTCTTAATCCTACTTAATAACACTTTGTTTTGCTTGTTTAGGTCTTCAGCTTGTTTTTCTACCTCCATCTTTCTTCTGAGAGCTTCTTTTGCCACTGCTATCAATTCTTGGTAATGTGCATTAATATTCTCCAGGTCCTCCCTTAACATCTTATTGGTAGTCACAAGCATGTCATTAGATTCATTTAAAAAATGTATTTGTGACTTCTATTGTTTGATAGTTTTCATAAGATTTTCAATTTCAGAATCTATATGTACTTCTCCAGGCAATATCGAATCCATGTTTGATAACCATGGAATATCTAGTTTCTTAAAAATTAGGTCTTCTTCCAGCTTGTTCTTCGTTGCTGCTTCAGACAATGGAGTGTGTTAACACTGAAATTGTCCTAAGTTTTTATGTGTTTTTCTCAAATGTTTATTTCTCTTTCTCTCTTTCATTTTAATTTTATTTTAAATTTTAATTGATTTTGACATTCCTTTAGTTTTTATATTATAGTTTTCCTTTGTTTTAATTGGTTTTATCCTTAGTGGCTTATTTAATGTTATATTTCTTTTCAAAAGTCTTAAAAATTCTTACTTAAGTCTTTTCTAATGTTATGTCCAATCTTTAACCTTTATTTTTGAGTTGATATGCCAAATTTGCATATTGAGGCATTCCTGCAACGCAAAGTCCAAATCATATACTCTAGTGCACTACAGGAATCCGAAATCATGAGCGTTCATCGTACATTGATCGCAGGATGTGGTCGTTGCATTTGATGATTATACAAAGCTTCCAGACACCTGTTCACCTTATTATGACACATGCATGAACTTGTTGGAATTATCATCAAGGAGTTTGGGGATTTTAAGTGCCACGATTTCATATTTGGGGATTTCAAATTTATTTCCAAGACACGTACTCTTGAGGTTTTGATTGAAGTTTCTTCTCCTTTAATTTAGTTATAAGAGAGTAAATTAGTGAGTTTGCAGAGTTATACTGAGAATATGGGGAGGAGTGGTCAGCTGAGTCGGTTTGAACCGACAAATACTACCTGGGCAACATAATTTCTTGAGTGTGTTTCATTTTTCAAGACCGCAGGATGGTTTGAGTTTTTTGAAAGTATTTCAGGGTTTAATGTCAAGGTAACTCATGCTTTTTCTTAGCACATTATCAACAATAGTGTGAGTTTCGATACCCTAAAATTTGAATTGACAGAAGACCCAATTTCTGAAGCAATTGGTGTGCCATTAGAGGGAGAACTAGGGTTTAAAAAGGCTCCTTTTGATTTCGACCCTGGCATGTTTTTGATACCTGAAGCTGGATCTCTTGACTGGAGTAAAGGTGTGCAACTAAAGAATTTCAAGCCAGAGTGGAGAGAGGTGATTGGGATCATATAGAGTTACATTACATGTGAAGGCCGGTTTGCCTCTGTTTTCAAGTACCAAATTAGGTTTTTGCTGCATCTAACTCAACAATCTAAGATGAATTTACCCTTCTTCCTATTAAAAAGTCTACAGAAGATGTCCAATAGGGTAAAAAGTCACACTGTAAACTCAAAGCAGTCATTATTCCAGCATGGTTTAATTAAGTTGATAATTTGCACAGTATTGCAGAAGGAAGGTCAAAATTGGAATCATTTCCTGTTATGGTCAGGATTTGTAGTTATGCAAGACGAGCAAGGAAAGAAGCATATGCCTGATAAGCAATCATGCTTTATGAAGAAGTTTAAAAGAAATGCAGGGGAGGATGTAATACAGAATGATCTGCAAAATGTTGATGTGCAAGAAAAGTTTAAAGACCCTAATGATATAGAGCCAGAAAACATGCTTGAGGAACATCATGAACATATCTCAGGGGATAATTCAGAGAAAGATATTACTCTTATGGACAAAGAAGAAGCTGCTAGCTCGAAAGAAGGAATGCACAGTTGCGTTTTTTAGGAAGGGATCTCAGCCCTAACTCTTCATGTTGTAAGTATTAAAGAGAAGGTGCTCCATACTCCATATTTTTATGCTGATGTTAAATCTTTGACAAAGCTTCGAGAGATTAAATGGCGGCCCAAAACAAGAGCAACCAATAAACTCAGATTGAATATGAGAAGGATTCTAGATCCTAAAATGAAGGAAGAGAAGGTCACTATCATTAAATATTTTTCAGGTGATGATGATGGGAATAGTAAAGGAGAGTTAAATTCAGAGGAGATTCAGACAAATACAAAGGAGAGTGAAATGATAGCTAAAATAGTTAAAGAATGTAAAAGGGTTTCAAAATAGAAGATGGTTATAGAGTAAGAAATTATCCCAAGTGTTGGACAAGCATCTACTTCAGTGTTTCCTCTATCAGGTGCAGTAGCCAGAACTAAACATGAAGAAGAGTTGATTTTTAAAAAGTTGAATATTCCATGTGGAGGAGAAGAGTATTCAAGTATACATCAAGATGTTCAGATGGACACATAAATTGATAACTTAAAGAAATCAATACGGCAGTATAGATCCGAAGAAAGATTCCTAAATGAGTCTAATGAGAAACTTAGAACTACTAATAAAAGGCTAAGGGAGGATTTAGAAGAAATAAATGATCATTACCAAGAACTAATTATAGTAGCTAAAGAAGCTTTAAGAAGGAAGGGAGAGGTAGAAGTACAAGCTGAAGAAATGGCAAAGCAAATTGAAGAGTTAAGCAAACAAAATAGGGTATTTCTTGACAAAGTTCGAGGAATGAAGACTCAGAAAGTTCGAGATAAAAATAAGTCCCGTGCTTTAGAAGGCATAGCTATGCTGGCTGAGGCTGCCAAGTAGTTATGAGCCACCTAATCTCCAGCTATCAAGTATTTCATTTGTGTTATTGTATACCTAGTTGTTAATAGACTGTTTTAAAGATTCGAAAGTTAAAATGTAATTTCTTAAATGTAACTACTTCGAAGATAGACCAAAGATAGTTATGAAACGGATTTATTTTGTAAAGGATAAAAACAAGAAAGTTTAGGGGAGAGGGGTTCGATTTTGGTTTTCAAGAAACAATATATAGCTAAGAGCATTGGAAACATTTCAGACTGATACCAATGACTCTTATGTAAGTTTTTAAAGACTGAGACTGATTTATACATGAATATAAGCCACTCTATTTTATCTATAGATTCTGTTTATGGTCATTTTGACCACTCAACCTATGATTTCATTCCTTGTTTAAATTTTTTTCTCATGTGAATGCTCATGTGTTGTGGACTGAAACAGTTAATGTGCTCGCAAATGTGATGGTTTATGTTTCTTCTTTTAAGCTTTAATATCTCAGTTCTTTGATGATTATTGCATGATTCAGTTCTTGTATTAGTTTTATATTTGATTACTTTCTTGCAAATGAGACTCTCAAACCAATAAATTTCAAAAACAAAACCTGTTTTCTATTCATTGTATTGAGATTGTACTAGCTTGCTCCCTCTGTAGTCTAGGTGTTGATGTATATGTAACTTCGGAATGTATTTCATCTGTGTATTATATATATATTTATTGTACCCTTATAAGAGATGTGTCATTCCTCTATAAGGAAGTGTCATCATGTGGATTGACAAGTGTCGCAAGTGTGTGTACTTCCTGATGGGTTATTAGACCACCATGTGTGGGGTCGGCTCTGAAATATATATTATATTGTGGATGTACCTAGCTAGACAAGTCGACCCCATAAGGTCACTGGGCAAACATGTTAGTATAAATAGAGATCAGGTGATCTCTATTTAGATGACTCGGAAAAGTAACTCACTCTCACTCAGAAAGTGGTGCACTAGTGAGGAGGAGGATCATCTGCTACTAGGAGACTATCTCAGTGTATTTTGGTTGTACTTTGGTTGAGCCATTGCTCTCTCTATCTCTGAGGAAGTTGTGGGGTTTTTCACCTTAGGGTTTTCCCCACGGAAACTCTGTGTCTCTTGTCTCTCATGCTTTTGATTCTTATGATGCTTGTCATGCTTATTGTGATTGTCATGCATTGATATACTGTATATGTTATTCTCTCACCAAAGATCCTAGAGTATTGTGAATTAATGCTCAAAATTTAACATGGTGTCAGAGCTAACCTGAGAAGAAGACATTTTGCAGTGACAGAAACTTGAGTTTCTTGTTTATTGGGTTTCTCTCCACATATTTTGGAAAAGCAGTATAGTAGATTGACTCTACTCATCAAGGCGCATCTATCTGTCCAATCAGAATACAATTTCGAGCATTTTCAGATTTGGCCCTAAAAATTAGGGTTTCCACAAATATAGAAATTTCTGAAATCTGAAGACATAGCTGGAAGCTCCTTGCAAAAATCGAATTTTAGAGCTTTGGATCGAGATTTTTGGCTGGGTAGATCTCTGGGAAACTCAAACCCTAATTTAGGGCTCTTCCTAGTGAACCTGGGAGGACAAAAAGGCAAATCTGAAGGGTAAAACTTTGCTGATCTCAAATTCTGAATACACCAGGCTGATTAGCTCATCAAGGCGCATCTTTCTATCCTTTCAGAAAATTGAAATTCACATTTTGAATTTTTAGGGTTTTTCCAACCAACCCTAATCCGGGACCAGATCCAGTTTTTAGCATTTCAAGTGGTAAGACCTAAATATTTTCTATTTCCATTTGAAGTACTCTTTATGATGTCTCACCACACCAAGCTTGAGGATAAGCTTGAAGGAGCTGATAACTTCCGAGCTTGGAAGTATAGGATTGGGTTAATCCTGGAAGAGAATGAGTTGGACTCATATGTAAAAGAAGACATCCCTATCCCAGAGGATGAAGAGGCTAAGGTATTGCATAAGAAGAACTTGGTCAAGGCAAAGAGAATCATTGCTGATTCTATCAAAGACAATCTCATACCCCATGTGTCTTCTCTAAAGACACCCAAGGAGATGTTTGACTCTTTGACCAAGCTATTTGAAGGGAAGAACATAAATCATAAAATGACCCTGCGGAATCAATTGAAAGGAGTAAAGTTTCAAAATGGAGAAACCATTCAGTCTTATTTTTCAAGGGTCTCCCAGATCAAGGAACAACTAGAAGCAATGGATGAAATGGTGGAGAATGGTGAAGTGGTGATGACCACTCTAAATGGCCTACCCAGGTCATGGGATTCCTTTATTCAAGGAATTTGTACAAGGAAGAAGTTGATCTCCTTCAACAGATTGCGGGAAGAATGCTCTCAAGAAGAAGCTAGGCTTGTGGCCCGAGAAGAAAAGATGGGAAATGAAGATCAAGCTCTCACAGCACATGCCAGGAAAGGCAAGTCCAAGAAGGAATCATCTCATAACAGGAGATTCTCACACCACCATTATCATAAAGATAAGAAAGATCTCAGATGCTTCAATTGCAATGAGAAGGGACACTTTGCTTCAGATTGTCCCAAGAAGAAGAAAGACAACAACAACAAATTCAATAAGAAGAAGAAGAATAACAAAAGAAGATATCATGCTCATGCTCCCGAAGATGATGAACCCCCAAAGAAGAAGGCTAGGGCAGAAAGTGATAGTGATGATGACTCATCAAGTGAAGAAGAGTATGTTCTAATTTCTGCTCTCACAGGTACTATATCCCATGGTTGTAATGACTGGTTGATTGATAGTGGGGCTTTCAAACACATGACTAGATTTAAGGAGTCTTTTGTGAATCTATCTGAACATGAATCACCCCATAAGGTGAAACTTGGGGATGATTATCAATACCCAATCAAAGGAAGTGGTGAAGCCTCCTACAACCTAGATTCTGGAAAATCTTTGAAGATGAAAGAAGTCCTTTATGTACCTGGGCTCAAGAAGAACTTACTCTCCATCTTTGCATTGGATGAAAAAGGTATGAGGGTTGCATTTGTGGATGGCCAAGTCCTAATGTGGCCAAAGGGAAAGAACATAGATGATGCAGTAGTGATTGGAGAGCAAGAGGGAGGTTTGTATAAATTGAAGGGACAACTTGAACATGCCATGGTACATGAATCCATGCAGCCAAGTGAACTTTGGCATAGAAGACTTGCTCATATGCACTATAGGGAACTTCCAATTGCAAGCAAGGTTGTAGAGGGTCTTCCTGAGATCAAGACCAAAATGAAGGTGTTTGCAAAGGATATGCAAAAGGTAAGAACATTAAGAAGGCTTTCCCAAGTAGTGAAAGCAAGGCAAAAGACATCCTGGAAATCATCCACTCAGATGTATGTGGTCCTATGTCATCCAGTTCTCTGAGTGGGTATGTTTACTATGCCTCATTTATTGATGACTTCTCCAGGAAGACTTGGGTATACTTCTTGAAGAGCAAAGATGAGGTGTTTGATAAATTGAAGGAATTCAAAACCTTGATGGAGAATCAAACTGACAAGAAGATCAAAACATTCAGATCCGACAATGGTGGATAATTCACCTCAGGTGAATTCAAGAAGCTTTGTAGTGATTCAGGGATTAAGAGGGAGTTGACTGCTCCTTATAATCCTCAACAGAATGGAGTTGCAGAAAGGAAGAACAGAACAATCATGGAAGCAGCAAGGGCAATGCTGCATGACCAGGATCTACCTATGCATCTATGGGCAGAAGCAGCTAGAACAGCTGTATATGTGCATAACAGAACACCCCACAAGATATTGGATAACAAGACACCAGAAGAGGTATTTTCTGGTAAGAAACCTGAAGTCAGCTATCTCAAAATATTTGGTTGTCCAGTATACACTCATGTCCCAAAGGAAAAGAGGACTAAACTAGATCCTTCAGGGAAGAAGGGTTTCTTTGTGGGTTACAGTGAAAGCTCGAAGGCTTATAGAATATACTTTCCAGGGTTCAAGAAGATTGATGTCAGCAGGGATGTAACATTTGATGAAAACTCAGCCTTCATCAAATCAAGGAAGGCACCTATCGAAGTTTATGAAGAACCTAAGGAAACTAGATTTCAAGACACTACCATGACTGAAGCAGTTCCAGAATTTGTTCGTGAGTTTGAAGATCCGCAAGAACCTGTAGATCCACCCCGTGAGGATAACTCTCACAAGAGGAAACCTGCATGGGCTAGAGAGCTCATTCAAGATGCAGAAATATTTGGCATTCCAGAAGAAGAACACAGAGCAAAGAAGAGAACCAGATCACATACCAGCTATGTTGCTTTACTCTGTGACATTATGAACAAAGAGCCTTCCAGTTATGAAGAAGCAGCGGAAAAGAAAGAATGGAAAGATGCCATGGTTGAGGAATACCAATCAATAATGAAGAATGATGTTTGGGATGTTGTCCCAAAACCTAAAGAGAACTCTGTTGTGACTTCTAAATGGATCTACAAAATAAAGCATGTTGCAGATGGCAGTGTAGAGAAATACAAGGCAAGATTCGTAGCTCGTGGCTTCTCTAAGAAAGAGGGAATAGATTATGAAGAAACGTTTGCACCTGTAGCCAGGTATACTTCCATCAGAATAGTACTTGCCCTGGCTGCAGCGATGAAATGGAAAATACACCAGATGGATGTCAAGACTGCTTTCTTGAATGGTGTAGTTGAAGAGGAAGTATATGTAGAGCAGCCACTCGGTTTTGCAATTCATGACAGGGAGTCATATGTGTGCAGATTGAAGAAAGCCTTGTATGGCTTGAAACAAGCTCCCAGAACCTGGTATGGTAGGATGGACAGTTTCTTATCTAGTTTGTGCTTTACCAAGAGTAAAGCGGATTCCAACCTTTATTACAAGGTCGAGGAAGGGAATCCTGTCGTTCTACTCCTGTATGTGGATGACTTATTTGTAATAGGAGATGACAGATTGATTGCAGATACGAAGATGAAGCTTGCTGCTGAGTTCGATATGAAAGATTTGGGAATGATGCATTATTTCCTAGGTATGGAGGTGTGGAAAAGTGCAGGTGGGATTTTCCTTGGTCAAGGGAAGTACACAGTAGATATCCTGAAGAGATTCGGGATGATGGATTGCAAGGCCATGGACACACCTAT
The DNA here is from genome assembly GCA_027924585.1 of Larix kaempferi. Taxonomy (NCBI): domain Eukaryota; kingdom Viridiplantae; phylum Streptophyta; class Pinopsida; order Pinales; family Pinaceae; genus Larix; species Larix kaempferi. Next base: position 12,842,627 of record BSBM01000486.1, read on the forward strand.
GGCATCGAATCTGAAGCTTCTATGTGATGCTTCATCTGAGCCGGTTGATGTCTCTATGTATCGTCAGATGATTGGGTCCTTGATGTACCTGATGAACACGAGACCATATATTTGCTTTGCAGTGAACACATTGAGTCAGTTCCTGAAAGATCCGAGGAGTGTTCATCTGCTTGCTATAAAGCATGTTCTGAGGTACCTGAAGGGTACAGTGGATTATGGGCTCAAGTATGAGGCGAATCAAAAGTTTAACTTGCAGGGTTATGTGGATTCAGATTGGGCTGGCAGTGTTGCAGATAGGAAGAGCACATCTGGGTGTTGCTTCAGTATGGGATCAGGTGTTATCTCTTGGTTTAGCAGGAAGCAGTCCTGCGTAGCACTGAGTACAGCTGAGGCAGAGTATGTTGCAGCCTGTTCAGCTAGTTGTGAGGCAGTATGGCTATGGAAGCTACTGTTTGAGTTATTTGATCTCCCGTTGGATGCTGCTGGTATCTTCTGTGATAACCAGAGTTGTGTGAAGCTGTCCGAGAATCCAGTGTTTCATGACAGGTCGAAACACATAGAGATCAAATATCACTATATCAGGGATATGGTGCAGAGAGGAGCTGTGAAGCTCCTGTATGTTGCGACGGACGAGTAGATTGCAGATGTGCTGATGAAGCCACTAGCCAGGGTGAAGTTCGAGTACTTCAGAGAGAGGCTTAGCGTTCTTCAGATCGAGGACACTTCGAGGAAGAAGTGATGGACACATTTTCTGAAGCCATTCCAAGCATGTTGGAAGGAGGATCCTTCACACGGCTGTGGATGTAAGCGCTGGATGACGAGCATCAAGATGATGTTCTTGTTTCTGCTTGGATATGATCAGTTGGATCATTTTTTTTATATGTATGTACGCATCATGTTTGTAATGTCCCTTGTTAGGAATTTTATTAAAATGGCAATTTTCCACTTTTTTTTCCCTAGTTCGACCTTTGACTAGTTTTGATCTCTAGGTCTCAAATTTGCCCCAAATGATCCCAAATCTTCTGAGAAGGTATATGAATGATATTAGAACATAAATATTTGTTTCAGGGATGCCTTTGGACCTTTAAAATACTTCTGCAAATCCTCTTTCAGTTCTGGTCAATGTAGGTAACTTTACTAGTGATTTCCCTTTGACTAGTATTGGTCTCTAGATCTCAAATTGACTCCAAATGCCTTCAAATCTTCAAGGAAGGTGTATTAATGATATTAGGAATTGAATATGATGTTCAGGGATGATATATGGCCACCAAAAGACCTCTGCAAACTCTCTTAAGATTCTGGACCAAGTATGCAATTTTACTCGTAATTTGGGGTTCAAATCCCCCTGAGGTAAGTACTGAAAATGGCTTCCCAAATGCCTCCAAACCCACTCAAATTTATGAAAAGAGGTATGTAATGTGTTAAGTATGTTATTAAGGTCTCATATGCACCATTAATGGTTTATTACAACTGTTCTCACCCTCTCCCATTCAACTGCAAAAATCCCCAATTCGACCCTTGGGGAAATGGCACTATTTCACCTCCCAATACAACTAAACTAAGTAAAAATGCTTCAAATGCTCAAGTACAGTACATGAAACTTGTAGAAGACATCCATGGTAGTATATTGACCACAAATATATCAGAGAATCATCCATTCAATCGAAATCATCATCAATACATTGGCTCACAACAAGGTAGTGGGGAAATGGCATTGTTCTTCCATTAAAAATGAGATTTATACATTTCTACTTGGAATTTCAACCTGAAACTTTTTGGATATGAATAAAAGAGTATTTAATTCATATTACAAAAGAAATGGGGCATTAAAAGCTTCCCCAAAGATTACAATAGCTCACCAAAAACGCCCTCCCTCAAGGATCAAGAATATGTCATCAAAACTGGAAATGGTTGAAGGAGTGAGCTGCAATAGAAGAAACCATGAGCTTCCCTGTAGCTTACACCTGCAAATAAAGACTCCATGAATGCTCCAAATGAAAGTTCTGAATGGCCTTTCCAATTACTAACTTGGATGGGAATCTTTCACCCTCGAGATTGGCTAAGGCAAGAAACTAGTCATCCACTAGCTCTCCCTCTTCACAAATGCAATTGCAAATTATACAAATGATCAAAAGCTGGTTTCATTCTTTGTTATTGACATTTATAAACTTCTAATGTCCTCCATGGGTCGAATTCATTCCAAGAGACTCATGCCAACTCATGTTGGGAAGAGATTCCAAAGAATGCCACTTGTACAACAATTCCTAGTCTCCCACTTCCACCAAATCACATGTGGAAGCATCTTAGCTTCCCTAACACCCTTGAGCGCCCTCTTGGAGTCTATTTTTAGCCCTGACATGTCATATATGTCATATGTCAGCCTTCAGGTTTGATTTGTGTCATAGGTGTCATAGCATCTTCATCATTGTTGTCATAGAGCTAGGGAATCTAGCCCAAGTGTCTCACTAGCTCCAAATTGCCTCTTCCTCTTCCATGGGAGTTACTCTTCCTCTATATTTCGACCTTGGATGAGTCATGCAATGAATAATACCTTTTGGAATCCCCCAAGTATGTTACCATTCACCTTGAATTCGAATTGGTGAGAGAATGATGCCAAATGTAGTGGGGAAATCTAGCCATATGTGGGTCCCACTTCCTCCATGTGTCTTCATGATGAAATGCCACTTTGATTTTCACTTGTATATATTTATTTAGCTAATTTATTAAATATTTATGCCATTCTAATGTTCAAACATAATTTATTATCCCCATTATTCCAAATCCCAAAGCTTCCACCCCAAACCTAGGAAACTAGTAATTTTCCTCCTTGGCAATTATTTGACCTTTAGCATCAATTTGACAAACTCTAATGAATAGGGCCAATGTGATTAGGCCATTGTGACCCAATACCAAATTTGGGACATGACAATGTTGGATGCTGGATATGATCAGTTGGATCATTTTTATGTATGTATGTATGCATCATGTTGGATGCTGGATATGATCAGTTGGATCATGTGTATGTATTTTGTATAAGCATCATGTTGGATGCTTGGACCATGTATCTGTATATGTATCAGGTGGATACATTGTATGATCAAGTGGATCATGTATGGTGATATGTATCATGTATTTGTATTTGTATCAGGTGGATACACTGTATGATCAGGTGGATCATGTATGATGATATGTATCAGGTAGATACTTGGTATGCATCAGGTAGATGCATTATATGATCAGGATGATCATGGATGACGAGCTTCAGGATGTTGCTCCAGATGACATGCAGCAGGATGTTGCAGTGATGATCAGGATGATCATGTGTACATCAGGATGATGTATGGTGAGTATCAGGTTGATACTCTATGGCCGTGGAACAGGTTGTGCAGATAAGCATGTAATTTGTGCCTTGGGAGATTTGCAGATGGTTTTTCGAGGTTTTTCCCATGGCATGTAATTCATACCCTGGGACATCTGGCAAATGCTCTTTCGAGGTTTTGCTTGGGAGGACATATAATTTGTGCCCTGGGATATCTGCAGATAGTCTTTCGAGGTTTTGCCTATGGCATGTAATTTGTGCCCTGGGATATCTGGCAGACGCTCTTTCAAGGTTTTGTTCTATGGCATGTAATTTGTGCCCTGGGAGATCTGATAGGTTGAGCTGTGTGCTCGTAATCAATCTTGGGATGCTCTTTCGAGGTTTTGCCATGACCACATGTAATTTGTGCCCTGGGAGACCCGATAGGTTGAGCCTTGTGCTCGTAATCAGTCCTGGGATGCTCTTTCGAGGTTTTGTGGTGACCACATGTAATTTGTGACCTGGGAGATCCGATAGGTTGAGCCTTGTGCTCGTAATCAGTCCTGGGATTCTCTTTCGAGGTTTTGTGGTGGGGTCACATGTAATAAGTCCTGGAGATCTGGATAGGATGAAAAAGGCCTCAGATGCTCTTTAGGGTTCTTTCTAGTCAAGAGACTCTTTTAAGGTTTTGTGACACACGTAATAAGTCTTGAGATTTCCACAGTATGGCTAGTGATGATGAAGACCTGCAGGTGGCGGGCCTACATCCAGTATGAAAAATGACTAGCTCTATAGAACTTCCTATGACGAGTAGAGTCAGAGATTGGTTGAGATAGCAGCAGCAGTGATGATGACGATGATGATGCATTGATGACGATGATCCCGAGAAGAAGACTTGTCTAGCAGATCTGTGTCGAGAAATACCTTCCTAGTTAAGAGGGAGTGTTGATGTATATGTAACTTCGGAATGTATTTCATCTGTGTATTTTATATATATTTATTGTATCGTTATAAGAGATGTGCCATTCCTCTATAAGGAAGTGTCGTCATGTGGATTGACAAGTGTCGCAAGTGTGTGTACTTGCCGATGGGTTATTAGACCACCATGTGTGGGGTCGGCCCTGAAATATATATTATATTGTGGATGTACCTAGCTAAACAAGTCAGCCCCATATGGTCACTGGGCAAACAGGTTAGTATAAATAGAGATCAGGTGATCTCTATTTAGATGACTCAGAAAAGTAACTCACTCTCACTCAGAAAGTGGCGCACTAGTGAGGAGGAGGATCATCTGCTACTAGGAGACTATCTCAGTGTATTTTGGTTGAGCCATTGCTCTCTCTATCTCTGAGGAAGTTGTGGGGTTTTTCACCTTAGGGTTTTCCCCACGGAAACTCTGTGTCTCTTGTCTCTCATGCTTTTGATTCTTGTGATGCTTTTGATGCTTGTTGTGATTGTCATGCATTGATATATTGTATATGTTATTCTCTCAACAAAGATCCTAGAGTATTGTGAATTAATGCTCAAAATTTAACACTAAGGACAATTTCTAGCACAAACATAGTTTCCTATGTCTAGGGATATGCACCCAATCCATTGTAGGTTCATATACCTATTAAGTTTCCCACGATTGGGTCCTAGACCTACACATTGTAAGTTCATAAGCCTACGATTGTCCTAGCTTGTACCTTCGTACCTTCGTAGTCTAGGTACAATTTCTAGCACAAACAAGAGGTGCATTTCCTTAGTACTTATAAGCTTCTCTCTGTTTCGAGAATCATTTAATATTCTCTACTAAACAGGGCCAACAACGTGAAGGTAGAAGCTCTTAGGGCCCCTCCCCCCCTCACATCACTCTCAATTCCCCATAACCCAACAAAAATATCTATGTACAAAAAAATTAAATGTGTTTTCTTGCATACTATATAACAAGCAATGTTTCTAATTATAGCATACAGGAAAATGGAAAAAACACTAAGAAACAATTAATTTATTATATGTACCGGCAAAAAAATTCAATATTTCTATTGCAATATTAAATATTCAAAATATATGGAGTAGATATTATTACACTTCAATGGACTTCATCGTCTTCTCCATCCGAGTCATCATCTATATCATCCGATGATCCAGATTCAACATTGTAAGGATTGGCCATATCATTGTCGTTGTCGATGTCCGTTACGATCATCATGTCATCATCGATATCATCTTCACAGACATTGTTTGATACATCATCTGATTCAATAAATTCTTCGACATCTTCTTCTGGAACATGATCATCTAACTCATGTTGATCATGATCATCTTCAACAATGTCTTCTTATTCGAGAACTTCTTCATTACCTTCATCTATGTTATAATTTACCAGCCTTCCCCTTGGATTGTGTCTCACAACAAATGACCAACTCGCTCTACCTAGAACATCAGAGTAAAATACTTGTTTACATTGGGTTGGAAGAACATAGGGCTCTGTTCATGTTCAATAACAACCTTGTATTTACCATGGTAAATCCATTATCATGTTCAATAATTGTTTTATTGGGATCACGTGGATTCAATCGACACCTATACCATTTGACAATGAACAGAAATACCTTGAAGGATTTAAAGTCACGCGGAAGAATGTCTTCTAGATACCCATAGTATCGATTTTCAGAGAGTTCTGGATGTCTGTCACTTCTAGAAGAGACATTGGTCACCTCAAAGACTGCATATATCCCACAATCCGATGTTTTCTTCATGTCATCCAAATTTTTGATGAGATATCTACAACCATTGCACCACATAGCCTTATGGTGTTTTACCTACAACAATCCATACAAGAAAAGATTACATAATGATCCAATATTTATGATTAACTAGTGCATGTTTATCAGCGTGTACAACGACAATATTTTTTACAGAAAAATAAATAGTGTGGTTGATTAATATGCTTACATGCTTATCTTTTAAACCTCTTGCTAAATTGATTTCCCTTTGTGTTAGATTGGTATCTCCATTGCGATGTGCAGCTATAACCAATGAAGCCACACCTTCCCATGATATTCCATGACCAGATTGTTCACATCGTTCGATCCATACCTTCATCTAGTCAATATTGTTTGCGATGTATAAATGAATTGCATCCTACTCTCGACCAGCTGTTTGATGACAATAAAATTAAAATTAAATACATATGTATAGTCACTTAACATGAAAGTATATTATTACACTCTAAATTGATGCAAAATATTGAATATAAAAATAGAATATGTATGATATATATACATAAAAATCAACAGTCAAATGTGTTATATTACCTTTCACCTTCCTCGATCTACCTTTCCCCTTCGAGTACTCCCCTTCAAAATGTTTATTGGAGTCTGGATCACAAATGCGACGTAAATTGAGCTTTGATGCTAATATAGGAAGATATTCACTAATATACAACATGTTTTGGTATACCATATATCCCTCCATCATAGAACCCTCATCATATGCTCGTTGTCTGACCAAATGCTTCATAAATTTCAAGTGCCTCTCAACCATCCACATGGACCTTGAGTGCGCAGGTCCACACAGTTCAATCTCCTCAAATTGGTGTATGAGGTAGTGTTCTTGTGCATTGAAAAATACTGGAGGTAGATGCTTCTGCATTTCACACATGAGACGAGGAATTTCTCTCCTCCAATACTTTATGTCTTCTTTATGGAATTCTTTAGATGACAACCATCTGCAAGTAACATGACAACCCAATCAAGAGATTAAAGGAAAAAACATTATATTACGTAACATGAATTAGAGAACGAAAATCAAATATAAGTTCTACGTTGAATTAAACAAACACTAGTAAGCACATGGAAAAAACACCACTTACCTCATGTATTTTCTAAGACTATATATTATTTGCTTGACATTGTTGTCGAAGTTGTCCGGCATAGAGAGAGGTAGAACATACTGTAACAATAATATACAAATCGTTTCATTTTATCAACAAAGAGTAGACAAACAAAAATACCAACCATATTCACTGGAATAGGAAAAAAAATAATAATTAAATGCATACCATAATGATTACCTTCATGAAGACATGCCAATCGTGCGTTTTCACCCCCTCGAAATCACCTTTCTTTGTTATGATATTCTTCATGTTCGCACAAAATCCGATGGGAAATTTAATTTTTCAAATGACTTCTTTTAAAACATTACTTTGCTGGTCCATTAACATCCATGGAAGTGAGTTTATATTAATTTTCTCTCCGTTGCTATGAAATTGAATGAGGTCTTTCATTGCATGGTTGCTATCTTGAATGTCTTTGCAAATTTTGACAATTTTTTCTTTGTCACTCCTTCCATCCAATATTCGCCATAATGTTTCAGTCACATTCTTTCTGATATGCATTGTATAGAATAGATGAGAAATTTGTAGGTGCTCATAGTAGGGAAACCTACTAAATTGTCTAGGATAACTTTTCATTCCTCGTGGAAGCCCATTAATGCCTTCATGATCACATGAATGACAATCATGAAATTACATAAATCAATGTCAATTACAGTAAATAACACACAATAAAAAATACAATATAACATTTCAAATACGATGATTCATACGTACCTTGATGATTTCTATTATATTGCAACTTCCATAGGTGAGGTGTCATTCTCTACAGTTTTAATGCAATCTCTTGCTTTCCATTGAACAAATGTTTTTCGGTAGTTCGATACCTGTGATTCTTAGAGAGGAAGTGCCTATACTCATCAAACACCTTTTTTCCTAAGCTTTTTGAACGATGAGATTTGATCTTAGGACCACAAGCTGGACATGCAAATTTTCCCTTTGTTTGAAGATCTACATAAAGACATGGAATATCTATGTGATCAGTTATAATTCTATACAAAATGACTTGATTATTTAGAAAAACATGCGTGCGTAGTATATGAACTAGCTAGTTCATAAAATTAAATGCAAATAAAGTGGAACTTATAATTACATACCAGAAAAATGGGTTAACCCTGGGCATCATGTATTGTCCATACAAGCATTGCATGGAATTGAAATTTCCTTTGTCGTATTGGTCTAGATACGTCATACATAGTGATGCCATTCCATAACTTTAGTAGCTCGTCAATAAGAGGTTCGATATATACATTCATATCTTTGACTTGGTACTTACCTGATTGATGTGAACATATAAAAAGTATAATTGTGAGATGTACCATTTAGATATATAAACTGTATTGCACAATAGAAAAACATTAAATATATATATGACATTATGCGACAAAATACGATAAATGAGATACCACTACATTAAAAAAAAAATGTAAACACAATATACTTGGAACAATCATTGACAACATTATGTGCTCCCTCTTTATTGTAAACCATGGAGGAATGTTATTGTTGATAACAAAAATAGGCCACACGGAGTAAACGGATAGATATCATCTCTGCAAATGGATTGTCACCATCTACTGCCAAAGAAATCCTAAGATTACGAGGTTCTTCTTTAAAGTGAGGCCATTTTTCCTCCATATCTCTAAATGCAGACCCATCTGCAGGCATCCGAATAATGTCGTCTTGAATTCTGTTCTATGCATGGTAATCCATAAACTGCACTATGTTTTTTCACTTGAACAGTCGTTGCAAACGTGGAATAATGGGAATATAATGTAGAACTTTGCGAGGCTCCTTTTTTGTTACTTGATCTGTTCGATATCTACTGATATGACATTCAGGACATTCTGTTGCAAATTCATGCTAATTATAATATAGAACATGGTCATTGGGGCATGCATGAATTGCTTCATACAACATTCCAATTTCTTTCATGATGGCAGATAGATCTCGATATGTGCGAGGTAAAATATTTGACGATGGTAACAAATATTTACCTATCATGCTACAACAAATTAAAATAAAAATCTACTAGTTAATATAATATAGAAATAATATTAATGAAACACATTTCATATTCCGTATTAAATTGACTTATGAATTAACAATAAAATTATTAGACAATCATATATATTATGTGATGGAATGTATTACATACCTTAACATCCGTGTGACTGATATGTTTGAAAGACCATTCATAACCTTCAAGTTCATTATCAACAATATAGCAGAGAGAAGATTTGTCTTGGAGCCCTCATAAAGTGGTTTGTATGCCTTCTCAAGAAGAGGTATATCATGAATATCATCAAAATGATCTTGATCATGATCATCCTCATCCATTATAACATTAAATGAATCATGGATCAAAGTATTTGTAACATCATCTTCAACTATGTTATCAGTATGATCATATTCTTCAATATGATCATTAACTTGTTCTCCATTAATATTCATAGCTCCATGTTCCTCCAGTACTTGTTCTGGAAGCACTTCCTCCAGACGAAAAGCAGTAGGATGTCTTTCCTTTATAATTACATGAAACCATCGATAGATAAAAATTAATATAAGAAATTCAAACGCAAAATGTAATAACATCAATGATTTTGGAATAAAAGAAGTAAAAAATTGACCTATTGGTCAAATAGGCGCATCCAAACTTTCCAAGAAACATAAAAATTGACCCAATTACTGAGCAAAGCTACTCAAATATAACTCAAAATTTTCCATACTGTAAACTAAGGTAAGATAAATGATGCTATGGTTTCTATAGAGAAAATAGAAGAGAAACAACATGCCAATATAGTCATTATTTCTATTATCATGGAAAGTGACACAAATATAGAGAGCTAAGTGCTTTCCCCGGTGAGTGAGTTACTCTCACTAATGAACAAATAAATGAGTTATTCTACTATACACTAGATTCAACATGCACACAAGAAAAAAATAATATAATATAATAAATATTAAATATTAAAATAATATTTATTGTCCATTCTAGTCCCAATCTTTTGAAACCATCAATAGATAAAAGTTAGTATAAGAAATATTAAAATAATACATATATTTACAAAAGCAATCAAAATAAAAACATATATATGCAAAACTTACAAATGGATGATATTCATGTCCCCCCTTAGTGTGTCCATGTTCCCTACAATGTTTTCTGATTGTTGTGATCAAAATTCTTCTCCTCTTAAACCCCCTGCATTGACTACATGGACAATAACATTTCCCATCACCCCTTCTTTCAACTCCTTCCCACAATCTAGCAAGCAATTGTCGATTTTGTTCCTCCATCTCAGGAATATTTCTAGTTGACATTTTCTCGTAAATAGCTTGAATGAAGATTATCGATCTTAGAAAATCAAGCTCCACACTTTGCTCGCTTTAATAAAAAAAACAAGAGAAATAATGCAAAACAGTCCACAATCCGTCGCGCGCTTATATAGCAAACATGTCAGAATGTTTCAGAATTTATAGGTTTTATAATATTCCATATTGTCGTATTTCCGACGAACATAATAGATGTCGAATATTTTCCATACGAGGCCAATATCCGACGTTCCTGCCATACCACCGACGGCTAAGAACGTCGGATGGCGGGCATTTTTGCATTCTGATGTCGCCGGTTATCCGACTTCAATGGGCTAAAGTACCCGAAGTTTATGCCATACCACCGATGGCTAAGAACGTTGTATTGGAGAAAACTCACTATGGCTTGGGAATACCACAACAGACAGATGACTACCAGAAATCTACTCAATTCTCAAGACAATGCTATTATAAATGACAATGTTAAAATAATGGAGAAATGTAACCAACCTCGATCCAACGTTTGATGTAGATCCCCGTTGGAGCTTTCAATCCACGCACATCCAAGAACTTGTAATCTGCAAATTAGTCTTGACAACCAATATCTAACAAGTACATGTGATATATAAATGACATTAACATTATCAATAACAATGGTCCATAATATCATAAGCAAATGTAACCCAATGTGTAATAAATGACATTCACACCATGAATGGACGAGAACATGAGTATTTCTATTAATGAACAAGAAGAAGTACAAAGTGATACGACCTCTTACCGGCAACCAATCTGAACCAAGATCTAGATCAATCCACTTATGCCTCCACCACTTCAATCCTCCATAAAATGCAAACTCAAACTAGCAAGGAGTTTGGAAGGTGAACATAACTGGTTCACATTTACAAGGATCAATGAGTGCAGACTCAAGATAGGGAAAAAATCCACTAGAGTGCCTTTACTATTCTCTTCTTTCTCCCATCCATAAGCCATATGTGCTCAATATATAGTCCTCTCAAAGGTAGGTGAAAGGACTCATCGAGACGTTACTTGGGCAGATGGAGAGCCAAAGGTCACCCAATGACCGGTTTTTGGGAGTAAAAAGTAATAAAATAGTGGTTTTTACTATTTTACTTGATACCCGTGGGCTATAGGGATGCAACTCGCGGGTACGCATGCTATAGTGATGCAACATGCGGGTAGGAACAAAAATAGGGTAAACTGGTATCACTGAAAAATGAAAATGGATTTGAGTCACTGAAATGGATCCTACAGGCCAAAGAATGCTGATGCTCATAGGGTGGAAGATTTCTATGTAACAGATGCCCCCTAATGTGTGAGGTCAGAGACTGAAACGTGCTACGATGGCCGAAATACATTATAAAACTCAGAAGTGGAGTGATGGAGACACAAGTGGAAAGAACGGCTCACTCGTCATAATACAATAGTATCTCTGAATACATGTCGGTATAGTACAACAATCTGATACAATGGCCATGAATAGGCAGTACATAAGTAGATACATGTCATAAGTGATCATAGCCATGATCCCTCTACAGTAAGATATGGTCTTCTGCTGAAGAGAAGACAACTGGTGCAAAACTGGAGGTACAAACTGCTGAAATCTGGGAGGTGATATCTCAGATGTAAATTCAAAGTCATATGTAGCATACTGAATGCCACAATCGCCTGGGGTCTTCTACACAAGTCTTCGACAGTGCAAGTCTCATCAAGTGAATAAAGGAGTTAGGGTCGAACTTAATGAGACATCGTCTAATTACCGGTCATTGATGTATACCGTTAACAGACACGAGATGACCCAACAATAATGAAAATGGGCATCAAGGCACAGAGCACAATCATCAGAGTGTGAATAAATGGGTTGAAGTCGAACACTAGGATGAATCCATCGATCAGGGGACATTGATGTATTCCCAAAACTATTGATGGTGAGAGAACCTGCCATTAATGACTGCAATCCTCAAGGTACTCAACCGAACTCTAAGCCTCAAGTCCCAGAATAAATGAGTTGAAGTCGACGGAACGAGACTCGTTGGAAGGAGGGCATTAAGGCATCCCCCATCAACTAGCACAAGGTACCAGCAATGCTGAAAGATTTGGAAGATGTTAGGTGAAACAGACTGACTCAATAAGGATGGCCGACATGCAATAGTCAAGATATATGAGGAGTGGCCGACACTGGTTTTAGGACTTCCTTTGAATAAGAGCATGAGTAGATGGATAGACTTAGGCATCATAGACTTGACATAAAATGTGCAATGAAGGAGGCATTACAGAGGGCTCCATAATGACTAGAAGCTTAACCAATCGGTGGAGAAAATTGAGAAACAAGTATAGCTCCTAAGGCCCAACTATAGTACCGACTCATAATGTACGGAGTGGAATGAATGCTCTGTTCAAAGGTGACACAACAACTGCCAACAAGAAATAGTGACCATAATCCCGTCCGGCTTCTTGGAATATTTGATTTTTTTTTGTCTTTTTCATATTTGGGAAAAGCTTGAAAAAGAATAAAATTGCTTATAGTACAACAAGTGAAGGAACGAGTGTCAAATAGCTAGCAGACTAGTCCCAAGTAGTGGAACATACCTATGCTCAATGCAAGGAAGTGCGTGCAGGATGTGGACACTCGGGGGTGTGTTCCCTCAGGGTCAAAGGGTCATCAAATTGTGAAGGGAAAATATATAAGCTCTGCAGGGCTCAACAGGGAAAGTGCTCAGGCACCAGGCTAACAATTGAGTAAGCGGGAGCCGGCACAAGGCTCAAGCGGCAAGCAGGATGATGCAATGCAATCACAACATGATATCACTGAGGGGAGTCCTTAAGGGAGATGGCCAGCATAAGACAAAGTAGAGTATGAGTGTTCATCGCAACGTCATGGTGTGACTACAAAGGACTCCCAATCCTGAGGACAAACAACGGCATGGGCACTAAAAGCATAATGGGGTTCTAACTAGGGTACCCATGTTCGGGAAAGCCCTACCGCCACATGACGACACTTTTATAATAGTGTGAAGGTTATGTGTCAGTCACGAAGCGGGGTCGCACCTAAGGTTTATGAAAAGTGGTCAAAGGTCAAATGCATAATGCATGTGAAAATGGCATCTAACCTATATGCCAGGTGTGAAATGTACCTGTCGTAGGTGTGAAATGGATCAGAACAACTCCTGCCGAGGAAATCTGTTGAAAAAACACTACTCCATGACACGATATTAGTTCATAATGGCCCAAAATGGAAAAACTATAGAAAAGTGGGTCCAGAAAATTATAAATAGTAATAAAATTTAATAATTTTCAATTCATTTGCACTATTCACCATTTTGGAGTCAAGTGGTAAGTTTGCACCTGAAACTTCAAGCGCCGATCGTGGGAGCTGCGAGAAATCGTTCAGCGAACCGTCCGGAGCAGGTTAGTTGTCACTGCCATACCTTTCATTTAAGTGATTTTATTTCAATTTTGGTCGATGGTATTTTTTGTTTGGCCAAGCCCTAAATGGCTTCGGCACTACCCGCGGGCCGTAAGTGTACAGGTCGCGGGTAGGGCATCAAACGCGCAGTCAAAAAACTGACTGTTCGCGTCTACCCGCAACTGTCTACAATCTAGCCCGCGGGTACGGCCGTGAAGAAGTTTTTAAACATGATATTGACTAAAAAATTCTTGCTTTGCACTCCAGGATGGTTCTAGAGTGGAGGGAGAGAGAGCATGACCAGGTAGATGAGGCCGTGCGCAACGATTTGCAAGCACAACAAGCATTGCAAGCATGTGGCTTATATAAATACTGGAGTCTTGGGGGCTTAAGGGCCCAAAACCTACTACTCCATCATTTGATCAACTACTGGGATGTGGATGCTCAACACTTCAGCCTCAACGGGAAAACACTGACACTGGAAGTGGAGGAAGTGGCTAGTCTTCGGTCACAGACCATGGGTAGTGGGATCACTGTGCAAGACTACATAGTATGGTATTGTCCCACCAACACACGACCAGTGGGAAGTCAAGTGCCAGTCAACCTCATAATGGATCTGAGTACAAAGATCATTGTGGCAACTCTGGTGCGGATCACGGGATCCAAAGCACTACATCAGGCATCCAGACCGGTGATGTTCTACGCATCACAATGCTTGCAGCCTACTATATTTGACTGGTGTACTACTCTGCTGGTGTCTATGAAGACACAACTAACGGAAAGCAAAGAGGGGAAGGCCAAGAACTTTGGGTACGGTAGCATCCTCTGCAGTTTCTTCTTTGAGAGAGTTCTGGGACTTAGCCTGAGGGTGGATGACTCTCCTCACAATCTCCGAGATCCAGCCCTGACCCGGTGGGCTAAGATACTGCCATGACACGGTGGTGGCCGTCTAGAGTCACCATATACTGAGGAGTTCTTCCGTTGGTGGAACTAGCAGGTGATCTCTATAGAGGACTATCCCTATGCATGGATAGACTTCAAATAGGATCGTGACATGCCGCTCCCACCAGGTGCAGCTTTCAGAGACATCGGTGAGTACTCTTTTGGTTTTGTGCTTTTTAATTTTTTATGGATTTTTTTGATTATAGTTGAAATGCAAAAAATATTTTTGGTGGTAATGTCATGTGCTAATGGGTGAGTGTTTGCTCGCAAACAAAGGCCTAGTGAGACCTGAGGGCTTCCCGAGACATGGTCATCGGGGTAGGGATGAGGTGGCAGCAGATGCTGCACAGGGCGCACACTCCAGATGTTGCGGCGCAACATATCACGGATGGTTGCCCGAGTACCACTGATAGAGGTAGCCCGACTACCTGAGGCCATGCAGCGCCAGGTAGTAGGTGTTCCTGGTGAGTGGGTGCGGCTATTGCAGCGGATGGCCAATGCAGTACAGTACTACTATGAGACACATCCCGTCGAGGCGGTAGCTAGACCTTCTCGGAGGGAATAGATATCCTAGGGTCTCATCATTTTTTGTATCGATATGTATATTTTTGAGGGCTACGAGCTCCAGTCTTTTATGACACTACCATTTTTGGACATATTTATATATATATATACAACTGTGGTTCTCGGTTCTACTATATGTGTGTATGGTACAAATGTATGAATGTCTTTGTATTTATGTGCTTCATGATGAATGTGACAAATTACAATCTAATACATAGTTAGCGTATGCATCAGATATATAATTATGACTTCTCGAAATGTGAATATATGTAATGGAAACAAAATGTCTCTCCAAGAGTCGTACCTTAAGGAATATCCGTAGTAATGTAGTGTCTCGTACATGGTACTACCCATTTAGCTGAGACACAACTAGTTGTGAATCCAGGTGGAGTTCTAAAGACTGGATACCATGTGAAATGGCATCCCGAAGTAGCTCAACAATGGTACTATACTCAGATGTAGGACCAAGACAAGAACCTCCTGAGGACACAACTAGATGGTCAGGTGAAAAGATAACCCAGGCAGCAGAAGCAAGCTACTGCATATGTCGGCTAGCACCATCTGTGAAACCTAAGAACGTAGGACATCCCGCTGACATCTGTCAATCAAACAGAGGCTAATCAGCAGACCCGACAACCAAAAAGGCAACCTAGACTATGTACAGAAAAACTATACAATAGTGTACAAAAGTATCAGCCCGAACCAAAGGTTCAAGCGTAATACCGCTTGAGGTAGAGCCCATTTCTAGGCACCTTCAAGACAACTCCCTCGTAATATTCTAACTCATAAGCTCCTTTTTCAAGGACATGCCTCACAATGTAAGGATTGTGCCACATGGGATTAAACTTGCTTGCCCCCAGGGGTTCTTTAGCCTGGTCATACAAGAGTGCCAAGTCACTTTCAGCATATTGCTGAGGACGGATAGACCTATCATATTGAACCTTGACACGACGCTTGTTAACATCAATGGCCACAGCGGCATCTCGACGGTGTTCGTCAAGTTGCTCGAGGTGTACTAAACGTTGCTCAATCTCCGTCGTATTAGGGAGGAGCTCTATGGCTAGCTTGAGCAAAGGGATCTCGCATTCAATCGGAAAAAGTGACTCCACACCATGAACTAACTGGAATGGTGAGAACCCGGTGGCAGTCTTAACTGCGGTTCGATATGCCCACAAAGCAGGATATAACATGATATGCCAATTGGTCTTGCTTTGTTGGATGGTATGTTGGAGAATGGTCTTCAAAGACTTATTTACTGCTTCAACCTGACCATTCGCTTGAGGATAGTAGGAAGACGAGTGTTCCTGATGAAACCTAGGCTTGAGAGACAAATCCTCCATCATCTTATTTTGAAAGTGACTGCCATGGTCAGTGACAATATCTTTCGGGATACCGAATTGAGTGATAATCTGGTTGAACACGAAATGGGCTGCAGTAGCACCATCGGCTTTAACAGTAGGCATGGCCTCATCCCATTTGGAAAAATAATCCACGGCCACAATAATATGATGATGCCCCCTAGCCAAAGCTGGTTTGCAATCCATGAAATCTACCCCCCACTTAGTGAAGGGACCGACAGTGACGACTGGATGGAGGGGCGCTGGATGCGAGTGTATGTTCCGAGAAAACACCTGGCAAGGGTGACATCTCTTCATAGCGTTAATACAATCTTTAAAGATAGTAGGCCAAAAATAACCCGCTCGCATTATACGCTGGGCTGTAGCAAGCCCGGATAAGTGACCACCACACGCCCCTGCATGGCAATCATTAAGTACCCGTTCCGCTTCTTCACGAGTCAAGCAACGACGGAGAATGGAATCCTTTCCTCAGCGATACAAAGTGTCACTGACGATAGTATAATCTTTAACGTGATGTCTCACATGCCGTCGCTCGTCTCGTGAATAATGCAGAGGAAACTTCAAAGTTTGGAGATATCTAATGACATCCCCATACCAAGGGTCCTCGGTTGAGATAAGAAATAAATGTTCATCCACAAAGGAATCTTCATGAATGACATCCTCATCAATCCATGGAAGGTCTGACATAAGCTCAGCGAACACCAATGATTTCACCGATTTTGCAGAAGCAAACTCGAGATCAAATTCCTGAAGGATCACAATCCATTTATTATACTTACCCCTGATAAGGCGTCGTGATAGCACGAACTGAAACGAATTGATATGAGCTACAATAGTGGTTGTTCGAAGCAAAATGTAATTCCGTAACCGCTGGACTGTGTGAACAGTCGCAAGTGCCAACTTTTCTACGTGGGTGTACCTTAGTTCAACATCTACTAAATTTCGACTAAGATAATACATAACATGCACGACAAGCGCATCATCTATCTGAACCAAGACCATGCCAATAGTCTCTTGAGACGCGGCCACATAAAGAATGAAATCTTGTGTAAAGTCCAGCGGACTAAGCATAGGGGCCGGTACCAAAGATTTCTTAATGGCATCGAAAGACTGCTGGGCTCGCTCATCCCAGATAAAAGGTGTGTCTTTCTTCAATAGGCGTGCGAAACCTTTAGTAATACTGGCATAGTTAGCTATAAACTGACGCAGAAAATTAGCTCTCCCTTGGAGGCTCTAAAGTTGAAATAGATTACGTGGAGGAGGCAACTGAAGTATTGCCTCAACTTTGAGAGGATCGACTCTAATACCCTCCTTCAAAACTATGAATCCTAGAAGGAGACCAGTCCTAACAGCGAAGATGCATTTGTTTGGATTCAATCGAATTTTGTAGTGGATACATCGTTTGAGAATCATACGGAGGTGCTTTGGGTGGTCCACTATCTTGCGAGAATGGCCAGCAAGATCATCTAAGAAAACTTCCATAATCTTCTTAAGATCGTGAAAGGCATAGGTCATGGCTCGTTGAAAAGTGGCTTCGGCGTTCTTGAGGCCGAAGGGCATTTTCCGGTACGCAAAAGTTCCCCATGGACAAATAAATGCCGTTTTATGTTGGTCCGCGGGTTTGATTTGAATCTGATTATAACCCAAGAATCTGTCCATGAATGAAAAAATATCACTTCCCGCACAAGCATCCAATATTTGATCAATGAATGGCGTGGGGAAGTTGTCTTTTGGACATGCATGGTTCAAATCTCTGAAATTAGTGCATACACGGATCGTTCCCTACTTCTTATCCACAGGAACGGGGTTTGACACCCATTCGGTAAGGGGAACGGGGTAGATGAAACCAACTTTGAGCAGTTTCTCCACCTCTGCCTTAATAGCAGCTGCCTTCCTAGGGTTCACAGCACGTAAGCGTTGTCGAACCGGTTTAGCATCAGGATACGTTTTAATCTCGTGTTCAACAATGCGAGGGTCTATTCTTGGCATCTCCTCATATGACCAGGTGAAAGCTTCCCGGAGTTCGGTAAACACATCAGAGTAAATAACAATCTCCTCAAGAGTGCAATCGGAAACGACGTAAACATTCTCAATCTTTCCGGGAGTGTGGGAGATGTTGATTGAAGTGGTTGGGGAAATATTGGCCATATTCCCCTCCAAGAAAACATCATGTGACTGCAAAAGAGCCACAGGGTGACCAACCATCTCAGTTAGAGTCATCCTAAACTCCTCTTGCTCAATGAGCTCAAGGTTGGGAAGGAAATAAGATCGATGGTGCATATCTTCCCAAGGCCTCTCACTACCACACATGGCTTCGAGGATAGATTCATCCGATGGCAAAGTATCATTGAGGCAATCGTGAGAGCAAGATGATTTGGCTTCCCAAACTGGCAGTGTAACGGGATCTTCTTCAACTGTCTGGGAAGAAGAGAGATCCGGATCTGCAGTGGTTTGTTGGATGTGATCATAAGTGAGCTCCACTACAGATAAAGGCATAGACATCTTGACGTGTGCAATGTCTCCAGACATAGAATCCGCGGATGGAAAAATCCATGGATCACCATAATAAGAAGTCCAGAATGGCATACTATTCGAAGGAGGAGGCGCACTGTCAGAAATGGTTCCAATAAAATTCATAGGTGCATAATGGTTAAAAGTTCCCATCAATGAGGGGTACATTCCAACACCTATGTTCCTAGTTGCCGACTAAGAATCAGAAATTTGAGGGACTACTGATCCTGTGGATGCTGTGGAAGGAGTGCCAACATAATCCAGCTGATCGATCGTCACAATCTTGCCTTCATGGGGAAAGAAAATAACTTGAAATACAGTAGACGCGACGGCCTTCATAGCGTACATCCAGTTCTGAACCAGTAAAAGGTTGTAGTCGATGGGTGCATCAACCACTTCAACTTCAATAGGCACGGACTTACCTCCCAAGGAGACAACAAGGGAAGGGATAATTCCATGCGGCATAAAAGATCTACCGTTGAATGCAGTGAGTGTAGTTCTAGACGCGAGTAGACGAGGAGAGACAAGAGCTTTCCAACAAGTTACTGACATTACTGACGTGGAAGCACCTTCATCAACCATAGTACATTTGACGAAGCTCTTAAGGAAAACCACCTGGATGTGAAAAGCCACGTGGTAAGGCAAGCGAGGTTGGACATCAGTAGTATCGAACTTGATAACACTAGGACTTCCCCCATCCTGAACTCCTAACGCACTCAAAAGGGAATGCTTCTGAGAAGGACAAGCTTGCAAAACTTCAAGAGCAGACATGGCACACGGAGTTTGGCCCAAATCTTCTACGATGGAGTAGTTCTGGGCGGCTCGAGCATTAGGATTATGCGTGGAGCACTTGAGAACACCTTTCGGTATCCGTGGCATAATAGAAGGCTTCTCGATATGCAAGAATTATCAGGAGGAGGGGGAAGCTCATTCCCCAAATTCGGTTGTGGTGCACCATAATCACGTTGACGAGTAGCAACACAAACCTTTGACTGAACCATATTCACACATCCATAACCACTAGTATTGGAAGAAGACGTTGTCATTTCATTAGTACGATAACCAGTGGTTGGAGCATGCGAAGCCATGTTCTGGTGATGAGGTAGGGGATCCTTCAGCACAGCTGGGCTCTGTTCCAAATGCTTTGATGCTTCTTCAATACGAGGACATAAGTGAGTAAGATGATCCTCCCCACAAAGCTTGCAAGGGAATTTCACCTTATGCCTAAGTTTACGATCCTCGCCAGCATTACCACCTTCCCGAGGAGGGTTGGCATTCTCTTTACGAGGAGTATTACGATTGCTATTGTTGTTACTTCCATTGTTTACACCCCTACAATTATTTCTCCCCTTTTTCTTACCACCAGGTTGCTGGTTACCCGATGGTTTCGTTGATTGCACATTGTGTACATCAGACGATAGAGTGGAAGTGGACAAGGTGTGAACCTGTCCGGGAGTAGACTGGTTTAGCGACAAATTTTGCATTTGATTAGCTACCAAGTCTATAGGGCAAGTGCATGCGGACCCCATGATGCTATTGGCATGTGGTCCAGGAACTGACGTGGGCTCATGTCTTGTTCTCGGTGCATCAGGAATAATGTCATACAAAATGCCAGACTGAGAATAAAGTAGATCTAACTGCTGGACTTTCAAGATAGCTTGTTCCTCAGTCACAATGTCGGACATTGAAACATCCTTAGCAATGTATGGGAGTAAAGACTTAAGGAACCATTCCAACAGGAACTCTGGAGGAATGTTGGCTTTAACTAATCTCTTCCGTCGACACCACTCTTGAACGTGGTCAGAAATATGTGTGGCCTTATTCTGACGGAAGGTGGACAACAACTCAGTACCAATATCGTAAGGAACCAGAAATTGGAATCTCATTGAATCCCCTATAGGTGTTTTTGGGAAACTCCACATACCACTTCGCAGCTGCCCCCGTGAGGGTGCATTGAAATAGTCGTAATCGAATGGAATCATGATTCAAAGAGTTGGAGGAGCACCAAAGGTGAAATGTTGTGACATGATCTCCCAGGTCCTCACCACTTTTCCCTTCAAACTTTGAAATGTCCGAAGGGAGCTTGGTAGGGACCGGTGGCCAAGTAGGGTCGTGACACACCGGATCATTCGTGAGCTTCAAAATATTTGAGAGATTCAAACGTGCAAGGAACGGGAGCTGCGGCTGGAAAGCTTGATTATAAGCCCCCATAAAAGGTTGGTTAAACAGAACTGTGTTGTAAGATGGACCAAAATCTTGACCATGAGGGTTAAACTGCTTATAATGAGGACCTGACGGCCCGTAAGCTTTCCCATGGCCATAAGATGGATAACCTCCCCCTGCCTGACCCATTTGAGAGTAAGAAGGTATATGTGCGTTTTGAGCACCATATTGGGGTGGTGGGTGATATTGGTGGCCAGCACCGACTGTGTTGTAGTAAGGGTTGCCACCATGGGTATGGGGCATGTATGTACTATTCATAGTGGGAACCGTGTTGTATTGACCATAATGGTATGGTATGTTCCCACCCCCAATATTAGGATTAGCTTGAGAAGTCGCGTGATGACCATAAGCATGAGAAGTATTCCCAGGTCCAATATGGGTGTGACCAGTAGAAGGGTTGGTGGTGTGATGTCCATGTGGATAGGAAATATTCCCACCCCCTACATTACTATTACTAGAGGTGGTAGTGGACGCAAAAGTATGTGGTATGTGTCCACCCCCGTGGTTGGGAGGAACGGTATCATGTGCAAAAGAAGTCCTGGGTTGACGAGTAGTGACATGTGTATTGGGTGGTGGATGGCGAGTTGTGTTTCGAACAACATTTCGACTAGGTTGGGTATTCCTAGGAGGTGGTCACATTCCAACATTAGCATGGTTAGGAATCTGACCAGTCCCCATACTATGTGAGTGGGTGGACAACATAGTGCCCCCAGCTAGGGTAGTGCCCCTAGTGGGTACAGTATGGCTAACACTTTGACTAGTGCCAGCATGAGTACTAACCATAGTGGAAGGTTCGACAGTATTGTGACTAGGCATACCAAAATAGAGTGCGGTAGGGTTGACCATAGGGCCAGAATAATCATGAGTCTCAGGCCTCCTATATCTAAAATCACGTGGAAACGAAGGAACGAAAGGCTCGTGCTGTTCTTCCTCCTCAGGTAAGTCGGGCATCCCGTAAAGATAATTATCCGGATTCGAAGGATCAAACGGATCCTGGTCAAGTGGATTAGGCCAAATAGAACCAGGTTGAGTCTTAGGTGGATCACCTACCCAATCCTCACGAGGAGTCTAGGGATCGGAAGTATGTTCAACTCTAACCGAAGGAGTAGAAGGGTCTTTCCCGATATCGGGATGTGTAGCCATGTAGTCCTCAACGTAAGTCTTGTAAGAATCCGAAGACTTAGAGGGATCCCTCTGGTGTCCTCTAGCAATACGACGTGTAACCTTGAGTGGATTTAAACCAGCCAAATGACGGGACCGACGGAGAGTAGGGCTCCGCGCCACGTTCTCTCCTGAGAGAGACACAGCATCTCCTAAAGGCCAACTATCGATAAAAAACAGCAACTCAAAAGCACACACCTAGAGAAACTACAGCCAAGAGCAGACAAATAGAGTGGCTAAATGAGCTCCCGACACTAGAGCCGGTATGTCTCACCTAGGAGAGGCTTGAGACTCCCAAACTATAGCCGGAGGTAACAGAATCAGTTATAGAGACACCCAGGCTTCACTGTGTCGACAGGGTCAAGTCCATTGCACGAACACAACTGTGCTGTCCAATCCCTATCTGACTCAGGACACAAACAACATAACCACTGCAAGTACCCTGTGCGGTACCTAGGTAAGGAAACTATGTTTACTGCAATATAACCAATGCTCAGGGGGACAGTCGCAGGTGGGACCCGTCGTATGGGCAGGGTAGCTAATCCCGAAGCACAAGAGGATGAACCTCCGGTACCCCCAGATACGAACAAATCCTGGATATATCTCCCACGTTCAGCCGGTATCAGAGGGATATCTCCTCAACCAACCTCCCGTGATCTCGTGCTTAACTCTGGATTGAGTATATCTTTCCTGAGAACACCGATCTATACCATGGATTCCTCCACTCCCTGGTCAGACACCTAATGTTTCGTTCAGTAGTCTTGGATTGTTAACTCACAATGATCTATTCCAAGACTCTAAACCTATGCTAGTTGGTGTACCCTATAAATAAAATAAGTCTAATCAATTTTATGATTAAGCGTTAATTTTAGTGGCTGTGATTACTCAAGGGATATGGTCGTGAAACTAGTGATGTGTAGACTCAATAGTATGCAACATCGTCCAATCCTAGACTCATCTATCCAATAAAATAATGTCACTAATATTCAAAATCAACCAACAATTCTGAAATAAATATGCAAAATTTTATCTTTTCAATGCACAAGCAGAACCTAAAATGAAGGCAACAAGCACTCAATGCAAAATGCAGTACATGGAAATAAAATATTTTTGTATTTTCACTTATAAACAGAAAGGAAAATGCAAAAAACTAAATGAATATTTTTGTATTTTTTCAATATATATTGGAGAAAACTCACTATGGCTTGGGAATACCACAATAGACAGATGACTACTAGAAATCTACTCAATTCTCAAAACAATGCTATTATAAATTACGATGTTAAAATAATGGAGAAATGTAACCAACCTCGATCCAATGTTTGATGTAGATCCCCGTTGGAGCTTTCAATCCGCGCACATCCAAGCACTTGTAATCTGCAAATTAGTCTTGACAACCAATATCTAACAAGTACATATGATATATAAATGACATTAACATTATCAATAACAATGGTCCATAATATCATAAGCAAATGTAACCCCATGTATAATAAATGACATTCACACCATGAATGGACAAGAACATGAGTATTTCTATTAATGAACAAGAAGAAGTACAAAGTGATACGACCTCTTACCGGCAACCAATCTGACCCAAGATCTAGATCAATCCACTTGTGCCTCCACCACTTCAATCCTTCATAAAAGGCAAACTCAAACTAGCAAGGAGTTTGGAAGGTGAACATAATTGGTTCACAACTACAAGGATCAATGAGTGCAGACTCAAGATAGGGCAAAAATACACTAGATTGCCTTTACTATTCTCTTCTTTCTCCCGTCCATAAGCCATATGTGCTCAATATATAGTCCTCTCAAAGGTATGTGAAAGGACTCATCGAGACATTACTTTGGAGAGCCAAAGGTCACCCAATGACCGCTTTTTGGGAGTAAAAAGTAATAAAATAGTGGTTTTTACCATTTTACTTGATACCCGCGGGCTATAGGGATGCAACTCGCGGGTACGCATTCTATAGTGATGCAACATGCGGGTAGGAACAAAAATAGGGTAAACTAGTATCACTGAAGGATGAAAATGAATCCGAGTCACTGAAATGGATCCTACAGGCCAAAGAATGCTGATGCTCATAGGGTGGAAGATTTCTGTGTAACAAACGTCGGATGGAAGGAATTTTTGCATTGAATGGTCGTCGGTGATCCGACGTCCACGTCTATTATATCCAACTTTAAATTAAGTGTTGACCGTCGGATAATTGACTTTGTGGCCATTGGTTGTATGTGTCGCCATACTAGGGAAATATTAAGCCGGATATCCTTTGGCAATGGTCAATTTTCGTTGGAATGTCGTCGGATATCCGACGTAACTTTGTATCATTTTTAAAAAACTCATCGAATTTCATAAATTTGAAGGTGAAATCCGACGACAAAGTCCTTTTCGTTGGAGGTCGTCGGATTTTGGGTTCAAATCCACTAGTGGGAAAATAAAAAATAGGGATTTTAGCGCCATTTTTTTTCTAAGAGATTGAAAGTAAAGAAAGTTAAAAAATAAGGCACCCAAATTGGATTTCAAAAAATGAGGAAATGGTAAGAGGACAAGAAGGATTCCCTTAAAGAGTTACCAAGGATGAGACATAAAGATATTGATTGCACACTAGTGGTGCTAACGAACTAGAACTCTACTTGTATCAAGCTAGAAAATAACATTCAAGAATTATTTGAGATTTTTGTGGTGAGTATTGCATTACACATTTTTAGAGAATCCATAGTATCCATTTTTGTGTCAACATTTTGAATCAGAATAGGATCCATCATCGAGACAAAGAGTAAAATGAAGAGGAGGAAAGCCATAGTTAATACCGACGGTGTAGAGAAGCTAGAGCTTAGAACTCAAACAAACAATTTCAACTATTCCAAGCAATAGAGAGGGTAATACAATGTTGACACTTACCTATGCTTGCTGATTCAGATGAACCCAGGCATGTACACCAATGCATGAAGGACTTGGAAAATAATCTCTAGCCGGAGAATGTAGTTATTGAAATTGCTCTAATAGTGATGAAGGTAAGGTTGATGGATTATATCTCCCAAAAAAATAATTTATTAGTACCTTGCAAAAGTGTTTGGAGCCAATGGAAAGAGATCTCATTATATATGAGGTGGATTTTAAACCTTTGAATTTTTCCCCATAGGTTTAATGTCAACTAATGAAATTTGAACTCAATATTTCCAAGATAAAGCTGAAGAGAATATAGATTATTGGGATAAAATAATAATTCCTTATCTTGGAATTTAAAAAACCAATGGTCCAAGAGAAGGGGGAGAATTAATTGTAGTATAACTATATATATGGTCATGTAAAGAAAATAAAGGGGCCTTCACTTGTGCAGTTTATAAAAAACTATTTCTTGAGAATTGATGAAGATAAGTCATTGCTAAAGGAGACTTGGATATTCCATGACTGTAATGTGTATTTATTTATTTCTATGTGGTTGTTGTTATTAGAGCATTTTTAGAGTGATTCTTAATATGTAGAGTATTCTCTAGTTAATGATTTATTCTTATTCATTTTCTTTTCTTAGATCTTTGTCTATAGCCTATGTATACATAATTGCATTATTTTCCATTCAATCATAGACTATTCTTATTTGATGTTTAGTTCTTTTTATTTATGGAAATTAAAAAACCAATGGTCCTAAAGAAGAGGGAGAAATTATTTGTAATAGAGCTATATATACAATCATGTAAAGAAAATAAAGGGGCTTTCATTTGTGCAATTTATATAAGAACTATTTCTTGAAAATGAATGAAGCCATTACTAAAGGTGACTTGGATATTCTATGATTGTAATGTGTGTATAATTATTTATACGTGGATGTTGTTATTAGAGTATTTTTAGAATGATTCTTAATATGTAGTGTATTCTCTAATATCCCGATTTTGAACCCGTTACATTAAAATTGTAAATGATGTAAATATCGTTATAAAATCGTGGTGAGGAGCTCAAGGCCAAGGCCCCACCATTGATTTAGTGTTTTATGTGTCAGAAATTAAAAATCGACGAATATGGTTCTCGTGCTAGCCAGGCACAATAGAAATTACAAACATCATGTAAATATACATTGTAATAAAATACCCACAACTAGCTATGCAATGCAACAAGAGTATAGGGCATGCTTTTTACAAGGAATAGGGAGGGAAATATTCAAACCCGTGAACAAATAGTGTCATCCAAGTGTCAATTAGAGAACCCATAAACCATCAACTACCCATTTTGACGTATGCACCCAATCATTTAATTCTTCCAAGAGTTGGTTGAGGTAGTTAATGCTTTGGGGAATGGAGACGTATGGTTGCCCAATTTCGTTTATGGGGAAGCCATCAATTTTGAAAATAGTGTTTGAATTCTTGGGTAAGAAAAACACCCACAAATTTTCTTCCCAATCCATTCTTCACCCATTAGTTTTTCTCTCCCACGCGTTCTGGGATAGCTGGGCATTTTCCCTAATGTTTTCTTGAGTTTTCCTTCATTCTCCACATATGGGAAGTCGTTTTTGTGTTGCAGAGTGACTGGGAGGAAGGGAGTCACGATTTGGGGGTCTATAGAGGCTTTTTTTCCCCCATGAATTCCCATATACCTGTTGTAAAATCGATTTTGTTCACCAAGGGTCGATTTCCCCTCTAACAATTCGTTTTTGGGTGACCACGATTTTGTAACACTCATGGAAACCACATTTTGGGAATCCCACAGTTAAAACATTTTTCTTCATGCCCAACAATTGTGTTTTGTTGTTATGTGCATCCTTGTTTTGGATTAAACTTGCGAGTAAGAAACTAGGAGTTGAAGAGGTTTAGAATTGGCTTGATAAACCTAGTGAAGAGAGTAACCTCATATAAATATCAAAGGGATTTGGCTACCTTTCTATACACACCCTGAAGAGCATTAGAAGGGAAGGTATGGCTCGAGGGACTGTGTAGCAGTGAAGGGAATACTTCCTTGCGTTGGGTGTGCAGGTATTGTCGGTGCCAATTTAGCTAGATCTTGTAGAGGTACCAATAGCTCTGTGGTTGAGCTCACTAGCTTAGTAATTATTCCTTTCTACTACCTTGTCATCCCGATAAACCCAACTATGCATTGGATTGGCTCAATTGTGATGTATTACTTGGATATGTGTTAGTGGTTGTTCCCTTTTTCCTTTTGGAAATCATGCCCATCTCGGGGGTGGCAGCTGTGTTGAGAGATTGATAAGCACAACTAGCTTATGGCTGAGTGGAACGTTGTAGTTACATAGCCAGTTGCTCGAGACAACTTCATACCAAGATAAGTATTCTCTCTTGTATTGATTATGAAATGTCTTTATTTCATTACTGTTATAAATACATTGAATGCATGCTAGATGTGTAGCATATTTTACTTCCGCTGTGTTTATTTTGAATTATACATCTGCACATGTATTTTCACTTGTTCTGTATTCGAAAAATGATCATGGGGCTAGAATCCCAAACTTAGTGTCATGTTCCCTTCCAGGAGTGGGATTGATGGAAGGGGACATGACATATTCTCTAGTTAATGATTTATTTTTATTCATTCTCTTTTTTTAGTTCTTTGTCTATAGTCTATTTATACATAATTTAATTATTGGCAATTAAATCATAGACTATTCTTAGTTGATGCTTAGTTTTTTATTATGGAATTTACAAAACCAATGGTCCTAGAGAAGGGGGAGAAATTACTTGTAGTAGAGCTATATATGCAATCATGTAAAGAAAATAAAAGGGCATTCACTTGTGAAATTTATATAAGAACTATTTCTTGAGAAATAATGAAGAGAATCCATTGCTAATGGAGACTTGGATATTCTATGATTGTAATGTGTATATAATTATTTCTATGTGGTTGTTGTTGTTTGAGTATTTTTAGAATGATTCTTAATATGTAGAGTATTCTCTAGTTAATGGTTTATTCTTATTCATTTGATTTTCTTAGTTCTTTATCTATAGCTTATGTATACGCAATTGAATTATTGGCCATTAAATCACTAGATATTCTTAATTGTTTTATTCTATTTTATTTTTTTTTTGTTTTTTATGGAACGTACAACATGGGAAATCCTGTGAGAAATTCCCCTCATTTCATGGATGCTACCCATGGTAAACCATTCAATTCTAGTTTTGGAAACCTACCTTGATGGAGACATTGAGTGAGGCCCAAAATATTCATAGAGGCATCCAACCATGATGAATCCTTAACCTCCATCTTGCAATTTGTAGCACTCAACCACTTGAGATAACCCATTGGGCTTAATTGATTATTATTTCCCATTATACTACATTATTCAACAATAGATGAATAGTTTCTAGGTATAATGGTGAGGATATATTTATTTTGTGTCTAAATATTCAAGATGTAGATATAGAAAGCATTTAGAGTAGATAAAATATTGCATTTAATCTTAGACTACATATTGCATATAGAATAGAATTACATATTAATTTTGCATAAAAAATTTCCTGTATTTTCAAGAACCCCAACCCCAAAAATCATAATGGTGGTCGGGACAAACTAGAAAAAATTCTATGGTTCAAACAACATGAGGTCCAATTGGTCCCTCACATTTGGGATAATCCCCATTAATTGCATAGAGCAATTCTTCCTTGTTAGCACTGAATAAGAATGATGATGAGATTTATGACCAGACTGAAGGTCATGACCTAGAACAATAGATTAAAGATGGCTCTAGTATCCCTACCCAAACAAAACATACTATAGTAGGGGGAGATGATAGAGATCCTAGGAAATACCTTACTAATGGGGTGAATTGACAAGAGAAACAAGAAGAGGAGATGCAAGATAAACATAAATAAAATCAAGAGTGAAAATGAGAGGAGAAAGAGGAAGGATGAGAGTAGAAATATGAGGAGATAGAGGATGTCCCAATGGATGTCCATGAGACACATGAGGCCAATATCTTACCTCCATCCATTCTCACTACTCTAATATATCAATTGAAAAACTTGTGGATGATAGTGTGACTAGCTCAATATTGAGACTATCAATTTGCACTGATGCAAGAGTGTAAGAATACATTTGACATTATGTAGTACATTACCATTGGTGTTTAAGAAATAATTATGAATGCCACAATCCATATTTATAAGGACCTCAACTACAATGAAATAGAAAAAAATAAGAGCACAATAATAATGAAGGAAAAAACATTATCGTACATGGACCTAATAGTGGCTCCACATTCCCATGTTTCCAATTGTCAGACTTTAGCTAGGTCCAGATGGAAGACCTAGTTTGGTAGAGTTTTATTTTAGGCAATGATATTGGGAACCAATTGTTGTAGACAAAGAGATACTTGACAAATATAAGAATAGAAAACAACCAACTACAAGTTCACCTACATCAAGAAAATAAGGTTATGGAGGATAATACTAAGGTAGTGGATGCCTGATTCCTCCACAGGTGTCCAACGATTAGATAGGAGGATGTAGGAATCAGTGACTTGGAACCATAGACCCCCTTGAAAAAAATCATAATACAATAGGTGGTCCATAAATAAATAAGGGGAAGCATAAGCTCAAGGAAACATAGGACATTGAGAAATTAGCCAAATGATAACAATTGTCTTAGATCCTACAAATCCTAGAGCTTGCAACAAGGTTGAGTAAAAAAATGAATGAAAATATTTAAGTGGTGAATAATAAGTGCAAAGTAATTTTGACAACAACACAAAATTAGGTGTAGATCATCAAAAAGAGGGAGCAAATAATAGAGGTGATCTAGGAGAGGATCACTATATTGTAGCAATAAGAATATCAATTACTGAACCGTTAAGGTAGAGAAGAAAACCTCAAGAAAATACAAACCGTGGATGATGAGTTGGACAAATGATTTCATTCCACTAGGAAAGTCTAAAAAAGAATAGGTAACTTTGTCCAATTGCTCTAGGGAATTATAGCATGTTGTAGAAACTTCACAACTCCATAGAAGTTGATTGGTTCTCAATGCAACTAAATCAACTACTGGGACTTGAATCCAACTACTAGAAAATCTCTATATTGTAGGTATTGGGTCTCAGTTGCATGTGAATGAAACCAAGTTAGTTTTGGCTCAAAATGATGGTGTTGGCCAAATGAATTGGGTAGTTGAATGTAATAATGGTAAAATAACGAGTTAAAATGGGAAAAGGGAATTTTCATGTAAGGGGAGTTAGTGGAGCATTTATTTCCCACCTCCATTAGGAATTATATTAAAAGGGGTTCTAGGAGTGTCATTGGGTATGTATTATTTGGGTTTTATAAACACTCCTATCATCCCAAAAGAGTTATATGTGCATAGTAAAATCCAAGAGAGTAAGTGTTGACTCAAACCCAGTCGACAGGGGTTCCCATCACTGTCGACACCAACCCACCGCGATCTCCCTGAACACCAACCCAGACAGGTTTTACCTTATCCGGCAACACCTGCAGAGCAGATGAGGTCTCACCCGAGGCGATCAAGGGAGAGTGGACGGAATAATGTTTCTGCCGAATGAAGGAGGATGAATGTAGCAACAATTACTTAACTTATCACAATATTCAAGACAGATCTATGCATTCAAGTTTAACATCATTCATATTCATAACAGAAGCATTCATCGTGACAAGTATAACATTAAAGTATTGACTGCAGCAGGAAATCATAGCATCAATTGTAAATCACAACATGCATTATCATGACAAGAAAAGGTACACAGGGAATTTCACCAAACAGTTCCATCATGTCATATTCCTTCACCAAAAACCCTGATACAATATCTCCGAAAAAACCACATCTCAACAATATATCTTGATGTCAGAACATATGCATAAAATGCATCTCCAAGATATCTTTATGACCTACAACTTTCTGTCTATATATAGGATTTTTCCTTTACAATGCTTGTCCACTTACTAACAACCTTCTAACCGACATTTGGAAAAATGACTCAAAATCTAACTGACGCGGTCCAAATGACCCAAAAACCCGCATTTCGCGGTACACTTAACTCAAAATTACATATCATATGGTCCAATAACCCAAAAGCCCTCAAATTGCGGTACAATTGGCTCAAAATTACACAAAATAATGCAGCCTTCTTCCTTCCACGGCCTCTTCTGATGTGTCGTAGCATCAACGATGTTGCGATTCTTCCTTACCAAACCACCTGCCAACAGGCCCCCAACACAATCTTATGGCTCGCCCTCGAGCCACGTCAACTGGACATGGTGCACTTGGTTGTCTTGACCTTGAAGTCACCGTACTGCTGTGCAACTACCGTCACCATTTCCTTGGCTTCTGTAGCCGCCACCTAACTGTCAACCACATCTTCTGCAGATGGATGCGCAGTGAGCTTCGTTGTCACTTGTTGACGACCCTTCTGTACTGCCTGAAGCACTTCACCAGCCTTGGTCATGAACTGTCCCCCAACATCCTGAAACTGCTCCAGCTGCACAACAAGCTTCTTCTGTTGCTCATCAAGCCTTGGTGACTGCTTGCTACAATTCCTTTAAGTCCTGAGACTTGGTGACCTGTTCCATGGGTGGAATTATGCGCATGGATGCATTGAGTGTCGCCAACTTTCCTTCTGCGTCCTACCGATACTTAATCAACTTTCAACCTGCTCATCCTGGACAATTTGGCTCCAGAACTGTATTGTATCGGCTGTGAGCTTCATCGCGGCCTTTTTTAGCTCCTCTAACTGATTTGTGACCTCCTAAATCGCCCTTTTTTTGTGGTCAACTTCAACTTGAGGCGTACTAGGATTCACTTGAGCCTTCAACTCCTGATTCTCCTGCCGCAATTGGACAATGGCAGCCCCTAGTCGCTGCACCCATTGGAGCACATCTGACTCTACAATAGGCTCCTGCACATGCTGACATGCTTCAACAATAGTCATCTTGACCCACACTCTTTGATACCATAGACGAGCCTTCTCCACAATCAAGAAATCGTGTTCCTTCTTTATTCCTTCTATTTCGCGAGCCTTCTCAGCCCGTTCTTTCTTAATTTCTTCTTAGAGCTCATCCATATCATGCCGTGTTGACGTAGCCTTGTCGTTCAATTCTGTGATGGAACGCTCTGCATCGGCCTCGCTCTCCTGCAATCGTACACACATACAAATAATCTCCCATAGTCGGTCTGTCGTCTCCCGGCTGGTAGCTGCCTGCATAGTGGTCAACCCTTCCGCTGGTAATGCGTTCACATTGATGGCCACCTTCTTCAACTGCTGCATCAAGGCGTTCACAGCCTCATCTTCAGTCATAATTGCAATCGGGGGAATCTCCACATTCCTGACTCGCGGCTCGGTGCTGATTGTGCTAACTTGTGGTGACACTGCGTCTTCTGGTGCCCTCTGCGAAACCATGTCATACAAAGAGTCCACACGAGCAGTGAGCGCATGGAATCCTTCATTTTTCGCCCTCGTCATCTTCTGAGCTGTTGCGGTGGATGCATTAGTGATTGCTTTGATAAGTCGACCCAAGTGCGCTTCCGTTACCAGGGGAAACCCGTTGATAGTTGTCGGGTCCTAGTGCCCTTTCGTTCTGTTCTCTTCCAAGGCGCGGTCACTGTCATCATCAGTCAGTGTTTTGATGGACTCTTGATCGGAATCATGATGACTGTGCGGGTCCTGTTCCGATATACAATCTTTTGGACCCTTTGCTGGCCCTCTAGCCTCAATCTCGGCCAACGCCACAGGTTCGCGCCATTCCGGTGGCCAATCATTCACAATGGCATCCAGTGCTTCTGTCGTTACCTTGTAAGGGGTCAGCAACCATTGTTGACTGGGGTCACGCCTTGCTTGCACATAAATAGCATGCACCGAACCGCAAACTCCATGATCAACTTAAACTTTGCCGTAGTGTTTTCAGATATCCGCGGTACCTTTGTCACTAGATTACAAAGCATATCCCAATAGAGCCATAATAGCAATTGGAAATCTCAGAGTTGCTCTGGCTCCCGTACATACAATAAGTTCTAATAGCACACACCTCGCCGCTCTTTTGCAGCCGCAACTTCCATGCCCTGGTACACATTGGGCTCCTTCCAAGCCACAAATGCAATCAAGAGCAATAACCAGCTATATGTAAACGAACCCTTACCAGCATGAACTTCCGCAGCATCCTCCACCAACTGATTTAATAGAAACAAGGACTAGTTCATTTGGACACCCTCCACGCATTGTACTACACATGCGACAATCCCTGAGTTGCACTGGTTAGGATGAACACCCCTGACCACCTTGCAAGATAAAATCTTGGTGCCGGTGAGTACCACTTGATCATTAATACTGCTGGTGCGATACCCACGGCCATCCATTTACAAGCCATATTTCTTCACCAGCTGTCCCGCTCGCTTTTTGTCGTTCGCCTTCCCTTGGAAGTACTACGATGGATCAACTCCATCTTTAGGCAACCCGGTAATGTGGGAGATCAAATCAACAGTAACCGAAATTTCTCTGTCTAGCCACAACGAACCACCATGGAAGCAAGCAAGCAGCTGCTTTACACATGCATTAACTTCCACCAGCCGCCTGAAATGCGACATGTTTATGATCCCTAACAAGCCGGCCTGCTTCAATCCTCGTGCCCAGTCCTGCAGAATCGGCATCGCGGTAACTTGTGACCCAGGCACATATGGGGCCGATGAAATTTCTGGGTAGGCCGCCATATCATGATCATCATATCATAGGCGCATCAACGCTGGCACAATATCAACTGAGCACTCCATTCCAGCAGGGAACGCCAGCATCTTCACGCCATACTTCTACTTTGGGTTCAGCTTGCGTGGGGTTGCAACCGACCGACTGGGAGGGATATACCAAGGGATGTCAACAGCCGACAGTCCCTCCCATGGGGAAGACTCATCAACGTGGAAAATGGACTACCCTACTTGCACCTGAGCTTCTCCTACCACTGTGGTGGATGATCTAAGTTGCCTCTTGCTCTGCGGGGACTCAAAATGCTGACCCCCTGATGCTTCTTGGCGATGACTGACACTCCCACCGTCATGTTTGTGACTTCTGCCTCAAGATTGACGTCTCCCACAGATGCAAATTCTTCCTCAAATACAATCCTGGTGAAAGGAGACTCAAACTCACTGCTAATCTCAATAGTTTCTAGCTGTCGTGGCATACCTTACCCAACGCTCTCAACTGATAGCTTCTCTGTCCTAACGACACTCTGCAAGTTCAACGGAACCTTTCCCAACACACAACTGCACTCACCAAGCTATAACAATACGCTTCAGCTTTGCACAGGTACTTAACAACTAAAATCTCGGTGCCTTCTAACCAAATTCTACCCTTTTTTATAGCCTCCAGCTGAATCCTCCGTAATCATCACTAAGTCTGGAATTAACTCAACCGAAATCCTGTATTAATGATGCAAATCTGCCATCGATCCTGTCAGCCGATCGACCGGATCCACCATTAATGCATATCATTTGAACAAGTGTTGTTAATTAACTGTTTTAACTTTTGGCATTTATTGTTGATTTGACCCAGTTGTGACCCTACCACTTGTCGCGGACCGTTCCTAACGTGCGACACAAGCCT
The DNA here is from genome assembly GCA_027924585.1 of Larix kaempferi. NCBI lineage: Eukaryota > Viridiplantae > Streptophyta > Pinopsida > Pinales > Pinaceae > Larix > Larix kaempferi. The sequence goes on from BSBM01000486.1 coordinate 12,877,845, forward strand.
CCCTGCTTCCGCATTCTGTTCCTATTGGTGCACCAACCTGGCACCGATCTCTCTTCATTTTTTTTCTCGATACGACTCAAGCATCGTGTTGTTCCAAGCCCAACCGATAGGGCTTCAACCTGCTACCGTTAATCAAATTTGGGAGCATTGCTCCATCCAACTGCTGCAACTGTACCGCTCTGCCTGAATTTATGCTACTGATGCGATACGGACCAAGCCAATGCATCTGTAACTTTCCTGGATGTTTTATAAACTTGCTGTCATACAACACCACCAAGTCGCTCTGTTGAAACTGTTTGTTTTTGATGTGGCGATCATGCCAAGCCTTCTGGCGATCCTTCTCCACACCCTGATGAAAACTGGTGATAAGTCGATCTTCCTCGAGCTGCACTAACTGCGCTACGTTCCTCCAATGCTGCCTCAGAATCCATTCATGTCATTGCTGCAATGTGCAGACTTGGAACAATGTACTCCATGGGCATGATTGCTTCTTGTCCATACACTAGCTTAAATGGTGTCTGACCCGTCAACCTTTTACATGTGGTGCGACAGGCCCACAATACTGCTAGTATTTTGAGATTCCAGTCATCACGGTTCACATTGCACACCTATGTTAGTGCATGCTCCAATATCTTATTGAAAGATTCCATGGTGCCATTTTCCTGTGGATGATATGGCGTACTCTTCTTATGCTGTATCTGCAGCTCCTCGGTCAATGCGCTGATGGTGCGATTAAGAAAGTGGTTGCCTTGATCACTCAACAATATCTTGAGGCAGCCAAAGTGAGTGATAATGTTGTCAAACAAAAACCGCGCTGCCGTGGCTACGGAACAATCAACAACTGGTGTATCTTCCGTCCATCTTGTCAAGTACTCTATCACCGTGATGATATATCTGGCACCAGTGCACTTACCCGGTGGATTGATTGGTCCCACAAAATCCACTACCCATTTGTCAAATGGTTGTACTGTTAATTGAGGCATTAGCGGCATCTCATCCCTCCTGGATGGCTTCCCGGTTCTTTGACAGGCATCGCAAGACCGCGCATAGTCTGTCGCAACATTATGCAGCGTGGGCCACCAAAGCCCCGCACGAAGCACCTTCCTGGAAGTCGCTCGACCACCGTAGTTCCCTCCAGCCACTCCTCCATGTGCTTCTTCCAATATCTACGCTTGCTCGTGTGGAAAGACACATCATCGTAATATCTCGTCTACAACCATCTTATATAACTCTCCTGCAATGAGCTGGAAGTCGACAACTTTAACCACCAACTATTTCTTCTGACTCGTGGTGAACTCCTCTGGTGCGGTACTTGTTGCCAGAAACTGAATGATTTCTTCAAAATAGCCATCGACTACTTCGCCTCGAAACAATTGCGCATCAGGAAACCCGTCTTCAATGTTAGTTGGTTCTTCACCTATGTCAATCCACGATAGGTGATCAGGGCCGGAGTTCAACCATCCTAGCTTCACAATTATTTCAAAGTCGAACTCTTGAAAGAGAAGTAACCATCCGCATATCTTCCCCCCCAAAACAGGCTTATTGACCAGGTACTTCAATGCAGAGTGGTCTATGAACATCTTAAAATTTCTTCCCAATAAGTAGTGTCGGAACTTCTGCAGCGCATAGACCATCGCCAAGCCTTCCCTCTCAGTAGTGGTGTAGTTCTTTTCTGCAGATGACAGCTTCCGACTGGCGAAAGCGATAGGGTGATCAAGATCCCCCTCTCCTGGTTATGCTAGCACCACACCGAGTGCAATTGACGATGCATCAACATGGACATGGAATTCCTTACTCCAGTCCGGGAATACTAGTATCAGTGTCGAAGCCATCTTAGCCTTCAGCTGCTCAAAATTATCCTGACATTCAGTGCTCCATTGAAATACTCCATCTTTCTTCAATAGCTTCTCCATAGGGGCGGTGATCGCTGCATATCCCCTGATGAACTTGCGGTAATACCGAGTATGTCCTAAAGTCGCCCTCAGCTGCTTAACCATGGTCGTCAGTGTCAAACTCAAAATGAGTGCAATCTTCGCTGGATCGACTAGCAACCCTTGTTTGCACATAATGTGACCCAAAAAAATCCCAAACGGTGCGCAGAAAATGCATTTCTTCAAATTCAATGATATCTGGTGCTGTCAATAGTGCTCCAGCATCAACCGCAGATTGGCCAGGTGATCGTGGATCAAACCATAGACTGTCCAATCGTCCATGTATACCTGCAAGAAGTTTTGGATGAGATCCTTGAATGCAGCAACAACAACCTGTGAAAATATCGTAGGTGCATTCTTCAGTCCAAACGGCATGACAGTATAGTGAAAACATCCCCATTCTGTCACAAAAGTCGTCTTGTGGAGGTCTTCCTTTGCAATACAGATCTGATGATAGCCTGAGAACCCATCCATGAAAGAATACATTGTTAGGTTATACACGAGCATACATATTTTACCCTTCGAGAGAAATAAACACAAACAAGCAATCACATAATAGACACACAATTTACCCTGGAAACCCCATGTGGGGAAAACCAGCACCCAATGAAGATCTTCATTACCCTTGACCTAAACTGGGCCAAGTGAGCTCACCCGCTCACCTCCAGGCCGCTTTACAATGGAGCCTCTCCAAGCCTTATAAAGGCTTCTTTGCATGCAATACCTTTGGCCAATACCATGGGCTACAACAAACCATGTGCCCAAAACCATGTTCTCAACCTAACCACCTTTGACTCATTCATGAGTCAAGGTTAACCCTAACAATCCCCCCTTTAAACTTGACTTGGAGTAATCACCAACCCCCCTCAAATTTTTAACCGAGGAATCTCACATACACCCCCCTATCACCTAGGTATTTCTCCCGACTTTACCAGTGAGTTACCAAGGGTATGCATGCCTTACTAGGTCTTACAGCCATATGCCCTTTTGCATGCAAACTACTCCATTTTTAAATTTTTTTCATGTGTCTTTATGGTGACTACACCATCACCGTCAGTTGCTTCAACCTCTGGCTTTTCCTTGCTCTCTTTTCCATGCTTGCTCATGTGCTTGCCATGATTGTCATATGCCATGCCCCACATTCTTGACCATGATTTAAAACCATTAACCATCATTTCATATACCCAAAACTCATGAACCATCAACCGTCATGAAGCTCTTCTCAAACTTAAACCACTCATTCTTTTAAAATATTCCATTTGTAAAATGAAGTTGCATAAATTCCTTTTCTCCATTTTAACATAGGTCCACCCTCCATAAAATCCATTCACATGATGTGGGAGAAAAATATACCTTTTATAACTCAAAATTACATGGTTCCTACCTCACATTTATCCACGTGAATTTCCTTTTACCTCACACATAACATGAATTTCTTTTTCGTTTTACTTTACACATAACATGGAATATGACGTCATAAAAAAACATTTTAAATGTTTTTTTTTCTTTCACCTTTTCTCATGTGAGTGGATCTACCATGAACCAATTGGATTTTCTTCACAAGAGAGGCTTACGCATATCTTCTCCATGCGATCTGGACTTCATCCCTCCAACGACATCGATCTCGCATCAATATGGGGCTCCAAAACTTGACAGCGATCTACTTGTCATTGGCTTCTCTCCATCAATTTTCAGCTGTCTTGGCTTCTTTTCACATGGGCTATCCCACAGATCCTTCCTTCTCACGCTGTCTGCAAATTCATGAGAAGAACTTCTCCACCAACTCAGGTTCCCACATACGGGCGTTAGATCTAGGTTTTTCCTTCAGGTACTGATTTTTGCAACAACACTTATCCACCATCTTCTGCAATGCGGCTTCACACAGATCTGGAAGCAAACGGTCTCCACGGCTTCTCTTCATACTTTATTTATGTGGTTTACCTTCCACATTTCGTTGGCATTCATAATATTTGCGGCTTCTCTTTATACAGAGTTCTCCTAAGGAGAAGTTACCAAGCGGAGGCTTTATGGCTCCAGCGAAAGGACGGCTTCATACACTAGCAATGGATCTTTCCTCTGCGGCCTCCACAAATTCACGCAGATATGAATTTACACTAATCTCTTCATCAGGATAATGCCATGGTTTTCTGAATGACAGCTCAATGAGGATATTTTCTCATCATGCAAACAACGACCTCTCTCACGTCTAGCAATTTGAATATCCACAATTATCCAACGAGCTATTTCTCTAGGAGAGCAAATCTCTTCAATGCAAGCACCGATTTCACACTCAACTTCCTCAAGTGCACAACGTCTATGCACAAGACTCTTTCCTCAGTGCATTCTCACACCATTGGTTCTCATGCTCATGGGTTCTCACTCTCTTCACACCCTTAACGATCCACAAATCCAGTGAATCTGTTCGGCTCTCTATCAACGATATCTGATAGATCCACAATGATATTATTCTGCACACTTAGAGTTAGAGCAATCTTACCGAGCACAACTAGGTTAAACCATTGCTCTGATACCAGTTGTTAGGTTATACATGAGCATACATATTTTACCCTTCGAGAGAAATAAACACAAACAAGCAATCACATAATAGACACACAATTTACCCTGGAAACCCCATGTGGGGAAAACCAACACCCAATGAACATATTCATTACCCTTGACCTAAATCGGCCAAGCCAGGCCAAGTGAGCTCACCCGCTCACCTCCAGGCCGCTTTAAATTGGAGCCTCTCCAAGCCTTATAAAGGCTTCTTTACATGCAATACCTTGGGCCAATACCATGGGCTACCACAAACCATGTGCCCAAAACCATGTGCTCGACCTAACCACCTTTGACTCATTCCCGAGTCAAGGTTAACCCTAACATACATCTCCTAGACACCTACTCCCTCAAGTACTTCATTGGTAAACGGTGTCGGAAATGGATCATGTAAACAAGCATCATTTAACTTCTGCAGATCAACACAAATGCGCACCTCACCAGTCTTCTTGTCCTGCACCACCATAAGACTGATCCATTCTGACTCTTCAACTGGTTCAATGATACCAACATCCAACATGCGATCTAGTTCTGCCTTGACCTTCTCCTTATGTCGCGGATTGAGATGATGAGGTTGCTGCCTAATCAGTTTTGCATTTGGTTTCAAGGGAATCTTCATCTCACCTAGATCACCCAAAAAACCTTTCATTTCGGAGAAATTCGTAGGAAAACGGTCTCGGAACTCATGCAACAACTCAGTGATCTTTCCCATCATCTCATCATCCCAATAATCTCGAACATTCGTGAACTTGGGAGTGGCCTCTATCCCAATATTAATCTTGCGAAGCTTCAAAGGCTGACTGGACGGATCACTTAGCACACCAAGTGGTACCACATCGCGACTTCCTTCTGACTCCAGAATATTGACATTCCATGGATCATCACCATCTTCGGGCCCACCAGTGATATTATAACATTCCATAATGGATTGCATTTGGCAGTGCGTATGCGGATCTGCCGAGTACGCCACAGGAACAACCTTTAGAACCACATCACGAATGATCTGCAGAGCGTTATGGACATCCAGGTTGGGATCAGAAAAAATGAACGTATGAGTAAAACATACTGTCAACTCCAACCAAGTAGTGATTTCTCCCCGTAATTCAGCTGCAGTATACCATGATCGTGGCATTTCGTCCAAGGTATGGATAAATGCATGGACCCACTCATCTCTTGGTCACGATGTCCATAATGTCTGACACTCCATCAAATGGCCTCCAGGATCGTTTCGACCATCATACTTCCCTACATGGTAGACCTCGGTATCGTCGAAGCGTACCATCATCAATCTTCTGCATTTTGACCATCCATCAATTGATGCCTTGTGTGTTTCCCACTAGCGTGCTGGAATAGCCTTCAGTGCTTTGTCCAATGGCAACAATCACTGTGGTTCTGAAACTCGTTCCTCGAACTTTGTCATAAAGTCAGACAAGGTAGGCAGCCCTTCATATATTGGTAGTGTGACCGTTTCAGTTGCGACACGACATAGCGACTGCGTGATCAACCCACACTTGCGGAGTGACACCTCATGCATGCGGTTCTACCAGTGTTATAGCACGTCATCAGATTCGGAAGACGTTGGGCTGTCACTGCGCCATCCCAGCTCACCATTGGAAGTTGGATGAATATAGTCTTCAGAAATATTAAATGCATGGTCCCATCCATTGGGATCATCGTCCTTTATTGGCTTAATGTATCTACGACCTTCAGCCGGATCCAATGGGGCTATGACTTTGAGATCGCGGTTTTCAAAATTCATCATCCACCGCTTGAAGTTGATTATCGCTCCACTACCGTTAGCCCATCCAATTCCCAACAACACAGGATACGAACTTCTTCCTTCAACCACTTCGATGACATCAACGTCAGCGTAGGTCTTCATGCCCTCAATGTCTACCACTAAATGTCGGACTCTCCCAATCAGCATTACTTTAGCGTGATTAGCTAACCGGAGCTGTACAGAAGACCAGCTCAATGGGGGGCTCCCCATTTTCTGCCACGCCTGCATGGTTAAGATGTTGACATCCGAACCAAGATCTAGAATAAATGAATCAACGTCATAATCCCCAATCTGGATATTCATTCGCATCTCCTTACCTATCTTTCACCGTTGTAAGGAGTTTACTGCGGACTCCTATCGTCCCTTAGTTGGACGCTGCAACAACCCTTCAATATTAGCAAGGCTGCGGGATCTCTTGCCAACAATAAACATCTCTCAAGAAACTTCTGTAACGTTCCAGACTGCGCTGATGGATCTGCTTCTGAATTCGCATCAAACACAGGGGGCATGTCGTAGATGATAGCTTTACCGCAATCCTGATCTAGTGCACGACATACTTGGAAGAACATATCACGCTTGGACTCAATGTCAAACAATACCTTCTTCTTCCCAACCTTTTGAATGTCCCCTCCTTTTATTGCGCCTCCACGAGTGATGACTATGACAACTGCATCTTGTGGTCTTGGCTCTGCCGAAATTGTCACAACATTCGCACCCTGATTCTGATTAGGTGCAGGATTCCCTTTTTGGTTCAGATTTGGATTAGCATTTTGGTTCTGGTTCTGCACCGGTTGCTGTACCTGATTCTATACTGGCTGCTATGCCTAGTTCTGCAATTGCAGAATATTCCCTGCTTGCCATCGTGTAATCAACTGCAGGCAGTTTTCCACTGTATGGTTGGTAACAAAGCAAAATGTACACTGCGTATGCAAGAGTGGACAATCGCGTTGATAGTGTCCCCATACTGCACAGTGATAGCACTGAACAAGCCCGCGACCTCCTTGTCCACCTCCACGACCAAATCCTCCGCCACGTCCACCCCGGAATCCTCCCTACAGTGGGTACTGCGGTTGGTTGTACTGTTGCTGCATCGTAGCTGGTTGCATGCCTTGCCTTTGCTATGCATACTGCGCTTGCTGAACGTACTGTGGCTATTGTGGAGCCATTTGCATCGGGGCATATTGCGGCACAAACTGTTGCTGCAGTACAAACTGCACCTATTGTTGAGGTAGTGGCTGGGCTACCTACGGCTGCAGTGGTGGTTGTTGTACGACACGCTGGTCATATTTTACATAGAATGCATGGTACGTTCTCTCATGAAGAAACCCATATGCCCGGCATTCTTTGTGATCATGTCCCATCGGTTTACAGAAAGTGCAATATAGGTTCATCGGCTTGGTGACCATTTTTTGCATATATGGACATTCTTCGTGGCAGTGCCCAAATACTTGACAAACGTGACACCATGGCATGCCACCACCATTCAACGGGTTTGGTGCTCCTGAAACCAAGTAGTTGTGGAAGTCGGGGCAATTATCCTTAGTATTCCCTTCCCCTCGACATCGCATGCACCATTCTTCTTCGCGCTGCTCCTTGCCCTTCTTCAAATCTTCCAGCTAGATGGTCAAGTTAGCTAGCTGTGTCTGTATCTGCGACATCTCGGCTACATTTTCTCCAATTGGCGATGCCTCCAACCACATTGCAATATCTAGAGCTTCACTGGGCATTGAGATGTTTTGTTGCATCAATGGTAGCCAAATATGCGGTAGGAGTGCCGTGATGAACCACTCTTTATGTTGGATAGCGCTCATATTGAAACTAACCCTTTCCATCACCGTCTTGAACCGATGGTCGAAATCCCACACCGTCTCGTTGGGATATTGCTTAATTTATTTCAATTCTGTGATATATTGAGCCTCAGACTTGAGCTTTCTAAATTCTGCTATCAATCCATCCCTGATATCATCTAGTGACTTCGTTGGAGTAGGGACTAGAACAAAATTCATAAGCCAATCTAAGGCCGAACCTCGCAGAGTTGTCGCCAGATGCCCTTTCTTGGCATCATCATCAGTGATTTGTTTTACGGTCTAGACCACTTCACACAAAAACCAATACTGTTATGGGTTATATGTCCCATTCCCATGGAACAACGGTAACTTAGCATCATCGCCCGCCATCCTGGGCTTCCTTCCTACAGGTACTGAACTACTAGCGATCAAGTTTTGTTGACCCAGTGGGGTCGAGGTGGTGTTTCTCACTGGTTGATAGATAGTGAGCCGAGGTGTGGGTACGTTGCTGCTCGGGTTAGGTCCTTCCTCTATCTTGGGTGTAGCCTGTGTGTCCTTGTTTAGACTATGAGGTCACTTCATCCTGTGTGGTCTTCCTTTGCGAACTTGTAGTTCGATCGCAGCAGGACCTTCTCCTATCATCTACCTCTTTTTCATGTCGAAATATCGCTCCTCCCATTGTAAGACCACTCTCTTCCTCGGCTTCACTCACAGTCTCATTGTGACCTGCACCCATCTACCCCTTATCATTCCATGCACCGCCCCCTTGCTGTCGCGATACCCACGGCCTCCGCCCACCAGGTTGCTTACTGATCTATATGCATCTTTAATATACCCTTTTCGCAGATAAGCATATTAATGGACAGTTGGAGCGATAGCAGAAACCTTCCTCGGGGTTCACGGAAGAAATATCTTTCGGCTTTACTATAAGAATTCTGTGTATCAACCGCGAAGTTCAGTGATATACCCTTCCAAGATGCTATCAAGCCACACTTTGACAGCCCGCGATGCTTTATTGTCGACTTCCTGCAGTTCTTGGATTAGCTCCGGGGTCTAGGTCGTCAGCTCACCACCTTGGTGGTTCCTCTTCTGATAGGTCAACTTTTCCAACCACTCGAATAAAAGGACCAGAAATTCATAGAAAAATCATTTGTGCGGACTGTCGTGAATATATCTATCCACCCACTAATCTATTGTCAGTCGAGTGTTCCGGCTTTCTTCTCCAGCAAATTCCTGCAACCTCTGATCAAACCAACTTTGTATCTTCGGTTGCGTCGGATACCACAACATATCCTCCTTTCACTTCACACACAGTCCTGGCAATGGAACCATTTGTTGACTCAAACCCAGTCGACAGGGGTTCCCATCACTGTTAACACCAACCCACCGTGATCTCCCTAAGCACCGGCCCAGACAGGTTTTACCTCGTCTAGCAACACCTACAGAGCAGATGAGGTCTCACCCGAGGCGATCAAGGGAGAGTGGACGTAACCATGTTTCCGCCGAATGAAGGAGGAATATTGTAGCAAGAATTACTTAACTTATCACAATATTCAGGACAGATCTATGCATTCAAGTTTAACATCATTCATATTCATAACAGAAGCATTCACTGCGACAAGTATAACATTAAAGTATTGACTGCAGCAGGAAATCATAGCATCAATTGTAAATCGCAACATGCATTATCATGACAAGAAAAGGTACACAGGGAATTTCACCAAACAATTCTGTCATGTCATATTCCTTCAGCGAAAACCCTGATACAATATCTCCACAAAACCAGATCTCAACAATATCTCTTGATCTCAGAACATATGCATAAAACACATCTCCAAGATATCTTTACGACCTAAAACTTTCTGTCTATATATAGGCTTTCGCCTTTACAATGCTTGTCCACTTACTAACAACCTTCTAATCGACATTTGGACAAATGACTCAAAATCTAACTGACGTGGTCCAAATGACCCAAAAACCCGCATTCCGCAGTACAATTAACTCAAAATTAGAGATCATATGGTCCAATGACCTAAAAACCCGCAAACTGCGGTAAAATTGACTCAAAATTACACAAAATAATGCAGCCTTCTTCCTTTCACAACCTCTTCCGACGTGTCACAGCATCAACGATGCTACAATTCTTCCTTACCAAACCGCCTACCAACAGTAAGTTTTGCATCTCCCTTAGCCTCCATGGGAAAGGGAGGTTCATGTAACCCATTTTATTTCCATTAAGAAAACTAGATCTAGATTGGGTTTATTTAAGTTTGTTGCTATATATTTTTTTTGTAAGTAAGCAGAGCCAAAAAATTCTATTAATATAGTACAAAAATGGTATAGAGTTACATTCAGAGTGAGGCAAAAATATCACAGAGGCCCTTCTCGAGTTGGAAAAACAGGGCTCCCTAAGTTCAACTTAACGACTTCACAAGATAGCATGACAACTTCACAGAGAAATACTAGAAACTCAAAACCGATCTTACTAGAAACAGACTTCAAAGAGCAAAAAGTTTAGCCCAGAGCTACAAAACAATGAGAGCTAGATACATGCTTCTCAGAAAACAACAAATCATTCCAGAAGATTACCAGAAACTAACATTGATAGCAAGCACTTCCACAAACATAGGACAAAGAGCAAAGAAGCCAACCAATACTGCATAGGGATCAACAAGACAATGAGCCGGGATTAAAAGGCCCTCCTCTAAGCCCGGCTCCTGGCTTCCTGCGGGTCTTGGATGTTGAGCTCCTGCACTAAGGCTTCCAGAGTGCGCATATCCGCCAATCCATTCTGCTGATTTATTTTCAGTTCCTCGATGATATCCTTGATGTCTTTGACAATTTTCTCCCGTGCCTGGATTTCGCAAGCAAGAAGAATTCTGCCTACCCAGAATGGGTTGGCTATGATCTGACGCCCCTGCTACTCTTCGAACTCCTGCTGCAGTGAAATATCCAAGTGAGCAATTTGAACCTCCGTAGCCTTAGGAGTTTCCTCCAGATAATGGTGGTCCCAGTCAAACTCAATAGGGTGGTCATCCTCCGGGATGTTTGCTTGGTTGGATGAGCCTTCCCCCCTTTGCCTTCTTCTCGCACCAGTGTTCTGCCTAGAGCCGCGACGATTGCATAGATGCATGTGGGGGGCCATAATACACAAGAATATAGTTTCCAGAGAGAAAGATATGCCCCCAGCTATCTGTAACCACACATTCCTGAAATGGAGCATACACAACATATCGTCTCTCTGGGTAAGGCAGGCCAATTTAATAGTGCAGGCATGCCTACAACGATCCTCCTTTTTGGCTTTAAAATCCCAAGGTATGCTATTAGATAAGGTCATCGTACAGGGCCTTGAATTACCATTAATGGAAATCATTATCGTTCCATCCCTTCCCGAGGCCTCACATGCTTGGGATGTTGTGAGCCTTCGAATCAGTCTAAACCTGGTACGATCCCACCTGCTAAGTTCATTTCCTGCATCATTAATGTGCTTGATCCTGCTTCTCATCTTTGTCTGTTCATTGCACCCTTCCTTACACTAAATAATGAACTTAATGGCAACTAAGCAAATTAATAGGGGGTACTCAAGTGATTAATTTCAGCAGGCCTACCATCCTATTCTCCACTTAGAGGAATAATACCGACTGGGTATGTGGAATCACTTGATGAATGATCATTAGTGAGAGGCGATCTTAGGCTTGCGTGTGTCCTTGCATCCTCACTTCCATGTGCCTCTTCGCCACTATGATGAGTGGTACCATCCGACAGGTTAAGATCGATGGTTGCGATCTCCAAGCATCGTCCTCTGTTAGGAACCCATGTCAACCCTTCTATTTACTTTGTTAGTATATTGTTGTTGGACACATATGCTTTGTAAGTCATCCCGTAGTATTTGTTGACCCATAGTTTGTATTATTGTTGTTGGACACATATGATTGGTAAGTCGTCACGTAGTAATTGTTGATCCATATTTTGTATTGGCCAATGGTTTGTATTGACACATGGTATTGACCCATGGTATTGGCGCCTAGAATTAGTATATAAGTTTGTGTTGAGACCAATGAAGGTACCATGAAGTTATTTGTATTGAGCTTGCTCAAAGGAGGTTGCCCCCTCGAAGTGGCCTGCGATCAATATAAAAGTGATTATGAGTTCTGTTATTTCATCTATCTCGTGTGTTTTCATTAATTAATTATTGCAGGTTTTTCACATCTAGTATCAGAGCACTTTCTTGGGCTCGCTAAGTGAAACTTCTTCCAAAAAAATTTTCCTATCTGTTGCAGCTTTGGATCTGGGAATAATACCTATCCTCTTAACCGTGGGAAGTACTTGGGCATAATCCCTAAAACTCATTGTGAGGAGTACCACAGGAAACCCAAAGTAGTTGGCCCATTGAGAGGACCTGCTAGTGAAAATGGCAACGACCCCTACCTGATTGACTAGTTCCCACCCGTGAGGTAAACCAAGAGCTGTCGTTTGTGGCAAAGCAGTTATCAGTTTTACCTGATCCATGGAGTGAGGGGTACTGCCCCAATACGCAAGCTGTCAGACAACATTGGTGTTTGAGTGAAACCCCTGAACTGTTAGGAAGCCGCACATACCTGGGGTCCATATCTATTTTCAGCTGAACTGTTGTCAATCACTGCTGCGCCATTTCAGATCCATTCTGAAAGCCGTTCCAGATCCAGCCATTTCAGATCTATTTTAGATCCAACCATTTTCAATCCAGTCGGTGCCACTTCAGATCCCTCTGTTTTCAATCACTTCCTCGCCATTGCAGATCTATTTGTTTCAGATCCCTTCCGCGCCATTGTAGAAAAAAAGGTATAAAATTCTGCTTTTTGGCCATATCTCCCTTGTTTTCACTCCGTTTTCCTTGAAACTTCCCTGACACCCCTGTAATCCCATTCTGCATATTTCATTCCTGAGGACCCTATCCCAAATTCCACTTCCCAAAGATCGAAATCCCACATTTGTCTATTTTTAGGGTTTGCCATAACTTCTTTGGATTTCACTCAATCGCCTTCAAATTTTACCACCAAGTGCCTTTCCTAATTCCGCTTCTTTGTTCCTCTCTGCCAAATTTTCTCTTTCTTTCACCCTGCTTCTAAAATCCCCATTTTTTGCTTTCCTGTCTATTAGAAAGTGTCCAAAACCTACTCAAACCACAATTACCCCTCTGATTTTTTCCCAAATCCAAATTTCCCTTTACTAAATAAGCTTTTGTTTGTGTTTTTCTATCCATTCCAAAAAAAAAAAACTCCTGGTTATGGTTGTCACCCGCGCAGGAGCAACAACCATGGAGGAAGCACTTGCATCCATCCAAACCAAACTCCAAGATCTGGATGAAAAATTTCTCAGCCTCCATCTTCAGCATTCAGCCATGAACAATAACCGACAGCACGAATCTTCAGCAACCAATGGGTTCTCTTCTTCCAGCAATTTTTGTGGTCTGAAGCTTGAATTTCCTTGCTTTAATGGTACTGATCCAGCTAGATGGATCTATCGTGCAGAACAATATTTTAGTCTGCATAATACTTTTGATGTCCAAAAAGTTCCACTTGCATCCTTTCATTTGGAACAGGAAGCCCTTCAATGGTACTGTTTGTACATCAAGGCTCATGAATTCACTGGATCACTCACTAAACTTCGTCAAAGTGGCAGTGTGAGAGAGTATCAGATAGAAATTGAGAAACTAGCCAATCACATAGAAGGATTGTCTGATGAATTCTACAAGAGTTGTTTTATCAGTGGTCTTAAGGATGAAATCCAGTCAGAGGTTAAAATTTTCTGTCCCAACACAATGATGGAAGTCCTAGGGTTGGCTAAGTTGGCAGAAGACAAGATTGCAACCCAACAACACTCCAAACCCACTTTTGTTCCCTTCCGAAATATGGGTTCTCAACGACCTCCCATCCTGCCAGCTCCTTGAACAAATCCTATCAAGCATTTGTCTGAAACAGAGATGCAGGCACGTAGAGAAAAAAGGGCTTTGTTATAATTGTGATGAGAAATTCACTCGGGGACATAGATGTGTTCAACAAAATCTCTATCTCTTAGATATGGATTCTTCGCCTGCCTCTACAATTGGTCAAGAAACTCCAGATACAATGGATGATCATGTCGACATTCACGAGCCACCTATTGACCCCCCATCTCAGGATGAACAACCAAAGATATCTCTCCATGCTTTATCTAGCGTCACCACCCCCCAAACAATGCGGGTCAGGGGTTACTTCAAGAAGCTTCCTCTTACAATACTCATTGATTCTAGTAGCACTCATAACTTCATTGACCCTCGGATCGCCAAACATGCTGATTTTTTTGTCCATCCTTGCTCCAACTTTGAAGTCATGGTTGCCAATGGGGGCACCTTACCTTGCAAGGGGAAGTGTCACGATGTGCGTATCTCTCTGGAAAATTATAACCTGCGCTCTGACATGTTTTCCTTGTCCCTAGGCGGATGTGATGTGGTTTTGGGCATTCAATGGTTACGCACACTTGGCCCCATCTTATGGGATTTTGCTAAACTTTGGATGTAGTTTTCAGTCAATGGGAAACAACACAAATTTAAGGGCTTACAAGAAGGGTCTCTTTGCATCATTAGTTCACATTGCTTGGAAAAGATCCTTAAGAAGAATTCACATGGTGTCATCACTTGAATCCATTCCATTCAGATGCACCCATCAATGGTCTCCCTTACTTCCTTGGATAGATATGTAGGTGTCCTTGTTGAACCAGTGGGCTTGTCTCCTTCAGGAGACCTTTCCGGTACGAATTTAGCTGCATCTACATCTCAGCAAGAAATGATGGCTATTTGGCATGTAGTACAGAAGTGGCAGCTATACCTATTAGGGAATTATTTTTGCATCAAGACTAATCTCCAGAGTCTGGAAAATTTCCTGGAACAATGGGTCTCCTCCCAGCACACCTGAAATGGGTTATCCAACTCAAGGGTTATGCCTATGCGATCACTTACAAGAAGGGTAAGGACAATATGGTGACAGATGCTCATTCTCGCACATTTGATGACCCAGTTTCTCTTACAGTTATTTCTCTGCTTGTTCCAAATTGGTTGCAATCTGTTCATAGGGCTATCTCTTCTATGAACTCCATGCTTCTTCATCAGCAAGGCACTCTGGGTTCCTCAAAATGTATGATCGAGAACAATGTAACTTCTTTTGGCAGGGACTAAAAATGACAATTCAACAGATGGTGGCTGACTGTGATACTTGCCAGGTCAGCAAGGGTGAAACAACACTCCTTTCGGGATTGCTTGAACCCTTTCCCATCCTCACACAAATGTGGACAACTATTTCTATGGATTTCCTAGAAGCGCTCCAGTGGTACAATACCACATCTAAAAGGACACCATATGAAGCAGTTTATGGACAGGCACCGCCAGTTCTTCTTCCATACATTCTCAGCAGCTCCCCAGTTTAGGCAATTGACTTGGTTCTTCGAAACTGCGATCAGATTCTTCTCATTCTACAGGACAATCTTCACATGGCAAGAATTTGACTGAAACAACAAGCCGATCAGCACCGTTCTGAGCGCACTTTTCACACAGTTGATATGGTCCTTCTTCATCTACATCCTTCCAAGCAATCCTCCCTGAAACTCAAAAGGCATCAGTGGGCCGGAATGCAACCCGAGGATGCTATAGGGGAACCACTCCTTCAGATTCTGCGTCAATTTCCACATCTAAAGCTTTGAGGACAAAGCTTTTTCTAAGGGAAAGGGGATGTTAGGAACCCATGTCAACCCTTCTATTTACTTTGTTAGTATATTGTTGTTGGACACATATGCTTTGTAAGTCATCCCGTAGTATTTGTTGATCCATAGTTTGTATTATTTTTGTTGGATGCATATGATTTGTAAGTCGTCCCGTAGTAATTGTTGATCCATATTTTGTATTGGCCCATGGTTTGAATTGACACATGATATTGACCCATGGTATTGACGCCTAGAATTAGTATATAAGTTTTTGTTGAGACTAATGAAGGTACCGTGAAGTTATTTGTATTGAGCTTGCTCAAAGGAGGTTGCCCCCTCGAAGTGGCCTGCGATCAATATAAAAGTGATTCTGAGTTCTGTTATTTCTGCTATCTCGTGTGTTTTCATTAATTAATTATTGCAGGTTCTTCACATCCTCTCACCACATGATCGCATGCATCTTCTAACGTGCCTGCTTTGAAGGCGACATGTGCTTCGACTCCTTTATTCGCCAGCTCGTCTACCAACCGATTTCCTTTACGTCGAACATGCAGGAATTGGATAGCCGGGGTTGTGAGCAGAAGTTGTTGAAGCTGAGAAATTCTGCATTCGCATCTCCAGTTATGCGAAATTTTGGCCACGAAAGACCCCCTTTGGATGCGACCAACCATCACGATCAAGATACTGGAGTCTCCCTCCACTATCAGAGGTAACCAATTCTGAAGAATTTCCCATCTCATTCCACTCACGAGTCCTTCTAACTCAGCTACATTGTTTGTGGAATCTGTTAGGTCACCCCAGAAGACACTGAGCACCTTCCCTGAGTCGTTTCTGACAGCACCCCCGAAACCTATCGGAATCGGGTAATTCCCTTTTGCCGTGCCATCAAAATTGAGCTTGAAGGTTCCAAACAGGGGAGGTTACCAGAAGTCGGAACTTTGGGGGTGTGCCTTCCTTTTGTGCGCTCCATCACTACATTCATCTAAGCTGTAAATCCCCCAACTGTTTAGAATTAATCTTTCTATAGGATCTGCATTCCTGACATCGGGGGGCCAATGGTAAATTTGCAAAGTTTCCTTCAGGTGTAATTCAAGCATTGACCAGACTGCTTAGTACTGTGCTCCTTTCCCTTGAAATTTCTCTGATTTCTTTCTTTTCAGACCTCCCAGAACAAAAATCCAGGGAACAATCCCCAAATACAGTTTAGGAGTTCATTTTTGAATGGCTGAGACTGCCATGTGGCCAGTGAGACATCGGGACGACCTCGAACCCTTGTTGTCTTTCTGAATCTTTCTTCCCCCCTAACCCAGATTGAAGAGGCCAGTGGGCATTCATCCAAAAGGTGATTGATGGATTCATTGTCTTGAAGGCACATACAACAACACGAAGGTCCTGAACGGCCCCTTTTCCATAGATTTTCCCAGGTTAGGATGCGACGGTGAATAAGCAACCAGCCAAAGGTAGTAATTTTAGGCCATAGATTCTTTTGCTAGACCTTTTTCCATTTTCCCTCCCGCAACATTCTTTCATGCCCTTCGAGAAGACTAACCTCTTCTGCAATGTTGAAGTTCCCAGTGTTAGTATAAACCCACCCGACTTTATCTGGTCCCTCCATCAGTGGGATCTCACGTTTAATTATCTCCTCGTAGAGGTTGTCCAGGTTCTCATCTGGGGCCAAGGCTTGCCACCAATGTTTTAGTTTCCAGATCTTGACATGATGCCCCTCTAATGTAGATTCCCAAAATTCCTGAACCTTTTCCAAGGGGCTGCTCTGAAGGCACTGCATTAGCTCCTGAATGTCCCGTCTTTCATCTAGTCTAGGAGATTGTTGCCACATGTCCTCGAGGAAGGAGGCAGAGGATCTGTCTCTTCTCTCCCAAAAGCTATGCCGTTGAACTAATCCCCGGTTCATTTGAGCTGCTTTCCATATATGCAAACCAGGTAGGTCCTCTCCATATCAGATAAGGTCCTGCTTAGGCCAGTTGGGAGCATACTTTCTGTGCCATAGTAATGCCCACGGTTCCTCTGTGTTCGTTGTCCATCTCCACCAAATTTTGGCTCCCATCACCCTGTTAACACAAAGCAGATCATGTAATCCAAGGCCCCCCGCCTCTTTGGGTGTGCACAGAGTATCCCATTTCACCAGGGCCCAATTCCTTTGTTCATGGGTCCCCCCCCACAGGAATTTCCTATGAATATTGCGAATTTGTTTGAGGACCGCTTTTGGGGTGTCTAGCATTGAGAAGAGGTAGACGAGCATGGCTTGAAGCACCGACTTAACCAGAATGAGGTGGCTAGGAAAATTCAGGGCTCTGTACGTCCACAAATCAAGTTTGCTCTTGAGTTTGTCTAGGAGATCCTTCCACGAGACTTGTCAAATTGTGGATTTTGTCAGGGGTGCACCCAATTATTTAGATGGGAGATGACATTTTGAGAATTCCAAGATACACATAATATTTCTACGGTTAATTCTCGGCGTGTTGAAAAAATAAACCTGGGACTTTTCCTTATTTATTTCCAAACCACTAGCGCTAAGAAAGGTATCTAGGATTCTTTTGATACCTTTGGCTTCCTGAACTGAGGAGGGACCCATCAACATGGTATCATCAACAAATTGCTGGGGGATTTGGGGGGCCAACCCGTTGCATAGGTTAATACTGTGAATGCCATTGCTATGCTGAGATACTCGTAACATTCTTCCCAGCCCTTCCTCTATAATGATGAAGAGAAACGGGGATAAGGGGTCCCCCTGACGAATTACCCGGGAAGCCAAAAAGGATTGAGAGGGAGTGCCATTAACCAGAATTGAGAAAAAGGGGGAGGAGACTAGGCTCATTACCCAATCAATCCAAATCGTATTGAAGCCAAAATCCATTAACACCTCTGCTAAGAAGGTCCAATTTAGCTTGTCATAGGCTTTGGACAAGTCCAGTTTAAGAAGCATACCTAGTATTTTGTCCTTCTTCAAGGAATGAATGGAGTCATGGACCAGAATTATATCATCAAGGATTTGATGCCCTTCCACAAAGCCCTCCTGCTCTGGAGAGATAAGTAGGGAGAGGAGCGAATGTAACCAATTTTCAATGACCTTTGTTATGATTTTATAAATGACGTTGCAAAGGGCTATGGGTCTAAAATTGCCTGGGTCTTCCGTGCCTGCTTCCTTCAGGATGAGTGTCAGGAAAGTGGCATTGAGAGATTTTAGGATACTTCTAAAGCAGCAAGAATCTTCAACAATTTCCAGGACTTCCTCTTTCAACCAGTCCTAGCAGGTATGGAAGAAATTGGTGGTAAATCCATCAGGACCTGGGGCTTTGTCAGCCACCATCTTCTTGATTGCTTCATCTAGCTCTTCCATGCTTATTGATTTCATGAGAAACTTATTATGGTCCTCCGTGACCAACTTCAGTATGTGTTGAAGGACTTCCTCCCTCTCAGCCCATCTATTAATAATGGGTTCTTCCAACAGATCTGCAAAGAATTCATTTAGGTCTGTTCCATCTCCGGTTGCGTTTTCGTAAAACTTCCATCCCCTCTCTTTAGATGCACCACCCTGTTCCCATGCCAATGTTGAATAACAGCTTTGTGGAAAAATTTAGTGTTGCGTTCCCCATCTTTCAGCCAATGGTTTCTGGATTTTTGTTTCCAAAGGAGCTCTTCCTGTTGATCCTTAAGGTTGAGTTATTTTAGAAGGTTTTGTTCTTGTTCCTTCAACTCCACAGAGTATCCCTAGGACATGGCAACATTCTGTACCTCCCGCATTTTTAGATCTAACTTTTTTTCCCTTGGAAAATGTTCCCGAAGGTTTCCATATTCCAATGCTTGATCTTACCTTTTAGGTACTTTATCTTTTGTTGGAATTGGTACATCAGGGTTCCCGTAATAGAGGGACAGTTCTGCCACCATTGTCTTAGTTGATCTAGAAAATCAAGATGAAGGAGCCAAAATTGTTCAAACTTGAATGGCCTTCGGAGGTTCTCCCCTATTCTTTTCCAATCAAGGCTGATCGACCAGTGGTCATAACCAACAGAGGGAAGAATTACTACCAACAGTTCTCCCCCTCCCATCATGATGGATTCAGACACTAGGAACCTATCAAGCCTGGATGCTATGCTTCTATCCCCAGCTCTTTTATTGCTCCAAGTGAACATACCGTTATAGGTTCTAACATCAATTAGTTCCAACATTCCAATCACCTCCGAGAATTACTCACTACTGGGGTGCAGGAAGTGGATTCCCCCATGTTTGTCATCCAAGCTCCTGATCAAGTTGAAGTCTCCCCCTATGACCCATGGGCGCAGACCATTCTCCCTTTTAAGGCTGAGCAAAGAGTCCAAGAAGGAGTTCTTCATATTAGCTGTAGACGGTCCATACACATTGGACAAGAAACCTATGAATCTGGTTCCTTTTACATGAAAGGAGGCCGATAAGATGAACTTAGAGGCCATCCAATCAGTCAGACTAACCTCCTTGGGGTTCCACAGAATGTCAATTCCCCCAACCGTTCCGATTGTGTCCATTTCTATAACCTCCCAATGTTTCTAGATTTTCTTCCCGAGGGATTGTAGGTCCGATTCAGAGCATTTAGTTTCTTGGATAAAAAATATAGATGGACGTTCTAGTTCAATCTTCCATCTCAGAATACGGGTCTTTAGAAGGCTCTTGCATCCTATGATGTTCTAGTATGTAATCCACATCTTATAACAATTTGGGGCTGGAGAAAGCTAGGGCCGCATCGATAGTTGGATACTTGCCTGAGGCAACCAGTTTCTTCCCAACCATTTGAATTCTTTGGATATTGCTTCGCCATCCCCTTTTTTCCTCTCTTCTTTTGTTTTTTACTTCATTTTCCTTATGGGATTCAGAGGCTATGCCCAGATATTTAAGATTTTTTGTCTTTATAATAGATTTCTCTAATAAGGATACCTATTGTGGGGGAATAGAGATCGGATCTTCTTCTGTGCATGCCGCCTCCAGTCCATCCAAGTCTAGATCTCCCAGTTCCATCTATTCTCTGGCTTCCTCTTGCATGGAGCAGTCTTCTCCTGCTGCTACCTTCTCTAAGTCTTGGGATGTGCTATCCGAAACGAGATTGGTTGTCATATCCCCCATTTATTTCTGTTGTGTCTCCTCCCCGATGGTTTTCTCTTCTACTGTCTGCAGAAATTCATACCTATTGTGGGTCTGAGATTTCTTGTGAACTTTTGGCCCCGATCCTCTCTTGGCTGGCCACTTCTTGTTTTCTACTTTGGTGAACCCTTCTGGATCTTTTCCTCCCGAATTGGTATTCCCTCCTGGTTTTTTATTTAACGGGAAGTCTCCAAAAAGATGTCCATGTTCATGGCATATCCGGCATCGAAATGGGATCTGTTCATAGTCTATTACCTGAAACCAATCTTCATCCTCCCAAGTTAAATTGATCCCCTCTGGAAGATCTTGGGAGATATCCATATAGAGACAAATGCGAGCATACGAGGTGTATCTCATTTTGTTTGTTTGCTTAGAGACCTTGACAAACACTCCAAGTGTATTGCCAATGTCAGTGAGTATTTCCTCCTTCCAGTATTTGGTGGGTAAGGAGTAAAGATGTAGCCAAACTGGGGCGATCGTCAAATTTTCCTTATCTGGGTTGAAGTGCTCTTTCCAGGGCGAAGGTATAGCCCCGCAAAGTTAAAGAAATACAACCCATTGTCAAATATGCTTGTGCGATCAGCCTCATTGAAGAATATCACAGTAAAGAACCCTTTGGCTCCAAGCTGTAGGTCACAATGACCTTGAGGCTTGCATGTTGTGTTGATCCACCAGATGAGAGCCTTCTCCTCCGACCATATTCCTACAAAGTTCCCAATGAGCGCATGATATTTCATGTCTTGGATGCCAATCCTAAATCTTTCCGAGTTAATATGGAGTTTAAGAACCTTTTTAGCTTTTGGTAGACACTGTCCTGGTCTCCTTGATTCTCCCGCTGCTTGAGCCAGATTGGCAGTTCTACTAGTCCCTTCTCCTCCCGTTCCATCCAGGAGGTCAGATTTAGGTCCCTCTTCAGTCCCTTTTCCTTTGTCGATAATCAGGGCAGAGGCCATGGCCTTGTCTTCGGTAGTTTCTCTCATGTCACTTCACAGCCTGTAAACAGAGGAGGCCCTGACGGCCGCCACCTTCGCCTGCAACCAACCCTCGCTTAAGTTCCTAGGAAACCCTCGTGTTCTCTGTCTTCCTCTCTCCTCTTGATCCAGTTTGTTGCTATATGTTGTTTTATAGTTGTGGAATGCTTTATTCAGCCGTGGAAATCTTATTTTATGCAGTTTATGGTTTATTTAGTTTAGGGTTTTCAATTAATAAATATTGGCCATGAAAACGTGCGAACAATTTGCACCAATTAGGAAGGTGATCTCTCATACTGTTATTCCCTCCATGGATGGGTGGAAGTAGCACCATGGGGAGAATATTGCTGCAATGACCTAGGGTTAAGCAATACGTTGGTCTCTATAGGAGTGTCGTGTAACTTTTGTGGGGCATTAGTTTGTTTCTTCACTCCACCATTCGGATTTGGCTCATGAACTAAAGAATTTAGTAATTTCTCTTATATCTTCTTATAGTCAAGGATTGAAGATGTATAACATGTTGATTCTTGGGTGAGTATCTCTAGGGTATTTGTTAAATATTTCCACTAGGATTCAAAGTTGCAGAGTGCTTAACTATATCATAGTTCGGTAACTATACAATCCAGATCCTTGTAATAAGCCTCAAGGAGATAAATAAGTTAATTGAACACATGCCAATCTAAAGTTTGTCATTGCTAAGAGAAACCCTAATCTCTATTTTCAAATCACCTTCAAGTAAGTTTCCAATATTTGATGATACCCCATGACTAAAGAAAATAGGGCCGAGCATCTTCGCTGCAACTAGATCAAATTCCATTAAGGGAATCTTCATTTTGTATTTGTGCAAGCATTAAGAGGCATGGATGAATGAGTTGTTCTATTGTGTATGTTGTTAATATCTTCAAAAAACCCATGCTTCTCGAGGAGAAGGCATACATAATGAATCATTGCTAGGGTTTCATTGACCCTCCTATCTTTTGCAGTGCCAATTAAGATTATGTAGATATGTACTTGGAGGGTTATGCAGATTTATTAAGGGGTGTGCCTATTTGGTAGAAATATGTAACTCTTTGGTACATGGCACAGGTCATTTTTTATCCTCTCTATTGGGAACACCATGGATATTTTCACCTGTACACACATCTTAGAAATATATTGATTAGTTGAGGAAGGGTGATAGAGAGTTGTATAATGGGGTTGTTCCCCTTTGAGTCGATTGGATTTGATAACATCCAAAGATACATAATCGATGGTGGAAGCATTGTGGGGAGGTACCTATATATTGGTTCATGTTTTTTGGTCTTGTTAGAGGTTGAGTTTCTATGCTTCATTAGAGGCCTTGCATGATCCACCGAGGACGATCATTAGTGATGGAAAACTGATAGACCTCGTGAGTTTGGATTCAAGTAGTCAATGGAGAGATACCATTGATATAGTGAATGGAAAGATACATCACCAATAACTTGGTCTAGTTGAGAAGAAATGGCAGTGATGGATATGAGGTGATTCATCATTAGAAGAATTAAGGAGGAGGATTATCATTTCTCTAGTCCTAAACATACCAACTTATAGTGACCATTTTAGCTGTAGGCATATGCCAATAGATATGGATTAGAGGAAATACTTATGCAATGAGGAATACTAGTTTGATATCACTCATATTTGTTTCATTGAGGAGTACATGACTATCCCACATATGATACATAAATATTTGTGATCATTCAGGTAGTGAACAAGTGGAAGAACTACCTCCTTGGGAAAGAGGCCATCATACACACCAATCACCAACCCCTTTAATACTTTCAATATCAAAGCAAGCTATATCATGCACAAGGTAACTTTTAAGGATTCTAAGATTGTACTTAAGTATAGTATTCTAGGCGATTATTTTGGATTGAAAAAAACATATATATAGATAGGTAGGTGAATATCAAATATGAAACATACAATTTACTACTGAAATTTGTAAATTTTGGTGAAAATTATGATTAAAAAACATATTTTATGTATATATAGGCGATATTAGAGACTAAAAATGACCAAATAACGAATTTATTTTTTGAAAAAAAGCCCGAAAAATAGCCAATTGGAAAACTTTCGCCCCTAAAAATTACCTTGATCACGTGAGGAATTATAAGTGGTTGCAACAATTCCATCTACTTATTAGGTATAAAGAAACACGCCACGAACAAACTAGTATACATGCTCTCATGAACACCACTAAAGATGATTGTAGAAATGGGTGTGATCATGCATCTTGATCCATTTACCCATGAACTTCTTAGGGAATATTGTGCATGAGACAAATATTTCAAAGGTTTCTACAAGAATACGAGGGATAGGGAAACCACTACCATAGAGGGAAATGCATTTAACCTCTAGAAAAGGCTGCTATATGAAATGGAGAGATGTGCATCCCATAAGATATAAGGATTTGGCTTATGAGAGAATATCACACTTACAAAATCATTGGGAATTTTAGAGTGATGAACACAATGGAAAATATGTAGAGGTATATGTATTGGCCAAATATGTAAGAGAAAGTGGTGAAATTTTTTAGATACTATGTTTTTTGTAGCATAAAAAGGCCAATGAATAGGAATATTGGGTTGTATATGCCACTTCCAGTACGAAGTAGAACTTGGGATATAATTTCTATGGACTTATTTTGAGGATTGCATATGTCTCATATAGGCCATGACTAGTTGTTTGTCATGGTAGAGAACGTAGAGCACTTTAGTAAGATGGGTATGCTAATTTCATATAAGAATATGATGTCTGGACGTGAGGTTGTTGAGTTATTATTTAGTTATGTTTGGGTGCATTTTGTATTCTCAACTCTATTATATCTAACCAATATAGTAGGTTCCTATACAAATTCTAGACAACACTTTGTGCGAGGAAGGATAACAAGTTGATGTATTTGACTACTCTTCATCCCCAAATTAATGGACAAATATAAATTTTCTTCAAAATCCCCATGGAGAAAATATATCTTTACATCTAACTATTCAAGATGCAAATATTCTACTATAACTAGACTTAAAATAGTTCTAATTGAAGTCATTTTAACAACAATAGAAATATTTTGATCAAACTATATACCTTTATTATGTAAACCCATTTACAAAATGTCTAGCCTTGTTCCCATTTATTATGTAATTCTCTTTTACCTGCAGGAAACTAAAGCAAGTCACATGTTTTGTTTTGTATGAAGGATTACATATCCTATTTCATGCCTTGCTCTCACTTCTTTATGGTTTCTACCTAAATTTATTTTTCATAAATTTTTGGTTTACTGGAATCATCCAACAATAAATAATACAGTGAATGAAAGCATCATTCAAAGGGTCTACTTAACTCGTTAGATATTCTAACAACACTTGTTGGGGTTTTAGGTACATACTTCTATTGTTGTTGTTGTACATTTTGTTTTGTTGGCACCTTTGGAATTTCATTTTCTTTGATTTCATCAAGAGTTGTGTATTCCATGTTTTTCTTTTCCTGTTTCTTTCCCCGCAACTAAAATTTGTACATGACCTTTCATTGAATACCACATATATACTCCCAATGATTTTGTGATTTTCATAATCTCATAAGCGATAACAAAAAGCATTAACTTTGCATCCAATAAAAGTATGCCATTTCTTGAATTTTGTATAAAATTTTGTTCTGCTTTCTCTATTTATATGAACAAATGCTTCACAACCAAAAGTCTTCAGAAATGAGTAGTTTACCTTTTTACATGTCCATGCTTCCTCTAGAATGCCACCATCCAAGGAGCTTGAAGGCCCTCTATGTATTATGTAAACAACAATATCCACAACATCTTCCTAAAAATGTAAGGGAAATGTTACATGTAATCTTATACTCCTTGCACACTCCATGATCGTCATGTTCATCCTTTTTGACATATTATTCTTGTGGTGTTCCTAGAACCATATTCTCTCTACAAATCTCACGATATGAATAATAACCATCAAACTCCTTGATGCAGTATTTACTTCCATTATCTGATTTGAGATACTTCAACTCATTGCCTATCTCATTCTCAACCAAAAATTTCCATTTCTTAAAAATATCAAATACAATAGATTCTTTTTGAATGAAATTAAAGTAACATAATAATTAGAGCCACCAAGAGATGATAACTAAGTCATCCCCCATACATCTGAATGCACACATTGTAAATTTTCACTCTTATTTTTATTCCCAACTTTGAGAAACCTGACTTTCTTTTGTTTTCCATAAACATACTGCTCGCAGAAATATAGAAACAAATTCCTTGAGTGGAGAGTCCACACCCCCTTATCACTCATTTTACCAAGCCCATGATGCCATAATGTTGTATCTTCTCGTATAGAAACTAAAGAAATAGAAGAGTCAACATTACCGGTATATAAATCCATTGTTGCACCGACCTTCTCTCCTTTTGCTAATATCAATGATCCTTTAGTGGCCTTCCATGGTTTTTCTATAAATGTAGATGTATAGACTTTAGTTCCCAACTTCCCTTTTCAAATTAGTTTTCTTCTCAAACCATGAACGTACCTTACCTCTTTTAGCAACCATTGGTTTATGTTCAACCATATTTTTCCATATCACTACAAATTGCTTATTTTGGTTGATATTCACCTTTTGCAAACTTATTTGTCCCTTTATGGTTCAACCTAGCTATCACTTCCCAGTCAAACCTTCAATAAACCCCAATTTCTTACACATACACACCGTGGTAGTAATTAGCATATGTATACGTGCCTTTCCAATATACAACACATGCATGCCTTGTTTTGAAGGTAAAAAGAACAATAAATATTGGGAAATATGAAAATAGTTTCATGGTTTTTAAACCGTCTCTTTCCCATAGATAACCACCCTAACTACCTATGAAAAAGTATTGAGGGAAATGAAATCATGATAAGGAGGAGAGACTATTATAGCATCCTTATGCCTATCTTGTGTATATTGAATCCATAAACCTTATCCCTAGGTCTGCAAACAAATCCCCCGTATCTAGAAATTTTCATTTACAACAGTATCCATTCATTATCTTGCCAAGAAACTACAGTGTTGTTTCTTTCAGATTACCTTTGGAGCATGGAGGAGTTGTTTATGTGTGTGATCCATGCAGACGAACTCAGTTTCTGGTTCAGAACAATGCCGTAGCCGAAAACAAGTGACATATATCTTATATTCTTACTATTTATTTTATATAAAGAATTCTCTTTCCTGTCGTGTGATGTGTTGAATACTTGTTTGCCATTATCTTGTTAATTTAATACATTTATTTTTCAATAGAATCATTATATTTACAGTTTTCTCCTTCTATATTTGTTTGTGTTGATGATTGTAGGTCATTGAAGACACATTTGGATTATAATTCAAAAGTGGGATTTTCTACAAACGCTTGACTAGAGGTAGGAACTTTATCCATCGTTTTCTAATTTATGAATAAACTGTAAATTTGTTTAAATTGCATCTTTAGGAAGGATTAGTGTTTGAATTGTTTATTGGAATTGCTTTGTGATGGCTCCAACCCATAGTCATTAGGGGAATTTTCCCCGAAACAATTTCCATTATGTAAATTTAATTGTATCTTTTCCTCTCCAACAATTTTACATGGTTTTTCTTCACCTAAATAAACCTATCCAAAATCACTTTAACCATAGTATTGGAACTATTTCTTATGGTGTGTGGCATGAAATGAATCCCTTGAGTATAAGACCCAATAATCAATAATATTATCTAATGAAAGGATTGAATCACCTTGCAACACATAACCTGCTACATTTTCTTCCTAATTATTCTCCTATTGTCAATCT
Organism: Larix kaempferi; assembly: GCA_027924585.1. Classification (NCBI taxonomy): domain Eukaryota; kingdom Viridiplantae; phylum Streptophyta; class Pinopsida; order Pinales; family Pinaceae; genus Larix; species Larix kaempferi. The sequence continues at coordinate 12,905,535 of BSBM01000486.1, forward strand.
CCTTGTTTTCCTTTTAGAGACCAACAATATTTATTCACATGTCCTTTCTTCCCAAAATGACAACACTTTAGTTCCCTCTAGATTTGGATCTCCCCTTCTTAGACTTCCCACAATTCCTTGGTCCTTTCCTCTCTCCCTTTTTATTTCCATGTTTTCCACTATCAAAGCATTACCCAACATTACCCAATGTATCACCTTTGATTTTTCATCGCATTTCCTCGCTAAGGATAAAACCAAAAACATCATCAAACATTAAAGTTCTTGAACTAAAGACAAGAATACTCATATCCATGACCAATCCATTCCATATTTCTTGCAATGAGCACAATATCTAATGATCCCTAACCTAATCATCAATGTTTACTCATACAAAACTTAATTGACTGGTGACTGTGTTAAAATCATTTAAATCATCAACAACAAACCCACCTTTTGAAATATTCATATTAAATAAATGATTCACAAAAATGCCTTGTTGGAGGCTAAGGTTTTTGCATATAGTTTAGTCAATGGCTTCATTAGATCTTCCATTGTATTTTCTTTTAAAATGTTGAAATCCATTAGTGATGCTAGGCACAACCATATTTTTCCTAGTGCCTTTTTGTCAATAACCTCCCATTCTTCATCCTTCACGATCACTAGCTTCTTTGTTTTTCCACCTAGTGGTAAAAAAATATCCTTCTAACAGAGATAGTCCTCCATTTTAATCTTTCGTAACTGGTACTTTTGGCTGTTAAATTTATCAACCCTAAACGTTCCTTCTTCCTCCATTTCTCCCACTCAAACCAAGAAATATTTTTTCCTATGATTTTATTAGCCAAATAAACCTTTAGCTCCGATACCAGTTATTAGGAATAAGATCACAAAGAAATACAAAGAAATGAATTTGGACATAAAACATAGAAGAACACAATACAAAAGAGAGACATATATAGTTGTTTCACTGGATATGGGATACATCCATGGAGAAACATAATGAGTCCTTCCTTTATTTTGTCCAGCAAAATGAAGGGATACAACCTATAGCACACCCGCCACAAAATCCTCTTGAATCTCTTACAATATCCTCTTTAACACTACATAGGAATAATACAATGCCATCATAAAATGAGGTTTCCTTCTAGGGAAAAATATACATCGACATAACTTCTACCTTCATAATTTCAATCTAATGATGAACGGTCCAAATTGACCATGAAAATACAATATTTTACAAGGTATTTTTTCCAAAAAAGTCTATTCAGGGGCACTAACCCTAAACCCCAAATAAGGGGGGTTCCAAATTTTTTTCATTGCCTCTCATGGACCCCCTTGTGATAATAGTGGGGGGGAAATCCCCCCCCGCCACACTACCTGTCAGGAACTAGGATCCAAATGTGGCGGAGACAACACATGTGAACCAAGAACATAATCACAATCCATCACCAATAATGATTTAGTCATATGTGGAAGAACATGCATTGTTGCAGAATGATTCTATCCAATTGCAAATGTTGCAAGATAACTATGGAGACTTGCGGAAGCATTTTCTTTAACATATGGATACTTTCTCCGGTCTTTTTATCCTTTTCTTTGTTAAATTACTTGTGCCTTGTTATGATGTAATAAGCAATAAATGATGATGAAATGTCTTGGAGGATTTGTGGATCAACCTTGCATCATATGATCCTAACCATATTTTTCCATTAAGAATGTTTTTTATGGTTCCACTATGAAATTGGGTGTCTTGGTGTAGTATACAACTATATTTTTAGCACCAAGGTTTTGTAGCGAGATGGATCTAGCAGGATGAGATGAAATTAGCTACGAGGGGGGTGGTAGACCAGGAGAACCTTGATTCAAGTTCCAAATATTGATGGATTTATTTCAACTTGGGATGATTTTTCTTGAGTGTAATTATTAGGCTTGATTAGATTGGTAGTTTCTCTCTCTTATTGGCAGATGGTTTTTTTTGGAGGTTGTAGATAGATTTTATCACCAGTAGTTTTCAGAAGCAAGTTTATAGTTTTAAGTACATATCGATAATGATAGTCATGCAATTGATTTAAGGATGTGAGCATAGGTTGTGTATAGATAAAATAGTTCCAGAGTACACCACTAAAAGATTGCACTCAGGTAAGGATGAACTATGGGTTTGTAGATGTTATAGGACAACATCCGAGGAGTTGTGAGGATGAGATCCTGAAAATTTTTGTGGATGTGATAGGACGGAATTTTAGGAACTAGACAATGATCATGGTGATGAGTTGGTTAGGGTGAGATAGTGAGGATAGATGTGGTTTTAATAGGGAATTGGTTAGGTTCAACCCTTTATACAACCTCAATTCCTATTATATTGGTAGTTTCTTGAGATATCATCTAAGGCATTCCATTAAGATGGGTTGATGGCCATATAGAGATCCATGGTAGTAGTTTCCAACATGATGATGTTGCGATGAGTTTGAGGACGTCACATTGCGCTGACAAGATTGCGAAAGGTTTGAGGAGAATGCACCAGATTCAATAGCTTGCACTAGAGTGAAGAGGTAGTGGAAGCTGAGGGACTTGGATAGTTGCATGTACATGTGAGTCTAGATGTTCTTAGTCACATTGATTTGACTCAAGGGTTCAAGTCAACAAATAATGGTGGGGGGCTGTTGGGTCTTAGTTGCATGTGAATGAAACAAAGTGCATTTTGGCTCAAAATAATAGTCTTGATGAAATCAATTGGGTAGTTGAATGTAATAATTGTAAAATACCAGGTTAAAATAAGAGAAGGGAATTTTCATGTAAGTGGAGTTAGAGGAGCATTTATTTCCCACCTCCATCAGGCATTGAATAAAAAGGGTTTCTAGGAGAGTCACTGGGTGTGTATTATTCATGTTAAACACCCCCCTTTATCCTAAAGAGCTGTAGGTGCATAGTAGAAGCCAAGGGAGTAAGTTCCACAACTCCCTTTCCCAAGGTAGGCTCATGCAATCTATTTTCTTTCCATTAATAAAAGAAGACATGGTTTGGGTTTATTTAAGTTTTCTATTATATGATGTTTTATAGTTCCAGAATGCTTTATTTAGTTGTGGAAATGTTATTTTATGTAGTTTATGGTTGATTTTGTTTAGGTTTTTCCATTAATAAATGTTGGCCATGATAAAGTGACAAAAACATGTCTCAACATTTGGGTGGGTAAGTGGACCAAGGAATTAGAGGAATTCCTTGAGTTCATGAACAAATATTTGGTGGTGGTCATGGTGTTAATCCCTTCATTTCATAACGATGAAGAATTGAGAAAAGGTAGAGGTTGAATCGACTATGAGTCAATAGGTGTAGTCTAAGCTTGTTGGATCCCTGGTTTTGAATTTACAAGACAAACAAGTTGTGACACCAAGAAGGGATAGGGTGGTGCAGGACCAACAAACATGGTATATGAGAGTCACACCGTGTGGATTAGAGACCATTAGTGTCACTAAGGAGTCTCGATATAAAAGGAAGAATAAAACTAGAGTAACAAGTGGATTTACATGTGATCAAAGTTTGGAGTGATAAAAGGATGAAGACACTTGGCTAGTAAAGTAGAAGCATATAACAATGGTTCATCAACCCAAGATTGGAAGAAAACTAAGGACCTTGCACATTTTGAATGTACTTTCCCTTCCTCGAGTGCAATACTATATAATGTAAAGGATTAGGCCTAAAATGGGGTTGGTTGTTGGTGTGCATATTATTATTGTGTTTTTTATTGTTGAGGGTCATTGTCCATGTGGGATCGAACCTATTGTAAGAGGTTTTTGGATTGCTACTAGTTCTATCTTTTGTAATGCATTTTATATAGTTGCAGCACTAACTTGTTTATGGATGATACTTTGGCTTATGTTGAAAATTAATGGATGAAGCTCTCATTTAATTTTTTTCTTCTTTTTTTATATGGTGATGATGTATTCTATTATTTTTCCTTATCTACGTTGTTTAATGATTGCGATTTCCTTGAATCCAGGTTGTGTGCTTAAGTAAGATGGTGTTCCTAGTTGTGTTGGTCATTCATCATATAATACCTAGATGTTGGTTGTGATATGTTGGATTAAAAGCATAGCATAATAGATAAGGTGTGAATCTAGTACTAGGCTGAGTGTTATTTGTGAAAGTCATATTGTAGTCCTGAAAGTTATCCTATACAACTCTGTAGAAGCTTTAATCTCGACACAACCCTTTGAGTGAGACCTTCACTTTAATGGGGATTGAAAATGCTTGTGTGTAGACTCCAATGGAACCCCTTTGTTGGACATTGATGTTGACCCTTGTTTGAAATTGAGCTAACATGTATAAACCCCAATAAAAGAAATTTGGTTGCCTCGATTTTTGGTAGAAAAAAACCCAATAAAGAAGATCTATCAAGTACCAAAAGAGATTACATTTCTCAATGTCAGGCTTCTCAAGTTTTTTTTTATTTAAAAATAGTTTGTACCTCCAAAAATTTGATTAATCCCAATACTTCATAAATCCAAAATTAAGATGGATCTAAAGTTATTGCATAAAAATTTAAATAGATATATGCATAATTTATACATAATTCTTACTATGGAATTTCAAATTGGTAAAACTTATACTTCATAAATAATTTTGGTACATTAATTTGCATAAAATTCTTAATTTTTTTAAAGTGAGTTTATGATGGATCTAAATGAATGGATGTTTGTTTAAAATTGTGTGAGAATATTTTACACACGATCACTAATAATATTTCTAATGATCATTTTTATATATTTAAGAATATGTTTTTAAAGTGATGAAAGTTGTGTGAGTGTATGTTACATCTCATTCGCAGAAGAAAAAGGTTGTTTATATTTCATTTCACTATATATATTACATTTAATTTGTTGAAGAAAAGGGTTGTGTATATTGATCTTCAGTTTCACTGTAGTGATATACATATATATAAAAGAAAAATATTGTTTATATTGATCTTACGTTTCAGTGCAGTATATATGAAAAATGTTGTTTATATTGATCTTAAGTTTCAGTGCAGTGATATAGAAAGAGAGAGGGGAGAAGGAGGTTGTGTGATTGTGTCTTAGATCTCATTTATTTGCTGAACAAAAAAATTGTTTATATTGATCAAAGTTTCACTGTAGTTACTCAACTTCCCCACGCTCTGTCATCTTTGAACACAATGATCTTAATTATGACGGGCTTCCACTTATGAAAAATGAACACAATGTGATCAACAATCGTGGATGGGAAGCTATATCTCGCCCATTTATACATATAAATAAATGAAAATCATAGAAAATAGGCACACCAAAGTTGTTGTTGGCACTCTGATTTTAAAAGTGAAGAAAATGATCGTCGTCATCCCGAAGCTCAGAGGATGGGAAGCTATAAAAGACAGATCTTTTATCAGCTCTGTCACCTGTGTGGTTCTCAGCTCTGTCACCTGTGTGAAGACAATAACAGTAATAAAAATTGAAAATAGACATAACAGAGCTGCTGAATTTCTTGTCATCCCAATTTCTCTGGCCTTGGAAGCTGCACAAAAAGTAGATTGAAGCTATTGAATCCTGTGAATAGAGCTTGAGAGCGGGAGCTGGAATGGGTGGGACTCTGAATTCTGGATATAAAAGAGAGGTAGCTTGAACTTTTGTTTGAACGAGAGAATAACGTAAGATTTTTCAAAGGAATAACTTGGATAGTAAAAAAACAAAAGCGAGATAGAGAATGAAAAGCAAAAGCAAAAGCAAGAATGAGAATGGAATGGAAAGGAAAATATTTATTGTAACATTTCTTTGAGTTTTTTATAATTTTTGTTTATCTTATTTTTTCTAATTGGAATTTAGAGAATTTAGTGAGTGTTTTAATAATTGCATTGAGGGTAGTGAGATGTTCTCCAGTTTAATATAGTAGAGATGTTGCTTTTTAATCTAGAATGGTAGAGTTGTTACTTTTTTAGTATTATGTTATCAAAAATAAAAATAAAAATTAAAAAAAATTCACTTTAACTTATAAAATTGGATTCTTCTAAATGTTTTATAGATCTACGTTTAAGATAGATCTATATTAAAAAAATCATGTTAACTCATAAAATTGGATCTCTCTAGATGCATAGATCTATGTTTAAGATAGATCTATGCTAATTTCTTTATCATCTCAATTGCTCTGATCTTGGAAACACTTGAATTCTGTAAATAAAAAAGGAGCAACGGGAGCTAGATTGGATGAGATACTCATTATATATATATAAAAGAAAAGAGAGGAAAGGTCGAGCTCTGTTTGAATGAAAGATTAACGTTATAGTCCAAAGGAATAACTTGGATTTGAAGACTGAGAATGGAATGGAAAGGAAGGAAAATATTAATTGCAATAGAAGGGATTTTAAGAGGCGACAATTAGATATTATATAATAATTTAGTGAAGTTTTATATAATTATTGAGATATTTAATAATTTGAAGTTTTATATCATTATTGAGACATTTAATAGTTCCAAAAAAATATTTTAATAAATTTTATCATATTCATAAATTTTAGTTATAAATATGATATTATGTAAAGTTATATTTATTGATATTTATTTAGTGAAGAGAATTTTGTGGTTTTTTTATTATTATTATTTATTTTATTTTATTTTATGGAGAGTGGATTATTGTCCATGAAATAGTGTGTTTGAATTGATTAAGCTAATCCCCAAAATATTTAGATGGAGAGTGACTTTTACATGTTTATCTTTTGAACTTATGACATAGCATATGTATTCATAGGATATTAAATAATGCAACGAATTTCACTAGATATTAATGAATTAGTCACTGTGTTCTCCAGGAGTTTATTGAAAGCCTCAACAGTACCATTCTCCTGTGGATGATATGGGGTACTGCGTTGATGACGAATGTGGAATTCCTCTATAAGTGCTTTAATGGTCTTGTTCAAAAAATGAGTACCTTGGTCACTCATCAAAATCTTCGGACAACCAAATCTTGACAATATTTCTTCAAAAATGAACTGTGCAGCAGTACTGGCGTTGCAGTCCTTTACTGGCTTTGCTTTTTCCCATCTGGTGAGGTAATCAGTAGTAGTAATAATATACCTTGCACCAGTTCTTTTTCCTGGTGGGTTTATAGGACCCACAAAATCAATTGCCCATTTCTCAAATGCCTGCAAGGTCAAATGTGGTTTTAATGGAATTTCATCTCTTCATGAAGGTCTCCCTGTCCTTTGAAAGACATCACAGTTCCTGCAGTATTCTTTGGAATCTTTGTGGATCATGGGCCACCATAGCCCTGCACGCAGTATCTTCTGCGTGGTAGCCCTTCCTGCATAGTGACCTCCCGCGATCCCTGAATGTGCGTTTTCTAGAATAAATGGTTTCTCATGATCTAGTACCCATCTGCGCAGGACTTCATCCGGCCTGAGTTTGTATAACTGACCTGCAATTATAGTGAAGTCTGCGGCATGTACCACTAGCTATTTCTTCTGTTGGACAGATAATTCCTGCGGTGCCAGCCTTGTTGTTAGGAAATTAATGATATCCTTATAATAATCATCGACAACCTTGTTAACACTCAAAAAGTGTTCACTACATCATCTACCCCATTACATGGCTCATTTGTCCATTTTCCTATCATATTTCCCTTAAAAACCCAAAAAATCCCGCTAAATAGCCTCCAAAAGGTCTAAAATGCCTCCAAAAGGCCACAAAATCCTCAAAATAGCCTCAAAAAGGCTAAAAAACCCCTTTTTCCTCCAAAAAATCCAAAATTCCTCAAAAATAGCAAAAATCCCCTAAAAAGGGAATAAAAAATATAAAATAATGAAGAAAAGGAGGAAAAAACCCTATACAGCTGCCTAAAACCATATGGTTCCCAAAACCATGGGCCAGCACTCCACCACCAAAAAACTATAAATAGGTGATGGAGAACCCTCATTTATATCCACAATCACAAGCACCCTTACTCTGCCAAAATCTCTCTTGAAACCCTAGCTCACCATTGAGCCACTTTCACCTTGAGAGCCCCTTTTGGCCCATTTCCACCATTGGAGAAAGAGAAGGAGCACATTGGAGCTTGGAGCAACCCTCTTGGACATTGCAAGGGCTTCATCAACCTCCACATTGGAGGTAATATCAATACAAAAACCATTATTTAAATTTGTTGTTTATGTTTCATGCACATGTTTTAGAGTAGTTTTTATTACTGTTTTAGCTTAATAATTTACATTTACTGAACTGCTACTAAGGAGTCCATACTCCTTAGTAGGTGCTCATTTGCACAAGCTAGGGGTAAAACCCTAGCTACAGTTTTGGCGACTCCCCTAGGTTTGAATTTCAAGTTTTCGTTTAAAACAATTTTAGTTTTCTGTAATAATTTCCCGTTTTTTCTTTTCGGCTGTCCCTTTCGGCCGCCGTACACCGCATCTTTTCCCTCTGCAGTCGCGTCTCGATCGTGTCTTTCAGGCCTTTACCTGCGACCCTACCGCGGCTCTCAGACTTTTTCCGATGCCCTGCTGGCGGATTCAAGTATGTTACCTGCGGTTCGGCCGTGGCTAATCAGCCTGTTTGCTGCGATCTGACTGCGCCTGTCGGCCATTTTCCAGCGTCCCGACTGCGTCTTTCAGCCCCTTTGCTGCGACTCGACTGCGTCAAAATTCCCTTTTTCTGCGTCCTGACGGCGTCTGTGAACCTTTTTCCTGTGACCTGACTGGGGTTTTTCCCCTGTTTCCTGTGACCTGACTGCGGTTTTTTTCCCTGTTTTCGGCGTCCCGACTGCCTCTGTTGGCCTAAAAGCCGCGACCTGTCCGCGTCTGTTTCCCTATAACCCGCGGTCCACCTATTCAGTTTCGCCGCAGACCCGCGGTTTGATTTCTGTCTTTTTTCCTGATTTGAGCCCAGCCCACTTTGCTGCACGATTTTCTGCACCAGCACAGCCCTCTGTCCTACCTGCAGCCACCCTTCCTTACAGCATTTTTCTGCAATTTTTATTTTCTGTTCCATTTACAGAATTGTTTTTTCATTTTTAAGCCTTTTAAAGTGGAAAAAGAAAATTGTGCATTTTTGAAAGTTAATTTCCATATTGTTATTGCTAGATAGAAAGTTGCCTTCCCTAGTGGCACTTTCTACTTGGGTTCATCATCATTTCACGAGCACACACTCTGTCACATAAATCAAGTGAGCCTTAAAAAGTACCTAACTCAACCAATCTTCTAACCCCACTTGGGGAACACAAAAGAATCTTTGTAGTTAGGTAGGATCGGGGGGATAGGCTTCCAATAACACCCCTCGATTACTTACACTTGAGACATAGTTGTTGTCCAAATAGGGAACCAAAATCCCCTAGTACTTTTTGTCACGGTCATGATCAGTTTATCAGAGGGCCTCTCCCTTAGGAGGGTTGAAGTCGGGAGACTAGTTCCGGAGGCCTGAGTGGAATACCGCACTCCATTCAGTAACCGAAGGGCTACCTTTCGCGGTTCTCGGGATATCCCTGTATAGGGGTATTGCGGTTAAAGGACTAAACGGAAGATTCACCTTTCTGGACGTGTCATGAACGGGGTATCTTAGTTGCCATTCTTCTAGGATTGACTACCCGGTATCCCTCCCGGTAGGGGGATATCATAGCCACTTGGCTTTCCTACTCATATTATCTGACTTGGATTTCATCACCTTGCAGAGGATATGTTTAGTTGAGTCAGAATACTTTTAGTTAGGTGCTTGCATGCTCCCTTACCTCCCTTTGGTCTAGTGAGTCCACCATTTTTTCTTTTTAGGAAACCTGCTGCTTGTTGGTATTCTGACCACCTTTGTTGATACTCCACCTATTGTAGCACAGCTGTTACAGTAGGTGTTTTGAGTTGGTTGTTGGCCTGAGTGCCTTGTTTTTTAGCTCTCCTTCTGCACACTCGGTTGCATTAGGGTTTTTGAGTTGTTTTTTATTCACCTCAACCCGCAGAGATTTGACACCATCTGTCACCATTGAGTCCCCGAGACATTCTCGGCGCCTCAGGGGCGAGCCCCCACAGCACGGTTCACTTGACACCACACGTCATAGACACATATCATCATCACTTGATACCACTTATCATAGATCTTGAGCCTTGTCACTTGACTCCACTCGTCAGCGGCATAGGACTCTGTCACCAGATATTGACGCCCATTACTTCACCTTCGATTCTGAGGAAGAGTCTGAGAACCCCATTTACACTGCCCCTACTAGCCCCATGGCTGGCGTGACTTCCACTCCCTTCGTTGTAGGAACCATTGGTGGCACATCCACCACTACACCAGTTACTACACCTGCTTTGAGTATGCCCTCCATGGGGCCCCCATCTACCGTTCCCCTCACGGCCCCTATTCCCACAGCAGGAATACCCATTCCCACTCCATCAGTGGCTCACACTACCCATGGTGGTGCAGGACCATCCTATACCACCTTAGTTCCCCCACTTGGGGGCAACATCCCTAACCCTGTCCCTCCACTTGGGGGCATTGTCCCCAACTTGGCCCCACCCACTACTGTGTCACATCCTTCTTCTAGTTTTCCATTCATTGCTAGCCTCAACCTACCTGACCTAGCCAGACTGACCAACGATCCTATTCGGCACGACCCTACGTGGCCTCACATGCCTACCAAACTACCCTCTGACATCCCTAAATTCGAGGGCAAGGCAGGAGAGGACCCACAAAACCATATTATGTCCTTCCATTTATGGTGTTCCTCCAACTCCATAGTGGACGACTCTGTTCGCCTCCGTCTCTTACAGTGCACCTTCACTGGCTCTGCAGCCAAGTGGTATATCGAGCAACCCCATGGGACCCATGCCACCTTCGCCTCCCTGGCCTCGACCGTCATGCAGTTCTTCCAGTTACCTGTCCGCTATGATGTAGGCGTTGAGATCCTCCTATCTTGTAGACAAAACACGGCTACCCATATCACGGACCATATTCATGAGTGGCGTCGACGTCGTAGCTTATGCAAGATCAAATTAGACGACCGTATCTTCCTAGATTGGTTCCTCAAATCCCTTCTTCCGGTTATTGCTAAGGATGTAGCTTCCGAAAGACCCCAGTCTGAAGAAGAGGCCATCCTTAAGGCACAGCAGTTTGACCTCATTTATGCCCAGTCGGGTTACCTTTATACCATTATACCTGATGCCCCTCGAGGTGATTCCTCTCAGCATGATGCACCGGGGGCATCCCACGCTACAGACGGTATCATTGGCCGTGTTTCGTCGCATCCCCAACCATTTTCCATAGCACGTCCTAACCCTGGCCCCGATCTTTCGCGGGCTACCTCCCAGTCTGGAGCAACCAACTCGTATGCTCCCATGACACATCACCACCATCCCCATGGACCCTCATGTCCACCTCAGTGCTTCAGTCATGCGACTTCTTCTTATGCTCCCCCAGTCGCACCTCAGCCCTACTACCACCAGCAGGTTGCACCAGCTCTTGCACCTTCACAATCCCAACACGCTTATTACGTGCCACAGGCAGCCCCTACGGAAAACCCACAACCTGCTCCGTAGCCATATCAGCAACCCCCCCAAGTTGCTGCACCTGCACATCCTCCACCTACATATCATCCACCGCAGCCTGCTCCCGCACCTGCGCAACCTCAGAATCCACCTGCTGCTCAAGGGAAAGTTTACACCCAACAGAACCCACAGCAAAACCAGAACAACCAACGCAACCAGGGCCACAAAACCGCGGCAAGGGCCGTAATCGTGGGAACAACCAACCTGCAGACCAAGCTAGTCAACCGGCTAATCCCCCCGACAATAATAATGCGGCCCCTGCTAATCAAAACCCTGATCGCCCGCCCAAGCAGGCTAAAAACCCTAATTTGCGAACAAACCATCCTTGTTCTATCTGCGGGGTCTATGGCCACTACACACATGCTTTCCCACACTTGGAGCGAGCTCGGCAACTCTGGGTTGATGAGGCCCATCGCCAAGGGCATGCGGCTCCCCAAGCACCGCCCAACCCCCCCCAACCTCAGCAACCCCCTTTGGTGATGCAAAACCTCTTACCAACCCAAGGCGTAGTGAACACTCAACTGTTGGCTCCCCCTCAAGCCAACGCGCCCCAAAAACAACATATCACTTACGCTGCTGCTGATCAACCCATGTTTGACTCAGGTACCCACCACTTGCTGATGATGTCATCCGCTGACGTCAACCTCCAGACCCGTCGGAACCAATATGGCTCCACCTCTGAAGCCCCTCCCACGGATAAACCCACTAACGCTCATCCCACCGATCAGGCGTTACATATACCTCCGCCTCCCATAGATGGCACTGCCAAAGCACCTCGTTTCCCACTTCGCCGTATCAACAATAACCCTAATGCGCGTGCTGCGTCAAACTACAACATTGTAGATGATTTAGCCCAATCTCCCGCAGCCATGTCCGCGTTGGAAGTCTTGAAAAACTGTCCTTCGCAACGCAAGACTTTACTTTCAGCCATTGGGGCTATTGACCCAAATGATTCGAATTTAATGGCATTTGATTTGGACCAATCCGAACCACGCCTGCCTTCCTCCTTAGCGTTCCAAGTTTCTGTTTCCATCCGGAATCTTGTCATCCATCGATGCATCATCGATGAAGGTGCCTCCACATGCATTATGTCTACATTCGTATGGCAGAAGTTGGGATCCCCTACTCTCCAGCAGTCCACCACTGCATTACGCGCCTACGACGGTCGTTCGGCCCAGCCCCAAGGCCTCCTATCCAATGTCCCCGTCCAGTTAGGTGGTAAATCCGTTCTCATAGACATCAAGGTAATCAATGCCCAGCTGGATTATAACCTGTTACTTGGCCGCAGCTATATGTATGCCATGCGGGCAGTTGCCTCTTCTGTCTTTCGTACCATGATGTTCCCCCATGAGGGACGCATGGTCAAGGTTGACCAGCTCACCTACTATGATCCCAGTGCTCCCGCGGCACCAGAAAATGTTCTCCCCATGGTTGACCAACCCGTTTCAGGTGCCCCCACCTCGTTTGTTTCCTCTATGGGGCCCGGAGTTTACTCAGACGCACCGATGACTTCCACCTTCCAATCTATTCTGCCTCCATCAGCACCTCATAATCAACCGCCCTTGTTTCCTAAACCGCCATTGGTACCTAGCCACATTGGTGTTACACCTATCCACACAATCCCCTTCCTAGTCCCTCCTTCAGGAGTAGTAAGCGCCCCGGTTATGGCTACCCTTAGCCTCCCTGGGTTAACCTTGGGATTACCCGTATGGTATCTTTTGCCTCTCATTCGCCCACCGACACCAGATGTCGTCCTCCAACCGGTGCAACCCATGGCTACTACCACTCAGCCACCTCCCGGTGTCACTACCCCGTCGTCCTCCACGAACCCCCCTCCTCCTCCTCTCAAGCCCACTGGGGGCAGAGGGCCACAACCATACACTGCTGTACCACCTCCTAAGACAGTAAAAAACCCTCCCGTATTTCGTGCTCCTCCCAAATGCTCCTTGTGCGATGAGTTAGGCCACGCCACTCACCAATGTCCACAGTTGCCAGCATTACAGGAACACATGCAGATGCTTGATGATGACCCTAACATTCCCGTTGTCAAACTCGACCCTACCCCCAAGCCTCGTGATAAATCACTACGCACTAACCATCCCTGTGCGATATGTGGTATTTACGGGCATTATTCCCATCACTGTCCCGATCTCCCGGATTACAGAGCAGATCTCTATGAGATGAACAATCTGGACCTTGAGACGGCACCACCCACCATTGAGGAGATTCATCCCCCGGTCTCCTCCCCTTCAGGAGAGGTCAACACCATTTACATGATCTCTTCCACTACCATTCCCATGTCAACCGATTTGACGGCCCAAACTTTCCGTACTGATGAGGAGATTCTTGAGGCACTCACTGCCCCGGAGTATCCCTGGGATGACATGCACCATCGTTCGCATTTCCTCCCAGAAGCATCTTCCTCTAGCACCGCTACCTAATTTGCGGTTGAATCCAAAGACTTCCTTCCCACCAAAGTCAACTGGTTCAAGGATCCTATTCCAGCTCCTGATGCCTTTGAGGAAGGTAACATGGCCAACATTTCTCCTGTTATCCACATAGATATCTCTGCCCCCGGAGGTGCCCCTGAACTCATCACTTTAGGAGCCTCTTGCAGCGAGTCTGAGATTGAGGAGTACAAAAAAATATTCTAAGAATTCCGTGATGTATTTTCCTGGTCCTATACCGAAGTGCCCGGTCTTGACCCCGCCATCATAGAGCACCACCTTGACACCTCTGAGTCAAGGGGCATAATAGATTCCCTCGACCTTGGGATAGGGGGCATGATCAATCATTTTGAACCTTCCCCATCACATCTATCTCAGCACGTCAATGAACCCATTGTTCAAACCCACACACATGTGATCCACAATCACAAACCCCATGCACATAGCATGGGGGCACGTCATTAACCCTACTCACTTTTTCACACTTGTGATCTCAACCATTTTTGAGGTCACATATCACTTGTATATTTGATTTTATACACCTAGTTATTTCCTTTGACCATTCTGGAGTCCTTATGACCCCCATTTTTCGCACCATTTGCACTGCCGGATTCATATTTCCGTGCTTGTGATGATGCTTGAGATCATTTCTCGCTCTCACTCGGACCAATATCAACATTGTGTCCCAACACCTTGTCGTCTCGGTTTGCGCGCCACATCGGCCGTTCTCCGTTTTTCACATATTTTATATCATCGGATTCATTTTTCCGAGCCCGTGATGAAGCTTGAGATCATTTCTCGCTCTCACACCCAGATTTTTTGGGTATTTTTCCCAAAACGCCCCCAGTCACCTCGGTTTGCATGCCACATCAGCCGTTATCCGTTCTTGACACTCTTTATGCCGCCGGATTAATTTTTTCGAGCTCGTGATGATGCTTGAGATAATTTCTCGCTCTCACCTGGTACAATTTCAACAGTGTGTCCCAACACCTTGCTGCCTCGGTTTGCACGCCACATCGACCTCCATCGGATTGTTCCACACTTATACATGAGCCATTCACTCCTGTCATACTGCAAATGTTTCGTTATTTTACCACCATTTCATTCACCTCGCAAGGAGGCCAATCAGTGTTCCCCCCCACCCTCGTTCTTGGTCATCATTCATGTCCCTTGATTGAGCACTTCCTCCTTGCTTGGCCATTCCTTTTGTTCAGTATAATTTTATCTCTTTTTCGGGCCGGACAAGTCCTTTACGAAAAAGGCACTTAGGGAGTTTCCGTTAAGCTCTTTTCTGACTCCTAAAACAATGAAAAGATTGCCGAGCAATCTTGCTTCCTTTCATGCTCGTTAAAGTACCTGAAAGGGTGTCTATCTGGTATAAGTTTAACCCTTTTCCGGACCTGGTAGACTAATTACGAAAAAGGAATACTCTAGTCACACCGGCTAGAAGAGTTCTTCATTGTATCCTTTTATGCTTCTTTGGGCCTTGAAGACTAAACATACGAAAAAGTAACCCCTTGGAGTCTTCTTATTTGCTTTCAGACTCTCTAAAATTGAAAGCAACCATGAGCATGAACTGTCCTGGGCTCGTAACATCCACACGATAGTACCACTCCATCATTTCAGAGTCTTCTTATCGCTTTCAGACTCCTTAAAATTGAAATCCACCACGAGCATGAACTGTCCTGGGCTTGTATAAATCCACACGACAGTACCATTCTACACACACTTCTTCTAGTTCCTTAACCCATGAAGAAGTTCCCCCATGCCTCTCGGCACTATGATCGATCATCTCGGCAGCACCCCCAATCAGGTCGCCTTTGTTCAGAGTACTCTGTAGTCTCCTGTCAGTTTACACCAGTCTGAGTCTCCCTCAGCCCAGTCACCCTCCCAGATCCAATACAGCTATGACCCCTTTCCCATTAGTCAGTTTCATATGCTGCCCGATCATTCCCGTTATCATACTCTGAACAAAGGAAGTTTGAGTCCACCCACTCTCCTTTCCCAGTTATCCCCCCACAGTTTGTCACTCCTACCATCAGTACTATCACATTTCGGTTCTCCACCTCGCGCTCCTGTCAAGGAAACATCATTGCCTTGATAGTTGCAGGTCTCCCTCTGTCGACGACAGCTCCTCTATTCCAGAGGATAGGCCTAGAGGTCCCTACACCTTGGACTCATCACCATCTGTGGTAAGTGCCTACGGACCATTTTGAGAGGGGTCCTCATTGCCTCTTCGAGTGGTCGTTTCTCACATGCTCAAATTCAGCACCTTGATCGCATCGTCGAGAATCGCGTAGGGTTATATCCCATCAGTTTTTAGTCGAAGACCCCGGATTTCCCCCGACTCTAGCACATTGGTGAGTCACTTCGTAACGCCCAGTTATATGTTCCCTTGGATGTCCGGGCTGCGTTGGCGATCGTATTCGGAAGCCATCCAGTTATACGCTTCCTTGAGTACTCAGTTTAGTTCTAGTTCAGTGTACCATTTGAGGTCAGGGCTCCCCATCACTATGATCCAGCAGCTCATCAGTTCCTCTGGTACCCCACTCAGCAGCATTGATGTTATTCCAGTGCACCAGTTCTTCAGCTTCCACATGGTCATCCCAGCAGTATGTCCCAGATTTGTGTCCCCTCTGGACCCTTATGATGTACACAGTGGTTCTCTATGTATCTTTCAGGTCCCTCTTTTCGGGCCTCACAGTTATGTTTATGCATCTTGATATGAGCATGGGTATGCCCGCCTTGTCCATATATTGGGATTCTTCCTCATTCAGTATTTGAGGTTATGTATATGTCAGGTCCCCATTTTTTGGACCCCATTGTTATTATTATGTTGTATCCTGATACGAGCATGGGTATACCCGCCTCGTCCATATGATCAGATGGTTCCTCATCCATTATTGAGGTTATGTAATTTTAGTTCTTGCAGTTTGTTCGGGATCGTTGTTCCGGGTTTCAGTTTGTTTCTTCTCTTCTCTCCACACCCTAGGAAAACCATACATTGACTTATGATGTCCATCGGCCATACGATGAGCTCCTGCCCTCGCACACCAGGGGGCAATCTGGTAAAACTCAAAAAGTGTTCACTACATCATCTACCCCATTACATGGCTCATTTGTCCAATTTCCTATCATACTTCCCTTAAAAACCCAAAAAATCCCGCTAAATAGCCTCCAAAAGGCCACAAAATCCTCAAAATAGCCTCAAAAAGGCTAAAAAACCCCGTTTTCCTCCAAAAATATCCAAAATTCCTCAAAAATAGCAAAAATCCCCTAAAAAGGGAATAAAAAATATAAAATAATGAGGAAAAGGAGGAAAAAACCCTATACAGCTACCTAAAACCATATGGTTCCCAAAACCATGGTCCAGCACTCCACCACCAAAAAACTATAAATAGGTGATGGAGAACCCTCATTTATATCCACAATCACAAGCACCCTTACTCTGCCAAAATCTCTCTTGAAACCCTAGCTCACCATTGAGCCACTTTCACCTTGAGATCCCCTTTTGGCCCATTTCCACCATTGGAGAAAGAGAAGGAGCACATTGGAGCTTGGAGCAACCCTCTTGGACATTGCAAGGGCTTCATCAACCTCCACATTGGAGGTAATATCAATACAAAAACCATTATTTAAATTTGTTGTTTATGTTTCATGCACATGTTTTAGAGTAGTTTTTATTACTGTTTTAGCTTAATAATTTACATTTACTGAACTGCTACTAAGGATTCCATACTCCTTAGTAGGTGCTCATTTGCACAAGCTAGGGGTAAAACCCTAGCTACAAACCTGTATAGAAAATAACTGCGCATCGGGCAGACTGTCTTCAATGTTCGTCGGCTCTTCTCTTGACTCAATCCTTGATAGATGATCAGGTCTCAAGTTCAGTCTACCTGGCTTAACAACAATTTCAAAATCATACTCCTAGAAAAGCAGCAGCCATCTATATATGTGCCCCCCTAACACTGGCTTATTGACTAGATATTTCAACGCAGAATGGTCAGTGAACATAAGGAAGTGCGCACCAAGAAAATAATGTCTGAATTCTGTAGTGCATATACCATCGCAAGGCCTTCCCTCTCGGTAGTAGTATAGTTCTTTTCTGCGGTTAAGAGCTTCCTACTTGAGAATGCAATAGGGTGGTCAATACCTCCTTCTCCTAGATGAGCTAATACAATTCCCAAAGCAATGCATGATGCGTCAACATGGACATGGAATGGCTTCGTCCAATCTGGAAAGACTAGAATCGACGTAGTCACCATCTTTTCTTTTAATGTATCAAACCCTTGTTCGCATTCCGCATTCCAGATGAATGGTGTGTCTTTCTTTAGCAGCTTTTCCATTGTTGCGGTTATCTGAACATAACCCTTTATGAATTTCCTATAGTATCCAGTATGGCCTAAGGTAGAGCGCAACATCTTGACTGAAGTTGGTTTTGGAAAATTCACAATAATGACAATCTTCACAGGGTCCACCATCAGTCCTTGCTTACAAACAATGTGCCCAAGTAGAATTCCATAAGGAATACAAAAAATACACTTCTTTAGATTTAAAGAGATCTGATGCTATCGACACTTCTCAAGCATCATTCTGAGGTTCGCACAATTGTTCTTCAATAGACCAAACACAGTCCAATCATCAAAATAGGCTTCGAGAAACTTATGCATAAATTCTTTGAATGTTGCGACGACCACTCTGGAAAATATGGCAGGTGCGTCCTTCAAGCCAAAGGGCATTACTGTGTACTGGAATGACCCCCATTCTGTAGCAAAAGTTGTCTTATGCCTGTCTGCGGGATCAATTCTGATATGATGATACCCTGAAAAACCATTAGTAAAAGAATATGCCTCATTCCCTCCAACATTGTCAAGCACTTCATCTGTAAAAGGAGTGGGGAATGGGTCATGCATAGAAGCATCATTCAGTTTTTTGAGATCCACACAAATCCTGATCCCACCCTTCGTTTTCTTGTCTTGAATGACCATGGGACTAATCCACTCGGATTCCTTGATAGGTTCAATGATTCCTGCTTCTAGCATCTTATCCATCTCTGCGCGCACTCTTTCTTTATAGCACAGATTTAATCTGTACGGTCTCTGCTTGACAGGCTTTGCGCCTGGCTTCAAAGGTATTTTCATGACTCCTAGGTCTCCCAGAAGTCCTTTCATTTCTATAAATTTTGTCAGAAACATCTCCTGATACTCATGTAAGGTGTCTGCGATCTCTGCAACAGTCTGATCGTCCCAATAATCTCTGATTGCTACGAACTTCGATTCTTCTTTTGTGCCAATATCCAATATTCACCTTCCGTGTCTTTACTGGTCCGCTCATGTATGGGATTTCTAATGCAGGTCCTTCTACATCGCGCGCACCCTCCGATTCTGGTATGTTTATGTTGTGTGGATCATCGTCATCATCTTCCTTGCTATCCCCATCTTCTTCAGCTAGGTTATAAAACTCGATAGTATGTTCTTCATGTTTCTTCCATTCCGACTGTAGGTTCTTAGGAAAGGTATCTACCCCGAAGAATTCCTCCAATGTCATATTTCTGTGAGGACAGTCTTCCCTGAATATGTGCTCCTTAATTATTTGCAATGCCTCATGGATCAGCGGGTTTTCGTCCTCGAAGCTAAAGTCCCTCTGGAAGTTCGCAGTCAACATTTCCCAATCAGTGGTTTCTCTGCACAACTCCAGGTCTAGGTACCATTTCTTTGGATTGTCTTCCTCTAGGGTATGCACGAACAGGTGCACCCATTCGTAACGTGGCCTTCCCAGCCATGCCTGCAAACAGACTTCAATACGCTGACTAGGATCTATCTGTCCATTAAACTTCTGAAAGGGTAAAGTAACCCTGTCGGCAAACCGAATTTGCATCTTAATATTGCATTGGTCCCAAGTGGTCAATGTCTGCTTGTGCGCATTCCACCATCTGGCGAGTGTGTCACACAGTGCCATATCCAATGCTGGTAATATGTGCTCATCTGCAATAGCTGCAGTGTATTCTTGGATGAAAGTATAAACATTAGCAGAACCATCATATGTGGGAATAGGACTTACCTCCTTCCCGATCCAGAGCAGTGATTTCGTAACCTGCGCACACCTTCTTTCCGATACTTCATGCATCTGGCTTTGCCAATTTTCTAGCCTTGCCTCCGAATCAGAGACGCAGGAGCTTTCACATCTCCAACTGAGTGTGCCATCTGCGGTAGGGTTAATGTAATCTTCCTGGTTCGCTGTGAGATGGTATAGTCTGTCCAAGTCTTGAGCCTTGGAGTCCTCCTAAATTGGCTCGCTATATCTGTCACCATCTGCAGGATCCAACGGTGCGATGACCCTAAGATGCTTCCCTTCAAATATCATCTTCTTTGATTTTATGTTGATAATAGCCAAGTTATCCATAGCCCAGTCAATTCCTAGTAGAGCAGGAAAAGGCTCATTATCATCCACAATCTCGATAACTTCGAAGTCTATATGACTTTGGACTCCATCAATGTCGACTATCACGTTAGCTAACCGGCCAAATGGTATGACTTTCTCTTGGTTAGCCATTCTCAACTGGATAGGTGACCATGGCAACTTTGTTCAACCCATCTGCTGCCACGTCTGCTTAGTTAAGACATTTACTTCTGATCCTAGATCAAGGATGACTTCATCAATTTCAAAATCTCCAATCTGCGCGGTAAGCCTCATTTCTCGGCCTGTTCTTTTATGCTTCCTTATGTGATGTACTGCGCTATCAGAAGTCTCTGTTCCGTTCTATGGCTCATATTGGTTTATGAGCTTCTACAGCTCAACTATGGCATTTTCACTTTTGAGTAACTTCATGTAGCTTCGCAGGAACTGCGCAATGGAAGTGCTGACATCCGTCGCAGTGCTTATTTTGTTATAGGCTGTTGGTATGTATTTAACATGCAGTGCTTGACTATGCAATGGGATCCTCTGTGTTTCTATTGCTAGCTCTTTGAAGCTATCCTGCGCGTCGATAAAGACTTCCTTGTTCTTTTGTAGGTCGAGAGCAGGTATTTTTCCTGGAGATTTCCTTATCCATTTTGTCTCAAGAGGAGACCGCTTTGTGTGAGCCTCCCCTGATGTGGAAGCTTCTGCTCCCCTATCGTGGCCTATCTGAGTGCCACTGCGCATGACCACATTGATGCTCGGGTTTATTTGTATTTTCTCTACTGCAATCCATTGGACGTTCATGTTTGGTGCATCCGTCCATCTTCTTTTCTGCATTTCCACCTCTAGTACTGGGAAATCTTCAATAACATGCTCAAATGATTTACAATAATTGCATGTAGTGCATGGGTTAACACAATCTCTAGATACGTGACCTGGCTAGCCATAATTATAACAAATGACCTGGCCGCGGCCTCTCCCCTGTTCCGGGCCAGCATTTCTTCCTCTGCCACGGTATCCACCACCATGACCTCTGTATCCTCCTTGGTCATATTGTGCATTCTCTTGTTTTGGCTGGGTATCTTCTTGTACACGGTACAAGCCAGCACCTCTCATTGAGTCCATATCTCGTTTTCTCTCATTCATTAATTCATATGTGCGGCAGTTGGATTGATCATGTCCAACTGATTTACAGAAATTGCAGTATAAATGTTTAGGTGTTTTCACATATTTTTGTATAAGATAGCGGTCTTTAGGTCTGTGTCACGTGGTTCTACAAATTTCACACCATGGGGCCTATTTCTGATTTAGTGGGTTGGGCGCACCACTATTAAGATAATCGCGGAATAAAGGGCAATGCTCCCGGTCATGGCCTTCTCCTTTACAACCTATACATTAGACCTTATGTCTAGGTTCATACCTTTGTTCTTTTCCATTCTTCATGCTTTGCAGCTCTAGTGTCAGGGTGGTTAGTTGGTTCTGGATTTGAGACATCCCAAAACTAGTCTCACCAATCGGCAAAGCTTCTTGCTTCATTACAATCTCCAAGGCCTCTGCCTGCAACTCAACCTTCTGCTGCATGGATGGTAATCTAATATGGGGAAACAGCGCAGCAATGAACCATTCCTTGTGTTGTTCTGGGGCTATAACAAAGCTTACTTGGTCTAATAAGGTCTTGAACTTCTGACCAAACTCCCAAACCATTTCAGTCGGTTTCTGCTTTATTTCTTTCAACTCAATTATACACTGAGATTCAGACTTAGGTTTCTTAAACTCTGCCATGAACGCAGCTTTAATTTCTGCGAGGGTTCTCGGCTGTGTAGTAGAGTATTTCATGAACCAATGTAAATCTATGTCTCTGAAAGTGGTGATGAGTTGTGCTCTCTTCACTGCATCATCCTGGATTTGTCTTACACTCCATACGGCTTCACAAAGAAACCAGTGCTGGTCAGGGTCTTCTAGGCCAGTTCCTTTGAATATCAGTAGCTTCATATCTGTGTTTTCCATTGTGCTACTAGGTGGTGGAGCACCCGAATTAGTGTGCGGCTACTATAAAGGGCTCTGTGCAGTGAAAACAAATGGAATTATCGGGAGATATGTACTGGGCTGAGTGTTCTACGGGGCGGGCTGTGTAGCGGGTGGGTTTTGAGATAATGGTGGTGCGGTCTCTGCAGCAGGTGGGTTCTCAGGGGTAAATGGCAGTACGGCTTCGTTATCAATGTTACACGAAATCTCAGTATCAATATGGAGTCCAGGGCCTCCAAGATTCTTATTAAATTTATATCTCTTACCACTTCTAAGATTATTTGTTTCTTCATCCGAATCACTAAATATACTGTTTACCATGACAAACTTAAGAATATTACTGCATTCTTAAAACACATTTTGTCAGCTAACAGCATCTTAATGTAGAGACTGAGATTGTTCAGCAACTTACCTTGAAATACTTCGAAAAAGTATGCTTCTGCTTGGCTGTAGGATTTGAGTGTGTCTACAGCAAATTATGTTACGAAGCCTTCTAGCATATGATCGATCCAAAAATCAACTGCGCATGCCAATGGGTTGTCTATTGCTTTGAGCTGCGCCTTGAGCTAGGAAGTCCACTCTATAGGAACTCCTCCTTGAAAACAAGTTTTCTTCTCTACGAGCCACGAGATCCACGAATGCAGCTTGTTGGGAAATGATGCCCATAAAATCTCGTGAATATCATGGAACATATATCTATCCGGCCATTGTGTGTTGCTTAGACATGGATGTCTATTCTCTTTCCTTTTAAAGTCTCTTATGGTCTTATCCCACCAAGCTTGGATTTTTGTATTTTCAGGATGCCAGTTGTCAGAGCCTTCCGAGAACTGGTATTCTTCATCACACATCACGATTGCAACTCATCACGGATTCTAGCGCGGAAACATAACCATTTGTTAGTTGTCAGAGCCTTTCGAGAACTGGTATTCTTCGTCACACATCACGATTGCAACTCATCACGGATTCTAGCACGGAAACATAACCATTTGTTGGCCATAACTGACCTAGAGGTTTTCTATAAGACCCAGTTTCTTTGCGGTTTCCCTTTGACCAACAAAACCCCTTCGCACCAGCCCTTTTGGCAACAACCTGCAAGCAGGCTGAGGTCTCACCCAAGGTGCATCTATGGGGTACTGCGGAATCAGGTTTCCATAGTAAGTGATAAGTTGCTTGGACGGACGAACTGCGCAGCACAACAGGGTGTATGTGCGGTGAGGTGAGACAGTGTAGTGATGAGCAACGCTGCGGTCCGCACCACTATGTTCTTCCACCGCGGGACTTCTTCCAAAGCTGCGAACGATTCAACTTTACTCTATACTTGGATTGTCCTAAAGAAACGTAAGGCACTGAAACGAATATCACTCATCCACTCGTTTAGGCACTTAACTGAATATTCTTCTAACATTCATTTGTTAAGTTAGGGTGCTACGATTTGAACATATATGACTATACAATCCAACTGTGAAGCATTCGTTTATTGCATAAAAGAAAGTATTTAACCAAATGACTAATTCGCGGTCTCCAAACACAATACTAAATGTTTATCATTCATCTGTTCATACAGAACTTAACATATCATCGCCATATTCTTCTGAAGGCAAATGCACATCAAAGTTCTCTCACCACAGCATGCAAGGAAACATCTAGACATTCATTTACAGAAAACACAAATAAGCATTCATTCATAAATCACAATCACACAACATGAGATTTAACATGGTTCACTCCCCCAGGTGGGAAGCTACGTCCACAAGAACGGTTGGTAATATATTTATTTAAAAGGGATGGGGACAATTGTTCTTAGTTTGCGCACTCAGCTGCAGACTCTCCTTCCTCTCAAATAGGTCTCTGCACACACAGTTGCAGAGCCTTTACAATCTTCTTAGCTCAAAAGAGATTTTACACTACAACAAAAAAAGTAACCCCAAAACGTAACCCCATCCCATACAAAATTGTCTTCTTAAATAGATCATGCCTCTAAGGTCATGTCTTTACAAAGCCGAAGACCTAAACCCAAAAACCCTTAGGGTTTACAAAAATGTGCTGGTTTCCCTAAACCGGCTTGCTGGCATCTGGTAGCATCTGCTTCACCGTGGAAGTTATCCACGTCTTCTTTCTGTTGCTATCAGCCTCCCTGTCGCACGCATGCCAATAGATCTCTTTCACAAAACCTTTCATCTCTAATGGTTTCGCCCACTAGGCGTGCCAAGACGTCGCTTTCCTCAACAAACTCGTGCATTGGCCGCTTTCCTGATTTGCTTGTGCCCACTGCTCGGCACTCCTGGAGCATCTTTCCAAAATTAGACCATTACTGGTCCATCCGATACCTGTACCTGATCCTTGTCCAACACTCTGCTTTGCTGGCTCCACGTGTCCTGACTGCTTTGCAGCACTGCTTCCTTGCAGCGCTGGTCTTCGCGGTGCTTCCAAAACTCGAATGCTGCGCACAGCTTCGCAGCACCCTCAACACTTAGACAAAATTATATTTCTGAACTGTGCTCAGCTCAGCTTTCCCTGCTTATAAAAAAGGTGTTACCAAAACTTTGTCCCGACCCGGGCCCAACAAAAATGCTCAGCAGTTGCAGAACCAGAACCAGTTGCCGAATCAGAATCAACTGCAGAACCAAAATCAATATCAGAATCAGAACGCAAATCAGAATGTGAATCAACCCGCGAACCCACTGCCGAACCAGACTCAGGGATCAACTGTCATGATGATTTCAGCAGAACCGAGGACGCGAGATGCTACTGTTGCTGTTATCACTCGCGGAGGTGCGATGACAGGAGAAGATGGTCTGCATCCACTCATCCGGTTGGCTTGAAAGAAGAAGGTGTAGTTTGATATTGATGCTGAGCGAGACCCATTATTTTAAGCACGTCATGTGATGGGAAGAAATCTTGGTAAGACAATTATTTATGACATGCCCCTTGCTTTCAACTTAAATTCGAAAGCAGGCCCATCGAGGTAGTATGGTACTTTACAGAACTTATTTGGAAGTTGTTTATCGCTGGCACATGATCCCAATGCTCTTGCCGAGATCGAGAGTCTATTGCATAGACTGCCCAAGGGATGGAAAGAGTCAGCGCAGAACTCTTTAAAGAGGAAGAAGATAGGAACAGAGATGTGCATGAATGTCCAGATTGGGGACTACGACGTAGATTCAGTTATTCTGTATCTTGGCTCATATGTCAATATTCTAACAAAGCAGGCATGGAAAAAGATGGGGAGCCCAACGTTGAGCTAGTCTCTCGTGCAGCTGTGATTGGCTAATCAGGCCAAGGTAAGACCAATTGTGATAGTTTCGTGCCTTGTTTTGTATATTGAGGGGATGAAAACATATGTTGATTTTGATGTTATTGGAGTTGTCGATGGGGGAATCTCCTATCCCGTGTTTCTAGGGATTGGGTGGGCCTGTTGGTCCTCTATTTTGCCATTTAGTATAATGTTTTCTAGCATTAAAATCTTAATGGAATCCAATAATAATCAGTTTTGTGTGTCTTTTTGGAGGTCAACACTGCTAAAGCTGTGGTAAGTGATTTTAATTACTTGCTTGCTATATTTTCTTGTTTTATGCATATAATTTGGGTTTTAGGTTTTATTAAATGATATGCTAATAATGAGATCAGTTTCTCTTTTATACAGGGTTCGTTTGGCTACCTGGTCCAGCGTTCAAAGGAGGTTTATGCAGAGATCGAGGATTCGATCTACAATGAGGGCGTTTTTCCTGGATCCATATCATCTTTCAGATGCTTTTGAGGATTACTCCACTGCTATTTTAGGCATGATCTTTGATCGAGGAACTGTTGTTGTTTTCTCTTTAACAATATATGTATATTTTGGAATCTGAGATTCCATTTTTGGCTCAAAATCGCTAAGATATTTGTGGGTTGTTATCCATATCGACCTTGGTTTCCAGGATGATCTCACTTTGTATCTTCAGTATAAAAATGACTCTTGAAACCCTGAGACGGGGAGCAGATGTATTCAGAGAAGATTGTAACATTTGAATTTAATATAATCAGCACTTATCTCCTTTAAGCTTTGACTTAAGACTGGAAGGCGTTGAGGGGAGGGCCCCCTTCAACACCAATCCTTAGCATTTTTGTATTGTGTATTTGACAGTAGTGGAATAAAATTTTCTTACTTTGACATTGTGTGCAGAGATATTAATGGTTTTGTGTGCAGAGATATTAATGGTTTTGTTAATGGTTTTATTTATCTGTGGGCAAACGTAGAATAGATGCCTGCAAGTTGTTAAGCAATTTCATTGGCATTTTAATCTAGCGCAGGGTATAAACTTGTGAATAAATTGTATTTAAAATCGCCCTTTGATTTTTAGTATGAGTAATTATAAGTGGCCACAGTAATGATGAGATGTGTGATAAGTTTGATTGGCTTTGTTATAGAATCGATTTAGTAGGGTTGAGGAATGGTATGTATCAGAGTTCCCTTTCAATTCCCAGTATGAGTTGTGATGAGTTTGATTTCAGTTGCTAGGAACTTGACTTGCTGAAGAAAACAGAGTGCATTTCATAGTGCCTCTTACTATTAAAGATAGAACATAGCTCCATTTCTTTCGACCTTTGAGCTCACAAACTGTAGGATAGATTTGCATTTGCATCGTGTGTATTTAACAAAGATTGCAGTAGTATAGGGTTTTGATATATTGGTTTATCAAATGTTTAGGGTTTGTTAATAACTAAATAGGAGTTGAGATTGGCATTGAATAGTTTACAGCGTTGTCTTCTAGGGTTGAATCTTAGTTTCATAATATATATATATTTTCTGAAATCTTCCTTGACAGTTCTGTTATTCGATGGTGAGCATCTACTGAAATCTCCAACATCCTGTTATGTGCACTTATATATACAGAAATCAAGAGTAGTATATCAGCAGTAAATCGACTTGCCTTTGATGACATGCTTGTGAATAAGTTAATAGGTTTTATTTCAGCAGTGATTCCAGGAGTGCTTGTGTGGATTGAAGTATCATATTTGGCAGAGTTATTTATATATTGAGATCAATTGAGCATGTATGTTTGACAGATAAGTTCTTTCCTTAGTAAGTCGATTGTTTTTAATAAACTTTAGTTACTATAGCATTAAGATTGTTGTAGAGACTGATAATTATTTTAAGAGATTGTTATAGTCAGGATTTCTTTGAGGGATTATTATAGTTACATCTTGCTACAGGTTGCTGTAGGTAAATTGATTTCTATTGCTTTGTAACAGATTTAGGAGTCCTTAGTACAGGCCACTCAGGATAACAATAGTTACATCCATGACATTGCTTTGATTGAAGTAGATTAGCATTTCTGTTAGTACGAGCACTAAAACTGCCTTACTCGCACATACAGTGTAGCAGCTCAAAGTCTACGATTCTCCGGTTGATAAATTAAATTGAGGTGAATTAAATATCAATAATTTTAACCAACATTTTGGCGCCGTTGCCGGGGAGTTGCTCCAAGGTAAGCTGGTATTTTGCTCATTTTTTGAATTGATTGATTGAGAAGTTCAGGTAGATAGGATCTTTTTACAATACACAACAAGGTGGAGGGGAAACATTAAGACGCAAAGACGAATTCACTTTGGGATTCCCATGGTGTAACAGCCTGCCGCAGCCACTTTAGTGGGTTACCCCAAATTTTTGTTGTGTCCTGCTGGTAAGTGTGATTGTTTTTCTTCACAAGTTTGACTTATTACAAGAAGTGTGTTTATCTTTCCTGTAAAAAGTGTTTACAAGTGTGGTTATCCTTTTGTAAGTGAGGTGTGTTTAATTCCAGAAATCTAATTTTACAGCAATTGTTAGGTGTGACTAGTTGTGGCAGATTGGAGGAGGAGGATTGGTAAGGCAAACTTGCGCATTTCATAACAGGTTCCTTCAAACCCAACTGTGGCACAGGTATTTCAATTTATTTTGATTAAAAGTCTTGTTATTTTTAGAAATTGTTTTGATGAGACCTAGAGATA
The DNA here is from genome assembly GCA_027924585.1 of Larix kaempferi. NCBI lineage: Eukaryota > Viridiplantae > Streptophyta > Pinopsida > Pinales > Pinaceae > Larix > Larix kaempferi. The sequence continues at coordinate 12,933,870 of BSBM01000486.1, forward strand.
GTAAGGGTAGATTCATTAAGGTTCATTCTGATCTTTTTGTAAACAACAAACCCTCCCCCTTCACTAACCCTAGGGATAGGGATACCGGCAACGAAACTGAAAACAACAACATTCAGAATTCAGCGGAATTTGGGACCCAACCAGTAGGAACTGAGGTTATACTCAGTGAACAGTTACATTCAGAAGAAATCCCACAGATCCAACAAGCTTCACCTTTAAAGGAAGATCCTAATTTGGTTGACACTGTGAACATAGAAAAAGTGAACTTCCTTCTTGAACATAACCAGAATCTGGTGGTTTCTCAATTAGAATCCACTACAGATTTACCTTTCAATTTTCAAACTTGGCCTAGGCCAGACCATTGGGATTTTATTCTATCCCCAAGAAGAGACAGGTTAGGTGTCAACTGGTTTAGAAACCCTCTTGTCATGAGTGATCAGGAAACTGGACACTAGATGGAAGGAGAAGGAGAACATGAGGGACGAACTGAAACAACTTTTGGCTTCCCCATTCTGGATCTCACACGGGATGTCAGTATGAAAAATATCCCAGCATCTTCATTACCTACCTTCTATGGGAAAAGTACTGAAGATCCGGATACCTTTCTATTTGAGTTTGACATCTTATGTAGGAGTTATAATTATCTACAGGATGCTCAAAAGTTAAAACTATATCCAGCCACCCTTAAGTATTCTGCACTTAGATGGTTTATGAGCTTGGGGGAATCCACCATCCGAACTTGGGAACAAATGAAGAGTGCTTTCCTCAGAAAATACCGAGACTACTGTGGACCTCGAGACTCCCAAAATGATATCTTTAAAATGCAACAGCATGAAGAAGAGAGTCTGGAGGACTTCTTAGAACGATTCTGCTTTGTATTGCAGAAGTCTAAGTATAATACCTTACAGGAGGATGCAGTCAGAACTCTTTTTCTAAAAGGGATCCTGGATGAATATGTGGAAATCCTCAACTTGATGGCATCAGGTGATGTATCTCATAAATTCTTTGAGGAGATTACTGAACTATGCAGAAAGTATTCGAGGAGTAGAGCCAAGGCAGGAAAAAGAACAAGGGAAGGTCCTTCCCGTATTTCTAGAACAACAGGAACTAGTGGGGTCACAAGAGTTGAATTGGGAAACCTGTTAGAAAATTTCAAAACTGACATTTTAGGCACCTTAAGCTCCCAATTTGATGCGTTGAAGACAAAGAAACGGCAAGAGGAAGAGGACATAGCAGCATTACACATATTCTGCCCCAAATGCAGAAAAAGACACCCTTTGAAAGAGTGCCCTCTAAATACCATTTCAGTCTGTGCTCTTTGCTCTGCTCAACACCCAACTGACAATTGCCCTTCTTTACCAGAACTACAAGCTTTTTACAAGCTTAATGCTGAACCTATCGATGCATCAAGAAGACCTTGGCAGCCTAGACCTCAAAACATGTACCCAGAGCCTGTTTTCCAGAACCCTGCATATTATTATCCCATGCAGCAATCTCAGCAGCCATGGAGTCCACAAATGTGGCAGAATTGGCCCTCTCAACCTACTCAGACCCAGCCTTGGCAACAAGGCTGGCGGGGACAGTCATATGGAGGACCACAAGGACAACCCTATGGAGGAACACAATCAGCCACCCCTCCTAGTTACTGTCCAATGCCACCAAATATATAGCAGCTATTACCAGGCTTTACACCACCTGCCCTTCCTCCTATACCCCCAGTTCCACAACAATATCAAAATCCAAATCCACCTAGACCCACGTTGTTGCCAGCCCAACCTATCCCAAACCCTAATAACCGACCTCCGCAGCCTCTTAATAATGCTGAAATTCAGATGGCTCCAACTTATGTAATTCATTCAGCTCCTTTACAGGAAATACAATTAAGGTCTGGGAAAACATTAAATAAAACCCCTCCAGCAGTGATTATTCATGAAGAGACTGGAGAAGAAAGTGATGAAAAAGAGATTACAGAGGAAGAAGAAGTGCAGATTGCCTCAGAAAATACTCAAGCACTGGGAACTCATTTCCAACCACCTGCTCATCCACAGGTAAATAACAACCCTCCTTACCCAGAGAGGTTATTAATAGAGAAGCCTGTGATGCGTCCACAGTTTGATTTGGAAAGTGAGTTGAGAAATGTTTGCATCAAAATTCCATTACTTCAGGCTATTAGGGATGTCCCTATTTATACAAAGTTGGTAAGGGAACTGTGCTTAAAGAAACCTGGTCGAAAACAGAAAGATCCACCCAAGATAAATGTTTTAGGCCAGCTGTCTAATTATATTTCAGACTGCCCCTTACCCCCAAAATTTGCAAATCCTGGGAATCCAGTGGTGACCATTTACATCAATGAGGTTCCAATAGGAAACACTCTAGTTGACCTGGGGGCTGCCATTAATGTCATGTCTATGACCACCATGCAGAGACTTCAGTTGCATAATCTCCTCAGATCCACTCCTACTATTTTGGAGTTGGCTGATAGGAGCACAGTCAAACCTGTGGGGGCCTTAGATGACATTACTGTCACAGTAGCTTCTTGGGAGTATCCAGTGGATTTTCTGGTACTCCAAACCAAACACCCAATGGGGGAACATCCTGTTATATTAGGCAGGCCTTGGTTAGCCACTGCCAATGCCTTTATAGGATGCAGAGAAGGTATTTTAACTATATCAAATGGCACTTCTCTACAAAACCTAATTATTTATCCTCCAGCACAGCCTGTATCGGAAAACATGTTATGGTTAGAGAATCCTTATGGGGATGAGGATGTGGGACAACCCTTACTGTCCATCAGTCAAACTAGGGGGCTGGAACACCAGACTGAGGATGATATCCTAGATCAATTTATTTCAGCCACCACTAGTATTGAGTACCCTCAGTCCTTCTCTGACTTAGACAATGTTTTCACAGAAGATTTTCAGGAACACTATTACCCTTCAGCCACCTCATCATCAGTAGTTTTATTCATAGATGAGAAGGTTGAAGCTGCAACTATACCAATGGAGATTAGTCCAGGGAGATCTTTGTTTATTAATGGGAATCTGTCTCAAAGCCAGCAAAATCAGGTAGTTAATTTACTCAAAGCACAGTCTGGGGCATTTGCTTGGGTTTATACAGACATGAAAGGAATTCACCCTGACACATGCATGCATCACATCTATACGCAGGAAAATATTAGACCAGTAAGGCAGCCACAGAGAAGAATGAATCCTGCGCTTAAAGACATTGTGAAGGAGGAATTACAAAAATTGTTGGATGCAGATTTCATCTATCCCATTTCTGATAGCAAATGGGTATCTCCGTTGGTGATTGTTCCAAAGAAGGGAGGTAAGTGGAGAATATGTGTTGATTTTCGTGAGTTAAATAAAGCAACTCTCAGAGATTACTTCCCTCTTACTTTCATAGACCAGGTTTTAGATACATTGTCTGGAAAGAAATATTTTTCTTTTCTGGATGGATACAGTGGATATAACCAGATAAGAATAGCCCCAGAGGATCAAGAAAAAACCACTTTTACCTGCCCATGGGGAACTTATGCTTACAAGGTGTTGCCATTTGGGCTGTGTAACGCTCCTGCCACTTTCCAGAGGGCAGTGTTAGGTATTTTGGCTGATTTGGTCCATGACTGTGTGGAAATATATATGGATGATTTTACAGTCTATGGTAATGATTTCAAGGAAGCCTTGGATAATCTGGAGAAAGTTCTAATTAGGTGCCAAGAAACAAATCTTGCTTTAAGCCATGAAAAGTGTAAGATGATGTTAACTGAGGGTATTGTTTTAGGGCACCATGTTTCATCAGAAGGAATTAAGGTTGACCCAGCAAAAATTGAAATCATTACTAGTCTATCTTCACCAACTACACAAAAAGAAGTCAGAAGTTTTTTGGGACATGCAGGGTACTATCGTAGGTTTATTGCTAATTTTACAAAGATAGCAGCCCCACTGTTCAAATTGTTGGCCAAAGACAGTGGTTTTGATTGGGATCAACACTATCAAACAGCCTTTGACACATTAAAGTCAGAATTGTCTTCAACACCAGTTCTGCGGGGGCCAAATTGGTCTTTGCCCTTCCATATACAAACTGATGCTTCAGACACTGCCTTGGGGGGAGTGCTCGGACAGAAAGAAAATCAGTCCTCCTATGCTATTTATTTCATCAGTAAAAATTTAACACCTGCAGAACTGAATTATACAGTGACTGAAAAAGAGTTTCTAGCAGTAGTTCATGCCATCAATAAATTCCGGCATTATATTACAGGTTACGAGGTATTTGTTCACACCGACCATTCTGCTATTAAATTTTTAATGAATAAGCCAATCACTAGTGGCAGAATTACTAGATGGTTACTTTTGTTACAGGAATTTAACATTACCATAGTTGACAAACCAGGGAAGGAAAATCTGGTTGCAGATTTCCTCTCCAGATTGACTCATGCTGATGATAATGTTCCTGTAGATGATACATTCCCTGATGAACACTTGTTTGCTGTTTCTATTAAAACACCCTGGTTTGAAGATGTAGCCAACTATTTGGTTACAGGGAAACTACCTGCTCATTTGTCATCTTACGAAAAACGAAGAATCATACAGCAAAGTGCTAATTATTCATGGGTGGGTAATGACCTCTTTCGAACCGGTCCAGATCTGATTATCAGGAGGTGTGTGAGGGAGGATGAGATGTGTGACATCCTCCAAGCCTGTCATGATGGACCCTGTGGAGGCCATTTTTCAGACAAGTGGACAGCATATAAGGTGTTACATCAAGGGTATTACTGGCCTACCCTTTTTAAAGATGCTGAGAAGTATGTACAGGGCTGTGACAGCTGTCAAAGAATGGGGAGACCCACTGCTGCTGACCAAATGCCTTTACAAGCCCAGGTACAAATTGAACCTTTTGAAAAATGGGGATTGGATTTTGTTGGCCCAATCTCACCAATGTCAAGAAAAAAGAGATATATTTTAGTATGCACTGACTATGTGACTAAGTGGGTTGAGGCTAAAGCTCTATTGAGGGCCACTGAGAAATCAGTCATAGAATTTATTTACGAAGAGATTTTTACTCGTTTTGGAATTCCTCGTGAAATTGTGACTGACAATGGGGCACAGTTTGTCTCTAAATCAATGAAAGCACTTACAGAACAATATGGAATTAAGCACTATAAATCTTCTCCTTACCACCCCCAAGCAAATGGTCAGGTGGAATCAACCAATAAAGTGCTAGAATCCATTTTAACTAAGACTGTGCAGCTACATCACAAGGACTGGGCAGACAGGCTACTCGAGGCATTGTGGGCTTACAGAACTACGTGGAGAAATACCACAGGGTATACCCCATATCAGCTTGTTTATGGTAAACAGGTCCTGCTTCCTATAGAATTTCAGGTGAAAACTTTTCGTACTGCTGCACAACTGAGCTGAATTTAGATGAAGCCCAGGAGCAGAGGCTGATGCAATTAAATGAACTTGATGAAATCAGACAAGATGTTGTCCAACAAACTGTGTTGATACAGAATCAGCGGACTAAGTGGCATGATAAATTTTTGAAGAAGAAGACTTTTGAAGAAGGTGATTGGGCTTTGTTATTTGACTCACGATTCAAACATTTCAAAGGTAAGCTTACCACTAGATGGATGGGGCCATATGAAATTGTGACTGTTTTTGATAATGGTTCTGTCAAAATAAAAACAATAGATGAAGAACAAACTGCCTTTGTAGTGAATGGACATCGGTTAAAGGTATATCATAAACCTCTCTCTAAGCAAGAGTTCATCCATAACATGAGTCAGCAGTCTGAACTAGAACTGGTAGGTGAGGAAAATACTTCTTCATCTCCTACTCTCTCTCAGTAATCTTCAATGGAATTGTTTTTTTTGTACATATGTACATGATTTTGTTTTATTAGGTCTCTTTTTGAAAGGGTGCAGATATTCTTTTCAGTAAGGCTCAAAATGTTTTGAAACCTAAGGGAGGTGTTTTATCACTCCTCTATTTCAGCCTTTTGATCATTTTTTTGCAAACCTTTTTTTTAGGACTGTGTAAATTTGGGTCAATTTCTGAGTTTCACTGATTCATTGGAATGTCTGCATTTGTGTGTCAGATTTTTCAGAACTGTTTTGGCTATTCATAAGAGTACTTGCCCACCAGGCATTGCCTACATTAATGCTTTAAGCTTCCCAAATATTTTCTGCTTATGAACCTATGGGCTGCTAGGACCATTTGATTTGGTTTCACACTAGATAGAGAGAGGGAATTGATGTCAGTTACATCTATGGGCATGAAGTTATTTTTAAATATAGGCATCATGTTAAAAAGGTGTTCAAGATCGGGCAGTTTGGGGGTTATTATCTCTTGGCCGTTATAATATTAAACACATATATATATACTGTCTTTAGCCACTTTATGACTTTCACTTTCTACAGTTACGAAGGTTAGCTGTTCATATGGGAAAATCTTTACAGGCATATACAAAGAATACTCTTCCAATTCTGGTACCATCCCACTCCTAGATGGTTTTCAGAGCAGCTCCCCCACTCATCTATGCTTGAGCAAATCATAAATTTTATCTTTAAGATGAAATTGGGACAAGAGCCTCTGATAGAAAAAGGGTGTAAGAGGTTAACCCGCCGGGATACTGAACAGGTCTGCTGGAAGCGGGTACCGACCTGTGGTATGAACAGGCAAACTCATCAGGGTTCTAAACAGGCCTGTTGGCAATGGGGCATCTGTCTGGGGAAGAAGCTTCTTAAGATGTTATAGTTACCCCACCGGAGTACTGACCAGGCTTGCTGGCAGTGGGTTCTGACTTTAATATCTTCTTTAACAGCCTCATCTATACTTGTCTATATGAACAACGTACCTATGTGAAGGTAAAAGAGAAGCCATAAGGATGGTTAATTAAAATTTATTAAATTCATTAAAAATAAAATGATATCCAGTTGATAATCATCTCCAACTGTTCTGCATTTTGGGTTACCTGATTCTAAAAAAAAGGTTTATGTTTGATGCCTAAAACATAGCTGAGAAATTTAGTACTATTTGTTCCACTACTCAAATTATCCTGTGTGAAGCTGAGTCAAAATGGACCAGTACCCCATTAGCTTCTGTTGCTATTTTCCTTGTCCTGTGGCATATGTCCTAGTGGAAAAAGTTCTGTATGGATGACAAGGATGAAGTCTGAATTTTTGATTGATGAAGTCTGAATTGTTGATTGTTTGAATTATGAGTGATTGATGAAGTCTGAATTTTTGATTGTTCGAGTTATGAGTGATTGATGAAGCTTGCATTTCTGATTGTTGAATTACGAGTGATTGATTGAAGTCTGCATTCCTGATTGTTATTTGTATTTTCAATAAAATGTGGCTTCATAGCACAATTTCCTGTGTGGTTAGATGGAGCAGCAACCTTACAATAAGGAAATCATGTCACAAAAACTGTTGAGAGTCCGACAAATCTTTTAATCCAGTCTATTTGCTTATGAACTCATTCAAGTGATGTCTATTGGAGAGATTAATGGTTTTACATCACTATTCATAGCCTAGCAGCTGCTCCAGATGCTGGTACTTACCTTTATACTGGTAAATTGTTATGCATCATTATCAGCCTAAAAGTACTGTTGTATTTGTTAAAGTGCCGGATTGAGTGCCGTAAGGAGTGCTGGAAGATATATTGGGGAAATTGGCATGTATATGGTAATGGACGTTGATGGAGGTAAGGAAAGGTGTACGATTGGCTAAATCTTAATTATTAATAAGGATTATAATTAAATATTTTTTTTGCCATTATATGAAATTCGATGAGCTATGAACTACCTTAAATACCTTTAATAATATTTCATCCTCTATTATTGTTGGCAACCTTTGATAAAACGAATTATAACCTTGTTCTATTGTAATCAGGGTTCTTACGTGTTATGAGATTAAGATTAGCTTAAACGTGTTACATCATGGTAATCATTCCCTGCGATGTGGGCAGTATGTGCTACCACTTGTAATGATTTTCACTTGTCACGATTATTGTCCTCATTACCTTTACTTCCTATCGTTGTCATTTTTACCATGTTCATTCGGGTTTTTTTTACAGTCTCTATTGTTACCATTGTCATTGCCTGCGAATTGTCTGTCCGAATTCTTTGCTAATTCTCTGCTAATTCGCCAATCTTTGTGTCTCCACCATGCTCAACCGGCATGAACCCTCTGCGTATGAACAGTTGTTAGCCATCCCTGAGTTCGTTGCATGCAAGGATATGTTTACTCGGGCTGGATGGCATGCATTTTTAACCAATTTACAGGGCCACGATGACGCTGTCTCTCTACAATTCGCCCTGAGTTTCGATGGGCATACCGCTAGAGTGGGGGCTCTGGAGTTTGCAGTGACAGAGGAGTCCATTTCAGTTGCCACGGGACTTCCACGCACCGGTGATAGGTGGTTTAAGAATTTTCGGTTGCCACGAAGGGAATATGACTGTGTTTTCAAACCAGAATATTTGGCTGTGAAGGGTGAGAAGGGTTTCTCCAAGCTGTGGGTTAGAGAAGAATTTCATAATTCCTTGATGATCATCACCAAGCTAATTACCTATGAAGGTTGCTTCTCCACTTACAAATCCTGTCATTTTCTCCTTCTAGCTCACTTCGAGTTTGGTAAGCTTCTGAACTTTCCATTTTATTTTTGGAAAAGTTTGAGTAAAATGGTTTCACAAGTGAGGAAGAACTTAGAGCATCCAACTCATAGTCTTTACCATCATGGGCTTATTAAAATGCTCGTTTTAGCTGAGTTAAAAAAGCAAGGTCGGGGATGGGAACAGTTTGTGTATGAACTCTCTAACCCTCATCTTCAGTCACCCTTGAGGAATGAATCAGGTGAGCCTGGTATTCCTGATCTAATGGAGAAAGCTTCCTCTTCAAATAATTCTGTTCCTCAAAATGATTGCCTTCAAGAACCCGCTGTTAACAGTTGCAAGAAAACTGCTCCATTATATGATAAGAAGTCCCCAATCTCTAAGAGACAGTGTGTTAGCTCTCGGTCTGGGGGGGATAAGGAGCAGGAGAACTTGTTTGTTTTGTCAAATAGACGATTTACTCGCAGCATGGCCGCTAAAGAGGGGAGAAAGGGATCTAAGGGTAAAGAACCTGTTCAAGTTGAGTTGTCATCATCTGATGCTTCCTCTAACCATGCTAACTCTGATTCTCCTGGTTCTCCTCATTATTCTGCATCGTTGAGTCCTGTCAGTGAACCTTTGCTGCCAGTATCCCCTTCAAAATCGAGTCTGAAATCTACCAAAGGATCCCCTTCAAAGTCAAGTTTGAAATCTGTCAAAGTATCCTCTTCCAAATCGAGTTTAAAATTTGTCTGGGCATCACTTTCCAGATCTGGTTCAGAGGCTTCAGCACAGGGGATTGACTATTTTAGGCAAAAGAATATTAAATTGACAAGGAAGCTGCAAGAATATGTAAGGTTGGATCGGGTTGTCAAACAAGAAAATGCCATCTTAAAAGCCAGAATAGTGTCTTTGCAAACCCTGGTTGATGAAGTTAAAGGTACAAATCACAGCCTTCGAAAACAGTTAAAGAAGAAAGACAAACAGTTTGAACAGTTGGTTAGCATACAGCAACACTCTGCCCCCTCTCCTCCTCAGGTGCAAGTCCTGTTTAATACTTCAGCTTCAGTTTCTGGAGTTGGATCCAAGGATTGATAATTCACTGTGGGGATTTAAATTTTGTCTATCTGAAATTCCCTTGCATTGGGACATGCAAGACCTTCAGTCTGGGGAGATGTTGGTCCTCTATTTTTCCATTTAGTATAATGTTTTCTAGCATTAAAATCTTAATGGAATCCAATAATAATCAGTTTTGTGTGTCTTTTTGGAGGTCAACACTGCTAAAGCTGTGGTAAGTGATTTTAATTACTTGCTTGCTATATTTTCTTGTTTTATGCATATAATTTGGGTTTTAGGTTTTATTAAATGATATGCTAATAATGAGATCAGTTTCTCTTTTATACAGGGTTCGTTTGGCTACCTGGTCCAGCGTTTAAAGGAGGTTTATGCAGAGATCGGGGATTCGATCTACAATGAGGGCGTTTTTCCTGGATCCATATCATCTTTCAGATGCTTTTGAGGATTACTCCACTGCTATTTTAGGCATGATCTTTGATCGAGGAACTGTTGTTGTTTTCTCTTTAACAATATATGTATATTTTGGAATCTGAGATTCCATTTTTGGCTCAAAATCGCTAAGATATTTGTGGGTTGTTATCCATATCGACCTTGGTTTCCAGGATGATCTCACTTTGTATCTTCAGTATAAAAATGACTCTTGAAACCCTGAGACGGGGAGCAGATGTATTCAGAGAAGACTGTAACATTTGAATTTAATATAATCAGCACTTATCTCCTTTAAGCTTTGACTTAAGACTGGAAGGCGTTGAGGGCAGGGCCCCCTTCAACACCAATCCTTAGCATTTTTGTATTGTGTATTTGACAGTAGTGGAATAACATTTTCTTACTTTGACATTGTGTGCAGAGATATTAATGGTTTTGTGTACAGAGATATTAATGGTTTTGTTAATGGTTTTATTTATCTGTGGGCAAACGTAGAATAGATGCCTGCAAGTTGTTAAGCAATTTCATTGGCATTTTAATCTAGCGCAGGGTATAAACTTGTGAATAAATTGTATTTAAAATCGCCCTTTGATTTTTAGTATGAGTAATTATAAGTGGCCACAGTAATGATGAGATGTGTGATAAGTTTGATTGGCTTTGTTATAGAATCGATTTAGTAGGGTTGAGGAATGGTATGTATCAGAGTTCCCTTTCAATTCCCAGTATGAGTTGTGATGAGTTTGATTTCAGTTGCTAGGAACTTGACTTGCTGAAGAAAACAGAGTGCATTTCATAGTGCCTCTTACTATTAAAGATAGAACATAGCTCCATTTCTTTCGACCTTTGAGATCACAAACTGTAGGATAGATTTGCATTTGCAGCGTGTGTATTTAACAAAGATTGCAGTAGTATAGGGTTTTGATATATTGGTTTATCAAATGTTTAGGGTTTGTTAATAACTAAATAGGAGTTGAGATTGGCATTGAATAGTTTACAGCGTTGTCTTCTAGGGTTGAATCTTAGTTTCATAATATATATATATTTTCTGAAATCTTCCTTGACAGTTCTGTTATTCGATGGTGAGCATCTACTGAAATCTCCAACATCCTGTTATGTGCACTTATATATACAGAACTCAAGAGTAGTATATCAGCAGTAAATCGACTTGCCTTTGATGACATGCTTGTGAATAAGTTAATAGGTTTTATTTCAGCAGTGATTCCAGGAGTGCTTGTGTGGATTGAAGTATCATATTTGGCAGAGTTATTTATATATTGAGATCAATTGAGCATGTATGTTTGACAGATAAGTTCTTTCCTTAGTAAGTCGATTGTTTTTAATAAAATTTAGTTACTATAGCATTAAGATTGTTGTAGAGACTGATAATTATTTTAAGAGATTGTTATAGTCAGGATTTCTTTGAGGGATTATTATAGTTACATCTTGCTACAGGTTGCTGTAGGTAAATTGATTTCTATTGCTTTGTAACAGATTTAGGAGTCTTTAGTACAGGCCACTCAGGATAACAATAGTTACATCCATGACATTGCTTTGATTGAAGTAGATTAGCATTTCTGTTAGTACGAGCACTAAAACTGCCTTACTCGCACATACAGTGTAGCAGCTCAAAGTCTAGGATTCTCCGGTTGATAAATTAAATTGAGGTGAATTAAATATCAATAATTTTAACCAACAGGGCCAATGACAGTATGGTAGTAATTAATTTCAAGAAGCGGGTGATGACTTTTGAAAATCAGGACCTCAGAGTTATAGCTCCATTAGATCCGAATGAAGGGCACAGGTATGTTGAACCCATAAAGGATGAAGTTGGAAGAGGATGGGATCACGCATATAACATTTCAGAAGATTACATCCATCCGACTGCTGATGGTGAACTCGGTTGGCGCAGGTTTAGCTCTGCGTCTTCTGATTTCGATGATGCATTAGAGAATTGGCAGAATCGCATGCATGAGGTGTCGTTCAGGAAATGTGGTTTGATCACACAGTCGCTGTGCCGCATTGCGACTGAAACTATTGAATTACCAGTATATGAAGGACTTCCCGGGTTGTCTGAATTTTTAGTCACATTTGAAGACAAGGTGTCAGAACCATAGCGATTACTGGCATTGGAGGAGGCGTTGAAGGCTACTCCAGCACGTTGGTGGGCGACCCATAAAAAGTTGATTACAGGGTGGTCGTAGTGTCAAATACTGATGATGGTTCGCTTCGGGGACATAGAAATATACCACACCGGAAGGTATGATGGGTGGCATGACCCTGGCAGTCATCTGATGGAATGTCAAACTTTGTGGGCCTCGCGACCAAGGGATGAATGGGTCCATGCCTTTTTCCACACTTTGGATGAAATTCCGTGATCTTGGTATGGCGCAGCTGAGTTGTGTGGGGATATTACCACTTGGTTAGAGTTGACGGTTTTCTTTACTCATACCTTCAGTTTCGTGGATGCCAATCCAGATGTTCATAATTACCTATAGCTCATCCGTGATGTTCTGAAGGTGGTTCCAGTTGCATACCCTGTGGATCTGCATATACATTGTCAGATGCAGTTGATGATGGAATGCTATAATATTATTGGAGGGCCAGAAGATGGTGATGACCCACAGAATATCAATATTCTAGAATCAAAAGGGAGTCGGGATGTCGTAGCACCTGATGTACCAATAGATCTGATAACTCAGCCACTGAAGCTTAGGAAGGTCAACATTGGGATGGAGGAGAACCCAAAGTTTGTGGATGTTGGGGACTACTGGGATGAAGAAATGATGGTGAAGGTCACAAACCTGTTGCATGAGTTCAAAGATTTGTTCTCGACGAAGTTTTCCGAGATGAAGGGAATATTGGGGGATCTAGGGGAGATGAAGATTCCATTGAAGCCAGATGTGAAACCAATTAGGCAGTGACCATATCGACTGAATTCACGACACAAGCAAAGGGTCAAAATTGAACTTGATCGAATGCTGGATGCTGGAATAATTGAGCCAGTCGAAGAATCAAAATGGATTAGTCCCATGGTGGTGTAGGATAAGAAGACAGGTGAGGTTCGGATTTGTGTCGACCTCAGGAAGTTGAATGACGCATGTAGCATGATCCATTTCCGACGCCATTCATTGATGAGGTACTGGAAGGAGTGGGCGTTCAAGAAATGTATTCTTTCACAGATGGTTTCTCTAGATATCACCAAATCAGGATCATGAAAGAGGATCGCCACAAGACAACATTTGTGATTGAATGGGGTTGTTTCCAGTACATTGTGATGCCGTTTGGGCTTAAGAATGCACCTGCAGCATTCTGCCGAGTTGTTGTCACTGCATTCAGAGATTTTATTCAGAATTTTTCGCAAGTTTATATGGATGACTGGACAATTTATGGATTGATCATCGATCATCTGGAAAACCTGTGACTAATGTTGGAGCGATGCAGATAGTATCAGATATCGCTGAACTTGAAGAAGTACATTTTCTATGCACCATTTGGGATGTTATTGGGTCACATTGTTTGCAAGCAAGGATTGTTGGTTGACTTAACAAAGATTGCACTCATTTTGAGCTTAACACTACCTACAAATGTCAAGCAGTTGAGAACAATGCTACCGAAGTTAGTGAATGATAGTAGGTTGAATCCCTACATGCCAGGCTCAGTGCCACGCAACATGTAAGGTGTTGTGCCAAGTTCAAAAAAAAAAAGATGAAGGATGCTAAGTGGCAGGATGGTGCATCAGCAGGGATAGGATGCGCAAGTCGACGAGAGGGTATCGTAGTTAGGGAGCCATGCTGCGATAGCCGGAGGCTCGCGACCCAGTCAAATCAGCAATAAATGCAACTAATTAACGGTGCTCGGTGAAGTGACCTGTAGTTATGGAGGATCTGACCATTAGATTGACAGGATCACCGACGGATTTGGTTGGTTAATGCGTGATTTGGTCATGATGATCGGCATGATTTGGTCATAATGATGGAGGGATCAATTAGGCGCTATAAGAATGGGTCGAGGCTGGTTGGAATCCATCTGTTTGCAACAAGTGAATTGAGCTGAATAATGTTGTGTTGAATTGTGCAAGATTGAGTAGAGTTGCAGAGCAGAATTGCATTTTGTCGAGCGAATTTCCAAGTTGGGTGAGGTTGAGCAACAATTTGGCGTTGCAGGAGTCAAGTGCGGAATGTCGGGTGAACTGGATACGATTGAGATTCCGAGCGAAGTAGATTCACCTGTCATCCCTATCACTATTGAAGAGGAAGTTTCTAGTATGCAGGTCGGGTCGTCGTCAATGATGTCGAAGAAGAGGGGGGGCACAGCCTAGCTCCCCGACACTAGAGAAGCATCAGACCAGATCATTTACACAAGTGCCGGAAGAGGTACCTGAGGCGAGTTCGTCGAGCTCAGGCATTGTGGAAATTGCAGCACGAGCAGGATTATCTGCTGCAGATATCCTGGGGTATATACCTCCCTGTCGACCTGGTGCGCAGCCCCGGAAGCCCACAAAGAACCAGCGGTACCAATTCAGGATGCCGACAATCCCACCAGGCATATTCTGCACTGCATACATTGTGCCTACGCTGATGCAGTTGAAGTATGACGATCATGATTTGTTGGCACTGCCGGACGTTATGACGGAACCTTTTGTGCCAAGAACCACATGGGAAGGTGGCCTGACACCACGCATTCCACATGATTGGGCGCGTGGCTTGGAAAAATTTGGACTATTGGGCTTTATCAACATGCCGCACTTTGGGTGGTTGACAGAGGCAAATGCCCGTGTTAAGCATCTTTTGGCCTGCTTTCATGGAGGAATTTTATGGTTGGACAGACCAGTCACTATCACGGTCGACTTGATTTCCGAGATCATAGGGTTTCCAAAGGATGGGATAGAACCCTTGCAGTATTTTCAGGGAAAAAAATGACAAGAAGCTGGCGGCAAGGTTGAGGGCATGCTATGAATTGCAGTGCGATGGATGGGCGTACCACCTTGCCAGCATCAATGATCCAACGGTTCACATTGGGGCATGGATCTTGGCTACTAAAATAGTCAGGAACAACCAACCCAACCGAGGCAACTCAGGGTTCATTGCATGTGCCGAGCTATGTGCGGAAGGAGTACAGATGAAATGGTCACTCTTTTTGCCCAACCAGTTGACAGAGGATGCGATAGAGGTCCAGGCGGGAAAGCGGCCATTTGCATACAACTGGTTGTTGATTTTAGTCGTGCTTGTCGCTTGGATGGATCTCGATGACTATCAAGGGATGGATGTAGACATGGTACAAGTTTTTAAGGGAGCATGCTACCAGAACCTTTGGTGGGTGCAGGAACCTAAGCGACTGAAGTATTGCGCAGTGCAGTTCTAGTTCTACTAGGAAGCACTACAGGTGGCAATTGCGAGGGTTCCACGGTTGTATTAGGAAGCTGTCACGAAATATAAAGGGATTTCCTGGTTTGTGATTGACCCACACAAAATTCATGTGCAAGCGCAGCGCGATACAGGGAAGCAGTGTTTGTAGACCCCATACAAATTGTCCAATGAGGAGCTGGATGCAATCATCAACGAATGGATCGTAGAATGGTGAGAACCGGTTAGTCAGGAAGAAGAATCGACGGGGTTACCATTGGATGAACCAGACATGAACAGCAGAATCACCCTGATTCGGATCAAGAGTCATCGCAGACACCTACGGACGAAGAGATAGAGCGCGAGGTTGAGGAGGGAATAACGAAGGTGCGCTATGAGGGGGGTATGACCAGTGGCACAACCCCAGCGATGGAAGTGCAGTTGCAGTGGCTTATTGCGGCCTTAATAAATGAAGCAAATGTGACAGCCCAAGCAATGTAGACATTGGCAGCCAAAGGTTTAAACGAGGTAAAAGCTCACCTCGATTCCTTATTTGATATTATTTTGAAGAAGGCACCAGAGGTAGCGCCTATACAGGCAGTTGGCGCAATCAGCATTGAGCCGCAGGTTCGAAATGTGCAAATTCCCCTGACTGCGGTTGCGACCAATAATGAGGCTCTCCAGGAATTGCTGCAAAATTTACAAGGGTTGTCAATCGACATCAACGCACTGTCCTCGCAAACGTTGGTGCAGATGTAGGAGGTTAGCAGCCAGGAGCTGGCTGACAGTTTATAGGACATTAGTGGTCATCTCTTGCGATCGTAGGAGAATGAGGTAGCGGCTCGAAAATAAGTCGATAAGTTAACGGCAACGGCGGTAGCAGCACGGGAGGTGGTAGACGAATTGGAAAACAAGCTCGAGCAAATGATTGCCGAGAAGGATAGCGCAATTGCGGAGCTAAAGAAGGACCAGGATCGTCTGACGGTGGAAAAAACAAACCTCTGGGATAGCAGCATGCAGATGGAAGAGGCAGTTGCTGAGGCCTGTTAATATGTATTGGAGCCTACCGCGCAGTTGGATCCATTCAAGTGAGAAAAGAGGCCTGGGGTTGTCATGTCCCAGTTGCAGCGTAACAATGTAGACTTATAAGCTCTAATACAACTAGGCACACCGCAGGAGCAAGTAGTTGAACGAAAGTGCGCCATTGAGGAGAGTGCGGCCCAAGTGAGAGAGTTGGAGAAAGCAGCAACAAAAATCACTACAGAGAGTGCGCAATTTTGGGGAAACGTCATCCAGGATGAGCAATTAGAACAGTTGAACAAGCTACGGTAGGAGGCGGAAGGGAAGCTTCCAACGTTGAAAACGTTGATGAGAATGCCACCACTAGTTGTCCAGGTCACCAAATTTGTGTAGCTAAAAAAGTTATAGCAGCAGGTTGCAAAGGCATAAGAGAATCAGCAAAAGCGCACTACGCAATTGTAGGAGTTCCAGGAGATTGGCGCGCAGTTTTCTCTCAAGGAAGTTTCTGTGCTGCAGGAGGTACAGGAAGGTTAGCAGAAAGTTGTTGATAAGTTGATTGAGCACCCGTCAGCATAGGACTTGACAGAGAGTCAGGAGATCGTTGCGGCGACTAAGGATCAAGTCAGAGAAATCGATCAACAGTACGAGGACTTCAGGCTGAAGATCAATGAGTACATAATGTCCAGTTGACGTGGCTCAAGGGCGAGCCACAAGATTGTGTTAGGGGCCTGTTGGCAGGTGGTTTGGATGAGTCAGCTGCGCAACATCGCAGATGTTGCGAAGGGTCAAAGATTTCGTGCAAGAAGAGATAGTTGAGCATGGATGATAAGAGAGAATGTTTCCTGTTTTTGTCTGTTAATCTGGGTATGCGACGGAAGAACTATATTGTTGTATCTGAGTTATGTTGCGAAGTTTAATATGATATGATGGGGTTTTGAACAGAATCACTGTGTCCCTTTTTGTTTTCCTGTTATGAATGTGATGTGCAATATGAATACGTGAATGATGCAATGTTTCCTTCTTCCAAATAATGTTTTACTACTAGATCTATTGCACATTAAGGGCTTTTATTGATAATGAGATCTGTTGAATGATGATACGGTTATGTCGAAATGCATAAGTTGGAATGTTAGATATGTTTATGAATGCTACAATAAGTTGATAAGTGGATGCACAAGGGTCCTTCTTCATTCGGTGGAAACATGGTTCCATCAGCTCTGCCTTGAACATCTCGGGTGAGACTTCATCTGCTCCGTAGGTGTTGTTGGACAGGGTAAAACCTGTCTAGGCCGGTGCTCAGGGAGATCGTGGTGGGTTGGATGTCAACAGAGTGAGGAACCCCTGTCGATTGGGTTTGTGTCAACATATCGACCTTGCTGCTAATCGCTCTTTTTCCATACCCAAAAATGATGTTTCCAACCCATCATTGGTCCTTCCTACTACTGGAACACTTCCCATCAATGACAACACACCTCCTTTCTCAGTTCTTGTTGGAGCCTAGGCCGCAACTATGGGAAAGCTGCGAATTTTGAGGAAAAAGCACAAGTGTCGAAGAGAAAGTGCTAAATTTTGAGTAAGCGCCAATTTTGGAGCAGAAGCAAACGGTGCGCAGTACGGTGCCAGATGGAGAAGCCCAGCGTAGATTACGGACCAAACATCGCAGAGCTCACGTGCACGGCAGAAGAGAATGAAGATAGCTGAGTGGAAAGCCCAGCTACCACAATGAATGAAGCAATGGAGTAGAGGGCTCAGCTACCTTCATTAAGGCTAAGTACAGAAGTTATGGTTGCTCGGATCAAGGAGGAGCAACGGACCAAAGCATTGAAGGCGAAGGACAAGGCGCCCATATCCGTGAGTTGCACCGGAAATCATGGAGCCTGCAGGAAGCGGCGACATGACTGCAAGCGGCGCCTACAGTACACCTAGCCATGTGCGTGGTTAGGGTTTTTGGGGATTACTGCTGGGAAAGGCCCACAGTCTTGTAAAGGTGCGACCGTCATGGCCACCTATATATATGTATAATTATAAAGAGAAAAGGGTTGGTTAGATAGTAAGTTAGCTAGCCATTAGACGTTAGATGCAAGAAGGATTTATCGAGTTGATCATCCTCTGCTATGATCCTGTTGGTTTTTTTCTATCGTGTTGTTAGGAAACAGGAGTTAGAGCTGGATAGCAGTGAGGCTAATCCTTGAGTCGTAGACAGTCTGAGTCGACGTCTGAACTATTGTAATCTCTGTAGAGAAGAGAATAGATCGAGAGAAGGGCTCCCAGCTGTGTGCGTGGAGTTTCCTGGAAAGATCTAAGGCTGCAGCTATGTGCGCAGCATATTGTGTAATCCTACCATTTTCTGGTTAATATAAGAAACTCCTGTGGACGTGGTTTTCCCCGGAGAGATGGACTCCATATTTCTCGTTGTTATAATGTTGTGATTAAAGTGATTGCTTGTTTTAGTTCACCACCTGCGCTTACGTGAATGTTGTATTATCTTTATAAGTATGTTATGTAAGTTTGTGGAGCTTCCTTGGTAACTATAATCGCCAAGTGTCGGAGGATTCTGTAAGACGTTGTCGCCGCAGCGATAGAGGAATGTGTTGCTGCGCCGGGCGCGCAAGCAGGAACGATAGATAGAGTATCGGTGCAGAGGATAATTGGTTCAAGCGCAAGAGTGGAGATACTGCGCAGCGGGGCTGTAAAGAGGAGGTCTGCGCTGTTGCGTTGAGGAATCTGAAGAAGATTCAGACTTCCGTCCTAGAGGAACCCTCCTAGAAGTTGCTAGGTAGAAGGAGAAGATCACAATCTCCGCATCGCCTCGGTTAAGGAAGCTTGATTCCTTAGCCCCCCCATAGCCACTTCGGGTGAGACCTCGAGCTGCTGCGCAGCTCGTTGCCGAGAGGGCCAGTGCGCCAAGGGGTTTTGTTGCTGCGCATCATTAAAACCCGGGTCTGTCCAAAAGCAGCCAACAAATGGTTCTGTTGCCTTGCGACTTAGTACTGTGAATTGTCATTCCGGCGACATGTGATACTGCTGGAGCCAACAAATGGTTCCGTTGCCTTGCGACTTAGTACTGTGAATTGTCATTCCGGCGACGTGTGATACTGCTGGAGCCAACAAAGGGTTCCGTTGCCTCGTAACTTGTTACTCTGAGACTTGCTATTTCCGTGATGTTTGAGATTGTTGCTGAAGACAACAAAGGGTTATGTTGCTCAGCTAACCCATGTGTTACTGGAATCCTATAGCTAAACAAATTGAAGACTGGTTTGATTTAAAGGCTACACAGTTCGCTGAACAAGAAAATAGAAGTTCTAGACTCCAGACAGAAGACTGGTTGCAGAAGTATATCTATACTGACCTTCATGAAATTTTCTTTGTCACCTTTGCACTTGAGTTGCATGCTTGGATAGCCAAGTTAGCAGATACTAGACCCACTGTTCATGTTGACCGTCCAGTCGCTTGGACACCTGAGCTAGTCAGTATTTTGAAGCGGGTAGATAATTCTGTGTCCCGCGCAGTAGACTTTTGGTTGAATAGTCTGCTGAAAGGTTTCATCACTGAGTTTGCAGTAGATACAAGAAAGAGTTTCAGTGAAGCTGAGAGGATTTTCTTCCACGCACAGAGAGGTAAGTTCTTAAATTCTTTGAACTTATGGATTAAAATGCTTATGTATGAAAAAGCAAAACTATGCATAGCTTCAGATGAATAGCATAGACAAGTAATGTCCGTAGATTCTGATAGTGATCTTGAAGTTATTGGTTGCACTCGTAGTGGAAAACGGTATAAAGTAGGCCTTGACCAACATTCTTTTGAGTCTGGCCCAGAAGACAGTCAAGTTCCTAGAGCAAGCCACATAGAAAGACAAGGGAGTGCTCATATCCCTTATTACCCTTTTACGCCGTAAAAGCCAGACGAAGCTCAGTATAACCCCGCAGTAACACCTTCTAGTAGTCCACACGGTACTTCTAGCACCTCTGTACCACCTTTGTCTAACCATCCCGGAGGAACTGCTACAGCACCTCCACCTCAACCTAGCACAAGAAGGATGGGTGATGACATGAAGCTACCAAATTTTAGAGGAACAGGGATAGAAGACCCTGAGCAACACTGGTTCCTATGTGAAGCCATTTGGACAATTAAGCAAATTAATGATGATGCTGTTAAACTAGTTAAGTTAGTAACCACACTAAGAGAAAGAGCCTTAACTTGGTTCATGAAATACTCAGCAGCACAGAATAGAATGCTTGCTGATGTCAGAAATGCTATGATTAGAGAATTCAAGAAACCTAAATCAGAATCACAGTGTATAACATAGCTTAAAGACATAAAATAGTTACCTACAGAATCAGTATGGGACTTTGACCAGAAGTTCAAAGCCTTGATAGATCAAGTAAGATTTGAGTTTGCACCACAACAGCATAAGGAATGGTTCATTGTTGCGCTGCTCCCACACATTAGACTTCCTCTTATGCAACAGAATCTCACTACTCAGGAACAAGCTCTAGAGATGGCTATAAAACTAGAAGCTTCACCAATTGCTGGAACAAGCAACGATGTTGCGCAGTTGCAGAACCAATTAGCAAACTTAACCTTGCAAGTGCATGATATTAAGAAAGGCAAGGATGTTAAGGAAGAACTTTGGTGTACAAAATGTAAGGCGCAAGGTCATTCAAAGGACCATTGCCCCGTTTTCATAGAGTATATTGCAACTGGAGCACCTAACCCTTTACCACAGGCACAGGGGCCTTGGTGTGAAATCTGTAGAACTAGAGGTCATAGACCACAAGAATGTCACTTACTTCAGAAATATGTACAAAATCCAAAGAATCTATATTGTAATTTCTGTAAATCAGTAGGCCATGATGAGAATAATTGTAGAGCATATGACCCTATGATGGAAAGAAAGCATGATGTTTATAGAGTACAATCAGAGACACAAGGACCCACAGCAGGTCCACAGTATGACCAAACTCGGGAAGGCTGAGGAGGAAATTATAGGGGCCGCGGACGCGCAACAAATTTTGGCCGTGGAAGAGGCCAGATCACTTGTTATAATTGTGGAGCGCAAGGTCATTTTGCAAGAGATTGCCAAAACCCTACAACCCTTTGCAGATACTGTAAATATTATGATCATATCATTGAGGAATGTCCTCAACTGTTAGCTAACATGCAAGCAAATACGCCACAGGTCAATCAAAATATTCAATTGATTGGAGCAGAAAAAAGGGAACCAGACCCTACAGTTAATATAGTGACGCGCAGTGGAGCAACCACTGGTGTGCCAGAGTCGGGAACTGGAAAGCAAGCGACGCAATGGGTGCGCCGCGCTAATATTAAACCAGCCCCACTTAATCTGCAAAAGCAAAAAGAAGCATTCAAGCAAGCCCAAGAGTATTTCTCAGATCCGAGAGCTTCAAGTTCTGTCGCAACTCCGCATAATGATATTAGATCGCACGTGCTAAGACAAGACAACCTGGTACAAGAACAAGCCACTACATCCGGAAGGCCTGATGAAGAGGAGGCACTAGGCAGTGTCCATACTTTTCTGAGGAACTGCTTAAAGTTGTTGTGCAATGAAAAAGCAACTATGGAACTTCAACACCTATTGGATAAGTGTCAACAATCTGCTTCAACAAACACACCGCAGCGTGTTGTTCACCAGATTGGGAGTCACAATAGAACTGGAAAAGAGATGAGGCTCGCAGCGCAGATTGGAGCATTTGAGATGGACGAAGTCATTTTAGATTTGGGCTCAGAAGTTAATGTTCTCACCATGCAGACATGGGAACAGATGGGAAGCCCTCAGCTTACAAGATCTCCAATCCAGCTACGACTCGCAAACCAGCAACGAGTCTCTCCATTGGGCAGATTACCCAATGTACCTATTGATATCGAGGGAGTAAGAAGTTCTGCAGACTTTGAAGTAATCAAAATTCTGGATGATAGTAGACCTTACCCAGCACTTTTAGGTATAGACTGGGCCTTTGACAATTTGGCTGTCATTAATTTGAAGAAAAGACAGATGACCTTTGAGGATGACCAGATTAGGGTCATTGCACCACTTGATCCACTTCAAGGACCAAGATATATAGAACCCATTCGGGCAGAAGAAGAAGCGCACCACATGGAAATTTTGTATCAGATGACTGCTAGTCAGAGTGACTATGTCAATCCCACAGCAGACGGCCATATCAGCTGGCGATGTGATAGCTCGTGCACATCAGACTCAGACGAAGGATTGGAAAACTGGCAGAATCGCTTACATGAAGTTTCTGCAAGACGTTGCGCCATGATGACTAAATCCATTCGCTGGATTGGCACATAATTAACTGACACTCCAACTTTTGATGGTTTAACTGAAGTAAGCGAATTCATACGTATGTATGAACTACAGCTTCTAGAACAGCAGTGCATACAAGCATTGGATGTAGCACTGCGCACTACACCCGCAAGATGGTGGGGTGCGCATAAAGAGAATATTCACACATGGAAAGACTGTCGCAGACTGATACTGCGCAGATTTCAGGACACTACAACAGAAGTGTTGCGCAAATATGAAGGACAGAGTGACCCCAGGTCACACATTGAAGCATGCATTCAGCAATGGTCGGATATCCCAGAAGATGAGTGGGTTCACCTATTCATCCACACATTGGATACAGTTCCAAGGAACTGGTACACTGAAACAGAATTGCGCAGAGGTACTATCAATTGGCCTCTTATGACAGAAAGTTTTCGACTCACCTTCAGTTTTGAGTCGGAGCATCCAAGTATTGATCAGGCTCTGAAGTGTATTAAAAAGAAGGTGTTTGAACCATGTCTCTTACCAGAGTATTCTCATCCAGATTGGGCTGTTCAAATGGAGCATGCCCAGGAATGCTATAATTTCACCACTGGTGAAGAGGACGAGGATCCTCGCAATGTCAATATTCCAGAATCAGAAGGGACGCGCAATGTTGAAGGTCCTCAGTTTGATATCCCTGCCATTACAGAACACATCAAGCTCAAAAAGATTAACATTGGTACAGAAGCCGAACCTAAGTTTGCTTCTATAGGAGATTATTGGGATGATGAAACTGTTGGGCATATTTCAGATTTATTATGTGACTACCAGGATATATTTCCTACCAAGTTCATAGAAATGAAAGGCATCCTAGGAGACTTAGGCGTGATGCGCATTCCTCTGAAAGCAGACGCCAAGCCCGTAAGACAGCGCCCATACAGGTTGAACCCGCGTTATAAAGAAAAAGTTAAAGAAGAAATTGACAAGATGCTCGCAGCAGGTATTATTGAGCCAGTAGAGGAAAGTGATTGGATTAGCCCTATGGTAGTACAAGAGAAAAAGGAAAAAGGTGAAATAAGAATCTGCGTGGACTTGCGCAAGCTGAACGACGCATCAGCGCATGATCCATTTCCGACCCCCTTTACAGATGAAGTGCTCGATAATGTTGGAGGACAAGAGGCTTACTCCTTCACTGATGGATTTTCGGGATACCATCAGATCAGAATCCATCCAGACGACTGCCATAAGACCACTTTTGCGATTGAATGGGGCTCATTCCAGTATACGGTAATGCCCTTTGGTCTTAAAAACGCACCTGCTATCTTCTCTAGAGTCGTTGTTGCTGTTTTTAAAGAATTCATTCATAAGTTTCTTGAAGTCTATTTTGATGAATGGACTGTGTTTGGTTTACTAAAGAACCATATGGGGAACCTGCGCATGATGTTAGAAAAATGTAGACAGTATCAGATTTCCCTTAACTTGAAAAAATGTATCTTCTGTGCTCCTTTTGGTATTTTGTTGGGTCATATTGTATGCAGACAAGGACTCCTGATGGATCCTGCGAAGGTTTCCATTATTGCTAATTTACCTGCGCCCAACTCAGTCAAACAATTGCGCACTACATTGGGACATACAGGATATTACAGAAAATTTATCAAAGATTATGAAAAGATCACGGCACCTATGGAAAGATTGCTCAAAAAGGATTCGAAATTCCAATGGACAGAAGAATGCCAACAGAGTTTGGATACACTTAAAGAAAAGATGATCACCGCACCAATTCTAGTTTTCTGAGACTGGAATAAACCCTTTCACGTTCACGTCGACGCTTATTCCATAGCATTGGGGGTTGTTCTCACACAACCGGGAGAAGGAGGTATCGATCACCCTATTGCTTACTCTAGTAGGAAGCTGTCCACAGCCGAGAAGAACTACACTACTACAGAGAGAGAAGGACTAGCTATGGTGTATGCCCTGCAGAAGTTCAGACACTACTTATTGGGCGCACATTTTAAAATGTATACTGACCATTCTGCTTTGAAATACTTGGTCAATAAGCCAGTGTTAGGGGGAAGAATTTGCAGATGGCTATTGCTCTTCCAAGAATATGATTTTGAGGTTATTGTAAAGCCAGGTAGGTTGAATGCAGGACCTGGCCACTTATCTAGGATCGAGTCAGGGGAGGAACCTACAAATCTGGAGGACAACCTGCCCGATGCGCAGCTGTTCTCTGTTCAAGCAGCTGACGAATATTATTCTGATATTCTTGAGTTCCTCACCACCGGACAAGCGCCAGTTGAGTTTACAATCCCACAGAAGAAAAAACTTGTTGTCAAAGCCGTAGACTTCACTTTGATAGCAGGCCAGCTTTATAAGTTGGGCCCTGACGAAGTCTTGCGCAGATGTATCTTACCGCATGAAAAGAACTCTATTATCGCAGAAGCGCACTCAGGCACTGCAGGAGGCCATTTCGCAGGAAAGCCGACTGCTCAGAAGATCTTAGCCACAGGTCTTTGGTGGCTGACATTGCATAAGGATACTAAGGAATTCGGCAAATGTTGCGATGTGTGCCAGCGAACAGGAAAACCTTCAAGAAGAGATGAAATGCCGCTGAGACCCCAGATAACACTGTGTGCTTTCGATAAATGGGCCATTGATTTTGTGGGACCTATCAACCCACCGGGAAAGCGAACCGGCGCAAGATACATCATCATAGCTACTGAATACCTCACCAAATGGGCTGAGGCAAAGCCAGTTAAGAACTGCGACGCCGCCACTACCGCGCAGTTCATTTTTGAGAACATTGTTACTATATTCGGATGTCCACTCATTCTAATGAGTGATCAGGGCGCACATTTTCTAAATGAAACTATACAGGCCCTTACTGAAGAATTTCATATTAGTCACCATAAGAGTACACCATACCACCCTCAAGATAATGGTATGGTGGAGGCATTCAATAAAATTCTTGAGAATGCCCTGACGAAGATCTGTAATCAACAAAGAGATGACTGGGACCTTAGAGTCACAGTTGTATTATGGGCTTAAAGAACCACATGTAAGAAACTAACAGGTCACACACCTTTCAGTCTGGTGTATGGACAAGAAGCAGTTATGCCCATGGAATACATTGTTCCCAGCCTCAGAATTGCGCAAATTACAGAAATGGCAGATCCTGATACTATGAGTGAAAGACTCTCACAATTGCTTGCCTTAGAAGAAGACAGACTTTTAGCCGGATTCCATCAGCAAGTACAGAAGGCAAGACAGAAAGCTTGGCATGACAGGCATATTAAGAATAAAGTCTTTCAGGAACGAGACTTGGTACTCCTCTATGATAGTAAATTCATCAAGTTTCCAGGCAAGTTTCGTGTACACTGGTTAGGCCCTTTTCAGGTGATAAAAATAACAGAAGGAGGAGCAGTTCAACTTGCGAAGCTGAATGGAGAAGTACTGCCTACAAAGATCAATGGGAGTCGGCTCAAGCTTTACCGCAACGGCCACTCCGCCCTGTCGACTTAAAAAGCGGCTCAAGAAGTGCAGATGCCCAGTGTAGTTGAAAGAGACATTGCATTATCACAGTCTACACGGAAGTCGCGAGATACTCAGTCTCTGGCTTCCCACGTAGTTCCCTGAACCATCCGCGCATCAGTAAAAGTTGTATGGAGCGACCCTATTTTGCGCTCTGACGAAGTTTTTCTCCCCCGGGTCGTTGAACTATCGCTCTTGCGGAGTTCCCTGTGTCAATTTTCTGCTTGAGGAGTTCTCGTTGTGGACCCCTCTGTGCACAGTTACCTAAGCTGAAATGACCCGCCAAAAAATTTGAATTATAGCAGTTATGTAGCCGCGTCTGAAAATAAATGAAGGATAAGCCCGCCATTTAAGTATAGCCGTTTGACAGATTCGGCTTGATCTCCATAAGATTTGCATTTAACTCATGAGCCGAAAGCTTTAGCTTCTTCCGGAAGGCTTTCAGAGCCCGTCCATCACAATAAATGCACCACGGAGGCGAGGGGGATAGAAGGGTTGTCAATTCATGTAGAGTCACCTACAGCTAGTATCCCCACTTGCCCGCATTTACTATCACCTTTGGCTATAAATACCCCACACTTCTATATTTTTGGGTTACTTTTCTCGAGTTGCATAGTCTTGTTTGAGAATCTAAGTTATTGTTTTCAGAGCCGAGTTGTGCAGAGTGTCCCTTTGTTTTCAGCGTTCATATCCTATGCTATTCCGCCATTCCTGTCCAAGTTCTTGTTCCCTATACCGGTTCACGACGGAGAACCTGTTAGCTGAAGAAGTTGTTCGTCAATTCCTGCGTCGAGGCCTAGATTTCGGCATGACTACTTCGGTGACGGCATCGACTTACGTACACCCTGGTTATAATGATCCTAGACAATCTCCGGGCACGAGAGCATCTCAGCAACAGCCAGAAGAGCCCATTCCAGAGCCATTGGCCACTATGGTGAATTACATTCCGCCACGCCCAAATGATGCACCAGAGGTGTCTATCCCGAAGAATGCAAAGTATCCGATTCCGTTACCTCCACTACCGGCTGGCGTGCGACAAGAAGGGTCCCTGCTTGGACACCTTCCACTGGTCAAGTTCTCTGATTTCAACCTGGGAGACTATAAAACATATCCTCAGTTCGCGCTAGATCGATATCTGACGGTAGTTCATAATCCCGCCAGAAAGGTTGATGAATTCATCCCAAAGGGATTCGCAGCAAACTTGGAGAAGCCGGGTTTGTTGAACCTGTTGAAGCTACCGCACTTTGGGCGTAGCAACGAAGTCAATGCAGTGGTGAAAAAACTGCTATCCTGTGTTCACGGAGGTTACCTTTGGCTGGGGATGCCGATTGATTTCAATGTCGACTTAATCCATCGTATTACCGGCTTATCTAAAGCTGGTAAAGATCCCAATATTCATTTTGTGGGAAAAGACAAAGATAGAAAATTGGTTGCACAGCTGGTGCAGAAATATAACCTTATAAGAGGAGGTCGGGCTTATGACCTCACTATAGTAGAAGACGAAGCACTTAGATTTACAGGAAGTCTGCTCGTAGGCAGACTTCTCACAAAGTGCAGACCCAAGGAAGTTACTGGAGCTGTCGTGGAGCTCGCCATCGCAGCTGCGGAGGGAGAACAGTACAACTGGTCTCTCTTCCTCCTCAACTCTTTCTTGGAAGACTGCCAGAACGTCCAAGACAACCCCGATCAGTTGTTCCATTTTTCTTGTATTTTAATTTTATGCGCTCTCATCGGGTGGAAGGAGCCCTCGAACACTCATTTCCTTCCGCTCCGCGCAGGAGAACCTGCTGGAATCCGCTATGCTAACCTTTGGGAGTCTGCTAATCCCGCAAAGCGCAAGATGAACCGCACTGTATTTAGTGAATACTACTATCTCCTCAAAGATACCATTCAGGAAATGCCGAGGCTGAGTGAGGAGACAGCGAAAATATATGAAGGAAAGTTGGCCTTTTCTGCCGACTTACATCAACTTTACCTCCGCCCCTGCGGCATTCAAGAGGAATGGGCCATAGGCCTCTACAGGATGACCACCGAAGATGTTGAAGAAACTATCAAGTCATGGTCGGATGAATGGAGGGAAGCCGCCGACATCGCATCCGCGATGCCGCCTGCCGGTGCGCAAGAGAAGGATAAGGGCAAGGAAGCCCCCGAGCAAAGAAGTGATGAAGGTTCGACAGAACCAGCAACCAAGAAACAAAAGATGTCGCATCCCGCTGAGGCCATTCCCTCGGGGATTGACCAGTATTTGAAGGAGAAATTTCGCGATCTGCGGACCACGCACGATCACATCAGAAGTGCTCTGGACCTGCAGTTTGTGGAATTAAAAGGTCTTGCAGGAAGGATTGCGCAGACCCATGCGCCAGCATCTACTTCGCAGGCGCCACAAGTAACCGCAAGTGCTGAGCGAGTTGAAGTACTCGCAGAAAGGCATACTGTCGTGCACATTCCGCCTACGAGCATGACACTTCCGGATCCTCTGGCTGCACTACAGGTAAGCGCAGTTGGGCTCGTTGAGATAAATTTGTCTTTAATTCCTATAGAGACTCTACAGCTAGTACATGAGAAAGTTTCTGTTGAGCTGAGAGCTAGAGAGCTCTCTACATTCCAGGAAAATCAACGACTGCAATCGCAGGAGATAGAGCTGAAGGAAAGCCATAAGAATATCTCCGAGAAGCTCACACTTTATGAGGCACAAGACACGAGGATAAGAAATGTCATTGATGAAATTGCCCAGGAGCTGCCAGCCTACGACATTCAACCAGACCTTCCTCTGGTTGCGAAAGTTCAAATTATTGGAGGAAGGGTGAAAACCCTGGAGCACGAAATAGTTGCTATGGCCGAGGGTCATAGAACCCAGATCGCCGAGCTAGAAGCTCGTGTTGCTGCGCAGTCTACAGACGATAGGCAAGAACAATTTGAAGCGCTGAGCAGAGCTTCCACACAAATGAAAGATAAAACAAGGGAAGCTGAGAACCTAATGACCCAGGCAATGGAGGTTTGGACGGAGCTTGAGAAGCTCCCTTTTAAAGTTGGTCTTTTGGAACAGGTACAAGCCGTAGAACAGTCTCTAACTGTTATGACTGAAGAAGCTAAGGCCTTAGCAGGCTTAGCAAAAATGAGGAAAATGAGCGAAGTGCGTAGAGTGCAACAGCAACTGCACAAGCTCAGAACTGAAGATGAGAAGCTCACCAACAACATTCAGCCATTTATGGATGAGTATGCTGACATCATTGCCCAAACCGAGGCAAAGATAAAAGAAATTGCAGAATCTCAACAGGTGATTGATGGCATAACTAAAGAAGAAGCCACCGCAGAAACGGTGCAGACAGCTGTAGAGTGTGTCGATGAATTGGACTCCGCCATTGCGCAGTGGAAGAAAACATTCACGGATACCCAAGTAAAAGCAGATGCGCGAGTAAAGCGTCCACACGCTAGTGCGAGTGGCTCGAGGGCGAGCCACAAGTAAGTGTTAGGGGCCTGTTGGAGCCTAGGCCGCAGCTATGGGAAAGCTGCGAATTTTGAGGAAAAAGCACAAGTGTCGAAGAGAAAGTGCTAAATTTTGAGTAAGCGCCAATTTTGGAGCAGAAGCAAACGGTGCGCAGTACGGTGCCAGATGGAGAAGCCCAGCGTAGATTACGGACCGGAAATCGCGGAGCTCACGCACACGGCAGAAGAGAATGAAGATAGCTGAGTGGAAATCCCAGCTACCACAATGAATGAAGCAATGGAGTAGAGGGCTCAGCTACCCTCATTAAGGCTAAGTACAGAAGTTATGGTTGCTCGGATCAAGGAGGAGCAACGGACCAGAGCATTGAAGGCGAAGGACAAGGCGCCCATATCCGCGAGTTGTGCCGAAAATCATGGAGCCTGCAGGAAGCGACGACATGACTGCAAGCGGCGCCTACAGTACACCTAGCCATGTGCGTGGTTAGGGTTTTTGGGGATTACTGCTGGGAAAGGCCCACAGTCTTGTAAAGGTGCGACCGTCATGGCCACCTATATATATGTATAATTATAAAGAGAAAAGGGTTGGTTAGATAGTAAGTTAGCTAGCCATTACACGTTAGATGCAAGAAGGATTGATCGAGTTGATCATCCTCTGCTATGATCCTGTTGGTTGTTTTCTACCATGTTGTTAGGAAACAAGAGTTAGAGCTGGATAGCAGTGAGGCTAATCCTTGAGTCGCAGACAGTCTGAGTCGACGTCTGAACTATTGTAATCTCTGTAGAGAAGAGAATAGATCGAGAGAAGGGCTCCCAGTTGTGTGCGTGGAGTTTCCTGGAAAGCTCTAAGGCTGCAGCTGTGTGCGCAGCATATTGTGTAATCCTACCATTTTTTGGTTATTATAAGAAACTCCCGTGGACGTGGTTTTCCCCGAAGAGATGGACTCCATATTTCTCGTTGTTATAATGCTGTGATTAAAGTGATTGCTTGTTTTAGTTCACCACCTGCGCTTACGTGAATGTTGTATTATCTTTATAAGTATGTTATGTAAGTTTGTGGAGCTTCCTTGGTAACTATAATCGCCAAGTGTCGGAGGATTCTGTAAGACGTTGTCGCCGCAACGATAGAGGAATGCGTTGCTGCGTCGGGCGCGCAAGTAGGAACGATACATAGAGTATCGGTGCAGAGGATAATTGGTTCAAGCGCAAGAGTGGAGATACCGCGCAGCGGGGCTGTAAAGCGGAGGTCTGCGCTGTTGCGTTGAGGAATCTGAAGAAGAGTCAGACTTTCGTCCTAGAGGAACCCTCCTAGAAGTTGCTAGGTAGAAGGAGAAGATCACAATCTCCGCGTCGCCTCGGTTAAGGAAGCTTGATTCCTTAGCCCCCCCATAGCCACTTCGGGTGAGACCTCGAGCTGTTGCACAGCTCGTTGCCGAGAGGGCCAGTGCGCCAAGGGGTTTTGTTGCTGCGCATCATTAAAACCCGGGTCTGTCCAAAAGCAGCCAACAGTTCTTACTATCGACCCTTTCCTTTTATCATCTCCCATTATTCCTCTCCCCCTCATTCCCTTACCCTCTCCTCCTTCCCCATTAATCCTGCCTAAATTTTTCCCCATCATTTCCCCTACCCATCCCTGTTTTTTGCAGGTTCCATCTCTCCCTAAGGAAAAAACCATCAACCCAAAGAAGGATCCCAAGAAACAACCTTGAGTCTACCATATATCAAGAAGACCTAAATGCATATCTAAATTGTTGAAGGAGATGGAGGTTTCTATAGACCTGAATATATAGAAGGAAAATGTATTTTACTATATATAATTTTGCCTTAGTATAAAAATTCCACACTAGGAGGTTCAAGGAAAAGGAATTTCAAAATTGTAATCATCATACTTGGAATCATATCTTAGAATACTCTCCTATAGCACATGTAGGGGCCAGTGGATACATTACCTTTGTATTCAATTCAAGAAGACTAATTAAAAAAAAACTTGGAAGGCCCATGGTTATGGGGCAATGTTTCCCTCATCTAATTTCGTTTACATGTTGGATTTGATCCTATCCGTGAACGTATTCACACCCTTTCCCTATGGGTAAAGCTTCCATATCTTCCTATCGAATATTAGGACACTCACATATTCAAGTCAATTGGAGACTCTTTGGGGACTTTTATGAAAAATTTCCCTAAAGACCAAATAGAAACTACAAGCCTTTTTAGCTAAAATTTGCATGGAAATGTACATAGCCCAAGTCCTTCCATACGCTATCCTATTCAAAGCAGGTGAGTACTCATACATGCAAACACTAGACTACAAGAATGTACCCTTCCAATGTACTCACTATTGCTCTCATGTCCATCTAAATATATCTTGTCATTATTAAGGTTTTCTGATGACATAGGTGGCACACACCTAGTAATGAGACCTTTATATTATGGGGATGAACCTTTGTCCACAACAAAGAAGAAGAGATGGCAATTAGAGGATCTAAATAGTTCACATGAAGCAATGCATTAGGAATCAGGCGAGGCCAATGAGGAGTTCTCAAAAGTCATAGAACATTTGAAAACAAATATTTATGAACTAGAGCCCATGATTATGGGATTGCATGGGAAGCCAGAATCCCATTATCCCTCAGTTGATGGGAAGGAAATAAAATTAAACTAGATTCCTTGGAGGGAGGCTCCCAGATACCACCATAATCTCTAATGATTAATCTAAATGAATTTGAGGAAATCTCCCCCCCCCCCCATCTAAAGGGAACACATGAAATATATCACATTCAAATCCTACTTCGTTGAGATGCTATAAAATTCAATCTAAGACAAAACAATAGGGGATTCAATCCATAGGTTTAGCTGATCTTAGCAAATGGAGGGCCCCTCAACCAGAGGTCGAAAATATTTCATGGGTCATGCTAAATAAGATGCTGAAAAAGTAGATAGTTTCCAAAATAAAGTCCACAACTCAAAGGGCCCTTAGTAGATCATCCCTCACCTGAGGTTTAAAATGAAGGTTAACATTCGAGGTATATATATGAACTCCAAGAAATGATCCCTCAAGCGACTAGTTCAACAACAACAACCTTCAATTCTATTTATACAAAAGACTATGTGCGTGTCTGGCATCGCAAGGAAGATACCAGATCGCCTCTTTCTAGACAAGACCTTCATTTTGGTTGATGCAACTAGAAACTATGGAGATATGGCTCTCAAGTAAAATTAATCTATGGCTCTCCAGTCTTCGGTAAGAAACCCTCATTTCATTTTTTCCACTTTCTTCTCTAAGACTCTCAACTTCTCTATTGACCTTTCAAATGTCTATGCTCCTTCCCATGACCGAAATGTATTTTGGAATGGTTTTCTTGACTTTTTCCTATTCACCCATCTTCATCCCATCCTAGGAGGGAATCTCAATTTCACTTTGCACAACAATGACAACCGGGACACAAATGCAAGAAAGGAACCTATGGTTGTCTACACCTCCCCCATATCAACCTTATTGACCTTGTAGACATAGAACCTTTGTCCATAGGGATTACATGGACCAATAAATGCTTTGGTGCTGGTTATATCTCAAAAGGACTAGATATTTTTCTGTTAAGTGAATCCCTCCTCATGGAAATCAATGCATACAAATCCTCCATCCTGAAAGTGTCCTTTTTCAATCACATATCCATCCTTCTTGAGCTTTCCATTTCCTCTACTAAACCTCCATATCCTTTTAAATTCAACCCTGATTGGTTGCATTATGAAGATTATTTGACTTTGGTCTGAGCAAATTGTGTAATCTTTCGAAAGGATTTGGCCTCTCATGCAATGTAATATCTCAAAAAAAACCTCAACATAATAAACAAATTGACTAAGTAATGGATGATCCAGAACTTCTTAGACTCTGGGAGCTCCTGTTGTTGGTACAACATCCCCTCCTTAGATTTTTTTGAAAAAATATTAGGGTCCCTCTTCTGTTTTTTAACAAAAGAAAATCTTCCCAAGGTTATCTGGACATCATAAATCTTTCCTTAGCTCAACTTGCCTTAAAATTTGAGTTGTGTTTTTTCCTAAGTAAAACTCGAGATTTTGGGCCACAACGACGGAAGCTTTGAGCTAATTTTGCCGCCACAGCGGAAGAGTTAGTTCAAGCCTTCCGAAATGTGGAGAAAATAGGCTAAGTCAAACCCGTGACGGAAAAGTTACCTTAAAGTCTCCGAAAGGGTGAAACTTCTGATCAAGTGGGCCCGTGGCGGAATGAATTCATCAAGTCTCTCTGTAACAGCAGAAGCTTTCATCTAACTCTTCCGCAAGTATCGGAAACACATCAACAAGTTTTCACGGAAAGGCTCTTCTATCTCTTCCGCACCGACAAACGTTGCCACATTTTCGGAAGAACTTGGCTAACTTTCCTGTGAAAGTGGACGAGCTCACATAAGTTTATCGCAGCACACTATTCCTCCACGGAAGCATTCAGTCAATTATCCTGCAACGGCGGGAAAAACTCAACTCTTCTTTTTGCTGAGGCGGAAGCCTTAACCAACCTCTCCGATTTTGACGGTCATATTTATTGAAAAGGGGATTGATTTCACCCATCCGTACACACCTTAAATCCTGTTTTAATGACTTACAACCACCATACTAAATGCTCGCACGTACTGTTTTGACTTTATAGGGTATAAAACCTGTTAACATCCCATTGTCACTCGTCACCTGGATTTTCTTCCCGTTCCTGTTGAAAGTTACGAACAACGCCCCAGGATCGTGAGCTCTGCAACAGATGCAGGCACTTCCAGGTTAGTATCTTCATGAACCCTATGTTGTGGTATGTTTCCTGTGTAAAATACATGATCCGTCGCCCTTTTCTAAACCATCCTATGTGCACCCAACTCAAATTTTGAAGCTTTAAGCATTGACGTAAAATCTCTTGCCCATTGAGTCTAAGGTTTTTGGGAAGCATGTAACGCCAATGCAAATGGCATAGGGCTCCGATAGAAAGTAATGAAGCTTTAGGACTCATAATCACGATTCCTTAAGAAGAGACCCTTACTGTCTTTGTTCCTTTTTACATAGCATTGATAAGAGACAGGACCAATTTCTACGCAGCATGCAGAGGGTAATCGACCACTTTGCTTACTGCATTTAGAGCTCTTAATTCAGAAGCAGGAAGACCTTATATGCAGTAGGAGGAACCAGGCCCTAGAACCTCAAGGATCCCACTACTTAATTGTTAGAAGAACCAGCAACGTGCCTCCTCTCGTAATAAAGAAACCACCCGTTAGACCAACCCTACCCATTCTCTCACCAAGTTATAAGCTTTTTTGCAACCGCTGAGTCCACGCCTTTCCACGCTTTCAGGCCGGTTGTGCCTTGTCTTGTGTTATAAGAACGTAGAAATCCTAGGCTCACCTCGTGATCATTAGTTCATGGTTGCAATATCAAACGGCAAAGGTAACTAAATTTAAATTTTGGCATATGAAACAATTGTTTTGTTTTAGAAAAGAGAACAGTAATCAAACATAAGTTAGCATTTAGATCTCATCATTATCAAAGAGACACTAGTTTAGGTTGTTAAATCATGTCATACATGCTTATTCATGTTTAATTGTTGAACAGGATTTTCAAAATGGATAAAGGTGGCAAGAGAAAATCGAAGGCAGCCGACGAAAGCACAAGAATAGAAACAACGTTCCAGGATACCAAGTGCACTACAGGCATGCCTCCATAAGTAAACTGGGGAGATGTCTACTGCATGATAAGAGATCAGGACTTCCCTGAGGCTCTTCTTGAGGAGGAATGTTTATATCAGAACATACGGAACTCTTGTATATCCAAGCCGGCCACACATCCAGAACTCTTCTCGTGCTCAGAAGTAATTGGATGGGTGTTGCAACATGCGAACACTGAGACAAGAGTCATAGTAGATAGCATGGGAAAGGCCTTTGCTTCGTTTCACCCGTCTTATATCTCAACGGCGTACAAATTACCCAAAGCACAGCAGCAGCTTGATGATGCATGGTTGGAAGGGATCTAGATGGATAATCTAGACATGGCAAGAAGGTTGTTAATTGCAGGAAAGCAAATCAGAAGAAAAGAAAGTGAGGAGTATGAGGTTCAGAATTTGAGGCCTCCTTTCATACTGATCGCTCTCATGTTAAGCAGAATATTCAAGAGGCCCGATGGGACGATGTTTATGCTACAATGGGTCCCCATCATCCACTATGTAGCCTTCAAAGGGACAATATTTAACTGGGTTGATATCATCTCAGATAGTCTGTCATCAGCTATAACAATGGCACAAGAAGGGTTGGTGGAGAGGAAGGTAGAGTTTTATATGGCCTCTTACCTGATAGATTGTATCGTGGTGAAATGTCCCTTCCCCAAGTTCGGATTCATATGGAACTCGGCAGATGGCTTAGTGTTCATTGCCTACAAAATCTTCTAGGCTCAAAATTACAAGAGGGATTACAAGCTCATTTGCGAAGAGTTCATCATGCCCCTTTATCAATTAATATTTAATGAAGAACCCAACTGCCTGTCTGAGAACGCCATGGAAGCTTTGGAGAAATATGGTGATTTCTATTTTTCTCCAGAAGGTACCTAGATAAGGATGTACGGAGGTTCCAAAGCCCCGTATATTCTACCAAGATACTCTACGAATTATATAGTCCACAAGGAGATGGTAAGGCAGGTATTCATTGATGGAATGGGTAATACCCTGTATAAGGCCAAGAAATCTACTTTTCCGCCCTTAACCTTCTATGTCAGGGCCTACAAGTTTTCAGGAATTGCAGTCGTGAAAGAGTTTATTACAAAGTTGAGGAGCTTTCATTTTGAAGAAAAGATTTTTCATAGGAATGATTGACAGGGAAAAATTGCACAACATTGCAAAGAAATTTCCACTCCATGTGAGTATGCCAACTTTTATGATCCACAGGAGGAAGCATATAGGGGGATCAGCAATATGACTGAGCTACATATTTTCCAAATGGGCAAAGGAGGGGCCAGCTCGAGCTCTAATGTTGTGGGGAAAATAGGTCCACAAAGAGAAAAGGATACTGTAGAGACTGCCAAGGCTTTCTTGAAAGAAGAACAAAGGCTCCTAGAACAAGCAAAGAAAATTGAAGAAGATAAATGCATAGAAGAAGAGAACTTGAGACTCTAAGTAGCCGAAGCTGAGGCAAGGAGGCAAGAAGAAGAAGAGAGAATTAGATTGGAAAGAATTGTGAAGCAAGAACAAAATGATACATTAAGAAGGGAGCGGGAGGAAGAGGCACGAAAGAAAGAGGAGGACGAAAAGAAGTCCCAAGAGGATATTGATCCCAAAATCCCAGACCTACAAAATTTAGATATGGGTTCCCCCATAAGAGATTTCCCCATTGTCCCCTTTACACCCTACAATGGCAGTACAGAAGACTACGGTCATGCAGAACACAGAAGAGGCTGCTAAAATCTTGGCATCCATATCCGTAGCCACGGTTACGGCAACTGTAGACAATGTCAACCTACTAGGGGATAAATTGAGTGAAGAAAAGGAGAAAGCACGTCAGCTGTAGGAATATTTAGTCAAAGAACATAACTATACAAATTTGATGATCGAGAGGAAAGATGCTCTCACATCTCAGAAGGAAGAGTTGAAAGAAATTCTCCAACAACTGGAAGTTGATAAGAGGGCCTTGGCAATACAAGTAAGGATGTTAGAGGAAGAAAAGGGAGAGCTTGAAGGAAAAAATATGAGGCTTGAATCAGAAAGGTTTGAAAACATTCAAGAGATCGTCGACCTGAAAGAACACATTGAAAAGTTACAAGAAGGCAACGAATTGTTAGAACAACAATTAAAGCTGGAAAACAGCAAAATGGGAGACATTAGCCCCTTCCATGAGCAAGCCTGTGAAATACTAAGAGAGACCTATGGCATACAAGAAATTCTATCAGAGGAAATATACAAGCTAAAAGCAATAATGGCCCAGGTTAAGGAAATCAATGTCGAAGCCACTCGGGTCAAGAAGAAGCACACACACATCAGGGGAGAGATTAAAAAACACATTGAATGGAGGGAAGGGAGGTCAGAGTTCCCGAAAAATCTTTCCCGTAAGTCTGTTGTTGAGTACAGGGCAGATATACGCACCCTAGATTATTCTAAGGATTGAGGAGTAAAGTTGGCCACTGTGACCTTAGCTACTTATGAGCGGTGCAAGAATTTGTATTCCCAAATACGAGCCACACAGGAAAGTTTTCAGATAGCCATGCCTCAAAATTTAGAAGAATTCCCGAATAAAGCACAACGTTTATCTAAGCTAAGTGAAGAACTCAAGGCAGAAAATGAATATGTACAGAAGCTAGATATCTTGACTTCAGAAGACCTGCACCAATTTATCAACGAAGCAGCTATTCATAAGCACAGCCTAGAAGAAAGTCTCAGGGCCACAATGGCAGAAATAACTGTTTTAGCAGAAGAACTTGCCAAGCAGAGAGTGTCCCTCAGATTTGTGATTCCCCTGGTTGGAATAAATATAGTAAAAGAAACAAATCAGTGGGGAAATTATATTGCAGAAGTAGATAGGGCATTGGTAGCCAGTCAAGTTCCCACATCAAAAAGTGGCCCAACTGTTGCAGTAGTGATGGAAGAAGCCCCAACGGTCCCAGAAGCGCCTAATTCTCCCAAAGCGCCAGCTCAGGGATAGCTTACATTCGCCAACGTGTCTCTTGGGTTGATAGTTTATGCATACACCTTTGTAATATTAAAATGACTTGTGCTCCCATTTTTTGTAAAGTTATTTGAGATATTCCTATTTTTGTAATGTCAACACTACAAGACAAATTAGAGGAATATAAACGGTTAGGGTATAGGTGGCAACTCTTGGCACATTTTGTAAAGCTATATAAAGCTGATTAGAGGAAGGTAGAAAGGACTTTTGGAAGGTAAAAGGTTTTTTGTCCTGTAAATGAACTATTTCTGCTACATGAATAAGAAAAATCGATTTGGCCTGTGGAAGCCAGCACAGCACTTTGCTTGGAGTCTTGTTGGATAATTGGTGAACTATTTTTGCGTTTTCATACATTTCTTGTGAGATCTTTCCTGGCTCTTATGAATTAATTCTTTGCTATGAATGGTTTCACTTTCTCTGCAAAATTTCTGTGTTAAATGGGTGATTGAATGCTGGTATTTATCTAGGCTATCTTGGATAATCTTTATTTCTGCTGTAAATGCTCCTTCCAATTTAACAGCTATCTGTGGAATTATTGGGTGTGTTTTTCAGTTTATTACCCATTCTTTAAATTTGCTCCTTATAAGGATAGGATAATTTAGATTTAAGTTAGAGTAGCATAGATTTTTTTACCACATGCATTTAATTTAGGGCACATGCATATCATAATAAATACAAAAAATACATAACCGGTGGATCGGGCCGCAACCGGTAAAACAAACAAATCTTTAAAACTCACGGTGGCCGGAACCGTTAATCAGATGGATTCCCCACACCAAATAGTTGACGATCTAGTTGGGATAGCTTACTGGGGAGAATCCCTTGCTGATTGATGTAGCGATATTCGAGGCATCAACAGCTCCTTAAGAGAGACTAAAAGAAAAATATTCGATCCACTAGCCACTCTTAATAATAGAATTTTCAGCGATGCTTCAAAGGTTGAGTTGGATTCAATGGAAGCAGAAAAATATAGGATCCTAGAATGGAAAGGGGCCAAATGGCACATGAAAAGTTTTAGTGCTATGGCTCTCATAAGGAGACCAAATTACATCTTTTTTCCACTGACAAGTTTAGGGAAGGAAGGAAATTAATACAATCTGGCATGTGAGGGACCAAAATGAGATATAGTATTCTTATATCTTCTCCATCTCAAAGAATGCCAAATTTCATTACAAAACCCTACTCATCGATACTGAAACAAAGAATATAAGAGATATTTTCACAACATCTTCATTCTTCCAACATTGTTTATTTGAATATCATATTTTGGCCCTCATCAAACTGGTCTCCAAAAATGAAGACTCTCATCATTTCAAACTTTACAACATGAGAAATAACTTGGCCCAGACGGATGAACATTAGAGTTCTTCATGGGTTTCTGGGATGTCTTGGAAGAGAATTTGATTGCTATGGTAGAAAAATCCCACTCTTCTAATAAGATCCACCCACCTTTCAGTTCAACAATCATAGCTAATATTCCAAAAGAGAAAACTACTCTAGGATTAGTGATCAATATAAACCTATCTCGATGTGTAACTATATATACAAGCTAATATCTAAAATCATAGCAGGTTGACGCAAACCTATCCTCTCATCCCAATTTTTTCTTCAATAGTTTAGCTTTTAGATCATCACAACATTCATGACACCATCGGTATCACTCAGGAAGCCTTACACTAAATAAATACCAAATCACAACTTGCTTTCATGCTTAAACAAGACCTATCCAAAGCATTTGATAGAGTTAATTGGCCTTATATCCACCTCATCCTCACACATGTTTATTTTCCCCACCTCTTTATCAATTGGATCGAGGACTGTTACCAATGTGTCTCATATGTTATCCTTATAAATGGATTTGCCACCTTGTTCTTACACTCCTGTAAAGGTTTACACCAAGGATGCCCTTTTTATCCTCTTCTTTTCCTTATAATTGTAGAATCCCTCTGGGATAAACCTCATTGGTTCCCTATCTCTCTTGCACATCCTCTTTGTTGATGGCATCCTCTTGTATAGAAAATCTTATTTGTCAGAAGATAAATGTCTAGAAATGATTCAAAACCTGTTCGCCTCCTCCGTAGGGATGG
This sequence comes from Larix kaempferi, assembly GCA_027924585.1. Lineage (NCBI taxonomy): Eukaryota > Viridiplantae > Streptophyta > Pinopsida > Pinales > Pinaceae > Larix > Larix kaempferi. The sequence continues at coordinate 12,974,359 of BSBM01000486.1, forward strand.
AATTAAAGGTAGTGTGGGTCTAACTGTGCATGTGCAATTGAACTAGTGTTTGTATATGTATGATCTATGTGTGAAGGTGGTGTGAATTTGTGTGTGATCTCATACTTGTGTTTGACTATGTGTACTTTATGTGTGAAGGGTGTGAATCTATGTGTGATCTCAGACTTGTGTTTGACTATGTGTACTTTATGTGTGAAGGTGGTGTGAAGTCTATTTCAACATGAACTATGTGTGAATCCAAGCTACATTCAAGGGTATGTTCCACATCTTGAAATGTTTTTTCTCCAAAAAATACTTCACATTCCATCCTATAATATTCCAGGGTTGATAAGAGTTTTTTCATGTCACCATACTAGTGGTAAAAAAAAGAGTTGTAAACGTGTCATGGAAAAAATGGATTTATAAGATATCTAGTGAAAATAAGGGTGTTTTAATTCAAAATATATATTGGGTTCGACATTTTTTAAGAAGCTTTCCCTCATATTTAATGAAAAGGGTATTTTTAATATCTTATAAATGCACATGCTATGTCATATGTTTACTAAGTGAAGAAACTAAGCTTAATACAAAGATTACCTACTCAAACCCCCCAATACCCTATTCACCGCCTTAGATACATAATTACAAATACCCCTAATATCTATGTGTTTCTGATATATTAAAAATACCTATTTACCCTTATATACTAGACAATGTATTGCTTCCATTTTTTAAAGTGTTAAATACCCCAATGTGGATTCATGTGTTATAATATTTCCTATTAAGTCTACCCCTTATGTGGTGGCTCAAGGACCAACTACAATCATTAGCTAGTAACCTTGAGGGACTCCACCAAATTTGAAATAGATTTGAACCTGTCACCTATGATCTCCCTATCGAAAACATGCTTCAAATTAAGGGTATATATATATATATATATAAAGATGGCTAGACCTTTCACTAAGAAACTGAGGGAACCTGCTAAGGTTTCTCCACAAAAATAAACAACTGCATTACCCTCTCAAGCTGATGATGAACTAGATAATGGTATCGACCTTGCTGCTAATTGCTCTTTTTCCATCCCCAAAAATGAATTTTCCAACCCATCATTGGTCCTTCCCACTATTGGAACACCTCCCATCAATGATGACCCACCTCCTTTCTCAACTCTTCCTACCAACCCCTTCCATTCATCATATCCCACTATTCCTCTCCCCCTCTCCTCCTTCCTCCTTCCTCCTCCATGAATCTTTCCCCATAATTTCCCCTATCCATGCCCATTTTCATAGATTCCATCCCTCCCTCCGGATAAAACCCTCTACCCAAAGAAGGATCCCAAGAAAAAAACTTGGGTATTCCATAGATCAAGAAGACCTAAATACATATCTAAATTGTTAGAGGAGATGAAGGTTTCTATAGGCCTAGAGATATTCAAAGAAATTGTATTTTGCTATACATACTTTTTTCTTAGTATGAATATTCCATGTCATGAGGTTCAAGGAAAAGGACTTACAAAATTGGATTTATTGTACATGGAGTCATATCTTAGGATACTCTCCTATAGCACATGTAGGTGCCAGGGGATACATTACATTTATATTCAATTATGGAAGACCGATTAAAAATAGCCTTGGAAGGTCCATGGTTTTGGGGAAATATTTCCCTCACCTTCTTTCGTTGGCATGTCATATTTGATCCTATCCATGAACATATTCACACCCTTTCCCTATGGGTAAAGTTTCCATGTATTCCTATTGAATATGAGGATGCTCACATATTCAATTCAATTGGAGACTCTCTAGGGAATTTTCTGAAAAATTGCTCTGAAAACTGAACATAAACTACAAGCCTTTGTAGCTACAATTTGTGTTGAAATGGACATAGCCCAAGGCCTTCCATACACTATTTTAATCGAAGTAGGTGAGCACTCAAAACACAAACACTAAAATACAAGAATGTACCCTTCTGATGTGTTCACTATTTCTCCCATGGACATATGATGATGGATTAAATAGTGCACATGAAGCAATGCATCAAGAATCAACCAGTGTCAATGAGGAGTTCTCAAAAGTCACAAAAAATTTAAAAACAAATATTCATGAACTAGAGCCCATGATTATGGTACCACATGGGAATTCAAAAGCCCCTTAGCCCTTAGTTTATGGGAAGGGAAATAAAATTTCCCTAGATGCCTCAGAGGGTGGCTCACAAATACCACCAATGTCTCCAATGATTAATCTAAATGAATCTAATGAAATATCTTCCCCCCCATCTTTTTTTAAAGGGAACACATGAAATAGCTCATATTAAAAACCTACCTCATTGAGATGCTATAACACTCACTCTTGGATTAAAGGATAGGGGATTCAATCTAGAGGTATATCCCAACTCAACAAATGGTGGGCCCCTCAGCCAAAGGTCAAAAATATTTCATGGATCATGCTAAATCAAACATTGAAAAGGAGATAGTTTCCAGAAGAAAGTCCACAACTCAAAGGCCCTTAGTAGAGAATCCCTCCCCCAGGGTTTAAAATGAAGGTTCTCTGACATAGCATTTGAGGTATAGAGATGACCTCCTAGAAATGATCCCTCAAGAGATTGGTTCAACAACAATAGCCTTTGGTTCTATTCACACAAAAGACTATGTGCTCATCTGACATTGCAAAGAAGATATTGCATCGCCTCTTTTTGGATTGGAACTTCATTTTGGTTGATGAAACTGGAAACTCTGGAGGTTTAGCCCTCAGGTGGAAAGAATCTATGGATCTCTCATCTTCATTAAGAAACCCTCATTACATTTTTTCCACTTTCTTCTCTAAGACTCTCAACAACTATAAACAACTATAAAAGAAGAAATAAACAACTATAAAAGAAGAAATATAAAAAATAACTAATAGTTGATGCATGGATAACTAGAAGCTCATGCATGGATAACAAGTAGTAGTGATAGACAACCCATTTAACTAGAGAATGTAAGAGGTAGTTAAGGCATAGACAACATGTGATTACAGCTAAGCATGAAGAACAAGTAACATATAACTTGTTCATGGCACTTAATAACATGTGATTATAGCTAAGCATGATGAACAAGTAACATATAACTTGTTCATGGCACTTAATTTTTGACCTATCGATATTCATCGTCCACAATTTAAGTGATTGTGCTAGTTTTAATTGATTTAACTATATTATTGTAAATGAAGTTTATCTTCAAGTTTTTGAAGTGAGTTTATTCTATTTTATAGTTTTAGTTTAGTTAATGTTTTAATTTGGTTTAATTTAATTTAATTATTAATTAATTATTATTGAATTGTTCTTATTTAGATATTTAAAAGAAAAAGAAAAATCTTTAAAAAGTTATACAATACATATTTATTTATTAATAAATATGAAAATTATAAAACGGATGATTATTTATTAATAAACATGAAAGTTAAAATGTTTTTTATTTAATTTTTGAAAAGGATGAATATAATGATGGAAATGTCAAGTTAGGCTAGAGATATACATGCTTGATAAAAACAATAACCTGAAAACAACTTAATAATGTTTTTTATTTGTTATTTTTAAATATATATATATATATAATTTTGTTAATTTTCACTAATTTAGTTGGTTAAGGTGTGGGTTTCATTAGTAAGGTGACTCAATTTTAATTTCTTTTAGGAGTGATTTAGTTAGGAGGTTCCACTCAAAAACCCAGTCAAGTTGAGACTGGTTCTTTTGACAACTTAGATGTCCATGGGTCATGGTTTCTCACACCATAAGCCACTCCCGCAAGTCATAAAAGTTCAAACAAAATTATTATTATTTTTTAAAAATTTTCAATAAAATATTATTAAACACTTTGTTAAAAACTTTATAATTATGTAATTGATATTAACTAAATATTATCGCTGCCGCATGCAGGGTTATATTGTAATCGTTTTTGCTTTCAATCTGTATTATCCATGGGGCGGGCTAAAAATTTATCAATCATGTCTAAGTCAAACATTATAAAACTTAAATTTTTATTTTTAAAACATATTTTAATTATAATTATCACACGTCTCATTGGCCAATACATTAAAGCTCTTATTTTTAAATCATTACATATTAGGAATTCCAACTAAGGTAAACATTATAACCCATAAATTTTTTTTTTTTAATCATGTTTACTTCTTATTTTTCTGACACTGTACTCCATTTGATTGGTCGTTGGATTGATATTATCATTTTAGTTTAAGTATGGAGCTCCAAACTGATGGCTTAGACCGATTCCCCATCCTGCAGTAGAAATTGAGGGCGTGCGATCAGATTAAATTGATTTAAGCTAATCATATTACATGAGGACTAATAATTGAAGACTATTCTTAAATTAAATGAGGACTATGTAAGTAGGCTATCCATATTACATTGTTTTCATTATCTTGAAATGCAATTTAGTTATCCCTAAACTAGGCCACAAGGACTAGCTATTAGGTAGCACTTGTTAAATATGTAATGATAAATTATTATTATAATTGCTATAATTATTAATTGAAAAAATGTTTTTATTGAAATATAAATTTTTTAATGAGTTGATTTATTAAATCATAAATTTATGTAATGATTGATATAATTGTGAAGACATATTATAGGCATTTCTTATGGGCTTCAATTTGAGGGTTGAACTTCAAAACTCTTATAATGTTGGCAAGTCTGAGATTGAGATTTTTAAGAAAGGAGAATCAAAATTTATTTAATTAATAATTAAATATATATAATAAAATAATTTGAAATTTAGAGGGCTTGCATGCAGCCCGTGTGGCTTGCATGCAGCCCAGGGACCTTCGTTATTCCCTTCCAGTGGGGTGAGTATAGTGGTTCATTGGTAGAGCCGGTGGATACCAACGCGTGGACAGAGAGCATGGTTGTTGTACGACTCGCAGGGATGGTGGTTAGGATGAGTGGACATAGGGAGGAGCCATGTGGGAGTCGGGGGAAACGTGGAAGGATAAGGTAGGAAGGTGTGGAGGCTGCAACAGATAGATAAGGGAAGGGGATGGAGTAAGGTTGAAGGAAGCATAAGGAAGGGGTTTATAGGAAAGGTTGGGGGGAGTAGTCGGTTGTTGGAAAAGTTGGGATCTTATTTGTTTTTTGGAAAATTATGAAAGGAGAGGAAGGCGAATGATGGAAACACTCTAGGAGGAGGAGGAAAACTCATGTTGCATAGAGGAAGGGGAAAACTCTTATTGTTGCATAGAGGAAGGGGAAAACTCTTATTGGGAATTCAAAACAAGGAAAGTTGTTATTGGAATTATCACTTTGTGGGGTTGGGGGCTAGGAAGTCTATCGATTTCCAAGGGCCAACACGATCACAGCTGGTCGGTAGAGTGGATTATCAAGTCGGTTTCTAAGTACTAAGGAGGCTAAGTTAAAAGATCCGCGGGAAACTAAAGAGGACCATCTACAACCTACCGGATCCAGGTATTTTATTGTTAGTTAATCATTTACATCCTAAATCTATGCATACTTTAAATGTTTAGATTTACATCCTAGATCTATGCATACTTTAAATGGTTAGATTGACTAGCTGATACGAGAATTTGTAAAGTTTATGTTAGGAAAATAACTGTACACATGTATATTTTGGATTTATTCACTAGTATGTTTACAGAAACTAGGTAAAAATAGAAACATGCATGAACCTGGAAATCTAATTAAACAATATAGTTTTATTAAAAACTTATCAAAACCTGCTCAGGATGAGCTTAATACGGAAAATAACTCAAGAATTTTGACTTAGTGTTATGCTCGAAGCAGAGTTACACAATGGTATTATAATTTATTAAAATGATAAATTAATTTATGTTGATATCGTCACTTATTGGCTTAGATTTATAATGAACCTATGTACTAGAAAAATTAGAAATTTTTTATAAGAGATTGTTCCTTATAAACAAAATTATAAAATGATAAATATAAAATAAAAATACGAAAACTATAATATTCAATAATACATTATCATAATGGCAAATTGCTACTTAACCAAATGGTGGAAAAGGAGCACGATCATAATTTGATGTGTAACAATATGACATTAACAAGAGCAAATCTAAATGTATGAATCTCAATGAAAATGATTATGACCTCAAATTTCAAATTCCTGTAATAGAGTTATTCTCTAAAATAGTCGTATATATATAGATATTTCTCTATAAAAGGTTATATGATATGTCAATTGCAAAATTAAAATTTCTAGGTGACATCTAGAGCATCTAGAAAAATGACATAATGAAACTTAAAGAAATAAAAAATAATATAATGAAACTTAAAGAAATCGAAGCTTAACTACATCTTAGACCCAGCATAAACTCGTCAAACCTTATGTGCACGCCTTCTAAACAATTCTATGTGCTAAACAATTCTATGTGCTTGTAGTTAATTGTTTGGTTCACGGACCTTCTAAACAATTGTATGTGCTTGTAACTTTATTTGTTTGGTTCAATGGAGATTGGGATTTATAGTGAACAATTGTATGTGCTTGTAACTTTATTTGTTTGGTTTAATGGAGATTGGGATTTATAGTGAGACCATTTACAACTTATGAATGTTCTTTAACTGGGATTGATGAAATTATTTAAATTATGATAGATTGAAGTATTTGAAATTATGTGATACATTCTCTTTAATTGATCTAGATGATGTTAATTTATAAAATATTGATCAACATAAAATGCATGATATTTATCATGTGAACTATTTATATAGTGAGTATTTTACAACTTGATTTCAAAGATTCAGTGATATTTTTTGATGATGCTGTTGATGGAGGAAGATGTGTGGCCGGAGGTATAATCCAAATTAGCCAGGAATATTTTTATACCCTACGGTTCAGATGTGGAAATAGAACCAACATGAAAGCGGAACTTGTGGCTCTCTGGGTGTGTGATCAAAGTTGCAAATTGTTTTGGTTTCCCAAGTGTTAAAGTTGTAAATACCCCTCACTTGTATACTTTTGGCTATAAATACCCCGCACTTGTATATTTTTGGGTTACTTTTCTCAAGTTGCATAGTGTCTTGTTTGAGAATCTAAGTTATTGTTTTCAGAGCCGAGTTGTGCAGACTGCTTCCTTTGTTTTCAGCGTTCGTATTCTATGCTGTTCCGCCATTCGTCTGTTCAAGTCCTTGATTGTCTATACCGGTTCACGACGGAGAACCTGTCAACTGAAGAAGTTGTTCGTTAATTCCTGTGCCGAGGCTTAGATTTCGGCATGACTACTCCGGTGACGGCCTCGGCTTACACGCACCCTAGTTGGACTGATCCCAGACAATCTCCGGGCACGAGATCATCTCAGCAGCAGCAGCCAGAAGAGCCCGTTCCAGAGCCGTTGGCCACTATGGTGAATTACATTCCGTCGCGTCCAGATGATGCACCAGAGGTGCATATCCCGAAGAATGCAAAGTATCTGATTCTGTTACCTCCACTGCCGGCTGGGGTGCGACAAGAAGGGTCCCGGTTTGGACACCTTCCACTGGTCAAGTTCTCCAATTTCAACCTGGGAGACTACAAAACGTATCCTCAGTTCGCGCCAGATCGATATCTGACGGTAGTTCATAATCCCACTAGAAAAGTTGACGAATTCGTCCCGAAGGAATTTGCAGCAAATCTGGAGAAGCCTGGTTTGTTGAACATGTTGAAGCTACCGCACTTCGGGCGTAGCAACGAAGTCAATGCAGTTGTTAAGACACTGCTATCCTGTGTTCATGGAGGTTACCTTTGGTTGGGGAGGCCAATCGATTTAAATGTCGACTTGATTCATTGTATTACCGGCCTATCTAAGGTTGGTAAGGACCCAAATATTCATTTTGTTGGAAAAGACAAAGACAGAAAGTTAGCTGCACAGTTGGTGCAGAAATACAAATTGACAAGAGGAGGTCGGGCTTATGACCTCACTATAGTTGAGGATGAAGCACTTAGATTTACAGGTAGTCTGCTTGCAGGCAGACATCTCACAAAGTGCAGACCTAAAGAAGTTACTGGAGCTGTCGTGGAGCTCGCTATCGCAGCTGCGGAGGGAGAGAAGTACAACTGGTCTCTCTTCCTCCTCAATTCTTTCTTGGAAGACTGCCGGAACGTCCAAGACACCCCTGGTCAGTTGTTCCATTTTTCTTGGCTTTTAATTTTATGTGCTCTCGTCGGGTGGAAGGAACCGCCGAACACTCAGTTCCTTCCGCGCCGCGCAGGAGAGGCTGCCGGAATCCACTATGTTAACCTCTGGGAGTCTGCTAATCCCGCGAAGCGCAAGATGAACCGCGTTGTATTTTGTGAATACTACCATCTCCTTAAAGATACCATTCAGTAAATGCCGAGGCTGAGTGAGGAGACAGCAAAAATATATGAAGGGAAGTTGGTCTTTTCTGCCAAATTGCATGAAATTTACCTCTGCCCCTGCAGCATTCAAGAGGAATGGGCCGTAGGCCTTTACAGGATGACCACTGAAGATGTTGAAGAAACTATCAAGTCTTGGTCGGATGAATGGAGGGAGGCCACCGAAATCGCATCCGCGATGCCACCCCCTGCTGTGCAAGAGAAGGATAAGGGCAAGGAAGCGCCCGAGCAAAGAAGTGATGAAGGTTCAACAGAACCAGCGACCAAGAAGCAGAAGGTGTCGCATCCCTCTGAGACCATTCCCTCGGGGATCGATCAGTACTTGAAGGAGCAATTTCACGAGCTGCGGACTACGCACGCTCACATCAGAAGTGCTCTGTACCTGCAGTTCATAGAATTAAAAGGTCTCGTAGGAAGAGTTGCGTAGACCCATGCGCCAACATCTACTTCGCAGGAACCCCAAGCAACCACAAGTACCGAACGAGTTGAAGTACTTGTAGAGAGGCATACTGTCATGCACATTCCGCCTACAAGCATGACACTTCCGGATCCTTTGGCCGCATTACAGGTAAGCACAGTTGGGCCCATTGAAGTAAATTTGTCTTTGATTCCCATAGAAACCTTGCAGCTAGTGCAAGAGAAAGTTTCTGTTGAGTTGAGAGCTAGAGAGCTCTCCACATTCCATGCAAACCAAAGACTACAATCGCAGGAAATAGAGCTGAAGACAGGCTATCATAACATCTCTGAGAAGCTTGCAATTTATGAGGCACAAGACACTGGGATAAGAAACGTACTTGATGAAATCGCCCAGGAGCTGCCGGCCTGCGAGATTCAACCAGACCTTCCTCTGGTTGAGAAAGTTTAAGTTATTGGTGGAAGGGTAAAAACCCTAGAGCAGGAAATAGTTACTATGGTTGAAGACCATAGGACGCAGATCGTCAAGCTGGAAGCTCGTGTTGCAACGCATTCTACAGATGATAGGCAGGAACAATTTGAAGCACTGCACAGAGCCTCTACACAAATGAAGAACAGAGCAGAGGAAGCCAAGAGCCTGATGACCCAAGCTATGGAGGCTTGGACGGAGCTTGAGAAGCTCCCTTTAAAAGTTGGTCTTTTGGAACAAGTACAAGCTGCAGAACAGTCCCTAACTGTTTTGATTGAAGAAGCTAAGGCCTTAGAAGGCTTAGCAAAAATGAGGAAGATGAGTGAAGTACGCAGAGTGCAACAGTAGTTGCACAAGCTCAGAAATGAAGATGATAATCTCACCAACATCATTCAGCCATTCATGGATGAGTATGCTGACCTCGCTGCCCAAGCTGAGGAAAAAATCAAGGAATTTGCTGAGTCTCAACAGTTGGTTGATGGCATAACTGAAGAAGAAGCCAGCTCAGACATGGTACATATGGCCGCGCAGTGCGTCGATGAAATGGACTCCGCTATTTCGCAGTGGAAGAATGCATTTGCTGAGACCCAAGCAAGGGCAGATGCGCAAGTAAAGCGACCACGTGCCAGTGCGAGTGGCTCGAGGACGAGCCACAAGTAAGTGTTAGGGGCCTGTTAGAGCCTAGGCCGCAGCTATGGTAAAGCTGCGAATTTTGAGGAAAAAGCACAAGTGTTGAAGGGAAAGTGCTAATTTTGAATAAGCACCAATTTTTGGGCAGAAGTAAACGATGCGCAGTACGGTGCCAGATGGATGAGCTCAGCACAGATTACGGATCGGAAATCGCGGAGCTCGCGCGCACACGTCAAAGGAGAATGAAGGTGGCTGAGTAGAAAGCTCAACTACCACAATAAATGAAGCGACGGAGTGGAGGGATCATCTACCCTCATTAAGGCTAAGTACAGAAGTTATGGTTGCTCGGATCAAGGAGGAGAAACGGACCACAGCATTGAAGGCGAAGGACAAGGCGCCCATACCTGCAATCTGCGCCGAAAGTCACGGAACCTGCAGGAAACGGCGATGTGACTGCAAGCGGCGCCTACAGTACACCTAGCCATGTCCGTGGTTAGGGTTTTTGGGGAATACTGCTGGGAAATGCCCACAGTTTTGTAAAGGTGTGACCATCATGGCCACCTATATATATGTGTAATTGTAAAGGTTAGACGTTAGTTAGCTAGATATTAGCTGTTTGAGATAAGCTAGCTAGCTAGGTAGTCTTCTATTGTGTTGTTAGAAGACAAGAGTTAGAGCTTGGATAGCTGTGAAGCTAATCCCTGAGTTGCAGACAGTCTGAGTCGACGTCTGAACTATTGTAATCTCTATAGAGGAAGAGACTAGATCGAGAGAAGGGCTCCCAGCTGTGTGCGTGGAGTTTCCTGGAAAGATCTAAGGCTGCAGCTGTGTGCGCAGCAGGATTGTAATTCCTATTCTGAGATTAATATAAGATACACTCCCCGTGGACGTGGTTTCCCCGTGGAGGTGAACTACATAATTCTCCTTGTTATGATGCTGTGTTGTGTGATTGCATGTTTTAAGTTCACTACCTGTGTATACATGAACATTGTGTTATCCTTATGAATATGTTAAGTAAGTTCTCAAAGCTTCCTTGGTAGTTATAATCGTTCAAGTGTCGAAGAAACTTATAGAACGCTATCGCTGCGGCGATTGAGGAGTGTGTTGCTGCGCCGTGGCGCAGGGCCAGAAACGGAATAGTTTGGACGCAGAGGGTAAATACCTCGTGCGCTGGAGCAGAGATACCGCGCAGCGAGGCTGGTGGGCATAAATTCCAACGATGTTGCACTGAGAATTCTGCGGAAGGGTAAGACGTTTCACCTTTGAGGAATCATCTCGAGAGAAAGAGAGGGAGAAGATCGCAGTCTCCGCGTCACCTAGGTTAAGGAAGCCTGATTCCTTAGCCCCCCCATAGCCACTTCGGGTGAGACCTCGAGCTGCTGCACAACTCGTTGCCGAGAGGGCCAGTGCGCCAAGGGGTTTTGTTGCTGCGCTTCATTAAAACTCGGGTCTGTCCAAAAAGCATCCAACAACCGCCTTAGATACATAACTACAGATACCCCTAATATCTATGTGTTTCTGATATATTAAAAATACCTATTTACCCTTATATACTAGACAATGCATTGCTTCCATTTTTTAAAGTGTTAAATACCCCAATGTGGATTCATGTGTTATAATATTGACTATCAAGTCTACCCCTTATGGGGTGGCTCAAGGACCAACTACAATCATTACCTAGTAACCTTGAGGGACTCCACCAAATTTGAAATAGATTTGAACCTGTCACCTATGATCTCCCTATCGAAAACATGCCTCAAATTAAGGGTATATATATATATATATATAAAGATGGCTACACCTTTCACTAAGAAACTGAGGGAACCCCCTAAGGTTTCTCCACAAAAATAAACAATTGCATTACCCTCTCAAGTTGATGATGAATTAGATAATGGTATCGACCTTGCTGCTAATTGCTCTTTTTCCATCCCCAAAAATGAATTTTCTAACCCATCATTGGTCCTTCCCACTATTGGAACACCTCCCATCAATGATGACACACCTCCTTTCTCAAATCTTCCTACCAACCCCTTCCATTCATCATATCCCACTATTCCTCTCCCCCTCGTTCCCTTACCCTCTCCTCCTTCCTCCTTCCTCCTCCATGAATCTTTCCCCATAATTTCCCTTATCCATGCCCATTTTCATAGATTCCATCCCTCCCTCCGAAAAAAACCCTCTACCCAAAGAAGGATCCCAAGAAAAAAACTTGGGTATTCCATAGACCAAGAAGACCTAAATGCATATCTAAATTGTTGGAGGAGATGAAGGTTTCTATAGGCCTAGAGATATTCAAAGAAATTGTATTTTGCTATACATACTTTTTGCTTAGTATGAATATTCCATGTCATGAGGTTCAAGGAAAAGGACTTACAAAATTGGATTTATTGTACATGGAGTCATATCTTAGGATACTCTCCTATAGCACATGTAGGTGCCAAGGGATACATTACATTTATATTCAATTACGGAAGACCGATTAAAAATAGCCTTGGAAGGTCCATGGTTTTGGGGAAATATTTCCCTCACCTTCTTTTGTTGGCATGTCATATTTGATCCTATCCATGAACATATTCACACCCTTTCCCTATGGGTAAAGTTTCCATGTATTCCTATTGAATATGAGGATGCTCACATATTCAATTCAATTGGAGACTCTCTAGGGAATTTTCTGAAAAATTGCTCTGAAGACTGAACATAAACTACAAGCCTTTGTAGCTAAAATTTGCGTTGAAATGGACATAGCCCAAGGCCTTCCATACACTATTTTAATCGAAGTAGGTGAGCACTCAAAACGCAAACACTAAAATACAAGAATGTACCCTTTTGATGCATTCACTATTTCTCCCATGGACATATGATGATGGATTAAATAGTGCACATGAAGCAATGCATTAAGAATCAACCAGTGTCAATGAGGAGTTCTCAAAAGTCAGAAAAAATTTAAAAACAAATATTCATGAACTAGAGCCCATGATTATGGTACCACATGGGAATTGAAAAGCCCCTTAGCCCTTAGTTTATGGGAAGGGAAATAAAATTCCCCTAGATGCCTCAGAGGGTGGCTCACAAATACCACTAAAGTCTCCAATGATTAATCTAAATGAATCTAATGAAATATCTTTCCCCCCAATCTTTTTTTAAAGGGAACACATGAAATAGCTCATATTAAAAACCTACCTCATTGAGATGCTATAACACTCACTCTTAGATGAAAGGATAGGGGATTCAATCTAGAGGTATAGCCTAACTCAACAAATGGTGGGCCCCTCAGCCAAAGGTCCAAAATATTTCATGGATCATGCTAAATCAAACACTGAAAAGGAGATAGTTTCCAGAAGAAAGTCCACAACTCAAAGGGCCCTTAGTAGAGAATCCCTCCCCTAGGGTTTAAAATGAAGGTTCTCTGACATAGCATTTGAGGTATAGAGATGACCTCCTAGAAATGATCCCTCAAGAGACTGGTTCAACAACAATAGCCTTTGGTCCTATTCACACAAAAGACTATGTGCTCATCTGACATTGCAAAGAAGATATTGCATCGCCTCTTTTTGGATTGGACCTTAATTTTGGTTGATGAAACTGGAAACTCTGGAGGTCTAGCCCTCAGGTGGAAAGAATCTATGGATCTCTCATCTTCATTAAGAAACCCTCATTACATTTTTTCCACTTTCTTCTCTAAGACTCTCAACAACTATAAACAACTATAAAAGAAGAAATAAACAACTATAAAAGAAGAAATATAGAAAATAACTAATAGTTGATGCATGGATAACTAGAAGCTCATGCATGGATAATAGGTAGTAGTGACAGACAACCCATTTAACTAGAGAATGTAAGAGGTAGTTAAGGCATAGACAACATGTGATTACAGCTAAGCATGAAGAACAAGTAACATATAACTTGTTCATGGCACTTAATAAGATGTGCTTATAGCTAAGCATGAAGAATAAGTAACATATAACTTGTTCATGACACTTAATTTGTGACCTATTGATATTCATTGTCCACAATTTAAGTGGTTGTACTAGTTTTAATTGATTTAACTATATTATTGTAAATTAAGTTTATCTTCAAGTTTTTGAGGTGAGTTTGTTCTATTTAATACATATTTATTTATTAATAAATATGAAAATTATAAAACGGATGATTATTTATTAATAAACATGAAAGTTTTATTTAATTTTTGAAAAGGATGAATATAATGATGGAAATGTCAAGTTAGGCTAGAGATATACATGCTTGATAAAAACAATAACCTTAATAAATGTGTGTGAAAACAACTTAATAATGTTTTTTATTTGTTATTTTTAAATATATATATATATATATATATAATTTTATTAATTTTTACTAATTTATTTGGTTAAGGTGTAGGTTTCATTAGCAAGGTGACCCAATTTTAATTCTTTTTAGGGATGATTTAGTTGGGAGGTTTCACCCAAAAACCCAGTCAAATTGAGATTGGTTCTTTTGACAACTTAGATGCCTGTGAATGGTGGTTTCTCACACCATAAGCCACTCCCACAAATCATAAAAGTTCAAACAAAATTATTATTATTTTTAAAAAAATTTCAATAAAATATTATTAAACACTTTGTTAAAAACTTTATAATTATGTAATTGATATTAACTAAATATTATCGCTGCCGCATGCAGGGTTATATTGTAATCGTTTTTGCTTTCAATCTGTATTATCCATGGGGCGGGCTAAAAATTTATCAATCATGTCTATGTTAAACATTATAAAACTTAAATTTTTATTTTTAAAACATATTTTAATTATAATTATCACACGTCTCATTGGCCAATACATTAAAGCTCTTATTTTTAAATCATTACATATTAGGAATTCCAACTAAGTTAAACATTATAACCCATAATTTTTTTTTTTTAATCATGTTTACTTCTTATTTTTCTGACACTGTACTCCATTTGATTGGTCGTTGGATTGATATTATCATTTTAGTTTAAGTATGGAGCTCCAAACTGATGGCTTAGATCGATTCCCCATCCTGTAGTAGAAATTGAGGGCGTGCGATCAGATTAAATTTGATTTAAGCTAATCATATTACATGAGGACTAATAATTGAAGACTATTCTTAAATTAAATGAGGAATATGTAAGTAGGCTATTCATATTACATTGTTTTCATTATCTTGAAATGCAATTTAGTTATCCCTAAACTAGGCCACAAAGACTAGCTATTAGGTAGCACTTGTTAAATATGTAATGATAAATTATTATTATAATTGCTATAATTATTAATTGAAAAAATGTTTTTATTGAAATATAAATTTTTTAATGAGTTGATTTATTAAATTATAAATTTATGTAATGATTGATATAATTGTGAAGACATATTATAGGCATTTGTTATGGGCTTCAATTTGAGGGTTGAACTTCAAAACTCTTATAATGTTGGCAAGTCTGAGATTGAGATTTTTAAGAAAGGAGAATCAAAATTTATTTAATTAATAATTAAATATATATAATAAAAATAATTTGAAATTTAGAGGGTCTACATGCAGCCCGCGTGGCTTGCATGTAGCACAGGGACCCTCGTTATTCCCTTCTAGTGGGGTGAGTATAGTGGTTCGTTGGTAGAGCCGGTGGATACCAGTGCGTGGACAGGGAGCATGGTTGTTGTACGACTCGCAGGGATGGTGGCTAGGATGAGTGGACATAGGGAGGAGCCGTGTGGGAGCCGGGGGAAACGTGGAAGGATAAGGTAGGAAGGTGTGGAGGTTGCAATAGATAGATAAGGGAAGGGGATGGAGTAAGGTTGAAGGAAGCATAAGGAAGGGGTTTATAGGAAAGGTTGGGGGGAGTAGTCGGTTGTTGGAAAAGTTGGGATCTTATTTGTTTTTTGGAAAATTATGAAAGGAGAGGAAGGAGAATGATGGAAACACTCTAGGAGGAAGAGGAAAACTCATGTTGCATAGAGGAAGGGGAAAACTCTTATTGTTGCATAGAGGAAGGGGAAAACTTTTATTGCTGCATAGAGGAAGGGGAAAACTCTTATTGGGAATTCAAAACAAGGAAAGTTGTTATTGGAATTATCACTTTGTGGGATTGGGGGCTAGGAAGTCTGTCGATTTCCAAGGGCCAACACGATCAGAGCTGTTTGGTAGGGTGGATTATCCAGTCGGTTTCTAAGTACTAGGGAGGCTAAGTTAAAAGATCCGCAGGAAACTAAAGAGGACCATCTACAACCTACCGGATCCAGGTATTTTACTGTTAGTTAATCATTTACATCCTAAATCTATGCATACTTTAAATGGTTAGATTGACTAGCTGATACGAGAATTTGTAAAGTTTATGTTAGTAAAATAACTGTACACATGTATATTTTGGATTTATTCACTAGTATGTTTACAGAAACTAAGTAAAAATAGAAACATGCATGAACTTGGAAATCTAATTGAACAGTATAGTTTTATTAAAAACTTATCAAAACCTACTCAGGATAAGCTTAATACGGAAAATAGCTCAAGAATTTTGACTTAGTGCTCTGCCCGAAGCAGAGTTACACAATGGTATCATAATTTATTTTAATTATAAAATGATAAATTAATTTATGTTGATATCGTCACTTATTGGGTTAGATTTATAATAGACCTATGTACTAAAAAAATTAGAAATTTTTATGAGAGATTGTTCCTTGTAAACAAAATTATAAAATGATAAATATAAAAAAAATACTAAAAACTATGTTTAAATATATTAATATTCAATAATACATTATCATAATGGAAAATTGCTACTTAACCAAATGGTGGAAAAGGAGCACGATCATAATTTGATGTGTAACAATATGACATTAACAAGAGAAAATCTAAATGTATGAATCTCAATGAAAATGATTATGACCTCAAATTTCAAATTCCTGTAATAGAGTTATTCTCTAAAATAGTCGTATATATATAGATATTTCTCTATAAAAGGTTATATGATATGTCAATTGCAAAATTAAAATTTCTAGGTGACATCTAGGGCATCTAGAAAAATGACATAATGAAACTTAAAGAAATAAAAAATAATATAATGAAACTTAAAGAAATCGAAGCTTAACTACATCTTAGACCCAACATAAACTCGTCAAACCTTTTTTTCACAGAAAAATGCAACTTACTATTAATATATGAAATAGTAAAATATGTCCAAATGTCAGACCATAACCAAGTCATACCAAACGGTCAAAGATATCACCCCGGTACAAACCGGTTACAATAACAAATGTCTCATGAAACTTATCTGAAAATGTCAGAAAGAGATGCCACAATATTCTAAAACCACGCAAATGACAATACAGATCAGCGACCAATACCATAACAGTGATCACATGCTACAACAGCAAAATACATATGTATCAAAATAAGTCCAAAATATATATAACTGCAAAAAACTACCAAAACCATCCGCAGCAGGTATAATGAAGCCAACAACGGAGTGTAATACAAGGATTACATCCGTTCAGTGAACCGAACAGCATATGCAAGGGTGGACATAAATGTCGCAAAATATATATGAGTATATAGAATGTCCAACAAGAAGTTGAACCCAGCGGATTTTAATTATCTGCACATAGAAACTAAAAGACATATAAGTAACAAATGCCGCATATAACCGGAAGTAATACAAAAAGAAAGTAACAAAAAAGACAACAATCCTCAAGTCCAATGTAACTGATGAGAGCCCTGTGAAAAAAGCAAATCCTCCCGCCATTCCTGCCACATGATGACCCCAGACTGAGAATAAAGAGCCCATTTAGAGAGCATATCCGCCTCCAGATTCACCTCTCTAAAGACATGTTCAAAGTGAATGTGCTCAAATTCCAGAATGAGTTTTCTGGCCGCTTCCAACCAATGAGCGAGAAGAAGTACATTAATGGGTGAAGTTCCTCTAGCCCAAGAGATAATAGCCTGTGAGTCGCCATAGATAACAAAAGAAGGAATCTTCCTTTGTCAAGCGCAGAATAGTATGAGCCATAGAGCACATAACTCACTTCTAGTATTAGAGCCATTTCCAAGATTTAACCAAAAGTGTACAGTAGTGGTGTTGGATACATGAATTGTTGCTCCAGCCCCACCTACGCCATTCTGGCACAAAGCGGCCCCATCAAAGTAACCACAAGGATAAACCAAGATTGGTGGAGCCAATATGTTATTCAAATGCCGATTCATCCTACCGACCCCCACACCAAAAGTAGAAGTATATTCATTATGTGCAGCAATGGTCTTATAGCATAGAGCTGCACCATGAGGTTGTTGGTTTTCAAAGATTCGTGCATTACGGGCTTTCCAAACCTCCTAGATCATAAAGTATGGCAATTCAGCACAATTGGAGGGGAGACGAGACCAAGCCTCCAGACAATCACTTAATGTATGGAAGTCCCAAAGAAAATGAATACCTGCCTTAAAAGAAATTTTCCCCCATAGGTCCCTAATGAAAGGACAATGCGAGAAAAGATGATCAACAGACTCCTCCAGGGCACAACAAAGAGGGAACCTACCCGGACCATTGAAACCGCAACGGCATAAATTATCCCAAGTGAGGATCCTGTTAGCCAGCGCAAGCCAGATAAAGCACTTAATATTGAGAGGTATGATCAACTTCCATATAGATTTTTCCCACCATTGAACAACAGAAATAGATTCGGCAAACAATGCCTCATATGCTAATTTTGCAGACACCTTTCCACCAGTCACATCCCACGACCAGGTCAATTTGTCAGCCGAATCCGATAATTGAAGGTTTGAATGATAAAAGGCCTTGATATAACCATCCCATTCATTGCCCAAATTACCAGTTAAGCCCAGCTGTAAAGCCGATATCCAGAGGGGCCGCCCCTCCCTAAATGGCCCAGCCGCATGAGCCAGAGTGAAATATCCATTCTTTCTGAGGTGTGTCCTTAATTCCATGGAAAGAGTATGTTCCGAGGGCCCCCCTAAGATCGGTTCAAGCCCCAACTTGATGTCCCGACCATTGCCAGGATTCCAAGCAATCCATTGTGTAATAACCCTGAACGATCCCAGCAGGCCATTCCAAAATCTAGACACCCCAGCAGTACCAGGACGGCCCAATCTCAGCCAATTTTCAACTGAGATATTTTTCAGATACTTTGCTCGAGCCCCAAACAGAGTTATCAAAGAGAGCACGCCATAGACTCTTCGCATGCATGGCCTTAACGAACAGGTCCAGATCCTTTAAATTCCATCCCCCCATATTCCAGGGACGAGCCAACCTAGACCAATTAATAAGATGATATTTTTCATGATTGCCCCCACCCGACCATAAAACGTTAAACAACTTCTGGCGAATAAGGCGAAGAATGGATCTAGGGACCTTGCACAGAGTAAACCAGTACACCCCAAGATTTTGTAAAACAGCTTTGGCCAGTGTGAGCCTGCCTCCCAAAGATAAATGTCGAAAACACCAGTGACTGATGCGTCCTTCAAATTGACGGACAAGCCATGACCAGTCCTTCACCAGGTAATTTGCCGGCTTCAAGAAGAAACCAAGATATTTCGTTCCAGCCTCCACCTCCAAGAATTTTAATGGTAGAATTGAGCTAATGGAGCAATCCTCGTCCGTCAAAAGAGAGTGTTTTAAAAACCGAGATTTTATATAATTGATGATCATACCAGAAACCGAGCAGAATAAGTCAAGGATCCTCTTATAATGTACCCATTCATCAAGAGTGCCATTACCAAAGAGCATTACATCATCCACAAACAGAGAGTGGGTAACAACAATATCTCTAGTAATTTTGATGCCTTCAATCTGCCCATCCCGTTTTGCCGTATTTATGGATAAACTCAGACCTTCAATGACCAAGAGAAAGAGGAGCGGCGAAAGAGGACATCCCTGACGAAGCCCCCGTGAGGCCTTGAAGAAATCCGTAGGTTGTCCATTAATCAAAATGGCATAGTTAACCGAGGTTACACAGGCCATAATCCATTTCATCACTTTCCATGGCAGACCAATCTGAATCAATATTAATCTCAGAAAGTCCCAATTCACCCTATCATATGCTTTCACCAAATCCAGCTGAAGAATTAGTGCAGAAAGACGTTTCTGTTTAATCGTATGGAAAATTTCCTGAGTCACTCCCACCGCATCATGGATCTGTCGGCCTTGCAAGAAGCCATACTGCTCCAAAGAAATATGTCTGGAGAGAAGGGGCTTGATCCGGTCTGCAATAATCTTGTATACCAAATTGCAGAGAGCAATAGGTCTAAACTCATTATAGTTATTCGGGTGGGATGTTTTCGGGATAAGGGTCAAAAAAGTTGAGTTGAAAGCCCCAGACACTGTGCCTTGTTTCCGGGATTCCTCCACAGCCAATCTGATATCCTCCCCCATAATATCAAAGAAGTGAATAAATAGTTCCACCGTCCACCCATCTGGCCCCGAAGATTTATCCTTTTTAAACCCATGCAGAGTGTTTTCAACATCACCCAGAGATACATCCTTAAAAATATCATCACCCTCCTCGTCATTGAATATTCGTGGATACTCCTTTATGACTTTGAATTGTTCAGCCAGGGAAGTGTTTTTAGGATCACAGTAGTATTCCTGAAAGTGTCAGCCCGCCTCCGCCATCAGATCCTCCGCCTCCCAGATCCGCCGGCCACTGTGATCATTAATGTCCCAAATAGTATTTTGCCTCCTTCTAGAGTCTGCAAACTGGTGAAAGAATTTTGTGTTCTGGTCCCCAGCTTTAATCCAAATAGCCCGGCTCTTCAATCTCCAAGATTCCTCTTGAATAAGAAGAATATTCAGTTTTCGACTCTCTAAAGTAGAGAGTTTCATTGCATCCCCAGGGCTAATACCAGACCCAAAAGAACCCCCCATCAGAGCAGTCATCTCTATTTCAATCTCATTAAGTTCTCGACCCATTAGCGCCTTTTTGTTTTTTTCCCACTTAATAGTATAGTCCTTTATAGCCTTGAGCTTCACCGCCAGCTTGTCCATGGCAGAGCGTTCACCCGATACATCCATCTGTATCCAAAGGTTCCTTACGCCCATTATGTAATCCCCATCCAAAAGCCAAGTTGAATTGAATTTGAATGGATAGGAATGATGTATGTTGTCCACCTCAAATTGTAGAATGATAGGTAGATGATCACTGATTTTTATTTGATGAATCCATGACCTGTAATTCTGAAGACTATCTAGTAGAGATTCGGATATTAAGTAACGATTAAGTCGTTTCAGAATCATCGACTCCCCCATTCTCCCGTTATTCCAGGTTGGAGCCAACGGCCGCGGAGTAACATCAACAAGTGAATATTTTAGGAAGAGGTTTTTAAAATAAGGGCCCAACGGGTCATTCCGAGCCACATTGCCCCAGACCTCATCAACCCCCCAAGTGAAGTTTAAGTCCCCAACAATAATTAAATTTTCCAATTCCAGCAAATGACCCGAAGCCGCATCATCCCAGAAAGCCATCCTTTCCGAGTATGGCCCGTAACAGTTGATGATATTTACATTTTTCTCCATCCCTCTGATATTGCCAGATAATAAGATACCCAAAGAGGTGATAGATGGGTTTAATCTCAAAACCAACGGGTTCCAGGCCGCTAAGAGCCCACCAGAAAGACCCACAGCATCCGCAGTACAAACCATCCAACCCGGCTTGACTTTGTTGAAAAAACAGCGTGCCTTTTCACCATAGACCATTGTTTCCTGGAGAAGTACTAAATCAGGATTTGTAATTTGAAGAACTCTCTTGAGGGCCAATTGTTTGGGCAGCCCTCCCACACCCCGGATATTTAAGGAGAAAAAAATCATTTGCGAACCCTTGCTAGGGCTTTTAATCCTCTAAGCACCCGGGTGTCAGAAGAGTTTGGGGAGTCTACAGGACCATGGCCAACCACAATCCCCCCCCGTGGCGGCCATCTTATTTTTCCTAGCACTCCTTGTTTTAAGAGGAGAGAGTTCTGGGGCTAAACCACCCCTATGAGCCCCCTTTTGTATACATATATCCCCCATTGTACCAGCTGTATTCACAAAGGCATTTTTATCCTCCCCCACCATATCAGAGGTCGTCGCATCAACAGTTCCCCTCACATCCCCATCAGGAATTTTTTATTCCTCAATCAGTCTGTTTTTGAAGAAAGTAGGGATAGGTGTCTTCTTAACCATCTCAGAATAAGAGGGAATAAGAATTAATTTCTCAATGGGCTCACAAGATTGGACCGGGCCCCCAACCAGTCCACCAGCCCCCGACCGGGCCACCGGGCACACACCATCCGAACCCCCAGTCATGTCTCCAGAATCTACCTTGGTTACAAGCGGCTTCAACACAACACCCCCGTCCCCACTATCGGCCCGAGGAATAATGGGGTCCTCCGGGTCACTTGATATAATAACAGTCGGGGTGCCAGTGAGAGGAGAGCCAGGGGAAATCGCTATGACAGGTGAGGAGCTGATAGGGAAAGTCTCATTTACATTCACAGTCGGCTCATTCACAGAATCAGGGTCATCATCCCCAGAAGAATTATTTGTATCAAGTTCAGCTCTAGAAGAGTTTGCTTTCATGTGATGTCTACGGCTCATATAATTTCCATTATTTCCATTGTTTAAATCAAGAGCATTGATAAACGAAATACCCAACGCATTCAACGAATGGAAAAAATTAGGGTCTTGAGTTTCTAACTTACGAAACAGTGCCGAGTTCGGAGCATCCATGGTAGGCACCCTGTTGGAGAAGCCGTCCATCGATCCAGTAGTATCCAGCTCGATATCACTACCTTCGTCCGATGACCAGAATGGACCCCTTTCCTTGAGACAACCAGATGAATCCGGCGCACTGCATTGACGCCATAAATGCCCCACCTCTTTGCAATTAGAACAGCAAAAAGGGATTCCCCAATAATCTATGATCTGAGAAAACTTCCGTCCACGCCAATTGATGTTGAGTACATCAATTAACCCCAATGATATGTCCACCTCCACAGGACCCGGCCCATACGGCGGTCAAATCCATTAAGATGTTCATCTGCAACATGCAAAAACCGCCCAAGGCTGTTTCCTATGGCTTCAAAAGCCCCGCGGTTCCAAAGGGCGAGAGGCAGCCCAGGCAGAAGGACCCATAAGTGCCGGAGACACACCGAAGCAGTTTTAGGGTCGAAGTCAGTTTGCCATTTCTGTAGCATTAAGCTACCAGAACCATGTATCCATAGTCTCTCCATAATGAGATTGCAGTGTGCCTCTTCATCAAATTTAAAGCCATACCACCCACACGCCAATGCAAAGATTTGTGGAGTGTAGTTTAGCAGTGGCCTCCACTTCACCGTAACCCAGCTAACAATGTCACGCCGATTCATTGCGTGATATGAGAATTTTCCGACCAGAGTAGTCATGTTAAATTCTACTACTTCCTCCAGTCCAATGTCCCTACCTACCTTAAGCCAGGATTCCCCAGGTCTGCGGAAATACCTCCCATTCAAATGCCGAGCCGCACGTGAAGGAGAACCAGCATATGTTTTGTTACCCACATCAGAAAATTCGCGTCCACTGCCAACGGAATGGTTCGATCCCCCGGTTTCGCCATGTGACCATATCCCAGCCAGGTGTCCCCTATGTGTCTTGCTACGATGCACCACCTGTCCGCTCGGAGGGTTGAGAGCCCTCTTCCCTTTTAACTGTTCCTTGAAGTGAGAGTCCGGCTGGAATAAACCCGCCTCCTCAATCATATAGTCGGATACGTTGAGACTGTTATCCTCTGGGATGAAGGGTTCCGACATTCTTTCTCCCATTCTGGTATCCATAACCCAGAAACCGAGTCCAATCAGCCGAAAAACGAGCACGGATCGATACCCCAGTCAGATATTAACCACAGCGACCGTTTCCCCAAAGGTAACTATAAAAACAGAGGCATCACAGTTGTGTGTTGTAATAATGGGTAAAGAAGAAATAAAAAACAAACCCCAGAAACTGCAAGTAGACCCGAAAACACGGAGGACCACACGCCACCCCACACCACTGTCGCCGGAGTCAGATTTGTAGTTCCAATGAGCAGAAAAGAGTTCTTTCCGGGCCGCAACAGGGTGACGTCGCAGCCTACAATTTCCTTTTTACCGGCTATCAATACAGTCGACAGGTTAATGCCACCTCCAATATGTCCCACTCACAGCGTGGATGCGACCACACCTCACCCAAGCAGTCCCAACCCCCTGCAGAAATCCCTAGCTTGCCATGAAAACCCTAGCTCCGTCGCTCCAAACCCTAGCTCTGCCGCTCCAAACCCTAGATCCGCTCCTCCTCAAGGGAGCAAGCTTACAAGTAGAGAATATTGTCGTAATGCACACCAAACTCGTCAAACCTTATGTGCACGTCTTCTAAACAATTCTATGTGCTAAACAATTCTATGTGCTTGTAGTTAATTGTTTGGTTCACGGACCTTCTCAACAATTGTATGTGCTTGTAACTTTATTTGTTTGGTTCAATGGAGATTGGGATTTATAGTGAACAATTGTATGTGCTTGTAACTTTATTTGTTTGGTTCAATGGAGATTGGGATTTATAGTGAACAATTGTATGTGCTTGTAACTTTATTTGTTTGGTTCAATGGAGATTGGGATTTATAGTGAGACCATTTACAACTTATGAATGTTCTTTAACTGAGATTGATGAAATTATTTAAATTATGATAGATTGAAGTATTTGAAATTAGGTGATACATTCTCTTTAATTGAAAATATTGATCAACATAAAGTACATGATATTTATCATGTGAACTATTCATATAGTGAGTATTTTACAACTTGATTTCAAAGATTCAGTGATATTTTTTGATGATGCTGCTGATGGAGGAAGATGTGTGGCCAGGAACATTTTTATACACTACGGTTCAGATGTGGAAACAAAACCAACATGAAAGCGGAACTTGTGGCTCTCTAGGTGTGTGATCAAAGTTGCAAATTGTTTTGGTTTCCCAAGTGTTAAAGTATTTGGTGATTCTAGAGTCACCATCAAATGGGCCAAAGGAGAATGTAATCTGTAGGTAACT
Organism: Larix kaempferi; assembly: GCA_027924585.1. Lineage (NCBI taxonomy): Eukaryota > Viridiplantae > Streptophyta > Pinopsida > Pinales > Pinaceae > Larix > Larix kaempferi. Next base: position 12,999,226 of record BSBM01000486.1, read on the forward strand.
ACTCTTTTGATCCAGGTGGATATCGGTGGCGGCCCACCTCTTCCAACTGGCTCAAAACAGTCTTCTGGCAATTTTGGTAAATTACTATTTTTAGCAGTTTTTCGGGTCCTGAACTTCCGGAGCCATTTTGAGGCCCTAAACGACATTTTTTGGCGATTTGGGGGGCCAAATGGTTGCCTCCGGCGTACATTTGGGCCCAATCGAAAGTTGTAAATCTCGGATAGACCTTTCCAACAAGCTACCGAGCGCCCCAAACGGAGATCGTATGCAAAAGTTATGACCCCGGGAAGTTGACTGTTCAACTAACCACCTTGGGGCCGCAAACTTTATGACGGTTCATCTTCTAGGGTTAGGTTTTTGGATGTTTGGGATTCTTTCCCTCATGCTTATGATAAATAGGCCCTTTCGGCCTCTCTTTGTAATCATCTTGGCACGAATGAGCATAGCGGCCACATCTCTTCTCAGAGATAGCTACCACCATTCCAGCTATTGTATTTTACAGTCTGTTCTATTTCCGCTATTTAATAGAATATGTGTTTACTGTATCACTGTGTTATTTGCAATATATCTCTGTATATGATTCTGTATATGCTACCTTTTGTTTCGTTCCCACATAAATCCGGATCAGTGGTATCAGAGCGGTCTGCTCTTTGATTGTTTCTCGGTGCATGTCCCCGACGAGGTCAGGATACAGAGAGTTGGGTCTCGAACTAGTTTCACTTGGGGAAGACCACTCTCGCCGCCCCAAACGGCCTCCCATGGCGGAAGAAAAGAGAGACGACGGAGCAGTAGATCCTATCAAGTTGTTGCTCGAGGAAGCCCTCGCGCGACAGAGGAACGAGATGATGGATAATTTCGCTCAGATCCTTCAACGCATGCCAACAGCGGCAAATGCACCCTCGACGAGCAGCCATTTCGGAGATAAAACTCCCTTCAAGGTACAAGTTAATTTTGATATCCCTTTATTTGAAGGCCAAATCGATGCCGATGCCCTAGATAAATGGTTGAATCTACTAGAAGGGTATTTCTCTGTCCACCAATTTTCCGATAGGGAAAAGATCATCTTTGCGCTCCTTAAGGCCGTCCCCCATGTCAAAAATTGGTGGGAAACTTATTGTGAGCAAAACTCATCAGACGAGTCTGGATTGTTTGAATATTCCAATCCCACTTGGGCCTCTTTTATAGATGCCGTCAAGGAACAATATTACCCTGTTGGAAACTATGATGACTAGTACACAAAATGGACCATTCTGCATCAAGAGAGGGACCAAACGGTGTCGGAGTACACCAACAAATTTCATACCTTGCGCACAAAGCTAGGTATCAAGGACTTCGAGCGGCACCTAGTACTGAAATATCGCAGTGGCCTACACCGGTACATCCGAACCGAGATGGATTTCCTGGAAGTCTCTTCACTCGGATCCGCCTATCGATATGCTGTCAAAATTGAGCAGAAATTTCAGCAAAAGAACAAGCGTGACTTCGGACCTGCGCAGAAGCAGGGCAAGGGAAACTCTGGCTCGCAGAGCACGGGGCAAGAAAAGGACAACCAGTCCCAACCACAGGCGAAGAAGGGTAAAGAAAAGACAAAGAAGGACACCGGGAAGTGGTGCGAGTTCCACAAAAGCCCCTGGCACAACACTGATGATTGTCGCTCAAAACAGTCATTGGTGGCTGAGATCAAAGCTTCAGAATCAGATCCCAGTTCCGATTCTGACTCGGAACCTAATTTCACAGCCGCGCAAAAAGGGAAGCAGATCATTGATGCAGAACCCAGTGCCGTTGTTGCCACCACACAGATTCAGCCAGAGGAGCCTGAAGAGTCAGAGGCAGAGGAGCGCCTTTTCCACTCACAGATGTGGGTGAAGGGAATTCCCCTACACTTTGTTGTGGACAGTGGCAGCCAGAAGAACCTGATCTCGGAAGAAGTCATCAAGAGATTGGAGCTACCAATAACGCCGCACCCACAACCATACACCATTGGATGGCTAAGCCAAGGACGAAGGATCCGTGTTAGTCACCAATGTCGCCTACCATATGGCATCAAGCCCTTCAAAGATGAGGTATTGTGTGATGTGGCCCCACTTGAAGTATGTGATGTTCTTTTAGGACAACCATATATGTGGAGGCGTCATGCTGTATATGAATCACGACCTCGCAGTGTCATTGTCACTTTGGGAGGACAACTCTATCGGATACCAGAGATAGTTGCACCTACCCCAAACGAGCAGGGAAGGAAGATAATCTCCCACACTGGGAAATTTTCCCTATTCGTAATTGCCACTAAAGGTGAACATCAGATCGCGGAGACATCCACAACCTCTGCAGATTATCCTTCTACTCAGCAGAAACAAGAAAAACACAAAGTTAGTGCAGCATCGCCTATTCGGGTACCTCTACAGTGCAAGCCCACGCATTCAAGGTGCTCCTCCAAAAAGAAACCATCCACACCGGTGCATACCAAGGATACCACAACAACCAAAACTGTTGAACAGCTCCAGCGCATCCATCAACAACAATTACAACCCTCTGAAGATGTCAAAGCAAGGCAATCTTTCCACTTCAGCAAATGTCGCACCAAGAGCTCAACTCGACACACAGCTCGACATATGATAAGGGATTTAACGCAATGGAGACCATTGCTTCCTAAGGAGGGAGGATTGATCCAGGTGGATATCGGTGGCGGCCCACCTCTTCCAACTGGCTCAAAACAGTCTTCTGGCAATTTTGGTAAATTACTATTTTTAGCAGTTTTTCGGGTCCTGAACTTCCGGAGCCATTTTGAGGCCCTAAACGACATTTTTTGGCGATTTGGGGGACCAAATGGTTGCCTCCGGCATGCATTTGGTCCCAGTCGAAAGTTGTAAATCTCGGATAGACCTTTCCAACAAGCTACCGAGCGCCCCAAACGGAGATCGTATGCAAAAGTTATGACCCCGGGAAGTTGACTGTTCAACTAACCACCTTGGGGCCGCAAACTTTATGACGGTTCATCTTCTAGGGTTAGGTTTTTGGATGTTTGGGATTCTTTCCCTCATGCTTATGATAAATAGGCCCTTTCGGCCTCTCTTTGTAATCATCTTGGCACGAATGAGCATAGCGGCCACATCTCTTCTCAGAGATAGCTACCACCATTCCAGCTATTGTATTTTACAGTCTGTTCTATTTCCGCTATTTAATAGAATATGTGTTTACTGTATCACTATGTTATTTGCAATATATCTCTGTATATGATTCTGTATATGCTACCTTTTGTTTCGTTCCCACATAAATCCGGATCATCTTTCCACTTGGTGCAGCAAAATTAGAGACGAATTGAATAATTTCTATAACATCACACTTGAACACATCTTCCTCGAAAACAACTCCTTTGCTAATAAGATGTCCAAGTTAGCACTTGAAGGTGAAGATGGCTACTTGTTTTGGGAGGAACATTTGGACAATATTGTTCTACTTTATCGACTAGGCTAGATTCAAATATGATATTTGGTAGATTATTCTGCTGAACTGAATTTTGAATGATGATACTTTTTTTGTGAAAATAACATGATAAAGACACTATATGAGCTAAATATGGAACTATCATTGTACCGTTTGATTCATCAATATGAATAACAATGATATGTCTTTTTTTAGCTGAAAAAAATATTATGTAATCACATCATTTTATATATATACTTAACATGGTTTTAATCAAATTAATTTTTTTTATCCATGATTTTGACACATATGTGTAACAAAAATTATCAACACCATTATAATCAATTGAAATGATATCTAACTCTATAATCATAGAGATTATATGCAACTGAATTAATAATTGATCAATATTCTAACTAAATATGGTGAACTCAATTTATGGTTGTTTTTTACTTTTCAAATTTTCAATTAGATTTTTCGTTTAGATTTATTTTCTCATAATTTTCTTAAGCATGGTTGGATTGATAAAAAAATTAACAAAAAGTTCTAAAATGTCAAGAGATTATATTTTCTATTTAATTTTTCTAAAACTTTGCATTCAAAAAAATTTATAACTTTATAAATTTAACTCCTATTATTTAATAAATTTATATTGTTTAAAAGTTTGTTTTGGTGTTATTTTATTTTATTTTTATAAATGAAATATTATCTTTTATAAAATAAAATAAAATATAATTTATGATAATATCAATACAAATTCATAATTTTAAATCTTTATTAATAATTAAAAAGATAAATTATCAAATGAAAAAGAGTTTACACCTTAAAAAATAAGATTTATTGAATTAAAAATATATATACACACGGTATATTTTTACAGAGTGGTTTGCCCACAAACAAAGTTCCGAAAGTTGTGTGTCTGTGTTGATCACAGCAGTGCGCATATCATAGACTTCTGCTGTCACAATATTGACCCAACTTCCGTCAAGGTTCCACGATATCTATCATAAATTGCTCTTACTTGCAAGAGGGGCTGCAAGGAGGTGTTGCCGTACTCTTTGAAAAACTAATAGAAAGGACTGAATTAAGAGCAACATCCCAAACAGTCGTTGATGGGCAGCTATATATGACAGAGACTCCCTTGATTCGCCCATCAACCCGCCAAGCTTTACATACAGAGAAATTAAAAGAATAGAAGATAGAAATAACAAAGCTGTTGACTCTGTCATTTTATAAGTGAACAAAATTATCACAGGCATCGTCGTGATCCCAAACTTCAGAGGATGGGTAGCTATAATGCACAGATCTTTTATCAACTCTCTCAGCTCTCTTACAGAGTTTCTCACCTGTTTGAAGAGGACACAAATAATAGCAATAAAAAATAAAAATATATATAGAGTTATCAAAGTAGAGTGAAGCGTCCCGGCCATCTCTCTGTTCTGGTCTTGGCAGCTGCACAAAAAGCAGATTGAAGCTATTGAATCCTGTAAATAATGGATGGACGAACAGAGGTTGGGAGCGGGGGACCTGGATTGGATGAGACACTCAATTAGTATATATATATGTATATAGCCAGAGAATAACGAGGTTGTTTGAGCTTTGTTTGAATTTGAGAATAACGTAAGATATTTCAAAGGAATAACTTGGATGGTAAAAATGCAAAAGCAAGATGAAGAGAGGAAAGTCCAGCTTTGTTTGAAAACCTAATATTATACAGAGGAATAACTTGGATTTTGCTTTGTTTGAAAACCTAATATTATACAGTGGAATAACATGGATTTTGAGTAAGAGAATATTTTGGAAGATGAAGATCAGAGATGTTGGTCGATTTTTGTTTGAATAACCTAATATTATATTGTAGAGAGGTATAACTTGGATTTTGAACAAGAGAATAACCTAATATAATCCAAAGGAATAACTTGGATCTTGAACGAGAGAATATTGATAAGAAATCTCTCATTGTTTGAATAACCTAATAATATAGAGAGGAATAAATCCATTATAGAGAGGAATAACTTGGATTTGAGCGAGAAAATAAGCTAATATAATCCAAAGGAATAACTTGGATAGTATTGTTTGAATAACCTAATATTAAAGGAAGGTCTCTCAATGTTTGGATAACCTAATACTATAGAGAGGAATAACTTGGATTTGAACGAGAAAATAAGCTCATATAATCCAAAGGAATAACTTGGATGGTAGCGAAGCAAACCTAAGCTAATATAATGCAAAGGAATAACTTGGATGGTAGCGAAGCAAACTTGAGATGAAAAATGTGGATGGAATGTAAAGAAATAATATTTAACATGATAGAAGGTATTTTCAAAGGTGATAAAGGAATAACTTGGATAGTAGTAAAGCAAAAGTAAGATGAAAAATGAGAATGTAAGATTAAGAATGTTGATGGAATCAAAAGTAATAATATTTAGTATGATAGAAGTATTTTTAGAAGTGATAAGATATTATATTATTGAGTTTTTGCATTCAGACTAGGAGTAGGTTAGTAACAGCCTTATGTATCCGCTCATAAAATAAAAAAATTAAGTTTAAAAAAAATTACACTTCAAGAAATTGGATCATTTTGATGTTTGATAGATACGAATTTAAAATAAATCTATACTTGTTATATAAATATTAAAAAAAATATATAAAAATGATATTTTAATAAATTTAATTTATTTTGATAATAAAATATTATTATTAATATTATATATACAAAATTGTGAATTTTTTTATGAAAAGTGGATTATTAGTAGATTACTATCCCGACTCTGAAATAGTATATTTTTACATATTAGTATATTTGTACTTATTGAGTTAACCATGGCTAGGCCTTGCTTTTTAGAAAGGCAAGTGAACCAATAACTATACTATACTAACTGCTAATTGTTAGAGTGGATTGTAATCCCAAGGAAATCGATTGGTTTTAAACTTGTCACCTATGGTCACCCATTAACAAGATGCCTCGGAAATAGTGTATTTGTACTTGTTGAGTTAACTATGGTTGTGCTTTCTTCCTTCCTTGGAATATGCAAATGGAAGGCAAGTGAAGCACTAACTATTAGAGTGGATAGTAATTCCAAGGGAATTGGTTTTGAATTTGTCACATATTGTTACCCATTAACAAGATGCGTTGGGTGAATAATTAAATAGTTGGATGAATAATTAAATGATTGAGCTAACATTTAGAAATATTATATTTAATAAAACAATGAAAAGGACTTTTTTGAATTGAATTGAAATAAATAGGCACATAGGATGATGTAAGAAGGAGGTTGGCAAGACTAGGTATGGAGGCTTTGCTATGTTTAGCATGAGGATTGTGAGACTTGAGGAAAATCTCATCGTCACCATGGGGAAGTGGTGGTGATTGAAGATCTTGTCTTTTGATTATTTTTGATAGTTTGAAATTAAAATTGCTTTAAGAAAGTATGTTATGTCATTTTATGATTCCTTAATCTAGCTTAGTAGGTTAGTTTCTTCACATTGATTATAGAATTAATTGTGAAGTTTTTCATTTTTTTTATAATGAAATTCATTAAATTATTAATTAAAATTATAATTGAGTTTTATTTAATTATCAATTATTATTGTAATTAATATTTAAATTATCCTTAATTTAAATATTTTTAAAAAAATATTATAAATTTATTTATCAATATGAAGATCTTTATTAAAAAACTAATATATATTTTTAAAAATTTAATCATTATTAAGTAATAATCTAATCTTTGTATTGTGATTGGATTAAAATGTTCAACAACTATTAAAATATAGCCATGATCGGCTTAAAATGCTCAACCATTATCAAAATATAGCAATAACAAAAAAAGTTATATTGATATTTCATAAATACAAAAATATTTCAAAAGATCATAAACACAAAAAAATTTAACAAGGTTTTTAAACAAATAAACCTCTAGGTGTAAGAATGATTAATCTCAAGTTGAAAAGATTTTAAGCAATATTTCAAGTTTTGTAAGTTCAAATGTGTAAAGTTAGATTTAATGAGCAAAGGAATATGATATAATATCTAAACCATCCCATGAATGGATGAAGGAATATTTTTAATTTAACTTCATTTAACATAATTAAAAACTTAATTTATATATTTTTTCTTATCAAAATAATTTACTCATAAAAGGAGCGTTCATTTATAGTTTAGTAGCATTGAGTATGATATGTTAAATGCAAAATCAAGGCAATATTCCATAACACAATAGATAATTGATGGTAGTAGTAGGTAAGAAACCATATTACTATGTTTATATAAAAATTTTAGTGAAGGCCATTTATGGAGAAAAAAAATGCTTCACTTGATGGTTAACATAATATTAGTTTTATCATGATCAAATAGTGATAGAAAAATTCAACATAATATTGGTTTCATCATGATCAAATAATGATAGAAGACTTTCACATATTTCTAGGGTTGTTTATCAAAAAGAAACTACACCTCACTTATTGTTTGGTTAGAAAAGTGTGTTGAAACAACATATTGAGTAGGTTCATCACACCTTTAGATATACTAGAGAGAAATTTAGTTGATGGTCAAGAATCAGTTAGTAAATTCAATTGAGTGGTTAACTTAGCATTCAATTAGTTAGTTAATTCATCCAAGGTAGTCAACTAATGTGCATGTTAAGAAAAAATTAAAGGAGTTCATTATGTGACCTAGTTAATCAAAGTGGACCATGTGTTCCTCATTTCAAGAAAGTTAGTGTAATGTCCCTCTTTTCTATAATATCCTGAGACCTTGACTTGTATTATGTGTTGGGCATAATCCCTGGAACACATGGATGAATTTTTATTATGTGTTGAGCGTAAGCTCTGGAGAAAATGGATGAATTTTATTATGTGTTGCGTAAGCTCTGGAACACATGGATGACTTTTATTATGTGTTGGGCATAAGCCCTAGAGCACACGGGTTACTGTATTATGTGTTGAGTGTAAGCTATGGAGCACATAGATAACCTTATAAGACAAATTAATAAGTGTTGGGCATAAGCCCTGGAGCACACCAACTATTATAGATGTTGAGCATAAGCTTTTGAGCATCGGGACCTTGATCATTGTTTCCCTAGGTGTAGCTATTATGACACCTAGAACTAGTGTTGAGCATAATCTCTGGAATAGAACTAGAGTAAATATCACTTAAAAGTGTTGAGCATAAGCTCTAAATAGCACTAGAGTTACTTCACTTAAAAGTGTTGAGCCTGAAAAACTCTAAATAGCACAAAAACTTATCACGTTACTAATGTTGAGCAAAAAAATATCGAGTATTAGTAATCATATTTTTTTTCTGATTAAATGAATCATCTTTTCTTTATCTTAAAGACTGACTGGTACTGCCACTCAAAGAGGGACCAAGCATGCAAAGGGATTAGAACGACCAAATAGTTGACAAGCTAAATCAACTAGATGATAGGATAATTAAAAGAAATTCTATGATTAAATAAACTAAGAGTCAAACATAAATGTATATATATTATTAAAAGATAAATAAACTAAGAGTTCAATTACAATTGTATAAAGATAAATAAACCGAGAGTTCAATTGTAAATATCTATATCTATATCTATATATATTATTAAAAGGTAAATAACTGAGAGTTTAGTTATAGATATATATTTCAAAGAGAAATAACTAAGAGTTATCTATGTATCTATCTATCTATCTATATATATTGTATTACTTAAAATTTAACTAAGAGTTAAAAGTATATGTTTTAAAATAAAGACACCAAGAGTCTTTTATAACTTAAGATGATTGAACTGTCAAGTAAACTGAACTAAACCATCTCAAGTTCAAAACCCTAGGTTTCACCCCTCACCAAAACACTTATAAATAGGAGGACAATACAAGATATGGGGGTTAGAAAGAACCAAAACTTAAACGTTGATTTTCCAAGCTTAGAAACAAAACACATGATCCTCATCCCAGAACACAACACGCCCAATCAGCAAAGGAGAACACGATTTTTCCCATAAGTCAATATGGAAGCGAATGGTTCAAATCATTAATGCTACAACAGATGGAAGGTCTTTGTATTTCCTTTTAACCTAATACTTTTTCTGATCCATCAAAATAGAGAAGACATTCAAGAGCCATGATCGGCGAAGGGATTTCTCTAGAAATCGTAACCCCCTAACCACCTAGCAAGATTATAAACTCACCACAACCCAGAGATCGAATCTGATAAAGGATTCATTGCTAGTAGATCTTCGCTTTTGCTAGAGCTCAACCCTACATTGTAGAAACAACTTAAACACGAAATATTTTTACTATAGAAAGAAAAATGCCCAAGTAAAACCAAGAACCATAGCCACAACTGATATTCTTTAGAAACAGAGCATCATTGATTAAAATATAGAATCCATTATTTAAATAGAGCATTGCATTTCTTTTTCCAAAATAGATAATACACATCCATTACACAGAAAGTCCAAGAAGAAAACATAGTATAGGATAAACAGAGTTGAGAATTTTATACAACCTCGAAGGAAAAGAGGTAGCCATCACCAATTCACAAATTCCATACATTTAAACATTGTAGACTTAGAAATGCCTTCCTAGACTTAGAACTCCTTTTCATGAACACAAAGGACAAACATACTCTGAATATTTAACATATGGCGAAGAGCCCTCCCATAAGGAAAACGAAGGCTCTATACAAATAGCACACTTCCAGCATAAAAAAAAATCCCAAACCCCTTGTCACTCCACAGAGGAGAAACGTCTTAATAGTAAACCAACTAGCACAACCTCTCCTCGTTTTAGAGAAAACCTAAACCACAGGAGCACGAGCTTAGCAGGGATTTGAGCTCTTCCCAGAACCCAGCGCATGACTCCATATTTAGCTATCTCTTGTACCTGCAACAAATACCAGCGAAACAGGCCATTAGACTCCAACATTGAAGAACATCCATGAAATAGAAAAAAACATTTTTTCTTAACATGAAACCTTACCTTAGTTTTCGTATCAGTAGTATCTCCATACCAGCGAATGCGGCCTCCTTTAATCTCAACGAATACAGAGGAAAGCGATTCATGCATTCCAATATTTATGAGTGCCACTCGATGCATACCATAAAACAACAAGAACGAACTCACTCCATGGGGAAGCAAAATACCACCAAGGTTTAAACAAGAATCACAGTGGATAAGCCCAAGGCTTCCCACTCCTTCAAATCAGAACTTCAACGAAGTAAATGTCTGCATAAGAGAGGCCTTAGTATGATGAAGAGGTTCCCAACCTACGTGGAACCAATAAGCATGCCCATCACATGGAAACATTTAATAATCCAACAACTTCTCCAACCAATTCACATTCATTAAATACCACAACGTCATTTACAAACGAATTAGGGTATGAACATTATAACATAGGAATATAGGGTTTAGCACTTAGAAATAGTAGAGCATGCATGGTAATAGTAGCACATAGGGTTTAACGCTTACGAAATCGTAGATTACATAAATTTTACCACATGGAAGAAGCATAGTATTTGGATGGACTTATTACATGGTAGTGAATTCTACCATTAATTAACCACCAGGTCAGTTTTATACTAGACCCTTAGGGTCCCTGTAGTATGTAAAGCTTAATCCTCTCACAGTTTAGCTTAAGGATTGCATACTAGAGAATGAGCCAAGCTTTCCATACCTGCCAAGAAATAGTACTAACATATGCATTAGCTTTTAAAAAGATAAGTAAGCTAGGCTCAAGTGAAGAATAAGTTTCTAGATCTTAAAAGAGAAATCCTATCATAAAAACAAGAAACCATACCATATTCAAAACATGCATAGAAGCAACCAACCATACATTCATCAACTACAGGATTAAAGAGTTACCATAAGAAACTGACATAGAACACATTCCGGATAAACAAACCAAAAGACCAGTACAAACTGACTAACTCACTTCTCAGTGTTGAAGTTAATTTAAAAGAATCATTTTGACCGATTTATACGATTAAGACCCATACAAATTTTTTTAATAGCGTATTTTTAGGGACATTACATTTAGTTACATTTTGGTTACATACATACATACATATGGTATTATGAATCAATCTAGTGTGCATTTCTCATGGAATTTTGTTAGGTTTTTGTGTTTCCTATTTTATGTTGAGCTATGTTTACTTGTGATTAAATACTATAATTTTATCTTTATACATGAACTCTTCTTGAAATGTATATCTCTTTGAGATATTTTTTCCCTAGTTCCCCAATATGGCATTAGAGGTATTGGTATGCGACCTAACCCATTTTATACAATTGTTTTGGAGGTTTTCACTGCATTTGCTCGTATTGAGTTACATCTATCTAATAGATTGAATCATAGTTTTAACTTGAATATTGTATCGAGTTTTATATGTATATATCAAGATCAAGAGCTTCAAGTAATAACATGTAGTTATAAATGGCCATAATTATGGTATGTGGGAACAAGATATGGAAACATTATCGAAGATTAAAGTGCCTTGGTAGTTTCCAAAGAGAGTGGCTTCAAATGTGGTGAATGATCAAGAAAATTTTGTAATCTATTAGAAGAAATATGTGGCGATATCAGCCATAACACCCTACATATCTAGGGACATTCACTTTCATACAAGAGTGATCGATTATCCAAATGAATTCTGAAAGAAGTCGAAGACTCTATTTGATAAGATCAAAGAAACATAGCTTATGCAAACTAAGAAATAGTTGATCTGTCAAGTGATCCTCTCACTTTTGAAATATTTAAATATTATATGGATTGTGCTAAGGATATTTAGTTGAAATTGGATGAATGTAGATTGATTTTACCAAAGAATGATGACCAGCTCATAAAAATGATATTAATGAAACTAAAAATACACTATAGTGTATTTATGTTCAACATTTCATTCTAGTTAGGCATCTAGAAAAGAAGATGGTAATTTGATTATTCCATTGACTCTTTCTTTAGTTTTCTAATTAGGGAAGAGGAAAAGTTTATTGGTGAAGGGAAATTTGAAGTTAATAAATGGGTACATTTGTTGAAGGCATGAGGTCAAAAAAAATATTGATAAATAGGTTGAACATGAAATGAGGAGAAATAACAATATTTCATGGACCATACCATTAAGAAATAGCATGACAATTAGACATTAACTAATAAAGGTAGGAAGAATAAGAATAACCATTATTGCAGTAAAATAAAACATATGGAGAAACCTCATTCGCATAAGACTAAATACATAGAGGAGACAATTAGGAATATTGAAGGAGAAAGTCAATAACATTGAAGAATACGTGTTGACTAGATGGTCAACCAAATTGCAACACCGGCTTCCAAAAGGTAATATAGATAACTATACTCTCTCTATTAATACTTATCATGCATTGCATTCACACACTTCTAAAAAAGAGTGGATAGTTGGCATTGGTTGTACCCATCACATGGCTAAATATGTTTCTCGCTTTTCCTCATTAAGTAACGCTACAGAAAAAATATTTGCTATTGATTATCATAATAGTACAAAATGAGAGATAAGTGACCAAAACAAAACCAAAATTCGCATATAAATGACCACTTTTGAGTTGGAGACTAGTGGTAGCAAGTTTCTAGTATCTTATTAGGCGACCAAAAATGTGGTCATATTTAGTTTGGCCATTTATAGCTTGTCTTGTGGTCATATATTTGGGTCATTAATTGTCACCAATTAATGACCAAATATACTACCAAATAATTTGGTTGTATATTTGGTCATTATTTGGTACGCCCAAATTATTTGGTCGTATAATTGGTCATTAATTGGTGACAATTAATGAACAAATATATAACTACAAGACAAGATATAAATAACCAAACTAAATATGACCACATTTTTGGTCACATGAAAAGATACTAGAAATTTGTTACCATTGGTCGCCAGCTCAAAAGTGGTTGTTTATATGCAAATTTTGGCGGTTTTTTTGGTCACTTATCTCTCATTTGTAATAGTTAGAAATTCCATTATTATAATATCATTAGGGCACAGAGAATAGAACCACCAACCTCCTGCTTGTAAGGCATACGCTTTTTCATTGAGTTAGCACCCTTTAAGAATTGAGGAGAGGACCAATATTAACACCCATATTGAATCATTTGTAATTCTAGGAAAGGTCCATTTGACTTATTTTGTATCACTCTCTAATCCATTTTTCCTATTTTGGTCTCTTGTGACATTAATATAAATTTCATTTCATTTCATTATGGTAATCGTTGTTGCACTACTTTCAAGGAATTTCTTATTTATTTTGAATTCCCTAATGCTTATTATTTAACAAACTCATTTGAGCACATTATAGTCATCCCCATTTATTGATAATATATAATTGTTTACAGAACAAATTTGGGCATTCAAATTCCACTTGAAAAAAAATTATTATTATTAATTATCAGATGAATCTGTGGGAAGAAACAAATTATAAAGTATCTATTTACTTTGTTGTTAATGTTAATCCTCAAACAGAACATTGTAGCAAAAAATTGGAACTCTAATGCAAAAATGGAAATGCAAGTCCAACATTTGCATTTAATATCTATAACACTTTCATAGCCATTGAATGGAGAACTGACTGACCCAAAAAAACAACTTGCTTAAATTTTCTATTCTCTTGTTCAATTTCTTAAGTCACATTATCTGCCAACTCTTTTAAATAAACCCAATCAAATTGTGTAGAATGATGTCATATTTGAATATACACGTTTGAAAGAACTATTGTCAAAAGACTCCACACAACCTCGTGTGAATTGGTAAAGAATTCCCAACATATATAGACACATTATATTATTAAAGATAACCACACCTTTAAAACACTTACCACTTAGATTTGCAACCCTCTGTATATTCCATTCTCTATTAAAAAATACGCATCTCTATAATTGTTGGCACTACAAATTTTCAACCCTCTATTGGCCACTCTTCTTAAAGATAGAAAGTACTTCTATAGAAGTTAGCACTTAAATTTGGAACCATCTATATGCCAAAATCACTAGTTAAATCCAACTATAGTTCTATATCAGTCAACATTGAAATTTTGTGACCTTATATATGTCGAAAACCATTCATTTTTGGGATTTAAGTCATTTGTACTTATTATTAAAACATCAAGAAAATTTTTTACTTGATGTTTGGTGTGTTCTTATGTATATTACAGGTATGATATTTTGATTTACAAAGAGCATTTATTGTAGTTTCACATTGTTTTTTAATATTTAGGATTCATGCTTTGATTACAGGTTGCATATGGATTCTCCCCAATGATTAGTAAGAATTAACCTAAAATGTAGGGACATTGTACAAGGCGACAGTGTAAATTTTCCAATTAACTTGGAGCACTTCCAATTTCAAGTGACAAGAAGTCCTAAATCAAAGAATATAGGAATAATTAGCTAACATACCAAACATGTGCCACATATAGGCTTCACTTCCACTAGATTTCACCCATTGTGACTTGGCATATTCTCTAGAACACTTAATGATGGGGTTCTATATTAAAGCACCTTGAACTCACTCCCTAAAAAACTTAGAAGGTGTTGTGTTTTCATATTTAGTAGATTAAAAATTTCTAGGGTAGATGCAGATGTAAATATTTGGACTCCTTTCAACACCAACTCCTAGATACATCATTAATATCTTGAAAAATGAAACTATCTTAGAATGTCAGTGGAATTTAACACACCATGTATACCAAAATAAAAATATTTGAGGGATGATATTTGTAACTTAGTCCAGTCGCGAAGAAAACAAATTATTAGAAGTGCAACACTGAAAAATTGAGAAGCCAATGAAAAATATAAACAATGATTTCTTAGTAGGAAACAATGCCATTCTAAACAATTTCCCTAGTTGATTGAAGATTCATATGTTATCTTCGTAGGCAATACCCAAAGAAGACCATAATGATCATATGGCATGTAACCAATAATAAGGTCTCCTTTCCAATCAATCTATCAATCTTGATCACTACTTCCTTCACTCACATCAACATGCATATAAATACAAGCTTTAGGATCATCCTTGAGTCAATATTATAACAACCATTGCAAGGATTTGCTTGTTTCTCTATGTTTTCTAACACAATTTTCAAGCTAATATCTGCATGCTTTGAAAATTTGTCCAAACTAAAATACATTTTGTGAACAAACCTTTACTTCCCATAGATTTGGGATTGATTACATTTATGTACTATTTTATTGTCTATATGTAATTAATGAGATGGATTGTGAAAAGTTGGCATGGAAAGAGGTATACCTGTTATAAGTAATATACTCAAATGATGGGACTGGAGCACTGTCTACATCATTGGTACATGGTATGCTTACAACCTCCATTCCATGTGATATGTCCACACAAATAACATTCTTACCCATAAATCGTACATTATTGGTATACTTCACTCTCTTGCAGAAGCAAAAAAGGGTTGACATCAACTAGATACCATTTCACTTAAATATGTTTAGGATTCTATGACAATGTTGAATCTGAAGTTGCCTAAGAAAAAAAGCTATTTATAGTTTGTGGAAACCATCTATTTGTCTCCTCACATGTCAAAGTAGCTTGGAAGCCATGCCCAAAAACAATAGAAAACAATCTAAGGATAGCTTATCCTCCTCAAACCATTGAGCTAAATGAAGACCATATTTACTAAACTATAAATATAAACATTTCAAACAAAACTTGAACATATCATGCTTATTTTCATCAAGGAAATGTGAACTTTTGTAATTTCCTAACTCCTAAAAGGTAATATCCCATCCCTTGACTATGAATCCATCCAAAAAATCTAGATTTGTTATGTCAAAGCAAGAAGGTGTCAAAGAAAAGGGGATGGGATGGAATCATAGATGTAAAAAAAAAAAGCGAATCCAGGAAAGAAAATAAAAAAGGTGGAAGCAAAATCAGGAAAGTAAATGTACAAAAAATAAAAGCACAAAAGTTGAATGCAGGAAAGCACAAAAGCTAAAAGTGAAAGTTGGCAATCTTAGGTAAGTTAGAAATTCAAGAGATTCATCCTATTTAAGCAACGATGGTACCAATTATGGGAAGGTTGTTACACTCTTTCCACGACTATGTAAGGTTTTCTTACATGTATCATGGAACGTGAGTTACTTGCAAAACAAGAAACCACCAGACCAAACTCCTGAAGGCTTTTAGTATCAGTAACAAAAGGTGCTAAACAATAACTTTTGACAGCTATGGAGCTTCATTTGAAGTAGAACCAATATTAAAAAAGATCTTACAAAGGAGAGTGCAACTAAAAAATTCATTTGTTCATATCTATAGTGTATTATATTACAGAGCTCAACCAAATTGACCTTGACCCAATTTTTGCATGCTAAAGATATAAATGCCAACTTGCTATTCAGTGTTAAGTAGAAATTGGCCTGATATTTGTAATAACAAAAATAAGAAGAATCAGAGGGCATTATTTGAAACTATTCTTCAAAACCTTGTTAACTACAAATTACAATATGTTAAGTCTTCTATAAAAGACCAAATTATCCCCTTGTTGTTCATATCTAGATCCCCTAAAATATTAAGTCTCAAATACTTTCCAATAAATAACAAGCATGCCAATACTTTCCACCAAGAGTTTCATTATTAGAATTGAGTCACAAGTGAAACGAAAACTAGCGTAGTATCAAACTATTTAAATGCAAAATGTACAAGGATAGTTCCAAATTTTTAGGATGCTTTTTATTGTGATGAACATGGGGATTAAAGCCAAGAACAAATTATGTCCATCTCATAAAAAGTTTCAAACATGTATTTTATATTCATGAATTCAAACTTCAATATTCAAAGCATTAGAATGTATGAAATGTTTTGGCAAAAACATTGTAGTTAGTACCCAGTATTCTAGGCCTTTATGAACTATATTTGAATATGAGGGGAACACTTGATACAAGCACCTATAAAACTCTATTTGAGAGCTGTTCCATAAGAATAAAGAAAAAATCATATATCCCTATGCAAACCCATAGTAGAAAATTTTTAATTTTTAAAAAAAGATTTTTTTGGTGAATGAAATTTTTTCTTCATTAATATCTTCTTATAAATTTTCATGCTATGAGAGACTACCTTATCTTACAAGCCAAACTATAAATCCAAATTTGGTTTCAAATAGCAATCAAATCAATAGAATTTTTCAAATTCAAGAATAATATATAATTTTCTTCTCAATTAGACCATGCTTATCGTAAGAAAAGCCATAAACTACTTTGATCTTACTTTCCAATCTGCTAAGTCAAAACAGTATTTGGTGTTCGCGGAACTTATTGTTGAGTTTCCTAGTGATGTAACGTGCCATGAAGAAGATCCGTCATTTCCTGATGACCATATCTTCCTCATTAGGGCCTTATCCATGGTTTGGAGACATTTTAATATATATCTAGACTTTGAAGTGTCCAACTTTATCTAGGGAAGAACGATGAAAGCTTAGGCACCATGCCAAGAACTACCTCATTGTTTCTGATACGTTATACAGACGGGGGGTAGATTTGATATTACACCGTTGTTTGAACTTGGATGAAGCCAAGTTAGTATTGAATGATGCTCATAGTAGAGCTTGTGGGGGTCATCTTTTCGGGTTGGAAACAGCTCAGACGATACTGCGTGCTGGGTATTTTTGGCCCACCATCTTTAAAGATTGTGTGGAAGACATGAAACATTTTCATCCGTGTCATTTTTTCACAAAGAAAATGCAAGCACATGTGGCTCCTCTTCACCCTGTTATCACAGTGGGTCCCTTCAACAAATGGGGGATTGATTATAGGACTTGTAATCCAGTTTCTGCTAGAGGACATCAACCTATCATCGTTGCAGTCAACTGCTTTACGAAGTGGGCTGAGGAAATGCCTACTATGAAAGTAGATGGAGAAACTGTAGCATATTTCATCTTCAATTAGATCATTTCCAGGCTCAACATACCTAGGGAGATTGTCACTGATAATGAATGACATTTCCAGAACTACATGATAACTAACTTGACCACCATGCTAGGTTTTCAACAAGATCATTCGTCTCTATTTTATCCGCAGGCGAATGGACAAGTTGAAACGGTCAATAAAACTTTGAAAGCTATTCTTCAATGGACTGTTAATGCTAGTCGGTCAAATTGGCACATCACGTTGTATCTGTCTCTTCAGGAATATCATTCCAATATCAAGACTACTACTGGTTTTCACCATTCCAACTCGTTCCTGGGGTGGAGACAGTTACACCATTGAATACGAGATTCCATATTTGAAGTTGGTTATTCAATTATTACCTGAAACTTCTGCTTTGGAAGAACGATTGATTCACTTAGAACATTTGGATGAACATCTCTGTGATGCTCTTACTTCAAATGAAGCTCACAAGAACCGATTTAAACACCAATATGACAAGTCTGTCAAACCTAGGGTTTTATTTGAAGGAGACCTTGTTTTGGTTTATGATCAGGACAAGGATCCCTTGGGGGTAGACAAGTTCAAATCTATGTGGCTTGGGCCCTATATCGTTTCTAAATTTTTAAGGAAAGGTTCATATGAGTTGATGGATTATGATGGTTTTAAGCTTCCTAAGCCTAGAAACGGGATCTACTTGAAGAAGTATTACGCGTAGGCCTATATGCTTTTTCTTGTACTATAGTTGTATATTTTTGTAGAGTTAGTTCTTTTAGTTTTTCTTATGTGTCGTCTATATTGTGTTTTCAGATGACAACCGAGTGCTTTCTAGGATTTGCTGATGGTGCAAGTCGTCACACTCATAACTTGGCTTCAACTGCTTGGGTAATCTATTCCCCCACAAGCCAACTTTTTTATTCGGGAAGTGCCTGTTTGGGCCCTACGACGAACAATATAGCTAAGTATAGTGCAGTCATTGCACTTCTTCGAGATGTTATTCACCATGGTATTTCGTGTTTAGAGGTAAGACTTGATTCGTAGTTAGTTGTGCTTCAGTTAGCGGGTGAGTATCGTGTTAGAGATCCTACTTTGCTACGTCATTTTTTGTAAGTTAGATTACTTGAGCAATATTTTAATTATATTTCATATCAACAGATATCAAGGAATCACAATACATTAGTTGATGCATATGCAAATTACATACTTGATTGGAATTTGTACCATACACAATAACATTAACCATTCACACACATAAGAAAAACATGTATATGAACCAGTACTGTATATATATATCAGGTTCAAAAAATAATATGAGTTTGAGTCACTATCTATCGCAATGTCATAATATACAAACATGGACATAAAAATCCTAAAAATAATGCCATTCTCCCTATGAAGAGGGAGGGGCCTCATCTAGCTCTGTTATGGCCTCTCTATAACAAATGACTAGCCTAGCTACTTTTCTAAGTAACCTGATCCATGATGGGGGCACTCCTACTACATGTTCTTGCATCTTGAGCAACATTTGCTCTATTTTTTATGTAGGGATATTGTGAGTCAACTAACTCATCTTCTCCTCAATGCTCCTTAGCATGGTATCCGCGCCACCTGGCTCAGTTGGTCGTGTGTATACTCTAGGATTCCTAGCAGGTCTCGTTTACCCCACATCTACATAAGTTATATATTTTTAGTACTCACACTCATCATAAAAAATATATTTACAAAAAACATAAAAAGTAAATAATTTTTCAAAACAAAAACATATTTTGGTACCTATCTCTCCCTAGGATGCCCCTGGAGGCAGCATGAGCTCAGGATCACCTCGAAAATCCATGCCCGCATAAGGAAACTGCTCTAGCACCAGTACCTAGCGACTCCACCACCCCAGATAATCCTCATCGGAGTATGATAAACTTGTTGATGTATATGTAACTTCGGAATGTATTTCATCTATATTTATTGTACCCTTATTAGAGATGTGTTATTCCTCTATAAGGAAGTGTCGTCATGTGGATTGACAAGTGTCGCAAGTGTGTGTACTTGCCGATGGGTTATTATACCACCATGTGTGGGGTCGGCCCTGAAATATATATTATATTGTGGATGTACCTAGCTAGACAAGTCGGCGCCATAAGGTCACTGGGAAAACAGGTTAGTATAAATAGAGATCAGGAGATCTCTATTTAGATCATTCGGAAAGTCATATCTCTCTCACTCAGAAAGTGGCGCACTAGTGAGGAGGAGGATCATCTACTCCTAGGAGACTATCTCAAGTGTATTTTGGTTGTACTTTGGTTGAGCCATTGCTCTCTCTATCTCTGAGGATGTTGTGGGGTTTTTCACCTTAGGGTTTTCCCCATGGAAACTCTGTGTCTCTTGTCTCTCATGCTTTTGATTCTTGTGATGCTTGTCATGCTTATTGTGATTTTTATGCATTGATATACTCTATATGTTATTCTCTCAATGAAGATCCTAGAGTATTGTGAATTAATGCTCAAAATTTAACATGGTATCAGAGCTAACCTGAGAAGAAGAGATTTTGCAGTGATGAAAACTTGAGTTTCTTGTTTATTGGGTTTCTCTCCACGGATTTTGGAAAAGCAGTATAGTAGATTGAATCTACTCATAAAGGAGAATTTATCTATCCAATCAGAATTCAATTCTGAGCAGTTTCAGATTTGGCCGTAAAAATTAGGGTTTCCACAAAAATAGGAATTTCTGAAATCTGAAGACATAGCTGGAAGCTCCTTGAAAAAATCGAAGTTTAGAGCTTTGGATCGAGATTTTTGGCTGGGTAGATCTTCGGGAAACTCAAACCCTAATTCAGGGCTCTCCCCAGTGAACCCGAGAGGACAAAAAGGCAAATCTGAAGGGTAAAGCTTTGCTAATCTCAAATTATGAATACACCAGGCTGATCAGCTCATCAAGGTGCATCTTTCTATCCTTTTAGAAAATTGAAATTCACATTTTGAATTTTTAGGGTTTTTCCGACAAACCCTAATTCGGGACCAGATCCAATTTTCAGCATTTCAAGTGGTAAAACCTAAATCTTTTCTCTTTCCATTTGAAGTACTCTTTAAGATGTCTCACCACACCAAGCTTGAGGATAAGCTTGAGGGAGTTGATAACTTCCGAGCTTGGAAGTATAGGATTGGGTTAATCTTGGAAGAGAATGAGTTGGACTCATATGTAAAAGAAGACATCCCTATCCCATAGGATGAAGAGGCTAAGGTATTGCATAAGAAGAACTTGGTCAAGGCAAAGAGAATCATTGCTGATTCTATCAAAGACCATCTCATACCCCATGTGTCTTCTCTAAAGACACCCAAGGAGATGTTTGACTCTTTGACCAAGCTATTTGGAGGGAAGAACATAAATCGGAAGATGACCCTGTGGAACCAATTGTAAGGAGTAAAGTTTCAGAATGGAGAAACCATTCAATCTTATTTTTCAAGGGTCTCCCAGATCAAGGAACAACTAGAAGCAGTGGATGAAATGGTGGAGAATAGTGAAGTGGTGATGACCACTCTAAATGGCCTACCCAGGTCATGGGATTCCTTTATTCAAGGAATTTGTGCAAAGAAGAAGTTGATCTCCTTCAACAGATTGCAGGAAGAATTCTCTCAAGAAGAAGCTAGGCTTGTGGCCCGAGAAGAAAAGATGGGAAATGAAGATCAAGCTCTCATAGCACATGCCAGGAAAGGCAAGTCCAAGAAGGAATCATCTCATAACAGGAGATTCTCACACCACCATTATCATAAAGATAAGAAAGATCTTAGATGCTTCAATTGCAATGAGAAGGGACACTTTGCTTCAGATTGTCCCAAGAAGAAGAAAGACAACAACAACAAATTCAATAAGAAGAAGAAGAATAACAAAAGAAGATATCATGCTCATGCTGCCGAAGATGATGAACCCCCAAAGAAGAAGGCTAGGGCAGCAAGTGATAGTGATGATGACTCATCAAGTGAAGAAGTATATGTTCTAATTTCTGCTCTCACATGTACTATCTCCCATGGTTGTAATGATTGGTTGATTGAAAGTGGGGCTTCCAAACACATGACTGGGTTTAAGGAATCTTTTGTGAATCTATCTGAACATGAATCACCCCATAAGGTGAAACTTGGGGATGATTATCAATACCCAATCAAAAGAAGTGGTGAAGCCTCCTACAACCTAGATTCTGGAAAATCTTTGAAGATGAAAGAAGTCTTTTATGTACCTGGGCTCAAGAAAAACTTACTCTCCATCTCTGCATTGGATGCAAAAGGTATGAGGGTTGCATTTGTGGATTGCCAAGTCCTAATGTGGCCAAAGGGAAAGAACATAGATGATGCAGTAGTGATTGGAGAGCAAGAGGGAGGTTTGTATAAACTGAAGGGACAACCTGAACATGCCATGGTACATGAATCCATGGAGCCAAGTGAACTTTGGCATAGAATACTTGCTCATATGCACTATAGGGCACTTCCAATTGCAAGCAAGGCTGTAGAGGGTCTTCTTGAAATTAAGACCAAACATGAAGGTGTTTGCAAAGGATGTGCAAAAGGTAAGAACATTAAGAAGGCTTTCCCAAGCAGTGAAAGCAAGCAAAAGACATCCTGGAAATCATCCACTCAGATGTATGTGGTCCTATGTCATCCAGTTCTCTGAGTGGGTATGTTTACTATGTATCATCTATTGATGACTTCTCCAGGAAGAATTGGGTATACTTCTTGAAGAACAAAGATGAGGTGTTTGATAAATTCAAGGAATTCAAAACCTTGATGGAGAATCAAACTAACAAGAAGATCAAAACATTCAGATCCGAAAATGGTGGAGAATTCACCTCAAGTTACTTCAAGAAGCTTTGTAGTGATACAGGGATTAAGAGGGAGTTGACTGCTCCTTATAATCCTCAACAGAATGGAGTTGCAGAAACGAAGAACAGAACAATCATGGAAGTAGCAAGGGCAATGCTGCATGACCAAGATCTACCTATGCATCTATGTGAAGAAGTAGCTAGAACAATTGTATATGTGCAGAACCCCACAAGATATTGGACAACAAGACACCAGAAGAGGTCTTTTCTGGTAAGAACCTGAAGTTAGCCATATCAGAATATTTGGTTGTCCAGTATACACTCATGTCCCAAAGGAAAAGAGGACTAAACTAGATCCTTCAGGAAAGAAGGGTATCTTTGTGGGTTACAGTGAAAGCTCGAAGGCTTACAGAATATACTTTCCAGGGTTGAAGAAGATTGATGTCAGCAGGGATGTAACATTTGATGAAAACTCAGCATTCATCAAATCAAGGAAGGAACTTATCAAAGTTTATGAAGAACTTAAGGAAACTAGATTTCAAGACACTACCATGACTGAAGCAGTTCCAGAAGTTGTTCGTGAGTTTGAAGATCCGCAAGAACCTATACATCCACCCCGTGAGGATAACTCTCACAAGAGGAAACCTGCATGGGCTAGAGAGCTCATTCAAGATGAAGAAAGATTTGGCATTCCAGAAGAATAACACAGAGCAAAGAAGAGAACCAGATCACATACTAGTTATGTTGCTTTACTCTATGACATTATGAACAAAGAGCCTTCCAGTTATGAAGAAGCAGTAGAAAAGAAAGAATGGAAGGATGCCATGGTTGAGGAATACCAATCAATAATGAAGAATGATGTTTGGGATGTTGTACCAAGACCTAAAGAGAAGTCTGTTGTGACTTCTAAATGGATCTACAAAATCAAGCATGCTGTAGATGGCACTGTAGAGAAATACAAAGCAAGATTCATAGCTCGTGGCTTCTCTTAGAAAGAGGGAATAGATTATGAAAAAACTTTTGCACCTGTAGCCAGGTATACTTCCATCAGAACAATACTTGCCCTAGATGTAGCGATGAAATGGAAAATACACCAGATGGATGTCAAGATTGCTTTCTTGAATGGTGTAGTTGAAGAGGAAGTATATGTGGAGCAGCCACTCAGTTTTGAAATACATGACAGGGAGTCATATGTGTGCAGATTGAAGAAATCCTTGTATGGCTTGAAGAAAGCTCCCAGAACTTGGTATGGTAGGATGGACAGTTTCCTATCTAGTTTGGGCTTTACTAAGAATAAAGCGGATTCCAACCTTTACTACAAGGTTAAGGAAGGGAATCCTGTGATTCTACTCCTGTATGTGGATGACTTATTTGTAACAGGGGATGACAGATTGATTGCAGATACTAAGAGAAAGCTTGCTGCCGAGTTTGATATGAAAGATTTGGAAATGATGCATTATTTCCTAGGTATGGAGGTGTGGCAGAGTACAGGCGGGATCTTCCTTGGTCAAGGGAAGTACACAGTAGATATCTTGAAGAGATTCAGGATGATGGATTGCAAGGCCATGGCCACACCTATGGCATCGAATCTGAAGCTTCTATGTGATGCTTCATCTGAGCCAATTGATGTCTCTATGTATCGTCAGATGATTGGGTCCTTGATGTACCTGACGAACACAAGACCAGATATTTGCTTTGCTGTGAACACATTGAGCCAATTCCTGACAGATCTGAGGAGTGTTCACCTGGTTGCTGTAAAGCATGTTCTGAGGTACCTGAAGGGTACAGTGGATTATGGACTCAAGTATGAGGTGAATCAAAAGTTTAACCTGCAGGGTTATGTTGATTCAGATTGGGCTGGCAGTGCTGCAGATAGGAAGAGCACATTTGGGTGCTACTTCAGTATGGGATCAGGTGTGATCTCTTGGTTTAGAAGGAAGCAGTCCTGTGTAGCACTGAGTACAGCTGAGGCAGAGTATGTTGTATCATGTTCAGCTAGTTGTGAGGCAGTATGGCTACGGAAGCTATTTTTTGAATTATTTGATCTCCCATTGGATGCTACTGGTATCTTCTGTGATAACTAGAGTTGTGTGAAGCTATCCGAGAACCTAGTGTTTCATGACAGGTCAAAACACATAGAGATCAAATATCACTATATCAGGGATATGGTGCAGAGAGGAGTTGTGAAGCTCCTGTATGTTGCGACAGACGAGCAGATTGCAGATGTCCTGATGAAGCCACTAGCCAGGGTGAAGTTCGAGTACTTCAGAGAGAGGCTTGGTGTTCTTCGGATTGATGACACTTCGAGGAAGAAGTGATGGATGCATTTGCTGAATCCATTCCAAGCATGTTGAAGGAGGATCCTTCACATGGCTGTGGATGTAAGCATTGGATGATGAGCATCAGGTTGATGTTCTTGTTTCTACTTTGTATGATCAGTTGGATCATTTTTATATGTATGTATGTATGCATCATGTTGAATGTTGGATATGATCAGTTGGATCATTTATATGTATATGTATGTACGCATCATGTTGGATGCTGGATATGATCAGTTGGATCATTTATGTAGGGCCCCTCTTGTATGGTACTTCATGCTTAACCTGTATTTTGATACCATCTTGTCCACTGTCGTCCGCGTCTTCCGTAGGATCCCTCCAGCAAAGCTCGTTTAACCATAGGCGAAGCAACCGTTAGCTTCGCCACCCAACCATAGGCTCATGCTTTCAGTCGCATGGCCTCCCCCGAGCTTTGGGTCGTAGAGCTCACACACAATAATCCGGAAACCCAACTTGGGTTTCCCCCCCACCAAGATTTCCAGCCAAACCCTCAATAGCAGCAAGTCATGAGGTAACTCAAAATTATGATAGTCATCCAGGGTCTGGGTCCTTTACCCATTCCCAATGCCTTCCTTATAAAGGAAAATCTCATGCGACACATGTCGCTTCATGCAAAAATATTTATTTTATTAAATTAATAAAACTCACCCATCCATGTGTCAGTTTCTCTAGGAGATGCACCAACATCCCTAAGTTTGCTCAAGTTTGTCCCCTAGATATTTCACTTAACTCCTAGATTTGTGGTGTAGGTGGATTTGACTAGGTGTCCATGACTAGGATTCCATTTTGCTCCTAAATAAATCTTTATAATATTTTTGAATAATCAGAAGTATCCTTTCATGTGAAAATGCCTAAATAACACTTAATATTATTTAAATGCCAAAGTAATCATTTATGTGCAAATGCCTAAAGTAATCAAATACATTTCTAAGAAATGTTCTAGGTGCAAACTTATACGTTTCAATGCAGTTAAGTTTAGCAGTCAACTTTTACTAGGACCCCGGTGCCACACCATTGGGCCTCCTTGTTCCTTAATTTAATTTCCCCGACATGGCACCACTCCATCGGGTCCAGTCATCCGTAGTTTCCATTCCTCGGCAAGGTACCACATCATTGGGCCCTTGTGTCCGTTCTTTCCGTTCTCGGCAGGGTACCGCACCGTCGGGCCCTTCTGCCGTCATCCTTCTGTTTTGACTTGCGGGAACTTCATGTAGGGATTTTAGGAGCCGTTACCTTCCATCCTCCGTCTACACGCTATTAGGGACTAATGGTGTTGAGGAGTGAGTCTGTTCTCACTGCGTGCCCCCCAACTCGTACGTGACCAGCTCCGTCGTGGCCCACCTCGTACGCCCTCACGCTTTCCTCTTGAGCAAGCGGATCAATGCTTATTTGCTCAAGCGTGGTATTCCGTCGGAATTCGACATCATCGTCGCTCTCCTTGTGTGTGATTTACTCGTACTCTACGACCCTTCATATTCCTTTGTGTGTCCGTCGGTGAACCGTTTCACCTATCGCTACACACTATTCTCACAAACGTAAATTAGTAGCATTGTCCTCAATAATCACAATTTGATTTATAAATTTGCTGCTTCATTAAGCATCTATAATTTACTCAATCATTACTCATTCGTCGATTCACATAATCAATTGAACATCTAGTCGTTAAGCATCATTCATATCAAAGTTAATCATTAAACAACATGAAATCGTCCATTCACAATAACTACCCAAATGCACATATATCAATCAATCGTAATCATAAATATACTCAAAATAAAATCATAGGGTTATTTTATTAATGTTTCAAACAGTCGGGTCACTCAACAAGTCCTCTCAATGTCTACAGTAGTCTAGGGGCACTACAGTTGGGATACTTGTGGCTGCAGTTGTTGTATAGCATGCTGGTTGTCCTTCACATAGAAGGCATCCTACGTTCTCTCCTGAAGCAAGCCATAGGCATGGCAGTCCTTATCTTCATGTCCCACAGACTTACAGAATGTACAATACAAATTCATCGGATTTGTGTCCATCTTCTGCACGTATTGACACTCCTCATGTCGATGCCCATATACTTGAGAGATGCGACACCATGGCATACCTCCACCACTCAATGGATTTGATACTCCTGATACCAGATAGTTGCGAAAGTCTGGGAAACTATCCTTAGTATGCCCTTCTGCACAACATCGTGTACACCAAGCCTCTTCACGATGTTCCTTACCATTCTTAAGGTCTTGCAATTGTATCGTCAAGTTCACTAGATGAGTCTGAATCTGCGACATGCTAGCGGCGTTCTCACCAATCAGCGAAGCTTCTAACCACATTGCAATCTCCAAAGCCTCACTCAACATTGTAATGTTCTGTTTCATCAGCGGTAGTCAAATGTGAGGTAGCAATGTCGTGATGAAGCATTCTTTGTGTTGGACATCGCTCATGTCAAAGCTGACCCTTGCCATCAGTGTTTTGAACCATTGGTTAAAATCCCACACAGTTTCATTGGGATACTGCTTAATCTCTTTTAGTTATGTAATATACTGCGCTTCAGATTTAGGTTTTTCTAAACTCTCCAATCAATCATTTTTCTGACTTCTTCCAGTGTCTTCTCTAGGGTACCTACGGGAAATTGAACAAACTTCATAAACAAATCCAATGCGCGACCTCGAAGGGTTGTCGCCAATTTCCCTTTCTTGGCATCATCATCTGTAATTTGCTTAATAGTACTGCTCTGGGTTGTCTATTCCATTTCCATGGAACATCAGCAGCTTTGCATCTTCACCCGCCATCCTGGGCTTCCTTCCTACAATCGTTGATCCACTAGTAATCAAATGTTGTTGACACGATGAACAAGGCGGTGTCAAAATCGTATTTCTTCCTAGTTGTGGGGTAGTGAGAGGAGGTGTGGGTACGCTACTGTTGGGGGTTGGTACTGCCTCTATTCTGGGCGTAGCCTAGCCATCCTTGTCGGCACTGTGAGGTCGCTTCGTCCCTTGTGTTCTTCCTTTGCGGCTTTGCGTTTCGATCACAGCAAGACCTTCTCCTGTCCTCTACCTCGTTTCCTGTCAAAACCTTGCTCCTCCCCTTGTAAGACCACTCTCTTCCTTGGCTTCCTTCACAGTCTCGTCATAACTTGCACCCATCTACCCCGTGTCATTCCATGTATAGTCCCCCTACTGTCGCGGTATCCATAGACTCCGCCCATCAGGTTTCTACTAGTCTAGGTGCATCTTCAATATGCCCTTTTCGCAAATGAGTATCTTTATGGACAATTGTAGCGATAACAGAAACCTACCTCTTGGTCCGTTGAAGAATTCCCTTTCTGCTTCACTATAAGACTTTGTCGTATCAACTGTAAACTCAGCGATATAGCTTTTGAGTATACTGTCGACCCAGACCTCAACAACTCGTGATGCTTTGTTGTTGACTTCTTGCAGCTCTTGGATTAGTTCTAGGGTCCAAGTTGTTGGCTCACCACCTTGGAAGTTCCTCTTCTGATAGGTCAATTTTGCTAACCATTCATATAGGATGATTGGGAACTCGCAAAAAAAATATTCATGTGGACCGTCGTGAATGTACTTTTCCAACCACCAATCTGTTGACAACCCAAGGTTCTAATTTTCTTTCTCAGCGAACTCTCGCAATTTTAGGTCAAACCAATCTTGGATCTCTGGTCTGTCGGATGCCACAACATGTCCTCCTTTCACTTCGCGCTATTGTCTAGCAACGGAACCATTTGTTGACACAAACCAAGTCGACAGGGGTTCCTCACACTGTTGACACCCAAGCCAGCATGATCCCCCTGAGCACCGGCCCAAACAGATTTTACCCTATCCAGCAACACCTGCGGAGCAGATGAGGTCTCACCCGAGATGTTCAAGGGAGAGCTGACAGAACCATGTTTCCGCCGAATGAAGGAGGATTTTGTGCATCAACTAATCAACTTCTTGCAACATTCAAAAATATATTTGACCATTCAACTCAGGCATTAAGCATAATTGCAACATCATTCAACATATCATATCATTGACAGAACTACTAGTACGCTGCAGATATAACAGTAAAGCATTAATTGTAGCAAGGAAACATCGCATCATTCACATATTCATATCGCATAATGCATTTACCACATAGAAACAAGAAAACACAATCATTCTGCTCAAAACTCTATCGCATCATATTCATCTCTGCCAAAACCCAGATACAAAAAGATAATGCTTCATCAGCTCATGTATCTCTCAATCGATCTCCAGATATTCAATTATCAACTATCTATCTCCCCACTATTGGTGTATCTCTCAATTGATTTTTAGATATTCAATTATCAACTATCTATCTCCCCACCATTGGTGTCTCAACACTTACAATGCTAAGTCTATTTATAGGCTTACACCTTTACATTTGTGGTCCACTTAAGCAACCGTCTAACTACTTCTAAACTCTACAAAAAGATGACCCAAAACCTACATAATGCAGTCTAAATGACCCAAAATACACATGACGCGGTCCAAATGACCCAAAACTACATAAATTACTGTCGCCTTGTGCATTGCTTTTCTCCTTCCGCGGTACCTTTGGCCTTGCACAACATCCGCGATGCTGCGATGATGACTCATCAAACCGCCTGCCAACAGTGATCTCCAATTCTACAAAGGTTTAGTCATATAAAACTTTTATATAAATTCCCACAAAATTCTCATATGCATATATATACATACATAACAAATAATGTAATTCTACATCATTT
Organism: Larix kaempferi; assembly: GCA_027924585.1. Lineage (NCBI taxonomy): Eukaryota > Viridiplantae > Streptophyta > Pinopsida > Pinales > Pinaceae > Larix > Larix kaempferi. The sequence goes on from BSBM01000486.1 coordinate 13,029,429, forward strand.
TGTGTTTATATAACTAATAACAATACTTTATTATTAAAAGTAAATTTAACTAATTTATAATAAATATTATAAAATTAATTGAACATGATAAGGTTATTGAAATATATGTTTTCAAAAAGTTAAAAATTTAGATAATTATATAAATACTCACTAAACTAAATTGTTATTTCATAATAATATTTAATTAAATAAAACTATAATTTCACATCTTATATGCCTACCTTATGTTACAATAAATATCACATTCTTTTCCTTTCCTGTTCTCATTTTTTAGCTTGCCTTCTAATTCATCATTTTGCTTTTGCTTTTGAACTATCCAATCTCGTTCTTAATCTTGCTTTTGGTTTTTTTGACTATCCAAGTTATTCCTTTGAAAATATATTACGCTATTCTCTCGCTAAAACAAAGCTCAAGTTTCTTCTTTCTTTTATAAATATGTATGCTTTCTTTACTTATTAAGTATCCTATGATTACTATCCAAACATAACTTCCTTTCAAAGCTTCCTCTGAAGATCTGTTTGCCCATCCATTATTCAGAGGATTCAATCTACGTTTTTGTGCAGCTGCCAAGACCAAAGAGATTGGGATGGGGAGAAATTCAGTAGCTTTGGCATATCTGTTTTCAGTTATTATTATTATGATAATTTTCATAAAGGTGACAGACCTGACAAAAAAACAGGTGAGAGAGCTTAGAGAGTTGATAAAAGATCTGTCCTTCATAGCTGCCCATCCTCTGTGCTTTGGGATGACGACGATGCTTGTGATCATCCTGTTCAGATCTAAAATGAAAGTACCTGCAACTTTGTTGTGCCTATTTTCTATTATTTTCATTTTTTTAGTTGTCAAGGTTGGCGAGTTAATGGGCGAGTTAAGAGAGGCTCTGTGTTATATAGCTGCCCATCCAGTGTTGTTTTCGGTGTTGGCGACAGTTAAAGTCATTGCGTTCATTTTTCATGTCGGGAATTGGATCATAATTATGATCTGGAAGATCAGTGTGTTCATTTTTCATTTGTCTAAATGGATCATAGTTAAGATCCTTAAGATCAGTGTGTTGATTTATAGTATTTGTAAAAGGATTTTAGATCTCCTTGTACCTTTGGCAAGTAAGATCAAGGTAATTTATATCAAGGAAGATGATGGACATAGTGAAACCCTTGATAGAAGTTGAGTAAATATTATGGAAGCAGAAGTGTATGATATGGGAATTGATGTGAAATTTCGATATTGGGGTTGAAGTGTATGATATGGCAATTGCAGAAATTTTTTTATCAATATATGTGTGAGATGAGCATTGACTGACAACTTTTATCACTTTGTTTATCCAGAGGATTTCTATTCAATAAGTTGATTTTTCAAATGATTAATATTGGTTGTATCATGTTAATAATCTTTCAACAATATAAAGAGATAAAGTTTTTTGAAGTGCAAATATTGTCTAGAGTGTAAAATTTGAGAAAAAGTTTGCAATTCAAGGGATTTAATCCATTTTGCTGTGATTTAAGATGGATCTATGTTAACTTTATGATAGTTATTCATTTATAATATATGAATCATATATAGACACCTAATCATTTGATGATATACAAAATCATTGATTACACTCAGTAAAGAGAAGTAGCAAAGAAAAGTAGCTATAAGATTCAAGTATTACTATTATTATTATTATTATTATTGCTTTATTTTTATTTTTAAAATATTATATTGGGTCTTATTGTGATGTTGGAATCTCTTTAATATTGTGTTATAAAATTTAATATGGATTTTTTTTAATTGTATTTATGTTTGTCTAATTTAATTTATTTATGTTTTAAAGTTTTAATTGTAAATTTAGATGATGATTATTATTATTATTATTGCTTTATTTTTATTTTTATAAAATATTATATTGAATCTTAATGTGATGTTGGAATCTCTTTAATATTATGTTATAAAATTTGATATGGATTGTTTTCTAATTGCAATTTTTTTTTTTTTTTTAATTGTAAATTTTTATTTTACGTTAATGCTGAGAAAAATGTCATACTAATAATTATTTAAGAAGTATTACAAATTTAATTTTTCATATTAAAAATCAAGTAAAACATTTTACCAATTCAAAATTCAGTACATTCTAGATCCATAACTTTGGATTTATCAAGCACCAAGTAAAAATATTTGGAAGTAAAAACCATTTTATAGTGTAAAAAACTTGACAAAGGTTTACACCTTGAGGAATGAGATCTCTCCTTCTTGGTGATTAATAGATGTTATTTATTGCATTTGAAAACCATGGGAAGGAAAATACTTGTGAAAAAAAGTGAAAAAAAAAAATCTTTGCTCACAATTTGCTAAAGGTAAGAAACAACCACAAGGAAAGTCAACATATTTGGTGCATATACCAAGAGATAAACATTGGAGAGGTGGAAGATTATAATTACCAAGCATTAGAATGTTTAATTAGCAATTAGGATTGATTATTAAAGTAAAGGGGATGGCACAACAAGGTAACTATGCCCATTTTGAATTAAGCGCTCATTATGTAAGAAATTAGTTTTTGAGTTAATATAAGTATGAGTTTTTCCCTCTTTATTATGTTTATATATAATTTTGGTGTCAAATCCAACTTATGTAGCTCTTTAAATGAATATTCTCTCTTTTTTTCCATGAAGCTTGAAGCTCCCATTTGTATGTACCTTAATAAAAAAAATCGAAATTCAAAGCATAAAGAAAAAATAAAGGAATATTTTAGTATGAAAAGAGAGAATTACCACAACAATAGGCAATTGTGGATAAAAAAATATCGCAATAGCAATATCTGTATTGATGAGAGCAATGTTTACTTGCCTCATTAAGGGGGTCACTTCCAAATAAAGCCAAGATCCAATTACAAAATAATTCATAAGACATATTGTTTCATTGCTTCTACTGCTATATATAGTTTCTAGTGAAGGAAATTTCTAGCAAGAAGAACCTTCTAGTAATCCTTCTTAGTGAAGGAACTTTCTAGTATGTGGAACCTTCTATTAGTCTTCTTACAAATATTGCTTTCACACTATAGAGATTTTCCAATAGATGGAACCTTCTAATAAGTCTTTTAAATACATATATTGTTTTTAAAATATATCTATTTTATTGACCTTATTTAATATATATGGTATTAATACATAACAACCTATATATTAACAAGTTTAGGGTAGGAACCTAGCATACCCTCCCCCTTGAAAATCAACATTTTCCTTAAGATTGGAGATGTGAAAATTATTGAAGTATATGTGTTGGTTCCCATGTAACATCCTCAAGATGTCTATGTTTCCATTGCATCAAGACATCATGGATGGTGCAATGGTAGAGATGGCGTTTCCTTTTTTTGATGATGGCCTTGGGATACAACCAAATGGAACCTTCTTCATCCAATTTTGGAAGGATGTTTTAAATACAAAAATGATGACCAACTACTTTATTCAAGCAATAGACATGAAAGATGGGATGAATCTTTGACTAGCTAGGTAGCTCAAGTTTGTAATCCATTGGGCCCACATGTTTAAGGATCTTACAGGTTCGATAAAACTTGGAATAAAGATTTAGGTGGTCCTTGGGATCAAGAGCGGTCTACATATAGGGTTGTAGGTGATTAAATACTTGCTCCCCTTCTACAAAATGGTGTTCTGAATGATGTTGATTATCATATTTCCTTATCCTATTCTAATCCATTATTATATTATCCTTAAGGGTGCAAAGAATGTTGTCCTGAGATGTGAGTGTGTTCTCTACCTCTTGTGAGAATGAAATATGAAAAACCAAATCAATGAAAGATGCAAATCAATTGCACACAATAAATAACTCAAAGAAAACAATGCATAAAATAACTTATGAGGAACAAAGCTCTATATAATGAATTTAAACACGCAACATGTAATAACTAATTCACACAAATTCTAGACTATAAAATACTATGCAAACTAAACTAATGAAGCATAGAAATGTGTTACCATTTGAGTGCCCCCCCCAACTGGCTAAGCACTGCTAGAAACAATCAAACTATTAAGTAATTGCGCTCAAATAATAGAACATCAAAGCTTGGATATTCTTGAAATAAAAATCAGAAATTACAAAGGTGGAATCATAAATTTAGTTCTCTCTTACAATGATGTCCCCCCCATCCTCTCAAAAGATTGCATATTTATACAATCAATAGGATGTGAATGGATAAAAAATGATCCCTCATTTTTAGAGTCAATCAATGCTAATATTATCAAATAGAGTAACAATTATTACAAATTGGGTTGATCATGGTAGAAAGGATAAGGTTTGATCTTATTACATAAGATTCCCATAACATAAAATGTCTGAGAATAACTTGATTTGATCCCTTTGTTGGCTAGGCACATCCACTTGGAACGATTGGATTGGAAATGTTGACCACAAGATCGAGCAAGCTATGATCAACCCAGGCTTGATCCAAGCAAGACAAAACCATATAAATGGGTATAGGAAAAAAAACCATATGCCGGAATTTCATCTAGAGTGGTTCTAATATGCCAATCATGTAGTTTGTTACCATAACTACATGTTGGTTACAAGAATTGAACTGTGAAAACCATTATTAGCAAACCAACCATAAATACTTCTAACATATTAAAAATAAAAGAAATAGACGACAATGAACAACATTAACACTTGAATGGGTGAAAGGATGAGGAAGAAAGATAAAAAAAGGAGTGGTTTAAATGGTGGAAAATGTGACAAAATGGTGACCCAACAACTCCCAAGAAGCCTTGGAAACCTAGGCCAATAGGTATGAATCAAGATCCCACTCATTCTTTTATCACTTATTAGGCTAATTCACAATTTCAATATCCTCCCTAACAACCACAAATTCCTTATCAATGGTACCCTCTTACACCATGGGAGCAATGGTCACAATGGTGGAAAGAAACATCCCTTGGAAATCAACAATTTTTTTACTTCAAAACCTAAACTACCTCGGTAGCAGCAACATCAATTGCAACTTCCTACAAGAAGATCCACAAGTAACCCTCCTCCAAGACCCCAACTTCCTGCACAATCGAATCCTAATCCCATCAATAAATTAATTCATCATTCTCACTCTATCAGATTTCCTAGTTACCCCACATGTTCCATATCTCCTGTAGAATGTCATGACATCCATCTTATATTTGGGAGAGTATTAAATGCAACAAATACCCCAATCATTATATAACATGGATAGGAGGAGACTCTACAACCAGAAACAAGCCATTCTGAAAAACAAAATGAGTAGCATCCTTTTGAGACACCATAATCTATTTCCCATAAAAAATTGGACTAGCCACTAACTAAAGGGATTTCTAAGCCTCGTCCTTATCCTGAGATATTAGGACTAACAAAACCTCTTACTCAACCTGAGTTCCATTTACTAAGTGAACTACATAATATGTGTGTCAAGATTCCATTGTTTAAATCTATTAAGGATATTCTGATATATGCTTAAACTATTAGGGAACTATGCATTAGGAAACTTGGTGGGAAATCAAAGGATTCCACCACTGTGCATGTAGTTGATCAATTGACATACCTAATGCTTCTAAAGGTGCCAAATCCCAAGTATAAGGATCCTTCCAATCCAATATTTGATGATTACATTAACAATGTTCATATCTCAAACACCTTAATTGATTTAGGAGATTCCATAAACATAATGATAAAAGAAACCATGGAGCAAATGGTACTCCACTCTAGAGAGACTCCCACGATATTAGAATTAGTATACAAATCTACTATTAAACCATAGAGAATTATGGAAGACATGGTCATTTCTATATATTCGTGGGAGTATCAAGCTGACTTTATGGTCTTACAACCAAAGTATTGAGAAGGAGGTTATTCTCTAATCCTTGGAAGGTCGTAGTTAGCCACATCCAACACATGGATTGGTTGTATATCTAGTAACATGACAATATCTCATGGAAACTCCACTAAGGATCTTACTTTGTATCATCCATCCAGGCCTGCCACATATTATGAGATCACCAAGTGGGTGGAAGAGGAAGAATGTGATAACAAAATTGTGTAGCCATTGCTTACCATTGAAAAATAACTTTGTTTTAAAAATGAAATAAAGGATGATGTAATTAGTAGTTCTCTTAATGATCTATCCTCATCCTCCTAGTCAAACTCTCAAATTTTGGATTCTGTAACACAATATTTTTTGGAGGGGAACTGTGTGATAGATTTGTACTCAGATTCCTTATTGATGTTCGATGTCAAACTTACCATCACCTATGCTGTGATTAAACCAAGAAATAACCTGAATATTAATCCACAGTTGTTTGCTTCATAAAAGGAACAATGTATACATCTCTTGCAATAACATAAGTATGCATTTGCATGGGAATACACAAATATGTAGGGAATCCAACCTAATATGTGCACCCACCAGATATACATCCAAAATTATGCTTCACCTCTTTGATAGCACCAACTCTACATGAACCCACTTCTAAGGAATACAGTCAAGGAGGAGTTGAAAAACTCCTGAATATGAATTTCATATATCCTAGATAATATAATAGCCAATGGTTTTTTCCTCTATTAATAGTGCCTAATAAAAATGGCAAGTGGTGGATCTGTGTTGATTACAAGGAATCAAATAAATCCTCTCGAAAGGACCATTTCCCTTTTCCCTTCATTGATTAGGTCCCTGAGACATTAGCAAGGAAATAATTCTTCGCTTTTCTCGATGGATTTAGTGGCTATAACCAAATCCAAATTGCTCTAATGGAACAACAAAAGACCACCTTCACCTATCGTTGGGGAACATTCGCTTATAGGGTACTTTCTTTCATCCTTTGAAATAAACCTATGACCTTTCAAAGGGTTTTACTAGGAATATTTTTTTTATTTGAAAGTACCTACGATTGTGTGGAAATCTACATGGATGAAGTCCCAATTTATGGCCAAACATTTGAGGATTAATTAGATAACCTAGAGAGAGTAATCAAATGATTCAGAGAGACCAATCATTCCCTCAATAATGATAAATTTCACATGCTACTCACTAAAGTTATTTTCCTAGGACACCATATTTCTATTGTGGTTTTTAAGGTGGATTAAAAAAAAAGTAATAATAAATATTCTAGTTCCCAAAAGTATGAAGGAGGTACGTATTTTTCTTGGATTTGCTGGTTATTATCATCATTTTATTGAATATTTCACTAAAATAAAATCTCAATTATTTTCATTACTTCCTAAAGATGTATGTTTTACCTAGATTGATTACTACCAATTTGTTATTACAGTATTAAAGGAACATTTACCAGAAGCTCTAGTTTTGAGGAGTCATGATTGGTATCTACATTTTCACATCTATATAAGTGCATTAGACACAACCATTGGTGTGGTACTTGGGAAGCAAGAAGAACAAAATCCATATGCTATTTATTTCATCACTAAGAACTTATCTTTTGCATAACTTAACTACATGATAACTGAGAAATAATTCATTGTTGTTGTTTATTCCATCAATATATCTGGTTATCAATTTTTTATACATACAAATCACTCTTCCATTCACTACTTAATGAATAAACCTATTACAAATGGTAGAGTGACTAGGCGATTATTATTGTTACCATAATTTGATGTCACCATCATTCATAGTCGTAGGAGGGACAATATTGTTGTAGATTTCCTCTCACATATCACTAATAATGGTGTTGATATACCCATAGAAGATATATTTCCGAATGAACATCTTTTTATAGTATCTACTAAGATTCCTTGGTATGTAGATATTGATGATTATTAGGTTGTAGGGAAGCTTCTGAGCCATCCCTCCCCAAAATAATGACATCGTATTATCTGACAAAGTGCTAGGTATTACTAGATTTAGGGTTATCTCTTTTACATAGGGACAGATCTTGCAATCTGATGATGTTTATGAGAAGACGATATCTATGATATCCTCAGGGATTGCCATGACAAGCCTTCACTGCTCCAGAGAGATCACTTGCAATAACACATACCTTTCTCAAAGCTTATTATTCAAATAAGAATGAAATGTTTTATATGAAACTCATGTATAACAAACAAAAAAGATTCAAAACATACATTCATTAACATGGAAAAATATATATGGAAAAGGAACTTTCTGTATTATAGCATTAAAGGTAATAAGCCAAACTTGCACTACAACTGGCACCGTTGAAACCTAGCCCTGGGTTCATGCTCCTCCTCCTTCAGCAGAATTTTCTCCAGCATTTCTCTAGCATAAAATTGGTTCTTCCTTCTCAAGTCCCTCCCCTTGTATTTATAGCAAGGCTGGGAGGATAGAATAGAAAGGGAAATTGGCTGGGGAGGTTAGGGTAGTTAGAGTAAATTCCCTTACCCTAATCATCTTTAAATATTTTTTATTGTGATTTAGAGATACTCGCGACTATCACACTTAACAAGCAGCGAATAACTCACGAGTATTATGTCTAGCAACTCATGAATACAACTTCTAGGATGATACCCATGAGTTGGATATATAGACTATTGCGAGTGACCCACGATATGGTTGATGGTAGATTCGCAATTATGTCTCAGAATTTGTCACAAATAATAGTTTTGTTTAGGAGGACATTGCAAAGTATAAGGCCAAAGCATCTATGATCAAATAGGCTCTTCCATCCATAATGTCCTTTTGTGTGACCGGAAAGGAAATGTAATCACAGACGAAGAAGTTCCATTTTAACTAATAACAGATTCCCCATAATGTATGAGGTCAAAGGGAAAGATGATATCCAAAATACATTACAAAACAGGAAGTGGAGGAACATAGGAACCATAGGAACACTGTCGCAAACAATACCTGAAATAGAAACAAGGTCAGCAAGCAATTACAATCTTTATATCAGGAGGTGTTCAGAATTTTAGAACATGGTCTCCAATACATAACTAAAATGATGTATATAGCATGGCCAGTGAAATACAAGCGTGGATCCATGTCAAACGAAGATCATAGCCATAGCAACAAACTAGATCTATGTCTCATGATGAGCCAACACAAATAGAGCTCGGTCTTGCAGAGCTTGGGTGATAAGAAATGGATTGTATCATAAACCCAAGGTATTCAAACCAACCATCGATAGTACAAACCCTAAACCATGCGAATAAAAGGAGTTGAATTCGAACATGGAGGATTTCATTTGACTACTGGTCAATGATGTGAACCGTTAACAAATGCGAGGGAATCCCACCAATGATGAAAATGGGCCCCAAGGTACCTAGTACATCCTTACAAGTGTGAATAAGAGGTCTTGGAGTCGAACACTTGAAGAATCTGTTAAGTAAGGGACATTGATGTATTCCCATAACTCAATCTTGAGAGAATCTGCCACTGATGACTACAAATATCAAGGTACTAAACGAGAAACTCTAAGTTTTATTCCCAAAGCAAAATGTGTTGATTTCAATAGGAAGAGACCCATGAAAAGGAAGGCATTGATGTATCCTTCATCATCTCACACGAGGAAAACTGAAAGATTGAGTCGAAACAAAAATGATATAGGGGATGGCCAACATGAGGAGTCAAAATCAATCTTGAGAGAATTTGCCACTGATGACTACAAATATCAAGGTACTAAATGGGAAACTATAAGTTTTATTCCCAGAGCAAAATGTGTTGATTTCAATAGGAAGAAACCCATGAAAAGGAAGGCATTGGTGTATCCTTCATCATCTCACACAAGGAAAACTGAAAGATTGAGTTGAAACAAAAATGATATAGGGGATGGCCGACATGAGGAGTCAAAATGAACTGCAGAAAGGCCGAAACAAGGGTAATATTTGAACATTGAGAACCAAATTAATTTAGATAGCTATGGACAAACACTGGAAACATTATATAAGTTCGCTATGTAGGAGACATAACAAACTCTCCATATGATCGGAAGAGTAACCAATCGGTGGAGGACACAAATCTGGAATCAAGTTAAATCCCAAAGCCAAAACTAAAACCCAGTGACTTATGAAAGTGTTGTGTTCAAGGACGGTTAAGACTGAATGCCAAAGAATGAACAATAACAAAAAATTCCCTTCCCTCTCTTTTTAAAAATGTATTTTCTTAGTTTAATGAGCATGGAAAGGTTGAAAAGAAAGCTCGATATTGTCTCTCTTGTGAAATTTTAATGAGTCCAAGAAAGTAAACTCAATAATCCATCTTCATTTTTAAAACAAGCTCAAAGAGGAGGAGAAGAATGCTTGATATTGGTCCAACCATGTGTAATTTAATGAGTCCATGGGAGGGAAACTCAAAACTTTTGTTTTAATGAGTTTGAAGAAAAGATAGATTAATACTCGATAAGGTATTGATCCATGGATTTTAATATCAAGTCTGGATCTATTCATGATTTCCAGTGTTTTCAATTTTAAGGAGTCTGAAAAACTTAAACAAAAACTCCATAGTGTACTTTTTCGTAAAGTTAGCCTCTTCGTCCAAAAAAGTGTAAAAGTATGCGAGAGAGTACTCTTCTAGTCGAAAACACTAGAGTATACCTTTTTCGTAGTTAATCCACAAAGATATGGAAAGGGGGTAAACTTATACCTAAGTGGATATCTGTTCAATTCCTTTAACGAGTCTGAACAAGACAAGTATGCTCAGTAATCTTGTTAATTTTGAAAAATTCTAACAAGAACATGAAAAACATCATCAGAACGGGGAACTTAATAGGAGGTAAAGAATGATGTACAATGTATAACTTCCCTAATATATCAAGGGATAGATGGACTTTAGATAGAATCAAGATAATTGGATAGCAAAAAATGGTATTCCAAAGTGAACAAAGGAGATTCAAAATGACATAAGATGACAAAATAGATCTAATGTGTTGAGATAAACTGACATGCCAAAAGAAAACAAACCTTTGTATTTAACACCTTTTGCAACTGATAGTGAGAAAAGCATATTTTAAAGCTTTACCTAATCAAAACAACTCAAAAAGGTCATTTAGGATTAAATAAAATTTAAAAATAATTTGAAACTATATAAAGGGGGTAAAAATTTGAAAATAATTTGTATAAATAGTGCCAAATTAGAAACATAACTCACAAAACCATTTTACCATTGGAGAAAAGGAGAAAAAACCCTCTTACTTCAAACGTTGATTGCGTTCAATCCAGGAAGCGAAATCGAACTCCGTCACTTGCAAGTAAGCTATCTCTTCCTGCTCTATCATTTTGGTCCATTACTTTATGTTTGTAATGATGTTTTGAGGTTTTTTAAGCAAGTTTTAAAACTAGGGTTGCACAGTCGTGGGTTTGGCTGAGTAAAAGTTGTGGGTATGTGAAATATGCCCCGGTTTATTACAGAGAGACTCAGGGGTACCTACCTCTATTGAAAAGGTGAACCCGCGTGTAGTGCAGTTCAAAATAAAAACTTCAAGCTAATGCATGGAATGGAAATTGATGATGCAGGATGGTTTTAACTTGGAGAGAGAGGGAGCATGAAGCCATGGACATGATTGCAATGGGTTATCCTCTTACTTTGAATGCACTAAGGAGGTGTGGGATCTTAAGAATTTTCTATACTACAAACATGCGTGCACAAACACACCTCCTCCAAATGCTCATCGGATATTGGGATGCCAATCATGGCATGTTTAATATCCAAGGAGAGATGTTGTATGTCATAATTGATGACATATACTTCATAACCAGAATATCTCGATGAGGTTAAGTGGTGAATCTAAAAGGGACATTTAGAGGAGTTGGTGCTCTATCTATAGAGGAGTTGGTGCACTGAAAAAAATGGGAGCCAAGTGCCAATTGGTCAAATTACAAGTTTCTCATTAAAAGTGATCTTGAGTATAATAAACAGGATCAGGGAAAGTGCGGCACAACACTTGGCCTCATAGAACTACATGCAGATAGGCGTAGAATGTCTACGCAATGTTATCTTCGATTGGTGCTCAGGATTACTAGTGAACATGAAGCACCAGCTTACAAAATGAAAGACGGGGAAGAAAAAGAACTTTGGGTATGGTAGTATACTATGCACCTTTTTCTTTAAGAGATTCCCCTCTCTTAGTCCAAGGATGTCCCTGTCAACTTTGAACCCTCGCGAGACACTGATGACTCTATGGGGCGACATCTTCCTACGTCAGGGTGGTGGCGAAACAAGTTTTGTTAAATTTTGAGCATTAATTCACAATACTCTAGGATATTCACTGAGAGAATAACATATACAATATATCAATACATAACAATCACAATAAGCATGACAAGCATCACAAGAATCAAAAGCATGAGAGACAAGAGACACATAGTTTCCGTGGGGAAAACCCTAAGGTGAAAAACCCCACAACTTCCTCAGAGATAGAGATAGCAATGGCTCAACCAAAGTACAACCAAAATACACTTGAGATAGTCTCCTAGAAGCAGATGATCCTCCTCCTCACTAGTGTGCCACTTTTTGAGTGAGAGAGATATGACTTTCCGAATGATCTAAATAGAGATCTCCTAATCTCTATTTATACTAACCTGTTTTCCCAGTGACCTTATGGGGTCGACTTGTCTAGCTAGGTACATCCACACTATAATATATATTTCAAGGCCGACCCCACACATGGTGGTCTAATAACCCATCGGCAAGTACACACACTTGTGACACTTGTCAATCCACATGACGACACTTCCTTATAGAGGAATAACACATCTCTAATAAGGGTACAATAAATATATATGAAATACATTCCGAAGTTACATATACATCAACACTCCCTCTTAACTAGGAAGGTATTTCTCGACAGAGATCTATTAGACAAGTCTTCTTCTCGGGATCATCGTCATCATCATCATCACTGCTGCTGCTATCTCAACCAATCTTTGACTCTACTCATCATAGGAAGTTCTACAGAGCCAGTCCTTTTTCATACTGGATGTAGGCCCACCACCTGCAGGTCTTCATCATCACTGGCCATAGTGTGGAAATCTCAGGACTTATTACGTGCGTCACAAAACCTTAAAAGAGTTTTTTGACTAGCAAGAACCCTAAAGAGCATCTGAGGCCTTTTTCATCCTGTCCAGATCTCCAGGTGTTAACACCCAAAAAGTGCTCACTAGCTCATTTCCCTATTCACATGACCCATTTGTCTACTTTTCCACCATCTGAGCCTCTAAAGCCAACAAAAAGTCACCAAAAGGCCTTAGTACACCCCTTTTCCCACTCAAAAATATTATTTTTCCTAAAAAAGCATAAAAAACCCTCAAAAAGGGTCCAAATTCCCAAAAAATATTAAAAAGGGAATAAAAATAATAAAAATATTCAAAAAGGAAAAAGGAGGGAAAAGTACCTAAACCATGTTGGTCAATACCATTGGTTTCCACAAAACCACAAATGGTATTCCCCACCACCAAAACCTATAAAAAGGTGGTAGGGGCTCCTCATTTCACATCCATTCATATTCCTATCCTCATGCTGCCAAAATCTCCCTTGAGCTTTTGGCCATTGTAGCAACCTTGGAGAAAGGACCCATTGGAGTTTGGAGCTGCTCAACCTTGGAGCTTCTCAACTATCTTCATCATTTGGAGTTATTACTATTGCAAGCACTTGCTTGCCCCCATTTTCAATACAAATTTATTTGCTATATTTCTTGTTCTTGTTTTTTTTAATTCAAAGATGCACACGCTAGTTTAGTTTTAGTTTAGATTTAGTTTATTGTTTTTGCTTAATATTGAAACTGCTGCTACTAGTTAGCAGGTGCCCATAGCACTAAGCTTGGTTGCAAAACCAAGCCAACAATTTTTGGTGACTTCGATGCTTTCGAATTTCTAGATCTCACTTTTGCTTTAGATCTTACTTTTTGATAGTATTAGTTAGTTTAATTCATAGATCTGCCACCCTAGACAGCAGATCCATTGCTGTTCTAGATATTGGCCCATTTTTTAGCCATTAACAGCCCGAAATTCTCAATTTTCGAGTTCATTTTTCGACGTCCACGTACGGCTTTTGCCTAGCGGCTTTTTGCCCAACAGTCGCGTGGCTCATCGTGACTGCGTGGCTTTTTTCCGCGCGGTTCACCGTGGCTTCGCGGCCATTTAGCGCACTGCACATCGCGGCTTCGCGGACATTTTCCGCGCTGCACATCGCGCCTGTGTGACGACATCCCACGCGGTCCATCGCGGCTTCGCGACCAAAACCCGCGCTGTCCATCGCGACTGTGCGACAGAAACCCGCGCAGTCCATCGCGGCTGTTCTGTGAAAACCCGTGATGCTAACTTTTTTCATTCGGCAGAATCGTTTAAAAAATTAATTTCTTACTGTATTTTCTTCCCACATAGCACATTTTCCAGTATTAGAAATCCTGCATATTTTACAGCCATAGAAAAATTTTACTATTTAGAATGCACCTTTGAAAGAATCTTTTTAAAAAATTTCAGAAATTGAAAGAAGGATCTATTTTGCATTTTATCTAGATTAAAAAAATTTGCTGTTTGCTTCTTTAATATTTTGCCCATAGCAATTTTTGAAAAAGAAATCCATTTATTTCTTAAAGAAGTCATATTATTTGCTTTCATATTTCAAAAGATCCTTTGTTTTTTGAATAGTCTTTGAAAAGCATTTAATTTCCATTTATTGAAAAAAGTCATAATATTTGCTTTTTTATTTCAAAAGATCCTTTGTTTTTTGAATATTTTCTGCAAAAGCATTTACTTTTTTCGATTTCAGTTTAAAATACCACACGTGCACCCACTCAAACACATAATTTAAACTGAGCCTTAAAACGAACCCTAACTTCAACAAACTTTTAACCCACTTGGGGAACACTAAAAGAACTTTGTAGCTAGGTAGTATTGAGGGGATAGATGTTCCAATAACACCCCTCAGTTATTACATCTGAGACATAGAAGTTGTCCATTAGGGAGCCAAAATCTCCTAGTATTTATTGGCATGGTCACAACCGGTTTGTGGGAAGGCCTCTCCCCTAGGAGGGTTGAAGTCGCGAGGAAGGTTCCGGAAGCCTGAGTGGAATACCAAAATCCATTCAGTAACCGAAGGGATACCATTCGCAGTTCTCGGGATATCCCTATATGGGGGTATTGCGGTAAAAGGACCAAATGGCAGATTTACCTTTTCTCGACGTGTCATGAATGGAGTATCCTAGTAGACATTCTTTAGGATTGATTACCCGGTGTCCCTCCCGGTAGGGGGATATCTAGCCGTTGACTCAACACTCAATATTGTCTGACTTGGATTTCATCACCTTGCAGAGAATATAGTTTGTTGATTCACAATACTTTTAGTTAGTTGTTTGCATGATACAATCCACCTTTGGTCTAGTTACACCTATTTTTTCTAGAAGCTGTTTGCATGTTGGTACTCTGACCATTTTGTTGCATCCCTCCACTTATTATAGCACAGCTTCTATAATAAGTGCCTTTTTGAGGTTGATTTTTTGGCAAGAGAGCCTTCATTTTCACTCCCCTTCTTGCACCCTTGGTTGCATTAGGGTTTTGAGTTTTTTATATATTACCATTTTACACCATACAGATTCTTACACAAAAACTTATTTCTCACCATTGAGAATTTTAGATGCTCTTGGCGTCTACAGGGTGAACTCCCAGAGTTCAGTCTACTTGGAGCTCCACGTCACCGACGTAGAGCCTTATCCCTTGACTTGACACATCGTCGGTCAACCATACGGTCATCCGATTCTGACACGCCTCACTTCACTTTTGATTCTGAGGTAGAATCCGAAAACCCCACTGCGTTATTCCCAACCAGAACTTATTACATGTGACCCCACCACAAAACCTCGAAAGAGCATCCCAGGATTGATTATGAGCACAAGGATCAACCTATCAGATCTCCCAGGGCACAAATTACATGTGGTCACCACAAAACCTCGAAAGAGCATCCCAGGACTGATTACGAGAACAAGGCTCAACCTATCGGATCTCCCAGGGCACAAATTACATGTGGTCATGGCAAAACCTCAAAAGAGCATCCCAGGATTGATTACGAGCACACAGCTCAACCTATCGGATCTCCCAGGGCACAAATTACATGCCATAGGACAAAACCTCGAAAGAGCATCTGCCAGATATCCCAGGGCACAGATTACATGCCATAGGAAAAACCTCGAAAGACTATCTGCAGATCTCCCAGGGCACAAATTATATGTCCTCCCAAGCAAAACCTCGAAAGACCATTTGCGAGATATCCCAGGGTACAAATTACATGCCATAGGAAAAACCCTGAAAGACTATCTACAAATCTCCCAGGGCACAAATTAGATGCTTATCTGCACAACTTGTTCCACGACCATAAAGTATCAACCTGATACTCACCATACATCATCTTGATGTACACATGATCATTCTGATCATTATCACTACAACATCCTACTGCATGTCATCTGGAGCAACATCCCGAAGCTCGTCATCCATGATCATCCTGATCATACAATGCATCTATCTGATGCATACCAAGTATCTATCTAATACATATCATCATACATGATCCACTGATCACACAATGTATCCACCTGATACAAATATAAATACATGATACATATCAAAAAACATGATCTAACTAATCATACAATGTATCCACCTGATACATATACAGATACATGGTCCAAGCATCCAACATGATGCTTATACAAAATACATACACATGATCCAACCGATCATATCCAGCATCCAACATGATGCGTACATACATATAAATTGTAATGCCACTAGAATGACTGTGGACCTTAAGGGCACCTTTCGAGTGACCCGACTGAACAACTTTGATATAATGGTCTCTTGAGCCTTCTTATGCCTTAAATGATTGAGGACAACCTGAAGATGTAAATGATGACAATAATTGATAAATGAATTAGGGAATTAAATTCTATGTGTGGAGAGGGATAATTGATTGATTACATCTTGATTAATGATTATCCTTGATTGATCAAGTGGGACAGTGACAGTCCTAGCTTTGCGACTTGGGAGGACGCAACTGAGATGCGTCATAGCTTTCTACATTTATTCTGAACTTCGGGATGAAGTTCTAAATAAGTAGGGGTGTATGTAGTGCCCCTATACTACTGCAGACATTGAGAGGACCTGTTGAGTGACTCGACTGTTTGAAACATTAATAAAATAACCCTATGATTTTATTTTGAGTATATTTATGATTACGATTGATTGATATATGTGCATTTGGGTAGTTATTGTGAATGGACGATTTCATGTTGTTTAATGATTAACTTTGATATGAATGATGCTTAACGACTAGCTGTTCAATTGATTATGTGATTAGACGAATGAGTAATGATTGAGTAAATTATAGATGCTTAATGAAGCAGCAGATTTATAAATCAAATTGTGATTATTGAGGACAGTGCTACTAATTTACGTTTGTGAGAATAGTGTGTAGCGACAGGTGAAACGGTTCACCGATGGACACACAAAGGAATAGGAAGGGTTGTAGAGTACGGGTAAATCACACACAAGGAGAGCGACGACGATGTCGACTTCTGACAGAATACCACGCTTGAGCATATAAGCATTGATCCGCTTGCTCAAGAGGAAAGTGTGAGGGCGTATGAGGTGGGCCACGACGGAGCTGGTCACGTAAGAGTTGGGGGGCGCACAGTGAGAACGGACTCACTCGTCAACGCCATTAGTCCCTAATAGCGTGTAGACAGAGGATGGAAGGTAATGGCTCCTAAAATCCCTACATGGAGTTCTCACAAGTCAAAACGGAAGGATGACGGAAGAAGGGCCTGACGGTGCGGTACCCTGCCGAGAACGGAAAGAACGGACACAAGGGCCCAACAATGTGGTACCTTGCCGAGGAATGGAAACTACGGATGACTGGACCCGATGGAGTGGTGCCATGTCGGGGAAATTAAATTAAGGAACAAGGAGGCCCAATGGTGTGGCATCGGGGTCCTAGTAAAAGTTGACTGCTAAACTTAACTGCATTGAAACGTATAAGTTTGCACCTAGAACATTTCTTAGAAATGTATTTGAGTACTTTAGGCATTTGCACATAAATGATTACTTTGGCATTTAAATAATATTAAGTGTTATTTAGGCATTTTCACATGAAAGGATACTTCTGATTATTCAAAAATATTATAAAGATTTATTTAGGAGCAAAATGGAATCCTAGGCATGGACACCTAGTCAACTCCACCTACACCACAAATATAGGAGTTAAGTGAAATATCTAGGGGACAAACTTGAGCAAACTTAGGGATGTTGGTGCATCTCCTAGAGAAACTGAGACATGGATGGGTGAGTTTTATTAATTTATTAATTTAATAAAATGAATATTTTTGCATGAAGCGACATGTGTCGCATGAGATTTTCCTTTATAAGGAAGGCATTGGGAATGGGTAAAGGACCTAGACCCTGGATGACTATCATAATCTTGATTTACCTCATGACTTGCTGCTATTGAGGGTTTGGATGGAAATCTTGGTGGGGGGGAAATCCAAGCTGGGTTTCTGGATTATTGTGTGTGAGCTCTACGACCCAAAGCTCAGGGGAGGCCATGCGACTGAAAGCATGAGCCTATGGTTGGGTGGCGAAGCTAACGGTTGCTTCGCCTATGGTTAAACGAGCTTTGCTGGAGGGATCCTACGGAAGACGCGGATGACAGTGGACAAGATGGTATCAAAGACAGGTTAAGCATGAAGTACCCTACAGGAGGGGCCCTACACCAACCGCTACCTCAACCGTAGATGCAGTTTGTACCGTAGCCACAACCACAACAATAGTTTATGCCATAGTATACTCCAGTGTAGATGGCTCCACGGCAGCCACAGTACGTTCATCAGCCACAGTATGTTCAGCCAGGGCAGTGTGTTCATCTAGGGCAGTGTGTTCAACTACAACCGAATCCCATGCAGCAATAGTTCAATCAATCGCAATATCAACAGCAAGGGGGATTCTACGGAGGATGCGGTGGAGGTTTTGGTCGCAGAGGAGGACGAGGTCACAGAACTGTCCAGTGTTATAATTGCAGAGTGTTAGGACATTACCAAAGAGATTGCTCACAATTGCAGACATAGTGTACATTTTGTTTTGTTACTAATCACACTATTGAAAAATGTCCGCAGTTAATTGCGCGATGGAAAGCGGGAAATGTTCAGAAGTTGCAGATTCAAAATCAATTGCAGCAACCAGTGCAAAATCAAAACTAGCCATAGAACCAAAATCAGCATTTGAATTAGAATGTGAACCAACTTGGGGCTCCACCACTGAACCAGACTTAGGGTGCAACTATTGCGACAATTTCTACAGAACCAAGAACACAAGATGTTGTTGTTGCTGTTATCACTTGTGGAGGTGTGGCGATAGGAGAAGATGGTCCACATCCACTCATCTAGGTAGCTAGGTAGAAGAAGGTGCAGTTTGATATTAATGCTGAGCGAGATACATTCTTTCAAGCATGTCATGCGATGGGCAGAAATCCTGGTAAGGAAATTATTTGTGACATGCCTCCTATTTTTTATTCGACTTCAGAGGTAGGTCCTTCGCGATAGTATGGTACTTTACAGAATTTTTTTGGAAGTTGTTTATCAGTTGCAAGAGATCTTGATTCTCTTGCCGAGGCCGATGGGTTATTGCATCAATCGGCCAGGGGGTGGAAAGAGTCTGCAGTAAACTCTTTACAGAGGCGGAATACCGGTAAAGAGATGCATATGAACATCCAGATTAGAGACTACGAGGTCGATTCAGTCATTCTAGATCTTGGCTCAGATGTCAAAATTCTAACAATGTAGGCATGGCAGAAAATGGGGAGCCCAACGCTAAGCTGGTCTCCGGTACAGCTACGATTGGCTAATCAGGCCAAGGTGACACCGATTGGGAGAGTTCCACACCTTGTTGTGGACATTGAGGGGATGAAGACATATGCTGATTTTGATGTGATTGAGGTTGTTGAAGGGGGGAGTTCCTATCCCGCATTCCCGGGGATTGGATGGGAGAACGACAGTGCAGCAGTAATTAACTTTAAGAAGCGGATGATGACTTTTGAAAACCATGATCTTAGATTCATAGCTCCATTGGATCTGACTGAAGGACGGAGGTATGTTGAACCGGTAAAAGAAGAAGATGTTAGCAGATGGGATCATGCGTACAATATATCTGAAGATTACATTCATCTAACTGCTGACAGTGAGCTAGGTTGGTGCAGCTATAGTTCTGCATCATCTGACTTTGATAATGCCCTAGAGAATGGGCAAAATCGCTTGCATGAGGTATCGATCCGGAAGTGTGGGTTGATCACACAGTCGTTATGGCATGTTGCGGCTGAAATTGTTGAGTTATCGGTATACGAAGGACTTCCTGGATAGTCTAAAGTTTTTAGTTGCATTTGAAGCTAAGGTGTCAGAACCGTAGCAGTTGCTGGCGTTGGAGGAGGCACTGAAGGCTACTCCAGCATGGTGGTGGGCGACCCATAAGAAGTCGATTACTGGTTGGTTCCCATGTCGAAGGTTGATGACGGTTTTCTTTGGCGACACAAACATACACCACATCGGAAGGTATGATGGGAAGAATGACCCTAGGAGTCATATGATGGAATGTCAAAATTTATGGGCTTCACGACCAAGGGATAAATGGGTCCATGATTTTATCCATACTTTGGATGAAATGCCGCAATCATGGTATGCTTCAGCTGAGTTGCGAGGGGAGATTACCACTTGGTTAGAGTTGACAGTTTGGTTTACTCATACCTTCAACTTCGCGGATGCCAACGTAGATGTCCATAATGCTTTGCAGCTCATCCGCGATGTTAAGGTAGTTCCAATGGCATATCCTATGGATCTGCATATGCACTGTAAGATGCAGTTGATGATGGAATGTTATAATATTAATCGCTGGCCGGAGGATGGGGATGACCGCAGAATGTCAATATTCCGGAATCAGAAGGCAGTCACGATGTGGTAGTGCCTGATGCACCAACAAATCCGATCAGTCAGCCGCTGAAGCTCAGAAAGGTCAACATTGGGACATAAGCTAACCCAAAGTTTGAGAATGTTGGCGACTGCTGGGATGAAGACATGATGGCGAAGGTCACCGACCTATTGCATGAGTTCCAAGATTTGTTCCCTACGAATTTTTTGGAGATGAAGGGAATCTTGGGGGATCTAGGGGAGATGAAGATCCCATTGAAACCTGATGCAAAACCAATTAGGCAAAGACCGTATCGCCTAAATCTGTGACATAAGGAATAAGTCAAGAACTTGACCACATGTTGGACGCTGGAATCATTGAACCAGTTGAAGAATCGGAATGGATTAGTCCAATGGTGGTGTAAGAAAAGAAGACAGGTGAGGTCCGGATTTGTGTTGACCTGAGAAAGATGAATGACGCATGCATGCATGATCCATTTCTGACACCTTTCACGAATAAGGTACTGGAGGGAGTGGGTGGCCAAGAGATGTATTCTTTCATGGATGGGTTCTCCGACTATCACCAGATCAGGATTGCGAAAGAGGATCGCCACAAGACAACATTTATGATTGAATGGGGTTGTTTTCAGTACACAGTGATGTCGTTTGGCCTGAAGAATGCACCTGCGATATTCTCTCGGGTTGTTGTTGCTGCTTTCAGGGATTTTATTCAGATGTTTCTGGAAGCTTACATGGACTAATGGAAAGTGTATGGCTTGATCAACGATCATCTGGTAAATCTGCAACTCATGTTAGAATGCTTTCGGCAGCGTCAGATATTGCTGAACTTGAAGAAGTGCATTTTTTGAGCACCATTTGGGATATTGCTAGATCACATTGTTTGCAAGCAAGGATTGTTGGTCGAACCAGCCAAGATTGCGCTCATTCTGAGCTTAACACTGCCTACCAATGTCAATCAATTGAGAGCAATGTTGGGGCACACGGTGTACTATCACATGTTCATCCGGGGTTATGCTGTGATCACGGCCCCTATTGAGAAGCTGTTGAAAAAGGATGTGGTATTTCAATGGAGCCCAAAATGTCAAGTCAATTTTGAAACACTGAAGGATAAGATGGCTTCAGCGCCGATATTAGTATTTCTAGACTGGAGCAAGGAATTCCATGTCCATGTAGATGCATTGTCAATTGCGCTAGGAGTAGTGCTCGTGCAACCAGGGGAAGGAGATCTGGATCACCCAATTGCTTTTGCAAGTCAGAAGCTATCATCTGTAGAGAGGAATTATACCACTACATAGAGGTAAGGCTTGGTGATGGTATATGCGCTGCAGAAGTTCAGGCATTGCCTATTGGGGGGTCACTTTAATATGTTCACTGACCATTCTACATTGAAATATCTGGTCAATAAGCCTATGTTGGGGGGGGGGAGTATACCGTTGGTTACTCCTCTTTCAGGAGTTTGATTTTGAGGTGATTGTGAAGCCAGGCCGCTTGAATGTTGGGTCAGATCATCTGTCACTAATTGACACAGGGGAGGAACCAACTAACATTGAATATGGGTTGCTAGATGCGCAACTATTCAAGGTTGAAGTAGTTGATGACTACTAAGAATAAATAATTCAGTTTCTTGCAACATTAACCGCACCAAAGGGGTTCACCACAATTTAGAAGAAGCAACTGGTGGTTAAGGCTGTAGACTTCCAGTTGATTGTAGGACATTTGTACAAGTTGGGATCAAACAAGATCTTGAGGCATTGTGTCCTGCCTCATGAGCAAGGGCAGATACTATCAGAAGCACATGCAAGAGTGGCTGGTGGGCACTACGGCGGTCATGCGACTTCCAGGAAGGTGCTACGCGCAGGGCTTTGGTGGCCCACTCTTCACAATGATGTGATGGATTACGCGCAGACCTACGATGTCTGTCAAAGAACTGGAAAACCCTATAGGAGGGATGAGATGCCGCTAATACCTCAAGTGACACTGCAACAATTTGATAAATGGGCTGTGGATTTCGTGGGACCTATCAACCCACCTGAGAAGTGCACTAGTGCATGGTACATAATCACAACGACATATTATTTGACAAGATGGGTGGAGGCTGCACCAGTTGTAGATTGCACCGTTGCAACAACAACATGTTTCTTGTTTGACAATATTATCACTAGGTTTGGATGCCCGAAGGTATTGATGAGTGATCAGGGCACTCACTTCATCAATCGCACTATCAGTGCATTAACAACAAATCTTTAGATACAACATAAGAAGAGTACGACATATCATCCGTAGGAAAATGACATGATGGAGGCTTTGAACAAAGTGTTGGAGCATGCGCTTACAAAGGTTTGTAATGTGAACCACAATGACTAGGACTTGAGTATTCCAGCAGTCCTGTGGGCATATCGCACTACTTGTAAAAGGTTGACGGAACAAACACCCTTCAAATTGGTGTACGGGAAAGAGGCAGTTATGCCCATGGAGTACATTGCTCCAAGTTTGCGCATAGCGACAATGACAAGTATGAATGATGAAGCAACATTAGCAAAATGTCTGGCGTAGCTAGTACAGCTTGAGGAAGACCACTTTATCGCTGGTTTTCACCAGCGCATGGAAAATTATCGGCAAAAATCTTGGCATGATCGCCATATAAAAAATTACATAGTTTCAACAAGGTGACTTGGTGCTGTTGTATGACAACAAGTTCATGAAGCATCCAAGGAAGTTACAGATGCATTGGCTCGGTCCATACAGCATTAGTAGCATAACATCAGGAGGCATAGTACAGCTACAACAGTTAGATGGAGTGATGTTCCCAAAGATGGTGAATGGTACCAGGTTGAAGCCCTATAGGATGGGCCTGAAGCAGCATGATGCCTGAGTCGCATTCGCAGAGCACATGAAAGAAGTGCATGAAGATGTGCAAAAGAGCATAGAAAAGAGTAATGCAGCATACAAGTTGAGAGCTGACAAGAAGAAGAGGCTACAGTCGTTCAGCGAAGGAGACTTAGTCTATGCACATTTGCGGAAGGAGAGATTTATGATGGGGACATATAACAAGCTGACGCTCAAGAAGATTGGACCATGTAATATTATGAGGAAAATTTTGGACAATGCTTATGTGTTGGAGCTATTGAATGACTTGAGAATTTCACCAAGGTTCAATGTCTCAGATCTGTACAAGTTTGAAGAAGGTTCAAGTAGCAGAAGCGCAGAAGTGTCAAACATCGACTGAACAGTGCAGATTCCAGATCGACGGAAGGAAGAAATCACAGAAGTAATAGAGGAACACGAAGTCAGGCATATGTGCAGTTCGCGAAAGAAAGAATACTTAGTGCGATGGAAAGATGATGAGTTGTAGGAGGTGATATGGATTTTTGAAGAAGGGATCAGGAGACTGATGGAGTAGTCAAGTTTTTTTTCACCCGGGAGTCTGATGCAGGAGCATCGGGACCTAGGCAGAGAAGTCGAAGATGATCGACATGGAGAAATCCGACCAGAAGGATTGCTGATGACCACTAGTGCAGAAGAGCAGATTGGATGTCGAAATCAATAAGTTGAGAAGGAGCAGTTGGTATGCGACCGACAGAAGATACGGAAGGTCAAGAGTTGACATGTCAAAGGTCGACAGACGATAGAATAGAAGCCAAGACGTCAAGGGTCGACATGTTGTCGAACCGTGACTCTAAGAGATTTGGGCATGCACCAAGCGAGGAGGAAGGGGTGGACTGGCGAAGCCTGAGGGTGCAAAGGGAATCCAACAAGTATGTCGAAGGCTGATGTAAGACAATATGGTCGAGGTAGTGACCAACTACTATATCAGTGTCGGAAGGATGCATAGAAGTCAAGGAGAGCACTTGGAAACATTTCAGGGTTGATAAGGAAGTTATTGACAGTTATTGCAGGTGGTTGAAGGCATGACAGATGTCGTCATAGGAAGATATTGTGTAGCATGGTAGGGGCGTTGACAGTTGTAGGTCTACAAGATCTGAGGAGAACGACAGATAGAGGAAGCGTGTCTTGGGGGTTGGAGTGATCTCGGGAACAACAGCAGCATATTAAAAGGCTAGTGCACATGCACAAAGCGAGGCAGGGGAGGAGAGATTTCAGTTCGATTAGTAGAGGTCGGAAGGGTAGAGCTCAAGAGGAGTTTTCTAGATTGGAGAGGAAAGTCACACATCTATAGAGCACAGAGAAGATCAAGCCATAGCTCATAGTTCCGCAGCGAACCAGGAGAGGGTGATGGTCGACACATTGAGATAGCACATAGTTACTTCGGTATTATAATAGGCTAAGGCCAACAATAGTTAGTTATTTCCATTCCTTGCAGTTTGCATTGTAGCCATTTCGGTAGAATTAATATAAGCCATCTTCTGGCATCCTGTTTACATCTTATCTATGTGAACGTGTGTGTTATGTGTAATTGTTAACTAAGAACCTTTGTCATAAGGCACCTTCAATCAAAAGGGATCATGGTCAAAATAGATCCACTACCGGTGGGTATGGACGTACTAACTAGGTGCACTTTAGTGTTGGGGGTAGGTCTTGTAGTAGCAAGGATGGAGGGTCTTGTGGGTGCCATGGTGGGATGGAAACTGAGGTAGAAATGGGGCCACTAGTGGTTCCACTACCAACAATCCATCCATAAAACATGTTAGGATTGGTTCCATCCATGGGGCTAGATGGATTTGTGTGTATGGATGAATCAGACTTAGAATTAGATGTAAAATAGGTGGCATCGGGATGAATATCCGGGGATGAAGTTGTGCGTATCAGGGGAGCGCAATGAGGGGTGTCCAATGGACCGTATAGTGGGGACTACCCCTGTATACGATGGGAGTGTCTTGGGTAATAAATGGTGATGAATGTGTAAGTGATAAGGTGCTACGATATAAAAACATGCTAAAAAATACTAGTGCAACTGTGCATGCAAAAGGAGAGCTCTTAATAAAAATGACACCTAGGCCAACAACGAGATCAAAAACACCTACTACAATAGTGCGCTACAACATGTGGAGAAAAAATAAAATGGTCATAATACTAGCAAGAAGCACTCCTAAAAAATACAAAGACTCACTAACCTATGGGGTATAGGAGCATGCAAATGCCTAACTAAAAGATATGGAAGCTCACTCAAATCGTATCCCCTGCAAGGTAATGAAAACCACAGTCAAGAAATACGAAATGGAGAACCAAATGGCTAAGGGATATCCCTATACTACCAAGAAGGATCCCGAGTAAAGAATGGAAACTAATATACCTCAGTCAAAGCACATCCAAAAAGGTATCGTGCAGCTTCAGTTCTTTGGTCATCGCCCACCCGGTATGGTAGCTAGCATGTGCAATGAGAACAACCAGTTGGTGTCCTTTATTATTGAGTGGAGAACATAATTCCACCCATACTTCGAGAACCAATCTTTCTACTTTCACTCCTAAGGGAGAGGTCCCCCGGTAAATTGGTGTCAACCATGCTAATCAAAGAGAATTTGGATCGCTAAAAGGCAGCAACTATGTCTCAAATGTATGTGAGAAAGGGGTTGTTATTTGGATTCCTAACCCCAATGTCCTACCTAGATATCAAGTTGTTTTGGGTCCCCAATTGGGGTTAAATGTGTGTTCAATTAAACCATGTTTAGTCTAACTTGGAATTTAGGAAGTGAGTAGATGCACAAGTGGTGTAAACAACCCAAGATACGCCGAAAGTAAATGCTGGAATAAAATTTTTCTTTTTTCTTTTCAAATAAAGAGACTAACTGTTGGAAAATGCATGCAAATGGTGCAACTAATAAACTTGCTGAAATGTGAATGTAGTAGATAAAAATGCACTAAGTAAACATTGGTGCATGCAAACTGGAATTTTTAAAATGCTATAGCAATAAAATAGTAGAAAATTACTACCCGCAATGGGTGCAAGGAAAAGTGAGGTTGTAATGGCAATCGGTGTGAGTGTAAAATCCAAAAACAAGTTTAGGGTGCATATATCAAGGGAATAGTCACGCTCTGGCATTGTAGAAAGCATAAAATCCACACCTGGCCAGAAAAAACCACTCCAGAAGGAAAAGTGTGCTTCTGGGAGATAGGCACACTTGGAGCATGCCTATGGGATAGGTAAGCATGCTTAGGGGCTGAGAAAGTGCGTTAGAGTGCACTTAAGGGGATAGACAGTGTGCTTAATTGGAAGAAAGGCAGGTTGGAGCATGCTTAATGGGACGAAAGCCACTCTTGGAGTGCACTTTACAGGATGAAAGTCATGCTCGGGATGCAGAGAGAAAAGTGCACTTTGCAAAGAAAAACTCCTGCTTTGGAGCATGGAAACGGTGTTGGAATTCACGGCTTGGGCCATAAAAATAGAAAAATAAAAAGGTACTGTGATGGAAAGGTTCAAACTTGCAAGTACGTGATGGTGTCAGGGTAATTTTTAAGGGCGAAATTTGGCCAATTGGCTATTTTTGGGCTTTTTTTCAAAAACTAAATTCGCTATTTGGTCATTTTTAGTCTCTAATATAGCCTATATTTACATAAAATATGTTTTTTTATCATAATATTCACCAAAATTTACACATTTCAGTAGTAAATTCTATGTTTCGTATTGAATATTTGCCTACCTATCTATATACATGTTTTTTTTCAATCCAAAATAATCGCCTAGGATACTATACTTAAGTATAATATTAGAATCCTTAAAAAATACCTTGGATGGTGTGCTATGCCAAAACTTCCCTAAGGAGGGAGACGGCTAGAAAAATTGAAACAAAGTACAATGCAAGAAAAAAATAAAAAATGCAAAAAATGAAAATAGCTACTGCTCTTACCAAACCACGGATCAATGGGAATCGACCCGGTTGGAGTCGTCAAAATTGTAGCTAGGTTATTCACGCTAGCTAGTGCAAAAGGAAACTTACTAAGAGCTATGAGATTCCTAGTAACAGTTCGTGAATGTGATGTGCATGTGAATAAAAATAAAAGTAAATTGCCAATGATTACTATAGTAAAATGAAATTTAAACTAACTTGTCAAACACCCTTGAACCAAATAATGGTTTTGTATTACAGTAAATAGATATTTACAACATGGGTTACCTCAATGGTGAGTGGATTGGGGGCCCCTTGCAGCTATACGAATGGTGATGCTTCGGGTCTCCAATGTCCCTTACTCTCCTCTGAATACTCAAGTGGTGGCCAGAACTAAACTAGAATGGGGAAACACAAGCTCAAAGGGAGTCCAAGGTTTTAGTAGTAATTTTGGTAGAGTTTCGGTAGGGAAGAGTGAATGTATATGAAATGGAGGGCCTCCACCACCTTTTTATATCAATTTGGATGGTGGTTTATTGTCCCATGGTATTTAGTAGCCATTAGTATTGGCCCATGGTATTATGATAGTTTCACTAACATAACCCCCCTCAAATATTTTGATTACAGATGGATAAATAATCAAATTGAAAGTAAATAGACATTAAAAATATCAGACACTTTCAAATATCCAATTCATTCATGAAATTATTATCAATATGGGAAAGGAAAGATGTTTTTATTGATTGCAATAATGGAAACAAATACATTTCACCTTGATCTGCTCTAACACCTCTTGAAACCTGATATGGATCCTTTGCTTCTCCCTTCTACCAAAATTCCTCCATCATGACTTTGCAAAAGGAGTGCCCCCCTTCTCTCATGGAATTCCCTTTGTATTTATGAAAAAGTTAGTAGAGTAGTTTCGAGAGAAGATTAGTTAGGGAAGGCATGGTGGTTAGGAAACCATCTCCAACTGCCTCTATTTTGAATTTTTTTTTCATGATTTTTTAGGAACACACGAGTGAAGAGTGTACCATTTGTGTGTTATGCGATAGAATGCTTAAGGCATCATGTGTGTGCAAATTTTAGGGAAATACGTGAGTGGTAAATGGACCACAAGCGGGTAACACATTGATTGTTGAGTCTTCAATAGCATGTATGTCCTAAACCCAATACACAAAAAAGAGGTAAATTGGAGAAATAGGGAATGTTTAGGGCCACAAACATCAATAGAAAATCCAAGCTCTTCCATCCATAGTGTCCTTTTGTGTGAGCGGCAATTCAATCTTGTCACGGACGGAGAAGTGTCGATTTCATGGATACCAAGAGCAGAAAAAATAAAGAATATTAGATTGGAGAGCATGTGTATCTGAAAGTTGAAGAAAAAAAGAATATATCTGAACTTGGGAAAGTGCAAAAAATTAGCTCCTAGATATTGCGCGCCATTTGAAATATTGGCTAGGATAGGCTCGGTGGCCTATGAACTTACTTTTCCTACTCATGTTAAAGTTCACAGTTTTTTTCATATCTTTACTTAAAAAGTATGTTTATGATATTAATCATGTCATTGATAGGGATTTGTTGCAGGTAGAACCAAAAGGGGAATTCATGCCAGAACCCCTTTGTATTATGGGCAAGAGAGAAATGTTGCTCCAGAAGCGGGATATTGTCCAATTGAAGGTGAAATGGAAGCACTTTGATATTGAAGAGGCCATATGTGAGAAAGAATATTCCATGAGAGAGGAATACCCCTTTCTATTTCAAATTTCATGATTAAAAGGTGCTAACACAGGGATAGCGTTATTTTTAAGGGGGGTGGGATGTAATATCCCAAATGTGTACCCTTGTTAAAAAAGAATACTTAGAATTAAAGATTTTGATTTGACATTGGGTTGGGAGAATTTGGAGCATCAAGAATACTTAGAATTAAATTTTTTGATCGATGTTGAGTCGAGAGACTCTGGAGCATCAAGAATACTTAGAATTAAATGTTTTGATTTGATGTTCAGTTGAGAGACTATAGAGTGTCAATAATACTAGACTCAAATTTTTTGATTTGGTGTTGAGTTAGGAGACTTTGGGAAATCAAGAATAATAAATGGCATGATCATTTATATTACTTACCTACTTAATGTTTCTAACTTATTGGGCATCAACCACTTAAAAGAGGGGCCAAGCATACCAAGTAGGGGAATGAATTCTTAATTAATACATAAACAAAGTTAATGAAGAATTAGAACAATGTGACGAAAAATACATATAATAAATTAAAAATAAAAATAAATGGAGATAAACTAAAACCTAACTACTTCTTGAAAAGAAAATAGAATAAAAGAAGACACATAGATAAAAAAACACACCTTTTTTCTCTCTAACTAAGAGAGACCATCCTGAATTTGAACAAGATCCTTCTTCCTGAAAAGAAAGTTGCAGAGATTTAACATTACATGGGGTAATGGTTCCTAGTTCACTGGAAGGTTCATCTGTATTTCCTTGAGCGCTCAGTAACCATGGAGACTATATGGTTTTTCCAAGATGGATGATGTTAAGGGAAAATACATTACAAGATCTACACAGAGCTGGTAAAACACCTTGTGACTACTCTACAGTAGTAAGAAAGATATAAAATAGAATGTCAGGTTATTCACTTTCTAGTGTGCTTAGTCTAGCTCGGGGGTGACCTATGGAATGAGTAGCTAAATTGTTCAAGGTATATGGTTGGAAGTAAAGTGGAAGTTCCCCAAACCGTTGGACGCATTAAAGTTTGATAAGTTTCCTATCTTTGTTATCTTTTTCTCATTAGTTTAAATGTTTTTCTTTGAAAGACTTATTTATCATAAATGAGTTCATTTATTCTCTTTTCAAGAAGAGTTAGAATGATATACTTTTTTGACTATGACTGCTTATAAATTGTTAAAAATTGTTCATTTAATTTTAAATTTGCCTCTATCTATTCATGACCTATATTATTATATATTTTTAAATTGTTTAAATTATTTTAATTTTGTTCTTAATAGGAACTTTATGCTTTTATTAATTATACTCTACCTTTGTTTGTTTTATAGTTTCATTAAATATGTTATGTTATAACTATTTATACGACTAAAAATCTACTAGTGTTCATTAAAATCCTACTAACCTAAAAGAAAATGTAGTAATTTTATTGGGAAGAGACTTTGTTTTCTTTTATGTAAAAATATATTATTATTGGAAACTATTGTAAATATGTTCTATTTAATGTGACTATTTATTATTAATAGGAACAATAACAACATGACATAGATCATATTTACATACTATAAGAGCAAGTAGGTCACACAATTGAACTACATGAATAGCAATCTAATAAGTATTTGTAAACACATATAATATTATTTATTTATATAATGGGTTTTCAAACCCTAGCAAGAAATCTCATAGGATATACATGGGTAGGCGTGTTCCCATGAAGATTAGTAAATTTTTTTAGCAAGTATAGGGCATGATTATGTTAAAAGCATACCTCGATTGATAAAGTTCAATCGAGGGCTTAAAAAATGCTTGATTGAACTATTTAAAAATGCTCGATTGAGGGTTAATAAAACCCTCGATCGAGATTTATAACTTGATGAAGGGTTTTACTAACCCTGGATTAAGTGTTTTTAAATATCTTGATCAAGAGACCATTGCTCAATCGAGAGATCATTGCTTGATCGAGCCACTTCATTTTAAAGCTCTGATTGAGCATTTCCAATTGTTATAATTATAAAAACTCAACAAACCATGAGTTATTTCATTGTGTTTGTTGCATGCAAGTTTAGTGAATAACTAATAAAGGTTACAAATTTGATAAATGTGTTATAGACATAATTGATGTGTAATTAGTGTTTAGAGATGAGAAGGTTCTTATTTGTTTGAAGATATGGATGCAAAGTAATTGAAATTATAGATAGGATTGATCAAATCTATGACTCCAATTACTCCACTACCCATATCTGCAAACAAATATCTAGAGGAACTGGCAGTAGTAATGCATTTACTTTATTCTTCTTCAAGGTATTTATTGTTATCCATAGGTATAATTTCTTTTATTAAATTTTATTATCATATAATTTTATGTTTTTATTTCATTGAATTTGAAAATATCAATGCACCATAAACAATACCATCTTTTAAACCATTTGATTAAAAAAAAATTGAGTGCCCATATTAGTGTGCACACACAAATATGAGCCATTGAATTGTTTTTTAACTAAAGTATTTAGAAGCTCGATGGAGCTTTTGGCTTAACCACGGTTGAACCCTCAATCGAGATATTTAAAAATTGCACACAAAAGCTTGATCGAGGGATTTAAAACAGGATTTTAGCCCCACTTTTTGCAAATTTAATTTTACTGACATCTTTTCAAGGCCTAAATCATGTCCTAAGGATGCGCCTTAGTTGGTGGACTTCATACCAATGGATTTTTCAAAGAATCCTCTGTCCATTGACATATAATTTATGAATTTCTAATTTCATATGATAATTTTTATTTTAATATTCTTTTCAAAGTTACACTTACAAAACCATGTCCACAACTTCGAATAAGCACAAAGAAAAATCAATAACATAAAAAGTACACAACCCAAAAAAATCAAAAAAATATATATGCCCCACATCAACGCATCCTCTTCAAAAGGGTATTATTTATTTATTTTTGTAACCAGATATAAAAAGGTTTACATGCACACACGTGTATGAAATGCAATTAAAATTTTCAACGAACAATTTCAAAAATTAATAAAAATATATAATTTTCCAACATAAAAAAATGTGTTCCCTAGTGCAGTTTATATAGATTATGTTCATATACTTTTTTTCCAAAACTTATGCATTTGGCACTAAATTATTTCACGTGCACACAAGACACTTGTTAACTTTTCATGAAATTTACAAGAACAAACCTATCATTAAATTCAATTATATCATATTAAATAATATTATTGTTTAATATATATATAGGTAGAAAGAAAACATAATTCTCTACAATTTGTTTTTTTGTTGCATGTTGGAATTCACAAGGTAAATATGAGTTTTGAGAGCTTCAATTTAATAAATAAGTAAAAAATTGAATTTTCACCATCCCTTTTGGCCAAAAAGTGTTACCCATTTTCATAGATTCACCCATAGGAGAGGATTCAATCTTGAATCTAGGGCTAAGCCCTTATCCTACAAATGTATTAATATAATGATGTAATTATGATATATATAATAATAAAGTAAATAATATTCAACATAATCAAATATTACATCATGTACTAAATCAAATATAATATCATAACAAGTTAAACATTGGTTCGAACTCATGACCATGCTAAACCATTACACAAAGTATGTATATAAACAACATCAGCACAAGGTCATGCCTCACAACTACGCACTTCTAATATACCAACAAATTATTCACAATAACGAATCATATCATTACAGACCTCATGTAATTACAGATAAAACTCATATATTTCAACAGTATACTACCATCTATCATTCATGTGAATTGTTCCCTAAGGGATATGAAGTCATGGGTTTGAAACACAAATATACATTCTAGGTATAACAAGTAAACAACATAAAGAACCCTGGATTAAATCCTAGGGATTCATCTTGTACACTTTAAGAACTGGGGGCATAAATAATAATCCAAACTATACTGCGATGTTAGGATTCCAACGGACAAGATAAAACTTATGTATGATGTATTGTAAACTAAACTAGAATGAAATGCCTCTAACATATTAACAATAAGTATTATGGTGAATACGTCTAGGAAATACTCATGACCGACATTATTATAAACACAAAAATAACACAAGGAATTACCATAACAAATATGCTTTCTATAAGCAGCACAGTAGAAGGCTTGTCATGTAAACATTCCAATAAGGTTGAATTGGATAGTAGTTAAATGAAGAATTTAGGGTTTAAATCCCAAGGATGGCTAACGATTATCATATATAAATTTTCAACACCCGTTTAAATAAATACAAGAGGAAATTCTTGTAAATGCAAGAGCATCTTTCATTGCCTTGTTTAGTTCCAAATACAAAATACATTTAACAACCGGTGTCGGGTCAAGCCCGAACCTGTGCATAGAATTCAAGGTGTCACTTCCCGGAACCAAAATGTTTACAACAACACATGTGTTCTAGGTTCAAAAAACCTTCAATCATGGATGGAGTTTGTATCCCGAGGGTAGTATTCTTACCCGGAGGGGAGCCATTCAAATAAATCTCAAAAGATGAAATTTCACCAATCTACTAGTTTCCTAAGTTGGGGTGGAAACATTGGGATTTTGAATAAGGGAGATAATAAACCCCAAATGGAAATTATCTTGACACAAATATATTAAAATGGGTTAAATAAATATTTATCATAGGAAAATAAGGTGGCACTTGGTCATGGAGACACATTGGTGGTGTGGGACCCACACAAAGCTAGATTCCTCATACCACATGGCATCCTATTCTCACCCATTCAAATCTAAGGTGGAGTCTAATGTTCTTGGGGAGTTGGAAGGTCAATATACTTGGAATGACTCTATGTGATCCCCTTGAAGGCTCATTGTTTTCTTAGCTCCCTACATGGTTCAGATTTTAGTGGAGATTATTTATTCACTTCTTGGATGAAATAATACATGGCTGATTTTTTTTATGCATCTTACATTTTTTTGGAGCAGAATTATAGGACATGGGATATTCACCTATGTCATTGGAGCATATTTTATTGGTCACTTGATGCTTGTATGCAGCTGACAAATGGTGGTCTACTTACTTGGAGGTACAAGCACTTCATGATTATTTGATGAAGCACCTCCTTGATGTACATTTTTATTATGTTGTAATGTAATTTGATGAGCTATATTTTGTACTTATAATGTTTGGAAGAAGGCATACAAGGAAATGGAATCCGAGAATTCTCTTTCCTGATGGTATGGGTTGGAGAGCACTCCAAATTGTTGGAGTGCAATATAAGCAATGGGACCCTGGAATAATTTTAGTCTCATTAGTTTCAACTTTTTGTTTTGGAAATAAAGAAGGTTCTTCAACATCCATGTTATAATTGCTTGAGTACAAGCAATCTTGGGTGGGGAGGACTGTAATGTCCCCATTCAAATAAATCTCAAAAGAGGAAATTTCACCAATCTACTAGTTTCCTAGGTTGGGGTGGAAACATTGGGATTTTGAATAAGGGAGCTAATAAAACCCAAATGGACATTATCTTGACATAAATATTATAAAATGGGTTAAATAAATATTTATGATAGGAAAATAAGGTGGCACTTGGTCATGGAGACACATTGGTGGTGTGGGACCCACACAAAACTAGATTGCTCATACCACATGGCATCCAATTCTCACTCATTCGAATCCAAGGTGGATTCTAATGTTATTGGGGAGTTGGAAGGTCAATATAATTGCAATGAATCTATGAATGTAGAATTGGAGTGTAAGAGTAACTCCCATGGAAGAGGAAGAGGTATTGGAGAGAAATTGAGACACTTGAGCTAGATTCCCTAGCTTCTATGACAACAATGATGAAGATGCTATGACACCTATGACACAAATCAGACCTCATTGCTGACATATGGAATATATGACATTTCAGGGCTAAAAATAGCCTCCAAGAGGGCTCACAAGGGAGTTAGGGAAGCTAAAGAGTCATCCATTCGACATGAGTGAAGGAGGAGGCTAGGAATGGAGGGGCAAGTGGCACACATTGGAATCTCTTCCCAATTTGATTTTGCATGAATATCATGGATGGAATTATAGATAAGGAGGTCTTTGTAAGTTTATAAAAGTCAAGAACAAATAAGGAGAGTGGATTTTTATCATTTATCATTTTGCATATTTGAGAGCATAGCTTGTCCATGCTTGTGGAGTGTTTACTCTATTTTCCTTAGTACCAATTTCGAGGGTGAAAGACTCCCATCCTAATTGGAAATTGGAGAGGCCATTCAGGCCTTTCATTTGGATCTACAATGGAGTAATTTGTTTCAGGTTAAAGCTACAGGGAAGCTCGTGACATTCTCATCCTCAACTTGCTTCCACACCTTTCTCACTTTTCTCTTCATATTTTGGCTCTTGAAGGAAGGGTGCACTTGGTGAGATGTTGTTCTCTTTGGGGGGAGATATTGTGGCCCCATTTATTTGTATTATGATATATATACTATGTATTTAATTCTTATAAGACTCTCAGGTCTAAATACCAAGTGTAACTATGTAAAAATACCAAACAATGCATAAATGGTGCCATTTTCCCTACATTTTGTTATGAAAGCTTGAAGTCGCTCTATTTCAATTTATATCAGTTCATCTCTATGATTTTTATGATGTATGGATGGTAATTAATGTCTGGAAGAAGTTTAATATACATTTTATAAGCCTTTGGAACATAAATCTCTAATTTCATAGCAAGTGGTGAAGTTTACTAGCATTTTCCCCTATGTGAAGACATATCCACAAACCTCTGATTTATGGGAGTTGAAGAAGATTTTAGAAACTGATTGATGATGTATTTTGGATCCCATTTAAGTCCTTTAAAAGTACCATGTGTCTTTTCTTAAATTTGGTAATTTTGTACAACATTTGTAGATCCATCTTTGACCACTACCCTTGGGGGATTTGAACCTCGATTTGACTACTAAATTGCCCTATCTTTCCCTGATTGTGATTGAATGTTTCAGAAGTCTTTTGAGAGTTTCAAAGAATCCATAAGTCACTATTTTATGTCTTAATACCTTCCAAACACATTCATAACGAATTTGGAATCATTTGGATCCATTTGGAGGCTTTTGGGTCAATACTAGTCTAAGGGTCGAATTGGCCAAAATTTGCAATTTTTCCAATTTTACCAAATTTATTAAAAAGAGAAACTACAATTGTGGCCACAAAGGCCACCTAAAACATGCAATTAGAAACCTCAACTTCCGATATGAAACAACAAACTTCATGGGGAAAAGTTACACACCCAATAGGTATCACAAATCCCTTGGGAAACTTGAGAAAGGAGCAAGAAAGGAGAGCACATGCTCAAGAATGGGCACAAGATATAGAAATATTAGATGCCCAATAGGGTATTATATAACTACCAATAAATTGGTAATCACTACACTTGATCCCCTTTCTCATAAGAGTTATAAGGACAAGCAACCCCATGATTGGAAAACTCAGCAGATTACCCTAGACATTGTGGATTTGCCAATAGAAGATGATGTGTAAATGGACCAAGGGTAAAATGGTATTGTTTACACTAAGTATCGTATGACTAAATCCTCCATGGCCAAATATAATGATAAATTGGAAGCCATGCAGGTCAAAAATCAATTTATGAGTGCCATGGTATAGAGCCTAGAAATGAAAACACTAGTCTACAAAGCATGGTGGTAACCATGGGTAAAGGGTCTAATATTTATCACAATTTATTCATCTACTAGATGAAAAATAAAGAAGGATAAAGGACCTAGAAAGTTCCCAAATCACCTAGTCACTTAGAAAATGGTAGAGGAGCAACAAAAGCTTACTGAAGAGCTATTTTTTAGCGAAAAGAAAACACCTCCTTGCTTTCTCAGAAAAAACATCAATGAGGGAAGAATAAAATAAATTGAGGAAAATTAGAAGTATTCCAAGGATTTGAATGTCAAGGTGGATGAGGAAAATATTAAAAAAAATTCTTTAAAGCATAAACTTATAGAAGCAAGGGAATATCTAAAGGAAACCCCCTCAAGTAACCATATATTAGTATCTATAGGGACAATATCCATCATGGAACAAAGGGTTGAGAATATGGATAAATAAAATATGGATTGGAAGACCAAAGTTGTTGATAATCTTAGAATGTCCAATGAAATGGAAGAATTGGTTGATAAAAGGAAGGATGACCTCAAGATCCGAGGAGAAAGACTCGTCAAATCTGATCCAAAAAGGACACAAGATGAGGAAAAATATTGTTGTTCTAGAAGGGGAGGTCAATGAATGGAAGATAGGGCAAGAAGAGGCATTGAAAGAGGCTAGAATGGTAAAACCCTTGTCAACATACAAAGAAATAATGTGGACATAAATATATAATAATTTTCATTCAATAATAGCCCACCTCCAATTTTATCTAGAATTTAATGCCATGTATCAGGAAGTCAATAAAGTTTTGACGAAGAATCAAGAAGATATAGAAATAAGATATCAAACTGCAAAGGTATAAAGAACACTGATGAATTATCTAACTCCTAACTAGTTGAGAGTATTGGGCATCCAAGATAGAACATCTTCCCACATGGATATAGAAAGTTGTATAAGCGAGTTCACTAGTTTACAGATTATTAAGAAAAATGTGGAGTTAGAAGCATTGCTTTTCCCCTTCTTCAGAGCATTTGACACCATGGTTCAAAATGGTCTCCCATTCCCATGGAATACTAATCTCAAATTATATTCTACAATATTACACTGCAATCTAATACAAGATTCCATGCATGGAATCATTTTGGTGCCTAATAAATCAACTATCCCAATAGCTAGTAAAATCCTAAACCGACTAAATCCCTTTATTGAGGTTGCAACATTGTTGGGATATTTGACCTAAAATTTGGGAGAAGTTTATTAAACCCCCCTATCAGAGTTAGACAAGTCATTCAGAATTTTGAAAGGAGGAAGATGTTTATCTTCACAATGATGGGATACTATGAAAATATTAAGAAACTTTGTAGAAAACAGGAAGTAAGTACATATGACAAAGAAAGAAGGAACATATTCTCAAGATCCACACAGTGGTAACTCAAGGAAGCATAAGAGATAAAATGATGTAGGCCTACGAACCTTGGTATGATAAATGTTTACCATCAAGTGGATTAATTTGAATAATTCTAGAACAACGTATGATATATTATTATTTCAACATGACAAGGAACCAAACATTCCTCACAAAGGGAAAAGTCAACATTCAAGTAAAAAGGCTATAAAATGAATGATGGAAAGAAATACATGGGAGGTTCATAATTGTATATATGATATGTCGCCAAATTTTTAGGGGAATTGCATGGGTATGTGAAACACTAGTATTCCTTTTGTTCTCTCTCTCTCTTTGTCTTCATTGTAATGGGATCAAGGAAATTCTTCTCATAGAGAAAGACAATAATCTTAGGGACAATATCAATGGGTCCACCTTGTTGTAGTTGTTGTGATAAATGATTTTTTTATTGATTTGAAGACAATACCAAGGCGATTTTCCACTAGTGTTTGAAGGAATTTTGTCTCATGTATGTTGTTTAGTTTTCCTCTCTATAGTTGGATGTATTTATTATGTTGCTTGAATTAGTGCATCTACAATTACCGTTCCCACATGATTTTTTGTATGTGTTGTGAATGTATTTAATAGAAATCCTATCAATGCTTTACTATTGAATATGTTTATGGAACTACACTTTATTTCATAGGAATGAACTATGAGTAATCCACCCATACTATATTTTATTCTCTAATTCTCATACTCAAAGATATATTTTCTCCTCAACAACAAAAGAACTTTCAGGTTACTTTCAGCTGCTAAGATCAACTTCGTATGCCACATATATTGGTTGTAAATCCAATCAAGAAACTACAAGTGAATATATAGGAACCTAGGGTGACATACTAGGAATTTCTACCTCCTAATATTAGGGTTCCCCCACTTAAACGAAGGACTAGCTCGATGGCATAAAGTGACACAGGAATGGTGTATCCTACAAAACCCTCCTAGTCTTTGTAACCCCTCCTAGAATATCAATTGCTTCATATTTGATATTTATCCATGTATTGAGAAGAGAAAAGAACTATTATCTTAGGGGGTACAACCAAGTGACAATAGGGAAGACTGACTCCATTGCGGAACAATTTTTTTTTTATATCAAAGAAGCATGACCAACATCCTCTTCTTCAGTTAGAGAAGAAAAGAGGTCATAGAAATCAGTATTACTTATTGTTTTCATGTCAATCATTCCAGGTGTTGTTTTAATTCATATTGCAGAAGATATTTGTTGAATTCTTGGCTATTTGAGACCAGAAAGATTTACTCTCGAAGAAAGATTAAGAAAGAACCTATGAATGGTGAGAAGACTCACTTCCCTCCTAGAAGACCCTTAACAAGTCTAGAATAAGAAAAGGGGAACCCATACCCTAAATAATGTCAGATACCTAGACCTTCACACCCCATCATCACTCATTATTGAGAACAATGAGCATCTTTAAAACACAACCGACCAAAATGTACAACCCATCCTTTTCAAGTTGAATATGCCCATCCTATTCAAGATTCACCAACGCTATATCTATATCATATCCCTCTCTCTTTTGATAATTTTGGAAAACTCAAAACCCCATACATGCATCATTCTCCCTAGGGATATAAATGTTTGTTCTCATGTTCACCTCATTTTCTAGAATCTTCCCTCTTTTCTCAAATACTAGTCGTTTATACTTTACAAATATTTGTGTGCCATATTGTTTAGCCTAGTACACCCAACTGCAACCAAACGTAAGCCCTGGTTCAAAAACCTATCATGGTTGTTTAAAATCCTCCTAAACCTTGGTTAGCAGCCAAATTGAAGCCATTGGTTCCAACTCTAGCAAACCAACTTTCAAACTTATCTCAGGGATAGCTTAATGTGCTACCTAAGTTCAATAGAGAGAATAGGGTGATTCTTGAGGATCATATTACCTCCTTTCAATGTTTCACTTATAACTTTTCAATTGAGGATGATGATGTATTCTCTAGGATGTTTGTACATTCACTAGAAGGAAAGGCTAGAAAGTGGTTTAAAATTTTTCCCAATAACTCTATAAATTATTGGGTATAGTTCATAGAAAAGTTCATGAAGAAATGGGGAATAAATAAATATAATAGATATTATGTAATGGATTTCTAAGAGAAACAATGGGGAAACTATACCATAGTTACCATTCAATTTTGAAAGTTATACCATTGTATTCTAGATGCATTCAAACCTTTAGAAGCTACAGTAATGATTTCTTATTCTTTCACTTTTGAGGTTGAATTTTCCCTTCACCTAAGAGAAAAAAATTATGTCGAATTAGAAACCTTTTTTAATGATGCAAAATATTTGGAGGGAAACATGAAAGGTGTTGTTATTCTGCTAAATACTAGGTCTGACCCACCTTATGGTAGAGAATACCTCAAACAAAGAAGAGGAAAAAAACCTATGACATACTCTTTTGGCCAAGATTCATTAATCCTAGAGGAAGTCACTAAGTTTCTTATGGCAGTGTCTAATGGCCTCACCAATTTCAAACAAGTATAGGCTTCCAATTCTTTTGTTGGGCCTACTCGTAGGGCCCAAATCAACCTATCCAAGGTCAGTCACAATATAGAAGATTCCCCCTCACTGCTCCTCAGCAAGGGATGATAAAAGAAGATGCATATTTGCATCAATATTCTAAATATTAGTCTAATATGGTATCCCCTATGTCTCAAGTATATGGGGGATATTATGACCGCATGGAAGAATAATTGTCCAACTCTTCCTCGAGTATAACATGATTTTCCACCTAGAAAATATTGAGGATGAATGCAACCCATTGGGGTCAAGAGATATATTTATGATAGGAGAATAGGAGTACATTCAAAAAGAAGAAGTTGCACATCAATAAAGGGTTTACTTGATCTTTCTCCCATTCTATTTCAAATAGTTACTCATAATGTTATGTCTAAGTTGAGGAGAAGATATGGCTTGAGGCCAAGACCTAATGCCCCAAATTTTAGACGAGATCAATCCTACAAGCAATATAATGACAATAAAAGGGAAAATAATAAGCCTACATAGAAATCAAGGAGAGATACAATCTTGAAAGTAGTAGATGCCAGTCATTCAATGGTTCTTATCAAGCCAGATGAAAGGACAAGAACCCAACAAGGCTCAAAATGTACCGATTCATGAGCCTTCAAAACTTACATTGATCACTAAAGCTACATAGTTAGGTATTCCTCGAATCCATTCTTTTGATATCAAGAATGAATTAAGTAAATCAAGATTCCAATGCCCCTCTCTAAAGTCCTGAAATAACCTACCCATAAGAAATAAATCTCATCCTATTTCGGTTTTAAGGAAGCCAATTATGCCTCAAATATAAAGTAGCCTCCCACTCCTTATAATCCTTATACCTCATCATCAAATGTTAGGATTTCAAGTGATGAGGCCCCTTTACAAGATGACTTGATGAATTTGCAAGACAATTCCCCAAAATTTGTGTTGGGAAATATGCATGATGGGATAGACCAACTTACCCCTCCTTTTTACATGACATTGTAGCTTCAAAACCTACATGTCCACAATTTCCTATGTGATTATGGTGCCTCTCACTCATTAATTCCTTTCGTTGTCATGGAAAATATAGGGTTGGACATCACCAGGACCTACACATATATTTTCTCCTTTGACTCCAAGAGGGTATAATGTTTGGGGATGAGTAAATACCTAGTGGTTGGTATGGTTCAAATACCTAGAAAATATGTTATGATGGGCATTTTCATAGTTGTTGTACCGCCCTCATATGGCATGTTGTTTCATAGACACTAGGGAATTTCTATTGGTGGAAGCATTCAATTTGATCTATCCTATGCTACTATCTAGTCTTTCCATTGATCGATGTTGTGATCATGTGCATAGTTATAGCCACGAATAACAAGGTGGAAAATGATGATGTGATTGTTCCCTTGACCGATGCTCTACACATGAGTATTCATAACCCTTGTGTTTACCTCGATTACCAACTACTTGTCACACAGTTGAATAACTGTTACTGAGTACGCGATCCTTTCCTCTTTAGAAAGTTCCTTCACACTAAACAATTGGTTAGACCGTTTGAATCCATTATGTTCACTCATGTCCCTAGGAATTTCAATAGTCTTGTTGATCAAATGGCTAACGATATTCTATAGTGGCACATTAATCATCAATAACAAGGAAATAAACCGTACAATTGCATTTCATGTCATTTTGCATACACATGTAAATCAACATCACATCCCTCATATAATAAAGAGACTCAAAAAATATAAAGTGTTGCATCCATGTGCATATGTATATATATG
This sequence comes from Larix kaempferi, assembly GCA_027924585.1. Lineage (NCBI taxonomy): Eukaryota > Viridiplantae > Streptophyta > Pinopsida > Pinales > Pinaceae > Larix > Larix kaempferi. The sequence goes on from BSBM01000486.1 coordinate 13,072,181, forward strand.
TACAAATAAGAGTCAAATGATGTTTGTTTTTTATGTCGTTTGCACTGTTGGAATTAGTATTCCATGGTCTTTACAATTATGGAAACCATTTTTCATGATCACCAAAACAAAATTGGGCCATTTTCATCCCAACTCAATTTGTGTGCCCTCATGTGAGTCGTTCTTTTATGAACTTGTACACTACATTTTATTTCCAAAATCATATTTATGCCTGGGTATCATTTACATGTGTGCAGGTTCAAGTTGTGTTGAACTCCACTTGTTTTGATTCGACAACCTCTCTCTACAAGTATAACACTTCAAACTACCATATAAGTTATCACCCCTGCAAAATATAATATGCATCAACCTTATTTATCCCATTTTACACCTATAGGACCCCCCACTCTATTCGTGTAAGTGGCCAAGCCCAACCACCCTTGCATTCACCCTTACCTAGTAGTTAGAACGTACCTTACATGGGTGACCGTTTAGCGCCCTTTGTCATTTGGCATCCATGTCATTTCAATTTCCATAGGTTTGTGAGTCCTTGTAGTCTATGAGTCACACCAAAACGCATATTAATCTACCATAAACACTCATTGGCTTACCCTACGGAATCCCACATTTATGTTCACTAAAGGCATTTTAATGATATATATTGCACATTCGTGAGCCCTTTGCAATGGTTGTTTCTCACACGCTCGACATCAGCTATATTATCGCATCGATGATATTTGTATAGGTTGATGGTTTTTTCATTATTTGATCGAAGACCCTAGATGTCCCTTGACTCTAGTCCATTGGTGAGTCTTTATGGAAACCCCTGATATTTTGTTTCTTGAGATACCCAAGTTGCGTTGGTGACAATATTCGAAAGCCCTCCAATTCCATGCTTCCTTATGTATCTAGTTTTAGATGCAGTTCATTGTACTAGTTAGATTCAGACTCTTATTTGTTTGATTCATTACAGATGTTAGACCCCTTCAAATCTAATAGTGCATTAGTTATTTAATTTAGCATTCCATGAGAATTCCATTGTTCCCATTCCAATTGTTTATATCATCCTTGGTTGGACCATGATTACATTCTTTATTTAAGTCCACCTTGGACACTTATGATGTACACAACAATTATCCATGTATTGATTAGGCCCCCTTTGGGCCTCCATCTAGTTTTTAGTTTGAGATATTGACACAAGCATGGTAATTCTTCCCTTGTCCATATATTTGAGATTATATGCACCTCATTCACATTGAGTATTATATACACAAGTAAGGCCCCCTAGAGTCTCGTTGAAGGGAAATCTACCTCCGACACGATATTGATTCTCCACACAACTGTAACACTAGAAAATAAGATATTATGATGTATGTTGGCCATACGATGATCTCCTAACCTCATGCATCAAGGGAAAATATGTTAACACCTAACTTTTGTCTTCCTACCTTTTCATTAGCCCCATCAAACCTATACATGATTACCACATGCCATTTCAACTATTTTGACCCTTGTAAAACCAAAAAATCAAAGCTGCACATAAAAGGGGCTATTTTACAAAATTAATTTCCTGAAAGATCTAAAAAATGAGCAACTTATGCCCTGACTTGTTTTTTCGATGTTTCTCCTTTTTATCACTAAAAAAAAAGAATAAAACTGGCACAACATATATGATAGCCCAATTTGGAAAAAGGATAAAAAAAGTGAAAGGAACAAAATCAAAGGAAAAATAAAAAAATAAAAAATCAAAGCCTTATCCTTATCCTAGAGCTATCCATTGTGTTTATAAATGAACCATCAATTTCCATCACTCAGCACCAATTATCCATACGTTGCTCAAGCCTTTACTCTACAAAAATATCCCAAAGATCCTAACTCCCTCCTATATTCCATTCTCACCTTGTTGGAGATTGCATACATGACGTGTGGCCACAGAAGCGTGGAATGTTAGGAGACCAAGTGGACCATCCCTCAGATAGTTGCAGGGCCCCCCAGCTACTACAACTTAAAGGTGATATTGGTTCTCTATAAAATCTATTTTTAATTAATAAAACGCATTCTTTATTCTTTATATGATGATGTTTGTGTCTATTTTCTTAATGAATAATGCACAAAAATATTCGTTTATATTTATCTCAATTGTTGCATGCCTCGTTAAATTAGTTACTTTTAATTTATATTTTTTTTATTTTATTGTTATCATTTGGAACTCTACTAATTCTATCACAACCCTTAGTAGGTTCCTTTTGGCACGTGTTGGTGTGAAAACACCAACAATAGACCTAGACTTGTCAATTCCATATTTGTATCAATCCATTTATGAGGTAGAATCTAGCTTTAAGGACTCCCATGATTTCTTAAATCTATGGTATTCCAGGCTACTCCAAGTTGTAGTACCTCTAACATACCATTTCCCTAAACTTGTCACCTGGTGCGCCAAGAACTATTCCCATGAAAACAAGTTCACCATGTCCTCTAACCAGACCCTAATTATTTTACCTATCACAAGGGACATAATTGAAGAAATGTTAGACCTACTGAGGACCACAGATCTAGGGAAACTTTATGAGGATTCTTTTGGAACTAAATTTCCATCTCTCATCCAAGAGGAGAAGAACACACTTCTTAAGGGTATCCTTACTTCAGACATAGAGCTTCCAAAGGGGCCACCCCCTTATAGGCTTGACATTTTTCCAGATATTACAAGGCAAGAAATGGCCATGGTGTGCAAGTTATTATAATATGATCATAATAGCATTGTAGATGATATTGTATTTGGTTTTTTTTCCACCATTTTCCCTCCTTTAGGTATCCAAATGGATGAATATGACTATGCTCAGTTCTTGGCTGACATGATCCATGATCATCTATCTAATTATTCTCCTTTTGAATAATTTAGGTACCAATCATACTTATTATATCTAATAATGTATGATCAATCTAAATCCTTCCAGGATCTATACCTTTAGATGGCATAAGCACAACCAAACAATTCATGTTTTAGTGAATTTGTAAATAAAGTAATGCTTGTGGTTTATAACTTGCTTCATTGTTTCCCATCCCCAAGAATATTTTCATAATACAAGAGGTTATTATAGTTGACCCAAGAGAATTGGGTAGGATATTGGTTCTTATATGGGAACCACGTAGAGATCAAGATTTATGGATCAAAGCTATAACTATACCAACAAATTTCATTCCTCATACCAAGGCTATTTTCCCTAGAATATATAAGAAAATGGTTTGGTTTATACTATATTCATTTAATCAAGAATAAAACCGCTATTACTTTTCAATCTTCCCCAAGAGTTTGCTTTTTCATTTTCAAATCAAGGACAACCCAAAATATTGTTGAAGATAGGCTAAAATGGATAAATCTCCTAGTGGGATAGAATTTTATATATGATCCTCATAGGGTGATATCTGATAACAGATAGAGAGCAAACTTAGTTGAATATATTCACCAATATTATGGGCAGTTAGATAAAATTTCTAACTTGTAAAATTTGGAGGAATTTCAAATTACATTACAAATATAAACCAAGAAAAAGTCATATATTATTTCAAACCCATGAAGAAAAAGAAGCAGGGGTAAAGAGATTAGATGTGGAAATGGAAGAACAGAGTAAGGATCAACCTAGGAGTAAAATGAGCAGGTTTGATCCATAAGGAGTTATTATTGAACATAAAATGCAAGAGGCCACTTCTAGAATGCATGTTATAGATATTTAAAATCTTCATACAACAACTTGGCCTCCACAATATGTATTATCCTCAAAACCAAAGAATCCAATGGAAAAATATGGATTGTTTTCTCATTGCACGCAATTAAAAACCATAATTATCAAATAAAGAGGGAATTATATCCCAAATATTTCAATTCAAGTGGGGAACCTTTGTAGTAGTAGGATAGAGAGAAAATTTGGTACTACAAAGGTACCTAAAACTTCAGCGGATTATAGTGAAACATAGTTCTCTATGGACATAGATTCCCCTAGCCCCAATAATGGATTTAATAGCATAGGCAAATAGGTGAGTCGATCTTCAAAAATTTACTAAAGTCAACCTATTGGGCCCCAAAATAGCCCCTTTTTTCCTACACCTATCTACACATTTTTCCCTATTTTTCCTTACTATCCCTTGATCTAAGCATATATTTTCCCAACCAAAGCATGGATTGCAACAGGTATACTTTATTATTGTTTTATTCAATTAATGTTTGATTTGTTTATGGTTTTGTACTCTATCTTTTAAGGTTGTGCTAATATTGTCTGATTCAATAAAGATAGCCCAGAAGACTTTATAAGACCGCAAGTGTAGCAGCTTGTTGACCTTGGAGAGGATGCATATGTGGCACCAACTGTCCCTTCTTGAGTTCGGTTCCACAATTCACTGCAATAGTTCACGCATTCCTCCACATTGCAAGCTACGACTAAGTTACCATAGAGCATCCAAGTACTAGCCATTCCACTTAGCTCGAATCTATTATGGGCTGCAACAACGTGCAACAACTCAGGCCTGAATACAACAATTTCATTCAAGATCACTTATGGTTGTAACAGTTCCATTGTAAATTGGCAGCCTAAAGATCATAGATCTTCATTCCTGCCCGATATTTTGGTGTAACGATTTCATGTCATAGGGTATAAATGTAAAGAGGCGTTCTGAGCCTGGGGTTGGAGAATTTCTAATTGTATAAGCTGAGACAGAGAGCTGTGACTGTAATTTGATCATTCTTAATACAAGGAGCAGAGTTTCATATATTTGAGTTTTAATTTGTGTTAGTCTATAGCATCTCTGTTAGAAGGCCAGGGCCCTCCTTCTCACAGAGATAGCCGAGTTAAGTAGGTATTTAATTCCCTTTATGTTGTGTGGTGTGGAATTGCATTAGATGTGTTACTCCAAGATGCAACAGTGGATTGATACTTGCATTCCTTTCTAGTAGATTATGATTGCATCCTGAATAAATGCAACTGTGTGGTGTGACAGTCGACTGTGTAGGTTAGTTTATTTGATGCATAGTGTGTTAGATCAGCTGTTACAGCCAAGCTCAGCTCTAATGCCTTTCATTCATTTATTCTTCCTAGGATTTCCAATATTAATCAAATTAGAGTTCAATCTATTTCTAGTTTCTGGTTGCTGTTGTATCTTTCCCAAATTCATTATATTAGACAGATTGTGATTGAGTTACATTAGGAGTTAGATGAATTAGTCTAGTAGAGATTGAGTACTGTAGTTTGATAATTATATGATTTAACTTCTTGCAAAAGTAATCAAGTTCATTTTTATTCCTAGATCAGTAACTGCTGGATTGATGATTGTAGGAAGGTAATTGTACTTTGAATTCCTATATGGATAAGTTAGATTAGTTTTAGTTAAGAGGTGAGTTTGGCTAAGCAGATAAGTAGGAACATTGATCTCCATTTACTTAATGAACTACTTGAAATGTTTATGCATAGATTGTGCTTATTTCCATTGAAATAAAAGACCTCCCTGGGTTGACAATTTATATTGAGCATCCTGTGTGTTAGTTGTAATTAATTTACATATAGGGTGGCCAACATTTTGGCAACATTGCCGGGGATGGTAATTGATAGACATAGTTAGTAGTTGGTTTATTGATTTCATTTTAGTTTTGATTATCTAAAGCATATATGAATACAATAAAAACAAATCAGGAACCCCCTCAAGATACTAACATTGCAGGTGGACGAGGTTGTGGTCGAAATCAAGGTCGAGCAAAACATACATATATTGATGAAATAATTGCTAGGGCTAATTCTTCCACCAGACTACCGCGAGCATCTCCAAGAAGGGGAAATTATGTTCTCCCTAATCTTAACACTTCTCAATCAACAATGGATAATACAACGGGACCTTCAACTCTCACTCTAGAGAAGAAACCTCCTGAAGACAAGGGAAGCGTTGTGGGTGCACCAGATAGAGAGGAGATTTATTATATTAATGAGCATAGAGTTACTAAAGAGGATTGGTTGGATCATCGCTAGGAACAAGAAGAAGAGAGAAGGCGAGAAGAAGAAAGGAGGGAAGAAGAAGAAGCAAGAGCAGAAGAGGAAAGAGAGAAGGAAGCACTGAAATTTTGGAGCACCATGAATAATGGGGAATGCAAGGAAAATAATGAGCACCATACTAACAATGAGAAATAAGTGGAATATAATCAGCATGGTGGCACTGTTTCCACCCTTTAATTCCCTATCCTCTAGACACCAGGGGCAGCTCCTATAAAAAATATTTCACCCTCGGTTCTCCCTCATTTCCATGGTAAGACCTCTGAAGACCTAGATGAATTCCTTTTTGAGTTCGACATCCTCTATCGCAGCTATGACTACACCTCTAGCGCACAGAAGCTGAAACTATTTCCAGCCACCTTGAAAGGAAATTCTCTGCACTGGTTTATGAGTTTGGGTCGTGCGACCATCACTACTTGGGAATAGATGAAGCAAACCTTCTTCTCCAGATATCAAGAATACTATAGAACAAGAGATAGGAAGGAGGAATTGTTTAAAATGGTTCAGAAGGAAGAAGAGAGCTTGGAAGATTTTGTTGAAAGGTTGTTGTATAATTTATAGAGATCTGGCCATACTGAGATTGGAAAAGATGTACTTAATATTATCTTACTACAAGGAATTAGAGAATATTTCCTTGATATGTTGAACTTGCTAGGGAAAGGGGACATCTCAAAAGAACCTTTTGAGAAAATTGTTGAATTATTTCGAAGATATTCAAGGGGGTCCTCCAGAGCCAACAAACGAGACAAGGATCGAGATCAGGATGTCTTCACTAGGACACAGAAGTCAGCTAGTGGAGGAGCCACTCGAGCAGAAATATGTAACTTACTAGAGAAATTCAAAAAAGTTATGATGAGCTCCATTTCCTCAGAGTTAGATTTCTTGAGAGCAAAGCAGAGACAAGCTGTAGAAGATCTTACACTCGGTGTATTATGTCCCAAATGCATAAAAAAGCATCTAGTGAAAGAATGTCCGCTTGACAAGGTGGAGGTGTGTAGGATATGTGAATTGGAGCATGATACCAAGGAATGTCCTTCATTACCCAAATTTAAAGCGATCCTATAGGCATCTACTTCAGATGTGGAACAAACTTACTTTATTGCACAGAAGAAACCTTAGCAGCCTCACAATCAAGGTATGAATCAAGACCCATCATTTTTCTTGAATAATATGAATGGTATGAATAATATGAATAAATTGAATACACAATTCCCTTCACATTATTCGAATAGATAATGGAATCCATCTCAAAACCCAATGCAAAATTTTAACTCTTGGACACCATGGTCACAACAATCGAATCATCAAGCTTCCTGGTCTCCCAATTGGAGAAATCCTTACCCAGGAAATAATTTTCCTCATCACCAGACTCCATATCAACAGTACCCTCCTCAACAGTATCCTCACCAACCGTATCAACAGCCACAACTATAATTCCAAAACAATGTTGCACCTATGAATGCGCCCCTACGACCACAACTACTTGCACAACCTAACCCCAACCCGAATAATAATAAAGCAGTCCATCAATCTGAGGCTGTCAACATGCCTGCTCATTCCATTTCCCAAATTCCCTGCAATGACATACATTTACGATCAGGGAGGGTAGTGGAACCATCATCACTAAGGATGTTCCATCCTCAGTGATAGAAACTAGAGTGGATCAACACTTTGAGAATTCAATCCATACAGTAATCCCCATCATTGAGGATGTTGACATTCCTGCTGAAATAGTAGCTGAAACACAGGAAGCAACTCATGATGAAACACAACCTACACAGTTTATAAGAGAGCCACCATATCCTGAACGATTGGCCTTACAGAAAATAGTGGAACAGCCGCAATTCAATCTCTTAGGAGAATTGAGGAATTTATATGTCAAAATACCACTATTACAAGCCCTACATGATGTGCCTATCTATGCCAAGACTGTTAGAGATCTATGTATGAAAAAACCAGGACAAAAGCCTAGGGATCCCCCCACTATCCATGTATTGGGAAAACTTTCAAAATTGATAATGGATAAGACTCCTGTGGCTAAATATGATGATCCTGGAAACCCAACTGTTACAGTACACATAGGACACACTCAGATACCAAATGTCTTGGTATATTTAGGCGCATCTATCAATGTTATGACCATAGAAACTGTGAAAAAATTAGGACTCACTAATCTTCGGCCAACCCCTACCATTTTAGAACTTGCTGACATATCAACAATTAAGCTTGAGGGTATCCTAGATGACCTGGTTGTCTCTGTTGATTCGTGGGAATACCCTGTGGACTTCTTGGTTTTACAACCGAAGTCGCAGTTGGGGGGACACCCACTGATCCTAGGAAGACCTTGGTTAGACACAGCAGATGCCTGTATCAGCTGTTGGTCGGGATCCATGACCATCTCAGATGGAATTGATATTAAAAGCCTAACTTTATATCCCCCATCCCAACCAAGCCTAGAAGATGAAACACCACTTTGGGTGGATATGGATGAGGAAGAAGGCGTTCAACCACTTTTAACGATAGGGAGAGCCTTAACTTTTAAAGATGAAATAGAGGATGACACTATTAACAGTTTCATCAGTGATCCCACATCCATCAATAAACATGTTTATCAAATTATGAACAGTACATTAGATGAAACAGAAAAATAAAATCTAACAGAAGAGACTTTAGTCAGTGATGCCAATATAATTCCAGTACTAAAAAATTCGAAAAGTGTCCTAGTAGAAATTGAGCCAGGAAAAACATTAAACATAAATCCAAATCTTGCACCCAATGAGTCGGAACAGCTGATCACTTTGCTCAAAGAACACAAGGGAGCTTTCGAATGGGAGTACACAGATATGAAGGGTATTCCTTCTAATCTATGTATCCATCACATTTACATCAAAAGCGACTCCAAGCTAGTGTGCCAACCACAATGAAGGATGAACCCGAACTTAAGGGACATAGTGAAGGAAAAAATCCAAAAAAATTTGGAAGCAGGGTTTATATACCCAATTTCAGACAGCGACTGGGTTTCTCCACTCGTGATTGTGCCAAAAATGAATGGGAAATGGAGAGTCTGCGTAGACTATAGGGAATTGAATAAAGAACCGCAGAAAGACCACTTTCCCCTACCTTTTATCGATCAGGTCCTTGATACCTTGTCTGGGAAAAAGTATTTTTCCTTTCTTGATGGATTTAGCGGTTACAACCAAATCTAGATCGCTCCAGAAGATCAAGAAAAAACTGTAGAACAAGTCTCAGACACTGAGAGGGGGAGGGGTGAATCAGTGTCTTCTTAAAACTTAAAAATATCTTTCCAAAGCACTAATTTAATCAATCATATGTATTATGAAACAATCATGACATTTACTAACTATATATATATATATATGAAATATATAAACACATATGAAGAACAACACATATATATGAATATGTCAAATATCTTTTTACTAAATAGGATTTTACATTACATATCATTAATGATCTAGAACCAACTAGATTGAAAAACCTAGTTCTCTTACAAGACCCAGCTTGTATACATGACCCAGCATGTAGATAGGAATCCAATCCTCATTCAAGCTCCAACCTGATCACAAACACCAATCTATTTGAATGAACACAAAGTCCATCAATGATAGAATATCCACCAAGATATTATTTATAATCCACCGAGACACACATTCTTCAAGTGATGTCTTCATATTTATACGCTTTCTTTCTATACCTCTTCATAGAATGATATGTCTTCTCATGTACTTCTTCATGGAATGATGTGTCTTTTCATAAAAACAAGCAAAATAAAGTTAAACTAAGTTTTTAGTTATAACTATAATTACCCCTTTTTCTTCTATTTATTAAAATCTTGTTATCGTCTTTATTATATTTTTACAAACAACTTTCTCCATGAGTTTTTGTTTTAGCGCTTTATTAATAAGCAAAACATTAGCCCTTGGTGCCTTTAGACACTAATAGTATTAATCCTTTTACCGTTTGATATTCCGTTTTCATTGGGCATAGGACCAATGCTTTAAAATGTTACATACATTAGCGCAACCTTTAGGATCCTGTACACTTTAGACATACACATGGACTACCACCTTGGCTCCGCTCCACTTAATCACTGCCACCTCACTCAACACGGAATCATCGACTCTGTGACATATCGATTTGACCATATGACAGTTTACCACCATGGCATTCCCACTACACAGGCTCCAACCCCTCTTTGCCAGAATGAAAAACAAGCATTTTTCTCCAACAAATCGACCGTGCTTTTATCAGCTACATGTCGAAATATTTCTCTTAAAGGACTTGAAGGAATACTAGGCAACTTGGTTTTGACAAACAAGAAGCCAGGTTCACTATTGATGAATTCTAAGAGGTCTTTGTCGTTGTCAGGCGGGGCAACTGTCTCAGCAATCCTGACAATATTTGTTATATCATCGTTTGCATTTAAGAAACCCAAGGACATTGGCCTTCGCAACAACAGGTCTCCAAAAATGCAACCCAATGACCATACGTCAACAACTGGGCCGTAATTAGACTGGTCATTGATCTTTTTGAGGAAGAGCTCCGAGAGCCTGTAGGGCGCGCTGACGACCTTCTAAGTCATGTCGGGTGCAGCTATTCGAGCCAGACCAAGGTCACATAACTTTTCTCTTTGGTCTCGGTTCACCAGGATGTTGGAGGGCTTCGGATCTCGGTGCAAAACATCGACAGAGTGCAAATATTGAATGCCTCTGAGTATCGGGTTCATAATCAATTTCACATTCAAATTGATGTTGTTGCCGTCTTTCAGGGCCTGGTTAACGAGACAATAATGAAAATTCCGTTCCATCGATTCCATGACAAGATAAATGTCATCAAATCTATATTCATTAACTGGTCGCATGATCCCTTTAAGGGTCACCACAAAAGGGTGACTGATTTGGCTATGAATTACCACTTCGCGGATCACTCTCTCCACATAAAGTTCGTGCCTAAATATATCCTCCAATTTCTTGATAGCAACATTCTCATGATTGGATGTATTGGTTGCCAAACACACCAATGTGAATGAGCCCGACCCCAACACATCCACAATTTCATACTTCTCGTCTACCTCGAATATTGACTCAAAGGACGGCTTTGTTGTGCTTCCATAAATGAAAGTTGGATTGTCTTCTTCAACTTGTGGCTAAAATTATGATTCACTTCAAAAACGTCAGTTGTATCTATTGTATCACTATTTGGTTGCTTCAGCAGAATTTTGTACGTTGAACAAGCAAGCGAATGAAGCACTCTCACAAGATCTGCATCCCTCATATTCAATTGGGATTTAATGTTTGCATAACTCAGATTTTCATTGTCGTTAAACAATAATATCAAAGCTTCCTGGTATGTTGTTACTATCATATCCACTGTCTCCATTGATATGACATGTGCCGAGGGAATATATCCATGTAAGCTGACGATCTTTAGTTTCTGTACTGGACCAATGACCTGATTTATTTTCAAGAATCTGCATAGCTTCAATAGGAAGTCTTCAAACAATGACTCCTTTGTCTATTGTCATATCATCACTGGACTCTCCCTTAACAACCATAACTGGAAGTTCCCACACAGGCCAAAGCAACCTTGATGAACATAAATAGATACCATGGCTTGTCATATTATTCATTTTCATCTCTTTGTAGCACAAAACCAACCAATCTATACATTAATGCATTGGATAGATAAGTAGATATTTTAGACATTTAGCTTTTAGACATTTTGCATTTAGACATTTCATTTCCTTTTCTCTTCATTGTGCTGCTCCGTCATCTTTGTGTTGCTCTTTTTTTGCTTCCATGTCATGGCTAGTTGCCACTGCCATATCTGATTGCCATCAATAACAATCTATACCTTCTGCCACTGCCATATTGCCAACAAAAACTACCTTCACCTGCCCCTGGGGCACTTTTGCATACAAGGTACTTTCTTTCGGGTTGTGCAATGCACCACCCACATTTCAGAGAGCAGCGATTGGGATCTTTTCAGAGATGGTAAATGACTTCATGGAAATTTTTATGAATGACTTCACTCCATATGGTAGTAGTTTCAAAGAAGCACTGAAAAACTTAGAAAAGGTTTTGTAACGCTGTGAACAAAGCCAGCTATCTTTAAGCACTGAAAAGTGCCATATGATGATGAGCGAGGGCACAGTTCTAGGGAACTTCATCTCTTCTGATGGTATCGAGGGAGACCCATCCAAAATTCAGATAATTGAAATTATATCAACTCCTAGAACACAAAAAGATGTACATAGCTTCTTAGGGCATGCTGGCTATTACAGAAGATTCATAGAAAAATTTTCCATACTAGCATCTCCTTTGTTCACTCTGTTGATGAAGGATGCATAGTTTGATTGGAATGATGCATGACAAACAATGTTCACTGAACTTAAGAATAGGCTGTCTACATCACCTATCTTACGAGGGCCCAATTGGGCTCTTCCTTTTCACATCTTATCCGATGCTTCAGATACTGCCATTGGGGCAGTATTAGGACAGTGGGAGGGTCACGCTCCCTATGCAATTTATTACATTAGTAAGAACCTGGCCCCTGCTGAACTGAACTATACTGTTACAGAGAAGGAATTCCTTGCCATTGTCTATGCCATCAACAAATTTAGACACTATAATACTGGATATTCTACTTTTGTGCACATTGACCATTCATCCATCAAATACTTAATGACTAAACCAATCACGAATGCTAGAGTTACTATATGGTTGTTACTGTTACAGGAATTTGACATTACAATTATTGGCAGACCAGGAAAGGAAAACATTGTTGCTAACTTTTTATCTCGACTCACTAATAATGATGACAGTTTACTAGTCAAAGATTCCTTCCCTGATGAACATTTGTTTGCAGTATCAGCTCATTCCCCTTGGTACGCAAATATTGCTAACTTTTTGGCTGCAGATAAGCTTCCAGCACATCTGTTGAAGAGAGAAAAAAGAAAGATTATACAACAGAGTGCTCGGTACTGTTGGATCGATGGACGTCTTTTCTACATAGGACTTGACTTAGAAATCAGAAATGTGTAAGAGACGATGAAATTTTCAGCATCCTGAAAGCTTTCCATGATGAGCCCTATGGGGGACATTTTGCTGAAAAAAAGACAGGTCCTAAGGTTTTAAGGATGGGAAATAATTGACCGACATTGTTTAGAGATGCGAAAAAGTATGTTCAGGCTTGCGATAGTTTCCAGAGGATGGGCCAACCTAACAGATTATATGAAATACCTCTTCAGCCACAGCTTGTGGTTGAACCTTTTGATAGATGGGCTCTGGACTTCGTAGGGCCTATCAACCCTCCCTCAAAGTAGAAAGTTCACATCTTGGTTTGCACATATTACATGACTAAATGGGTGGAAGCTATAGCTTTGGTCAGAGCCAATTATCAGACTGTAATTGATTTCCTGTATGAAGAAATTTTTACTCGGTTTGGAGTACCTAAGGAAATCGTTACAGATGGTGGACCACAGTTCGTGTCTCATAAATTGAAAGCCCTGTTACAGAAGTTTCACATTCAACACAAAATAAACTCACCATATTACCCACAGGCCAATAGCCAAGTGGAAAGCACAAATAAGGTCATTGAGCCTATTTTAACAAAAACAGTGAAAAGCCACCAAAAAGATTGGCTGACAGACTCCCAGAGGCACTATGGGTTTATCGCACCACATGGTGCAACACCACTGGTTTTTCCCCATATGAGTTGGTGTATGGAAAAAATGTTGTCTTCCCGATTGAATTTGAAATCAGAACTTTGAAGACAGCGATGGAAGCAAACCTTGATTTAACAGAAGCTCAGAGGAACTGTTTGAATCAGCTTAATGAGTTGGATGAGAAGCACACAACTGCAGTTCATCATACAGCCTTGATCCAATATCAGCTCTCCAAGTGGCATGATAAATTTATAAAGAAGAAAGTCTTATGTGAGGGAGACTGGGCTCTTATTGTTGTTGCAACATCCCCCCCAAATTTTTGTAAATATTGGGGCCCCTCCTTCTTGGTTTTTAGAAAAGTTTACTTAGGCGCTAAACACTTCCTAGAAGGTTTTTTGTACTTAGTTTTTCTAGAGATGCAAGTTTTTTGAGATTGTTTTTTCTTTTTTCTTCTAAGTCAAACTCATCCTGTTCATCCAAAACAACGGATGAATGTTAGGATATCTCATCATTCAGTATGTACTTTGCATGCCCTTTGCATGCATGCATCTGCATGTTGCCTAGTCACCAGTTTGATGCCTCCAGTACCTAGTCCCTAGTCTGCCAGCACCTGGGAGCTTATTTCCATTTAGTTTTAGCCCTCCTAGTCAGGGAGGCGCCCACTTCTCACCCACCACTTGAGAAGGGAGCCTTTTCTCACCTACCAGTCCAGTTCACTTTAGTTAGCTAGTTGTCTTTCCTTGATTTGAGGCTAGACTGACTCCTAACTACTGCTATCACTCCAATTGACCTCCAGTGAGACTTGACTACCTATTCTGAGTGCAGTTAACTCCTCATGCGCCCTCCACTGAGCCTCCTTCCCTACATTAGTGGCATTACCATCGGTTACACTCATTACACTCAGTTAGACTCAATTTGACACTTGGCTGACAATTACTTGTGCATTGATGACCACCACCGATTGATGATGAGGACTCCTAGTTGGAGCCAAGCTACACCATGCAGTATATTTGAATGACCTCCTTGTCTAATTCAAATTTCTCACTCATTGTGACAGTATTGTATTGTAATTCTACCATTCTGGATTATAGAGCATTGATGCATCTCTCTTACACAGTTTTTACTCCAAATTGTTTTACATCTTTGTGATTGATATTCTTGTTCAATAGATCTACTGTGACTAATTTTACAATGAACTCAGCAAGTTTCACCGCAACGGGCGCCTCCCCTTCGTTAAAAGTCTTTTTGAGCTTCCTAGTTTTGGACAAACTCACCAAGCTCATCCAAATCGACGGACGAACTCATCAAGTTTCGCCGCAACGACGGAACAACTCGCAAAGTTTGCCGCAACGGGCGGGCAGTTTGTTTCACTAAGGCACAAAGTCATTTCGCGCCAGGAGAACTCGCCAAGTTTTGCTGCAATATCGGGTGAACTCGGCTAGTACCTCCGCAACGGTGGACAAACTCATGAAGTTTCGCCGCAATAACGGATGAACTCGGCTAGTTCCGCCGAAACATTGGAAAAACTTGTGAAGTTTCGCCGCAATGGGTGGACGAATTTTGTTAAGTCCCTAAGTCGTTTAATGTCGGACAAACTCATGAAGTTTAACCACAACGGGCGGACGAACGCATCGAGTTTCGCTGCAATGCCCCTTGAAACTCATGGGTTTTTGCCGCAAACCGTCATGCTAACTCGCCGACCCTGTTCGATTTTGACGGTTGCGTTTAATGCTAAAAGCGTTGAAAAGACCCTGTCGTACTTGCCTTAAAACCCCGTTATAAATCCTCACCCACCAAATTAAGTTCCCACATGTGTCAACCATTATATATATGACTTGGGAGGTTATAGTTTCTATTGGTAGTTCTTTGTGCTTAGAGAACCCTGTTCAAGGCTGCGTCAAGCTACTCCAGCTCAGCCACGTTACATCACTGTCAACCTCTGTCAAGACCAACCGTTCTCTGCCAGGTAGGTGGTTGTCTAACGCTTATTTTTCATTTATCTTTTTCAGTTGCTTGTCACTAAACCAATCCCAACATTACCATCATCGCAACTAGTTCCATGGCCCTTAGTCAAGTTACTAAATTTTGTCTGGCCATCCCCGTGTACTGAAGCTCGTAACCGTCGGCCCATTTGACCCGCTTCCAGTCCCTTAAACCTGAATACTCAGCATTCCTGGGCCGCACTTACCTGTCCCCTCACTCACGTTGTCATTAAGAAAGTACCAAGCCTCCCGTCTCAATTTTGATTTCAGTAGCATCTTTCCCAACCCTACTTGTCATCCTAGGAAGAAGCATGATGTTCTGTTTTTTATACAAACTCTTAATTCCTTCCTATATGTTTCAACACATTGCTATTGAAGGTGCTTTCTATTTGCTATATCTATGAAATACACTTGAGCCATGTTGTTATATTCGTCTAATTTGTATATTTTATGATCTTATGTCTATTCACGCATGGTCATTAAACAAGGTCAAGCCACAATGCCGAAGGGTAGCAAAAGGAAGGAAAAGATGATTGAACCAAAGGAGGCAAGAGTCAAAAATTTATTCGAGGACACCAAGTCTGTTATAGGCGTTCCTCCTGAAGCCAAGTGGGGAGATATATACCGCATGTTAAGAGACCAAGATATCCCTGGAGCGCTCTTGGAAGAAGGATACTTCTACCAAAACATTAGAAGCTCTGGTATATCTAAAGCTTCCACGTGCCCAAAGCTCTTTCCTTGTTCAGAAGTGATCGGATGGATCCTAGAACATGCAAACGCTGAAACAAGAGTATTATCCGATAGCAAGGGAGAAGCTTTTGCCTCGTTTCATCCAGCCTACATTGCAGCAGCCTACAATTTACCACGTCCTCAGCAGCCGCTGAATGACGAATGGTTGGGACATCTCAAGATGGATAATTTTGAAATGGCTAAAAAGCTGTTAATCTCGGGAAAGCAACTAAGGAAAAAGGATAGTGATGAGTATGAGGTCCAAAACCTGAGGACTCCTTTCTGAATGATCGCCCTTATGTTAAGTAGAATTTTTGGCATGGATGACAGAACCGTTTATAGGATACAATGGGTCCCCATAATTCACTATATGGCATTCAAGGGAACGATCTTTAATTGGGAAACTATCCTCTCGGATAGTCTCTCATCCGCCATAGCCTCTGCAAAAGAAGGGTTGATCCTAAAGAAGTCAGAATTTGTCATGTCATCCTATCTCATAGATTGTATTCTTGAAAATCTTCATTTCCCAAAGTTAGGTTGCGTTTGGGATCAGGACAACACCCCACTATACACTGCTTATAAAATGCTTTGGGCCCAAAATTACAGGACGCAGTACAAGATCATTTGCGAAGAATTCATCATACCTTTGTATGAGCTAATGTGTAATGAAGAACCCAATTGCTTATCTGAGAATGCCATGGAGGTCATGGAAAGCTACGTCGATTTCTATTTTTCAGAGAAGGGTACTTATATAAGAATGTATGGAGGCTCCAAACCACCATATATCCTTCCTCGTTATGCTACCGATTACATAATCCTAAAGGAGGCAGTCAGGCAAGTTTTTCTTGATGGAGTTGGATGATTTTTGAATAAATTGACGAAGGCTTCTTTTCCTCCTTTGCCTTTCTATGTGGGAGCCTATAAGTTCTCAAAGGTTTCATCGGCCGAAGATTTTGTTCAAGAGTTAAAAGGTTTTCACTTTGGGGAAGTAGTCTTCCATAAAAATGACAGGCGGAACAAGGCTGTAGAACATTGCAGAGAGATCCATGCTCACTTTTATTATGCTCATTACTATGATCAAGATGAAGAGGCGTATAGAGGAATCAGTAACATGAATGAGCTCCAAATTTTCCGCAACCTCAAAGGTGGATCCAGTTCTAGCTTGACCGCTGCCCAAGATGCCCAAGAGGCCAAACTACACAAAGAAAAGGAAGCAGTCGAAGCTCTGACCAATGAAGAGCAAAGTCTTAAAGAGGAAGCTGAGAGGTTCCAAAAGGAAGATGCTGATAGGATGCAAAAGGATCAAGAGGACAAGCTTCGAGAAGAAGAAGCTCTTAAGCTTCAGGAGGAAGAAGCCCAGAGGCTCCGAGATGAAGAGCTAGAAAAGATAAGAATGGAGGAAGCTACTAAAGCACAAGAAGAAAGAGAGGCAGTTGAGAACCAACTAAGGACCAAAGAAGAGGAAAGATAGCTTAAGGACTAAGAATAAAATAAAGCTAATGAAGATACACAAGCTGTGGGCTCTAACACACAGGATATGGAGATAGACTCATCCCAGATGGTTCAGACCCCACCCACGCAAGAAAACATCCCCATAGAGGATCTTCCACTGATCCCTTTCACTTCATCAAAAGATCATACTGTGTTCCAGTGGGATAAATTTGTGTATGATACTAAAAGGAAGTCCATTGTGCTAAAGTCAGAGACAAGATTGAATAAAACTTTTCACCCAGACATCATTACCCGACGAGAAACCACTATTATGCAAAATATGCAGAAGGCTCCTGTGGCTATGGCATCTACTACTGTAGTTGCCGTGAAAGCAAGCAAGGACAACGTGGTCAAAATGGTTAATGAGTTTGAGGAAACCAAGAAAAGGAATCGTATGCTGCAGCACGCCGTGGTTAATGAGCATGCCTATAGGGACCTTGTGGTGAAGAAATATAATTGCCTTTTGTCAAATCAAAAGGAATTGTCTGATAAGTATCAACACCTAGAGGAGGAGAAAGAGCACCTGACAGTCCAAATGATGATAGTTGAAGGAGAGAAGAATTATTTCAAAGCCTGAATCATTCAATTAGAGGAAGAGAAGGAGTTGATAGCTGAGCAGTTGGAACAAGCAAATAGAAGAACAATGGACATGACTCCCTTTCATGAACAATCCCGTGACATACTAAAGAAAATGCATGAGTCACAGGAACTGCTTACTGAAGATATTTTCAGGCTAAAGGCCATGGTGGATAGAATGGAGATTAACTCCGAAGCTATTAGGCTTAAGAAAAAGTACACATGAGTAAAGGAGGATATAATAAAATAGATGGAATGGAGAGAAGGAAAGGCGTATTTCCCCAAACACCTCCCTTTCAAATCTGTGGCTGATTTTAAAGAAGACATAGGCCTCTTGGAGTTTTGTAAGAGTTGCGGTGTAAAATTGATATATGTGATCCAGGTAACTGTTGGAAAGTGCAACAGCCTCTATCAGAAGGTTCAAGAAGTTCATGAGAGCTGCAAAGTAGCAATTGCCCAAGCTCTTGAATATTTTCCAAGTAAAGAGCAATGCCTATCTGAGTTGAAAGATGAGTTGAGCATCCAAATGGAATATCTAAGGAGAATAGATGTGCTAATGACCGATGATATTCATCAGTGTATCGTACTACCTTCCATACATGCCCACCTACTCCACGAGACTCTCCAGACTGCAGTGGCATAAATGCAGGACATTGAAGTAGAACTAGACAAGCATGTGATTTCCAAAAAAATCATGCTCCCTGCCCCTGCCAATGTTGTTATAAGAGACACAGGCATCTGTTTCAGCTACATAGCAGAAGCTAATAAACAGGTAATAGAAAAGGCATCAATCGAGGAAGGGACGCCATCTGGGGCAAAGGCTCAAGCTGAGGCAGAAGCACCACCTGAAAGCTGACTTGGCAGCCACAATACGTTGAGAATTTCTCTTTCTATTGTCAAGTCATGAAGTTAAAGGGACAACTGTCTTATTTTTGTCTTTGTACAAAAGGCTGCCATGAATTATTCCATTTTGTGAAAGGCATTTAAAAGAAAATTAAAGGATTTAGGGAAAAGAGACATCTGGCATCTCTGGGAGCATTTTGTAAAGCTATATATAGATGATTAGAGAATAAAATAAGGACTTTTGGTAGGTGAAAAGACATTTTCTGTCTTGTACATGAACTAATTTACTACATGTATAAGGAATTCTAATTTTGCCTAAAGAAAGCCTGGGAGACTGCGTTTTTGCCTGAAGGATACATTAAATGTTTGCTGGATTATTCATGTGTCATCTATACATTACTGTGAGATCATTCCTTTCTATTATGAATTGTTTCTGTGTAATGAATGTTCTCATAATTTCCTGTGCAAAGATGTTTATCTCAAATGAGTAATGGAATGTGTTAATTAAATCAAAGCTATCTTTGATATCTTTTATCTTCTGCTGAAGTTGCATCTTTATGATTAAATAGTTATCTATCTGATCTTTAGATGTTTCTTTCATTTTATTACTCATCTTTACAGTTTGCTCCTTGCAAGGATAGATTAGATTTGCTTATATAGTTTTAGATTAGTTACCTGCATTTAGCTTAGGGAACTTGCATATCATCTTTAAAATAAAATACATAAATGGTGGATAGGGCCGCAACCGATGCAGAGGATATAAATATTTAAATATTATGGTATCCGAAATCGTTAACTAGATGGATTCCCCACACCAAATGGTGAGCAATCTAATTGGGCTTGCTTACCGGGGAGAATCCCTTGCTGATTGATGCTATGATTTTTGAGGCATCAACAGCTCTGTTGTATGATTCGAGGTTTAAAAAGGATTTCAAAGGAAAATTACACACAAGATTGTTGGGACCCTATCAGATAGATAAAGTATTTGACAATGGAACAGTTCGGCTGATCACCATCGATGAAAATAGAACACCACTATTTGTTAATGGTCATCGGCTGTGACTGTACCATAAACCAGTTTCGAGGGATGCATTTCTTTCACATGTAGCAGCTGATCCCGATTACTAGCTGATTTAGGAGCAAGGATTTTTTCCCGTCCTTGATAATTTTTAAGAAAAAGGCTGTTGCAATTCTGCATAAATTTTTCTGTATATAAATAAATCATTTTCTTTTCTTTTATTTTATTTTTCAGATTTGATGGGTTTTTGTTTTTTTAAGAACTCTGAACAGGCTTATGCATGGAAGATCACTTGAATGGAGGCAGTTGCAACTCGGGCCGAGCGATTGTGGCATTCTAGTTGATCCCCCTTTTCTGTGAATAATTCCTTGGAAGAAGAGAATGATGCATCAACAGTTACTCAGCAAAATATGGCTTATCTCTTTTTTCCACAGCTGCAACACTGCAAAATCCCGCCCAAATTTCTACTTTTTGCAACTGCAAAAAATTGCTTCATTTTGCTTTTTTTTTCCCGCAGCCGCAACAGTACTATATCCCTCCCGAATCTCTTTTTTGTGCAGCTGCAACACCCACTAAAATTGCCCATTTTTCCTATCTTTAGCAGCTACGCCACTGCCAAGTTTCCTATCTTTCCTATTTCACACAGCTGTAATAGTCGCTAAATTGCATATCTTTCCTATTTTGCGTAGCTGCAACATCTGCTAGAATTGCCCTATTTTTAGTAGTTGTGCCACTACCAAGTTGCCTATATTTCCTATTTCGCGCAGCTGCAACAATCACCAAGTTGCCTATATTTCCTATTTTGCGCAGCTACAACAGTCGCTAAATTGCCTATCTATCCTAATTCACGCAGCTGCAACATCCGCTAGAATTGCCTATCTTTTCTATTTCACACAGATGCAACACTGCTAAAAGTGCCTCTTTTTCCTATTTCGAGCAGCTGCAACAGCTAAATTTGTCCATTTTTCTTAGCAGTTGCGACTCCGCTAATTCCTTGTTGGCACTTCATTATATCTCTTTTCATCGATATTAGTGTCCTCCATTCTCCACAATGAACATTAAAAGGCTTACTTGTCTACCACATATCTTTATGATCTATGCCAGCGTGGATGTACTTTATTTGCCACTCGACAATGGCTAGCTCATGAGCGCATGTGCCAATTGATGATCCCATCAGCGATGTGACCGTGGAAAGGTGCCACCGTGCAAAACAACGAATTGGCATTACATTCAAAGGTATGAGTCTTAACCATGAACATAATTAGGCAGGACTTAATGCGGTAATCAATAATGAGTATATTTTGTCGTTAGTCCATGTCATTTATCTTTAGCCAATCAGCTGAGGTGATGACTACATCTGATTCGTCCTCCATTTTTCGATATACGACCGCCATTCAACTTGCCCCGTGTGATGACCTTTCACCACTTTTTATGCCAAAAATGGTCGTACCAACTCCCAAAAATAACCGTCCCACCTTTCCCAAAATACCCAACCAACCTTCAGTTATCCATTGCTCATTTCTGTATGAAGTCGCTCGACGTCTGAGACTGCAACTCACCCCGTTGATAGCCAAATTTATAGACAGCTCTTGAATATGGGAATCCTAGTACGACATGAGCCTGTCAGCATAGAGCCTCTGCATGCAAATAGAGCAGTTTTTACCATCTTCTAGGAAGCTAGTTGGATTGAATATTTCCAGCAGTTGAATGATTTTCATATAGAAACCACACATGAGTTTGCTCAGAATTTAACCAATACTCATTCAGAGGTTCGAGGTATTAGAGTGGATGTTTTAGAAGTAATCATGGCCACAGGAGAGGTTGTTCGGCCACATAGGAGAGGCGTAGCCCTGGAATCCTTGCCAAATCCCTGGAATCGGGTGGTGACTTTCATCAAGAAATACATTTCCTGTGAAGGTAAGTACAAAGTGGTTTACATATATGAATTTTACCTCCTTTCACATTTATGCCATCGCAGATTGTTAAATATGCCTTTTTATCTTTTTATAACCTCTGCAAACTATGGTTGGGTATGTCAAGGGTGCCCGACATCCTTTATCTTCCCTCTCAAACCATGGGTTGATTAAATTGTTAATATTACAGACCCTTGCACACCATAATTTGTCATGGGAGGAGTTTGTAGCTCAGCCAAGGGTACCCTAAGCCCCTGCTGTGGCAATTGAAGGGGTTGCCAAGGTAAATGTAGAGCAAAATTCCTCCAATTCAGCTGGGGGGAGGGATGGAGCAGTGGAAGAATAGATGGAAGAGGAAAATATGGGGGAAGATGCGACAGCAATGAACCTTGTTGCAGAAGGGGATATGATGGAACCAGTGGCAGATGAGGCAATGATATTGGAAGCTGCAACAACAGCATATCCTATCGACGAAGAAATAGACCCAATTGAAGTTGCAGTTAGGGTAGCAGCTGAAGCAGTGGAGATGGCAGCTGTAGCAGAGGAAGCTGAAACTAGAGCATTTGTTGAAGATGCGACAGTGGAAGCTACAGCTGTGGAAGTTGCAATGCAAAAGGAAGAATGCCAGGCAGAGGCAACAGAAGGAGGAAATAAGGAGGTGTTGGATGTCACATCCTCCCCTAAAATAAGGGGAACCATTATTGAAGAGGAGGAATTCATCCCTCTTTCTAAAAATATGGAAACCCCTGTGTCACAGAAAAGAAGAAGAAGGTCAGGGAATAAGGATCAGACATCTACTACAACAAAGAAGAGAAGAACCAGAGCTGTTACAGCTGCAGAAGCAACATTCAGTGAAGGCCAGCCATCGAGAGTTGGAGAGAAGAGAAGGAATGGAGTTGTTACAGCGACAGAGGAAGCATGTGCAATTAGGGAAAACATTGGAATTCCCTCAGCATAAACAACATGTGTAGTTGGGGTAAGTATTGAAATTCCCACCTTAAATCCCAAATCAGCAGCTGTTACACAAGAACCTGCTGTGGAAGAACCCAAAATTGAAAACCTTCTTTTCGAAAATGAGCTACTAAAGGCGGAGGTGCAATTCCTTCGAAAAGAATTGGAGAAATGGAAGGAAGAAACCAGAAATCGGGCAGAGAAGGGTTTGAACACATTAGTGGAGGATGCAGATCTGTTAGAAAATTCACCTCCTGTTTTGGGAAATGAAGAACAAGGAGAAATGGTATGCCCAGAATGTGGAGACATATTCTTCTCTGTAGGGAACAGAGTCATAGTGTTGGGTTCGGTAGCACAAGAGCCTGTACAAGCAAAGCAAGAAGGAGAAAGTGTACATGCAGAAGAGCTGATGAAGGAGGATGAGCCAGAAATAGACTTGATCCCTGATTTGGAGCTAGGAGAAGATGAAGGATTGCAATCCCAGCCATCAGGAAATACTGAATTATGCCAAGACCAGTCTCATCTTTCAGAAGATATTGTTAGGAACCCATGTCTTTACTTTGTTAGTATATTGTTGTTGCACGCATATGCTTTGTAAGTCATCCCGTAGTATTTGTTGATCCATAGTTTATATTAGCCCATAGTATTGACCCATAGTATTGCACGCATATGCTTTGTAAGTCGTCCCATAGTATTATATGTCCCATGGTTTTGACTCATAGTATTGGCGCCTAGACTTAGCCCATGTTTTGTATTGACACATAGTATTGACCCATGGTATTAGCGCCTAGACTTAGTATATAAGTGTGTGTTGAGGCCTATGAAGGCACCGTGAAGTTAATTGTATTGAGCTTGCTCAAAGGAGGTTGCCCCCTCGAAGTGGCCCGTGATCAATATAAAAGTGATTCTAAGTTCTATTATTTCTGATATCTCGTGTATTTGCATTAATTAATTATTGCAGGTTCATCACATCTGGTATCAGAGCACTTTCTTGGGTTCGCTGGGTGAAATTTCTACCAATTTTTTTTTTCACATCTGTTGCAGGTTCGGATTTGGGAATAATCCCTATCCGCTTAACTGTGGGAAGTACTTGGGCATAAGCCCTAAAACTCATTGTGAGGAGTACCACAGGAACCCTGAAGTAGCTGGCCCATTGAGAGGACCTGCCAGTGAAAAGGGCAACGACCCCTACCTGATTGACTAGTTCCCACCCGTGAGGTAAACCAAGAGCTATCGTTTGTGGCAAAGTGGTTATCAGTTTTACTTGAGACGTGGAGTGAGGGGTACTTCCCCAATATGCAAGCCGTTATACAACATTGGTGGCCGAGTGAAACCCCTGAACTATTAGGAAGCCACACATACCTGGGGTCCATATCTATTTTTAGCTGAACTGTTGTCGATCACTTCTGCACCATTTCAGATCCAGCCGTTTAGATCCATTCTGAAAGCCGTTCCAGATCCAGCCATTTTCAATCCATTCTACGTCATTTCAGATCCCTCTATTTCCGCTCACTTTCGGGCTGTTGCAGATCTATCTGTTTCATCCCTTCCGAGTCGTAGCCGCTCCAGTCTAAAAAAAAAAAAGAAAAAAGAAAAAATTATGTTTTTCGGCCATATCTCCCTTGTTTCAACTCTATTTTCCTTGAAACTTCACTAACATCCCTGCAATCCCATTCTGCATATTTCATTCATGAAGACCCTATCCCAAATTCCACTTCCCAAGACCAGAAATCCCACATTTGTCTATTTTTAGGGTTTGCCATAACTTCTCCAATTTTCACCCGATTGCCTTCAAATTTTACCAAAGAGTTCCCGCTTCTGAAATCCCCATTTTTTGCTTCTCTATCCCTTAGAAAGTGTCAAAAACCTAGTCAAACCCCAATTACCCCTCCGATTTTTTTCCAAATCCAAATTTCCCCTTACTAAATAAGCTTGTGTTTGTGTTTTTCTATCCATTCTCCCCCCCCCCCACAAAAAAAAAAAAATTACTGGTTATGGTTGTCACTCGCACAGGAGAAAACACCATGGAGGAAGCACTTGCAGCCATCCAAACCAAACTCCAAGATCTGGATGAAAATTTTCTCAGCCTCCATCTTCAACATTCAGCCATGAACAATAACCAACAGCCAGAATCTTTTGCAGCCACCAAGTTCTCTTCTTCCAGCAATTTTCATGGGCCGAAGCTTGATTTTTCTCGCTTCAATGGTACTGATACGACTGGATGGATATACCGGGCAGAACAATATTTCAGTCTGCATAATACTTTTGATGTCCAGAAAGTTCCACTTGCATCCTTTCATTTGGAATAGGAAGCCCTTCAATGGTACCGCTGGTACATCAAAGCTCATCCCGAGCCAAACTGGACAGATTTTTTCCAACACCTTTTGCCACGATTTGGTCCTAGTGCTTTTGACAACTTCACATGAGCACTCACTAAACTTCACCAAAATGGCACAGTGAGAGAGTATCGGATGGAATTTGAGAAACTAGCCAACCACACAGAAGGATTGTCTGATGAATTCAACAGGAGTTGTTTTATCAGTGGTCTCAAGGATGAAATCCGCTCAGAGGTCAAAATGTTTTGTCCCAACACAATGATGGAAGTCCTATGGTTGGCTAAGCTGGCTGAGGATAAGATCACAGCTCAACAATGCTCCAAACCCACCTTTGTTCCCTTCAGAAATATGGGTTCCCAACGACCTCCCATCATGCCTGTTTCTCAACCAACTCCTATCAAGCAATTGTCTAAAACAGAGATGCAGGCACACTGAGAAAAAGGGCTTTGTTATAATTGTGATAAGAAATTCACTTGGGGACATAGATGTGTTCAACAAAAGCTCTATCTCTTGGATGTGGATTCTCCGCCTGCCTTAGAACTTGATGAAGAAGTTGTATATACAGTAGATGATTAGGTCGACATTTAACACCCGCATGTTGACACCCCATCTCAAGTCGACCCACCTGAGATCTCTCTCCATGTTGTAACCAGCGTCACCACCCCACAAACAATGCGAGTCAGGGGATAGTTCAAGAAGCTCCCTCTTAGCATACTCATTGATTCTGGTAGCACTCATAACTTCATTGATCCTCGGATTGCCAAACAGGCTGATTGTTTTGTCCATCCTTGCTCCAACTTTGAAGTCATGATTGCCAATGGGGGCACCTTACCTTGCAAGGGGAAGTGTCACAATGTGTGTATCTCTATGGAATATTATAACCTACGCTCTCACATGTTTGCCTTGTCCTTAGGCGGATGTGATGTGGTTTTGGGCATTCAAAGGTTACGCACACTTGGCCCCATATTATGGGATTTTGCTGAACTTTGGATGTAGTTTTCAGTCAATGGGGCACAACACAAATTTATGGGCTTACAACCAGGGTCTCTCTCAATCATCAGTTCACATCTCCTAGAAAAAATACTTAAGAAGAATTCACATGGTGTCATCACTCAGCTCCATTCCATTCAGATTCACCCATCAACAGTCTCCACTACTTCCTTGGATAGATTTGCAGGTGTCTTTGCTTAACCAATGAGCTTGTTGCCTTCAAGAGACCTTTCCGGTAAGAATTTAGCCGCACCTACCTCTCAGCAAGAAGTGATGACTATTTTGCATACAGTACAGAAGTGGCAGCCATCCCTATTGGGGAATTATTTCTGCATCAAGACTGATCTCCAAAGTCTGGAAACTTTCCTGGAACAATGGGTCTCCTCCCCAACACACCTGAAATGGGTTATCCAACTCATGGGTTATGACTATGCGACCACTTACCAGAAGGGTAAGGACAATATGGTGGAAGATGCTCCTCCTCGCACATTTGATGACCCAGTTTCTCTTACAGTTATTTCTCTGCTTGTTCCAAATTGGTTGCAATCTGTTCAACGGGGCTATCTCTTCTATGAACTCCATGCTTCTTCATCAGTAGGGCACTCTGGGTTCCTCAAAACGTATGACCAAGAAAAATGTAACTTCTTTTGGCAGGGACTTAAAAGGACAATTCAACGGATGGTGGTTGACTATGATACTTTCCAGGTCAACAAGGGTGAAACGACCCTCCTTTCTGGACTGCTCAAACCCTTGCCCATCCCTCCAAAGATTTGGACAACTATTTCAATGGATTTCCTAGAAGAACTCCAGTGGTATAGTACCACATCTCAAAGGACACCATATGAAGTAGTCTCTGGACAGGCACCACCATTTCTTCTTCCATACACCTTCAGCAGCTCCCCATTTCAGGCAATTGACTCAATTCTTCGAAACCGTGATCAACTTCTTCTCATTCTGCAGGACAATTTTCACATGGCAAGAATTCGACTGAAACAACAAGCCGATGAGCATCGTTCTGAGAGAACTTTTCACATCGATGATATGGTTCTTCTTCATCTACAGCCTTCCATGCAATCCTCCCTGAAACTCCAAAGGCGCCAGTGGCTCGGAATGCAACCCGAGGATGCTACAGGGGACCCACTCCTTCAGATTCTGCATCAATTTTCACATCTAAAGCTTTGAGGACAAAGCTTTTTTTAAGGGAGAGGGGATGTTAGGAACCCATGTCTTTACTTTGTTAGTATATTGTTGTTGGACGCATATGCTTTGTAAGTCATCCCATAGTATTTTTTGATCCATAATTTATATTAGCCCATAGTATTGACCCACAGTATTGGACGCATATGCTTTGTAAGTTGTCCCAGAGTATTATATGTCCCATGGTTTTGATTCATAGTATTGGTGCCTAAAATTAGCCCATGGTTTGTATTGACACATAGTATTGACTCATGGTATTGGCGCCTAGAATTAGTATATAAGTGTGTGTTGAGGCCTATGAAGGCACCGCGAAGTTAATTGTATTGAGCTTGCTCAAAGGAGGTTGCCCCCTCAAAGTGGCCCGTGATCAATATAAAAGTGATTCTGAGTTCTATTATTTCTGATATCTCGTGTATTTGCATTAATTAATTATTGTAGGTTCATCACAGATATCGAGGTATTTCAAGAACAACCTTAGCAACCTAAAGAAATTGAAAAACAGGGTGTTGTTACACAAGAACCAGCATGCTTGAAAATGTTTAGTGAAGTTGCAACCCAGACAACAATTGTTGATATTGAGGCCCGAGAAAAAGAAACTCTTTCACAAGAACCAGCATCTTTAAAAATGTTTGCTGAAATTGCAACTCAAACTGAAGTTCTTGAGATTGAATTGGAAAGAAAGGATGCTTCCACACAAGAACCAGCATTCCTAAAGGTATTTGTTGAGGCTGCAACTCAGATAGAAGCTGCTGAGTCTGGTATTCAGGAAGAGAACGCTGTTACAAAAGAACCAGTATTCTCGAAATTATTTGTTGACTTAGCAACACAAATGGAAGCTATCGAGGGTAAAGTATAGGAAGAGGATGCTGCTACACAAGAACCAGCACCCTCAAAATTAACTGTTGAGACTGCAAACACAAGCAGAGGCCACTACAACACCAATGGAAGAAGGAGATGTTACACTGCCAATCCAAAATGAGGAAGTTGGAACATTTGGTGACAAGGTAATAATGCTACTATATCAAGACATCATTAATTTAGATTCCGATGATGAGAAAGATGTGGAGGATAGAAGGATTCAACGCCTGGAGAAAAAGCTTTCCTTGTTGCAGCTAGAGTTATCTAAATGGGAAAAGTATATTGATCAGTGTTGACAAGGGATGGTCTCTCTCTACGAACATAGAAATACTATCAAAGAATTGAGGGAGAATTAGGCAGAGGAGTCAACCCTTCAGGGATCTAAAATGGAAAAGTTGCAAAAATAACTAGAGGAGTTGAAGGAATTCAAATCCATGCAAAAATAAAAAGACCAAATGTATGCCCTCTCTCGGGAGCTGCTGAGTTCAAGAGCCCCATCTCCTTCCTACCCGGTATTCCTGTATGAACAAATGGCCCTTTTCAAATTAAAAGCTCTACATGAGGGTATACCTTATCAATTGTTGATCCCTTTCTAGTTTGTAGTAACCTTCTTGTCAAGTAGCTTTTTTGACCAGCTCCTGTTGTGTGAATTATATTTGCGTGATATGGTATGTCTTGGTGAATATCGCTCTAGTCCTATTCCCTATGCAGGGGATGTTCAATTGGGAGGTTTTCCCTCTTTTGTTCATAATCATGTGCAATGGGAAGATTCCTTCCAGACAATCTCTAGGAATGAGGCCAATGCCAATCTATGGATTAGGAGTGAACCCCAATTTCCTTGTGTTCTTCTTATAAACCATGGAAGGTGTTTCTTATCCCATTCGAAGACTCAACACCTGAAGAAGATGCACGAGAAAGTTATCTCTACCTGTTTCGACCTGATCTCTAAGCAGCAACATCTTGCCTTAGAAGGTAGCAAGCACAGGTGGCAGACTTCCTCTCCAGCTTTGAAGAAAAGGGACCCATATTTCCTTAAGAATTTTAAACAAGCTCTTCCAAGGGTAGCAGGGTATGTCAATTGCATAAGAATGTGTGGGTTACATTGGCTGGGACTCAAGTTCAAATTTCCACTTATATGGTGGCCAGGAGGACCATATAGGGATAATTATACATTGACTAAGGCAGAAGAGAAACAATGTTGGGAATATTGGGCTGCTTGCAATGGGTTTTTGGAAGCAGGCAAGGAACCTGACATTTCCTTCAATTTTTCCTCTCGGCATGAACTAGGAATAGATTCAAACTCATATTAGTTGGTTGTTGCATGAGGACATGTAATTGGATAGCTGGGGGGATATGTTGGGCCCCAAAGTAGCCCCTTTTTTCCTACACCTTTTTCCCTGTTTTTTCGTACTATCCCTTGATCTAAGCATATATTTTCCCAAGCAAAGCATGGATTGCAACATGTATACTTTATTATTGTTTTATTCAATTAATGCCTGATTTGTTTATGGTTTTGTACTCTATCTTTTAAGGTTGCGCTAATATTGTCTGATTCAATAAAGATAGCCCAGAATCCTTTACAAGACCGCCGCAGGTGTAGCAGCTCGCTGACCTTGGAGAGGAGGTATATGTGGCGCCAGTTGTCCCTTCTTGAGTTTGGTTCCACAATTTGCTGCAACAGTTCAAGAATTCCTCCACATGGCCAGATACAACTGAGTTACCATAGAGCATCCGAGTACCATCGAGTCCAATCAGATCGAATCTATTCTGGGATGCGATAGCTTGCAACAGCTCAGGTCTGAATGCAATGATTTCATTCAAGATCATTTATGGATGTAACAGTTCCATTGTAAATTGATAGCCTGAAGATCGTAGATCTTCATGGCTGCCTGATATTTTGGTGTAATGATTTCATGTCATAGGGTATAAATGTAAAGAGGCATTCTGAGCCTAGGGTTGGAGAATTTCTAATTGTATAAGCTGAGACAGAGAGTTGTGACTGTAATTTGATCATTCTTAATACAAGGAGTAAAGTTTCTTATATCTGAGTTTTTATTTGTGTTAGTATACGACATCTCCGTTAGAAGGCCAGGGCCCTCCTTCTCACAAAGATAGTCGAGTTAAGTAGGTAGTTAATTTCCTTTATGTTTTGTGGTGTTGAATTGCATTAGATGTGTTACTACAAGCCGCAACAGTGGATTGATACTTGCATTCCTTTCTGGTATATTATGATTGCATCCTGAATAGTTGCAATTGTGTGGTGTGACAGTCAATTGTGTAGGTTAGTTTATTTGATGCATAGTGTGTTAGATTAGCTGTTACAACCAAGCTCAGCTCTAATTCCTTTCAGTCATTTATTCTTCCTAGGATTTCCAATATTAATCAAATTAGAGTTCAAGCTATTTATATTTTCTGGTTGTTGTTGTATCTTTCCTGAATTCATTAGATTAGACACATTGTGATTGAGTTACAGTAGTTGCTAGATGAATTAGTCTAGTAGAGATTGAGTACTGTAGTTTGATAATTATAGGATTTAACTTCTTGCAAAATTAATCTAGTTCATTTTTATTCCTAGATTAGTAACTCCTGGATTGATGATTGTAGGAAGGTAATTGTACTTTGAATTCCTAAATGGATAAGTTAGATTAGTTTTAGTTAAGAGGTGAGTTTGGCTGAGTAGATAGGTAGGAACATTGATCTCCATTTACTTAATCAACTACTTGAAATGTTTATGCATAGATTGTGCTTATTGCCATTGAAATAAAAGACCTCCCTGGGTTTACAATTATATTGATCATCCTGCGTGGTAGTTGTAATTAATTTGCATATAGGGTGGCCAACACAACCATGAATTCCAATAAGCTCCAGTCCATAGTAAGTAAGATTTAAAGGTAGCTAAATCAAGATAAAGTGGAAAATAAATCCAAACAACTAAGAATCACTGAAATGGAGCAAAAAGTTGTAGAATTGGATATAGAAAAGACACCAAGATTAAAGTACTCAAGAAAAATATCAAGGTCCCAGGGATAGAAAATGTGTAGACAACAAAACTCCTAGTAGTACAAGATGAAAAAGAGAAAATGTATAGATAGACATAGGAGTTTAAACAAAAGTTTGAAAATATCCAGGAAGAAAACAAGAATCTCAAATTAGATAACTTTAAATTAACAGCCTCCAAAATTTCTACAATTCTATCTTCAATAGTTGATCCTACAAATTAGCTGGCCAAAATTTTAGTTGATATTAATTTAAAGGAAACAAAATTGGGAACTTTGAAAGAAAATATGAGGAACGAGGATGAATAAAATTAGATTCTACATGATTTAGCTACAAAGAGAGATTCCATTATCACATAACTTCAGGATGTTAAAATTAAGTTGTAAAACGAGGTGGATCAAAAAGAAAAATGATAATAGTATGAGCTCCTCTCAAAGGGGCCAATCACCTAGTATGGGATCAAATAGAAGTTACAATTACAAAGTACTGGAGCTACTTTGCAATTGTAAAGGATGAATATATATTAGACGCCACATCCATGCAAGATATCATGAGGAATTGAAATGGGTTGGAGCATAAGAACGACATTTCAAATGTTGTCATCAATATCTTAAATTCCAAGACAAATGAAGAATTGGAAGCATTGAGGGTTAGATACAAAACAAAGACCATTGTGGAAGATTCAAAGGTTACCGCCAAGAAATATTTGGCACAAAAGGCTCAAGATAAAGCTAATCAATTATCCACAGATGTGGCATCATTCAAAGCCATTTTTACATATATACTCAACTAGGTTTTACCTTCTCCTCAGGATGGAAATGGGGACCTGTACCCTAAATAAAAATATGACAATATCATTGCAGAGTGCATGAATAATGACACCAAGTTCACTGAAATGGAGGGAGCCCTCAAGGGGCATGTAATAATAGAAAAGTTGTCTATATAGTTTGAAATAATGGCACACTTGATAGTCATGTTTAAAATCATACCTCAAGCAACATATGCTCATTACATATATCTAGACATGGCTATCAAAAATATGAGAGGCCATGAATATCCATTGGGGAAAGAATGTAAGGCCATAGATAAATATACTACTTTATCTCCAACACAATAGGCATTACAAGCAGCCCAAGAAACACTAGTAGTGCATGGAGCCCCTGGGGCATCATCATCTCATCCAACTCAACAACAATAAGGATAATCAGAGTCAACAAATTCATAGTTACCTCAAGAACAAGAAATGACTAGTAATTTACCATCACCTAAAGAGAAAGAAATGGCCAGCAAGCATTTGATCTACAGGGAAGAGTCAATACAAGAAGGATAGAAGGACATGGGAATATTTCAACAATTTTGAGATCAGAGTATAACTCCTCTTAGAGTTAAATATCAATAGCACATATCAGGGTTGAGATACAAGGATTTTATATATTTTATGGTTGTTCAAATTTGGACCTTCCGATGTGTATTTGTTTGTAATTTTCTCTCGTGGTTGTAAATTCCCTTTATGATTCATCATCTTCTCTCTGCTGTGTTATTTCCATTCTTGATTAATAAAATTCCCTCTGAGGCAACTTTATGCCATTTTCTATCGTTCAAGAACAATGCAGAGAATGTTTTTATGCTGATAAATGTATTAGGAATAAGCCATGATATATACATTGTACGAAATTTGTTTTCTTATGTGGTTATACTGATAAAACTCAATTACATTTTTTTTTAACCACTAAATTATATTTTTCTTAGTACATTAATCTTTTGTAGGAGAAACAAGATTTATTCACAACAATACTTTGTTTATTCCAATTTGTTAATTTTGTCATCCCACCATCCAAAAAAATATAGTTGTTTGATACTTGAGAAGTAATGGCTAATGAGTTTATGATATCATAATAATTCTTGATATATTGATCCTAATGATTTGAATACAACAAGTAAATATACATGTTTTTGTTCCTTAGGAAAAAATTATGCAAGGTACAAATCAAGTATACATTTATTAATGCTTTGGCATAGTTCCTCGAACAACCAGGAACATATCAAAGGATACTATATTTTTTGGTACTATTGTCAGGGATGGAGAATTTGAATTTATTTTCCCCTGGGTGTGACAACAATCAACACTAATTCTTGATAGTGAACAAGGCAAAAAAATAAGGTTGTTTAAATTTCACATGGTGACTCCATTGAAGTAAATATGGAATCAAGGAGGCATACTAGAGAAAACCCCATGTCTAAGTATTCTCAAATACTACAAGATCAAGAAAACATGGTCACCTCGAGAAATATACGTGAGAGTCATCTTTATTCACCCTCAGGTAATCCTCTGATAAATCCTTCCTCTTATTTTGATCTAGAGCTTCAAGAATTATATAGGGTTTCACACGTACATGGGGCTGACAGATAGATATATAGGGTTTCACACTAATTACTATAAACAAATGAGATTAGGGTTTAGGAAAGAGTACCTTATTTATGGCAGCTGGTCCTAGCTTTCTCCCGATCTCTACAGCAATATACCTACAAAACAAACAAACCTTCCTCAAAACAATTTAACTATAAACATATAATGATATTGAAAAAACAATATAACATTAATTATAATAAAAAAAATCCAATAGAATTGACACTTTATTGGGACAAGAAGAATATCTCGATCTTTATTGTCAAAGAAATGCAACAAAATACAACTGATATACCTGATCTTGCTCCAGGCACTTCTGTAACGAAGTTCTTGGCTCCTTCTCCTCTCTTGACTTGAAATTCCGTCAGCATAACAATAGCTTTCTATCCAAATTGGCCCATTCCTCATGGATTCCCCTTGTATTTATGGCCAAGATAGGAAGTTACATTCGTGAGTCAGTTGAATTGGGAAGTTGGGGGAGTTACAATACCAAACTCAACTAATCCAAATTCGTATTCTTAATATATTTTTCAATTTCATCTTAAGATACTTGCGAGTATGACACTAGGAAATAGGCGCATGGTGTGTAGCTAGTTCTCTTAGCAACTCATGCATACAACTTTTAAGTGATGTGCGCGGGTTGTCAATATTTGAACCTACGCATGACGCACTAGATGTCAACTATTAGTGTCATGGATTTCCAATGAAATATGCAGAAAAAATAAGGTTTTCAGCTGAAGATGTGGAATCTCAGCACTAAGTCATCTAAGGTCAATCTAGCTCTTCCATCCATAGTGTCTTTTTGTGTGATCTACAGGGAAATGTGATCACGGACGGAGAAGTCCTGATTTGACCTATAATAGATGCCCCCTAATGTGTGAGGTCAGAGGGAAATGATGACTGAAATACATTACAATCTGAGTCAGAGGAGGAGCAAGGAAACCACAGGAGAAAGTCACAAAAGTACCTGAAAACAACAACCAAGGTCAGCGAGCAATTACAATCTTGACATAAAATAGATGTTTAGTATGATAGAACATAATCTCCAATACATAACTGGGAGATGCATATAGCATGGCCATTGAAATACAAGCGTGGATCCATGTCAAAATAGGAGATCATATCCATAATAACAAGCTGGATCTATGTCTCATTAAGAGCCAAAAAATGAGTGTAGCTCAGTATTGCGCAACTTGGGCAATAACGTAAATATGATGATGCTATTATAGTCCC
The DNA here is from genome assembly GCA_027924585.1 of Larix kaempferi. NCBI lineage: Eukaryota > Viridiplantae > Streptophyta > Pinopsida > Pinales > Pinaceae > Larix > Larix kaempferi. The sequence continues at coordinate 13,107,397 of BSBM01000486.1, forward strand.
AAGGTACGAACCTTATCCATGTGAATAAATGATTTGGAGTTGAACATGGGAGGTACTGTTTGATTACTAGTCTTTAATGTATACCATTAACAAATGCAAGGGCGTCCACCAATAATGAAAATGGGGCCTAAGGTACCTATTACATTCTAACAAGTGTGAATAAGTGGACTTGGAGTCGAACACTTGAAGAATCCATCGAATAGGAGACATTGATGTATTCCCACTATCCAATAGAGAGGGTAATTCCCACCAATGACTGCAATCGCCAAGGTACTATCCAAAACTCTAAACTTCATTCCCAGTGTATGATGAGTTGAATTCGATGGGAAGAAGTATACTGGAAAGGAAGACTTAATGCATCCTCCATCATCCAACACGAGGAACAATAAAAAATATTGAGTTGATTTGGAGTAGGACTGATACAAGATGAAACAAACTGACACCAAGGATGGCCGACATATGAAGTCAAGGTAACTGTAGAATGGTCGACAGATATTGTATCCTTGAACAATGAGCACGACACAAGAGTGACTTAGGAAGCTTTCAACACAATGGGAACGTGATATAAACCTGCAATGTAGGAGACATTGGCATATTCTCCATATGATTGGAAGAGTAACCAATCGGAAGAGTAAAAAATCTGAGATCAAGTTCATCCTAAGGTCAAAAACTAAAACCCAACTGAATGATGGACTCAAAAAGGTGCTTTGTTCAAGGACATGATTGACTTGTTTCCTTTAAACTGAAAACATGGTTACTACTCTTCCCTTCCCTTTTCTATTTTTATCAAAGAATATCCTTCTTGTTGGTTTTATTGAGTCCAAGAAAGAAAACTCAATAATCTCTCTTCATTTTTTAAGCAAGCTCGAAGAAAGAGGGAGAAGATTGTTTGATATAAGTCCAACCATGTGTAAATTTAATGAGCCCATGGGAGGAAAACTCAGGACCTTCTTCATTTTTTACAGAGTTTGAAAAAGAGATAGACAATGTTAGGAACCCATGTCAACCATTCTATTTACTTTGTTAGTATATTGTTGTTGGACGCATATGCTTTGTAAGTCATCCTGTAGTATTTGTTGATCCATAGTTTGTATTATTGTTGTTGGATGCATATGATTTGTAAGTCATCCCATAGTAATTGTTGATCCATATTTTGTATTGGCCCATGTTTTGTATTGACACATGGTATTGGCGCCTAGACTTAGTATATAATTTTGTGTTAAGACCAATGAAGGGACAGTGAAGTTATTTGTATTGAGCTTGCTCAAAGGAGGTTGCCCCCTTGAAGTGGCCTGCGATCAATATAAAAGTGATTTTGAGTTCTGTTATTTTTTCTATCTCGTGTGTTTTCATTAATTAATTATTGTAGGTTCATCACATCTGGTATCAGAGCACTTTCTTGGGTTCGCTGGGTGAAATTTCTTCTAATTTTTTTTTTTCGCATCAGTTGCAACTTCGGATCTGGGAATAATCCCTATCCACTTAACTGTGGGAAATACTTGGGAATAAGCCCTAAAAATCATTGTGAGGAGTACCACAGGAACCCCGAAGTACCTGGCCCATTAAGAGGACCTACCAGGGAAAAGGGCAATGACCCCTAACTGATTAACTAGTTCCCACCTGTGAGGTAAACCAAGAGTTGTCATTTGTGGCAAAGCGGTTATCAGTTTTACCTGAGCCGTGGAGTGAGGGGTACTACCCCAATACTCAAGTCGTCAAACAACATTGGTGGTCGAGTGAATCCCCTAAACCGATAGGAAGCCGCACATACCAGGGGTCCATATCTATTTTCAGCTGAACTGTTGCCGATCACTTCTGTGCCCTTTCAGATCCATTCCGAGCCATTTCAGATCCATTCTGACAGTCGTTCCAGATCCAGTCGTTTCAGATCCATTCTGACAGTCTTTCCAGATCCAGCCATTTCATATCTATTCTGAAATCCATTTCAGATCCAGCCATTTTTTATCCATTTGGCGTCGCTTCAGATCTATCTGTTTCCAATCCCTTCCGCGCCGTTGCAGATCCATTTCATTTTTTCTCCATATCTCCCTTGTTTTAACTCCGTTTCCCTTGAAACTTCCCGGACACCCCTGCAATCCCATTCTACATATTTCATTCCTAAAGACCCTATCCCAAATTCTACTTCCCAAAGCCAGAAATCTCACATTTGTCTATTTTTAGGGTTTTCCATAACTTCTTCAATTTTCACCCACTCGCCTCCAAATTTTTCCACTGTGTTCATTCCCTATTTCTGCTTCTTTATCCCTCTTTGACAAATTTTCAATTTCTTTCACCCTGCTTCCAAAATCCCCATTTTTTGATTCCCTATCCATCAGAAAGTGTCCAAAACCTAGTCAAACCCCAATTACCCATTTTCCCAAATCCAAATTTCCCTTTACTAAATAAGCTTTTGTTTGTGTTTTTCTATCCATCCCCCCCCCCCCCGCCCCCAAAGAAAAGAGGAAGCACTTGCAGCCATCCAAACCAAACTCCAAGATTTGGATGAAAAATTTCTCAGCCTCCATCTTCAGCATTTAGCCATGAACAATAACCGATAGCAAGAATCTTTTGCAGCCAATGGGTTCTCTTCTTCCAGCACTTTCCATGGTCTGAAGCTTGAATTTCCTCACTTCAATGGTACTGATACGAATAGATGGATCTATTGTATAGAATGGTATTTCAATCTACATAATACTTTTGATGTCCAAAAAGTTCCACTTGCATCCTTTCATTTGGAACAGGAAGCCCTTCAATGGTACCGTTGGTATATTAAGGCTCATGATGAGCCAAAATGGACAGATTTTTGCCAACTCCTTTTGAAACGATTTGGTCCTAGTGCTTTTGATGACTTCACCGGAGCAGTCACTAAACTTCATCAAATTGGCACTGTGAGAGAGTATCAGACAGAATTTGAGAAACTAGCCAACCACACAGAAGGATTGTCTGATGACTTCTACAGGAGTTTTTTTATCAGTGGTCTTAAGGATGAAATCCGCCCAGAGGTCAAAATGTTATATCCCAACACAATGATGGAAGCCCTGGGGTTGGCTAAGTTTGCAGAAGACAAGATTTCCGCCCAACAACGCTCCAAACCCACTTTTGTTCCCTTCCAAAATATGGGTTCTCAACGACCTCCCATCCCTCCAGCTCCTCGACCAACTCCTATCAAGCATTTGTCCAAAACATAGATGTAGGCACACAGAGAAAAAGGGCTTTGTTATAATTGTGATGAAAAATTCACTCGGGGACATAGATGTGTTCAACAAAAGCTCTATCTCTTAGATGTGGATTCTCCACCCACCTCTGAAGTTGGTGAAGAAGCTCTAGATACACTGGATGATCAGGTCAACATTCAGGAGCCGCCTATTGACTTCCCATCTCAGGAAGACCACCCAGAGATATCTCTCCATGCTTTATCAGGCGCACCACCCCCGAAACAATGCGGGTCAGGGATTACTTCAAGAAGCTTCCTCTTACAATACTCATTGATTCTGGTAGCACTGATAACTTCATTGACCCTCGGATCGCCAAACATGCTGATTGTTTTGTCCAACCTTGCTCCAACTTTGAAGTCCTAGTTGCCAATGGGGGAACCTTACCTTGCAAAGGAAAGTGTCACAATGTGTGTATCTCTCTAGAAGATTATAACCTGCTCTCTGACATGTTTTCCTTGTCCCTAGGTAGATGTGATGTGGTTTTGGGATTTCAATGGTTACGCACACTTGGCCCCATCTTATGGGATTTTGCTGAACTTTGGATGCAGTTTTTAGTCAATGGGACACAACACAAATTTATGGGCTTACAACCAGGGTCTCTCTCTGCATCATCAGTTCACATCGCCTGGAAAAGATCCTTAAGAAGAATTCACATGGTGACATCCCTCATCTCCATTCCATCCAGATGCACCCACCAATAGTCTCCACTACTTCCTTGGATAGATATGCAGGTGTCTTTGTTGCACCAGTGGGCTTGCCGCCTTCAAGAGACCTTTCCAATAAGCATTTAGCCAGATCTACATCTCAGCAGGAAATAATGGCTATTTTGCTTGCAGTACAGAAGTGGCAGCCATCCCTACTAGGAAGTTATTTCTGCATCAAGCTTGATCTCGAGAGTCTAGAACATTTTCTAGAACAATGGGTCTCCTCACCAGCACACCAGAAATGGGTTATCCAACTCATGGGTTATGACTATGCGATCACTTACAAGAAGGGTAAGGATAATATGGTGGCAGATGCTCCTTCTTGCCAATTTGATGACCTAGTTTCTCTTACAGCTATTTATCTGCTTGTTCCAAATTGGTTGCAATCTGTTCAACAAGGCTATCTCTTCTATGAACTCCATACTTCATCATCGGCAGGGCACTCTGGGTTCCTCAAAACCTATGACTGGGAACAATGTAACTTCTTTTGGCAGGGACTGAAAATGCAAATTCACCAGATGGTGGTGGAGTGTGATACTTTCCAGGTCAACAAGGGTGAAACAACACTCTTTTTGGGACTGCTCGAACCCTTTCCCATCCCTACGTAGATGTGGACAACTATTTCTATGGATTTCCTAGAAGCGCTCCAGTGGTACAATACCACATCTAAAAGGACACCATATGAAGCAGTTTATGGATAGGCACCGCTAGTTCTTCTTCCATACACGCTCAGCAGCTCCCCAGTTCAGTTAATTGACTCGATTCTTTGAAACCGCGATCAGATTCTTCTCATTCTGCAAGACAATCTTCACATGGAAATAATTAGACTGAAACAAGAAGCCGATCAACACCGTTCTGAGCACACTTTTCACGCAGCTGATATGGTCCTTCTTCGTCCACCGCCTTCTAAGCAATCCTCCCTGAAACTCAAAAGGTGTCAGTGGGATGGAATACAACCCGATGATTCTACAAGGGAACCACTCCTTCAGATTTCGCATCAATTTCCACACTAAAGCTTTGAGGACAAAGCTTTTTCTAAGGGAGAGGGGATGTTAGGAACCCATGTAAACCCTTCTATTTACTTTGTTAGTATATTGTTGTTGGACGCATATGCTTTGTAAGTTGTCCCATAGTATTTGATGATCCATAGTTTGTATTATTGTTGTTGGACGCATATGCTTTGTAAGTAATCCCACAGTAATTGTTGATCCATATTTTGTATTGGCCCATGGTTTGTATTGGCACATGGTATTAACCCATGGTATTGGCGCCTAGACTTAGTATATAAGTTTATGTTAAGACCAATGAAGGGACGGTGAAGTTATTTGTATTGAGCTTTCTCAAAGCAGGTTTCCCCCTCGAAGTGGCCTACGATCAATATAAAAGTGATTCTGAGTTCTGTTATTTTTGTTATCTCGTGTGTTTTCATTAATTAATTATTGCAGGTTCATCACAGACAAATACTCTATAACACCGATCCATGGATGTTAATATCGATCCTGGATCTGTTTATGCTTGCCGGTGTTTTCTTTTTTGAGGAGTCTGAAAAACTTAAATAATAACTCCATACACCTACTCATGGATTTTAATATCGAGCCCGAGTTGGTATGTGCTCGCCGGTGTTTTCATGTTTTGAGATTCTGAAGAACCTAAAGAAGACTTTTAAAGGTCCCTTTTCGTATAGTTAGTCTCCTCACCCTAAAAAGTATAAAACAATGAGAGAATAACTCTTCTAGCCATGTATGACTAGAGTATACATTTTTCGTAAATGATCCACAGAGGTCCGGAAAAGGGGTAACCTTATACCTATGTGGATGTCACTTCAAATCCTTTAACGAGTCTGAAATGACAACTATACTCGACGATCTTGTTTATTTTGAAAAAACTCTAACAAGGGAGTAAAAGACTTCATAAGCTTCAGGGACACTAAGTTCCATGACCTATCAAGTGACGAAAAACTATCGACAACTAGATTAGTGACATATAACATGATCAAGAAAGATTTCCTTAATGACATAGAGTAACAGGAAAATACTGTACCTAATTGACATGTCATGAAGGAAAACAAACCTTAATAGACCATTGTTATGAAAAATATAGTGAGATTCGTCATTTGCACTTTACCTAATCAACAAAAACTCAAAAAGTGTATTAGTGAATTAAATAAAGTGTTAAAATTTCTTTTGATTTTCTATAAATAGTTCCAAAAACATAACAAACTCACCATTTCAAAGTTTGGGGCAAAAAATGGAAAACCAACCTCTACTTCCATTGCTCATTGTAATCAATATGGGTTACCGAATCGACTTCCGTCACTTCCAAGTAAGTAATCTCTTCCTTCTCTTCCATTTCAATCCAAAATTTTAATTTTTTAATGGTCATTTTTTGTTTTTGATTAAACTTTTATTTTAAGTCTATGTAGAGTCCCCTCTATCATACTAGCGTGATAGAGAGAATCATAGTGCTCAATCTGGGCAATTAGCCCTATATTCATTAAAATCAAACTCATTGATACAAGGACATGTACATGTGCATGCTATAGAACACAACAGAGATAAAGTAAATCATGCTGATATCTAACATACATTCAGCATTCTGTGACAGTCATTAAATAGAGACTTTGCAGAATTATATAAAATCATATGGTATGCATAAACTTTTAAAAACATATAAAAGACATATGGAATGTATAATCATAAGAAAAACACAGCGGAATTTAAATTCATTAGCACATCCATAATACGTCCCAGCTATTCATCAAAAGAACAATTGCTAAGTTAAATATGCAAGGGAATACTTATCTTATACAAAAGTAGTCCCACGCAACTGGCCATGCAACTGCAATGTTCCACCCAACCGTAGGCTAGTGTGCTCCTCAATCTCTCAGCACCACTGCCACCCCCGAGCTGGGCATGATCTCTAAAAGGAACCAGGGAACAACAGACTCACACATAGTCAAGCATACACCAAGATGAGCCAAGCCAATCTACAATTGGGTTTATCAGGCTGCTAGGAGATGGAAAGGAAGAGTTGCTAAGCTAGTGAGCTCCAGCACAGAGCCAGGGATAACCTTGCAAGATCTATCTAGATTGGCACCCACAATACCTACACACCCAGCACAAGGAAGTATTCTTTTCACTGCTGTACAGTCCCTCAAGCCATACCTTCCCTATCTAGTGTTCTCAGGGTATGCATAGAAGAGTAACCAAAGCCCTCTTGATCTTCTTGAGAGGTTGCCTCCCCCACTAGGTTTATCAAGCCACTTCTATCCACTACCACTCCAAAAATTCAATTCACAGGTTCAAACCAAAAACGAGGATGCACACAACAGCAGAACCCAATTATGGGGCAGGGTAAAACGTTTTTATAGTGAGAGGCATGAGATGGGGTTTCAGCTAACTCAAAAAAACGTGGGAACCCACAAAAACGAAATGGGAAGTTGGGAAACAACCCTGGGGAGTCAATCTGTTTTTAGAAAAACGTCCTTGGGCATTCAGGGGCAAAAACGACCTCCCTCCTAGTCCCCAATTCGTGGCCTTCCTCTCACAGCTGTTATATAATGCAAAAACGACTCCCAGGCATCGAAAAATGGAGGATTTTGATGAAAAACGTATATGGAAAGACCCCAGCTAACTCCCACTGCGTGAATGATCAAAGGCTGCCTGTTCAGAATGGTTTTGGGCACCATTTCGTGGGTGGTTTATTGCCCCACAAGCAAAAACACAATTTTCCAAGTTGATGGCTTGCCCATGCACAAAATTGGCTGCCATACTCTTTCATTCCCAAGGCATTAACTGCCCCAACCAATTCTTTGGAAGAATTAAATGATTGGGTGCATGAGACAAAATGGGCAGTTGGTGGTTTTATGGGTTTCCCCATTGACACATGGATTAACACCATTGGCTCAAGGGTTTGAATAATTTCCCTCCCTTTTCCTTATAGAATCATGCCCCATCTCTTTTTGTTGCATTGCATAGCCGGTTGTGGGTTTTTCGTTGAAAATTCATAATTACATGATGTCTTATATACATTGTGCCCATCTCGCACAAGAACCGTAGGCATATATTTTTTAATTGCCGATACATGAAACGCTAAATCAACGGTGGGGCCTTGGCCTTGAGCTCCTCACCATGATTAATTACAATATTTACATCGTTTACGATTTAATACAAAGGGGGTCAAAATGGGGACATTACAGTCTACGTGCCCGCGGGTTCCCTTAAGATTCATGCATACGAGAAAAGTGCACAGCTCTACCACAAAGGAACTTGCGGGTAGTCACTACTGTCTATTAGGGACAGTCGCGCACACCGCAAACAAAAATGGAAAAAACAAAAACTAATGCATGAAATGGTTGGAAAACTGTAGGATGGTTTTAACTTGGCAAGAAAGAGAACATGAAGACATGGATAGGCAAGCCATGGGGGATCCATTTGTTAGGATATTCCTATACTCCATCCTAGTCCTACCATCATTTTCAGTCTTGCATGCATTTCTGCATGCAACATGCATTATGCATGCATGCATGCAATTGCATGCATCCCATTCATCAGTCCCAGGACCTAGCCCTCAGTTAGCTAGCCCCAGGAGCTTCTCACTGATCAGTTTCAACTATCGTAGTGCTTAGTATGCTCTGCATGCAGTTACATGCATCTCATGCTCCCTCTCTCACCTACCAGTCAGTTGTACTTCAGTTATCTTCAGTTCTTTACTTGATTAAAGGCTAGACTGACTCTCAACTGACTGTATCACTCCGATAGACCTACAATGAGACTAGACTTCCCTCTACTGAGACTCCTTCATTCAGTTAGTGCCTCCATGTGCCAGTTACACCTACCACACTCAGTCAGACTCAGTTTGACTAATGATTGACAGTTACTTGTGCATTGATGACTCCACTGATGATGATGAAGACTTCTAGTTGTGCTCCGATGGCACTCCAGTGATCTTTTGATCTCTCCATGAAAGATAATTCAAATTGCCACCTTGGCATTCGAATCCTCATGCATTGTATTATTTATTTGTCCATTTGTGATTAATGAATGAGTGTGTGTGAAGTTATTTTGCTTCTATCCGAGTTCTACTATATTATTATTCTGTTTCTCATTTACACTGCATTGACCACTCTTCTTCTATCTTCCTGCTTAATCATAATCTTTCTTGTGAGGTATACATCAGCTTTTAGACCTGCTGTGAGTATTTTCACATAGTATCAGAGCATGTTGAGAGTTTTGTCTATCTCCATTCCTGAGAGTTTTTTGCAGGTTATTATCAAGATTTCGAGTGCAACAGTTTCTGCACTTTTGCAACAGTAGCAGTTGTAGAATTTTCTATTGTTTTTGCAAGTCTTCTACAGCTTCCATGAATTCAGAAGAAATCCCTCCTCTTTCTCCATTCAACTATGATGAATGGAAACAAAAAATGATAGCACATTTGAAGAGCCATGATCTCTTTGATTATTTTTTTGAAAGAGAGTTCGAATCCTCTGAAGAAGAGAATGACTGGTTAAATAAAGGTGACAGTGTCTATGCAATCATGATGTATCCTATGTGTCGCTGCATGGTACACCACTTCATTGATTTTGCTGAATCTCCAAAAGAGCTATGGGCCCAATTGGATGTAATATTTGGCAAGCAGAACGAAGGGATTGGTCCAAACCTTTTCGAGAGCAAGCCCAGTGATGCATTCACCCTCCTTTATGATCTCATTGATCATAAATCAGTATCGAACATATCTCATATTGAAGTTATCCACAAAGAATAAGAACTTGCAGATTCTACACTCATGCTCCAAATTCCTTCTATTTCGAATTCTATGCCAGCTCACACTCTAGAAATTGCAGAGGTTCCTAAATCCTCTCTTGCACCAGAGTCTATTTGTTTGCATCATGATCTCATGAATGTTTTGAAGGTTAAATCATCCATTGGAGGTAATGTACTCGCTCTCCTTGTTCACTCACCTCTTATTTCATGATCATTATTTCATGCTTTCATAAGGTTATTGAAGATGATGGCCATTGCCATTCGCTTGGCATAATTTCTCATGCATTTATTGGTTTAGATCTCACCTTTAATGGTTCAAAGGAGATCTCAAGAAACCATTTTTCAATTCTTGGATCTGATTTGGATTCCAAGCAATCACTATCATGTGATGGTTCTTTTGGGCATAATCTCACCTATGATGGTTCAAAGGAGAAAAAAAAAAGGCTATCTACACATTCATGGATTTGATCCTACCTCAGCTGATTCGAATCACAGGTTCAAGGATCATCCTCATACTTTTGGATTTTTTCTCATCACATTCGATCTCAAGAGCAAGTACAAGCACATGCCTTTTTAGCATGAACCACTTCTTCCCAAAAAGAAGATACCTCCAGACATATGACCAAGCATCACACCTAGTTGAGTTTGGAGCATTTATTATTGTGTGTGCCCTACAATCTATTTTGAGTGGGGATATTTTTTCCATGAGGTTTTCCCCATTTCCTCGATTTATTGACTGTTATTATTATTCATTGTATTGGGTGACCTTTGGTCTCAGTTACCAGGGCCCAAGATGGATTAAGGGGGGGTGTTAGGATATTCCTATACTCCATCCTAGTCCTACTTGCATTTTCATTATTTGCATTTTCAGTCTTGCATGCATTTTTGCATATAGCATGCATTATGCATACATGCATGCAATTGCATGCATCCTAGTCATCAGTCCCAGTGCCTAACCCTCAGTTAGATAGCCTTGGGAGCTTCTCATTGATTAGTTTCATCCCTCCTAGTGATTAGTGTGCCCTACATGCAGTTACATGCATCTCATGCACTCTCTCTCACCTACCAGTCAATTGTACTTCAGTTATCTTCAGTTCTTTCCTTGATTAAAGGCTAGATTGACTCTCAACTGACTGTATTGTTAATTTTTGAGCACTAATTCAATATACTTTAGGATCTTTATTGAGAGAATAACATGTATAGTATATCAATGCATATCAATCATAGCAAGCATATCAATCATCACAAGATGCAAACATAAAAGACAATAGACACACAGAGTTTCCGTGGGGAAAACCCGAAGGTGAAAAACCCCACAACTTCCTTAAAGATAGATAGAGAAATGATACAACCAAAGTACAACCCAAGTACACAGAGATAGTCTCCTCCTAGCAGCTGATCCTCCTCCTCACATGTGCGCCACTTTCCGAGTGATGTAGAGTGAGATATGAAGTGATCAAAATAGAGATTGGGAGATCTCTATTTATACTTGTCCTGACTGCCCAATAAACTTATGGGGTCGACTTGTATAGCTTAGTACAATAACCCATGGTTAACATAATCAGGGCCAACCCCACACATGGTGGTCTAATAACCCATCGACAAGTTACGACACTTGCGACACTTGTCAATACAAATGACGACACTTCCTTATAGAGGAATAACACATCTCTATAGGAGTACAATATACATAGATGAAATACATTCCGAAGTTACATATACATCAACAGTCCCTCTTAACTAGGAAGGTATTTCTCGACACAGATCTGCTATCACAAGTCTTCTTCTCTAGATCATCATCAACGAATCATCATCCTCAAATCATCGTCATCGTCATTGCTACTGCTATCTCAGTCAATCTCTAAATCAACTCGTCATAGGAAGCTCTATAGAGCCAGTCCTTTTTCATACTGGGTGTAGGCCCACCACCTACAGGTATTCATCATCACTGGCCATACTGTGGAATCCTCAGGACTTATTATTTGCATCACAAAACCTCGAAAGAGCATCCCAGGTTGTTATGGGTACACAACTCCGACCTATAGGATCTCCCAAGATCTTTTACATGTGACAGTCACAAAACCTTAAAAGGGTGTCTTTCCAAGCAAGAACCCTAAAGAGCATCTGAGGCCTTTTTCATCTTGTCTAGATCTCCAGGTCTGATTACATGTGATTCCTACCACAAAACCTTAAAAGGGTGTCTTTCCAAGCAAGAACCCTAAAGAGCATTTGAGGCCTTTTTCATCCTGTCCATATCTCCAGGTCTGATTACATGTGGTCATGGAAATGCCTCGAAAGAGCATCTGAGGCCTTTTTCATCCTATCCAGATCTCCCAGGTCTACTTACATGCCATAGGACAATGCCTCGAAAGAGCATCTGAGGCCTTTTTCATCCTGTCCAGATATCCCAAGTCTACTTACATGTCCTCCTAGAGCAATGCCTTGAAAGAGCATCTGAGGCCTTTTTCATCCTGTCCAGATCTCCTAGATCTACTTACATGCTCATCTGCACAACCTGTCCACGGTCACAGAGTATCAACCTGATACTCACCATACATCATCCTGATGTACACATGATCATCTTGATCATCAACACTGCATCATCCTGCTGCATGTCATCTGGAACAACATCCTAAAGCTCGTCATCCATGATCATCCTAATCATACAATGCATCCACCTGATGCATACATAGTATCTGCCTGATACATATCATCATACATGATCTACCTGATCATACAATGTATCCACCTGATACATCTACAGATACATACACATGATCCAACTGATCATATCCAACATCCAACATGATGCGTACATGCATATACATATAAATGATCCAACTGATCATATCCAGCATCCAACATGATGCATACATACAAATACATATAAATGATGCAAATGATCATATCCAACATCCAACACGATGCGTACATACATATACATATAAATGATCCAACTGATCATATCCAAGCATCCAACATGATGCATATACAGTGTAGTAACTGGTGTATCGTCCTGATGCTCATCATCCAGCGCTTATATCCACAGCCATGGGAAGGATCCTCCTCTCACCATGCTTGGAATGGCTCTAGAAAATGTCTTCGTCACTTCTTCCTTGAAGTGTCATCAATTTGAAGAACACCAAGCCTCTCTCTAAGTACTCGAACTTCACTCCGGCTATTGGTTTCGTCAACACACCTGCAACCTGCTCATCCGTCGCAACATAAAGGAGCTTCACTGCTCCTCTCTGCACCATATCCCTGATATAGTGATATTTGATCTCAATGTGTTTCGACCTGTCATGGAACACCGGGTTCTCAGACAACTTCACACAACTCTGGTTATCACAGAAGATACCAGTAGCCTCCAACGGTAGATCAAATAACTCAGACAGTAGCTTCCTCATCCATACTACCTCACAACTAGTTGAACATGCTGCAACATACTCTGCCTTGGCTGTACTCAGTGCTACATAGGATTGCTTCCTGCTAAACTAAGAGATCACACCTGATCCCATATTGAAGTAGCACCCATAAGTGCTCTTCCTATCTGCAGCACTGCCTACCCAATCTGAATCAACATAACCCTGCAGGTTAAACTTTTGATTCGCATCATACTTGAGCCCATAGTCAACCGTACCCTTCAGGTACCTCAGAATATGTTTTACAAAATCCAGGTGAACACCTATGGGATCTGTTAGGAACTGGCTCAATGTGTTCACCGCAAAGCAAATATTTGGCCTCGTGTTCATCAGGTACATCAAGGACCCAATCATCTGACGATACACAGTGACATCAACCGAATCAGATGAAGCATCACACAGAAGCTTCAGGTTCGATGCCATAGGTGTGGCCATGGCCTTGCAGTCCATCATCCCAAACCTCTTCAGGATCTCTACTGCATAGTTCCCTTGTCCAAGGAAGATTCCCTCTGCACTCTGCCACACCTCCATGCCTAGAAAATAGTGCATCATCCCCAAGTCCTTCATCTCGAACTCAGATGCAAGCTTCCTCTTGGTATCAACAATCAATCTATCATCACCTGTAACAAATAGGTCATCCACATACAATAGTAGTATCACAGGATTTCCCTCCTCAACCTTGTAGTAAAGGTTGGAATCTGCTTTACTCTTGGTAAAGCCCAAACTGGATAGAAAGTTGTTTATCCTCCCATACCAAGTCCTAGGAGCTTGCTTCAAGCCATACAAGGATTTCTTCAACCTACACACATATGACTTCCTATCATGTGTCTCAAAACCAAGTGGCTGCTCCACATACACTTCCTCCTCCACTACACCATTCAAGAAGGTTGTCTTGACATCCATCTGATGTATCTTCCATTTCATCACTGCAACCAGATCAAGTACTGATCTGATGTAAGTGTATCTGGCTACAGGAGCAAAAGTTTCTTCATAGTCAATTCCTTCTTTATGGGAGAAGCCACGAGCTACAAATCTCGCTTTGTATTTCTCTATGCTGCCATCTGCAGCATGCTTGATCTTGTAGATCCATTTGGAAGTCACAACAGACTTCCCTTAAGGTCTTGGGATAACATCCCAAAAATCATTCTTCATTATTGATTGGTATTCCTTGACCATGGCATCCTTCCATTCTTTCTTTTCCGCTGCCTCTTCATAACTGGAAGGTTCTTTGTTCACGATATCACAGAGTAAAGCAACATAGATGGTATGTGATTTGGTACTCTTCTTTGCTCTGTGTTCTTCTTCTGGAATGCCATACCTTTCTGCATCTTGAATGAGCTCTCTAGCCCATGCAGGTTTCCTCTTGTGAGATTCCTTCTCATGAGGTGGATCTACAGGTTCTTGCGGATCTTCAATTTCTCGATCAGCATCTGGAATTGCTTCAGTCATGGTAGTATCTTGAAATCTGGTTTCCTTTGGTTCTTCATGATCTTCAACAGGTGTCTTCCTTGATTTGATGAATGCTGAGTTTTCATCAAATGTTACATCCCTGTTGACATCAATCTTCTTTAACCCTGGAAATTATATTTTGTAAGCCTTCGAGCTTTCACTGTAACCCACAAAGATACCCTTCTTTCCTGAAGGATCTAGCTTAGTCCTCTTTTCCTTTGGGACATGAGTATATACTGAACAACCAAATATTCTGAGATGGCTGACTTTGGGTTTCTTACCAGAGAAGACCTCTTCTAGTGTCTTGTTGTCCAATATCTTGTGTGGTGTTCTGTTCTGCACATATATAGCTTTCCTGGCTGCTTTTTCCCATAGATGCATAGGCAAATCTTGGTCATGCAACATTTCCCATGCTGCTTCCATGATTGTTCGATTCTTCCTTTCTGCAACTCCATTTTTTTGTGGATTGTAGGGAGCAGTCAACTCCCTCTTAATCCCTGAATCACTGCATAGCTTCTTGAATTCTCCACCATTGTCAGATTTGAATGTTTTGATCTTCTTATCAATTTGGTTTTCCATCAAGGCTTTGAATTCCTTGAATTTATCAAACTCTTCATCCTTGTTCTTCAAGAAGTAAACCCAAGTCTTCCTGGAGAAGTCATCAATGAAAGAGACATAGTAAACATACCCACTCAGAGAACTGGAAGACATCGGTTCGCATACATCAGAGTGGATAGTTTCCAAGTTTCCTTTTTCCTTTCTTTCACTGCTTGGAAATGGCTTCTTTATGTTCTTTCCTTTTGCACATCCTTTGCAAACACCTTCATACTTGGTCTTCATTTTAGGAAGACCCTCTACAACTTTGCTTGCAATTGGTAGTGCTCTATAGTGCACATGAGCAAGCCTTCTATGCCAAATTTCACTTGGCTCCATGGATTCATGTACCATGGCATGCTCAGGTTGTCCCTTCAATTTATACAATCCTCCCTCTTGCTCTCCAATCACCACTGCATCATCTATAGTTTTACCTTTTGGCCACATTAGGACTTGGCCATCTACAAATGCAACCCTCATGCCTTTTGCATCCAATGCAGATATGGAGAGTAAGTTCTTCTTGAGCCCAAGTACATATAGAACCTCTTTCATCTTCAAAGACTTCCCAGAGTCTAGGTTGTAGGAGGCTTCACCACTTCTTTTGATAGGATATTGATAGTCATCCCCAAGTTTAACCTTATGGGGTGACTCATGCTCAGATAGATTTACAAAAGATTCTTTAAACCTAGTCATGTGTTTGGAAGCCCCACTGTCAATAAGCCAATCATTACAACCATGAGAGATAGTACCTGTGAGAGTAGAGAATAGAACATATTCTTCTTCGCTTGAGCATGATATCTCTTCTTGTTTCCTTTCTTCTTCTTGTTGAAGTTGTTGTTCTTTTTGTTCTTGGGACAATCTACAGCAAAGTGTCCTTTCTCAGTACATGTGAAGCATCTCATATCTTTCCTATTCTTTAGATGGATGTGAGAGGATTTCTTGTAATGAGAGTGCTCCTTCTTAGGCTTGCTTCTTTTGGTGTGAGCTGTGAGAGCTTGATCTTCATTTCCCATCTTTTCTTCTTAGGCTACAAGCCTAGCCTCTTCTTGTGAACATTCATCCCACAGTCTACTGAAGGAGATTAACTTCCTTCTTGCACATATTCCTTGGATAAAGGAATCCCATGACCTAGGTAGGCCATTCAGAGTGGTCATCGCAATTTATCCATTCTCCACCACTTCATCTACAGCTTCAAGTTGTTCCTTCATCTGAGAGACTTTGGAGAAATAAGATTGAATGTTCTCTCCATTCAATAGCTTGACCCCTTTCAATTGATTCCGCAGAGTCATCTTCCGATTTATGTTCTTCCCTTCAAATAGCTTGGTCAAAGAGTCAAACATCTCCTTGGGTGTCTTCAAAGATGACACATGTGGTATGAGATGGTCTTTGATAGAATCAGTAATGATTCTCTTTGCCTTGACCAAGTTCTTCTTATGCAATGCCTTAGCCTCTTCATCCTCTGGGATAGGGACCTCAGAGCTGATGTAGGTGTCTAATTCATTTTCTTCCAGGATTAACCCAATCCTATACTTCCAAGCTCGGAAGTTATCAGCTCCTTCAAGCTTATCCTCAAGCTTGGTGTGGTGAGACATCTTAAAGAGTACTTCAAATGGAAATAGAAAAGATTTAGGTCTTACCACTTGATTTGTTGAAAAATGGATCTGGTCTCAGATTAGGGTTTGTTAGAGAAACCCTAAAAATTCAAAATGTGAATTTCAAAATTCTGAAAGGATGGAAAGATGCGCCGTGATGAGTTGATCAGCCTAGTATATTCAGAATTTGAGATTTGCAAAGTTTCACCCTTCGAAAATGCCTTTTAGTCTTCCTGGATTCACTAGGGAGGACCCTGAATTAGGGTTTGAGTTTCCTGGAGCTTCACCCAACCAAAAATCTCGATCCAAAGCTCTAAACTTCTATTTTTCCAAGGAGCTTCTAGATATGTCTTCAGATTTCATAAATTCCTATTTTTGTGGAAACCCTAATTTTTAGGGCCAAAACTAAAAGTGCTCAGAATTGAATTATGATTGGCTAGATAGATTCTCCTTGATGAGTAGGGTCAATCTACCTGCTTTTCCAAAATCGGTGGAGAGAAACCCAATAAACAAGAAACCCTAGTTTTCGCCACTGCATAATGTCTTCTTCTCAGGGAAGCTCTGATACCATGTTAATTTTTTAGCATTAATTCAATATACTCTAGGATTTTTACTGAGAGAATAACATGTACAGTATATCAATGCATATCAATCATAGCAAGCATATCAATCATCACAAGATGCAAACATAAGAGACAATAGACACACAGAGTTTCCGTGGGGAAAACCCTAAGGTGAAAAACCCCACAACTTCCTCAGAGATAGATACAACAATGATACAAGCAAATTACAACCCAAGTACACAGAGATAGTCTACTCCTAGCAGCTGATCCTCCTCCTCACATGTGCGCCACTTTCCGAGTGATGTAGAGTGAGATATGAAGTGATCAAAATAGAGATCGGGAGATCTCTATTTATACTTGTCCTAACTGCCCAATAAACTTATGGGGCCAACTTGTCTAGCTTAGTACAATAACCCATGGTTAATTTAATCAGGGCCGACCCCACACATGGTGGTCTAATAAACCATCAACAAGTTATGACACTTGTGACACTTGTCAATACAAATGACAACACTTCCTTATAGAGGAATAAGACATCTCTATAGGAGTACAATATACATAGATGAAATACATTCCAAAGTTACATATACATCAACATGTATCACTCTGATAGACCTCCAGTGAGACTGGACTACCCATTCTGACTCCAGTTAGCTCCTCATGCGCCCTCCACTGAGCCTCCTTTATTTAGTTAGTGCCTCCATGTGCCAATTACACCTACCACACTCAGTTAGACTCAGTTTGACTAATGATTGACAATTACTTGTGCATTGATGACTCCACTGATGATGATGAAGACTTCTAGTTGTGCTCCGATGACACTCCAGTGATCTTTTGATCTCTCCATGAAGGCTAATTTGAATTTCCACCTTGGCATTCGAATCCTCATGCATTGTATTATTTATTTATCCATTTGCGACTAATGAATGAGTGTGTGTGAAGTTATTTTGCTTCTATCTGAGTTCTACTATATTATTATTTTGTTGCTCATTTACACTGCATTGACCACTCTTCTTCTATCTTCCTTCTTAATCATAATATTTCTTATGAGGTATACATCAGCTTTTAGATATGCTGTGAGGATTTTCACACCATTGACCCTCACGATGTTAAGAAGGTGTGGGTTTCTTAAATTCTACCGAACCGTTAACATGCGAGCCGAAACACAATTACTTGAAATGATGGTGCATAACTGGGATTCCGATCAAGGGGTCTTCAATATCCAAGGGGAGATCCTTTATCTCACCATTGATGACATATATTTTATAACCAGTCTCTCCCGAAGAGGGGAGATGGTCAACCTTAAAGGCACATTCCGAGGTGCGGGTGCTCATTCTCTACGAGACTACATAAATGCATACTGTCTGTCAGGTACTGAAATGAGCGGCAGTTGGATTTCCATAGAGACTGTTGCGAGATTTCCTTTGAAATTTATTCTAAGTGTTTTAAGTAGAATAGGGGGAAGTGCAACGCAACATATTGCATCTCGGAACTACATGCAAGTTGGCATAGATTGCTTGTGTGGAGTTGTTTTTTATTGGTGCTGCAGTTTGCTAGTGAGTATGAAACACCAACTTACCGAGTGTAGAACAGGTAGGAAAAATAATTTCGGTTATGGTAGTATCCTTTGCACCTTCTTCTTTGAGAGGGTTCCTGCTTTGAGTCCGGGGATGGCCTTGCCCCCTCTCAATGCTCATGAGCCACTCATGACTCATTGGGGAGAAGATATATTCAAACACCAAGGTGTCGGTGAGAGTAAGCTCTCCTATGTTGATGAATATTATTGGTCGTGGTGGGGTCGACAGGTGTCGACATTGGAGTAGTTTCCCTATGTGGGGATGGACTTCCGCAATGACCCTAAGCTAGCTCTTCCTCCAGGATCCGCTTGGGGATATATGGCTAAGAAAAAGTTCTTTTTGAAAATTCATTTCATTTTTTCATTTTATATGTGTATAATGTTTTGATGAGTTTGGAGTATTAATCAATTTGTCTTATGTAGATGTTGGACCTGTGCGCCCCGATGGACACCCTCGCACTTTTGTATGACCAATCGAGCTAGGGGCAGTCGATGCCATGCTAACGAGTATAGAGGGAAATATGAGTCGGTTGACTCATGACATCCCTACTTACAAGATCGAGTGGATGCCTCTCGCTATGCAAGAGGACGTTGTGGGTGTGCCCCCAGCATGGATTTAGCTACTTAGGAAAGTAGCTAGACTAGTTATCTGTTACAACTAGGCTGTAGCGGAGATGGCAGAGGCCCCTCCTTCTCCATAGAGGAGGACATATATGTATATTGTTGAGGTCGTTGAGCCCATTTTGTATATTGATATGACATTGTGACAGACTTGTTGACCCAAACTCATATATTTTTTGATACGGCTTATATACAGTATCAACTTTATTTACATGTGTGTCTTATATTTATGTGTGAATTTTTTATTACGATTGTGTGTAATGTAGATTCCAGTCTAAAACATAATTTTCATATGAATCAGCTAAATCATTTAAATTCCTTGGAATGTGTTGATATGTAATAGGTCAAATTAGCACTTCTCCGTCTGTGATCACATTGCCCTGTCAATCACACAAAAGGACACTATGGATGGAAGAGCTAGATTGACCTTAGATGACTTAGTGCTGAGATTCCACATATTCAGTTGAAAACCTTATTTTTTCTGCATATTTCATTGGAAAGCTGCGACTCTAATAGTTGACATCTAGCGGGTCATGCACGGATTCCAATATTGACAACCTGCGCACATCACTTAAAAGTTGTATGCACAAGTTGCTAAGAGAACTAGCCGCGCACCATGTGCCTGTTTCCTAATGTCATACTCGCGGGTATCTTAAGATGAAATTGAAAAATATATTAAGAATACGAATTGGGATTAGTTGAGTTTGGTATTGAAACTCCCCTAATTTCCCAATTCAACTGCCTCACGAATCTAACTTCCTGCTTTGGTCATAAATACAAGGGGAGCCATGAGGAATGGGACAATTTGGAGAGAAAGCTATTGTTATGATGAAGGAATTTCAAGTCAAGAGAGGAGCAGGAGCCCAAAACTTGGTTGCAGAAGTGCTTGGAGAAATATCAGGTATATCAATTGTATTTTGCTGCATTTCTTTGACAATAAAGATCAAGATATTCTTCCCGTCCCAATAAAGTGTCAATTCTATTGGATTTTTTTATTATAATTAATGTGATATTGTTTTGTCAATATCATTATATGTTTATAGTCAAATCGTTTTGAGGAAGGTTTGTTGGTTTTGTAGGTATATTGCTGTAGATATCAGGAAAAAGTTAGGACCAACCGCCATAAATAAGGTATCTTTCCTAAACCCTAATCTCATTTGTTTACAGTAATTAGTGTGAAACCCTATATATCTATCTGTCATCCCCATGAACGTTGGTAGAATCTATCCCCTGCTATAAGGTATTTTTCCTAACAACTGAATAGGCGACTCTGCTGGGGAGCATCTGTTTGTTTCTACTCTGGGGATCTTTTTAGTCTTTTCTTCAATTTTTACAGCTTTCTGGTTTTCTGTGAGGTTTTCAAAGGTTTCTTAGTTGATTTCCTTTGTTTTGATCCAATTCAGTGTCGATTTTGAAAAGATTTTTCTTCTTCTATAAGTCCCCGTGTGCATGTTTCATGTACATACAGGCGCGCATTTTCTAACTTGTGCTTTTGTTGTTAGCATTACAACCCGTGGCATTGCAGTTGCATGTGCAGGCTGTTAGTATATACAACCGTGAACATACCTATAGGTTTGAACCTGTTGTATTAGGGTTTGATTTTTGGGTGTTGGGTCTGTCTTTGACCTTTTTCTTTTCCTTCCTGCTATTGTTTAGACACCCCTGTGTCTTTTCTGGGTCTTATTTGTAACATCCCATATTTTCATAAAATTTAATTTTTTTTTAAATAGCAACAATTAGCTTAATTTAGGATAATTTATAATTTTGGAAATAATAATTACTAAATGTAACAACGTTAACTAAACCGCTGTTGTACTAAACATAAATAAAATTCTATTGTAACTAATGTGAGAGCGACAACTTAATTACATTTATAACAACTATCATTAAGATAGTTAAATGCATGAATAGATCAGACTTTTGATGCGACACCTTTCAAATGCAACAATATGTATGATTGATGTAATAATGAAATGCTCGGTTAGAAATATGACATGGTACTTTTTCTTTGAGACGATACTGACAGTTTGCATCTTTGCTGTCCAAGGGAGTCCAATGAGGGACCCCGAAGCTTACTTAGCAGCAACGCTAAAGCATTTGACCTGTCTTATGTGCAGATGATAGGTAAGGAGTTTCATGATTTCAATAAACTCCATTTTTCGTGTAAAGCTCAATTCAACGTCGTAAATAAAAATAGCATGTTTAGAGATTGTTGCAACTATAAAAACGTACAAGTATGACTCGCATGCTTACACCTTTGCTTTCCAAGGTTCATCTTATAACTAAGTAAACTCAACCGAACATAACTGTCGAACAAGTATCTTATTAACGGCATTGTTGTTGTTGTCGTCATTGTTCTAGCTAGTTATAGTGATAGCTGTCGTGTCGTCTTCATTTAGAATGATAGTACCAAATGTATGTATAAGTCATGAGCTTGTAAGCTCTTGCAACCACTAATATTCAATATATATGAAGAGATAAAAACAATAATATATGTACATGACTAACCAAATGTTATGTAGATATAGTGCAAGTTAAGCTTTGGACTATATATATAATTTTTATTCTATTTATAAACAAAATACAACCTATCCAAAGTCTTTATGACAACAATAGTGTGACTATACCTATTTTCGATTTAATGTCAATATTAAAACATACATCAGAGATGTTGGCAATATATGCATCGTTAGAACCATGACATTACTACGCAAGTGTTTGTAAATTAAATACAAACATTGTAATGTATGAAAACGATGACAATAATATATAAACCTTGGAATTATAATTCATGTATTTGCATACACGTTATTACTATTATGATGAATATGACATTGTTAAATATTGTTATGTTAACAAATGAAGCATGTTATGTTTGTTATCACATCGAGGTACTGACAAACACTAAATGGATTTGGTAGGTCGCTGGCTCATCAATTTGGTGCTGGTCTCGATCTATGGTAGGGATCACGTATCCAAACCTGTAATAAAAACTTAGTACTTCCTCCCTGCCAAGTTATAAACCCAGAGATCCACGTATACGTGAATGCCTCCATGCTCGTTGAAGTGTAAGGTTTATATGCCAAGCGTTTGATCGTACTTGCTCCACTGTATGCCATAGTGGCAATGTCGAAAGGTAATGCAGAGTGGGAATTAAATTCTATATGGGACAGGCCATTGAATCAATTAAGTTGGCATGTGTCTCGAACTGTAAAAGAGATCATGTAATGATCTTCCATTAACGAGTTGGCACCATATCCCTGCCGAGTTGGATAGCTCATGTTCCACGTAGGTTTGCTTTCCTTGTTGCTTGCTATTGTAGCAGAATAATACGCCCTGGTACTGGTTGTTGCTGACTTAAGTGTTTGCCAAGATGGCAATGTCAAATGGTAATGGAGGATGGCATTAAATGTTGATTTTGTGGATACCAAAGTAGACATAGCTGGCTCTGTTGTAACCGTCGATGATCGTGAGTCTAAGCCGTCAGATGGTAACCCTAACATCTATCGTGTGTTTGAGTTATTAACTTGGAAAAGTGGTTCATTGTGTTATTGTTTTTGCTGGAGGTGGCCGACAGGCTGCCAAGATTTTGGTAGAAAGTTTGCAAGGGTTTCGAACCCGAGATCTATGAACTGGTGCAGATGGTTGCAGGTGTTAACCTCTGTAATGGTGTTGTAATTTTAGATGGAATCCAAGTTCAGAGTGATGAAGTGTTGAAGGTTTGAAGGTCTTCATTGTATGGTACAAATGCATTGCAAACAGTAAGTTCTTGCGTTCTCTCGTCGATACTGGAACGAACTCTTTTTTCGTCGTCCTACCAAAGCTGGCCACAAGCGGTGAAGGTAAGCGTCCAAGATGAAATAATGTTTCTTTTACTGTATCTCGATTCTCAGTTTGATAGTAGCATGAGTCTAACTCCAAACTATTGTTTGTAGGTGCAGGGTGTAAAAAGAAGGTCTGGCTAGGGTCCGGCGAAAGGAAAAACCATGCACTCTTACACCGGTAGGCTTCAGGTCTTCCATACCCTCGTAGTGCTCTTCGTCTGTGTCGTGGCTCTATCGTTGAAGATGGTTGGGGAAATCTTCGAAACACTTTTATTTGATAGTGATACTTGGGTGCTATATTTTTTACACTTTGATGTTTATCGACTGGACATATAACTCGTCGAATTTGAATATTTGGGCTCTTCTGCCTATCGAATTTTTGGGATAAACCCTATGTAACCTTGTTTTTCAAAACATATTATAAACGTTGCTTCAGAGCTTCGTCTTCGTTTAGAGGTTATTCTATTGTGATGTTTGAGGTTCTGTGAGATTTGACTTGTTTTTGGTAATCGTTTGAGACAGTAAGAAAGAGAGTCGAGGGCTTGATCTTTGTGTAAGATAATACTCCTTTTGGTAATACAATGTATGTTAAAAAATTTGTATAGATACTTGGTTTGTTTATCTGGATACTATAAGTTGATGTTGTAATTCCTTGTTTGGTAATGTTGATAAATAATAGAGTGAATCTGTCGAAATGGTTTACAATAATATGTACATGGGAAACGAACAATATTAAACCCTACATTCGTGTTTTATTTGTATTTGGATAAAACAAAGATAAAAATGGAAGACTAAACCTAACTAGGGTTTGAATTGAAAACTAAACAAAATACTAATGACACTAACAACTTTGCAATAGAATAGGTGAGTATAACCAGTGATGTTCATAGAGTTTCTACTGTTTGTTAGGATGATAATTAACACGATGTTTATAATAAGAGATAGAAAACTATTTATCAACAAAAGAATATTTCTATTTAATCTATATTCTGTTTGATCTGTAAGTTTATGAAATTGATAAAATAAGAAATGAAAGAGAAATGAGTGTATTGTAGAAACTTGAAAATTATAGAATGACTGTGAAAAGATTTTGTTTACAGCATGTAATTCAAGTTAATAGTACAAAAAGATAATAACCTTGAAAAACATTAACAAAGATAATGAAATCAAGTGTCTGTAAACAATAAGAAAATTGGTAATGATTGTTATGTATAATCTTATTTGGATGATCACTATCATTTAATTGTTACTCTGTTATGATACATGCATACCTGTGGTTTCTATATTTTTCTTTTATACATAAAATTGATATGAATACAGAAATTATACATTATTTAATTTCTCAAAAAGCTCTGATACTTATAATACATTCATAGATACCATGTAGAATCTTTCTACTATTATTTAACTTGGGAATAGAAAAACTGAAACATAAATAATTACTATCTAATTATCGAATTTAAATGGCAATTTGCCTATCTTCTAATCTACTTTAATTTGCATATATCTGCTAGAGTACGATGCTCCCAAACAACATGTGGAAAAATGGGGATATTGATTTATCAATTTATCATTTAAACTTAACATTCAAGCTTAAACATTTCCAGAATTAGATTCTTTTTGAAAACAAATAAACAGAATAATACTACATAAACAGAACAGGATTATTTACTGAGCATAAGTTAGGAAATATTTTTAAAAACCTGAGAAACTCTGTAGGGAAACAAACAACTCAGGAAGACTGTTCCACCCAACCAAACTCCTGAAAATAGTCAAATGATGTCTTAGGACCCCCAAGCCTGTTCGTTGAACCACCAGGAGGAAGAAACTTCAGGAATTAGGACTTCTTCTTGTTGTAGCAGTAATCTTCTAAATCTTCAATAGGTAGCAGTCCAAAAAGACTTGCTCCTACAACTCTGTTTCTCCTCAGTAAATAATCAAAACTTAGTTTTCAATCACCAATAACCTCCCTTATTCGAATCTCTCTTGAAATCACCTGATTTACAAGAGGAAAATATTCTGCAGAAATATTGATTAAGGGCTGCCTTCCCAATTCGAATTTGCCTTTATAGGCTGCCTAGGCCTTTTCAAATGTTACTGGGTCATTAAATGAGTTGCTTGCTCACTCCCTCCACCGGGGGGATAATGCCCTATTTTAGGGGAATTTGTCCCATAACCAACAGTTAGTGGTGTGATGTAACTGCTGCCATGTGTCCCATATATTCCAACAGCTTCCATTCCTCCTAGTGGGTCAGTGAACACTCATTCAACAGTCCTCTTGAGTGTTTGTCTCCTGATTAATTTATTTAAATAATAATATTCAGTAATTACATTCATCCATGATCAAAACTTATCATAATTACAAAACTTGTAATTAAATTTAACATAAGGTATTTTTGCAAATAAATAATAATGTTCAGAAATTTGGGTATGTGACATACACCCCCCCTTAAGTCTCAACATCGTCCTCGATGTTGGCTAGTCACTCCTTGAGTGTTCCTGAAATAGAGTTGGGTATGCTACCCGCATACTACTCTCCAACTCCCAGGTCGCCTCTTCTTGGCTAAGGTGCTTCCATTGCACCTTCACTTGCCCAATGCTGCGATTCTGGAGAATAGTTTCCCTCCTTCCGATGATACAATCCAGTTCCATCGAAAAATCTCCGTCTTGTCGCACCTGTACATCATTCCAGTTTACAACATGAGTAGTATCGTGCACATATTTCTTTAAAAGCGATATATGAAAAACATTATGTATTTTTAGGTTAGGTGGTAAAGCCAATTGGTATGCCACTACTCCAACCTTAGATAATATTTCAAAAGGACTACAATACCTGGGTGCCAACTTGGCACAGCTCCTCAATTTCAGTGAACTCTTTTTCATTCTTACCTTGAGAAACACATGTTCACCCACCTGGAACTCTTTATGAGTTATTTTTTAATCTGCTTGACTTTTCTGATTATCTTGGGCAGCTTTTAAATGTCCTTGCACCTGTTTCACAATTAGTTCTAATTCTTGCAATAATTCAGGTCCTAAAACAACTATATTGACTGGATCATTCCACGAAAAAGGTGTATTACATTTTCTACCATAAATAATTTCAAAAGGACTAAGTCTGGCTGAAGCATGATAATGATTATTATAAGCAAATTCTGCTAAGTGCAGATAATCTTCCCACTTACCAGGATGATCCTTAACATACATTCTTAATAAATGTTCTAACACTTGATTTACCCTTTCTGTCTGTCCATCCGTCCGTGGATGAAATGTTGTATTGAAATTTAGAGTTGTATTCAATCCCTTAAACAATGATCTCCAGAAGTTTCCTGTAAACTTCGAGTCCCAATCTGAAATTACCTTTGGTATTCCATGTAGTCTAAAGATCTGTTTCATAAAAATATCTACAATGTATGGTGCTTTATGTGTGATCTTCACTGGTATGAAATGTGCTTCCTTGCTTAGTTTTTCCACCACCACCATGATGGAATCATGTTGTTTCTGATTTTTAGGCAATCCAGTAATAAAATCTATGCTGATCACTTCCCATTTCCAGCTTGGTATTGGTAGTGGTTTCAACAATCCAGTAAGATGTTGATGTTCAACCTTCACCTTTTGACAGTCCAAGCATTTTGCGATGTATTCTGCTACTTCATCTTTCATTCTGGGCCAATAGTATTCTTTTCTCAGCATAGTGATGGTCTTTTGATATCCTAGATGACCAGAATAGTGACTTTTATGCATTTCATTTAATATCAGAAATTTTATTTCTGGTATATTTGGTACATACAATCTGTTTTTATACAGTAATAGACCATTTTCCTTAATTCTAAAATTTGCCATACAATTTTCAAAACTGTTATTGGCTGTCTTTTCCTTCATTTTTTTGTATTCATCATCTGTTTCACCTTTTTCCAGAATCTGATTTTCCAAATCGGTTGAATAATTACTAATTACTGAAATGAAATTTAGTTTTTCCTTGCGACTCAAGGCATCTGCAACTTTATTCTCCTTTCCTTTGATATGCTGAATTTCGAAATCATACTCACTTAAGAACGTCAACCATCTAGCTTGTCTAGAGTTCAGGTTTGTCTGATCCAATAAGTATTTCAAACCCATGTTATCTGTTAATATTGTAAACTTTCTGTCAATAAGGTGATGGCGCCACATTTTTAAGGCATGAATAACTGCTAATAACTCTAAATCATATGTAGAGTAATTCTTTTCATGTACTTTCATCTTTTTAGATTCATATGCTATCACATGCCCTTCCTATGTCAAGATTCCACTGAGTCCATCATTGCATGCGTCTGTACAAACTACAAAGTCCTTGTTGGGGTCAGCTATCTTCAAGATAGGTGCTGTCGTCAATAGTTCCTTTAATTTCTTAAAACTCTCAGCACATTTTTGATCCCAAACAAATTTCTTCCCTTTCTTCTACAAGGAAGTTATGGGGTTGACAATTTTTGAAAAATTCTCTATAAACTTTCTATAATACCCCATAATGCCCATAAATGATCTCACATCTGACACATCTTTCGGAACCGGCCAGTAATTAATGGCCCTTATCTTGTCGGGGTCAACCGAGATTCCTTCTGCTGAAATTATGTGTCCTAGATACTGAATTTTGTCTTTGTGGAAGTCACACTTACTAAATTTGGCATACAATTGATGATCTCTTAATACTTGTAAGATAATGCGTAAATGTTCATCATGCTCTTCTGTGCTTTTTGAGTACACTAAAATATTGTCTATAAACACAACAACAAACTTATCTAAGTACTTATGCAAAATATTATTCATCAAACACATAAATATAACCAGGGCATTAGTCAAGCCAAACAACATGACTACGAACTCGTAATGTCCATACCGAGTTTGGAAAAGCTATCTTGAAAATATCTTCATCTTTAACCCTTACTTGATGATATCCTGATCTTAGATCAATCTTCGAAAATACTGTTGCTCCACGCAGCTAATCAAATAGATCATCTACGCGGGGCAATGGGTATCTATTCTTGATCATCATCTTATTAAGCTGGCGATAATCTATGCATAGTCTTAATGTTCCATATTTCTTCTTAATGAAGATGACAAGTGCTCCCCAAGGAGACACACTGGGTCTAATATACTTCTTGTCGATAAGTTCCTTCAACTGAGATTTTAATTCGTTTAACTCCAGTATATTCATTCGGTACGGATCTTTTGAATTTGGTACTGTTCCTGGTATTAACTCTATGGTAAAATCAAAATATCTTTTGGGTGGTAATCCTGGAATCTCCTCAGGAAATACATATTTAAAATCTTTTAGGACAGGTATGTCCTCTAATTTCAGTTTATCCTCTTTATACATAACTCATCATTTATCACGTTTACTGCAAACATTTGGCATCCCTTCCTAACTGCCCTCTTAACTTGCATTGCTGAAATTTGTCTAAGGGTTACCTTCCTTGGAATGCCTTTTATTTCTACAGTTTTCCCTTCATCATTTAAGCATGTAAAACTTTTTCTGTAACAGTCTAGGATGACATGACGGGATTCTAACCAATCCATCCCAACTATAATATCATATGATCCTAAAGGTAAAATATTCAGCTTGATTTGTGTTTGCAAATGGTTCATGGATAAAACACAGTTCTCTATAAAATTTGAAACTTTCCTCTTTGTTCCAGTTGCTAGTCTAACTAGCCATGATTTATTAAACTTTTCAGTTTTCAGTTTAAGACTTTCTACAACATCTAGTGATATATAACTTAAACTAGCACCTGGGTCAATTAAAACAGTAACATGATGGTCATGTATCATACCTTCAATCTCTACCATGGATATTTGATGATCTGCTTACCTGTTGTCAAGTGTTGCTTTAATTCTTGGCATCTCCCTTGCTACGTCTCCAACAGTAGGTTCAGTCTGTATAGAGTTGATGTTGTTTGTCTTCTGTTTCCTTAAGGGACATTCTAATGCATAATGGGGGCCTTGAAATTCAAAACATTTAATATGTGCCTTTAGCTCACTGGTCTTGGCAGTATTAGGTGCATTTCTGGGTGTAGTAGAATTCTGCTATGAATTATTTTTGGAATTATTCCCTTGGGAATTTCGATTCTGAAAATTCTTCCTTTGGAATCCGGAATTCCCACTGAATCTGAAATTTTTCTTCTTCTGTTCAAAATTGTTGGGCTTATGATTTTTTGAATTAGACATACCCTCTCTCTTCCAATTTGTATCATAACAGAAAACTGCCTTCCTCATAGCCTCCTCTAATGTTTTAGGACTGTCATACTCAATTCTGTCTTTAATGCTGAAAGGTAAACAACTTAAGTACCTTTGAATTTTTTCTTTTTCTTCTATGAAGTAGGGTACATATCTCAGTAAGTTCAGAAAATTAATGTTCCGTTCCTTCATGTTCATACCTCCCAACTTCAAATCGTAAAACTCTTTAGATTTTTCTTCATAGTACTATTCAGATAGATACTTCTTTTTGAAATATTGTTTGAAAGCACTCCAGCTTACATCTTTATCCTTGATTCCCTTTACCCTTTTGACATATTGCCACCATATATCCGCTTTTCCGGTTAAGTTATATATAGCCATTTTTGCTTTTAAGAACTCTGAATAGTTGTAGATATGGAAGTATTTCTTCATCCCTGACAGCCAATCTTCAACTGTCTCACCTTTCTCAGTTTCTCCATTGAAGGTTGGAGGTCTTATCTTCTTGAATTCTCCAGAAATTTGCTCATATTCTTTTTTATTTGTCCTTCTTGGATTGGAATCTTCTTCACTGTTGTCACTGGTGTAATTACGTTTCTTTTTGCGTTCTGCAATAGCATCTCCAGATGAGGTTGAGCTATATTTTACTTCACTGAATTTGATGTTCTGATTTTTATCAGCGTGAGGCATGTCCTCAACTTTGGAAATATCCTCATTGTTTTTCTCTTGTTCCTCTGTTTGGCTGTGTTCAAACAGCACTTGATTCAATTGTTCTTGTGCTTGCAGAATCCTTTCATTATCTAGTTTCACAGATCTGATTTCTGCTTTTAAATCTTGAAAGGCACATAACAGTTCCGTCGAACTGTTATTTATTTTCCCATGACCTTCCTCTACATAGTGTTGTCCCGAACTGTGACTATTAGGCTGAAATCTATCACTTAAATGTTCAGTTGAGTTCTCCATACCTGTAACTGAAAATAATTTCTGAAGATAGCATAATAATAAAATTTTCAAGTTAGTATTATTTTCTGTTGTATATAAAAATTTCTACTGCGTGTTTTGGACCTCATTCAAGCCTAGAGTTTGAATCTGTGCTATGATACCACATGTAACATCCCATATTTTCATAAAAATTTAAATTTTTGTAAATAGAAACAATAAGCTTAATTTAGGATAATTTATAATTGCGGAAATAATAATTAGTAAATGTAACAATGTTAACTAAACCGTTGTTGTACTAAACATAAATAAAATTCTATTATAACTAATGTGACAGCGACAACTTAA
This sequence comes from Larix kaempferi, assembly GCA_027924585.1. Taxonomy (NCBI): domain Eukaryota; kingdom Viridiplantae; phylum Streptophyta; class Pinopsida; order Pinales; family Pinaceae; genus Larix; species Larix kaempferi. Next base: position 13,138,210 of record BSBM01000486.1, read on the forward strand.
TTACATTTATAACAACTATCATTAATATAGTTAAATGCATGAATAGATCAGACTTTTGATGCGACACCTTTCAAATGCAACGATATGTATGATTGATGTAATAATGAAATGCCCGGTTAGAAATATGACATGGTACTTTTTCTTTGAGACGATACTGACAGTTTGCTTCTTTGTTGTCCAACGGAGTCCTATAAGGGACACCGAAGCTTACTTAGCTGCAACGCTAAAGCATTTGACCTATCTTATGTGCAGACAATGTAAGGAGTTTCATGATTGCAATAAATTTCAGTTTTCGTGTAAAGCTCAATTCAACGTCGTAAATAAAAATAGCATGTTTAGAGATTGTTGCAACTATAAAAATGTATAGGTATGACTCGCATGCTTACACCTTTGCTTTCCAAGGTTCATCTTATAACTGAGTAAACTCAACCCAAGTTAACTGTCGAACAAATATCTTATTAACGGCATTGTTGTTGTTGTTGTCATTGTTCTAGCTGGTTATAGTGATAGTTGTCCTGTCGTCGTCATTTAGAATGATAGTAACAAATGTATGTATAAGTTATGAGCTTGTAAGCTCTTGCAACCACTAATATTCAATATATATGAAGAGATAAAAACAATAATATATGTACATGACTAACCAAATGTTATGTAGATATAGTGCAATTTAAGCTTTGGACTATATACATGATTTTTATTCTATTTATAAACAAAATATAGCCTATCGAAAGTCTTTATGACAACAATAGTGTGACTATACCTATTTTCGATTTAATGTCAATATTAAAACATACATCGGAGATGTTGGCAATATATGCATTGTTACAATCATGACATTACTATGCAAGTGTTCGTAAATTAAATACAAACACTGTAATGTAAGAAAGCGATGACAATAAGATATAAACCTTGGAATTATAATTCATGTATTTGCATACACGTTATTACTATTATGATGAATACGACATTGTTAAATATTGTTATGTTAACAAATGAAGCATGTTATGTTTGTTATCACATCGAGGTACTGACAAACATTAAATGGATTTGGTAGGTCGCTAGCTCATCAATTTGGTGCTGGTCTCGAGCTATGGTAGGGATCACGTATCCAATACTGCAATAAAAGCTTAGTACTCCCTCCCTGCCGAGTTATAAACCCAGAGATCCATGTAGATGTGAATGCCTCCATGCTCGTGGAAGTGTAAGGGTTATATGCCAAGCGTTTGATCGTATTTGCTCCACCGTATGCCATAGTGGCAATGTCGAAAGGTAATGCAGAGTGGGGCATTAAATTCTATATGGGACAGGCCGTTGAATCAATTAAGTTGGCATGTGTCTCGAACTGTAAAAAGATCATGTAATGATCTTCCATTAACGAGTTGGAGCCATATCCCTGCCGAATTGGATAGCCCATGTTCCATGTAGGTTTGCTTTCCTTGTTGCTTGCTATTGTGGCAGAATAATACGCCCCGGTACTGGTTGTTGCTGACTTAAGTGTTTGTCAAGATGGCAATGTCAAACAGTAATGGAGGATGGCATTAAATGTTGATTTTGTGGATACCAAAGTAGACATAGCTGGTGTTGGCCCGGTTTTGCAACCAGGCTTAGTGCTATGGGCACCTGCTAACTAGTAGCAGCAGTTTCAATAGAATTAAACAAGAAACTAATCTAAACAAAACTAATCATGGATCTATGCAAGAATATAAGAAAATAGTGTAAACATTTAAAAAACAAGAACAAGAAAATATTAAAGAATGAATTTGTATTGAAAAATGGGGGGCAAGCAAGTGCTTGCGATAATACCTTCAATGGTGAAGGTTGATGTTGAGCAACTCCCAAGATGAGTAGCTCCAAGCTCCAAGAGGTCTCCTTCTCCAAGGTTGCTTACAATGGCTAAAATGCTCAAGGGAGATTTTGGCAGCATGAGGATGAGATAATGGATGAATGGATAATGAGGAGCCCCTACCACCTTTTTATAGGTTTTGGTGGTGGGGAATACCATTTGTGGTTTTGTGGAAACCAATGGTATTGACCAACATGGTTTAGGTACTTTTCCCTCCTTTTTCCTTTTTTGAATAAAATTAATATTTTTATTCCCTTTTTAATATTTTGGGAATTTTGGACCCTTTTTGAGGGTTTTTTTATGCTTTTTTAGGAAAAATAATCTTTTTTAATGGAAAAAGGGGTGTACTTAGGTCTTTTGGTGACCTTTTGTTGGTTTCAGAGGCTCAGATGGTGAAAAAGTGGACAAATGGGTCATGTGAATAGGGAAATGAGCTAGTGAGCACTTTTTGGGTGTTAACAGATTGCCCCCTGATGTGTGAGGGCAGGAGCTCATCGTATGGCCGATAGACATCATAGTTCATTTGTCTTTTTCTGGGGTTTTAGGGGAGAGAAGAGACCGGTTGGAGACTGGAGCCACGGCCCTTGGAAGCTGCAAAAACAAAACATATTACATGGCATCAATATGAATGAGGTATAATCTCTGATAATGGATGAGGCGGGCATTCCCATGCTCGTATCAAGACATATACATAACAATTAGTCCCAAGAAGGGGGATCTAATACATAAAGAAACTACTGGTACATCATAATGGTCCAGGGGGGACATTATTTTGGGATATACTCTTGATCATACCTGATCTCAATAACTGATACACTGGAATAACTGGTGAACTGCTGAAACTGAAGGTGTCCAACATCGGTAGGGACTCAAAGATTATGAATCATCTCTGAGAATTAATGTAACTGTGTACTCAAGGGAGTATGAAACTGGGGTACATTTGAATACTGTCGCCATATGCAACCCGGATATCTATAGGAACAGTGTAACTGGTTATATCCATAGGTAGACTCTCAAATGTGGAGGAGTCAGAAGGTATCCGAGGTCTTCGACAAATAACTGAGCAGACCAATGCCCTGTGCGAGTCTCACCGATGCGATCAAGGTGTTGAAGTCGAGCATGTGAGAAACAACCATTTGGAGAGGCACTGAGGAGTCTTCTCGAAATGATTCGTAGGCACTCATCATAAATGGTGATGAGTCCAAGACACAGGGACCTCTAGGTCTATCCTCTGGAATCAATGTGGTTGTCGTCGACAGAGGGAGACCAGCAACTAACAAGGCAGTGATGTTTCCTTGATAGGAGCACGAGGTGTAAAACTGCAGTGTTGTAGTACTGATGCTAGGACTGACATACTTGTGGGAATGGGAAATAACTGGGTCAAAAACTGGGTAGACTCAAACTTCCTTTGTTCAGAGCATGATGACATGGTTGACCTGGCAGCGTAGGGAACTGCTTGTAGGTGTGGGGATGATTGCTTTGACTGAATGGTATATATTGACTCTGGGGGGGAGGACGAGCTGATAGGTGCCGTCGAGGAATTATCAAGGTGACATACTGCAGAATACTCTGAACAAAGGCAACCAAAATGGGGAAACTGCCTAATGAAAAGATGTGATCTGTCGTGGCGCCAAGAGGCACCATTGATTCCTTCTTCATAGTTTTAATGAGCTCCAAGAAGGGATAAAAGTGTGCTCTAAAATGGTATGTTCCTGTGGATTTTGTGAGCCCAGGACGGCTCATGCTCATGGTTGCTTTCATGTTTAGAGAGTCTGAAAGCGGTAAGTGGACTCCATTGGTGTTCTTTTTCGTAGTTTAGTCTCCAAGGCCCGAAAAAGCATAAAATGATGCAGATGGAGAACTCTTCTAGCCGATGTGACTAGAGTATTCCTTTTTCGTAATTAGTCTACAGGGTCTAGAAAAGGGGTAAACTTATACCAGGTAGACACCCTTTTAGATACGTTTAACGAGCATGAAAGGAAGCAAGGTTGCTCGACAATCTTTTCATTGTTTTAGGAGTCCGAAAAGAGCTTAACAGAAACTCCCTAAGTGCCTTTTTCGTAAAAGGGGTTGCTCGGCCCGAAAAAGGGATAAAATTATACCGAACTAAAAGGGAATGATAAGGGCGAGAAAATATCTCAAGCATCATTATCAGTGCGGAATACTGGATCCGGTGACATAAGGATTGTTGAACAAGGAGAACGGTCGATGTGGCACGCAAACCGAGGCTATGTGGGGGGCATGAAAAATGCCCTGAAAATCAGGACGTGACAGCGAGAAATGATCTCACGCATCATCACGAGCGCAGAAAATTGAATCTGGCGATATAAGGCATGTCGAAAATGGAGAACGGCCGATGTGGCACGCAAATCGAGGTGATGAGGGGGCATGGAAAAAATGCCCAAAAAATCTAAAGGTGAGAGTGAGAAATGATCTCAAGCATCATCACAGGCGCGGAAAACTGAATCCGGCGATATAAGGCATGTCGAAAATGGGGAACGGCCGATGTGGCACGCAAACCGAGGTGACGAGGGGGCATGGAAAAAATGCTCGAAAAATCTAAAGGTGAGAGTGAGAAATGATCTCAATCATCATCACGAGCGCGGAAAACTGAATCCGGTGATATAAGGCATGTTGAAAATGGAGAACAGCCAATGTGGCACGCAAACCGAGGTGACGAGGGGGCATGGAAAAAATGCCCTGACAATCGGGACGTGACAGCGAGAAATGATCTCAAGCATCATCACGAGCGCGAAAAATTGAATCCGGTGATATATGACACGTCTGGAACGGAGAAAGGCCGATGTGGCACGCAAACCGAGGTGAGGAGGAAGCGTGGAAAAAATGCCCTGACAATCGGGACGTGACAGCGAGAAATGATCTCAAGCATCATTACGAGCGCAGAAAATTGAATCCGGAGATATATGGCACGTCCAAAACAGAGAACGGCCGATGTGGCACGCAAATCGAGGCCACGAGAGAGGCCAAAAAATGGTCAAAAAATGGACCCCGTGAAAACGGGAAAAGGAAGGAACCTACATGAAGTTCTCGCTGTGCTGATTCCAACGGTTTGAGAAATGGACTTCGTATGATACCGCAATGGTTGTTGGAAAATTGGTGGAATTTCTATAAATAGGGCATGGGGCCCAAATGACTTGTCATTGTTACGTGCGAGTTTGATAGAGCTGTCAGAGCTATTTCTTGATTTCCGGGAGATTTCACCGTTGGTTTTCGATTCAGCGAGTTGCAGGTAACTCTATTTGCCTTAGCCTTGTCAATTATGTCTTTTTTGTTTGGCGACGGGCCCCCGAAGGCCGCGAAATTCCATGTTGACTCTCCAACGTGGAATATCGCGGGTTTCGGGGCTGTTCCCGCGATGAACCGCGCGGGTTTTAGGCTGACAGTCGCGATGTTCATCGCGACTGTGAGGTTGGAACCCGCGATGTTCATCGCGAGTTCATGGGGCATAGTCGCGATGTTCATCGCGACTGTCTGGCCAAAACCCGCGATGTTCATCGCGGGTTTTTGCATGGATCCCGCGATGGTCATCGCGGCTTTTGGTGGAAAAGCCGCGATGGGCATCGCGGCTTTTTGTGTAAAAGCCGCAATGGGATTTTTTCAACAAAAAAAAAAATTTATGCTGGAGCTAAAAATTTCTTCTGTTTTTTGGCAGGATGTTGAGGAGACCACTGTCCTCGTGGCGGGAGCGAGAGATTGATGATGATCTTATGGCGAGGATTGAGACTGATCCGGGGGTGAGACAGACTCTGGCTATGAGCGGACTTTTGAAGTTCGCTCAGATACCACCTATTCGTTCAGTGAGACGGCTCCTGAACAAGCTAGTGAGTTGGTGGGTGCCGGCGGAGGGTGCGTTTATTATTGGGGGTGAGAGATTAGAGATCACCCTTACGGATGTGTATTTTCTGACTGGGTTGCCTCGTTTGGGTGAGGTGGGCGATCTCTTACCTAGGATCCCTCCAGGTGTAGATATGGAGGACCTGTTACAGACTTTCTGTGTCGATGATGCTGTTTTGCAGAACAGCTCTATTAGTCTGCGATCCCTACGTGAGTGGGATATGCGAGCTGTTGGGGCATGTGTATTGCGGATATTGGGGGCTGCTGCGCCACATCGTATGTCTGGGGGACAAACGATGATGGTGGACTCCGTTCTTCGGGGGACATATTATGCTTGGGGGCAGATGTTTCTGGCAGGTGTCCGGAGAGATCTGGACAAGGCCATTCGAGAGGGAGGTGAGTTTTGTTATGCTTCATTTTTATGCTGTTTTTTCTTCGAGCGGGTGCCGACCTTGCGGCCACGGGTACCCATTCGTGCTGGTCTTGTGAGTGAGCCTCGTATGATGAGATGGGGGCAGATGATGCCTCGTGGTGGCGGTGGTGTCCGCGGCTTCTTCACGGAGGATTTTTATCAGCAGTGGGAGCAGATGCCCCTGGTTATTGAGGACTACCCCTATGCCGGCATGGACTATCGAGGTGACCCAGAGATGCCTCGTGCCCCAGGACAGGCCTGGAGTTTAGACGGTATGTTTTGTGTTTTATTTGATATTATATCATATGTTGTTTGGTTTATCATTGATGATTATAGTTGTATAGTATGTGATGGTTTACTTGCTTTGTGCAAATGTGGGTCCAGTGCCACCGCCTGACTACGTGGCTCGTCAGGGGCGGGCGATGGTGGTCGCCCATCCACCTGCAGCGGTACCCCCTCCGCGTGGTGGAGGCTTTGCGGCTCGTGGGCGAGGGGTTGGCCCTCGCGATGACGCCATAGAGGGTGTCAGACAGACCTTTGCCCGGATCCTAGCTGGACTCCCCGAGGATGGTTGGAGAGACCTGGATCGGGATATTTTGGAGGGTTGTTTCAGTGCGCCGCCTGAGTGGCGGTCGCTCCTATTGAGGACGGCGGTGTTCGTGGCGGGGCACAGGGACGGTAGACGAGATGATCCGGCAGGGCCGGCTGAGAGGAGGATACGTCTGCGGGACGATCTAGTGGGGCCGGCAGAGCAGAGAGTTAGGGCTCACCATGACCCGGCGGGGCCAGCGGAGGAGGAGCCGGAGGATCCTAGGGATCCAGATGAGTAGATGACATTGTATCTGCCCCCAAATGCGTATGAGCATATGGGGAAGCATTTTTGTATGACAGATGTATTTTTGTATATCAGGTGCTGAGGGCACCTATGACATATTGACTATCATGGTTTATATATATGTGTGTATATATTTTGGATATATTGTCGTGTATGCACGTGGATGCACATTTGTCTTTTGTATATGCCCGTGGAGGCACATGTTATGCACGTGGATGCAATATGTTTGTTTATTTATGTATGCTCGTGGAGGCACATGTTATGCACGCGGATGCATTATTTGGTTATTTGTTTTATGCCCGTGGAGGCACATGTTATGCGCGTGAATGCATTTTGTTTATGGATATGACATGATGTGATTGGTGTGCCAGTCGAGGACATTGTTGGCCATATTGTTTGATACACTGTTGAGGTGTCTTGGGACATGTGTGAATGAAATGGATTCAAACTGTCTAACCATTTGTTTAGTGCAGAGGAATTTTCTGAAAAGACAGGGATCGCGTACCTGGTAATCATTGTTGAGCTGGGAAACTAGGAGCTGTGAGTCCAAGAAAACGTTGAGGTGACGGATGCTCATCTGGAGAGCTGCGGCCAGGAGACCGGTCACGGCATCGTATTCAGCTTGATTATTGGTGGCGGCACCTAAACATACTCCGTCAATGTGAATTAACTCATGTGAAGGGGAGTATATTACCCAAGCTGCGGAGGCGAGATTGGGAGACCAACGGCTTGCACCATCAGCGAAACCGACATGGCAGAGTGGAAGAGGCTCCATCTGTGGTCATGCAGAAAAAAACAAATATTTAGGTTTTTTCTAATTTTTTGTGAACAAAGAAATTATGCCTATACTAAAATGGACGATGGTGTCCATCAGATTTTCTATGGGTAAAATCGTTTAAGGTACAACCCATTGCGTGGGTTGCGTAGGGGATTGCCTTCTGAATCGGTCAGAATGTATGCCCCCTGCCCGAGGCAGGTGTGTATGATGTAGGGGCCTTGCCACATAGACACGAACTTTCCCTTTCCGGTTTTATCATGAGCTTGATTGTAAGCGAGGACAAGGTCTCCCTCAGAAAAGGTTCTTGGTTGGACGTGTTTGTCGTAACTTAGTTTCGATCGTTGTTTAGCTGCTTCCATGTTTTGAATGGCTATGCGCCAATCTTCATCGGCCTGCTCTAAGAGTAGTAAATGTTGCTCGATCGGGGAACTGTCCGGTAGGAGTTCAACGGTGATATGTAAGGCTGGGATATGGCACTCAATAGGGAGGACGGATTCGACACCGTGAACTAAATGGAAAGGGGTAAAACCGGTGGCGGTTTTGGTTGAGGTGCGGTAGGCCCATAGTGCCGGGAAAAGCATGTGGTGCCAATTGGATTTGTGCTTGTCTACAGTACGTTGGAGGATGGTCTTCAAAATCTTATTGATCGCTTCGACTTGGCCGTTTCCTTGGGGATAGTAGGCAGAAGAGAAATGGTGCTCAAATTTCAACATGGTTGATAATTCTTTCTAGACGACATCTTCGAAGTGAGAGCCGTGGTCAGAGACTAGTTGCTTTGGCACTCCGAAACGAGTGATAACATGGTTGAAGAAAAACCGTGCTGCAGTGTTGGCCTTGCAATTGTAAGTCGGCATGGCTTCTGCCCACTTGGTGAAATAATCTACGGCCACAACAATGTGTTTGTGACCGCCGGCTGACGTGGGGTTGCAGTCGAGGAAGTCGATTGCCCATTTGCAGAATGGTCCAACAGTGATGACTGGATGAAGGGGGGCGGGGGGGGTTCTTGCTTTGGGGGAAAAGAGTTGGTAGTTCTGGCAATGCTTGACTGTGGTGATGCAATCAGTAAACAATGATGGCCAAAAGTAACCTGCCCGAATGATCTTCTGGGAAGTGGCCATACCGGAGAAGTGGCCTCCGCAAGCGCCGCTATGACAATCATTGAGGACTTGTTCTGCCTCACTATAGGATAGGCATCTGCGTAGGATGGTATCAACGCCGCGTCGATAAAGTACATCCCCTATCAAGAGGTATCGAGGGGCATGGTGTCGTATCCGACGGCGTCCGTCACGATCGATGTGTGGTCGGAATTTTTGCGTGCAGAGGTAAATCAAAATGTCTCCGTACCATGGGTTGTCAGACGAAATGATGAAGATTTGTTCGGCAATCAGATCCGTTTGGATAGCGAGTGATGATGAAGTGGATGGGAGGTCAGTGATGAGGTGAGAAAGGGCGATGGATTTAGTGCTTTTGGTATTTCTGAAAGTGAGGTCATATTCCTGGAGGATAATGACCCATTTAGCAACACGACCTTGTAGGAGCCGCCGGGTTAGGAGATAGACCATAGGGTTGGAGTCGGCCACAACCGTGGTATGACTGAGTAGAATGTAGTGTCGCAATTTTTGTACGGAAAAGACTACAGCTAGGGCTAATCTTTCCTCGTATGGGTAACGCAGAGGTGGGCCAGACAAGGTCTGGCTGACGTAATAAATCACATGCTCTTGGTGGGAGGCATCTTCTTGGACCAAAACTCCGGACACAGCATATTCAGATGCCGAGACATAAAGGGTGAAGTCTTGAGAGAAATCCGGTGGGGATAGCAAGGGGGCTTGTGTGAGAGATTTCTTGAGGGCTTCGAATGCCGTGTCTGCTTGCTCATCCCAAACAAAGGGTATGTGGGTACGAAGTAAGCGTAAGAACCCGTGGAATTTGGTGGCATAATCAGGAACGAAGCGCCTAAGGAAATTGGACCGCCCTTGTAGACACTTGAGCTGCCGAAGCGTGCGAGGAGGCGGAAGTTCTAAGATGGCTTTGAATTTTAGGGGATCGACAGTGATTCCGTCTTAGGAAACAATGAAACCCAACAACCGGCCTGCTGGGACGCAAAAGACACACTTGTGTGGGTTCAAGCGGATTTTATATTTGCGACAACGCAGGAAAACTTGCCAGAGGTCGTTAAGGTGGTCTGATCGTTTTTGGGAACGAGCTGTGAGGTCATCAAGGTAGACTCGCAGGATATGGACCAAGTCGTGAAAGCAATAGGTCATGGCCCGCTGGAAAGTGGCACCAGCATTTTTAAGGCCAAATGGCATGACGCGGTAGGAAAAGGTACCCCATGGGGTGGTGAAGGCAGTCTTGTACTGATCCTCCTTACGGATGTGAATTTGGTTGTATCCGGAAAACCCGTCCATGAAAGATAGTACCTCATGGCCCGCACACTCATCAATGAGTTGGTCAATGAATGGCGTGGGGAAATTGTCTTTGGGACAAGCGCGGTTTAAATCACGGAAGTCAGTGCATACTCTAAGGGTGCCCTGCTTTTTGTTGACAGGAACGGGGTTCGACACCCATGTGGTGTACGGAATAGGATAAATGAATCCTGCTTTGCGAAGTTTCTCGACCTCAGCTTTAACGGCGGGGAGTTTGGAAGGATGAATGGGTTGCTGTTTCTGGCGAACAGGGGGTACCTCAGGCCATGTATCAATGTGGTGTTCTATGATGGCAGGGTCGAGACCAAGCATCTCGGTATAGGACCAGGCAAAGACATCCCGGAACTCTTGAAAGAGCTTTTTGTATGCCTGAGTTTCTGCTTGAGTGCAAGATGCGCCCAGCGAGATGAGCTCAGGTTTCCCAGGTGTTGTGGAAATATCTATCTGTATAGTGGGGGAAATGTTGGACATGTTCCCTTCTTCAAAGGCATCTGGTGCTGGGATGGGGTCCTTTAACCAATTGACCTTAGTGGGTATGAAATCTTTCGATTCGACCGATAGCTGGTTGGATGGGGTGGATGTAGATGCTTTCGGGAGGAAGTACGAGCGATGATGCATATCATCCCAAGGGTAGTCGGGTGCAGTGAGTGTCTCCAAAATTTGCTCATCAGTATTGAAGTAGTCAGACCATAAATCAAGGGGTTCTAGTTTGAAAGTTGTTGAAATCATATATATTGTATTGACTTCTTCCGACGAGGATGATGGCGGGGGGTAGATCTCCTCGATGAGGGGAGGAGATATCTCCAAATCGACATTGTTTAACTCGTACAATGCTGCTCTATAGTCAGGGAGATTGGGACAATGGTGAGAGTAGTGGCCGTAAACACTACATATGGCGCAAGGATGGTTGGTGTGAAGTGATCTGTCGCGAGGCTGAGGAGGTGGCTCAAGTCTAACGACTGGGATGCCGGCGTCATCGTCCAACATATTCATATGCTCTTGGAGTGCCGGTAACTGTGGGAATTGATGAGTGGGATGGCCTATCTCATCGCATAACGAGCATTTAGGGGGGGCTCAAAATACGGTTGGGGGTTTTACTGCCTTAGGAGGTGGTATAGCAGTGTATGGTTGTGGACCTCTGCCCCCAGTGGGATTGATAAGAGGGGGAGGATTCGTTGACGACGAAGGGATATTGAGACTAGGAGGAGGTTTCGTTGACGACGAAGGGATTGCGACACCAGGAGGAGGTTGATTTTTGGTAACAATAGGTTGTACCGGTTGGAGGATGACGTTTGGTGTCGGCGGTGGAACGGGAGGCGAAATATACCACACGGGTAATCCCAATGTTAACCCAGGTAGACTAAGGGTAGCCATAACCGGGGCGCTTACTACACCCGAAGGAGGAAATAGAAAGGGGATGGTGTGGATGGGTGTAACACTGATGTGACTAGGGACCAATGGTGGTTGAATACCGGGTGTTTGTGTGTTCTATGAAAGAGCACAGAGGTTTGCGACATGGGTCTCCAGTGACGGTGGTGGAATGGCCTGGAATGTAGAGGTCATTGGTGTATCTGAGTAAAGTCCGGGTCCCACAGAAGACACAAAGGAGGTAGTTGCACTAGAAGCGGGTTGTTCAATCATGGGAAGAACATTTTCGGGTGCTGCAGGGACATTGGGATCATAGTAGGTGAGTTGGTCAATTTTGACCACGCGTCCCTCATGGGGGAACATCATGGTGCGAAAAACGGATGAGGCGACCGCTTTCATGGCGTACATGTAACTGCGGCCAAGTAAAAGGTTATAATCGAGCTGGGCATTAATGACCTCTATGTCAATGAGCACATTTTTCCCACCTAATTGGACGGGGACTTTGGGTAGTAAACCTTGAGGTTGAGCTGACCGGCCGTCGTAGGCCCGCAATGCAGTGGTGGATTGCTGGAGAGTAGGGGATCCCAACTTCTGCCAAACAAATGTGGACATGACGCATGTGGAGGCACCCTTGTCGATGATACATCGATGGATGACAATATTCCGAATAGAAACAGAAACTTGGACTGCTATGGTGGAAGGCAGACGTGGTTCGGACTGGTCCAAATCAAAGGTCATCAATTTCGAATCATTTGGGTCAATCGCCCCAATGGCGGAAAGTAAAGTCTTGCGCTGCGTAGGACAGTTTTTCAAGACTTCTAACGCAGACATGGCTGCGGGAGATTGAGCTAGGTCATCTACGATGTTGTAATTTGACGCATCCCGTGCATTGGGGTTGTTGTTGATACGGCGGAGTGGGAAACGAGGTGCTTTAGATGCGCCATCGAGTGGAAGAGGTGGTATCCGTAACGTCTGATCGGTGGGATGAGCATTAGTATCCTTATCGGCGGGGGGGGCTTCGGAGGTGGGGCCATATTGGTTCCGACGGGTTTGGATATTGACGTCGGCAGTGGACATCATCAATAAGTGGTGAGTGCCTGAATCAAACATGGGTTGATCAGGAGCGGCGTAAGTGATTTGTTGTGGTTGCAAGTTGCCCTGTGGGGGGGCTAACGGCTGAGTGTTCACCACTCCTTGTGTTGGAAAAGGGTTTTGTAGCACCAAAGGTTGTTGTTGAGGTGGTGGAGGGTTGGGTGGTGGCTGAGGAGCAGCCTGCCCTTGATGATGGGCGTCATCGGTCCATAGTTGTCGAGCTCGCTCCAGATGTGGGCAAGCGTGGGTATAGTGGCCATAGACACCGCAAATAGAACAAGGATGGTTTGTTCGTAAATTAGCATTTTTGGCTTGCTTAGGTGGCCGATCAGGATTCTGATGAGCAGGCGCCACGTTATTGTTTTGCAGAGGATGGGTAGGTTGTGGAGCTTGGTTATGGTTTTGGTTGTTTCCACGGTTACGTCCTCTTCCGCGGTTTGGTTGCCCACCCTGGTTGCGTTGGTTATTTTGGTATTGGGGCTGATGTTGTTGTGCGTACACATGCCCTTGAGCATTGGGGGGATTCTGGGGAGCTGCAGGTGCAGGAGCAGGTTGCGGTGGATAATATGTTGGTGGAGCTGGAGGTGGTCTAGCTACCTGTTGGGGTTGTTGGTACCCCTGAGCTATTGGATGTGGTGGATTAGCTGGTGCAGCTTGCTGTGGGTACTGCATCTGCTGTGGCGAGAACTGAATGGGGTTCTGTGTCACAGGTTGGATATGGTATGTAGAAGGTACATATGCCGATGGCGCTTGCCCATAGCAATGTTGCGGACAAGAGGGTCCATGAATGTGATGGGTCTGGTTTGTTGGAGCGTAAGAAGCTGTCGCTCCGGAACTGGATGTAGCCCTAGAGAGGTCTGGGGTGGGCGTGGTGCTCACCATGCTGAAAGGTTTAGGTTGCGGTGTGATTTGGCCAATAATGCCATCAGCGGCATGTGATGCCCCCGGTGCGTCACCACGTGAAGAGTCACCTCGTGGGGCGTCAGGTATGATTGTGTATAGATAACCCGACTAAGCGTAAATGAGATCAAACTGTTGGGCTTTGAGGATGGCCTCTTCTTCAGACTGGGGTCTTTCAGATGCCACATCCTTCGCAATAAGAGTGAGGAGGGATTTTAGAAACCAATCTAAGAAGATACGGTCGTCTAACTTAATTTTGCAGAGGCTTCGGCGTCGACGCCACTCATGAATGTGGTCAGTGATGTGGGTGGCCATGGTTTGTCTGCAAGACAGTAGGATCTCGACTCCTGCATCATAGCGGACGGGTAACTGGAAGAATTGCAGGAAAGTTGAGGTGAGGGAGGTAAAGGTGGCATGCGTCCCGTGGGGCTGCTCGATATACCACTTAGCTGCAGAGCCAGTGAAGGTGCGTTGTAAAAGCCGGAGGCGGATTGAGTCGTCCACTATGGAGTTGGAGGAACACCATAAATGGAAGGACATGATATGGTTCTGGGGGTCTTCGCCTGCCTTGCCCTCAAACTTAGGGATGTCAGAGGGGAGTTTGGTGGGCATGTGAGGCCACGCAGGATCGTGTCTGATGGGGTCATTGGTGAGCCTAGCTAAGTTTGGTAGGTTCAGACTCGCCATGTACGGTAAGCTAGCCGATGTGGTGACTGGAACTGGGACATGCCTATTCATTGTGGTATGATGTAGGGGTCCAGTAGCGCCTAAAGGTATGCTAGGTATGGATGGTATGTGCCCTCCAATAGGTGTAGTCTGGTATGGGCCAGCGCCTCCTAGTGCAACATGGGTTACACTTGGGTTAGGAATAGCGGTAGGGATTCCTGGGATAGGGTTTGTGGAAACCAGAGGGGGTGTGACCCCTATGTTGGGCATACCCATAACAGGGGGTGGTCCTGTGTGGGGCATTCCTAAATGTGGAGTGTTTCCCATGTTGGGCATACCCAGGGGGGTGGTTGTTGCCATGGATGGCACCGCCGCAGAAGGGTCTGTGGATGTCTCACCTATGGTGCTGGTAAATAGTGGATCAAATGGTGTTCCAGCCATAATGGTGGGTGGTGGTAATATAACGTAGTTTTCGGATTCTGCCTCAGAATTAGAGGTGAAGTGAGGCGTGTCAGAATCGGATGACCGTCTAGTTGACCGACGATGTGTCGAATCAAGGGATAAGGCTCTGCGTCGGTGACGTGGAGAGCCAAGGAGGCTAAACTCTGGGAGTTCGCCTTGTAGATGACGAGAGCGTCTAAAATTCTCAATGGTGAGAAAATAAGTTTTTGTGAAAAAATTTGTTTAAGTATCAGGTGGTGATATATATAAAAAAGCTCAAAACCCTAATGCAACCAAGGGTGCAAGAAGGTGAGTGAAAAAGAAGGCTCTCAGGCCAAAAAATCAGCCTCAAAAAAGGCACTTATTCTAGCAGTTGTGCTACAATAAGTGGAGGAATGCAACAAATGGTCAGAGTACCAACATGCAAACGGCTTCTAGAAAAAATAGGTGTAACTAGACCAAAGGTGGGTTGAATCATGCAAACACCTAACTAAAAGTATTGTGACTCAAACAAATGATATCCTCTGCAAGGTGATGAAATCCAAGTCAGACAATATGAGTGTTGAGACAACGGCTAGATATCCCCCTACTGGGAGGGACACCGGGTAATCAATCCTAAAGAATGGCTACTAGGATACTCCGTTCATGATGCGTCGAGAAAAGGTAAATCTGCCGTTTGGTCCTTTGATCGCAATATCCCAATACAGGGATATCCCGAGAACTGCGAATGGTAGCCCTACGGTTACTGAATGGATTTCGGTATTCCACTCAGGCTTCCAGAACCATCCTCGCGACTTCAACCCTCCTAGGGGAGAGGCCTTCCCACAAACCGGTTGTGACCGCGCCAAAAAGTACTAAGAGATTTTAGCTCCCTAATTGGACAACTTCTATGTCTCAGATGTAATAACTGATGGGTGTTATTGGAACACCTATCCCCCCAATACTACCTAGCTACAAAGTTCTTTTAGTGTTCCCCAAGTGGGGTTAAAAGTGTGTTTGAAATTAGGGTACGTTTTAAGGCTTAATTCAATTAAGTGATCGAGTGAGTGCACGTGTGATATTGTAAACTGAACTTGAAAGAAGTAAATGCTTTACAGAAAATTTTCAAAAAACAAAGGATCTTTTGAAAATAAAAAAGCAAATATTTATGACTTTTTTCAGTAAATTGAAATTAAATGCTTTTCAAAGACTATTCGAAAAATAAAGGATCTCTCAAACAGTAAAGAAAATAATATAACTTCTTTTCGAAATAAATGGATTTCGTTTTCAATAATTGCTATGGGCAAAATATTTAAAGAAGTAAACAACAAATATTTTTAAATCTAGATAAAATGCAAAAATAGATCCTTCTTTCAATTGATGAAATTTTTTAAAAAGACTTCTTTCACATGTGCATTCTAAATAGTAAAAAAAATTTTGATTGCTGTAAAATATGCAGAATTTAATACTGTAAAAATGTGCAATGTGGGCAGAAAATACTGTAAAAATTAATTTTTTAAATCGGAATGGCCGAATGGAAAAAATTAGCAGCGCGGGTTTTGACAGAAAAGCCGCGATGGACCGCTCGGGTTTCTGCCGCATAGTCGCTATGGACCGCGCGAGATTTCGGCGCACTGTCGCGATGTGCAGCGCAGAAAAAATCCGCAAAGCCGCGATGTGCAGCGCTCAAATAGGCCGCGAAGCCGCGGGGAACCGCGCGGAAAAGACCTGCGCAGTCGCGATGTGCAGCGCGGTAAATGTCCGCGAAGCCGCGATGTGCAGCGCGGAAATCGGCCGCGAAGCCGCGATGTGCAGCGCGGAAACAGGCAGCAAAGCCATGGTGAACCGCGCGGAAAAAAGGCCAAAAGCCGCGATGGACAGCGCGACTGTCAGGCTAAAAACCACGAGGTGAAAGCCGTGCACGGAAGCCGAAAAACGAACCCGAAAATTGAGAATTCCGGGCTGTTAATGGCAATAGATGAGGCTGAAACTTAGAACAGCAATGGATCTGTTGTCTAAGATGGCAGATCTATGGATCTAAAGGTTAAAAACTAATAGAAAACTAAGATTAAAAGCAAAACTAGAGATCTATTGTTCAAAACCCAGGGGAGTCGCCAAAAACTGTTGGCCCAGTTTTGCAACCAGGCTTAGTGCTATGGGAACCTGCTAACTAGTAGCAGCAGTTTCAATAGAATTAAACAAGAAACTAATCTAACAAAACTAATCATGGATCTATGCAAGAATATAAGCAAATAGTGTAAACATTTAAAAAACAAGAACAAGAAAATATTAAAGAATGAATTTGTATTGAAAAATGGGGGGCAAGCAAGTGCTTGCGATAATACCTTCAATGGTGAAGGTTGATGTTGAGCAACTCCCAAGATGAGTAGCTCCAAGCTCCAAGAGGTCTCCTTCTCCAAGGTTGCTTACAATGGCTAAAATGCTCAAGGGAGATTTTGGCAGCATGAGGATGAGATAATGGATGGATGGATAATGAGGAGCCCCTACCACCTTTTTATAGGTTTTGGTGGTGGGGAATACCATTTGTGGTTTTGTGGAAACCAATGGTATTGAACAACATGGTTTAGGTACTTTTCCCTCCTTTTTCCTTTTTTGAATAAAATTAATATTTTTATTCCCTTTTTAATATTTTGAGAATTTTGGACCCTTTTTGAGGGTTTTTTTATGCTTTTTTAGGAAAAATAATCTTTTTTAATGGAAAAAGGGGTGTACTTAGGTCTTTTGGTGACCTTTTGTTGGTTTCAGAGGCTCAGATGGTGAAAAAGTGGATAAATGGATCATGTGAATAGGGAAATGAGCTAGTGAGCACTTTTTGGGTGTTAACAGCTGGCACTATTGTAATCGTCGATGACCGTGAGTCTAATCCGTTGGATGGTAACCCTAACATCTATCGTGTGTTTGAGTTATTAACTTGGAAAAGTGGTTCATTGTGTTATTGTTTTTGCTGGAGGTGGCCGACAGGCTACCGAGATTTTGGTAGAAAGTTTGCAAGGGTTTCGAACCCAAGATCTGTGAACTGGTGTAGAAGGTTGCAGGTTTTAACCTCTGTAATGGTGTTGTAATTTTAGATGGAGCCCAAGTTTAGAGTGATGAAGTGTTGAAGGTTTGAATTTCTTCATTGTATGGTACAAATGCATTGCAAAAAGCAAGTGCTTGCGTTCTCTTGTCGAGACTGGAATGAACCCTTTTTTCGTCATCCTGAAGTATGCCAAGACTAGCCACAAGCGGTGAAGGTAAGCGTCCAAGATGAAATAATGTTTCTTTTACTGTATCTCGATTCTCAGTTTGATAGTAGCATGAGTCTAACTCTGAACTATTGTTTGTAGGTGCAGGGTGTAAAAAGAAGGTTTGACTAGGGTCTGGCGAAAGGAAAAACCACGCACTCTTACACCGGTAAGCTTCGGGTCTTCCATATCCTCGTAGTGCTCTTCGTCTGTGCCATGGCTCTGTCGTTGAAGATGGTTGGGGAAATATTCGAAACACTTTTATTTGACAGTGATACTTAGGTGCTATATTTTGTAAACTTTGATGTTTATCGACTGGAGATATAACTCGTTGATTTTGAATATTTGGGCTCTTCTGCCTATTGAATTTTTGGGATAAACCCTGTGTAACCTTGTTTTTCAAAACATATTATAAACGTTGGTTGAGAGCTTCATCTTCATTTAGAGGTTATTCTGTTGTGATGTTTGAGGTTCTGTGAGATTTGACTTGTTTTTGGTAATCGTTTGAGACAGTAAGAAAGAGAGTCGAGGGCTTGATCTTTGTGTAAGACAATACTCCTTTTGGTAATACAATGTATGTTAAAACATTTGTATTGATACCTGGTTTGTTTATATGGATACTGTAAGTTGATGTCGTAATTCCTTGTTTGGTATGTTGATAAATAATATAGTGAATCTGTCGAAATGGTTTACAATAATATGTACATGGGAAACGAACAATATTAAACCCTACATTCGTGTTTTATTTGTATTTGGATAAAACAAAGATAAAAATGGAAGACTAAACCTAACTAGGGTTTGAAATGAAAACTAAACAAAATACTAATGACATTATCAGCTTTGCAATAGAATAGGTGAGTATAAACAAAGTGATGTTCATAGAGTTTCTACTGTTTGTTAGGATGATAATTAACACGATGTTTATAATAAGAGATAGAAAACTATTTATCAGCAACAGAATATTTCTATTTAATCTATATTATGTTTGATCTGTAAGTTTATGAAATTGATAAAATAAGAAATGAAAGAGAAATGGTGTGTGTATGAGTGTATTGTAGAAACTTGAAAATTATAGAATGACTGTGAAAAAAAAAATTTTACAGCATGTAATTCAAGTTAATAGTATAGAAAGATAATAAACTTGAAAAACATTAACAAAGATAATGAAATCAAGTGTCTGTAAACAATAAGAAAACGGGTAATGATTGTTATGTATAATCTTATTTGGATGATCACTATCATTTAATTGTTACTCTGTTATGATACATGCATACCTGTGATTTCTATATTTTTCTTTTATACAGAAAATTGATATGAATACATAAATTATACATTATTTAATTTCTCAAAAAGCTCTGATACTTATAATACATTCATAGATACTATGCAGAATCTTTCTACTATTATTTAACTTGGGAACAGAAAAACTATTAGGATATTTAGACACTTAGGAGTTAGTTAAGATCAACTTGTGTAATATATCCGTTAGGGATAGTGTGTTTCTTTAATATGCATTACTTTGCATTTGTAAATACTTAATCCGACGGTCACAATATGTTCCTGATATAGAGTGATTCGATGGCTCAACTTCTCTTAAATCAAACCTAACCTTGATCCGTGGCTTAGCACCTGATTGGTCCATGATCTCTATTTAAAGAGCATGGATGGTCATTGTTTAGTTGATCGATTACGAGAAGCTCATTTGTAACTTTCTTTCTTTACATAATAAATTGTCCCGTAGAAGCTATTTGGCAGGGGATGTGGAGTGTTTCCCTCAAGAGGGTTTAAACCACGTCAAAACACTGGCGTGTTGATCTGTGATCTGTTTGTGTGAAGTGGTTTCTCTTGGTTTTCGGTCCTTTGGTAGTACCTTATGTACCTGAACATGGTATTAGATCTTTTATGAAGTGTCGCTTCTAGTTATAATCTAGATCTTGAACTGTTGTTGCTGAAACTCGAAAGGGTTTCTAGTTCTGGTATTTTTGTATATTTTCGGGTTGTGGAAGGTGGTCCATTGCGTCCGGAGCATCGTTTCCATTGGGAAATAGTTTTCGTTTGATCGAAAACGGTTCCCGGTTGCTCCAGAAACGCGTATTTCATTAGATCTGAAGGTATAATGTTACAGTGACGCATTTTTTTATTTTCTTTTTTTAAAAGGAAAAAATCTCATATTTCATCATTTTTTACTGTTATATTTTTTTTGGGGTTCGGATTGTTGCATTCCTGTCTACGTATTCTCTTTGTCGTGCACCTTGAGTGATCTCAGCAAATCAGAAACAGAAATGGAAAGGGTTTCTCGGCTGCGTATGCTCTTTGCCATGCACCTTGCGCGATCTCGGCAAATCAGAAGCAGAGAGAAAACGTAGACTTTCCGTGCAAGTTAACAAGATCTAACTCCACAAGTGTGGAATTTTTTTTTTTTATTTTGATTTGTGGTTTGTTTTGTAGGAAAAATGGCAAGCACGCAAACCGAGCAAGAAGAGTAAAAAAATAAAAAAATAAAAAAAGCCCCCTTCCTCATTCCCATATTTTACATACCTTTTAATCTAGCTCACTTGGTTCAAAGTTGTTTTATTCCTTAATAGGTCTTGAGTTCAAGTCTTAGGAAGTTACTTTTAAAAGAAAAAGTGCATGCAATTTCTATTTTCAAGTTATTTTATTGTAAAAGTGCATCTCACTTAAATAATAAAAAATAAAAATACAAGTGAGTCACTTAAGTTTTTTTTATTGTTGCACTATTTAAAAGTAATATCATTGTAAAAGCGAAATCACTTATTTTACAAAAGCGGTTCACTTAAAGCAATTTTCTTGTAAAGTGATTGTCAAAAGGTTCATCTTGGGAAGAGGGGGATTCTTTTTTTGTTAGACATTCTCTAGCTGCCACATCACTATTGGGGACATCTTCAACAGTTTCTTTGTTCAAGCATAACTTCATCATACAGAGTCAGTTTTCAGTGCCATTTTTTTTTAAACCGCCTATTTTTTTGAGCTCTTCACATCCATACTATTGGTTTCTACTTTTACAGCCATTAATTTACAAATATGGCCGTCCCTTGTGATATTCTACTTAATAGTTCCAACTATTTCTCATGGAAATCTCGTATGGAGGATGTTCTACGAAGTAGGGGACTTTTCAAAATTACCTCAGGGAAAGAAAAAGAACCCATTGATGATGATAAGAAAATAAAATGGGAAAATAGATGTGATGAAGCTCGTGGATTGATTGGGATGTCAATCTCTACTAATTTGCGATTCCACATATCTGGAATTGATGAACCTAATGCTGCTTGGGACAAGTTGGAATCTGTGTTTGGTAAACACAATGAAATTCGAGGTCACCAACTCGAAAATGAGTTTATTTCTTTAAATCCAAGTGGCTTTTCATGCATTCAAGATTATTTATCTAAGTACAAAACTCTTAAACTCTTATGTGCAGAATGTAAGATTGAGAGGGAAGACAAACAATGCATTTATCATATTCTTTCCAAACTTGGACCTGCATATTCTATTTTTGTATCTACATTTTACTCTATGAAAGCATCCTTGAATGCAGCTAGCTATCAAGAGCATAGTCTTGAATCCTTTTGTGATTCCTTGATTAGAGAACAAGATAAACTCATTCATCTTGGAATAATCAACAATGCAAATACATCTGGGAAAGCCTTATTGTCCCAATAGAAAGAAAAGTCCAAGCCTCCCAAGAAACAAAATTTTCGCAATAATAAGTCAAACAAGGGTCCAAAACCCTCTCATTCAGCTCCTTCTTTAAAAAATGACAAAGGATCCAAGCCAAAAGACAAGAAGATTGAGCGTCATTGCAACTATTGCGGGAAAGATAATCATGATGAATCTAAGTGTTTCAAGAAGATGGCAGCCTTGGAAGCAGCAATGAAGAAGCACCACATCAGCCTAGATTCATCTTCAGAATCTGCCTCTCATGGACATGCACTTTGTGCTTCTGGTTATTCTTATAATGCATCTTCTTCTTCTACTTCAAATGAATGGCTCATTGATTCTGGAGCATCTTATCATATGGCTAAGAATCAAGCCATCTTTTTCTACTATGCATGAATGTAACACCAAACAAATATTTGTTGGTGATGATAGATCTCTCAGTGTTGTAGGAGCTGGAATAGTTCTAGTAGATAATGGTCATTTTAGTGATGTATGATGTGATCCAAGAATTTCCTGCAATTTGTTATCATTCTATCAGATCACTCATTCTAGTGAAGGTAAAACTGTGACCTTTACACCTCACTAAGTTGTAATCAAGGATTTTAAAGATCCTCAAAAGGTCCTAGCTACCGGAATTGTTGATGATATTACTAGGTTGTACAAGTTTAACAACTTTGGGTCATCACCTTTCCCTTAAATTTTTGTTGCTCATAGTGATAACTTGAACAAACTTTGGCATGAGCGATTTGGTCACTTAAATTATCGCTCATTGCAACAACTATGTAAAGAAAATACGGTGACAAGTATTCCGATGGTATCTTGTAGGGATGGTGTTTGCTCCGGTTGTGTACTCGGAAAACACCATCGGGACAGTTTTGACAAATGTGCCTCTTAGCATGCCTCGGTTGCCTTAGAGCTTGTGCATAGTGACTTGTGTGGTCCTCTTCCATCTGCTTTCTTTTCTGGTTTCAAATATTTCTTAACTTTCATTGATGATTACACCAGACGCACTTGGGTTTATTTCCTAAAACTTAAGAGCGAAGTATTTAACATGTTCTTGGCCTACAAGGCTCTTGTGGAAAAACAATCTGGTCATCAAATTATTAAGTTAAGATCTGACAATGGAGGAGAATATGTTAACAATAAGTTCACTACTTTCTGCACTGAACAAGGCATCCAACAACAACACACTGTTCCATATACACCACAAAAAAATGGTGTAGCTGAGTGGAAGAACTGCACTTTAAAAGAAATGGCTAATTGTATGATCCAATCTAAGGGACTAAGTCTTCAATTTTGGGTTGAAGCCATTAATTGTGCAAATTACATAGTTAATCGCACCACCACTAAAGCATTATAAGGTATAACACCGGAATAAGCATGGAGTAAAACTAAACCTAATGTAAGTCACTTCCGTGTGTTTCGTAGTGAAGCATGGGCTCACATTCCAGATAAAAAACAGAAAGCATTGCAGCCTAAAAGTGAAAAGTGTATATTTGTTGGATATTCTGAAGATGTAAAAGTTTATAGACTTGTTCCACCACATTCTCATGATATAATCATTAAAAGAGATGTTAAATTTGATGAAAATCTCTTGGCCTGCGAGCCTAACTTGGCGATTGTCCCATCTTTGGCATGCGAGTCTAATTCGGCGTTTGTGCCTTCTTCTTCTTCCACTAACTTCCTTGATAGGTTTCCAACTCCAGTTTCTGATGATGACAGTGAGGATGAAAATCCACCTCCGCCTGCTCATGTTCATCCATTTGCACCAACACAAGTGCTTCCTCGATGGGTCCGTTCAACATGTGAAGCAGCTGGTGATCTTTCCGGTGATCCTAGAGATCAACGTCGAACACGTTCTCAGTTTTAGCGAGCCTCTTCTCTTTTGGCTCAAGTTTCCGAGAATCATGATCCAAAAACTTTTGCAGAAGCTTCAAGGAATCCAGATTGGGATGCAGCCATGGATGAAGAATATCGTTCCTTAATGGCGAACAATACTTGGGATCTTGTACCTCTTCCAAAAGGAAGAAAACTTGTCAGATGTAAATGGGTCTACAGAACTAAGTATGCATCAGATGGAAGTGTTGAAAGACTTAAGGCAAGGTTAGTGTCCAAAGGTTTTTCCCAAGTTGAAGGGATTGACTACAATGAAAGCTTTGCTCCTTTCGCAAAAATGAACTCCATCCGCCTTGTTCTTTCCCTTGCAGCCTTACACAACTGGGAAGTCCATCAAATGGATGTCAAGTCTGCCTTCTTACATGGTGATTTACAGGAGGAAATTTACATGGAACAACCTCCTGGCTATGTTCAGAATAACTCTACCCTTGTCTGTTGTCTTAAGAAATCATTATATGGCCTTAAGCAAGCTCCTAGAGCTTGGTATGCCAAAATGAATAACTTTCTCCTTGACATTGGTTTTTCTAGATGACATTCTGACCCCAATGTCTATACCAAGAAAGTAGGAAACCATCTCATCATACTTGTTCTATATGTTGATGACCTTATTCTTACTGGTAGTGACCCTAAGCTTATAACCCATGTGAAATCCAGTCTTAAACAAAATTTTGAAATGTCAGACTTAGGACATTTGCATTATTTTCTTGGTCTCCAAGTCCTGCAAACCAAAGAAGGAATCTTTCTTTCTCAGTCTAAGTATGCTTGTGACCTTCTTCGTTGCTTTCACATGGAAGATTGTACACCAGCCCCTTCTCCCTTCCAATCTGGAGTCAAACTTTCTGCCACTTGTACTTCACCTGAAGTCGATGCCACCTTATATCATCAGCTTGTTGGTAGTCTCTTATACTTGACTCATTCTCGTCTTGACCTTTCCTTTGTTATTGGTCGTGTTGCCCATTATATGCAGACACCTCATGAAATTCACTGGAAAGAAGCGAAAAGAATACTTCGATATATTCAAGGTACAATTCAGTTTGGGATTCATTAAAGTACAAGGGGGGAACCTTTGTTGGTTGGTTTCACTGATTTAGATTGGGCCGGCGATCCTAATGATCGAAAGTCTACTGCAGGTTATGTTTTCAGTCTAGTATCTGGACCTATTACTTGGGCTTGTAAGAAACAACAAGCTCTTTCTCTTTCTTAGCAGAGGCAGAATATCGAGCAGCAGTTAATGCCAGTTAGGAAGCTTTATGTCTTCGATAGATCCTTTCAGAGTTTGGATTCGAGCAGCAGCAACCTACTCCACTTTGGTGCGACAATCAAAGTGCCATCAAGCTTGCCAAAGATCCAGTTCTACATCAACGCAGCAAACACATTGAGCTACATATGCACTTCATCAAAAATCTTGTTCATGATCGTGTTCTTGAAGTGCTCTTTTTCCCTACAGATGATCAAGTTGCAGACATCTTCACCAAGTCTCTTACAGAAGCGAAGTTTTCTAAAATTCGATCTATGTTAGGAGTTCAGGAACTTGTCATTAAGGGGGGATAGGCTCTAATGCCTCCTTCCTTCTCCTAATAGTGTCACTTTTGTAAATTCTTCAATCCTATCCCAAGTTGTTCTTAAGGGGGGATGTTAGGATATTTAGACACTTAGGAGTTAGTTAAAATCAACTTGTGTAATATATCCGTTAGGGATATTGTGTTTCTTTAGTATGCATTAGTATGCATTTGTAAATACTTAATCCGACGGTCACAATATGTTCCCAACATAGAGTGATCCGATGGCTCAACTTCTCTTATATCAAACCTAACCTTGATCCGTGGCTTAGCACCCGATTGGTCCATGATCTCTATTTAAAGAGCATGGAGCGTCATTGTTTAGTTGATCGATTATGAGAAGCTCATTTGTAACTTTCTTTCTTTGCATAATAAATTGTCCCGTAGAAGCTATTTGGCCGGGGCCGTGGAGTGTTTCCCTCGAGAGGGTTTAAACCACGTCAAAACATTGGTGTGTTGATCTGTTATCTGTTTCTGTGAAGTGGTTGCTCTTGGTGTTCGGTCCTTTGACAGTACCCTGTGTACCCAAAAAAAACTGAAACATAAATAATTACTATCTATTTATCGAATTTAAATGGCAATTTTCCTATCTTCTAATCTACTTTAATTTGCATATCTCTCCTATAGTACGATGCTCCCAAACAACATGTGGAAAAATGGGGATATTGATTTATCAATTTAACATTTAAACTTAAACATTCAGACTTAAAAATTTCCAGAATTAGATTCTTTTCAAAAGCAAATAAACAGAATAATACTAGATAAGCAGAACAGGATTATTTACTGAGCATAAGTTAGGAAATCTTCTTAAAAACCTGAGAAACTTTGTAGGTCAACAAACAACTCAGGAAGACTGTTCCACCCAACCAAACTCCTGAAAACAGTCAAATTCTGTCTTAGGACCCCCGAGCCTGTTTGCTGAACCACCAGGAGGATGAAACTTCAGGAATTAGGACTTCTTCTTGTTGTAGTAGTAATCTTCTAAATATTCAATAGGTAGCAGTCCAAAAAGACTTGCTCCTACAACTCTGTTTCTCCTCAATAAATAATCAAAACTCAGTTTTCAATCACCACTAACCTCCCTTATTCGAATCTCTCTTGAAATCACCTGATTTACAAGAGGAAAATATTCTGTAGAAATATTGATTAAGGGCTGCCTGCCCAATTCGAATTTTCCTTTATAGGCTGCCTAGGCCTTTTCAAATGTTACTGGGTCATTAAATGAGCCGCCTGCACACTCCCTCCGCCTAGGGGATAATGCCCTATTTTAGGGGAAGTTGTCCCATAACCAATAGTTAGTGGTATGATGTAACTGCTGCAATGTGTCCCATATCTTCCAACAACTTCCATTCCTCCTAGTGGGTCAGTGAACACTCATTCAACAGTCCTCTTGAGTGTTTATGTCCTAATTAATTTATTTAAATAATAATATTCTGTAATTACATTCATCCATGATCAAAACTGATCATAATTACACAACTTGTAATTAAATTTAACATAAGGTATTTTTGCAAATAAATAATAATGTTCAGAAATTTGGGTAGGTGACATTATTATAACCTCTCAGAAGTCCTTTTCTGAGCTCATCATTTGTTTCAGTCACTTGTGTGGTTTCCTTTCTTTCTTTTTAAGTTATTTTGAATCTTGTGCGTGACTTTCCAGTAGTTACAATAGCACACTTTATGCTCTATCTGCGAGTTTCCTACTCGTAGACCCGTGCGTCAACCCTGAGTTGTCTTGTATACGAACTCATACACATTTCTTGAGTTTTGCCTTTTTAATTAGGGTTTGATCTGAGTAGGGTCTTTTTGTGGTTTTTGTTAGGATATTTAGACACTTAGGAGTTAATTAAGATCAACTTGTGTAATATATCCATTAGGGATAATGTGTTTCTTTAGTATGCATTAGTATGCATTTGTAAATACTTAATCCGACGGTCACGATATGTTCCCGACATAGAGTGATCCGACGGCTCAACTTCTCTTAGATCAAACCTAACCTTGATCCATGGCTTAACACCCAATTGGTCCATGATATCTATTTAAAGAGGATGGAGGGTCATTGTTTAGTTTATCGATTATGAGAAGCTCATTTGTAACTTTCTTTCTTTGCATAATAAAATGTCCTATAGAAGCTATTTGGCCGGGGCCGTGGAGTGTTTCCCTCAAGAGGGTTTAAACCATGTCAAAACATCGGTGTGTTGATCTGTGATCTGTTTGTGTGAAGTGGTTGCTCTTGGTGTTCGGTCCTTTGGTAGTACCCTGTGTGATATTCTACTTAATAGTTCCAACTATTTCTCATGGAAATCTCGTATGGAGGATGTTCTACGAAGTAGGGAACTTTTCAGAGTTACCTCAAGGAAAGAAAAAGAACCCACTGATGATGATAAGAAAATAAAATGGGAAAATAGATGTGATGAAGCTCGTGGATTGATTGGGATGTCAATCTCTACTGATTTGCGATTCCACATATCTGGAATTGATGAACCTAATGCTGCTGGGGACAAGTTGGAATCTGTGTTTGGTAAACACAATGAAATTCAAGGTCACCAACTCGAAAATGAGTTGATTTCTTTAAATCCAAGTGACTTTTCATGCATTCAAGATTATTTATCTAAGTACAAAACTCTTAAACTCTTATGTGCAGAATGTAAGATTGAGAGGGAAGACAAACAATGCATTTATCATATTCTTTCCAATCTTGGACCTGCATATTCTGTTTTTGTATCTACATTTTACTCAATGAAAGCATCCTTGAATGCAGCTAGCTATCAAGAGCATAGTCTTGAATCCTTTTGTGATTCCTTGATTAGGGAACAAGATAAAATCATTCATCTTGGAATAATCAACAATGCAGATACATCTGGGAAAGCCTTATTGTCCCAACAGAAAGAAAATTCCAAGCGTCCCAAGAAACAAAATTTTTGCGATAATAAGTCAAACAAGGGTCCAAAACCCTCTCAGTCAGCTCCTTCTTTAAAAAATGACAAAGGATCCAAGCCAAAAGGCAAGAAGACTGAGCATCATTGCAACTATTGCGGGAAAGATAATCATGATGAATCTAAGTGTTTCAAGAAGATGACAGCCTTGGAAGCAGCAATGAAGAAGCACCACATCATCCTAGATTCGCCTTCAGAATCTGCCTCTCATGGACATGCACTTTGTGCTTCTGGTTATTCTTATAATGCATCTTCTTCTTCTAATTCAAATGAATGGCTCATTGATTCTGGAGCATCTTATCATATGGCTAAGGATCAAGCCATATTTTCAACTATGCATGAATATAACACCAAACAAATATTTGTTGGTGATGATAGATCTCTAAGTGTTGTAGGAGCTGGAACAGTTCCAGTAGATAATTGAAATTTTAGTGATGTACTATGTGTTCCCAGAATTTCCTACAATTTATTATCAGTCTATCAGATCACTCATTCTGGTGAAGGTAAAACTGTGACCTTTACACCTCACCAAGTTGTAATCAAGGATTTTAAATATCCTCAACAAGTCCTAGCTAGCAGAATTGTTGATGATATTACCAGGTTGTACAAGTTTAACAACTTTGGGTCATCACCTTTCCCTTCAATTTTTGTTGCTCATAGTGATAACTTGAGCAAACTTTGGCATGAGCGATTTGGTCAGTTAAATTATCGCTCATTGCAACAACTATCTAAAGAAAATATGGTGACAGGTTTTTCGATGGTATCTTGTAGGGATGGTGTTTGCTCCGGTTGTGTACTCGGAAAACATCATCGGGACAGTTTTGACAAACGTGCCTCTTGGCACGCCTCGGTTCCCTTGGAGCTTGTGCATAGTGACTTGTGTGGTCCTCTTCCATCTGCTTCCTTTTTTGGTTTCAAATATTTCTTAACTTTCATTGATGATTACACTAGACGCACTTGGGTTTATTTCCTAAAACTTAAGAGCGAAGTATTTAACATGTTCTTGGCCTACAAGGCCCTTGTGGAAAAACAATCTGGTCATCAAATTATTAAGTTAAGATCTGACAATGGAGGAGAATATGCTAACAATAAGTTCACTACTTTCTGCACTGAACAAGGCATCCAAAAACAGCACACTGTTCCATATACACCACAACAAAATGGTGTAGCTGAGCGGAAGAACCGCACTTTAAAAGAAATGGCTAATTGTATGATCCAATCTAAGGGACTAAGTCTTCAATTTTGGGCTGAAGCCATTAATTGTGCAAATTATATAGTTAATCGCACCCCCACTAAAGCATTACAAGGTATAACACTGGAAGAAGCATGGAGTAAAACTAAACCTGATGTAAGTCACTTCCGTGTGTTTGGTAGTGAAGCATGGGCTCACATTCTGGATGAAAAACGGAAAGCATTGTAGCCTAAAAGTGAAAAGTGCATATTTGTTGGATATTCTGAAGATGTAAAAGGTTATAGACTTCTTCAACCACATTCTCATGGTATAATCATTAGAAGAGATGTTAAATTTGAAGAAAATCTCTTGGCCTGCGAGCCTAACTCAACGATTATGCCATCTTTGGCCTGCAAGCCTGATTCGGCGTTTGTGCCTTCTTCTTCTTCTTCCAACTTCCTTGACAGGTTTCCAACTCCAGTTTCTGATGATGACAGTGAGGATGAAAATCCACCTCCGCCTGCTCATGTTCCTCCAGTTGCACCAGCACAAGTGCTTCCTCGATGGGTCTATTCAACATGTGAAGCAGCTGGTGATCTTGCCGGTGATCCTAGAGATCAATGTCGAACACATTCTCAGTTTCAGCGAGCCTCTTCTCTTTTGACTCAATTTTCTGAGAATCATGATCCATAAACTTTTGCAGAAGCTTCAGGGAATCCAGATTGGGATGCAACCATGGATGAAGAATATCATTCCTTAATGGTGAACGATACTTGGGATCTTGTACCTCTTCCAAAAGGAAGAAAACTTGTCAAACGTAAATGGGTCTACAGAACTAAGTATGCATCAGATGGAAGTGTTGAAAGACTTAGGTAAGGTTAGTTGCCAAAGGTTTTTCCCAAGTTGAAGGGATTGACTACAATGAAAGCTTTGCTCCTTTCGCAAAAATGAACTCCATCCGCCTTGTTCTTTCCCTTGCAGCCTTACACAACTGGGAAGTCCATCAAATGGATTTTAAGTCTGCCTTCTTACATGGTGATTTACAGGAGGAAATTTACATGGAACAACCTCCTAGCTATGTTCAGAATAACTCTACCCTTGTCTGCTGCCTTAAGAAATCCTTATATGGCTTTAAGCAAGCTCCTAGAGCTTGGTATGCCAAAATGGATAACTTTCTCCTTGACATTGGTTTTTCTAGATGCCATTCTGACCCCAATGTCTATACCAAGAAAGTAGGAAACCATCTCATCATACTTGTTCTATATGTTGATGACCTTATTCTTATTGGTAGTGACCCTAAGCTTATAACCCATGTGAAATCCAGTCTTAAACAAAATTTTGAAATGTCAGACTTAGGACATTTGCATTATTTTCTTGGTCTCCAAGTCCTGCAAACCAAAGAAGGAATCTTTCTTTCTCAGTCTAAGTAAGCTTGTGACCTTCTTCGTCGCTTTCACATGGAAGATTGTACACCAGCCCCTTCTCCCTTCCAGTCTGGAGTCAAACTTTATGCCACTTGTACTTCACCTGAAGTCGATGCCACCTTGTATCGTCAGCTTGTTGGTAGTCTCTTATACTTGACTCATTCCCATCCTGACCTTTCCTTTGCCGTTGATCGTGTTTCCCGTTATATGCAGACACCTCATGAAAGTCACTGGAAAGCAGCTAAAAGAATACTTCGATATATTTGAGGTACAGTTCAGTTTGGGATTCATTACAATACAGGGGGGAAACCTTTGTTGGTTGTTTTCACTGATTCAGATTGGGCCGGCGATCCTGATGATCGAAAGTCTACTGCAGGTTATGTTTTTAGTCTGGGATATGGACCTATTACTTGGGCTTGTAAGAAACAACAAGCTCTTGCTCTTTCTTCAGCAGAGGCAGAATATCAAGCAGTAGTTAATGCCAGTCAGGAAGCTTTATGTCTTCGACAGATCCTTTCAGAGTTTGGATTCGAGTAGCAGCAGCCTACTCCACTTTGGTGCGATAATCAAAGTGCCATCAAGCTTGCCAAAGATCCAGTTCTACATCAACGCAGCAAACACATTGAGCTACATATGCACTTCATCAGAAATCTTGTTCATGATCGTGTTCTTGAAGTGCTCTTTTTCCCTACAGATGATCAAGTTGTAGACATCTTCACCAAGTCTCTTACAGAAGCGAAGTTTTCTAAACTTCGATCTATGTTAGGAGTTCAGGAACTTGTCATTAAGGGGGGATAGGCTCTAATGCCTCCTTCCTTCTCCTAATAGTGTCACTTTTGTAAAAGCTTCAATCCTATCCCAAGTTGTTCTTAAGGGGGGATGTTAAGATATTTAGACACATAGGAGTTAGTTAAGATCAACTTGTGTAATATATCCATTAGGGATAGTGTGTTTCTTTAGTATGCATTAGTATGCATTTGTAAATACTTAATCCGACGGTCACGATATGTTCCCGACATAGAGTGATCCGATGGCTCAACTTCTCTTATATCAAACCTAACCTTGATCTGTGGCTTAACACCCGATTGGTCCATGATCTCTATTTAAAGAGCATGGAGGGTCATTGTTTAGTTGATCGATTATGAGAAGCTCATTTGTAACTTTCTTTCTTTGCATAATAAATTGTCCCGTAGAAGCTATTTTGCCGGGGCCGTGGAGTGTTTCCCTCAAGAGGGTTTAAACCACATCAAAACATCTGTGTGTTGATCTGTGATCTATTTGTGTGAAGTGGTTGCTCTTGGTGTTCGGTCCTTTGGTAGTACCCTGTGTACCCGAACAGTTTTGAAGGTCCTTGATTGTTTGGATAACCCCTAAACATTTGTTCAGATCAATCTGAGTCTTTTTAGATTCTTTTTGATAGTTTTCTCCTCAAGTCTTCTTGATTGTAAGGTTTCCCTGGTTTGCTTGCCTACTTTCTCTTTGGTATATGTTTTTCTTTGGTTTTCTGATGTTTAGGAGCAATCTAATTCTCTGCTTTTCCACTTTACACATCAGCTTTTCCCTTTTCTTTTGCATCTTGTTCTAAATTCTGAGTTTTTTCATTGAAACAACTATGTAGGTTAAAGTCTTTGTCAGTTTTCAAATCTATTTGTTAAAAGCTTTGGGCTCTGTTTCTTTACTCACACTTTTGATAAATCTTGTTTGTTCATTTTCATGTTTATTTTCTTTTATAGTTAAGAGAAAAAGGTCAAATTTGAAAAATTAAGAACTTGTTTACAAGGTTTGTCAAATTTTTCGAGGTAGGATAGCTTGTATTACTATTAACTTTGAAAATTAAAAATTGAAAAAGAAATTTTTTATGCTTAGGAATGCCTAGTTTTTGTTTTGAAAGCTATAAACGAAAAAGAATTTTGTGAAGTTTTTTGCATCATGGTATACCCTTTACTTTCGTCATAACCATACCACACACATCAATACCTTTTGAGTAAGAAACAACCTCTAAAAGAACATCTAATAAAATCAATTAGTAATCTTTCTTTTCAGGGTTGAAATTACACCAATTAGCTTAGGCTAGGATTTTGGAACATATCACTTTAAACTTTCCAAAATCATTTCATTGCTCAAAAATCCTAGTGAGACAAACTTTTAGGTAAACCCACTCTTATCAAAATATTCTGAGAAGCTCCACTTAAACCAGAGTTAAGCACGAGTTCGTGTGAGACTGGAACTGTTGGGGATACCCCCCCACTTTGCTTTCGAGCATACACTAGGGCTAATTCACATATGGGGGTCTATTAGTGTCGTGTGCATTTATGGATTTTAGGCTTAGTTACCTTGCCCATGCGTTTTGGTTGGACCTGCAACTGTCCCCCCAGATATTTTCATAATTGTGGTATCCTTAGTATCTTGACCTTAGGGCTCTTCAAAGGTATAGTGGAAGGCTATTTCCACTGCGCCTAGGACAAACACGAAAGGTAACCCTTTTCAATAATCCCGGGAGGGTGGTTTGGTGATTCAAACGCTTGCACCTAGTGGACCTGCATTGGACATCGTGTAACTGACCTTTGATATTCTATTGGTTTGTTATGGGCCCTCATCATCCTAGAGTAACCTCTGAGAGTATTATCTTTGTTTTCCTGGTTTTGATTACTACAGGACATTTTGTAGTGGTATGTTGTTTGCTCCTTAGTCAAATAGTGGCCACTAGGTTTTACACTTAGTTTATTGTTGATATAATAGTGGAGGACCAACCTCTCCATAGGTCATGAATTTTGCAAAACCTTCCACCACACACTATGGAGCTTCCACCGCCGCCTCAATGCCGAAGGATTGATTCCCATGGTTCATACAAACTTATGGGCATAACGGAACCACCTGGAGAACCACACCTTATAACTGAGTATCAACGGGTTCAAGACATTGTTGAGGTTGAGGACATAACTTCTCAAGAGTTTAACACACCTTTCAACCCTCCTTTGATAGGACCTAACGATCCTATACTTGTAAGTGTAGATTCTCTAGGTCAACCCGAGTTTAGTGCATATCGGTTTACACCTAGTTTTGTCATGACTAGTTCAGGAGATTAGTCGGGAGTTCCCCAAAATCCTACCACAGCTATTGTTTCGAGAGTTTTCTCTCCTTCCTTTACAAAAACATCGGTACCTAGCTCTTTACAGGTCACTGCTGCTTTGATCCCTCCATTCAGTTTCAGTACGGGTTCCTTAGGTATGTCTTTCTCTTCAACCTCGACATCACCTACTCCTTTTGGTTCCACTATTGGATCTTCCAATATCCATTTTTCAGGGATACCTTCAGTACCATTTACATCATCTCCATTCATACAACAGTCCCAGAGTAATCCACAATCTGCTCCTTTCAGTCATGGTTTTCCTTGGTATGGAGGACACATAGCTCCTTCTACACATTTTATAGGTTCGATGCCTAATTCATCCACATATTTTGTGGGCTCGATGCATGTCTCTTCTGTTACATCTATGCATGGTTTTAACCCCTTCATAGGTCCTAATATGCATTCATCGAATGTACAAATGTCTCATATACCTGTAGGGAGTATCCCCTTTTCATTGTTTGGTGGAGGGGGTGGTAATATGTTCAACCCACATTACGGAAGGGCTAACACCCAACCGCAATGGATGAACACCCAAGGAAGTAATCCTTTGTCTTACGGTTGGAGAAATTTCAGTAATGATTTTACTTCACAATCAATGGCTGGGGGCAACCCCAACCAGAAGTATATGAGCCAGGTTTCGGGTGGTTCCCCCTACTAAACTCTTGCTTATCAAATTCCATCATCAAGACCTCGTTTTCCCTTTCTGGAAACTCTAAACTTTCCAAATCTTTTGAAACTAATAAATGATCCAGTGCGCCATAACCCAGCATGGCCACCAGTCCCAACCAAGTTACCTTCTAACATTCCAAATCTTAAAGGAAAGACTGGGGAAGATCCTAATGATCATGTCACTACTTTCCATCTCTAGTGTTCTTCCAACTCTTTGAATGATGATTCCATCAGGTTGAGGCTCTTTCAAAGGACCTTGACTAGTTTCACGGCTAAGTGGTACATTGAACTACCTGCTGCATCCTAGGACAACTTATGGGATTTGGAAACATTCTTCTTGAACCACTTTCAACTTCCTGTCCAGTATGATGCCGGCATAGACCTTCTGTCAACTTTCAAGCAAAATAAATCCACTCACTTTTTTGACCACATTCAGGAGTGGTGAAGGAAAAAGAGGCTCATTAAGGCTGAAATCCCTCTAGAGTTCCTGTTGGAGTGGTATTTGAAATCACTCCTGCCTTATATATCTAAGGACATAGCAACTTCTGGAGTGTCTTTGGAGGAAGAAGCGATACTGAGGACCCAACAACTTGATCTTTTATATGCTCAATATGGGATCCTGTATGAGATTATACCCAACGCGCCACGATATAATATTGATCTGGGTAAACCTAATCCTGGACTGCATGCCGATGGCATCATCAGTTCAGTAGACTCAGCAACATTCGAAGCTTTGACCAAGCAATTTCATGCTTTATTCGTAAAGTTGTCTGCTGAAGATGCAACTACTGTTGCAGCCTCCCCTTTTACAAATGAATTTGTACAACAAGTGCAGACTAATCAAAAGGGTGCTCGGTAAGCCAACAACAAAAAGAAGGGCAAGAAAGGGGAGGGGAATCATCCAAATCCCAAAAACACTAAAAATTCTGAAGAGGGAAAAAAGAATAAAAATAAAGTCAAGTTTCCTTGCAAGTTATGTAAGGATGACCACCTTACCCACCAATGCCCTCTGATGGAAGAATCCTAGAAGCTCCTCTGTGAGAAGACACCAGCTGTTATGAAGGATCCATTCCCTCACGGACAAGGTTCAGCCTCTGGAAACTCTAGTGCTGGGGGCACAACTCGTGTCTCATCAGCTGATCAATCGTTCATAAACATGGTGAACTTAGATATGCTTTTGCAAACTCGAGCTAGGAATTATTCCCCGGGCTCACAACCGAAAGATAAATGTGTTCCCGAAACATCTACATCTCTTCACATTGAAATACTTGTAGATCCTTTGATGAAGATCCCGAAAGGTGTCTTCAAACGGGTTGTGCACAACCCTAACGCACGGGGTTCTCCTAACTACAATGTTGTAGAGGATCTATCCCAAACACCTTGTGTTATGTCCACACTAGACTCATCTAGTATGCTTGCTCAGTTTGATATGTCTAATATCAAATCCCAGTTTTCGTATCACATAACCCTCCAGATAGAAGTATTCCATGGACCTAAAACAATTGGACAAACGGTGGTGGATGAGGGTGTGTCTATGTGCGTAATGTCGATTTCCTGCTGGAAGGCCTTAGGCTTGCCTGAGTTAGCCCCTTCCAACACTATACTTATGGCTTTTGATGGGAGATCTTTTCGTCCACACAGAGTCTTTCCTGCCTTTGAAGTTGAAATTTTCGGTAAGATGGTGTCTGTGGAGGTTGAAGTGTTAGATGCTCCTCTTGATTACAATTTGTTGGTAGGAAGGAGTTGGACGTATGTGATGCAAGATATCCCATCGTCCATTTTCAGGGTACTAATATTCCCGCATTAAGGCAAGATCATCACGGTTGATCAACTTTCATTTACTTGGAAAAACAACAATGCTTCATCAGATTCTACAATCTTGTTGATTGATCAGTCTCACCCACCGAGTGAGAATTTGGGAGTAGGCATGTATTCATCACTGATGGGCACATTCGACCTACCTACTCCCATTAACTTTATTTGTTCTACGAGTACCACTGATTGCACATGTTCAGAGATTTCCACGGTCAGTCAAACAACTGATCCATCGGTTCTCTCTACTTAGTCAGAACCAAATGTGGCCCTCTCTGTTGTACAAGTAGCTTATCAAGCATCACAAAATGTTGCAAAAGAACATATCTCGAATCCATTTGTCTCGGCAGAATCAGATATAGACTATGCACTTGCATGGTCAGGTAACTCTACCTACTCTTTTGATTATCTGGATATTGGTTTTCCCTCTGATGAGGCCATTTTGGAAGCCATGGTAGGCCTAGATCACCCATGGGAACATATGCATCATAGGTCCTATTTCCTTCATGATCCGGATAGGATTGAGAGAGGAGAGTTTCCAGTGAGACTTGGTGGTGATGTCAATTTGTCCACTACCCCTTCTATACAAAATATTTATGATGGGGGGAATATGGAAAACATATCAAGAACCATTCCGATCGATATCTCCATCAAACTTGGCGTTGTAGAATTTTTTTTTATTGTAGTAGACTGTTCTCCTGATGAGATCATTTTGTACACCAATCTGTTTAAGGAATTGCACGATGTGTTTTCCTGGTCTTACAAGGAGATTCCAGGCATCGACCCCGCCATCATAGAGCATGTCATCACAACTTATCCAAATGCTAAACCTATGAGACAGAAGCTCCATCCAGTAAATCCTAGAAAAGCAGCTGCCATCAAGGAGGAAGTTGAGAAACTGCTCAGAGATGGATTCATCTATCCGATTGATATGACAGAATGGGTCTCTAACACTGTTCCGATCGATAAGAAGTAAGGAACCATTCAGGTCTGTATAGACTTCCGGGACTTAAACAAAGATTTTCCTAAGGGAAATTACCCCACATCGTTCATAGACCAAATTATCGATGTGTGTGCAGGTCATGAAATGTTTTCTTTCATGGATAGTTTTTCAGGATACAACCAGATTCAGATAAAACCTAAAGACCAACATAAAACAACTTATATTTTTCCTTGGGGAACCTTCTCTTACTGGAATATGCCATTCATCCTAAATAATGTTGGGGCTACATTCCAGCACGTAATAAACTTCATTTTTCATGATATCAAACATGTATTTGAACCCTATCTTGATGATCTCCCAGCGCGATCTCGTAAGAGACGGGATCATTCTAATCACTTGAGACTCGTGTTTGAACGATGCAGATACTAGAAGATTCATCTGAATCCTAATAAGTGTGTGTTTTGTGTCAAGTCTGGACGTTTATTGGGTTTTATTGTATCCAGTTGTGGCATCATTGTCGATTCGCTGAAAGTTGAGGCCATTGTAAATTTACCTCCTCCTCGAACCCTACGACAACTTTAGAGTCAGTAGGTATGTCCAATTTTCTATGACGTTTCATCATTAACTATGACAAAATCACAAAAGATTTCATGAGACTGCTCAAACAAGATACCTATTTTCTTTGGGACGAGGCTTCTCAAACTTCATTTGAATCTTTGAAAAAGGAATTACTATCACCCCCCTTGTTGAGCCTGCCAGACTAAACCAAGGATTTCCTGTTATATCTGGCAGCATCTGTATACACAATTGGCATAGTACTTGTTTAGGAGGATGACAAGCTCCAAGAGCATGTCATTTACTATTTGTCGCGCGCATTAATAGCTCCTGAGATTAAGTATTCTTACATTGAGAAGTTGGCATTAGCTGTCGTTCATGCCCTTCAGAGGCTACGCCACTACATTTTGTTGTGAACTACTACAATGATCGCAGAGGTCAATCCATTTCAATATGTTCTAACCCAACATATCATCGGTGGAAAATTTAATAAATGGATTGTCATATTGCAAGAATTTGACCTAGTTTTTCAATCAATTAAGTCGAAGAAGTCACTTATTTTCGCTGAACTTATCTCTGAATTTCTGAGTGACGCAGTAAATAATGAGGAAGAGTCATCATTCCCAAACGAACACATTTTTCTTATTGCATCTTCTGACCCATGGTAAAGGAATATTTTAGTATATCTAAAGACTTTGAGATGTCCTTCTACTTTCTCTAGGGATGAACGATGGAAACTGAAGAATCATGCAAATAATTATATCATTATTTTTTATACTTTATACAAACGTGGGATATATTCCATTATATGTCATTGTTTGACCTTAAAGGAAGCCAAAACAATATTGAATGATGCTCACAGTGGAGCCTGTGGGGGTCACCTTTCTGGGTTGGAAACAACTGAGAAGATACTGCATGCTGGTTATTTTTGGCCCACGATCTTTAAAGATTGTGTGGAAGCTATAAAATTCTCTCAGCCATGTTAGGTTTTCACCAAAAATATGAGAGCACACTCAGCTCCTCTCCACCCTGTGATTACAGCAGGTCCTTTCACCAAATGGGGGATTTATTTCATGAATCGTAATCCAGCTTCTGCTAGAGGACATCATCACATCATTTTTGCCATCGATTACTTCACAAAGTGGGCCAAGGCAATGCCTACTGTCAAAGAAGATGGAGAAACGACTGCTTACTTCGTATTTAACCATATCATTGCTAGATTTGGTATCCCCAAATAAACCGTTACGGAACATGGTTGTCACTTTCAGAACAGCATGATGACTGACTTGTATACTATGCTATGGTCTCAGCAGGAACATTCATCTTCATTTTATCCACAGGAGAATGGTCAGGTTGAAATGGTTAACAAAACTTTGAAGACCATTCTTCAAAGGACAGTCAATGCCAGTCGATCCAACTGGCACATCATGTTGTATCCAGCTCTTTGGGCATAACGATCTAATGTTAAGACTACTACCAGGTTCTCTCCCTTTCAACTTGTTGATGGGGTAGAAGCAGTTATTCCGGTTGAATGTGAAATTCTTTCTTTAAAGTTGGTTGTTCAACTACTCCTCGACACTTCAGTTCTAGAAGAATGTTTGCTGCACCTAGAACATATTGATGAGAATCACCGCGATGTGCTCACAGAAAACGAGGTTCATAAGAATCAAGTCAAAATTAAATACGATAAGTCTGTCAAACCTAGGTTTTTTCTCGAAGGAGACCTTGTCCTACTTTACGACCAGGACAAGGAAACCTTGGTGGCAAACAAGTTCAAGTCTATGTGGCTCGGTCCTTACATAGTCTCTAAAGTTCTAAAGAAGGGTGCTTACGAGCTAACGGATTATGAGGGTAACAAGTTGTCGGAGACTATAAAGGGGCTCTACCTAAAAAATTAGTACACTTAGGCCCCTATGCTTTTTCATGTATTATAGTTGCACATTTCTTGTAGAGTTAGCTTTTCTTGTGGTTATTGTCGTGTCTTATGTGTCTATTAGTTTGTGTTTTCATATGTTGACTAAATACTTTATAGGATTTGCTGATGACGCTAGTCGCCACACTCGTCAGTTGGCTGCAACAGCTTGGGTTATTTACTCACCGTCTGGCCAACTTGTGTCTTTGGGAGGGGCTTGATTGGGACCCACAACGAATAATGTGGCTGAATACAATGCGGTAATTGAACTACTATGAGATGCTCTTCATCATGGCATTTCACATATGGAAGTAAGACTGGACTCGCAGTTGGTTGTGTTTCAGTTAATGGGTGAATATCAAGTTAGAGATCCTATTTTGTTGTGTCAGTTCTTGCAAGTTAGGTTGCTTGAAAGACAATTTGATTGTATTACATATCAACACATTCCAAGGAATTTAAATACTTTAGCTAATTCATATGAAAATTATGTTTTAGACTGGAATCTACATTACACACAATCATAATAAACAATTCACACATAAAGATAAGACACACATGTAAATAAAGTCAATACTGTATATAAGCCGTATCAAAAAATATATGAGTTTGGGTCAACAAGTCTATCACAATGTCATATCAATATACAAAATGGGCTCAACATCCTCAAAAATATACATATATGTCCTCCTCTACAGAGAATGAGGGTCCTCTTCCATCTCCACTATAGCCTCTCTTTAACAGATAACTAGTCTAGCTACATTCCTAAGTAGCTGAATCCACATTGGGGGCACACCCACAACGTCCTCCTGCATAGCGAGCGACATCCGCTTGATCTTGTAAGTAGGGATGTCATAGTCAACCGACTCATATTTCCCTCTATACTCGTCAGCATGGCATCAACTGCCCCTAGCTCGAATGGTCGTACAAAAGTATGAGGGTGTCCATTGAGGCACACAGGTCCATCATCTACATAATACAAATTGATTAATACTCCAAACTCATCAAAAAATTATATACATATAAAATTAAAAAATTAAAATAAATTTTCAAAAGAACTTTTTCTTACCCATATCTCCCCAGGAAGATCCTAGAGGAAAATCTAGCTCAGGATCATTACAGAAGTCCATCCCCACATAGGGAAACTACTCCAATGTCGGCACCTGTCGACCCTACCACGCCCAATAATATTCATCAGCATAGGAGAGGTTACTCTCACTGCCACCTTGGCATTTGAATATATCTCCCCAATGAGTCATGAGTGGCTCACGAGGATTGAGTAGGGGCAAGGCCATCCCTGGACTCAAAGCAAGAACCCTCTCGAAGAAGAAGGTGCAAAGGATACTACCATAACCGTAATTATTTTTCTTACTTGTTCTGCACTCGGTAATTTGGTGTTTCATACTCACTAGAAAAATGGAACACCAATAAAAAAAATCCATGCAAGCAATCTATGCCAAATTTCATGTATTTACGAGATGCAAGATGTTGTGTTGCACTCCCCCCTATTATGTTTAAAACACTTAGAATAACTTTCAAAGGAAAGCTCGCAATAGTCTCTTTGGAAATATGATTGCCGCTCCTTTCAGTACCTGGCAAACAGTATGCATTTATGTAGTCTTGTACGGAAAGAGTACCCCCACCTTAGAATGTGCCTTTAAGGTTTACCATCTCCCCTCTTCAGGAGAGACCGGTTATAAAATATATGTCATCAATGGTGAGCTCAAGGATCTCCACTTGGATATTGAAGACCCCCTGATCGACAACCCAGTTATGCACCATCATTTCAAGCAATTGTGTTTGGGATCACATGTTAACGGTTTGGTAGAATTTAAGCAACCCACACCTTCTTAATGTTGTGAGGGTCAATGGATCCCCCATGGATTTCCTATCCATGTCTTCATGTTCTCTTTCTCGCCAAGTTAAAACCATCCTACAGTTTTCCAACCATTTCATGCATTAGTTTTTGTTTTTTTCCATTTTTGTTTGCGGTGTGCGCGACTGTCCCTAATAGACAGTAGTGGATACCCATCGATTTCCTTTGTGGCAGAGTTGCACACTTTCCTCATATGCGTGAGTCTTCCATAAGGGAACCTGCAGGCACGCAGACTTAAAATAAAATTTTAATAAAAAAACAAAAAATGACCATTTAAAAATTAAAATTTTGGATTGAAATGGAAGAGAAGGAACAGAATACTTACTTGAAAGTGATGGAAGTCGATTCGGTAACCCAGAGTGATCGCAATGAGCAATGGAAGTAGAGGTTGGTTTTCCAATTTTTTCCCCAAACTTTGAAATGGTGATTTTGTTATGTTTTTTGGAACTATTTATAGAAAATCAAAACAAATTTTTACCCACTTTTTATATTTTGATATAGCTCATTATGCAAGATGATTCTATGGATATTGAGGGGAATATGACAGCCTCTATAAAAATGAAACCTAGGCAAGAACAAGGTGAAAAATATAAGAGGAAGCAAAAGGATGAGGCTAGTGCATCTGGCTCAAACAATAATTATCATGATGCAAAGATTGAAGAAATGTCTAGAATAACCAAAAGCCTGTCAAACAAATTGACTAGACTAGAGGTAGAAGGTAATAATCCAAATCAATATTGGAATCCTTCCAACCCTCAAATCATGCATAGGGAAAGAAGAAATGATGATCATCCCATACCACCCCCTATTAGTGACAATAATAATAACAACCACAAATTTTCAAATATTGTACTTGAAGGAGAATACATAGACCCTTAAGAAGAAGTACTATGGATTCAAGATGAGACTAATACTATTCACCTAAATCAAGATGATTATTGAATATCCGTGTATTAAGATACCTATAACTTCAACCGTGAAGAAATGGTAAATATGAATTATCCTCATCTCAATATAGATTTTTTGTTGATACTTTTCAAGCTACGTTGCATAGGAAGTATGAGCTCAAACCAAGACCCATTGTTGGGAAACAAGATAATCATTCCTAGCCTAAAAGGATGCATGTAAATCAATCAAAAGAAAAATCTAATGACATGGATAGTACTGTGAAAAAGAATGATAATCTAGAACCCAAAAAATGGATAATGAGCAAAAGGAACAAGACATACATGTTTTCCTCTTTAATATTGAACATAAATTGAGAAATATTAAAATTATTGTTCCCTTAGTTGCAAAGTATCATGTTTACCATAAATAGATTGAAAAAGTAATTAATGAAGCAAGGCCAGTAATCTGACTAGACACTCTAAATATGTTTGATGAACATCCTACAGTTAAGTTTGGACCTCACATTAATGAAGGAAAAGAGGCTATTGCCCATTTTATGTGACCTTAAGCAATCATGAAAAACTACTACATATTTGCATGCTTGATTCAAGGGCTTCTCACAACTCAATTCCCAAAGTAATAATGGAACAACTTAGATTGGAAATAACTAAACCTTATCAAGATCTATATAGTTTTGATTCAAGAAATGTTAAGTTTCTAAGCATAATAAAGGATTTGGTTGCTACATTATCTCAACTACTTATAAAAATAATTATGATGGATGTAGTTGTGGTTGGTGTACCTTCCAAATATGGAATTCTATTATCAATATCTTGGGAGGAAAAACTTGGAGGTACCTCATGTTGACCATCTCTATGGTCAATTTCCCCCCAAATTATTTTTTTTCGTGACTATTTTTTTAAGATAACAAGATTTTTACTCATTATATATGTTCTTTTCCCTTTCACCTAAGGAATATAACTCGTCAAAAGACATAGAAAAGTGGGGCCTACTCTTTAGGAAAGAATATGGAGATACAAGTGTTGAGGAAGAAGGAGGAATTTTATGTGAACAAGTCTTTTTACCTCGTGCATATGGTATATAAGTCAAAACGCTTTATTATCTAAAGTAGTAATGCATTCAACAAAGAGTTTCAAAAAATCCTTATGCATTTTTGCATGTGAAGTGGATGTAATTTAAGTTGGATGTGTCCTTAAACAAGGAACTTGTAATTCCTAACAAATGATTGTTGGTATGTTCGAACACAATGGAAATTTGATTTTATATGCATATATTCTACTATATGCTTTGCATGGGATTTACACACCAAGTATAATTTATATGCATATATTTTACTATATGCTTTGCATGGGATTTACACACCAAGTATAACTTCGTTTTCAAATTGGTGATGGTCAAATTAATGTACTACAAGCACAATGGTTTAAAAGGATCATATTCAATGACGTGCGTGTTTGAATTATTGAACAATGATTGGGTTTCATCTCTTCTTTATCATGTTACATCCTTTTGTATTAATGCATATTTTTCTTCACCTAATCTTTGATATACCATCCTTGAGTCAAGGTTGGACATATGGTTAAATGGCTTACTTAATATGATAAATCAATAGATCATCTATGATGTTACCACCACTCAAGGCATTAAAATAGCCTAATGAAAATTGATACATGGATTTCCATCTTTT
Source organism: Larix kaempferi (assembly GCA_027924585.1). Lineage (NCBI taxonomy): Eukaryota > Viridiplantae > Streptophyta > Pinopsida > Pinales > Pinaceae > Larix > Larix kaempferi. The sequence continues at coordinate 13,182,203 of BSBM01000486.1, forward strand.
CCACATCATTAAGTCGTATTTTACTACGTTTTTTCTAGTTAATCACTGCATTTACCATTCCAAAGCTCATTTGCATTTTTTCATCATTGTTGCAACCATTTTCCATCATTTTTTACTCAATTCTTATAATTGTTGCAACCATTTTCCATCGTTCATTTCATTACTCCACGTCATTCACAATGTAATTGTTTGTTAATCTCTATTGTCAGCACACTCCCTTAATCCATTCATCCATTCAGAAGAAATACCAATATCTTAAAATATCATGGTTTGATTCTCATGAAATATCAAAGCTGTCACTGAAATATCAAAGTTGTCATTGAAATATCTAAAGAAGATATTGTGTATCATTGCTATAGGTCAAGTCATATAATCTAGGACATTTTTATTTGGGGAAGAAGGCATTGTTAGTGGATTTATATTGTCAATGATATTCTAAATATTGAATTTTATTAAATGAGTTTTCTCTCATTTTAATGGTTCAATTCATCTCTCATTGATAGTTTAAATTATAGAGCTGGATTTCTGAGAATATTGATTTGAAATAATATTTTGGGAATTAGCATACAATTCATTTGTAAATAAAAGTGGTGTCAAGGAATTGTCATTTTGGGTTGTTCACTATCTACTCGCCTTAATTAGATTCGTCCCACCTATCCTCTAGTATTTAACCATGTTTTATTGTCACAACTTTACAACCCTCCAAAAGTTGGAGACAATCATAGTATTTATTAAATCTTGCATGATTTTCTTATGGTTTGTTTTTAAAGGCATTCGATAATTGAAATACAATCAATACTTATATTTATTCATTATCTAGATGAGCTTTTTCGGCCATGGATCTAGAATATCCTAGGGAGGCATAGGAAACCAAAATACAGTGTTTTGGTGGGAAGGAAAGAGAAAGATGATACATTTCTTAATCCATTTCAACGCTAATTTAGAATAATTTAATGAATGGACCCAAACCCACATCTTTTCCTTGGCCATCCTGCACATGTAGCTCCCTCATTGCAAACCCCTCCTAATTCTGAATTGCAGCCTCATCATAATGTCCCAGAGATTTCCCCTAAGAAAAATGATGGGTGAGATGTCAAATTACCTTCATCTCCAACTCGGTATAATGGTTGGGGAATTTTTTATCCCTCAACATCCTGTACAACCTGCCATGTCTAGTTCTTTTCATTTTCAAAAAGTTGAATTCTTCCTATGAATGTGATATTATATATGGGAGGATGTTGATGGTAAGACAATCAAGTTTGGGAGTCACAAGGTGGTTATTTCATGCTTTATAGAATTTGGTTTTGTTCCCAGTCTGCTCTTTATATGGATGAGTGAGTCCCCCTTTATTACCCATTTCTCCTACCTCATTTTTCATTTACACCTAATTTTATCAATTATTTATTTTTCCCTATAGATGTGGCTAGTGCCTAAATAAATAGTTACACAAATAGTTGTTTATCCCTTTCTAATTGGCTTAAAGGAAGATTGAATGGAGATACAAGGTTGTTGTGAATGATGCTATGGTATGCTAAAGCTATAGTTTTATGTTTTATGTTTGCAAATATTTTTTCATATTTAATACTGAAAATTCTTTAAGTCTTATAACATTGTTGACAACAGGAGTCCTCTCATAATAGTGAAAGCATGAATAGTTTGAATCTGTATTTTTAGAAAAAGGTATTATTGTTATACTTTTTGTATTTGGTCACTTTATCCCAAATGGAATATGTTAACTAGTATTCTTTTAGGCAGAGGGACTAAGGGCTTTGTACGAGGTGTATCAATCAGTGACATATTTTAATCAGATTCTCTTATGTAGTTTTGTATTTCATTATCATCATACAGAGATAAAAGCATTGAATCCTTAATATATGCTCAGTCTTAATTTTTGTCTATATTTGGCCATTGTTGGTCCACTTGACTTCAAATTTTTACAAAATCAAAATTCTCTTATTTTATATGATAATTTGTTTTAATTTTATTTTATTTAAAATGATCATTGTAAAAAATCATATAAATTTAATATACTTTGTATTTATCATTTAATTTTGTACTTATTACAATTTTATTTCTATTTTTTTAGGTTTTCCCTTATAATTTTAAAGAAAACCCCATAAAAAGTTAATAATTCTTGAAAGAAAATCTTATTTTATTTTATAACAATCATGTTGTTATCTTCCATTATTTTTCGGTAATAATCTTGTGAAATTTTAGTCTATAAGTTGCAGGTATTATTCCTAATTATTCATGTCTAGCCTAGCAGGAGGTCTAGATTATTGGTTGCGAGATGGTTCATTTTCACAATCAACAATACCATGCAAAAGGATATGAAATATGCCACTTTTCTAGTTTTATAGGAGAAAGCAGAATGTTATATAGAGAAGCAAAATTTGCTTATGTGGTACTCAATAAAAAAAAACCCAAAATTATCCACTTTATGATGTTGATGAAGATATGGGATGTTGTGTTTCGCAATTGATGAAGAATATGAGGACTGTCGAGGCACACAAAACTCATCTCTTACCAATGAAGCGAATACTGATAAAATATGGAACCTATACTTTGATGGTGCATCATCCAAGGGTGATTTCTAGGATGGTGTTCTCATTCCCCCTTTGGGACAAAATATTTCCTTATCACATAAATTCGATTTTGAAGCTACTAAAAATAATTATTGTTTTGGAAGCTTCAAAGAGAATTAAAATCAAAAAGCTTGTATCCTTTGGAGATTAAGAGTTAGTGGTCTAGCAAGTAAGGAGTATTTACTAAGAAAAAAATCGAAGAATGACAACTTACAGTAATCTGGTTTGGGACTTGATTGACAACTATTTTGTTGATTTCAATATAATTGTTGTTCCTAGAGATTTAAATTAGTAGTCAAACTCTTTAGCCTTGGATACTAGTAATTTTGAACCTCATAAGAACCAAAGTTAAAGCATGAAGTAGAAATGAAATATATACCATATATTCCAGATAATGTATAAAGCAATGGAAGATGTTTAAATATGATCAATAAATTAAGAAATTCCTTGAGATGATTAATGAGTTTTCCTCCACAAATATTGATCAAGATGAAGAAGGATAAATTGAAGAATCATTAAATAAGAATTTGAATCAATCCCAGAATTAACAAACCACCTTGCCAACCATAAAATTATTGAGTTGAAGAATAATTTTATTCCAAAGGGACTAGTTCCTCTTGAATAACTTTTGATGAGAATGATGTACCAATCAAACTTGATGTTCACCCTAAACTTGAAGATGTAGACAATCTCAATATTGGGACTCAAAAATATTTGAAATACATCAAACTCTCCAAATTTTTCAATGCTTATAAAAAATAGAGATATGACAATCTTTTAAAAAAAATGAAAATTTGTTTCCCTGGAAGCATGAAGATATTTGAACAAATGATACTATTATGATTCAACACTATTGTTGGCTAGTGGTTTGTTAGACCGTTGTTTCAACTTTTATCACCAACAAAAACCCTACAAGCACTAGCATTTTTAATACGATGCAAGCAGAATAAGGTCTCACTTGAGACGCACACGGGAAATTACAAAGGCCAATGTCAGGGATGCATAGGAGAGGATGGGCTCTTTCTGATCATCATTGTAATAATTTCATCACTTAACCATGCATTTGAACCATTACCAATATAACATTCATCTTGTAAACTATTGAAAACTATTGAGCATTCATCATACATTAAATCATCCAAAAAATGTGCAAGGAAAATCTGAGACAACAATTGCATTCTATTAATATTCAAGACTTGCTACAACCCATGGATACATATTCATCTCAATAGATTAATGGTATTTCATCAATATAAACATCACAATCAAAACAGCATAGCATATTAGTGATAAAAACGCATAGCATACAATAGTATATCATCTCAAAACCCAACTAGATCATTGCAAAAGCATCTACAATAGAGATGACATAAAACTAACTCAACCCAACTCGTTACAAAATATGCCTTTATATAGACTTAGGTTCCAAAACTGCAAATCTTGTTGGTGGAACGCAATCTCTAACTAAATTTCTCTGTGCACAACTACTTCTAACTGAATCGATGCATGACTGCTTCTAACTGTCTTCCTTGGTGCACAATTACTTCCAACTAAACCAAAACTTGGGCACCAACAACAGGTATATCTTAAACCAGAGTCCAAACCTTTCAAGCATAAGTTAAGATAAGTGAATCCTATCCTATTTCCTATCATTAAAAAGGAAGTTAACAAATTATTGGATGACAAGATCATCATCCCTCTTAGATATTCTGAATGGGTGGAAAATCTGGTGCTTGTGAGGAAGAAGAATGGAGAGATTAGACTATGTGTACACTCCAGAAATTTGAATATGTGTTCACGAAAATAAAATTACCCTCCCCCTAAAATGGATCACATATTACGAAAGGTAGTGGGATCCAATAGAATTTCCATGATGGATGGTTTTTTGGATATAACTAGGTGGCAATGCATTTGGATGATAAGGAGAAAACTACATTTACTACACCTTGGGGCACCTTCATGTATGATAAAATTCACTTTGGTCTAATTAATGAAGGTACCACTTTTCAAAGAGCTATGGGAATTTCTTTTATAGGTGAAAAGGATAAATTTATATTTATATATTTAGAGGATATGACTATCTTATCTGAATTATATGAAGAGCTTCTTAAACACCTTAAATGAGCTTTTAATAAGTGCAGAAAATTTGGTATATCTTTAAAATTAAAAATGTCTCATTTTTCCATGAACGAGGGTAAGTTGATGGGCCTAGGACACATTATTTCTAAAGGAGTTAATATTAATCCTGGGAGAGTAGAGGCCATAAATATCATTGACTTACCAAGAAATAGAAAATAAATACAATAATTCTTGGGTTAAATCAATTTTGTAAGAAGGTTCATCCCAAATTTTGATGAAATTGTTAAGAATATCACTGGCATGTTAAAAGAGTATATTGATTATTAAATGGATCGTTGAGGCAAGAAAATAATTTCAGTAGATTAAAATGGATTTTGGACAATCCCTGGTTTTAGTTAGTCCTGATTATAATAAGGAACTTCTATTTTTTCTTTTTTCTCTCAAACTACTATTGTAGCTATTTTATCACAAAATCATTCTTAAGGTCGTGAACAACCAATAGCCTCTTTTTAGAAAGGAATTAAGGGATGTGGAGTTAGATGCATCATTTTTTGATCTAGTGGGGATGGACTCTACCCATTTTGTGAAGTAATCAATGGTTGTCAAGATCCATTTGTGCTTCCCACTAAAGTGATGGTTTATTTCCCCAATAAAATCCAACTCCCATTGTTGGAATAGATCTTATGTTTTAATAGGTTTCAAAGGAAATGGTTTCATCTTCTGCTTCCCTACAAAAAGTTGACATTATATACATGATCTGACTAAATTATAGACATCCAAAAATAGTATTTTCCAATAGCATCTTGCTCTCAATATTTTGTAGGTTGTGGCCCTCTAAGCATGGTGGCCTCCATAGATTCCCTTGTGGAACTCTGATATCATCCCTTCAGTTTCCTCCTATATTAAATAGTTCAACACTATTCCCAAAGGATCCTTCTAACACAAATACTCATCTAGGATACAGTATTTTACAGCTTGGAGATTCAAATATCTAGCTTGAGGCTTACTTGACTCATTAGGGCATTGAAGGTGCACTAGATATAATATTATGTCTTTTTACCACGTGGAATCTACAATTTTTTTATTTACCTTTATAAATGCTTCTTGAGGATTTCCTATGCTTGATGTTCTTTCTTCCTATGTTATCTTAGTTACCAAATGCAGATCCAATGCTTCACAGTTTGACTTGGCTAGCATCTTTGCTAATCCTTGTCATTTCACTAATTTGGTGGGCTTAATCTCTAAGTCATATTCTTGAATCTTAGCAATCCACTTTCCTCTTCTTCCCTCACTTTCTGTTTGATTGAGAATATTTTTACTATATAGTTTGGCTCATAATGAACAATTTGAGAATGTTAAATGTAGAATTTGAAAGGTTTAGGTGCTTTGACAATGGCCTATGCATTTTTTTCCATGAGGGTGTATTTTAACTCAGCATCTCTCAAGGACTTGTTGAAAAAGGCTATGGGTTTATCATGTCCTTCTTGATTTTTTTGCAACAGGACAACTGCAATAGTATTTGGTGAAGCAAAATAGAATATCAAGATATGTTTAGTATAATCAAGGATGATTAGGATAGGAGCTTCTCCTAGGTACTTCTTGAGATTCTAGAAATCTTCCTCGGACTCATTTTTCCATTTGACTTCATTACTTTTTTAAGCATGTTGGTAATGTTTTTATCATGTTTGCCAAATTTGGAATGAATCTTCTAAGAAAATTTATCGTACCCACGAAATATTGAACATATTTTTTATTCCTAGGGATATCTATCAATTATATTGCAGCCACTCTCTCTAGATCAATCCTAGCTCCATCTCTGGAAAAAATGTGCCCTAACAACTTTCCTTCTTGCAAAGCAAAGTGTGACTTTTTGGGGTTCAATGACCATCCATATTTACTACACTTATTGCAAGTTTGCATAGGTGAGATAGATGTTCATCATCAACCTTTGAGAAAACTGCAATGTCATCTAATTATATGACAATGAACTTGTCTCTTTCAACTACAAAGGATATGTCCATGGCCCTTTGAAATTTTGTTTATGCATTCATAAGTCCAAATGGCATCTTGGCATACATAAAGGTACCCCAGGGGCTTGTGAAATTTGTTTTCTCTCTATCATATTTATGCATCACTACCTGATTGTAACCTAAAAAACAATTCATCATTGATATATGTCATGTTCCCAATTTTTTCGGCAACATGAAGTAGCCAATGACCCATCAACCCCCAAGGATCCTAATGAAAATCAACAAATTAATTAATAAGGGGTATAATATTTGTCAATTACCCTTGGCAATTAAATTAACTAGGAATAAAATTTATACTATAGCTGTTTTGAATAAATTAAATTGGAGGTGATGTAACTATTATTTTGATATTTAATTATTATTAAATGTGCTAATGAGTTGGATGAGAGAGCATAAGGAGATGAGGATAGCTCTATGAGTTTCCAACCAAAAAGGAAAGTGAAATAAAAGCATAGAAAAACAAAAAAGAAGGAAACTGACAAAAGTAGTGAAAAGCAAGCAACTACTAAAAGTAGGAAAGTACTGAAAAGAAGCCAGACTTGAAAACCAAGAAACATCAGGAAAGAAAGGAGGGAGCGGTTTCCAAAAGGAATAAAATCCAATCAGTATTAAAAGTAGGAAACATCAGGAAAATCCAGGAGGGCACAGTTTCCAAAAAGAAGAAAGCTAGAAAGTATGGAAAAATAGGAAGATTCCAACTCAGTCAAGGAAGGCGCATTTGATGAAGACAAGGAGGTTCATTAGAAACTTGAATTTCTCAACAAGTCACTCAATCTATAAAACAATTAGGGAACCACTTTCACATCTTTTGACAATTTATCTTTGTGATTGATAAAGCTCAATGCTTCTCTAGGATTTGGAGATGCGCCCTTAGCCACCTGTGGGAGATGTGCCCCAAAGTTCTGGTTCCATTATTCTGCATATGATCTAGTGTATCCATTAATTACTAATTTTCAGATCTGATCCAGCCCCTTTCATGTAGATATTGATCCTTCAGAGTGGATGCAAAGATCCAGGAAGAATTGAGGTGATTTGAGGTGGTTTTGATGAGTCTCACTTAGAGAGAGAGAGCAGTTGGAGAGCTTGCAAGAGCTTTCAGAAGTATAGTGTGCCTCCCATGATAATCCATCGGCTCATTGAACTCCTACATATCAGATTCAATGATTACACTTATCCTTCTTACTCTTCTTAAAGTTCTCTTCTCCATTCATTGTAAAAAAAGCAAGAATTGATTAGTCTCTGTAATGTCTGAGCTATGACACTTCTATGTATTTCTTAATAAGATCAGTTCTTGTTTGGAGATGCATATTTTATTTATTTCTGAGCCATATTGACTATCATAAGAATAATTTGAGAGCCTTAGAGGTTTTTTGTGTTTACTGTTCTCAAGACTATCTCTTTAGGCACTTTCATTTGACTAGTTTTGCAGTATACTTGATTAAAGGTTATATGAATGTGTTTGTTCAGTTATTTCAGTCATATGGGGTTTCTAAGGCATTGATGAATCTCATACAACTCTCATACTAAGGATTCATATCACTCTTGGCTTGTTTGGAAGAGCCTAAAAACAAATTAGTTGAGCAGTCCTCCATAACGCTCTTTCTCTTTGGACCTCCAAAATCAGCCAAATCCTCCCAAAACTTAAGTAGATATTGTACAGAAGTAGATTAGGGGGTTTTTATTTTATATCCATCCTCTATTCTCTTTCAATTGTAAGTGAATGATTCTAGTATACATATGTTGGTGTGCCCAGGAAGCCTCAGAGTAGACTTCAGTGACAATTGTTGTTGAAACATAAATGGCCCCAATACCTTGTGCATAGGAATCTAAAGCTGGCCTTGATTCTGCTGCACACTCATTAACATATTTTGCATAACCGAAAGTGTCCAACTATCAAGCTATGGGTGGGTTAATCAGTGACCAAGTCTAATTTCTTCATGACTAGTTTTGAGGACTAATTCCAGTCTTGTAAATTCATAATTTAAAATTGTTGTGATTTAGTTAATATTCTCAAATATGATTTGGGGGATATTATAGTGGTATCATAGCACTTTCCTTGGATCATCTTGTGGAAAGTAACTCTCAGTGGAATAAATATCTCAAATTTATCTTCAAGTTGCAACTATCGAACTAGTTGTAGTCATGGAAGATGAAGGATTTGAGTTTTTATGAGGAAGAAGAAATCATCTACATTGATGGAGGCCTACCAAGAAATGAGGATGGTTACATTTGTGACCAAATTTACAGTGAATACCAATGGGATGAACAGGGATGATTTTAAGAACCCCCCCTAAATTTATATGTATAAAAAATGGGCAAATCTCCCCGATATATAGGAAAATTTGAAGGCGATTTTATCAATAATCTAATATGTATATATAATTTTTTGGCGAATCTCTCATTTCATTATATAATGTTGTAAAATCTTGGTGAATATTTCACTAAATTATAATATATTGTAAAATCTTGGGGAATATTTCACTTAATTAAAAAAAATTGTAAAAACTTGGCGAATCTTTCACTGATTTATAAAATATAGTAAAACTTTGGCGAATATTTTTCCAATAAGACTCAAGCTTTTGATTCTGTAGATTACTAAGGTAGTGCAACATAAGAACATACACCAGAGCTCAACTATGGACTCTCTCGACTCCTAGACTCTTGAATGAACAAGTGTATGAATGAGGAGAGGATGAATTTATTTATATATTTCACAAGGAGTATTTGATCACTCACAACTAGAAGGTGTTGATGAAACACGACTGCACTAACTAGATTCAGGGAAAGTAGGGACTCTACTTGTTATCTCGTCCCTTAATGGTCCAATGGACATGTGGGGTCATGAATCTTGACAGGCCAACAAATTGATAGAATTAATTGAATATCCTAGTAGTGAGCCATTTCCTTTATATAGAGAGATAGCTCTTGGACCAATTCAAAGATTCCAACGAATCTTCTCACCAAACTTTCTTCTCTTTGGTTTCAAATGATAGGAGAGTTGCATATTTGTCAGTGACTACTTAAAATGGCTCAATCCACCCAAATTTGTCTCAGCAAGTAATAACTTTGCACATCATTGTTTTAAAATGTCCCAACATTATAAAAGCATCGATACATTGATAAACAACAACCCCATGCACTTCTAAATTCACGTAGTGACTAGAAAAACTTCCCAAGCACTTAAATACGCTCAAGCACTTCAAAATTCTCCAAAAGATGATAAAAATTCCCTAACCACTTCAATATTTTCAATGGCACTTCTAAATTCTCCCAAGGATGATAAAAACTCCCCACGCACTTCAATATTTTCCTTAAGCACGTTAAAATCCCCCCCAGGCACTTCAATACTTGCCCCATGCACTTCTAAATTGACCCAATCATGATAGAAACGCCCCATGCACTTCAATATTTGCCTTAGCCACTTCAAAATTCTCCCATCAATGATAAAAATTCCCAAACACTTCAATATTTGCCCCAAGCACTTCAAAATTCTCGCTGCGAAGATAAAAAAATGCCCCCGTCCGATTCCATATTTTCCCAGGCACTTCATTAGTTTCCTTAGACAATTCAAAATTCATCCAATGATGATAAAGATGACCTAGGTGCTTCAATACTTGCCCTGGGAAAGGGAGAAAAACACCTAACAATGATATAATCACCCAGGCAATCACAAAAATGCCCCAATCCACACAACTTTGCCTCGGCAAGTGATAAATTTGCCCATAATTATTTTAAAACGTCCCAGCACTATAAAAGCATCCATAAATTGATAAACAACAACCCCAGGCACTTCTAAATTCACCCAATGATGAGAACAATGCGCCAGGCACTTCTAAATTCACCCAATGACTAGAAAAACGCCCCAGGCACTTCAATACTTGCTCTGGCACTTCAAAATTCTCCGAAAGATGATTAAAACGCCCTAAGAACTTCAATATTTTCAGAGGCACTTCTAAATTCTCCCAAGGATGATAAAAAATCCCCATGCACTTCAATATTTTCCCCAAGCAATTCAAAATTTCCCCTAGGAAATTCAATACTTGCGCAGTGTACTTCTAAATTGACCCAGTGATGATAGAAACACCCCATGCACTTCAATATTTGCCTCAGCCACTTCAAAATTCTCCCAACGATGATAAAAATTCCCAAACACTTCAATATTTTCCCCAGGCACTTCAAAATTATCACAACAAAGATAAAAATGTCCCCATCCGCTTCCATATTTTCCCAGGCACGTCATTACTTGCCCTAGTCACTTCAAAACTCATCCAGTGATGATAAAGATGCCTTAGGCACTTCAATACTTTCCCTAGGCACTTCAATACTCCAAAGAGTGAGCATCTTCAACAGTTCTTGATGATAGATTCTCACTGAGTCCAGTAGGTGGAGGAACACCCCTTGCGAGTGGAAAAAGTGGAACTAGAGAAACAAAGCTACGTGTTACACTATGTCTCACAGTGGGATCAATGTCACTCATACATCCCAGAAGAGGAACAACATGCAAGGGAGCATATGCCACCAACTTTACTCATAATTCCTTAACCAATGAAGTAACAAGGATGCCTGCACCTTGCCTTTCCTGAATAGATGATGAATCCTTGAACATAGGAATGGCCTTTTCCATTACTGCTACCCTAACATGCACTGTTAACGTTTTTCCATACTTGTAATGCATCTCAAGGCTGTTAATGGTTAACAGCCTCGAGATGCTTCCAACCCAACCAACCAAAAAATATGTCTTGTTGTCACTAATCATAGAAACTGAAGTAGAACAAAAGGTATCCAAGCATGCAAGGGATCCATCAACTGAGCGTTGTTCAACACTCACAGAGAGTAGAGTCATATCCAAACTCATACGAATTGGAATCTCTAAAGGCTCCAAAGAAAAATTCATGTTGGAAGCATAAGGACTTCCCATTTGCTAGGAAGTTGATAGTGGTTGGGTACATTCTGTAAGTTTCACATGTCTAATATGTCTCTTGTTGGTTTCCTAGCAATGCCTATTTTTAGTGCTATTAGCATATTCATAAATCATATTTACAGTCCAAGGATGGTGGAGAGAGGGGAATTCCTATGGTTCCCATGGATGTGTGTACTATGGTTCCCATGGATGTGTGTACCATTCCCAAGGACAAGGGAAGGCTTGGCTTGATCGATGTCGTCGTTGAGGGTCGTATTCTTGTTGCTGAATATGTGCTGAGATGGCTAGACTCTAGAGGGTTCCACCCCCAGCTGGTCTTGTTTAGGCATTGGATGATCATTTTTCATATAGTATATATTTAGTATATTTTGATGTATATATGTTAAAAAAAACATGTAGAATGTCGAATTAGTTGTAGAAAACATGAAAACATAGATTCAACCACTGTATTACTAATAATCATTAAAGTATCAACTATATAGTACATATATAACAACAATCATCTAGAAGTTATAACATTGTAATCAAATGATCAACCATAACATCAACCATCAAGTTTCAACATATAACATTTGTCATCAGCAAACTGTAACAAATAACATGAGCCCTGAAATGAAATAGAGCATCATATCCATTACCAAAGAGTTGTAGTATGTAGTGAGCAATTCAATCATCAAAGGTAGGTTCAAACTTCAAACTTAAACTCTGATATAATGTTTACAATGTAAGACATACTTGTTAACAATGAATTCACCCTTGGTGAATTCAAGTGTCAACTTCGTTATTGTTCATGAACATGTTTGGCATTAGATTGGATTTATCCTTGGTCCATCTTGATTTTTCGGCATCGAAGGTTCATGGAAAAATTCTCAATGGGTTTTATGGCCATGATCCTTTATACCAAAGTTGTTAGATTACAACTATTTTTAGTAGGTATTATGTTGGGAGGGCATGCATGTGAGTTGTCTGTTATTTTTTCCATTTTTGGGCATGGTGATGAACTTAAGTTTTCACAGTTCCTATATATGAGGAGGTCACTGTACTTGTCTTTGGTTTGGTGCAATTCAAACTGTTGTAGTCTTGAAAACAATCAATTCTACTGAATTTTGGATGGGATATGAAATTCTATTATCTTTAGATGAGCTCTAATGAGGTTGGAACCCCTCTCAAACACCATGAAACACTTAATGACAATATAAAATATTTAAGTAATAATTTCCATTATTTTTATATATTAAAAAATAGAAACTTTTACTTTAATTTTTTTATATGACCATCTTAAGTTGGATTTTGTGTCAAGCAATGTTCTATTCAAAGATTGGGAAAGTGTACCATACTAGGAGAATATTTAATTTTACCCTTATCACCTCGAGAGTGCTTCAAGAGTTTTACCTCACAAATTAGCACCCTTCTGATTAGGTCATGAGGGCTAGCCCTAAGATTGGAAACTTCACAGGAGATGCAATGTTCTAGCACCTAGGAGAACGCTTGTCTTTGCATCATTTTCTGTCAACCATTTGTCACCCCACTATATCTTTCATGCAGTTCATCCTCTTTCATTTATTGCTTCACTTGAACAATTCATTATTCTTTCACTTGTTTCTTCTTCAATATTTCCTTTGTTAGGGGACAGAGTGAAGTGCAAAATTAATCTCCCCTTGGGTAAATGGAGTCTAGCCTAGGGGGTTAAAGAAGGGTGTTTTGATCCTCTTGACCCAATTCTGATCCCCACTTGTGACATGCTTTCCTCTTGCGGGTCAATTTTCCTCCATAGTATGCAGTTTCATGTGGATGGGACAAAGTACTAATCTTGGGCAAGTTTGGTGGAATAGATGGACCCCTTTCATTCAACAAAGGATAACCAAACCTCCAAGAATCCATTCAAGGTCGAGGATGGGAAAATGGTGTTCTATATTTTATATTTTAAATCCAATTGGAAATGATAAGAGCCCTTGGATAATTTCTAATTCCACTAAATCGAAGCAGATCACCCGCATTTACATTGCGATAAATTGACAGAGAATGCGAGAATATCCATTCGTTTTGGAGTTGAATATTAAGTAATAAGTAACAAAAGAGACAAAACTACTCTATAAATCTTCAAAATAAAAGAGATAAGTCACGAAGTAAGAAAAGGCCCTATTTCTCTTTATTATTGAAGTAAGACCTAAAGCAATCCCCATTCAAGTGTTTTTTCCAATGGGAAGACCATAATAGTAAGTGGCGTAGTTTATTGGGCAAGTTGAAGTCAACAATAGAGAACTCGATAAGATATACAAAGACAGTATGCATGTGTACTTCCATCTCGTATTTACTAGCACAACCACATTTTTAAAAGTTGTTGATAACTTTGAGAAGAATTTGTAATTGGATTTACAACCATCTAAGCACATATCATTCCCATTCATCCTCTAATGTAACATTCCTAATTCCACAAATGACATGTAAGTAGTTGGATTCATGAAGGCCATATATGAGGCCATGGATTGATGGGTGTATTTAACATTTTTTAGTTGAGTAGAGGAAGTCCCAAAGCTATTATTTTTCTAATTTTATTTTTGACACCATTTATAACTTGAGTAAAATAAGCCATTTGGATTTTGAAAGTAATGCATATCTAACTCTCTATTAATCAATTTGTATAACTCTACTTCAACATCCTCGATGATATGAATATCTAGTGATATACATCATTTCTCAACTAACTTCTTAATTTATCATCTTACATGGAATTATCATATTAAAGACATGTATGGAATTATGATATTGAGAATATGTAACGGAATTATCATGGGACATGTAGTTAATTTTTCATCAAATTTTTGTTTAAGAACTAATAAGCTTATCCATTATTCCTTGCGCTTATGAACTTCGAATTGTTTTCTTTTAATTATTTAATTATCTATGTATTTCTGATCAATAATTTATTATTGTTTAGCTTTCCACTTTATTTATTTATATATATAAACTAATAAAAACAAATTATAACTTACCACTAAAAGCACAATAATTCTTGAATATGTTATTATCATAATATAATTTCCATTTGCTACATATATTTTTATTTATTTAATCAAAAAATACGTAACGATGACATGTAAAATTATAAAAATATAATTGATAGGTTGAGAATATATGGTTGGTGTTATCACATAATTTGGTTTATAAGGAATAAGTAATATTAAATATTATTTTATAGAGTCGTCTAGTATTATAAAATTTATTTGAATGTTTGTTGTTTCGGTTGTGAAACCATGCAATTAAAACTTGAGGGTGTTAATTAAAAAATGAAATTGAGTGACCCGTTCTGTTAATCAAACCATAAAATGAGGGTGTCGGTGGATGTCCATATCCATTAAGTCCAGAAGAATAATATTAAGTCCATTTGGTCTCCTTTGCATTTTGAAAAACCAGAATAGTCAAGAAAGAACAAACTCCATTTCACGTTCATCGCAGGTCATACAAACTAAGCGACTTGCACAAGATTAGATACCATGTATAGTCGTGTATGGGTTACATTTTCAAGGCAACAATGACTGCTGTGACCTGGGGCATGCATCGTACTCCTTAGCGATGGACTTTTTATGGAAACTGCATTGTACTCCATGATTGAAGCTGCAAACAACGCTTCTATACTGATAATTGTTCCACTTATACATGACAACATCCTCTCTAATGGCTTCAACCATTCTCGTCTGGCAGAAAGTCCGAATAGAAGAGGTTTTGCTTTCAAATACAGCTGATTACTTCATATTGATCGTTGTGGTAGCATATTTTAGAGAAAGGATCAGTGAATGGATCACTTGGATTGGTGAATGGATTTAATCCCTGGCGTGATAGCTCATGCTCGGGGATCTACAACACAGAAAGGTGAACAAGGGTGGAGAACATAGGATATGAATCAAATTGCATATTCAATCAAAGGCAAAGGGAGGATATGAATCAACTTGAGCGACAAATCAAATCAGTGAATGGATCTCTTGAATAGAAAATGGATTTGCTTCGATGGCAGGAAGTTTGGTATAACCTCATTTTTTTTAATTATTCCACACGTTTGAAATGCCCTTGAATTAAAATGTGTGCAAATGTTAACTGCATAAATCTAAACCATTCAATCATCAACGCGAAGAATAATATTCCAAACATCCTTCAAATCTAGCCCTTCATTTATGAAAAAATAAAAAATTATAGAACCCCCATCCAATGTTGAAATATATACTCCTCCGTGTAATTAGGACATAAACCAGACCTCCCAAGGCTAATGAAACGCACAACAAATCTTCGATAGACAACATATTGATGGACCAACAGGTGGTGTAAGGCGCTTGTAATGGTAGTAATGGTATACCTTGCGTCTTACCCTATGCTCGGGCCTCTTTATTGCATCCATGTTTTCGCAATGTGTCTAGAATTCCCCGCATGGAAGTAGAATAATTGGGATATTTTGCCTTCTTTAGCACTTCAGAACCAAGTAAAAACGATGAAATTCAGCTACAAACAACCAGGTAAAAGCAATACATAGGAAGGAGGAACTAGCATCGCTGCAGAGCTCTCCTTCCTTTACCATAATTAGGTCATCATGCAATGAATAGCTGGACTTAATTTAGTATAACCTATTGGAGGGGTTCTTTTGGATTTGGCCATCCAAACAAGCAAGGAAAAATTGTGATATGTGTAAGAGGATGGGTCAGCCCGCTAGATCAGATGAGATGCCACAATTCATAATATAAATATATTTATTTATATGAAACATTTTCAATAGACTCTAGCAGTAGCAGTAAACGAACACCAATTGTAAGCATACAATGAAATCTGCTTTACGTGGTAGCCATTATCCCCATTAAGGTCATGAGACTAGGGTAGGACTAGCCAATTTGGTTAATCGACAGGCGCGACCATCATACCAAAAGATCAATAGTTCAACAGTGGTCTGGGCAGAAAAGGATGATGCAATGCTCTTCCCCTTACTCAATAAAAAAAATATAAACAATTTGTTGGCCTGTGCACCCAATTCTTTATTGTTTGTCACTCCAATGAATGAAAGCCAATCCAAGACCCAATGAATTCATGAATCAATCTCTGGTAAAGACAAGAAGTTGAAATGAAGTGTTGTTGGGATTTACAACAACATTTCCTTTCCATTAATAAGTGCAGTTGTTCAACAATAATTTCCCAATCTGACATATTTATTGGCATGTAGTGCATTGACTCCCAATGCTAAAACCAAATAAGCAGCGGGACCTGTAAGCTCTTGTTAAAGAGATAAATGGGCCACTGTGATATGTGTCTTCCATTATCTACAAGTCAACGACATGAATACAAAAATAGAGTTGTAATATGACAAGAGTAATAGAAGTTGGCCAATGATTTGGAGATTTTAAAATGAAACATAGCTAATATCCAAAGAGGCAAATTTAGCTTAAAATATTCTATAAATGACAAAATTAATGGCTGTCGAGGGCATAAATTGGTTTCTAAAGCTTCAACAACTTGGGTGTGACTAATATGCAATTAAAAAACAATCTCAACAAAAAAAATTGCCATATTTTAGTTAAAATTGATCAGCCAGATCTAGGTATCAGCAATGTAAGATCGTCTATTAATAGAAAATAAACAAAAACAGATACCATATCACATTGTTTGTGTAAGGAAATATATCCCAACTACAAAATTATTTCTTCAAGCTTAAACACAGTTTCTGAAATGCTGCTGAATCAAACTGCCTACCATTGCTAATGATCAATGAAGTGACTACTCATACCTTTGCATCAAGCTCCATGAAATCGTAATTTGCGTTAACCTCCAATGCCAAATTCTTTACTCAAATGAGTATTTCTATAGCTTTCTCCTTTTTTCTAATAATTTGCTTTTCCTTTCCCAGGAAATGATTTTTGGCATTTTCAAAACATATATTCACACCATATAGTTGAGATGTATATGAAAATTATGTGTAATGCGAGGCTATTGTTTTCAGACGAGCTCTAAGGAGAGAGATGAAGCCGAATTAAATAATCAGTCAGATTTGTAGAAGCTGGATCAGTGCAACCCTGTGGAAGATCTTATGGAAAAACTAATATCCTAAAATATCTAGACATGTAATCCCTCCTAGCTATATCATACCAACAAGCTATATTGAATCTACTTATGCAAAATATTTTAATTCCTGTTTTAAAATTCAATACAAGGAAACTATCGGCATAATGCCGTATCATCTTCATCTTAAGAATTAGAAAATGTTGAAGATTTCTGGCGAAAATAAACTAAACTAATCCATTCAAAAGAGAGGACATTAAATTACATGGAATACTCATTTGATCAAGAAACTTCACAGCAGAGGACTTACTTCGCCATAAAACTCATAGGATCGAAGATCAATTTTAATATCACGAAAGCTTGAGCAAAACATAATGCTTGATTCTGCAAATTTGAAACGAATTCTTGAACACAAGAGATTTGAAACCTATTAACCTTTGAAAGTTGATAATGTAATTATATATAGGGACAAAATCATTACTATCTTCCCCAATTCCATGATATATGGATGAATTTATATTAAAAAATACTCCAAAGAGATAATCGAGGTGGGATGACAGTTATATCCTAGATTTAAGGTAATCCAGGGGCGATGACAGTTATATCCTGGATTTACAAGAAAAATATAGGGCGAAAATATTATTACTAACCTCCATGACCATAAATCGGGGGCGATTAAGGAATCCAACACAAATTTAATTGATTTACATGGGCGAATGAAGGATTTTATAGAATTTTCCGGTGGCGAAATCAGTTTTGAAGGAATCACCCCGTGGAAAATGGAGGGCAATTGTCATGTTAAATATTATTTTTTAAATAAAACATGGACGAATTTTTTAAAATTTTTAAAAAAAATTACATATAAAAATTCGCCCACTTAATTTTGGAAATCCCTTTAAAATCGCCCATGGACGAATATTCGCCCCTAAAATTATCTATGGGGCTGAACCACTGATGGCTAATCCTAAGAAGGATTTAGCAAAAATAATCTTTGCATGTGAAAACTTGCCCCATCACTACCAGGAGTATCTAGCCTTGGGAGAAAATATTTGTGAATACATTCCTTTCAAAGATTATTTTTACTGCAGGTTTGGATTTGAGCTCAAGGATGTGGATGAGGAATCATTGAAAGGTAGAAAACCAATGAGAGAGGAAGAAGGAAGAACAAATCGGCCATTTGATGAACATGAGAGGAACAATAGTTTCTCAAGTGAAGAACCATGTATATTTGAAGAAGATGGAGGTACAATCCTTACTGATGAGGATTGTAAGCATGAAGAATCCATCACCAATTTTGCTAAGGATCATCCAGTTATGGATCAGAGAGTAACTACTAATGGGTGACAAGAAGAGGCATCTACTGATGGTTGCATAAATTATTAAGAAGCATCTACTGATGGATGGTATGATGAGGTACCTACTGATGGGTGCCTAAGTTTTGAGGAGACATCTACTGATGGATGTCCATCTCTCTATGTTGGTGACATAGAGATACCATTTGATGAGGTTGCTGCAAGTACAAATTCCACTGAACCTAAAGAATATGAAGTCCTTGAATTCAAGGAAGAGATCACATGATCGATCTTACTATCACTATAAGATCTTCATGAGGTTGATCCAAAAATAGATGATGAGGAGGTTCATTCTCAACCTTCTCCTTTTGAAAGGCCACTCAAGATGAGAAAAAAGGAGATCAAGGAGGCCTTACACGTTATCCATGACACACATGTTTCAATATCACATTCTTGTTGGAGAGCTGCTTCATTGGAAGATTCATCTTTCTTTGAATCCATGGAGAAGATCCAAAAAGTAATGACTACAATCCAAGGTAATTTTTCACACATGATTTCTGACAGAGATTACTTGTATGATCTTTTTCATATGTTGCATGGAGCATCCTTGAAGGATGAGAAGGATATTTGCAAGCTCAATGATGAGTTGATGACCACCCAATATTATTTGAGAAGCACTCAAAGTGCCCTCTTGGAATCCAGTATGGAGATAGAGCAACTTCACCAAGATTTGCAAAGATCACATATTCCCTCCTACATTCCAATTAGCCATTCTCTTTCAGTTAATGACATTCATAGTTCTATGGAGGAATCTCAGGACATGGTGATTCATGAGCTTCATAATGACCAACATGTGCTTGAGGATTTTTGGGATGCAGATGATGGGTTCCAAGAACATATTGTCTCCCAGATAAAAATTGATCTTCTTCCTGGAGTGAGTCATTCCTCCATTAAGGAGTTAGAAGAGCTCATGTGTGATGGACCAGCCTTTGATGGAGTTGATGCATCCATTAGCTTGATGGATGAGGTTTGCAGTGATGATATTTTGGTCCATGATCCTACATCATTCCCATCTAATTTTTCCATGTCACTTGAGGAGGAATTTTGGGTCAAGATTTTTTTTTATGGTGCCTGAAGAGGAGCAAAAGGTTCCCACATTCACTTCAGTGGATTCAATGACAACACCATCCCCTTCCCAGTAGTTTCAGAGACATCTCATGCCTATATTTGATGCCTCCATGTATAGAAGTGGATGGGATTTCCACCTATATTCATTGAGTGGATCATATGAAGGAGTTTTTCACCCTTGGACTAGTGGCAGAGAGTTGAGCCATTGGGACTATTCACATAGGGAAGCACTTTGCTTTCCAGTTGGAGCATTGGGTTGGATTGTTACTTATTTTCCTATTTGGGAGAAAAGACACATGATTGATATTCATTTTTGCATCTTTGAATATTTATTCAACACATATTACACTTTTTTTAGCAGTATGGGAATCCATGGGATTTTGATGATGCCTACCTTTCTTGTGGTTGTACATGGGAATCCAGGATTTTCACCCTTGTCACTTGAGCTTTATTGATTTCATCTTTGATTCTTGTGTGCATTGGACACATAAGAACCTGCATATGAGCTTGGAGATATTTGTTTGCGTTTGGTCATACCCAGAGGATGTATTTTTCATGATGGATTATATCTCTATGATTCATCCTAGCATTGAGGGTGACACACTTTTAGTATGGTTGCATGATCGTGTCATTCCTCATGATGGTTCCTTCATCCTTCCCAATACCCTTCATGTTTCCAACTTCTACATGGTATTGATGATGTTTTGGGGGATGCACACTAGACAGTGGGACCCTAGCATTCCTTGGGATGTCAAGTTTCCTCACATGACACTGCCATATGGAGATTTGCATATGAGGCAGTGGGATCCAGGAATTCTTTTTCCTGATGGAATTTGTTGGATGGCATTCTCATTGATGAGAGTGAAATACAAGCAATGGGATCCTGGAATTGCTTGTCTTTGGAGTATTTTTTTTCATGTTGTATTGATTGATCAAGTCAACCTTCTCTCTCGTAAGTTCATCAATGTTGCACTTGGTATCAGTCTCCTACTTGGGGAGCATTTCTTTGGATGGATTTATGGTTTGCATGCATGTTTCATTGGAGCATGTATCTTACACTCTACATTTCTGGGGATACAGGAATCAATCTTGGTCTCAAGTACTTTAGTTGGAATATTCATGTAGCGGTATGTGGGGAAGAGACATTCCTTGAGAGGGATAAGATGCATAAGGTCAAGTACCTCCCCCAATGTTGCTCCACCTAGATCATTACCATCAAGTTCACTTGGAAGAGGAAGTTATGAAGTTTGTAGCTGGAAAAAGAAGGTGTATTAACTACTTTGCAAATTTACATGCTCAACTCCTTCAGCAGGGTTGACCATACAGTTGCATAGAAGACAGATTTATCCCTTAAGAAGGGGTAATAATTATAGCCAAGCAAAAGCATGGTGTATCTCTTTGGAATTGGATTGCAATTGCTTGAGGACAAGCAATTTTGGGAGGGGAGGACTTTCATGTTCCCAATTTTGTCAACAACATGAAGTAGACAATGACCCATCAAACACCCATGGATCCTACTGAAAATCAACAAATTAATTAATAAGGGATATAATATTGGTCAATTACCCTAGGAAATTAAATTAACTAGGAATAAAATTTAGACTATAGTTGTTTTGAATAAATTAAATTGGAGGTGATGTAATTATTATTTTTATATTTAATTATTATTAAATGTGTTAATGAGTTAGATGGGGGCACATAAGGATATAAGGATAGCTCAATGAGTTTCCAACCAAAGGGGGGAGTGAAAGAAAATAATAGCAAAGAAAAAAAGAAGTAAACTGGTAAAAGAAATGAAAAGAAATCAAGTACATAAAGCAGGAAAGGGTACAAAAAGTACTGAAAAGAAACCAGTCTTTAAAAGAAAAAAACATCAGGAAAGCAAGGAGCGCGCAGTTTCCAAAAAGAAGAAATCTAGAAAGTATGGAAAAGCAGGAAGATTCCAACTCAGTCAAGGAAGGTGCATCGGATGAGGCCAAGGAGGTTCATTAGCAAATTGAATTGCTCAACAAGTCACCCAATCTATAAAAGAAGGAGGGCGCACTACTTTCACATCTTTTGACAATTTATCTTTGCGATTGAGAAAGCTCAGTGCTTCTCTATGCTTCGAAGATGCACCCTTAGCCACCTGTGGGAGATGTGTCCCATAGTTTTGGTTCTATTATTCTACATATTGTCCATTGTATCCATTAATTACTGATTTGCAGATTTGATCCAGCCTCTTTCATGTAGATATTGATCCTATAGAGTGGATGCAAAGATCTAGGTATATTTTAGGTGGTTTTGATAAGTCTCACTTAGAGAGAGAGATCAGTTGGAGAGCTTGCAAGAGGTTTCAGAAGTACAGTGTGCCTCCCATGAGAATCCATCGGCTCATTGAACTCCTACATATTAGATTTAGTGATTACACTTATCCTTCTTACTCTTCTTAAAGTTCTCTTCTCCATTCATTGTAAAAAAAGCAAGAATTGATTACTCTCTGTAATGTCTGAGCTATGACACTTCTATGTATTTCTTAATAAGATAGTTTCTTTTTTGATGCTGCATATTTTATTTATGTCTCATCCATATTGATCATCAGAAGAATAATTCAAGAGCCTTAGAGGCTATTTGTGTTTATTGTTCTCAAGGCTAGCTCTTTAGGAACTTTCATTTGACTAGTTTTGTAGTATACTTGATTAAAGGTTATATGAATGTCTATGTTCAGTTATTTCAGTCATATGGGGTTCCTAAGAAATTTATGAATCTCATACAAGTCTCAGAATGAGTAGTTTTATACCTCTTGT
This sequence comes from Larix kaempferi, assembly GCA_027924585.1. Lineage (NCBI taxonomy): Eukaryota > Viridiplantae > Streptophyta > Pinopsida > Pinales > Pinaceae > Larix > Larix kaempferi. The sequence continues at coordinate 13,205,057 of BSBM01000486.1, forward strand.
CATGTTTTGAAGAGATTCAAAACAAACTAGTTGAGTTGTCCTCCATAGCGCTCTTTCCCTTTGGACCTCCAAACTCATTTAAATCCTACCAAAAATCCAGTAGCTCTTGTCGAGAAATATATCAGGTTTTTTTTATCTGATATCCATCATATGGTTTCTTTCAAGTGTAACTTAATTAGTCTAGTATGCATATGTTGGTGTGCCCATGAAGCCTTGGAGTAGACTTCAGCGACACCTGTTGTTGAAACATAAATGGCCCCAACACCTTGTGCATAGGACTCTGAAGCTGGACTTCATTCTATTGTCCTTGATTCTGCACACTCATTAACATATTTTGCAGAAGTGAAAGTGTCCAACTATCAAGCTCTGGGTGGGTTAATCAGTGACCAAGTCTAGTTTCTTCATGACTAGTTTTGAGGACTAATTCCAGTCTTGTAAATTCCTAATTTAAAATTGTTGTGATTTAGTTAATATTCTCAAATATGATTTGGAGGATATTACAATATCCTATTATCCCCCATTATTTTTTTCTGCAAAATCTGGTCCATCTTGGGAAAGGGGTAATTGTCCTTTAAGGAGCACTTGTTGAGATTTATGAAGTTAACACACAATCTGATTTACCACTCTTTTTTTTATTGGTACTAATTTGGCCACCCACTCTAAATATCTTAAAGGAATTATGATTTAGCATCTAGTAACTTTCTTACTTCCTTCTCAATTATAGGAAACATGATGGGATTAGCTTGGCTCCTGCTTGAAAGGTTTTACTCCTTGATTTAGAGGTATCGTTTGTTGTATTATAGATGTATCATAGGTTCCAAGATCTTCATACTTCCATGCACACACACACACACACACACACACACACACACACACACACACACACACATATTCCTTAAATAGTTTTAAATACATTTGTTTTACTTCAATAAGCAATAGTTTCGACATTTTGATATATTTTGGATCCTCTAATGCACCTATGTTGTAATCTTCAACATCTTCCTCTTTTTTCTATACAGTGGGTTTGACAGGGATATCATTTTTGTCAAACAGTCTCTTTAATGGCACTAGGCCCTTAGGGATAAAAGTTTTCTTTAACGGGAGGATTTTATGATTTTCAATATGACTACTAAATTTTGGACCTAATTGGTCACATTCTTGAGACAATTCTTCCTCCCTTATGTCATCATACTGATTTATAAAAGAAGCTGGAAAATTTCCTACCATTTCCATGAACCTCTATATCCAGTAGTCATCTTCAAACACTTGCTAGTGTTTATGATTATCAGGGATAAAAGGCCTATAGATCATTTATATTTCATGTATGATTATGGGCCCTATTAGAGGCTTGAATGTACTAGAATCTACATCCAATGAATCTATTTGTTGATTCATTTATCTTGGAACAACAGTGATATTAAAAACATGAAATAAATTTTATGTGAAGTCCGACACTTGATTTTCGTATGCCCTCATCCTAGGGTGCTTTCTCTCTTAAATACTTTTTATCTATTGCAACACTAAATCTGAATCTCCAAAAGCAACAAGTTGTGTAATTCCCATCCTTTCGACAACCTTTAATCCCAATATCAAAGCCTCATATTTAGCAACACTATTTGTGGTTTGAAAATTTAACTTGAATGAAAGAGTGATTTCTTCATTTTTGGGAGAGAATATAATCACTCCAACCCCTACTTCTTCTTTGGATGATGCTCCATCAAAGTACATTTTCCATACTGAAATTGGGAAAGAGGAGAAATCATGAGGAGGGATTTTTATGGGTAAAGTGTTTACATACTCATCATCCATCACGAGAATGCAACATCCCATGTCTTCTTCTATTGCATACATAGGAAAATGCCTAGGATTGTTCTCATCACTAACCACATATGCGAATTTATCCTCCCTATAAAGTCTCCTCCTTTCTCTGGAAAATAATAGGATAGTTGCATACATCATGTCTATTTTCATTGTGCCTCCCCCTTTTTTATCCTATGTCCTACACAATAACATCCCATACTTAGCAGGTACATCTTCCAATACCACATCCATAATGACACTCTTTGTGGGTAGTTGGGATAATGTGACCACCAAATCCTGTATCATTCCTAAGAATTTTACTTTTCTAGAGTCCAAATTGTAAAGATCATGGTATGGCTTGGTGATATACAACCTTAACTACTCCATGATAACCTTTGGAATGAGATTATGAGAGGCTCATGATTCCAACATGCAATTGTGAAGTAATTTACCATGTAAATGGAGGGTTATATAAAATGGATTTGTATGTTCATCTATTTCTTCTACTTAGGAGCCCAATATAATAGTAGAGTTATCATCTAAGAGGTAAGGGTGTCAGGATGAATATTTGGGACTGATACATTTAGCATTTTGTGGATTTGCTTTTGGTAAGTAGGATTTCTTGCCAATTCAAACAAAAGTACAAAATTTTAATCTTTGACAGCTCATGCTCAAGATCAAAAGAGATAAAATATCGGTCTGGCCCTTTCTTTGAATAGGCTCAACCTTTTTTGGTTGGGGTATTTCACCTACTTTAGGTATAATTTGGGGGGCATATTTACAAGGTTTTTCTTTAGATGCAAAAGGTATTTTAGCAAAGGTTGGGGTATCTAAGGTTTTCTCAGTCATTTGATTTGCAGGGGGATTTTTCTACTGGTTTGTAGTATATTTTATGGGCCTCGAGTCATAATTTATTTGCATCCCTACCTGCAAATTATTATAAAAGAGCCTATATTGAGTTAAAGACATTTTAAATTCTTCTTTCTTATGTTCTTGTTTATTTACATGTATTCCCTCTTTCAAAGAATTCTCATAATCCTCTTATGTAATATGTATCATGTCATCCTCATCTTGCATCCACACCATCTCATCTAGTGGTTCAATGCATTATCCATCTTGTGGTAAGTCTGCAAAATTGTTGTTATTATTTTCTCTTACAGGGTTTTGTATGGATTGATCTTCATTCCTCATTTCGTTGTTCATTATTTGTGGATTAAAAGGTCTTATGTATTCATTAGGATTTCTCTATCCTCCACCACGAGGAGTTCTATTGGAATTGTGTCCTTCCACTTCAAGTCTTATAAACTTATTAGATATACCTTTAATTACTCTTGATATCTCCTTTATTTTTGCATCTTGTGTATCCTTATTTGTCTTGGATATACCAATTTCCTCTTTCATCAGTTTCTTGTCTGAATATTGCTTGTATTTTAGCTTTCCTAATGCTATCATATTTTCTTCAACATCTATTACATCATCCTACATGTTGAGTAATGACATAGACCTCCTCTCTCTCAGTATCATGGAAAACTCAGGTTCAAAAGTCCCTGCATAGGTGACCTTTGCAACTACTTGTGAGGTTTTAATGTCTTGAGGGATTTTATTGTAAATGTTACTGAATATTTTATTGAAATACCCTACTTCTTCTTCTTCAAGGTAGAAACCTCAATCAAGTAGTAGTGGTGGTCTCTTTTTTCACCCCACTACCTCATGAATTTGGTTTCAAGGATAGACCAAGAGTTAATGGAAGCTTCTAGAAGGACTCTAAACCATTTTCTAACTTCTCCCTCTAGATTATGGACAAAGAGTCCCATAAAGACATCATCGTGCTCAATGTATAGGTTGTCAGTAAAATCTTGAAAGGTAGCGATATCTTCTTCGATTGTAGCATCCCTTTATCCATCAAATTTAGGAAATACCTTTAGGTAGCTCTCAAGTAGGTCATGTAGGTTAATTGGTATGTTAAATGATCCATAAATTGCGGCTACCCATGGATTAATTGCAGGTGGTGGTGGAAGTCCACCTCTACATAGTGTGTTAGACATCAAATGATGGAGGATAGTATTCTTGGCCTTTAGGGTTATAGGATTTATTTGATGTTTGGATTTGGGTTGTAAGGGATGAAAATAACTTGTAGAAGCGAACAAAGGAGAACTATGAGGGTCTATAATAGGAACAAATGGAGTAGAAGGAATAGAATGAGGATATTCTTGATTATTTAAATCTTTAGATGATTCTTGATTCTCAAATTCAAAATAAAATATCATAGAATTTTTATGAGGAATACCTCTCACTTAAGCATCTTGATTTCTATAGTAACTCCTCCAGGGCCTGATTTCCTTATATATTGCAAGCTCTCAAAACTGCTTGATGTAGGATTTGCTTTGGTACATCATTTACCAAATGCCAACTTGGATTCAATGGAGTTATCAGGTGAATTTTCATCTTGATGTCTAATTCTTGTTCACCAAATATGAATAATATCTTAATCAATGTCGTGCATAGGGAATATTAAATTCGAAGCCTTTGCTCGCTAGCAACAACACCATTTTTTTTATGTTGTTTCCTTAGATGTTCTAGGTTGAAATTAGGACATGTCAATGCATGAGGAGGCTTAATTATTAGATATTTATAGCTTAATCTTGGTAATGTTTTTTTTTCTTTTTGTTTTCTTTGGAAAATATTTGTAGGTATAAAAATATAGGACTAACTTTGTGTTGTTAGGGAAATTTTTCTATAGCTGGGGTGAGACTACCAACGTATTGGGGTAAAAGATAGACATTCAAGGTTTTACAAATACAATATAGAAGCAAAATATTTAAGGTTTGATAGAGTGTGTACCTTATTGATAAGGTTGATCCAAGCCTCTACTTGATTCCTCTTCTTGCTCTCCAATGCAACAACCTGCAAAACCATTCCAAAAAAGCTTCCGCAAACGAATTTGACTACAAATAAAAGATTGACATTTAAAAGAGCATGAAACATCAAATTGTAATCAAATTTGAAACATACATGAACAAACATATTTTGGAAAGGGAAGAATGTCTTGATATTTATTAATGAATGAAGCAAGTACATCAAATTACCTTCCTTCAAGCATGGCACTTCATGAAACCAAGATTCAAGGTGTCATGCTCCTCTCCTCCAAGGATCCCAACCTTTGATCAAATGTGATACAGTTTATAGGAAATTAGGTCACAAGTGAGGGGGATGTGAGTCCCAATTCCTCTAGAATAACATTACAATGGGATTGAGTCCATTTCATGGTTCCCTCTCCCTCTCTTATATAGCAAAATTTGAAGAAGGTAGGTTCGAGGAGGAAGTAGATACAACCAAGGAGATGGTTCCAAAACCACCCAAACCACCCTTTTTTTGATATTTTATATATTATTTTAGTATTTCTGAGGTACTCGTGGGTGAAAAAGGGACAACAAGTGGGTGACATGTAGGTGAACCATGTACAACCTTCGTTTTTTGTGGAAAAATGGTGAAAAACAACCTCTTTTGTAGGTTTTCAGGAGAAGTTTTGGTCTCCAAAATTGTTCCTAAGGTTCCTAACTATCAAATGGGACATGAATTAGATAATTCCATCCTTCTAAAGTCTAAAATATGGCCCTTACATACCAAATCTCCTTTTGTGTGACTCATATTAATCTCATGAAATTTCGTCATGTGAATGCCGTCATGTGACCAAAACATGCCAGTGTCGTCACGGATGGAGAAGTGCCAAATTTGGCTATAACAGATGCCCCCTAATGTATGAGGTTAGAGGGAAAGACGATGGCCTAAATAAATGAAAATAATGAAGGGTTCGGTCATGGAGTCGAAGAAACCGGAGAAACCAAGAATTGTAGGCTCAAACGAAGTACCTGAAAGAAAGGAAATGTCAGACAAACTCATCCCTAGGATAAATGTCCATGTTCAAATAGTGGAACATCACCTCCAGAAGGATACAATGATGATCCAATACATAAGTATAAATTATGTATATGTCATAGCCGCTAGAATACACACATGGATCCATGAGAAACATAACTGTGAACATAGCCACAGAAATACAAAAGTGGATCTATGTCAAAAATTGGATAACATAGCCAAAATGAAAAAACTAGATCTATGTCTCATCAAGAGCCAAAAATGAGTGTGGCTCAATCTTGCGCAACTTGGGAAATAAAAATATGATGATGATATTATAGGCCCAAGGGCTTCAATCCAAACCCTCTCAAGGTACAAATCCTAACCATGTGAATAAAATGAGTTAACGTCAAACATGGAGGATATTGTTTGATTACTGGTCATTGATGTAAACCGTTAACAAACGCAAGGGAACCCACAAATGATAAAAATGGGGTCCAAGTGTTAGGAACCCATGTCAACCCTTCTATTTACTTTGTTAGTATATTGTTGTTGGATGCATATGCTTTGTAAGTCATACCGTAGTATTGTTGATCCATATTTTGTATTATTGTTGTTGGACGCATGTGCTTTGTAAGTCATCCCGTAGTAATTGTTGATCCATATTTTGTATTGGCCCATGGTTTGTATTGACACATGGTATTGACCCATGGTATTAACGCCTAGACTTAGTATATAAGTTTGTGTTGAGATCAATGAAGGTACCGTGAAGTTATCTGTATTGAGCTTGCTCAAAGGAGGTTGCCCCCTCGAAGTGGCCTGCGATCAATAAAAGTGATTCTGAGTTCTAATATTTCTGCTATCTCGTGTATTTGCATTAATTAATTGTTGCAGGTTCTTCACATCTGGTATCATAGAACTTTCTTGGGCTCGCTGGGTGAAATTTATGCCAAATTTTTTTTTTCGCATCTATCGCAGCTTCGGATCTGGGAATAATCCCTATCCTCTTAACTGTGGGAAGTACTTGGGCATAATCCCTAAAACTCATTGTGAGGAGTACCATAGGAACCCCGAAGTAGCTGGCCCATTGATAGGACCTGCCAGCGAAAAGGGCAATGATCCCTACCTGATTGACTAGTTCCCACATGTGAGGTAAACCAAGAGCTATCGTTTGTGGCAAAGCGGTTATCAGTTTTACCTGAGCCGTGGAGTGAGGAGTACTTCCCCAATACGCAAGCCTCCAGACAGCATTGGTGGTTGAGTGAATCCCCTGAAGCGATAGGAAGCCGCACATACCTAGGGTCCATATCTATTTTCAGCTAAACTGTTGCCGATCACTTCCGCACTGTTTCAGATCCATTCTGAGCCGTTTCAAATCCATTACAAGCCATTTCAGATCCCTTTTGAAAGTCCTTCTAGATCCAGTCATTTCAGATCCAGTCGTTTTTTATCCATTCGGCATCGTTTCAGATCCATCCAATCCCTTCCGCACCGTTGCATATCTATCTATTTCCGATCCCTTCCGCGTCGTTGCAGATCCATTTCTGGAAAAAAAATCCCATTTTTTCGCCATATCTCCCTTGTTTTAACTCTGTTTCCCTTGAAACTTCCTAGACACCCCTGCAATCCAATTCTGCATATTTCATTCCTGAGGACCCTATCCCAAATTCTACTTCCCAAAGCCAGAAATCTCACATTTGTCTATTTTTAGGGTTTGCCATAACTTCTTCAATTTTCACCCACTCGCCTCCAAATTTTGCCATCGTGTTCATTCCCTATTTCTGCTTCTTTGTCCCTCTTTGACAATTTTTCTCATTCTTTCACCCCGCTTCTGAAATCCTCATTTTTTGCTTCATTGTTCATCAAAAAGTGTCCAAAACCTATTCAAACCCCAATTACCCATCCGAGTTTTTCCCAAATCCAAATTTCCCTTTACTAAATAAGCTTTTGTTTGTGTTTTTCTATAAATCCCCCCCCTAAAAAAAAAAAAAAACTCTTGCTTGTGGTTGTCACCCGCGCAGGAGCAAAAACCATGGAGGAAGCATTGGCAACCATCCAAACCAAACTCCAAGATCTGGATGAAAAATTTCTCAGTCTCCATCTTCAGCATTCAGCCATGAACAATAACCGATAGCAAGAATCTTCTGCAGTCAATGGGTTCTCTTCTTCCAGCACTTTCTGTGGTCCAAAGCTTGAATTTCCTCGCTTCAATGGTACTGATCCAACTGGATGGATCTATCGTGTAGAACAGTATTTCAGTCTGCATAATACTTTTGATGTCCAAAAAGTTCCACTTGCATCCTTTCATTTGGAACAGGAAGCCCTTCAATGGTACCATTGGTACATCAAGGCTCATGACGAGCCAAAATGGACAGATTTTTTCCAACTCCTTTTGCAATGATTTGGTCCTAGCGCTTTTCATGACTTCACCGGAGCACTCACTAAACTTCGTCAAATTGGCACTGTGAGAGAGTATCAGACATAATTTGAGAAACTAGCCAAACACACAGAAGGATTGTCTGATGACTTCTACAGGAGTTGTTTTATCAGTGGTCTTAAGGATGAAATCTGCTTAGAGGTGTCATCGCTCAGCTCCATTCCATTCAGATGCACCAACCAACAGTCTCCACTACTTCCTTGGATAGATATGCAGGTGTCTTTGTTGCACCAGTGGGCTTGCCGCCTTCAAGAGACCTTTCCGATAAGCATTTAGCCGCATCTACATCTCAGCAAGAAATGATGGCTATTTTGCATGCAGTACAGAAGTGGCATCCATCCCTATTAGGAAATTATTTCTGCATCAAGATTGATCTCCAGAGTCTGGAACATTTTCTGCAACAATGAGTCTCCTCACCAGCACACCGGAAATGGGTTATCCAACTCATGGGTTATGACTATGCGATCACTTACAAGAAGGGTAAGGATAATATGGTGGCAGATGCTCCTTCTCGCCAATTTGATGACCAAGTTTCTCTTACAGCTATTTCTCTGTTTGTTCCAAATTGGTTAGAATCTGTTCAACAGGGCTATCTCTTCTATGAACTCCATGCTTCTTCATCGGTAGGGCACTCTGGGTTCCTCAAAACCTATGACCGGGAACAATGTAACTTCTTTTGGCAGGGACTGAAAATGAAAATTCACCAGATGGTGGTTGAGTGTGATACTTGCCAGGTCAACAAGGGTGAAACGACACTCCTTTCAGGACTGCTCGAACCCTTTCCCATCCCTACACAGATGTGGAAAACTATTTCTATGGATTTCCTAGAAGCGCTCCAGTGGTACAATACCACATCTAAAAGGACATTATATGAAGCAGTTTATGGACAGGCACCACTAGTTCTTCTTCCATACACGCTTAGCAGCTCCCCAATTCAGGCAATTTACTCGGTTATTCGAAACCGCGATCAGGTTCTTCTCATTCTGCAGGACAATATTCACATGGAAAGAATTCGACTGAAACAACACGCCGATCAGCACCGTTATGAGCACACTTTTCACACAGCTGATATGGTCCTTCTTCGTCTACATCCTTCCAAGCAATCCTCCCTAGAACTCAAAAGGCGTCAGTGGGCCGGAATGCAACCCGAGGATGCTACAGGGGAACCACTCCTTCAGATTCTGCATCAATTTCAACATCTAAAGCTTCGAGGACAAAGCTTTTTCTAAGGGAGAGGGGATGTTAGGAACCCATGTCAACCCTTCTATTTACTTTGTTATTATATTATTGTTGGATGCATATGCTTTGTAAATCGTCCCGTAGTATTGTTGATCCATAATTTGTATTATTGTTGTTGGACGCATATGCTTTGTAAGTCGTCGCGTAGTAATTGTTGATCCATATTTTGTATTGGCCCATGGTTTGTATTGATACATGGTATTGACCCATGGTATTGGTGCCTAGACTTAGTATATGAGTTTTTGTTGAGACCAATGAAGGTACCGTGAAGTTATTTGTATTGAGCTTGCTCAAAGGAGGTTGCCCCCTCGAAGTGGCCTGCAATCAATAAAAGTGATTATGAGTTCTGATATTTATGCTATCTCATGTATTTGCATTAATTAATTGTTGCAGGTTCTTCACACCAAGGTACCTAGTACATTCTAACATGTGTGAATATATGTTCTTGAAGTTGAACACCTGAATAATCCATTGAGTAAGATACATTGAGGTATTCCCATAACTCAATGGCGAGGGGAATTACCACTGATGACTGCAATCCCCAAGGTACTACTAAAAACTCTAAACTTCATTCCCATAACAAGATAAGTTGAAGTCAATGGGAATAAGTCCATTGGAATGTAGGCCCTAAGGCATCCTCCATAATCCAACACAAGGAACAAACCAAGGTTGATATGATCTAGAGTAGGACTAAGTAGATAATGAAACATACTATTATGAAGGAATGGTTGACACATGAGGTCAAGGCAACGGAAGAATGGCCGACACATGTTTTATCCTTGAACAATGAGCATGAAACAAGAGTGACTTAGGTAGCATTGAACACAAAGGGACCATAATATAAATATGTAATGTAGGATACATTAACAAATTCTCCATATGACTGGAAGAGTAACCAATCAGAGGAGTAAAAACTCTAAGATCGGGTTTATCCTAAGGCCAAAACTAGAACCCAACTTGTTTGAGAGACTCAAAATAGGTGCTTTGTTCAAGGACATCATTGACTTGATGCAATTATAGTGAAAGACATTTGACATTCTCCCCTTCCCTTTTCTCTTTTTAGATACCTTTTTTAATTTTTTAACGAGCTTGAAAAAGAACATCAAACATCAAACATTTAAAATAACATGAAACATCAAATTGTAATCATATCTGAAACGTAAATGAACAAATCTATTTTGGAAAGGGAAGAATGTCCAATATTTATTAATGAATGAAGCAAGCACATAAAATTACCTTCCTTCAAGCATGGAAGTTCATTAAACCAAGATTCAAGGTCTCCTGCTTTTCTCCTCCAAGGATCCCAACCTTTGATCAGATGTGCTAGGGTTTATAGTCAACTAGGGCACAAGTGAGGGGGATGTGAGTCCCAATTTCTCCAGCATAACATCCAATGGTATTGAGTCCATTTCATGGTTCCCTCTACCTCTATTATATAGCAAATGAAGAAGGTAGGCTCGAGGAAGAAGTAGTTACAACCGAGGAGATGGTTCCAAAACCAACCAAACCACACTTTTTTCAATATTTTATATATTGTTTTAGTATTTATGAGGTAATCTTCGGTGAACAAGGGAAAACAAGCGGGGTGACATGTGGGCGAACTATGTACAACCTACGTTTTTGTGGAAAATGGTGAAAAACAGCCTTTTTGGGGGGTTTTCAGGATAGGTTTTAGTCTCCAAAAGTGTTCCTAAGGTTCCTAACTATCAAATGGGACATGAATTAGCTAATACCGTCCTTATAAAGCCCAAAATATGGCCCTTCAATCCCAAATTTCCTTTTTTGTGACTCATAGTAATATCATGAAATGTCATCATGCGACCAAAACATGCTAGTGTCGTCACAAACAGAGAAGTTCCAAATTTGGCTATAACACTTTGATATGAAGATTTGTTGCAGAGGAATATAATGGTGCATATTCAACATTTTAGGTGAAAATGACAGTGAATTGAAGATACAAAATACAAAAGAATCATATAAGATGCCTCTTGGACAAATATTACACGTTCAAGGTGATAGAGGATGTGATGAACTTAGGAAGAATTCAGCAGTTGAACAAAGGGAAAACCAATCTTGATATTTTTGTAGAATAGTTGAAAACATTGACATTCACATGTTCAATAGTAAATGAAACTTTCAATTACTCTAAATCACATGAACATCGAAAGACAAAACAAAGGTCATGTCAAATGAAATCTCAAATTCAATCTCACTACTCAACATACATTCATATCTCTGTAGAAACATAATGAAAAGATGCTTCTCAAAATATTTTATTACTCTCAAGAAATTCTACACAGATACAGATTAAATATGGACTTAACAGTAGGGAAACAATTTACAAAGAAAAAAACATTTGTTGAAACACTTCACAATCTTAATCTTTGGATTAATTCATGTATACAAAATTAATACAAAACTTGACTCAGCAACTCCTTAAGAGGCCCCTCTCAAAAATATGTCAGCCCTATTTATGAGCTTGAATCTTCCTTATATAGGAGAGGAAAAGCTAACTATTTTTTGTTTTCTCTAACTGCCTTACCAGTTGTCCTCACTTCTATCATTTTCATTCCATTGAAACTTTGGTTAAACTCTTCTAACTCCCCCTTTTTACCTTTATTTTTTCCTAGTCAAACTCCTTTTAGTGGTCTTTGGCTGATGTGGCTAACCACTCCCTTGTACTCTTGTCTACACAGTTGGTTGGCCAATTTTCTACCCTAACATATGTTGCATTGCATGGGTAGTTTCTTACCCTAACAACTATCCCATTAGTGGCATGAAATCCTATTGAATTGGTTTCATTAATGTCTACCCACTCAGTACACTTGACTATCATGTTGGCTATCCTGCTAGCTTCCATATCGATTGTCCTACTAGCTATACATAAATCTCCCCTTGTTGTGGTAGAACGCGCTTATGATATTGGAGACTTAGTGCCAATATTTTCCCATAAGATATGGATGGGATTTTAGAGAATCTAGAGTTATCTCGAGTTTTGTGATTTTTTCATAAGATATAACGGGTAATATTCTTAGCAAAATTTTCAAGTTTATCCATATTTCAAATTCAACAATTAATTCCTCAACTACAACATCCCCTCCTAGTGGACCATATAACTCATCAAATTCTCACTTTCCATTTTTTTTTAATCAAGAGCTCTTGGTACTCCTATTTCTTATATATATCCCCATGACCATCCCATAAGTGGGGTATACCCTTGGCTATAACCTCTTTGAATAAACCCTTAAAAAATGCAACTTCTGAAGTCAAAGCCTTTATTCTGTTTTGGGTTCTATTCAACATAGTTTTGCTTGATTAACATTTGATTGGCCAATTTTATCAAATAAGTTCTATTTGAAATATGTAGCTCTCAGAATTGTCTCTTATTCTAGCTATGCAAGTAGTTGAGTACTTCCAATCCAATCTTAGGTTTGTATTTAAGCTCCTTTTCTATCATTTGTGTTTCTTCATTAGTTGTAGTGGTCGATTCTAATTCATCTTGTATTACTTCACAATGGTTCCATTTGATGAGAATCTCCTATGTTATTTTTTCCCATGGCACTATTTTGTCTACTTTTAGGGGACCTTCCCCTTCATATCTATTACCAGTTTGGAGACTTCTTTCCTCAAATGATCTCTCTCACTTTCCAAATATTCAATGAAATCATATTTTTCATTTAATTTTCCCTCAAGCTCTTATATTATGTTATCTCTCTTATCGGTGTGCTCAGGTTGAACATCTTCCTCCATGGCTTCAATTGTATGTTCTGTTGAAGTCTTCAAATCTTGCTTTTTTGGATCTTGCTATGTTTCCCCTGTGGGATGAGTGGTCTCACAATATGATGGAGATACTTATTGGGGAACTAATTGAGTAGAAAGGGATGTTTTCTTTAATTTCATAGTATAAATTTGTAACTCTAGGTCATCCACTTTCTTCCTATAATCTTCCATCTGTGACCTATATTGCTTCTTATTGTCATAAATCTTGCCCTTCTCTTCCTGCAACTTCAATAATTTTGGGCTTTGCACAAGTTATGTATCAAGGATTTTTAGTGCCTTCCTTAGATGAGCAATCTCATTATCCTTTTCCTTCAAGAGGGATTTGGCATGAGAGGTCTCATCTATATTTACCCCTAGGGACACTATCTTACTTTCCATCTCCTTGAAACTAACATGCTTGGATTTAACCATTATTTTATCTGCTCTTAACAGGTTGTCATAGTTTTCAATTCCATTATTATTTTTTTCATTAGTTGAAGAGTGCAATACATCCTTGCACAACATATCACTGGCTTACCTATAAAAATCAACCCTATCAAGAGGTTTGGACTACCAAAAATGCACAGTGTACTCATCGTCCTTCCAATCCTAAAAAAATTGGGGAAATAGGATTTTTGGCTCTACAATGGACATTTTGATGGTGTATGTTTTGTGATCTACCATAGTTAGTAATATTTTGTTCTTGGATCTATCTTAATTCTCAAATATTTAATTGTGTCCATACTTTGTTGTCTTATACCTATATACTTTGTATGTAGGTTTGGCTATACTTGAACTAGGCCTAAAGAAGATGACCCTTGTTGTAATAGGGGTGTAGAAAGAACCAATGAAGGGTAGTGCTTGGTAGTGATAGGTGGGACATATTTTATTGTTGGGGGGTTCTCTAGTAAATATTCCACTTCACCTGTCAAATATTTAGTTTGAGTGGGTTCAGTAATAGCCTGTTCTCCCTCTTTTTCAACCTCAACCTTGGATTTCTTTCTTGGTGGTTGCACCTCAACTCCATCCACATCCATGTCTATACTAGCTTCTTCAATTGTTCTCTTAGTTCCTATTTATGATTCTATGGGGCTCTACTCTACATCATTCACAAATCTGGCCTAAAAGTATTCCCAAGTAAATAGGTTTGCAACTTTCTCCCAGTCAGGAAGAGTCATATATTTGTATGTTGAATTTTTGTTCTCAATCCATTTTTTTGGAAACGATCTGATGAGGATCATAGGGCCACTTTTCTACTTTTTTGAAATTGAGTTGATTCAAAAGACTTTCTATGTAAGATAGGGCATTTCCAGTCTTTACCAAGAAAGGTCCTATATCCTTGGGTAGCATTAAAGAAATGGGATTCTTATATTTCACAAAGTGGACTTTGTTAAGATTCAATATGCTAAGACAGAAAGTATCAGCATTACATTTCATTTCACAACAATAGCATATACAGGATCACTGAAGAAACAACAAGCACAACATAAACAAAAGAGACACAGATTTATCCTAGGAAACCCTCATGGTGTAGAAAACCCAGCAAAGATTCCTCAATATAGATGACCAGCAAATACAAATATGTAAACCAAAGACATGACCTCCTCCTCCTCCATAGTAGACCTCTCCCTCACAAGTGCGCTACTTTCGAGTGAGTGAATGTGTGTTGAATGAGGAACACACCTCCTCTATTTATACACATCTCCGACTTGTATTTTATATTAACTAGGTCGGCCCCAACTTTACCACTGGGTTAAACACCCCATTACAACTGACTAGGTTGACCCCTCTAGGGTGGTCTAATAACCCTTTGACCCACATAACACATACAGGGCCGACCCCCACTAGGGAATTCTAATAACCCAAGTTACCACATTTCGACGGAGGAATAAACATCTCCGGATATACAATACGATTTTCACGGAGGAATGAAACATCTCCGGAATAATAAAGTACAAATATAATATTCTTTGAAGTTACAATATTTCAACACTCCCCCTTAACGAGAAGGATATTATAACAGCATCTACATGAGCAAGGAGTCATCAACATCATACATGATACATCTAGAAATCATTGGAAGCTTTCTCAACATCATCAGTAACTCAAGCAGTTACTAGAACATCTTCAATACTGGAACATCAACATCTTTAGTACCGAGTATTTATCTTCTGCAGCACTCGAACAGCTACAGCAACATCAACATCTGGATCCCCACGATCATCAGCATCGTCATCACATGATCATCAGCATCGTCATCATACGATCATCAGCATCGTCATCACACGATCATCAACATCATCATCACACGATCATCAGCATCGTCATCACACAATCATCAGCATCGTCATCACACGATCATCAGCATCGTCATCATACGATCATCAACATTGTCATCACACGATCATCAGCATCGTCATCACATGATCATCAACATCGTCATCACACAATCATCAACATCGTCATCTAGACCATCACGATTAGCAGCATCGTCATCTAGATCATCACGATTAGTATCCATACCAATACAAGTATACACATCATCAATACAAGTATCCTCATCAATACAAGTATCCTCATCAATACATATCATCAATACAAGTATCCTCATCAGTCAAGTATACATAATATCAACATACTTTGCAAACACACACGATCATATTACAGGATGATCAATCCCGCTCTCTTTAGGACATAGGTCTATGGATGATACAATCCTATCATGTACCTTTTGAACTGAGGTTCAGGGATGATCCCGTCCTATCATATACCTTTTGAACCGAGGTCCAGGGACGATCCAGTCCTATCATTCAATTCTTGGAGACCTATGTCTATGGCTCATTTAAGACACCTCATCATGCCTAGGGATGATACAATCCTCTCATCAACTTAGACAGAGTCTAAGGACCACTTCTCGGACACATACGTCTACAGATCATTTAAGACACCTCATCATGCCTAGGGATGATACAATCCTCTCGTCAACTTAGACAGAGTCTAAGGACCACTTCTCAGAGACATACGTCTACGGATCATTTAAGACACCTCATCATGCCTAGGGATGATACAATCCTCTCGTCAACTTAGACAGAGTCCAAGGACCACTTCTCGGAGACATACATCTACGGATCATTTAAGAAACCTCATCATGCCTAGAGATGATACAATCCTCTTGTCAACTTAGATAGAGTCTAAGGACCACTTCTCGGAGACATACGTCTACAGATCAATTCAAGGGACCGAAGTCCGGGGACGATACAATCCCCACCTGTCCACTAAGGACTTCATTCTCGAAGACATAGGTCTATAGATCAAATCAAGGGACCGAAGTCCGGGGACGATACAATCCCCACCTGTCCACTAAGGACTTCATTCTCAAATACATAGGTCTACAAATCAATTCAAGGGACCGAAGTCCGGGGACGATACAATCCCCACCTGTCCACTAAGGACTTCATTCTCGAAGACATAGGTCTACGGATCAATTCAAGGGACTGAAGTCTGGGGATGATACAATCCCCACCTGTCCACTAAGGACTTCATTCTCAGAGACAACTGTCTACGGATCCTTTTAGAACATATGTTCAAGGATGATACAATCCCTCTTCTTTCTCGGAGACATATGTCTACAGATCCTTTTAGAACATGTGTTCAAGGATGATGCAATCCCCTTGTCAACTTAGACCCTATCTAAGGACCATATACCAACCTCTCTGTCAGCATTACCAATATAGGTATCCACATCATCGACCTCACTGTCGATGCAGGCAATCTCATCATAAGTGACCACATCACTCCCCCTTTCGAGGAGGGTTCTACTAAGCTTGTCTCGGAAATACTCAAACTTTACTTTGAGGTAGAGGTTTGGTTAGTACATCAGTAACTTGTTCACTTGAGGTATAGGTTTGGTTAGTACATCGGTAACTTGTTTACTTGAGGTAGAGGTTTGCTTAGTACATCGGCAACTTGTTACAAATTCAAACTTTATAGTTCCTTTCTGCACCATATCTTGTATATAGAAATGTCAAATCTCTATGTACTTTGACTTATCATGGAACACTAGATTCTCTGCCATCTTGATACAACTCTATTTGTCACATAGGATCACAGTTTGGTTCACTTCTAAGTCAAACAATCCCGAAGTCATACCGCTTCACAACTAGCAGAGCAAGCAGCCATATATTCCGCTTGTGCTGAGAGCCACACTAGACTGCTTCCTGCTAAACCACAAGATCATGGCTGATCCCAGACAATAACATCCTCTCGATGTGCTCTTCCTGTCTGATACACTTCCTGCCCAATCAACATCTGTGTAGCCATCTGAAGTCATGATCTCCAAGATAACATAGATCAAAGTCTATCGTACCCTTTAGGTACCTCATCACATGCTTTGCAACTATCAGGTGAACACATCTAGTTTCCACTAGATACTGACTCAAGGTGTTCACAACAAGGCATATATCTGGCCTAGTATTCATCAAATACATCAATGACCTAATAATATGTCTGTACAGAGTCACATCAACTAACTCTGAGGAGTCATCAGCTAACAACTTCAAATTGGAATCCATGAGAGTGGCCATTCCAACACATCAAGTCTTTTTAATATTTCTTGGCATACTTTCCTTGGTTGAGAAAGATTCCTTCTGAGCCTTGCCATACTTCCAGTGCTAGGAAGTAATTCATCAATCTGAGATCTTTCATCTCAAATTCTGTAGCCATCTTGTTCTTGATTTCCATGATCTATTTCTCATTCCCTGTCAAAAAGAGATCATCCTCATATAGTAATAGTATCATCCATAACCTTAAGGTAAAGGTTAGGAACAACTTTACTTCTGGTAAAGCCCAAGCTTGTCAAGAAACTGTCAATTCTCCCTCTGTGACTGAACATCATTAACACTCTGCATTGAGTGATCTTCTACATATCTATCTGTGCCATCTCTCGTCATATGGATCTACTTATATGAGCCTCAATATCATTCGAACTCTGTGATGAGTTCCTTCTTGCATTCATGTCATAGAAACCATCTTCAACCTTGTCACAAAGGTTGAGATCTACATCACCCATGGTGATCATTAAGTTCATCAAATGATTATCGATCCTGGGTGCTCGAACAAAGCTTCTTCAATTGAATCTTTGATTCGCACTTCTTCAATTACATCATTAAGATAATGGTCTTATCTAGCCACTTGGAGCAATCATCTCGTCATGATTCTCTTCCTCTTTCTAAGAGAATCTTCTATCCACAAGCCTTCTATGTTATGTTTGATTTGTAAATCTTCTTGTTGAACATCCATCACTTGTTCGGTGTTCATCATTCTTCATGATCTTTCCTACAAATCTAAATTAAGTACATGATTAGTAACACTTTATAATCATCAAATCATGTTGACATGATAACCTATTATGCATATAGATATGATTTACATAGTTATGCTACTATCTTGACCAATACTTTGGCACAACAATTTTCCATATCCTGTATGCATACAGTGGCTATCTAGATTCCTTCCATCTCTACTAGAACATACTATCGAGAGTGTGCACATCTCTCAGCATGTCAGCAAAGAGGTTTCATTCTAGACAAGCAACAATGGAATGTTTGTCGAACTTACCAATCATATGCATATTAGTAGTATACTGTTCAATGCTATATGAATGTTTACACTCAACATGATATATTCTAGGAATGCAAATGTCAAAACCCAAAATTTTCGAAAATTTTAAAAAATTTAAAAAATAGCATGTAATATTAATAAATGCATTCATTTATCTGCTTGTTAAGCTTAGGTAATCATAATTGTGTCTGAATGATCTTTTATTATACTTAATTTTTAATATGGTTTTTCTTTTCAGTTACTGATTGTTTTTCCGTTTTGCAACCACAAGGGGGAATTGCCATAACAGACTGGGATTACTTAGCTTCCGAGCTAATGCAACAGATTTTATTTCTCTTACAGATATACAGGTAATGTTCGGGCCGCTGCAAATAATCTTTAAAGTATTATAAATCAATTAGCTGTACCAAATCAGTCAGTAAAAAGTCTAAGCATGCTAGCCAGGTTTATCAAGCTTTTAAAGGTAGAACTCCTCCTGCATTATGCCAAGTTCTAATTTAGAATATGTTTTGGTTTATACTTCAATTGCAAGGGATTAGGAGTTAATAATATCAATGTGTTTATACTTTGCTTATCTTCAGCAATTTCAAGGGTTACCTGTCGAATACATGTCTCCTATTATTATTTTAAGGGTTTGCATTGATTAGAAACTACTTCTATTTGTATGTTTGACGATTGATGAAATTTATAAGCACCTTCAGGCTTAGTCCTAAATTATCATGATTGATTTCATTTATGATTTTTCCATACTATACTATCAACAAGAATGGTTATGATAATTCACCTAATTCTGCCTAACATACCTTTCACTTAAACGTCCTTTGTACTTCTTGAACATGAAGAGTAACAAAGTCTATTTATTATTACAAAGAATCGAAGACTTTATTAAGAGATTAAGAATATATTAATAACAACAAGTATTACGCCAATCTCCACCCCATTGTCTTATAGACTTAATAGAATTTGTTTTATCTCTTGTCTTTTCACAAGAGACTAGGGTATAAGGCAAAATGGTGAAAAGTTTTTATGAAACACTTTATAGCTAACATATTAACCACATCCTTATAACCATTCTAATTGAAAATCATTTCCTCTATGTCTTAGATTACTTTCAAGACTGAAATTTTAAACGATATTTAAATTGCAAGGTTTTAATAGAACAAAGCTTTTAAAGGTTACTATGTAATACTTGATGCATTGTTCTAACATTCACATTGTTGATAGTATGTCAAGGAGACTATGGTATTACAACCATAATAGGATATTCGTGTTATGATTTTTATTGGCAAACAAATGATGGGAATCTTCGTCGTAGAACTATGGAAGGTCGACCCACTGCATGGGAAATATTAAAATGCTACGTGGTTGTTTCAGAGCCAAGTGTTGATGATATAAAAAGTTGACTTAACCCTAATTTGTCATTTCTCCATCGCCTTTGGGCTCGGTCACTCTGTGAACCCTCCTGGTCCAGTCTCTGCTGTTACTGTGTGCTAACAGCTTCTATGCTGCCTCAAGCCTTCGTGTTTGTCCATTTCGTTGTTTGGAACTCATTATATTTTGCTCATGGTAGTTGTAAGTTTGTTATGACCTAGGGTTTATCCTTTGCTATCATTATTGACCCTGTCACAGAGTGACTGTAACTCTCGGCTTGATTCTGTTAAGGCTTCCTTCGTGGGAAGTACCGGTTGCTTCTGCCAGCTTGTTCTTTCGTTGACAAGGGTGGGGGTTTACACTTATCCTGCTCGTGGTTATCAGGCCAATTACTGTGTTTGCAACTTCATTCAATCGCTGGTAAGCTACATAATTTCTATTGCGTTTTCTAGTTAAAAGAAATAGTATTTCAAATAAAATCTGTAGCTGATATTATTCTATCGTTTGCAGGTCCTAACCCTTCTTCAAAGATGTGGATGGCACAAGCCTTGACGAATGGCTTTACCGGGTAAGCCTGGTTTTCACCATGGAATTTCCTCCTTGCTGGTTGTTAGGATAGTTAGGCTTTTGGTTCAAGTGAGGCGACCTGGAATCCCTCAACTCTGTTCAGTCTTGAACTATTCATTTTTACCGAGTTCCTTAATAGATCTACTATGTGTTGTGAAAGTAGGTTATGGCTTCGGTCGATAATGTAATTGTTTTTTCTTCTTGTTGGTTTGTTTGGGCGGTCAAGGGTTTGTGTCACTGAGACTTCTTCAGCTCTGCTCAGACTTTTAACTGCAATTTTCAATAGGATTTTTGACAGATAAACCCTGCGTTGTGTAATGATATGTGTGATTTCGGTTAAGTTATCATTATTCGTTTTTCTGTGGTATTTAAGGGTTTTCTATATAAGAAACACTGTGTATAAAGAAAAGAAGAATGCAAGGCTGTAAGCCTGCCTGTACATGAGGGTACGGCCTCGTTAATTTGCTTACAACTGTACTCTTAAATTTTTGCTCAAGGTTTTTACCTAGGGCCTTGATAATATGAATTATTAAAGGTTCTTCTGTATACTTGAACTTGTTTAACGCATGCATAAATAAATTCTATGTTTATAAGGTGAATTTGAACTGCGGCCATAGGTGAAATCGTTGTTTTTAATCGTAGTGTTTAAATTACTGGTAGAAATTGGAAAGACAGGGTTCGATCCAAAGTTTACAGATGTGATTCTGTTTGATTGCTTGTTCTGTCATTTCGATTATGATTCTGTGGTAAATGAGAGTCAAGTGAACGATACTACTGTATTGTTTAAGCTCGATGAATGAGCTAATGTTTATTCTGTTGTTATGATTATGACTTTGTCGGAATAGAGAGTTGAGCGAAAGATAATATTATACTGTTTAAGCTCGATATTGGGTCAAATAGGGTTCTGCTAATTCTTTTGTTTGTTAAAAAAAATAACTAAGTTATAAAAAAAAATGTTAATTTCTTTATAATAATTTTCTGTTAGGGTTTTGCACATTAATTTGTGTAACAGGTAGTGACTGTATAAATGTTAACTAGGGTTTGGGTATTATTTTATTTAATAGGTTAAGACTGGTTAACTTTTGACTAGGGTTTGTACCCTAATATAGCTATTCTAATTATAGCTACAACTTCTTCTGCAATGTTTCGATAATGATATTAATACTGTAATTTATTTGGTTATGTTTTATTACTGTCTCCTATGGTTGTCTAATCGATTTTGCATTTACAGAGAAATAAATACTGTATACATAAACCTTACTAATCTATTTAACAAATACGATTAAACTAGGTTTATAAGTGGATTAATAAGCTAATACTTGAAGTTTTACTGTTGTATTGAATGCTTATTAGATATATTGTTAGTAATATGTTAATGGTATTGCTTCTTACTAGGGATGCTGAAAAACACAGTAACTCAACCCAATTTAACTACTGCCATTCTAAAATACTCACTTAACTTAACTAATTACTCTTCAGACCTATAGAAAATAAACACAACATACATTCATTCTTATTTAATAAACATACAGAAATAGATGGCAGAACCTGTTTAAGCTGTGGACAACAACAGCAATGGGAGGCCGTTCCTCCCTACCAACTCCTGGAAAGTGCCCAAACAGCAACTTCTCAGGACCCCCGAGCTTGCTCTGCTCTCCTTGGCTAGAACTAGGTGCAACAAAGTAAATTCTCTCAGCCAAATAAGCTATAATGGAACCAAGTTACTGCAGCAATCCTCTCAAACAACTTCCTTACTGTATATTTCCCTCTTCCTCAATGGGATTCCTGAATAACATTCACTTGAATGAATTCTCCCTCCAGAACCAATTCGAGCCCCCTGCTCTATTCATTGAGTACTATTTAAAAGATTGCCTAGGTCTTTGTTGGGTTATCTGTCATTAATGAGCCACCTGCTCTGATTCCACTTTCTTGGGGAATCATGACCCCAAATATAGGGAAGTTTCCACCTGCAACTTAGGAAGTGTTTGAGGATGTTGCCACTTGTCTTTTGCCTTTCCACCTAGTTCCATCCACCAGTTTGACCAGTAACCTCTTTTTAACAGCTCTCCCATGCTGTTGTCTCCACAATTTATTTATTAATAATAAAATATTCTGAATTACATTCCATTTCTAGTGACTCTGCTGAGTCATCAATTCCTACTTAGCATTAAATTTAACATAATGTCTCAGGAATATAATAAAAAAATTACATAATTTTTACAAAATTGGGGTATGTGACAGCAAATATGCATACAACTATTACAAGCAATATCATTTACTATTTCAGAGATTCAAATAACAACTCAAATACTTATCTTTTATGCTTGTGTGGTTGCCTCCCGCTTGATCTTCTATATGAATTTTGAACTTCTATTCATTCTGTACCACTGTGCATGCTCAAGTGTGCACTAGTGTCATCCTCATGATCTCATACACAAACATACATTCATTAGTATAATCTCAATATTATCAAAACATTATAATTCTAAATAATCTTGAATATGTATAGTCATGATCATAGATAATAAACATTAGTATTCAAGGTTTCAAGGAAGTCTTCTTTTACTCATGCATATTCTTATTTGATCATAGGACTCTTCTGGTTAGTTAAATCATCAATCAAGATAAAAGACATAATATGCATAAACCCTTGATTACTTACATTTCTAACTTTATGAATAAGCATAACCAATCATACCAAGTATACTTATATAAGGGATCCTAACACAAGGTAAGATTCTAACTTGATATAGGAAAACATACCTGGATTAGTATACCTAAACAATATCTTCTTTGTTCTCTTCAATGATTTAGAGATCCTGTGCTAGAATCTGCATATCTCATAGGTTAAGCATAATAGAACAAAGTCATACATACCTCATAAGTAGACCTTCTATGTGATCAAAGATTATGGATGAGTCTTTGTCTTCATGTCATCATGGTCATGGAACTTGATTTGTCTTTCGTGGTGTACCTATATCTTGTTAGCATACAACATCAACCTCATACAACACCACAATGCATTAGTACAATCATATAGCCCTAATCAATGAATGTCTTCTATCATTCACATACTTTTACTAGGGTGATAAGACAATTCTAACATTAATCAAGATTGTACTAATAAATGAAGACAAACATATTGTGAACTTAATCAAGAATCAGATTTCAAGACATACCTGTATCTTCTTAAGTCATACCTGTCGATACTTCTTGTAGTCTTCTTATGTAAGGCCTTAGCCTCATCTCCCCTTGAAACTGGATCTGGAGCTCGATTAGGGTTTGACAGAGAAACCCTAAAAATTCAAACTTTGACTTTAACACTTCTGAATGTATGGAAGGATGTGTCTTGCTGAGCTGATCAAACTAGCATACTTCAATTTTGAAATGTCAAAAATTTGACCCCTCAAAATTGCCTTCAAAACTTCTGGATCTTCTTGACAGGATCCCGAAATAGGGTTTGATGAAGCCCACCCTTATGCCTAATCAAAAGGTTTGATCCAAGTCTCTAAACTCTCATATTTCTGAGGAGCTTCCAGCCGTGGTCACTGACTTCAAAAATTCCAACTTTTGCTGAAGCCCTAATTTTCCATCTTTCCGATCAAAATCCTGAAATGGGGTTTGATCAAGCACGGTCTTCTACCCAACCAAAAAATTGATCTTGGTCTCTAAATTTCGATTTTCCTAAGTAGCATTCAGTCATGGACTCCGATTCCAAAAAATTCTAACTTTCTCTGAAACCCTAAATTCCGGAAGCCATGAATAAAGGTGCTCCAAAAATAATTCTTTTTTGTCATAAATATGTACCTGATTGTTTCTGCTGTAATTCTGAACTTTTTGATCCATAGGGTCTAAAAACTTTTTTTGTGGTATCTGGACTTGTCATCTTTCCATCCCGACAGGTCTGACCTCAATTGGATTTTTTGAGAGAGAGTTATTCCAAGTGTCGTAACGTGACCTGTTTATGGGATAAAACAGGAGAGTGAACTTGTACGGCGTTCCACGTGTCACTGGTTCAACTTCGGCCTCTGAAAAAGTTTCCTAAGATAGTAAAGTCTATTTACTACCTGTCACTTTTTACGAAATTTCATTTGGAGCTTCCTAGCCCAAGTTATGACCTTGTTTCCCAGGTCACGTGATTATGACTAAGATCTGGAAGAGGCAGAAACCCTAACTTGTACTGATCATAACTCACAAAGTACAATGAATCTAAGGGTTTCCTTTGGACATAAGGTACATGGGGATTTTATCTACGCCCTGTAAACGTTTCAGATCTTGAACCATCACAAAAATGGATTTATAGCAAAAGTTCCACGGTTTTTTCTATATAAAACTCAAACCTTCAAATTGTCGCAAGTGAAGCAAGTGTCGTAAGTGCCATACATTGCCTTCCTTCAGGTTAGCTCTGATACCATGTTAATATTCAATATGCTAAGACAGAAAATATCAGCATTTCATTTCATTTCACAACAATAGCATATACAGGATCACTGAAGAAACAACAAGCACAGCATAAACACAAGAGACACAGATTTATCCTGGGAAACCCTGATGGGGTAGAAAAACCAGCAAAGCTTCCTCAATATAGATGACCAGCAAATACAAAGATGTAAACCAAATACATGACCTCATCCTCCTCCATAGCATACATCTCCCTCACAAGTGCGCTACTTTCCGAGTGATTTAATGTGTGTTAAATGAGGAACACACCTCCTCTATTTATACACATCTCCGACTTGTATTTTATATTAACTAGGTCAGCCCCAACTTTACCACTAGGTTAAACACCCCATTACAACTGACTGGGCCGACCCCTCTAGGGTGGTCTAATAACCCTTTGACCCACATAACACATACAGGTCCGACCCCCACTAGGGAAGTCTAATAACCCAAGTTGCCACATTCCGACGGAGGAATAAACATCTCTAGATATACAATAAGATCTTCACAGAGGAATGAAACATCTCTGGAATAATAAAGTACAAATATAATATTCTTTGAAGTTACAATATTTCAACAGACTTGATCCAAAATAAATTTATGTTTGATATACTCCAAGGAAAACACTCTTGGAGTTAAAAAGGTTGGGAGTTTGTAAGGTCCTCTTCAAATTAGTATACCCTTGAGACAGTGTAATCTTCATACAAGAATTAATCTCCAATTGTGGTATCAACGCAAAAATACATAAGCTCTTGATACTCAGGGAAAACTTTGGGAGGAGATGTATCATGCAATAAGGAGTACACTATTGTGATGAGCTTGTCCGTAAATTCTTTGAAATTTTGATTCCATAATTTTCTGAGGATCGAATCTATCCATGTATAGACTGGTAGTTGTTTCCCTTCTTGGTCCCTAAATTTCATCTCTAACCCTTTAAAATGTTCAATTTTTTTATATAGAAACATATAAAATAACATTGATGGATATCTAAATCTCTCCAGAGTAAGGTATTATGCTAGCTAGTCGTGGAGTTTTTTCAACAGGTGATGGCAAAGGTTAAATCTAGGAGGCATAACTCCTACAGATGGAGTTAGGAGGGACAAGAATCACATGATATCTTCATCTACAATATTTTCATCATTGTATCCCAAGATGATACATATCATGGCTATGGATTATTTTAACCTATATGATAAATCAACAATAGCATATGGAGGTGGAACAGTTGGTGTTGGCTTGGTTTTGCAACCAAGCTTAGTGCTATGGGCACCTGCTAACTAGTAGCAGCAGTTTCAATAGAAATAAATAACAATAAACTAAATCTAAACTAAACTAAACTAGCATGTGCATTTTGAATTAAAGAACAAGAACAAGAAAGATAAAAAAAATAATTTTTGTATTGACAATGGGGACAAGCAAGTGCTTGCAAGAACAATACCTTCAAGTGATGAAGGTTGTTTGAATAGCTCCAATGGTGAGCAGCTCCAATCTCCAATGGGTCCTTTCTCCAAGGTTGCTACAATGGCCAAATACTCAAGGGAGATTTTGGCAGCATGAGGATAGGAATATGGATGGATCTGAAATGAGGAGCCCCTACCACCTTTTTATAGGTTTTGGTGGTGAGGAATACCATTTGTGGTTTTGTGGAAACCAATGGTATTGACCAACATGGTTTAGGTACTTTTCCCTCCTTTTTTCCTTTTTTGAATAAAATTAATATTTTTTATTCCCTTTTTAATTTTTTGGGAATTTGGACCCTTTTTGAGGGTTTTTTATGCTTTTTTAGGAAAAATAATCTTTTTGAGTGGGAAAAAGGGGTGTACTAAGGTCTTTTGGTGACCTTTTGTTGTCTTCAGAGGCTCAGATGGTAGAAAAGTGGACAAATGGGTCATGTGAATAAGGAAATGAGCTAGTGAGCACTTTTTAGGTGTTAACAAATTGCCCCCTGATGTGTGAGGGCAGGAGCTCATCGTATGGCCAATAGACATCATAGTTCTTTTGTCTTTTTTCTGGGTTTTAGGGAGGAGAAGAGACCGTTTGGAGATTGGATCCGCGGACCTTGGAAGCTGCAAAAACAAAAAATATTACATGGCCTCAATATGAATGAGGAATAATCTCTGATAATGGACGAGGTGGGCATACCCATGCTCGTATCAAGACATATACATAACAATTAGTCCCAAGAAGGGGGATCTAATACATAAAAAATATACTGGTACATCATAACGGTCCAGAGGGGACATTATTTTGGGATGTACTCATGATCATGACATGACTGATCTCAATCACTGATACACTGGAATAACTGATGAACTGTTGAAACTGAAGGTGTCCAACATCTGTAGGGACGCAATGACTATGAGCCATCTCTGGGAAGTATATGTGACTGTATACTCGAGGGAGTATAAAACTGGTGTACATCTGAATACTGTCGCCATGCACAACCCGGATATCTATGGAAAAAGTGTAACTGGTTGAATCCATAGGTAGACTCTCAAATGTGGAGGAGTCAGGTGGTATCTGGGGTCTTCGATTAATAACTGAGCGGACCAATACCCTGTGCGAGTCTCAACGATGCGATCAAGGTGTTGAAGTCGAGCATGTGAGAAACAACCATTTGGAGAAGCACTGAGGACTCTTCTCAAAATGATTCGTAGGCACTCATCATAAATGGTGATGAGTCCAAGACACAGGGACCTCTAGGTCTATCCTCTGGAATAAATTTGGTTGTCGTCGACAGAGGGAGACTGGAAACTAACAAGGCAATGATGTTTCCTTGATAGGAGTGCGAGGTGTAGAACTGAAATGTGGTAGTACTGATGGTAGGAATGACATACTTGTGGGGATGGGAAGTAACTGGGGTCATATAGTGGGTAGACTCAAACTTCCTTTGTTCAGAGCATGATGACATGGTTGACCTGGCAGCATAGGGAACTAACTTGTAGGTGTGGGTATCATTGCTTTTAAGGACTGAAGGGTATGTATTGACTTTAGGGGGGAATCGAGCTGATGGGTGTTGTCGAGGGGTTCTCAGGGTGACATACTGCAGAATACTCTGAACAAAGGCGACCAAAATGGGGAAGCTGCCATATGAGTAGACGTGATCTGTTGTGGCACCGAGAAGCACCATTGGGTCCTTCTTCGTAGTTTTAATGAGCTCCAAGAAGGGATAAAAGTGTGCTCTGAAATGGTACTATCCTGTGGATTTTGTGAGCCCAGGACTGTTCGTGTTCATTGGTGCTTTGATTTTTAAGGAGTCTGAAAGCGATAAGAATACTCTGCAGTGGTTATGACTACTGTCCTGTTGGTTTTACGAGCCCAGGATGGTGATTGCTCGTGGTTGCTTTCATGTTTAGAGAGTCTGAAAGTGGTAAGTGGACTCCATTGGTGTTCTTTTTCGTAAGTTTAGTCTCCAAGGCCCGAAAAAGCATAAAATGATGCAAATGGAGAACTCTTCTAGCCGATGTGACTAGAGTATACCTTTTTCATAATTAGTCTACGAGGTCTGAAAAAGGGGTAAACTTATACCAGGTAGAAGCCCTTTTAGATACGTTTAGCGAGCATGAAAGGAAGCAAGATTGCTCGGCGATCTTTTCATTGTTTTAGGAGTCAGAAAAGAGCTTAACAGAAACTCCCTAAGTGCCTTTTTCGTAAAAAGGGATTGCTCGGCCCGAAAAAGGGATAAAATTATACCGAACAAAGAGGGATTGATGGGAGCGAGAAAAGGTCTCAAGCGTCATCATGTGTGCGGGATACTGGATCCGGTGACATAAAGATTGTCAAAAGGGGGCTGCGGTCGTTGTGGCACGCAAACCGAGGCAATGAGAGGGCATTTTGAAAAAATGGCCAACAAGTATGGGCGTGAGAGCGAGAAATGATCTCAAGCATCATCACGAGCGCAGAAAACTGAATCCGGCCATATTAGACTCGCCAAAAATGGATGTCGGCCGATGTGGCACGCGAACCGAGGCGGCAAGGGGGCATGGGAAAAATGGCCAAAAAATATGGAGGTGAGAGCGAGAAATGATCTCAAGCATCATCACGAGCGCGGAAAACTGAATCCGATGATATAAAGATTGTCAAAAACGAAGAACGGTGGATGTGGCACGCAAACCGAGGTGACGAGGGGGGCATGGGAAAAATGCCCAAAAAATCTAGGCGTGAGAGCGAGAAATGATCTCTAGCATCGTCATGAGTGCGGAAAACTGAATCCGGGGATATAAAACTTGTCAAAAACGGACGTCGGCCAATGTGGCACGCAAACCAAGGCGACAAGGGGGCATGGGAAAAATGCCCAAAAAATATGGACGTTAGAGTGAGAAATGATCTCAAGCATCATCATGAGCGCGGAAAACTGAATTCGGTGATATAAGCCTTGTCCAAAACGGACGACGGCCGATGCGGCACGCAAATCGAGGCGACGAGGGCACCCAAAAATGGTCAAAAAATGGACCTGATGAAAACAGGAAAAGGAAAAATCTATCATGAAGTTCTCGTTGCGCTGATTCCAATGGTACCAACAGTTTGAGAAACGCATGTCATATGAGACTGGAATGGCGGTTTGAAAAATGGTGGAATTTCTATAAATAGGGCGTGGGGCCCATATGACGTGTCATTGTTACGTGCGAGTTTGGCAGAGCAGTCAGAGCTCTTTCTCGATTTCTAGGAGATTTGACCGTTGGTTTTCGATTCTGCAAGTTTCAGGTAACCCTATTCACCTTAGCCTTTTCAATTATGTCTTTTTTGTTTGGCGGCGGGCCCCCGAAGGCCGTGAAATTCCACGTTGACCTTCCAACGTGGAATATCGCGGGTTTCGGGTCTCTTCCCGCGATGAACCACGCGGGTTTTTAGGCTAACAGTCGCGATGTTCATCACGACTGTGAGGTTGGAACTCGCGATGTTCATCGCGAGTTCATGGGAGATAGTCGCGATGTTCATCGCGACTGTCTGGCAAATACCCGCGATGTTCATCGCGGATTCTTGGATGGAGGGCCGCGATGATCATCGTGGCTTTTGATGAAAAGGTCGCGATGATCATCGCGGCTTTTGATGAAAAGGCCGCGATGATCATCGCAGATTTTGATAAAAAAGCCGCAATGGTATTTTTTGCAAAAATTTTTTGCTGGGGCTAAAAATTTCTTCTGTTTTTTGGCAGGATGTTGACGAGACCGCTGAGTTCTTGGAGAGAGCGGGAGATAGATGATGATCTGATGGAGAAGATCCGTACTGATCCGGGGGTCCGGCAGACTCTAGCTGTCAGTGGACTTTTGAAGTTCACTCAGATCCCACCAATGCGTTCAGTGAGACGGCTCCTGAACAAGTTGGTGAGTTGGTGGGTGCCCGCGGAGGGTGCTTTTATGATTGGGGGACAGAGGTTGGAGATCATCCTCACAGATGTATATTTTCTGACTGGGTTGCCTCATTTGGGGGAGGTGGGAGATCTTTTGCCAAGGATCCCGCCAGGTGTTGATATGGAGGATTTGTTGCAGACCTTTTGTGTTGATGGGGCCATTTTGCAGAACAGTGCCTTGAGTCTGCAATCACTACGGGAGTGGGACATGAGGGCTATTGGGGCAGGTGTGCTGCGAGTGCTGGGTGCTGCGACGCCACATCGTTTGTCCGGGGGGACAAACGATGATGGTGGACTCTGTGCTTCGAGGGACGTATTATGCATGGGCTCAGATGTTTCTAGCAGGTGTCCGGAGAGATCTGGACAAGTGCTATCGAGAGGGAGGAGAGTTCTGTTATGCCTCCTTTCTATGTTGTTTTTTCTTCGAGCGGGTGCCGACCTTGCGACCACGGGTGCCCATTCGTGATGGTCTGGTGAGTGAGCCGCGCATAGTGCGGTGGGGGCATATGATGCCTCGAGGCGGTGGTGGTGTGCGCAGGTTCTTTACTGAGGAGGTATATGAGCAGTGGGAGCAGATGAGCATATGGGGAAGCTCTTTTTGTACGGCTGATGTATTTTTTGTATATTGGGTGCTGAGGGCACCTATGACATGTTCTGACTATATGATGATGTATATATATGTATATATTTGATGTTGGTATATAGTCGTGTATGCATGTGGATGCACTTGTTGTCTTTTCATACGCCCGTGGAGGCATGTTTGATTTTCTGTATGCCCGTGGAGGCACATGGTATGCACGTGGATGCACATTTTGTTTTTGGTATATGCCCGTGGAGGCACATGGTATGCACGTGGGTGCACATTTTGTTTTGGTATATTCCCGTGGAGGCACATGTTATGCATGTTGATGCATTATTTGTTTATGGTATGATGCGATTGGTGTGCCAGTCAAGTACATTGTTGGCCATATGGTCTGCTACACTATTGAGGTTTCTTGGGACATGTATGAATGAAATGGATTCAAACTGTCGAATCATTTGTTTAGTGCGCAAAAATTTTCTGAACTGACAGGGATCGCGTACCTGGTAATCATTGTTGAGTTGGGAAACTAGGAGTTGTGAGTCCAAGAAAACGTTAAGGTGACGTATGCTCATTTGGAGAGCTGTGGCCAAGAGACCAGTCACGGCATCATATTCATCCTGGTTGTTGGTAGTGGCACCCAAACACACTCCGTCGATGTGGATCAACTCATGTGAAGGGGAATATATTACCCAAGCTGCGGAGGCCAGATTGGGGGACCAACGGCTTGCACCATCGGCGAAACCGATGTAGCAGAGTGGAACATGTGTGTGAACAGGATCATTGGAAGGGGCCGACCGGACAGAGGGGTATCCAGTGGAGATCGTATAAATGGCGGGGTCAAGGCCAGGCATTTCGGTATCTGACCAAGTAAAGACATCAGTGAATTCTTGGAACAGTTGGTGGTATTCTCCGATCTCATGCTCACTGTGGGAGGCTCCGAATGTACTGGTATGAAGGGCACCAAGTGGGTCAGAGATGTCGATGTGGATGACGGGAGAAATATTGGCCATGGGATCCGTTAACCAGTCAACTTTAGTAGGAAGGAAATATTTGGACTCAACCGCGGATTGGGTAGCGGTGGTGGATGAAGTCTCTTGCGGGAGGAAGTATGGACGATGGTGCATGTCTTCCCAGGGATAATCAAGGGCAGTAGGAGCCTCTAGAATCTCTTCATCATTGCGGGAGCTTTGAGTGGTCAAATCAAGTGATGAGGTAGTGGTAGTCGAAGAGATCATGTAGATGGTGTTAATCTCTCCGGATGAGGATGATGCGGGAGGGTAGATCTCCTCGATAGTAGGGGGTGCCGTCTCAAGGTCCAAATTGTTCATCTCGTAGAGAGATGCTCTGTAATCTGGGATGTCAGGACAGTGATGTGAGTAGTGGCCGTAAATACCGCATATCGCACATGGGTGGTTGGTGCGGAGTGATTTATCACGAGGCATGGGGTTTGGGTCGAGTTTGACCACCGGGATGTTGGGGTCGTCGTCCAACATTTGCATGTGTTCTTGTAATGCAGGTAACTGTGGACACTGATGGGTTGGATGGCCTAACTCATCACACAGCGAGCATTTTGGAGGAGCACGAAATATGGGGGGAGGTTTAACTGCCTTGGGTGGGGGTACCGCAATGTATGGTTGTGGGCCTCTGCCCCCAGTGGGCCTGATGAGTGGAGGGGGATTCGTCGATGACGAAGGAGTAGTGATACCGGGAGGTGGTTGGGTAGAAGTGACAATGGGTTGCACCGGTTGCAGGATGACATTTGGTGTCGGCGGGGGAACGGGAGGCAAAATATACCACACGGGTAATCCCAATGTTAACCCGGGGAGACTAAGGGTAGCCATAACCAGGGCGCTTACTACACCCGAAGGAGGAAATAGAAAGGGGATTGTGTGGATGGGTGTAACCCCAATGTGACTAGGGACCAATGGTGGTTTGGGTAACAAGGAGGGTTGATTACTGGGTGTTTGTGAAAGAGTGCAGAGGTTAGTGACGTGGGTCTCCGGCGACGGTGGTGGAATGGACTGGAATGTAGAGGTCATCGGCGCCTCGGAGTAAAGTCCGGGTCCTACCGAGGAAACGAACGAGGTAGTTGCACCACAAACAGGTTTTTCAACCATGGGGAGAACATTTTCAGGTGTGGCGGGGGCCTTAGGATCGTAGTAGGTAAGTTGGTCGACCTTGACCACGCGTCCCTCATGGGGGAACTGCATGGTATGAAATACGGATGAGGTGACAGCCCGCATGGCATACATGTAGCTGCGACCAAGTAAAAGGTTATAGTCGAGTTGGGCATTGATGACCTCAATGTCAATGAGCACGGTTTTACCCGCCAGCTGGACAAGGACATTAGCTAAAAGACCTTGGGGTTGAGCTGAACGGTCGTCGTAGGCTTGCAACACAGTAGTGGAATGCTGGAGAGTAGGAGATCCCAACTTCTACCAAACGAATGTGGACATGACGCAAGTAGAGGCCCCTTCATCGATAATGCACCGATGGATGACAAGATTCCGAACAGAAATAGAAACTTGGAATGCTAAAGAGAAAGGCAGTCATGGTTCGGACTGGTTTGAGTCGAATGCGATCAGTTGTGAATCATTGGGGTCAATGGTGCCAATGGCAGAGAGCAAAGTCTTGCGCTGTGAAGGACAGTTTTTTCAAGACCTCTAAAGTAGACATGGCTGCAGGAGACTAGGCTAAGTCATCTACGATGTTGTAATTCGACGCAGCCCGAGCATTGGGATTATTGTTGATGCGATGAAGTGGGAAGCGAGGTGCTTTGGAAGCGCCATCAAGTGGAGCCGGAGGTATACATAACGTTTGATCTATGGGATTAACGTTAGTGTTCTTGTCAGCGGGAGGGGCTTCAGAAGTGGAGACATATTGGTTCCGACGGGTTTGGAGGTTGGCATCGACAGTTGACATCATCAACAAATGGTGAGTACCTGAATCGAACATGGGTTGATCAGGGGCTGCATAAGTGATCTGTTGTGGTGGCATGTTGCCCTGAGGGGGAGCTAACGGCTGAGTGTTCACTACACCCTAGTTTGGAAAGGGGTTTTGCAGCACCAAAGGTTGATGTTGAGGTGGTGGAGGGTTGGGTGGCGGCTGAGGAGCCGCTTGCCCTTGACGATGTGCATCGTCGGTCCATAGTTGCCGAGCTCGCTCCAAATGTGGGCAAGAATGCGTGTAATGACCATAGACCCCGCAAATAGAACAAGGGTGGTTTGTTCTGAGGTTAATATTTCTAGGCTGCTTAGGATTACGATCCGGATTGCGGTTGGGAGGAGGAGCATTGTTATTTTGCGGAGGATTAGGAGGTGGAGGACCTTGCTGATGTTGTTGGTTATTACCGCTGTTACGACCTCTACCACGGTTCTGTTGCGCACCTTGGTTGCGCTGGTTGTTCTAGTGCTGGGGCTGGTTTTGCTATGTGTACACTTGCTTTTGAGCAGTGGGAGGATTTTGGTTTACCGCAGGTGCGGGAGCAGGTTGTGGTGGATAATAAGCCTATGGGGCTGGAGGTGGTCTAGTGACCTGCTGGGGTTGTTGGTAACCCTGAGCTATTGGAGGTGTTGGGCTAGCTGGCACAGCTTACTGTGGATAGTACACTGGTTGAGGTGCAGCTGGGGGGGGCGTATGCAGGTGATGCATGACCAAAACACTGAGGTGGACATGAAGGTCCATGGGTATGGTGGTGATGTGCCATTGGGGCATATGAACTGGTTTCTCCAGATTGAGATTTAGCCCGCGAAAGGTCGGGACCATGGATAGGATGTGCAATAGAAAAGGGTTGGGGATGCGAGGCCATATGACCAATGATGCCATCAGCGGCATGGGATGTTCCCGGTGCATCATGTTGGGATGACTCGCCCCGAGGGGCGTCTGGTATAATGGTATACAAATAACCCGACTGGGCGTAAATGAGATCAAACTGTTGGGCTTTGAGGATGGCCTCTTCTTCAGACTGTGGTCTTTCGGATGCTACATCCTTCGCAATGAGAGGGAGAAGGGATTTTAGAAACCAATCTAGGAAGATACGGTCGTCTAACTTGATTTTGCAGAGGCTTCGGCGTCGACGCCACTCATGAATGTGGTCAGTGATGTGGGTGGCCGTGTTCTGTCTGCAAGATAGTAGGATCTCGACGCCCGCATCATAGCGTACAGGTAACTGAAATAACTGCAGGAAGGTCAAGGCAAGGGAGGTAAAGGTGGCATGCATCCCATGGGGTTGCTCGATATACCACTTAGCTGCAGAGCCAGTGAAGGTGCGCTGTAATAGACGGAGGTGGACAGAGTCGTCCACTATGGAGTTGGAGGAACACCATAGATGGAAGGACATGATATGGTTCTGGGGGTCCTCACCTGCCTTGCCCTCAAACTTAGGGATGTCCGAGGGGAGTTTGGTGGGCATGTGAGGCCACGCAGGATCGTGTCTGATAGGATCATTGGTGAGCCTGGCTAAGTCTGGCAAGTTCAGAATTGCCATGTACGGTAAGCTAGCAAATGTAGTGACTGGGACTGGGACATGCCTAGTCATGGTGGTATGATGTAGGGGTCCAGTAGCGCCTAAAGGTATGCTAGGTATTGCAGGTATGTGTCCTCCAATAGGTGTGGTCTGGTATGGGCCAGTGCTTCCAAGTGCAACATGGGTTACACTTGGGTTAGGAATAGTAGTGGTGATTCCTGGAATCTGGGTTGTGGGAATCAGAGGGGGTGTGACCCCTATGTTGGGCATACCCATAACAGGTGGTGGCCCTGTGTTGGGGATTCCTATAATAGGAGGTGGCCCTGTGTTGGGCATTCCTAAGGGTGGAGTATTGCCCATATTAGGCATACCCAGGGGGGTGGTTGCTGCCATGGATGGCACCGTAGTAGAAGGGTCTGTCGACGTCTCTCCTATGGTGCTGGTAAAAAGTGGGTCAAAAGGTGTTCCAGCCATAAGGTTGGTTGGGAATAACGCAGTGGGGTTTTCGGATTCTGCCTCAGAATCAGAAGTGAAGTGAGGCGTGTCAAAATCGGATGACCGTATAGTTGACTGACGATGTGTCGAGTCAAGGGATAAGGCTCGACGTCGGTGACGTGGCAAGCCAAGTAGACTGAACTCTGGGAGTTCACCCTAAAGACGACGAGAGCGTCTAAAATTCTCAATGGTGAGAAAATAAGTTTTTGTGTAAAAATCTGTATGTGTAAAATGGTAATGTATAAAAAACTCAAAACCCTAATGCAACCAAGGGTGCAAGAAGGGGAGTGAAAATGGAGGCTCTCAGGCCAAAAAATAAACCTCAAAAAGGCACTTATTATAGCAAGCTGTGCTATAATACGTGGAGGGATGCAAAAAATGGTCAGAGTACCAACATGCAAACAACTTTCAGAAAAAATAGGTGTAACTAGACCAAAGGTGGGTTGAATCATGCAAACACCTAACTAAAAGTATTGTGAATCAACAAACGATATTCTCTGCAAGGTGATGAAATCCAAGTCAGACAATATGAGTGTTGAGTCAACGGATAGATATCCCCCTACCGGGAGGGACACCGGGTAATCAATCCTAAAGAATGGCTACTAGGATACTCCGTTCATGACACGTCGAGAAAAGGTAAATCTGTCGTTTGGTCCTTTATCGCAATACCCCCATACAGGGATATCCTGAGAACTACGAATGGTAGCCCTTCGGTTACTGAATGGATTTTAGTATTCCACTCAGGCTTCCGGAACCATCCTCGCGACTTCAACCCTCCTAGGGGAGAGGCCTTCCCATAAACCGGTTGTGACCGTGCCAATAAATACTAGGAGATTTTAGCTCCCTAAAAGACAACAACTATGTCTCATATGTAATAACTGAGGGTGTTATTGGAACACCTATCCCCTCAATACTACCTAGCTACAAAGTTCTTTTAGTGTTCCCCAAGTGGGGTTAAAAGTGGGTTGAAATTAGGGTAAGTTTTAAAGCTCAGTTTAAAATTAGTGTTTGAGTGGGTGCACGTGTGATATTTTCAACTGAAATTGAAAAAGTAAATGCTAAGTATTCAAAAACAAAGGATCTTTTGAAATAAAAAACAAATATTATGACTTTTTCAATAAATGGAAATTAAATGCTTTTCAAAGACTATTCAAAAAAGAAAGGATCTTTTGAAATATGAAAGCAAATAATAAAACTTCTTTGAGAAATAAATGGATTTCATTTTCAAAAATTGCTATGGGCAAAATATTGAAAGAAGTAAACAGCAAAATTTTTAAATCTAGATAAAAATGCAAAAAGAAATCCTTCTTTCAATTTCTGAAAATATTTAAAAAGACTTTTTCACATGTGCATTCTAAATAGTAAAAATTTTCTATGGCTGTAAAATATGCAGGATTTCTAATACTGGAAAATGTGCTATGTGGGCAGAAAATACAGTAAGAAATTAATTTTTTAAACGATTCGGCTGAATGAAAAAATTAGCATCGTGGGTTCTGACAGAAAAGCCGCGATGGACCGCGTGGGTTTCTGTCGCACAGTCGCGATGGGTAGCGCGGGTTTTGACCGCGAAGCTGCGATGTGCAGCGTGGGTTTTGACCGCGAAGCCGCGATGTGTAGCGCAGGATTTCATCACACAGTCACGATGTGCAGCGCGGAAAAGGTCCGCGAAGCCGCGATGTGCAGCGCGCTAAATGGCCGCAAAGCCGCGGTGAACCGCGCGGAAAAAAGCCGCGCAGTCGCGATGAGCTTCGCGACTGTTGGGCAAAAAGCCGCGAGGCGAAAGCCGTACGCGAATGCCGAAAAATGAAGCCGAAAATTGAGAATTTCAGGCTGTTAATGGCTAAAAAATGGGCCAAGATCTAGAACAACAATGGATCTGCTGTCTAGGGTGGCAGATCTATGAATTAAACTAACAAAAACTATCAAAAAGCAAGATCTAAAGCAAAAGTGAGATCTAAAGATTCAAAAACAGTGGAGTCGCCAAAAACTGTTGGCTTGGTTTTGCAACCAAGCTTAGTGCTATGGGCACCTGATAACTAGTAGCAGTAGTTTCAATAGAAATAAATAACAATAAACTAAATCTAAACTAAACTAAACTAGCATGTGCATTTTGAATTAAAGAACAAGAACAAGAAAGATAAAAAAAAACAATTTTTGTATTGACAATGGGGGCAAGCAAGTGCTTGCAAGAACAATACCTTCAAGTGATGAAGGTTGTTTGAATAGCTCCAATGGTGAGCAGCTCCAATCTCCAATGGGTCCTTTCTCCAAGGTTGCTACAATGGCCAAATACTCAAGGGAGATTTTGGCAGCATGAGGATAGGAATATGGATGGATCTAAAATGAGGAGCCCCTACCACCTTTTTATAGGTTTTGGTGGTGAGGAATACCATTTGTGGTTTTGTGGAAACCAATGGTATTGACCAACATGGTTTAGGTACTTTTCCCTCCTTTTTTCCTTTTTTGAATAAAATTAATATTTTTTATTCCCTTTTTAATTTTTTGGGAATTTGGACCCTTTTTGAGGGTTTTTTATGCTTTTTTTAGGAAAAATAATCTTTTTGAGTGGGAAAAAGGGGTGTACTAAGGTCTTTTGGTGACCTTTTGTTGGCTTCAGAGGCTCAAATGGTAGAAAAGTGGACAAATGGGTCATTGAATAAGGAAATGAGCTAGTGAGCACTTTTTAGGTGTTAACAGTTGGGACAAAGTGTTAAGATCATAGTGGGTGGCCTTCACTAATACCTCGGGGTTTTCGTGTAATGGTTCATATAATAGAGGAACCTTCTCTCGTATATTGGGCTATGAGGTTACTTCTTTCCATAGGTTTAAAGGCATTATAGGATAAGGGTAGGGCTTCTTCATCAAAAAATTGAAAGGCTGGTAATTCCAGGAAGCATAGTACTTTAGCTAGGGAATCTACATACATTATGCATAGGATCCTAGTTTGGTCATGGGACAAAATCACTCATTTATCAAAGCAATATCTTATAGAGCGCCAATGTGTAAATTCTGAGAAATACATAGATGGGGGAAAGACTTCATGAGTTAGGTTTGTTTCCCATGGGTGGAATGGGTCTTGCTTCGTAGTGAAGTTAGATTGAGCTTTAAGCATTGTGTTATGGAGATCTAATGTAGTCATGACTATGTTGAATACATCAGCCTCATGTTCGTATAGGTGCTCATCACCTGAGCTCATGGGTTTTGGGGATTTATCTTTTGATGAGGAATCCATGGTTAATATCACTATTTATGCAATGGAAAAATGACGGAGGTAAAAGGAAAATTACCCAGAGGGTAAAAGTCTGTTGGTAACCAGATTTGTGCACTTTGCAATGATCTTGATTTGAATGCAAGCTCCAATTAGGTGGCCTTCTCTTTTCCCTTCAGTAGAGAATAATGAATAATAACTTTGAATATTTCCCTTTTAACGGTCTAGCTAATTTTAATTTTGACACATGTCGCATGATTATTGGATGACTTTGGGATGACGTCGTATGATGTCGTTGGCCCCCCCTAACACGTGTCCTTTATTGAGTGGTACACTTGTGTGTCAAATCATGTTACCTTTCCTCCATGGGGACCCCCTTTATGCTCTTATAATTGTAGGCAGAAAACCACCTTTTGGTAGACCATAGAAATTTAGGTAAAAAATGGGCCTCCTAAGGAAAATAATAAAATAACAGTAGAGAGAGAGAGTAAAAAAACTTCATTTTTCTCTCGTATTTTCACCCTAGGTTTTTTGGACCCAAAATCCAATGGCCAAAAAGTCAGATTTTCTACATCTTGTGGTCGATCATCTGACAACCTCCATATTTTTTTAACATCGATCCAATGTCGACTGAAATACGACGGCTGGAACTTCGTCGATTATGTGACACCACAGGGAAGTCGAATAACCGACCACAAGGAAGTTGGATAACCAACTTTGGGCACTTCATAGGAAGTCAGATATCTTCAGTATCGGTGTCGGATATCCGACGCCCATTACACATGGAAAGGGATGGAATCCGACATTCCTTGCCGTCGGATGTATGGCAAGAACATCGGATACCTTTGGTGTGGGCATCGGATATCCGACGACCATTACACATGGAAAGGGTAGGAATCTGACGTTCCTTGCCGTCGGAGGTATGGCACGAACGTCGGACATCCAATGACCATTGCGCATGGAAAGGGCTGGAGTCCGATGTTCCTTTCCGTCGGAGGTATGGTACGAACGTCGGATATCCTCGGTGTGGGAGTCGGATATCCGACGACCCTTACATGAGAAAATATCTAGAATACGACGTTCCTTTCCATCAGACGTATGGAAAGAACATTGGTTAGCTTCGCATCGTCGTCGGATATCCGACTACCTTATGATATTTATAAAAAAAAAATACACTACTATTTGGAAATCAATAGATACACTATTATTATTGGATCTCGCGAAGAGAGCCATGTTGGATTTCCACTCAACATAGTTAAGTCTCATTATGCCCATGTAAATATTCAAAGGGTATGGGGATTGCAAATATACAAACACATCGGAGTGATAAAAAAACCCAATAGAACATGGATGATAGGGGTTGTACTATATTGAAAACTTTGCAAATCACACCAATTGAAAAATCCTTGTCCTAAATCTGGAAAATTCACACCACTAAAGTCACACAACTACAAATCTAAATCAACACACCTCTTCAAAAAAAAATTATACTGCTGAAATAAAATCACACATGCTTGAAATGAAATCTCACACTGCGAAAAGGGAGGTCACACTTGCTTGAAAGAAGTCTCATACTACTGAAAGTATAATTTATAATTTATAATTCTTGATGGGAATTGCTAAAAACATAGTATAATTTATTGAAATGCATCATTCTTCTATGATATCGATTTAGTTGAAGATGATTGGAGAATCTATGTGCTACATGTGTCTTGATATCCTTCCCGAATGTATTGGACTTGATGTATAGTGCGTTCCTTCCCATTTTAGAATTGCATGCTAAAATCAGGTTGTGACAATGTGCCATCCTTCTTTGGAATTCATAATTTGTATGCCAAGTTAAGGTAGATCAGAGAATGATATTGGATCTCTTCCCCATTGCACACATAAATTTCAACATTTTCATCCTTTATGTAAATCTAACTTGTATTGACCATCTTTCTGAAGGCATTAACCACAAGTTGATTGAAGGCTGGGGTTGCATGTAATTAGCTTGGATATTGTGTACAGAACATAGAACCATGTTGAATAAAAACCATATGCTCAATCTCCCATTTGTATGCCACAAGTATTGGATTTAATGATTTAATTGCAAAAAATTGGTATTGGAAAACAATCATGAAGATTCAACATTCAGTATTAGCTAAATTGATCATTAAAAAAACCTTAAAACTTATTAAAACAGAGGAATAAATATAAATAAGCAGTGAGGTCTCATTATGCCCATCTAGGGTTTCAAAGGGTATGGGGATGCAAATATACAAAAAACATAGGAGTGATAAAAAAACCAATAGAATGGATGAAAAGATTTCAAAACTCAGGACCCAACACTCCCCCAAGCCTAAAGTTTTTCATGTCCTCATGCAAAGAGGATTCTTCTCTAGGATCAAATGAAATATTGCTACCTTGTATATTTAATATAACCTTGAAGCATTGAGTGTATTATTTAAGTTTCTAGCCATTCTATTCTTCATGTTGTGAAGCCAAAGCTTGAGATATTTGTTATGTCAATCACAAAATGATAATGGAAATTTGGATGAGGTAATGCAAACAATCATGGACATAGGTGACTTGCAGAAATTTTGATTTCGAAACCTTACAGTGATTCGAAATAAGATAAGAAATAGAATAATGTGGATCATGCATACGACATGGTATACATGGTAGTTAAAAGCACTTAGTGTTGTCATGAAAAACATTCTCACTTTTTCCTGCTTATCTCGAAGGACATCAATTAGCACTAATATTATTCCAGTACTAACCACTTCATCTTCATTAAGAGTTTCATGTTGAATAAAAAACCCATTACAAACAGGATCTCACTCTACTCCACAAATAGTTACTCAAGTGATCTTTCATCATCTGGAAACCCGAAA
The DNA here is from genome assembly GCA_027924585.1 of Larix kaempferi. Lineage (NCBI taxonomy): Eukaryota > Viridiplantae > Streptophyta > Pinopsida > Pinales > Pinaceae > Larix > Larix kaempferi. The sequence goes on from BSBM01000486.1 coordinate 13,247,121, forward strand.
TTGGTTATGAGGAGCAACCAAACATCACAACAAGCTCCAAGAAATTGTCAAAATTTAGATGACACGCGAGTGGGTTGTAGAAAGCCAGCATCGTAGCCATTCATTGAGCTCCTCTCTGTTTCGATAATAATTTAATATTCTCTACTGAACAAGTCCAACCATGTGAAGGTGGAAGCTCTTATGGCCCCTCCCCCCCCCCCACATCACTCTCAATTCCCCATACCCAATGCATGTACTTGAAAAAAACAAATACGTGAAAATTCATCCATATTTCATCATGAACTTTCATCTAACATTCATTCAATAAAGGCTAACATTCATTAAACCATTGTTTCATTCAGTCAACATATTCATACAATAAAAGATAACATTCAATAAGCCATTCATTCATTCTGTCAACACATTCATTCAATAAAAACTGACGTTCAATAAAGGTAATAGTTTACCACACTGAATCATTAAACCAGTAAACCATTCACTCATTCATTAGGCCAAAAATCATGGACGATATATTATTATCAAAAATAATTAGATCACATTTTTCCAGTCACTTATTTTTAGTTTTTATTCTCTTTAGTGGTAAATAATCTCTAAGAGGAGCATCTACATCTCGACTTTCTCCTCCAGTTCTTGGTTCTTCATCAGGTGCTTGTGGTGATGTATGCATCCTAGAGTGTTGATCTAGACGTGGATTTTGTGGCAAGGGGTTCGGATTTTGCTGCAACAATGTGAAAATGTTACATCGTTGTATTTTGCTATTGTAATGACAAGTATTTCATTTAAAAAAAACATTACAAAGGTGTTTTTTTTACCTGGTGTGGCCACATCATGTTGTTCATGTTCTTGTCCAGGCTCAACCTGTACAGTCTCTTCCTCTACATGCTCTGCAGTTGAAATATGGTGAACTACAATTAATGTTCACCATTTGCAATGCTAAACATAAAATTGTAGCATATGAATAAATTCATACCAGGATTCGAAGCATGATCTTCGATTTGTTGTTGTCCCTCCTCGACATTAGGGGGATCATTTCTTTCCTGCTCAAAATAGATTCAATATTTTTTGTCAAGTATTTATAACGAATAAATTGCACAAGCAATAAATATTTATTAAAGTATATAGATTCTATTTACCTGTGCACCGGATGGATTGGTACCAAAAGACTGTGTTTGCCCAGAGAAGCTTTTTCGGCATTCAACAACAGCTCCAAAAGCCTTGCTGGAAGCTAAGCTTAATGTCTTCCTCAGTGGCCACTTCATTGAATCATTCGACCTGCATATTTGCATAACGTCGGTAATTAACATTTTGCGGTGCAATAAAACCGAAAAATAATTTGCAATTTATTATTTGTATGCATTATTGGTTTTTCAAAACTTACAATTTGTGCCACCAAATTCGAAAAACCACCAGGCCCAAGTTTGTGTTGACCTATTTTTTCCAGTCTTTCCCTTTATGGCCTTTGATGTGTATGACAGCCTATGCAAGTGTTGAAATGCGTTAGATGTTCCAAGTTCGATAAATAAAATCAATAATAATAAGGTTTAGAATTACATTGCGAAAAGTATTGCATACCTCCCTGTGCCCAGTGGTATCTTTCCTTGTCTTCTCTTAGTCCTCTCTTTTCCATCATCCACTAGATCTTTCCACTCCATTGCTGGAATCATTGGAGGGCACTCATACTTAGAGTTTTTTTCCAAGTGGGTCCTATATTGGTCTCGGACAACCTTCACATGTTGGCCAGCCTTTTTCAGGACATTGGCTTGATTGAAGGTCTTGTCACCGAACAGGCCAACCAACCGATTAGTGAGTTCATCTTTTAAAAAATTCAGTTGTCTATCCCACCTTGTTCAGATGGTGGGCCCAAATATCTCCAAGGACGTGTCATTCATTTGTTTATAGAAAACATCATTTCCTGCAAAACGATCACGCCATGATCATAATAAATTGAAAAAAAACATTTTATCGGTTTATTACAATGAAATTATAAACACTAACTTGATCAACGTATATTAATTACCTGGGATCTTCTAGATATTTATTGGGATTATATCTTCGTCGACCAAAAATGATGCCTCCATTGTTCCCATGCTAGTGACACGGGAAGATCCTGGAAATGCAGCTAGGTCGATATCAATATTACCAGGTTCTTGGTGTCGACCCCTTCTTCTGGACGATCCGGTGTGTGTCGGTCACTAGCGACCGATACACTCACAGTTGGGGTCCGTGGTGTGTCAGAACATGCTGCTGAATGTTCAGTCGACACTAATGGCAAAGGATTCGATGCACGTGGATTCGTTTTCCTCATGATGCCATGTCTCTCCATGAGCCTCATTGGGGCCAACACCTCCTTGACCACTATTGTGTGGTCTCTGATAATTCTGTAAATACAAACGACGTCTTATACATTCAGTACTATAATATAAAAGAGAAAATTATAAAATTATAAATGAATTATTTTATGATTCAAGATTCCTCAACTTACTCGCAAGGATTCAGATTTCTATTCCAACAATTCAATCCTTGCCATAATCTGGCTTGTCTATGGAACCTTGATTAGCAGAGAAACGATTTCCGCACTATATTTTTCCAACATTTTGTCTATCATCTTAAACGGGTTTGTGGCTTCACCAATTATGTTGGAATCTTTAAACATCTCAGCCACTTCAGGATCTACTGAATATTCTTGTGATGCTCAGAAGAGTTACTTTCAGAAATGACTGTGCCTCTTAGAGGCCAGTCAAAATCTAGGAACCAAGTGACCCTATTATAGGGTTAGTACAAACCATAAAGAGAAAGATGACTAGGCTATGGTACGGTTAATCAAAGAAAGTCAATGACAGTCAAAAGGCTCAATATAATCACAATAAATATGAGATGACAGCTAGCAAACTGAGGCCAAGAGACTCACGGCCTCCAGTAAGGTACAAGGACCAAATCAAAGGGTTAAAAAAACAACTAATAAGGTACAAGTAAAAAATAAAAGAGTGGGTATAAATTAGACTCATGACCCTTGGGACTAAGGGGGTGTATTACCTCAAATGTGGACAAACTACCATAGTTATACCCACAAGACAAAAAACATAAAAGGCAGTACAAATCAAAAGATAACTCAAGATCAGTAAAAGACCCAAAAGGTGAGAGGCAAGGTACCACAAAAAAATTTAAAGGACCAAAATTAAAGGACAAGCTACCACAAGACCAATAAACAACAAGGTGTAAGGACCAAAAGTAAATCAACCATTGTGGGGAAGGTACAAATAAGGTCAAATATATATTGCAATAGCTCCTTGTAACTACCTATTATTTGACATGCCAAAGAGATGGAAGGTCAAATAATGTCAAATATATGCAATAGCTCCTTGTAACTACCTCTTATATGCAATAGATCCTTGTAACTACCTCTTATATGCAATAGCTCCTTGTAACTACCTCTTGTAACTCAAATAGGACCACCAAAAGGTATGATAGGAAGCAATCTTCCTAACTAAGGTCTGGAGGGTGGTATGAAGTGGGTATAAAGACTCATAACAACTTGGACAAAGGGGGTGTACCTCAAATGTGGACAAACTACCATAGTACCCCACGAGACCAAAACATAAAAGGTGGCACAAATCAAAAGATATCCCAAGATGAGTAAAAGACCCAAAAGGTAAAAGGCAAGGTACCGACAAAATATTATCGACAAAATGAAAGGACCATAAGACAATCAACCAAGATGGGGTACAACCAATCATCTCTCTCTCAAATGTACCATTGTTCCATATAACTTGAAATACCATCATCATAGTAAACGGAAAAGTCCACAACGGATGATGTGATCACATGGTCCTCTAGACTACTCCTAAGGTCAAGAGTTAGTGGCTCCATCAAGGGGTGTTCAGTCCCCTTGAGAAGACCATCTAACTCAACCATATCGAAGACCTAGGAGAAGAGGACATCACACATCATCAGATAATTTGGTAAATGACCGTGTAAGAACTCAAAAACCCTAAAGCAACCGAGCGTGCAGAAGGGGAGCTAGGAAAAGACAAGGCTCATAGGCCAAAAAAGCAAGATCAAAAAACTATACTAGGACCAGTGTCACAGTAAGCTAGCTGAAACAAAAGTGGCCAGAATGCCAACAAGTAGCACTAAAAAGAAAAAGACCCTCTAAAAAGGTGAAATAGCAAGCAAACTTCCTAACTAGGAGTTGGATACCTCGACAAATCGTATCCTTCGCAAGGTGATGAAATCCAAGTCAAACAATACAAAATGAGAGACCAATAATGGAAGGATATCACTCTACCGAAAGGGATCCTAGGTAAAAGAGCCCTAGAAGAAAAGTCACTAAGCTACCTCGTTCATGACACTTCGGAAAAGGTTTTTGGCACTTATGTCTTATCACCCCTGTATCACCATCACAACAGAGTACAAGGAAGATAATGGATCAATATTCCTTAGGCGCTAAGTGGAGTGTGCGGCATTCCACAAAGTCCATCTAGAATCAATCCTCGCGGCTTAACCCCCGACAAAACGGGAGGCCCTCCACAAACTGGTCGATGACCATGTCAATAAATACTAGAGGATTTTAGTACCCTAGAGGACAACAACTATGTCTCAGATGAAAATGACAAGGGGGAATTATTTGGATTCCTATCCCCGTGTCCTACCTAACTACCAAATTCTTTTTATCCTCAAGCGAGGTTAAAGTGTGTTGAGTTAGAGAGTTAAATTTTAATGGTTTTATTACTCAATTGGGTGATGGAAGTGAAACTCGTGGTGTGATGACTGACTCAAACCATGCAAATGCATATGAATCAAATAAGCCTTTCCTTTCAATGAATGCTATCTAAGGTAAGGAAAGATTTCTTTCAAACTATAAATACTCTTTCAAATTAAATGAATGCAGCAAGTGTTCAAGTTCATTCATGGGACCTCAAGGAGAGCTTCAGATATACTCAAGTCATGCAAATGAATTCATCACATAAAACAAAGTGATAATAAATATAAGGAATTATATATATCCATGTTCATAATTCTTTAGGCACACTTATAACATTCTTCAATCATTCATCACAAAAAAACAGTAATAGTAGAAACAATAAACTGCATATAAATGTTCATGAGCTTAATAAAATAATAATAACCACAATAGGGGAAGCTATACCACAACTTGTTTTTTTATGACTATAAATACAAGAGTATCATAATCATGAGCAATACATCCTTTACTTTTACATAATGAGCAATACTAATCATTTCCCCCTTTAGCTTGCATTGAGTACCTTGACATCAATGCCCCCAAGCTCTTGCCTATGAGAATTGAAACTTCCCTCCTACAACCATATAGATGATAATGATTGGTTGTTGTTATTTCTTTATTAGTACCAAGTTTGTCATTCCTAGTGTTTGGTCAAAGATCTAATTCCTGAGATGTTAAAACTTTCATCTATGGCACATCTATCCCACACATTAGTTGAATTGGAATTTCAAATATCAAATAATTAAATTGGCAAAAAAAATTACCTTATACTAGAACTCCCATCAATCAGCTTTATGGTCATGTTCATTTTCCTTAGTTCCTCTAAATTTTATTGCATATAGGGTACTATCAACTAAGCTCAAAGTTTGATTGCAGACAGAGTACTATCAACTAAGCTCAATTCCTCTTGTGTGATACCCGCTTGGAAGAAACTCTAGACTCTGTGTACCCATGCCCACCGTCCAAGGCTTGTTTCCAAGCTGAAACTCAAGACCATTGGCAACACTCCTCGGACGGAAGGTGTGGGTTACACAGAGTTAAATCGCTTCTAGTTTTGGGATAAAAGAATAGAGGTCCAAAGTTGAACAAAGAAAATATAATTATAAATACAATATATTTATTGTTATCATGATATACTACTTCAACTAGCCACCTTCTTTACATAATAAATGTGGCCTTAATGAATTTCTATGACTAAAATTCCATGATAGCTATATTATTTGTAAATAAAAACAAGGGTATTGAGATTCCAGACCATAAAAAAGACAAAATCATGATAGAGTCCCATGTACATCAACAAGATTAAAAGGAAGAGCTGGAATGAAACTCGAAATTCTTCAATTGTATTAAACACTGCATGAGATTGTACATATGGAACAATATAGAGAATCAACTCTGTTGGGAAGGATATACTATGTTTGAAGAGAAAACCTCAAGCCATAAATTATTAAGGATAATTTACACTAAGATACCTAATATATTTCTCTTTCACCTAACCTTTATTTCACATTGAATCTATAACATCTCCCAATCACATCTAGACCTTACTGGAAGGAGTCTTTGGGAAGAAAGATGTGATGCAAGGACATAAATTGTAGAATGATCTCATAAGTTTAAGCCCAAGAATATTTGACACAATCCAAAATTTATTCACCAAATTCAAATCACTTCTACTATAGCTCAAGTTATGTGGTGTATACAAATATGCAAAAGAAGAATCACTGTTTCAAAGTGATTCTTCCTTTGCATAAATTTTAATAAAAAATTTAACTTTTTTTCACAAAAATAGCTAATTTACGCAATCTAGCCTTTCCTTTCTTTCTACTTAACCATTACAAAAATTTATTCTTCAATGCTAAACCATAGACATGATGATAACAAATAAGATTCTAGACCTCTCCTGTCCTAACTACAAGTTCAAAAAACATTGACCTTTGACAAAGAATTGACTGCATATTTTTCATACTATCTGCCTTCCATATCTTGAAATTCATACAAAAATATAAACCCTTGACAAAACTATGTGATTCTAGACTTGTACAGGACTTAAAAACATAAAAGTGCCAAATCATCCTTGTTGCATTCTTAGAATCATGTCATTTTCTCCATATCCAAAAGAAGGGATTTTTTGGAAGAGCATCCAGGTGTCCTAAAATTCAATTGTGCATGGTAGGAAACTGCAAAAGCAATGCGCTAGGCTAATGAAGTAGGAAAATATTGTTGATGGATAGAATCTACCTAGGTCCATGCATTTCGAGCAAAGGGACAGAGCTAGAAAATGTGCTCCAAAGTTTATGCATGACACATTGCAGACAACGCAAGTTTTTGCACTCCCAAGTATGTGAGCATTTTACCCAAAAGGAGAACTCCCACCCTAAATCTAGACAATGATTTAAGATATGAAGAGTGGCAGTGTATTCTTCCAACTTTATCATGCATTCTTTCTCTTTCCATATATAGTTTGAGATTCTACATATACGTATTTGAGAGGAGTTGGGAGTGTTATACTGTATTTTGTGAGCAGATTGTAGCAATGGAAATCAGATCATTTGTTCACCCACTAGTTTTGACAAACTGCCTCCATAATTGCATGCTATTGGACTTATGGCATCCTTTCATGTGTCGTCACTATGATGTAATCCATGTCTCTTGATTAGTACATTGATTTGGATCAATTATTACAGTCATTTGGTTATCTTGCATGCACTTACTTTGATTTGGCCATAGATACCAAAGAAATTAAACAAGGTAAACAAATTCTGCTAGTAGGGGTCCTTGGAGCAAGGTAAACAAATTCTGCTAGTAGGAGAGATGGCGATAGTCTAGAACCCTTCCATTCCTCTAATTAAATCTTATGTGGTTTTCTTAGTAATTTGCATTGAGTAATTTAGTAATGAGCTGGGGAGGTCTTTCAAACTCTTCAATTTCTATGGAAAAAAAAGGTACACCTAGTTAGGAGGGATGTAAAAGCATTAGACCACAATCAAATCTATGCGAATAATACATTAGCTAACTAGCTTTCTAATGCAGCACGGAATTGATTCTAACCAGACAATCTCCAATCTATAGTGATGCAAAACAACAAGGTTGATAAGATAGTTGCAATAGATTACCACATGGGGAAGGCCCCAAATCTAAGGGCTAAAGGTCATGTGCCAAAGAGAGGAAAGGAGTGAGATCTCTCACTGTAGAAACCTACTGTAAATTCTATTCCAAATAGCCAAAAAGATAATTGTAGTCCCATTACAATGATATTTATAGGGTAAGGCGGAAGGAAACCCTTACAATGAATGCCCCAACAACCAAGAGGAGAGGATGCCTTGTTTGTTGTCATTGAGCTTGAGTGTTCTAATATTGATTACAACATTATTGTTGATCCCTGGTGTCAAGATGTTCTATTTTATAGACAGAATCAACAATTCCCTCTGATTCATTTACAAGCTAAGAAAAGAGGAGGCTAAGGCCGGAAGTTACAAGTATGTACTGCTGAACAATTGTTTGTTCTGTAAGCATGCCGATGGTATGTTCCTCGGGTGTGTGGAAAAACCACAAGCTAAATTAATTCTTAAGTAGTTTCATGATCGTGGTCATTTGCGGTTCCATAGTGGTTGGCACTTTGCTTCCAAAGCTACTGCTCATAAAATTATTCAATATTAATTTGACTGGCCTACTTTATTTTTTATTCTTTCATGTTGGTGAGGACTTGTGATCACTGCAAATGATCAACAGGGAAGCATAAAGTTTATGTCATTCCTTTGAATCCCGTTTATACTCGATTTCCTTTTTCCATAGTGGTTGGACCTTGGGAGAAGGCCTATTTTCCTTATGAGAGTAGAGATCAGAATTTTTATGCAATGCTCGGAATTTTTAGGCAATGCCCTGGACCTTGCATAATGGGATGATATAATGCCAATCGAGCTATCTATGTAGTATCCCTAGATATTGATGTTGGGAATGTCTTAAGCCCCTAAGCAACACTAATATTTGATATAGTTATGTATAACAACAATAAAACAAGGTTTCAGTGAGTTCTCGGCACCTTGCAGCTGCATAGGAAACCCTAAAACAATGTTTTGGGTAATTTTGTGGACAACGGGACCATAAAACCTCCACTATTGGTCATTTTTTTGCCCAAATTAACAGATTCTTCACCATTCTGGGCATACTCCAGCAATGAGGGGTCATATTTTCAAATGTTGGGCATATTTCATCCATTGAATAAGTAGTGGCAGTCATAATTATGAATTTTAGGTCACAAACCTGAGTTATCCCTTGAAACAAGTGATTGGAAGAGGATCAATCCCATTTTGAAGATTTAATGCTTATTTATAAGGTAGAACTCAGAATTGAGGCTTACGGCTGGAATTATGGCGGTTTAGGGCCTCATAAAATGGTAAATAAAATTGGATTCTTACCGATTTGGGAGGCATTGCAGCCTCTATGGCTTCTTGATCTTCTCGATGACCTCTTTGACCTTGTTTGTGACCTACTCAACCTCCTCGACCTCCTCAACCTCCTCAACCACCTTCACCTCCTCAACCTCCTTGACCTCCTGTGTGGCCTCCTTCACCTCCTCTGCAACCTTCTGTGCGGCCTCCTCAACCTCCTCTGCAACCTTCTGTGCGGCCTCCTCAACCTCCACTGCAAGCTGCGAGCTATGGCTGAAGGTTCGAGCGTGAGCTAATGGTTCGGGCATGAGATAATGGTTCGGGCATGAGCTAATGGTTCGCGCATGAGCTAATGGTTCGACCGCAAGAGGGTAGAGCTAATGGTTCAATCGCGAGCAGGCATGAGCTAATGGTTTGAGCACAAGAGGGCATGAGCTAATGGTTCGAGCGCAAGAGTTCGGGCATCACCATTCAAACATTCACTCAATTCATAAAGGAATTTACAAGTTGGTAATGTTGTAGAATCATAAAAGCAATTAAAGAAGGTAAGTCACAAGATAGGTAAAGATTATTAATGGAACTCATTTAAAAAAGATTTGAAAGAGCCCAAGTTTTAGGATTTAGGGCTAGTTGAGGACCTCAATATAGTCATAGGTTACAATTTACATGTATGTTGTAATAATTATAAGTCAATTTTTAAAGTGTATGGCTTATCACCTCAACATGTATTTATATACATATCATTATATGATCTCAATTGATAATCACATAATCCCATTTTAGATATAAATTTTTATATAAATTGTATGGGTTTCACTCTTCATGGATGATGATTTTATGAAGTGAATTGTCCCAAGATATGATTTACCCTTGTATGGTTTGAAACAAGCTTCCAAGGTGTGGTGTGAAAATATTGGTAAGTTCTTCCTCAATCTTTGTTTCAAGCATTGTGAATTAGATCACAATATTTATGTCTTACATGTGAATAATATTTTGAGTATTGCTTTGCATGTTGATGATTTGGTCATCACTAGTGGTAGTGCTAACTTGGATTTTGGTTTGAAGAATAGACTAACAAATACCTTTTAAATGACCAACCTCGGTATGTTGAATTTCTTTCTAGGTATTTGAGTTTCACAAGTTGATTATGATATCTTTATTTCTCAAGATAACTTTTTTATTAAATAAATTTAAAATAAATGATCATAAACATTGTGATAATCCATATTAAAGGAAAGTGAAGATGACTAAGGAGTGTGATTCTTCAAAAGTTGATGTCGCTCTTTACAGTAATATTATTGGTAGCCTTATATATTTGATTCATAGTTGACCGAAAATAACCTTTGTTGTTCATGTGGTCTCTAGGTTCATGCAAGATCCAAAAGAGAGCCACTTGAAGCCCACAAACAAGATTTCTCATGATATCAAGGGTGCATTAGCTTAGTATAAAGTATTCTAGAAATAATATAAACCAGTCGGTTAGTTATAGTAATTCTTATTAGGATATATATGATGGAGAGAAGTTGACTTTAGGTGTAACATCCCTAGGATTTAACCCCAGTTTAAAATGTAATTTTGTAAAAGACAATGAGTTCCTGTAAGGAAGAACTTATGTTGTATATTTTTGTTACATTAAAAATTAAGCTGGCAATGGCAAGCCAACACGCTAAATGATTGGGGACTCATATATTCACCTAGTTCGGTAAGGGGGGTGGTGTATAACATAAAAGCTAAGTATGACCCTATTTAACCCTGCTTACCTTATATGTACACAGAAGGAAATATGATAAACATTCTGAAAATAATGCCAATCAATATCTCTAATTAACATGGTGTTAATTGCTAAAACGCCCAGAGATTAACTGTGTTGTAGTTTTGAAACATCCAAGATTTCGAGTGGACACTCCACCCACCATCAAGAGAACCAAAACAAAGTTGTAAGATAAAAAGAGTGGGCCATCAAGAATAAATAGATGGATAAATTATCTGACAATGATGATGACAATGATGATGGTGGTGGTGGTGATGACGATGATGATGATGATGATGATGATGATGATGATGCTGATGATGATGATGACAATGATCAAGATGATGAAGATGTCAATGAAGGTGAAAAAGATGATGATGATGAAGATGTTGATGAGGAAGAGGGTGATGACGATGATGATGATGACGATGATGATGATGACGATAATGAAGATGATGATCAAGATGATGAAGATCATGTCAATGAAGATGAAAAAGATGATGATGATTAAGATGTTGATGAGGAAGAGGGTGATGACGACGATGATGATGATGATGTTTGAGTCTTGAAACTCTCCCACCCTGTTAATGCATGTGTCTAGTCTAACCATGCCAAATTTTAGTCCAAGCCAGCACCTATGTAAAAAATTTCAACGTTGGCCCCACGTATCACATTATTTAATCTATAGGTATGTTTTTTTTATTCTACAATGGTTAGTGTCAGTCATGGTATAAATGAAGAGATGATGATGATGATGATGATGATGATGGTGGTGGTGGTGGTGGTGATGATGATGATGATGAAGATGATGATGACGACGATGATGATGATGATGAAGATGAAGATGATGATGATGATGATGAATTCGACGATCTCACTGCATCAGATATCATACAACAATGATCATGATAAGGACATAGAGTTAAATATTGAGTCTGTGGAGTAAGGCCCTAAGGTCTTGCTTTAGTATTAACCCATCATACAATTCTAAATACCAAATCAACTACACATCTCATCAATGGTTGTAAATATTAATGACTTTGTTCATCTCTAGCACTCATAGCTATAAAATTAGAGTAATTCCCAACTTGTCCACAATGAATCCTCTAATGAAGGAATTTGAAGTGGAAGTGAATTTTTTTTAGCAATTCCTTTAAAATATCACGGCCCATAAGAAGAGAGCATGCTTCATAGAATTCAAACATGTCCATGTAGATGTGAAACCAAACACACAATAGAATCATTGAGTGAAGTAATGATCATATAACTACTCACCAACAAAGAAAAATCATCATTGAGTGAAGTGAATGCTTCCTCCATGTTCAATGTTCAATTGTCATCCTATACTCACTCAAAATTATGAAGATTATGTGTACATGAAATACACGTTCCTTATTTGAATGAAATGTTGTTCCAAATATTGCAATACCTTTAAATTTGAATGACATATTTGATTCTGGAAACCCTCCCACACCGTCAATGCATGCATCTAGTAGAACCATGCCAAATTTTAGTACGAGCTAGCAAATATTTTAAAAATTTCAACATTGGCCCCATCTAGCACATTATTTACTCTATAGGTATGGTTTTTGATGCTCCAATGGTTAGTGTCAGTCATGTTTGAATCCGGAAACCCTCCCACACCGTCAATGCATGCGTCTAGTCTAACCATGCCAAATTTCATTCCAAGCTAGCACATATTTAAAAAATTTCAATGTTGGCCCCATGTAGCACATTAATTAATCTATAGGTATGGTTTTTGATGCTCCAATGGTTAGTGTCAGTCATGTTTGAGTCTGGAAACCCTCCCACACCGTCAATGCATGCGTCTAGTAGAACCATGCCAAATTTCAGTACAAGCCAACAAATATTTAAAAAATTTCAACGTTGGCCCCATCTAGCACATTATTTACTATATAGGTATGGTTTTTTATGCTCCAATGGTTAGTGTCAGTCATGTTTGAGTCCGAAAACCCTCCCACACTGTTAATGCATGCGTCTAGTCTAACCATGCCAAATTTCATTCCAATCCAGCACATATTTAAAAAAATTCAATATTGGCCCCATGCATCACATTATTTACTCTATAAGTATGGTTTTTGATGCTCCAATGGTTAGTGTCAGTCATGTTTGAGTTTGGAAACCCTTCCACAATGTCAATTCATGCGTCTAGTCTAACCATGCCAAATTTCAGTTCAAGCCAGCACATATTTAAAAGTTTTCAACGTTTGCCCCATGCATCGCATTATTTACTCTATAGGTATGGTTTTTGATGTTGCAATGGTTCGTGTCAGTCATGTTTGAGTCCGGAAACCCTTCCACAATGTCAATGCATGCGTCTAGTCTAACCATGCCAAATTTCAGTCCAAGCCAGCACATATTTAAAAAATTTCAACGTTGTCCCCATGCATCACATTATTTACTCTATAGGTATGGTTTTTGATGTTGCAATAGTTCGTGTCAATCATGTTTGAGTCCAGAAATTACCCTTCCACAACGTCAATGCATGCGTCTAGTCTAACCATGCCAAATTTCATTCCAAGCCAGCACATATTTAAAAAAATTCAACGTTGGCCCCATGCATCACATTATTTACTCTATAGGTATGGTTTTTTATGTTGCAATGGTTCATGTTAGTCATTTTTGAGTCTGGAAACCCTTCCACAACATCAATGTATGCGTCTAGTCTAACCATGCCAAGTTTCAGTCCAAGCCACAACATATTTAAAAAAATTCAACGTTGGCCCCATGTGGCACATTAATTAATCTATAGGTATGGTTTTTGATGCTCCAATGGTTGGTGTCAGTCATGTTTGAGTCCGAAAACCCTTCCACAACGTCAATGCATGCATCTATTCTAACCATGCCAAATTTCAGTCCAAGCCAACACATATTTAAAAAAGTTCAACGTTGGCCCCATGTACCACATTAATTAATCTATAGGTATGGTTTTTTATGATCCAATGGATGGTGTCAATCATGTTTGAGTCCAGAAACCCTTCCACAACGTCAATGCAAACTTCTAGTCTAACCATGCCAAATTTCAGTACAAGCTAGCACATATTTAAAAAAGTCCAACGTTGGCCCCTTGAAAAAATTTTGATGGGAAACAACTTGGGAAAATAGATTATCCTCGAAGATATAAATGAAGAAATGATGATGATGATGATGATGATTATGATGAGGAGGAGGAGGAGGATGACAACGATGATGATGATGATGATAATGATGATGATGATGATGATGATGAATATGAAGATGACGATGATGATGAATCCGATGACCTTGCCATACCACCGACGGCAAGAGACGTCGGATATCATACTTCTGACTTCAAAAGAATCCGACGAGCTAGCTAAACCACTGATGACAAACGTCGTTGGTCTTTCTAGGTAGCTGCATCGGATTTCATACAACGATGAAGATCATGATGACGATGATGGTCATGATCAAACACGCCATTTGGGTTAGCATGATAATTGTGCATTTCCTTAATTATAAGCTTCTCTCTGTTTTGAGAATCATTTAATATTCTCTACTAAACAGGGCCAACCACGTGAAGGTGGAAGCTCTTATGGCCCCTCCCCCCCTCACATCACTCTCAATTCCCCATAACCCGACAAAAATATCTATGTACAAAAAAATTAAATGTGTTTTCTGTCATACTATATAACAAGCAATGTTTCTAATTATAACATACAGGAAAATGGAAAAAAACACTAAGAAACAGTTAATTTATTATACGTACCGGCAATAAAATTCAATAGTTCCATCGCAATATTAAATCAAAATATATATAGTAGATATATTACTAGATACCTCGTACACTTCAATGGACTTCAACATCTTCTCCATCCGAGTCATCATTTGTATCATCCGATGATCCAGATTCAACATTGTAAGGATTGGCCATATCATCATCGTCGTCGATGTCAGTTATGACCATCATGTCATTGTCGATATCATCTTCATGGACATTGTCTGATACATCATTTGATTCAAGAAATTCTTCAACATCTTCTACTGGAACATGATCATCTAACTCATGTTGATCATCATGATCATCTTCAACAATGTCTTCTTCTTCGAGAATGTCTTCATTACCTTCATCTACGTTATACTTTACTGGCCTTCCCCTTGGATCGTGTCTCATAGAAAATGACCAACCCGCTCTACCTGGAACCTCAGAGTAAAATACCTGTTCACATTGGGTTGGAAGAACATAGGGCTCCGTTCCTGGCTCAAACAACCTTGTATTTACCATGGTAAATCCATTATCATGTTCAATAATTGTTTTATCGGGATCACGTTGATTCAATCGACACTTGTACCATTTGTCAACGAATAGAAATACCTTGAAGGAGTTAAAGTCACACTGAAGAATGTCTTCCAGATACCCCTAGTATCGATTTTCAGAGAGTTCTGGATGTCTGTCACTTCTAGAAGAAACATTGGTCACCTCAAAGACTACAGATATCCCACAATCTGATGTTTTCTTCGTTTCATCCAACTTTTTGATGCAATATCTACATCCATTGCACCACATAGCCTTATGGTGTTTTACCTACAACAAGCCATCCAGGAAAAGATTACATAATGATCCAATATTTATGATTAACTAGTGCATGTTTATAATTCCATACAGGGAAAAAAATCAGCATGATGTACAACGACAATATTTTTTACAAAAAAATAAATAGTGTTGTTGATTAATATGCTTACCTGCTTATCTTTTAAACCTCTTTCTAAATTGATTTCCCTTTGTGTTAGATTGGTGTCTCCATTGCGATGTGCAACTTTAACCAATGAAGCCACACCTTCCCATGATATTCCATGACTAGATTGTTCACATCGTTCGATCCATGCCTTCATCTAGTCAATTTTGTTTGTGATGTATAAATGAATTGCATCCCACTCTCGACCAACTGTTTGATGACAATAAAATTAAAATTCAATACAAATGTATATTACACTCTAAATTGATGCAAATTACTGAATGTAAAAATATAATATGTATGATATATATAGATAAAAATCACCATTCAAAAATGTTATATTACCTTTGACCTTCCTTGATCTACCTTTCCGCTTTGGGTACTCCCCTTCAAAATATTTATTGGAGTCTGGATGACAAATGCCACATAAATTGAGATTTGACGCTAACATAGGAAGATATTCACTAATATACAACATGTTTTGGTATACAATATATACCTCCATCATAGAACCATCAGCATATGCTCATTGTCTAACCAAACCCTTCATAAATTTCAAGTTCCTCTCAACCATCCACATGAACCTTGAGTGCACAGGTCCACACAGTTCAATATCCTCAACTTGGTGTATGAGGTAGTGTTCCTGTGCATTGAAAAATTCCAAAGGTAGATGCTTCTGCATTTCACACATGAGACGAGGAATTTCTCTCCTCCAATACTTTATGTCTTCTTTATGGAATTCTTTAGATGACAACCATCTACAAGTGACATGAAAATACAATCAAGAGATTAAAGGAAAAAAACATTATATTACGTAACATGAATTAGAGAACGAAAATCAAATATAAGTTCTATGTTGAATTAAACAAACACTAAGCACATGGAAAAAATCACCACTTACCTCATGTATTTCCCGAGACTATATATTATTTGCTTGACATTGTTGTCGAAGTTGTCTGGGATAGAGAGAGGTAGAACATACTGTAACAATAATATACAAATCGTTTCATTTTATCAACAAAGAGTAGACAAACAAAAATACCAACCATATTCACTGGAATAGGAAAACAAATAATAATTAAATGCATACCATACTAATTACCTTCATGAAGACATGCCCATCGTCCATTTTCACCCCCGCGAAATCACCTTTCTTTGTTATGATATTCATCATATTCACACAAAATATGGTGGGAAATTTAATTTTTTGAATGACTTCTTTTACAACATTACTTTTCTAGTCCGTTAACATCCATGGAAGTGAGTTTATATTAATTTGCTCTCCACTGCTATGAAATTGAATGACGTCTTTCATTGCATGGTTGCTATCTTGAATTTCTTTGCAATTTTTGACAATTTTTTCTTTGTCACTCCTTCCATCCAATATTCGCCATAATGTTTCCATCACATTCTTTCCGATATGCATTGTATCAAATAGATGAGAAATTTGTAGGTGCTCATTGTAGGGCAACCTACTAAATTGTCTAGGATAACTTTTCATTCCTCGTGGAAGCCCTTCAATGCCTTTATGATCACATGAACGACAATCATGAAATTACATAAATCAATGTCAATTACAGAAAATAACACACAATAAAAAATACAATATAACATTTCATATACGATTATTCAACATACGTACCGTGACAATTTCTATTATATTGCAACTTCCATAGGTGAGGTCTCATTCTCTGCGGTTTAAATGCAGTCTCTTGCTTTCCATTGAACAATTTTTTTTCAGTAGTTCGATACCTATTATTCTTAGAGAGGAAGTGACTATACTCATAAACACCTCCTTTCCTAAGCTTTTTGAACGACGAGATTTGATCTTAGGACCAAAAAATGGACATGCAAATTTCCCCTTTGTCTGAAGACCTACATAAAGAGATGGAATATCTATGTCAATTATAATTATATACAAAATGACTGGATTATTTAGAAAAACATGCGTGCTTAGTATATTAACTAGTAGTTCATAAAATTAAATGCAAATAAAGTGGAACTTATAATTACATACCACAAAAATGGGTTAACCCTAGGGTATCATGTATTGTCCATACAAGCATTGCATGGAATTGAAATTTCCTTTGTCGTATTGGTCTAGATACATCATACATAGTGATGCCATTCCATAACTTTAGTAGCTCACCAATAAGAGGTTCGATATATACATTCATATCTTTGACTTGGTACTTACATGATTGATTTGAACATATAAAAAATATAATTATGAGACGTACCATTTAGATATGTATTAAACCATATTGCACAATAGAAAACATTAAACATGTATATGACATTATGCGACAAAAATACGACAAATGAGATACCACTACATTTTAAAAAAAATGCAGGGTTCGTACCTAGAACAATCATCGACAACATTATGTGCTCCCTCTTTATTGTCAACCATGGAGGAATGTTGTTGTTGATAACAAAAATAGGCCACACCGAGTAAACGGATCTCATCTATGCAAATGGATTGACACCATCTGCTGCCAAAGAAATCCTAAGATTACGAGGTTCTTCTTTAAAGTGAGGCCATTTTTCCTCCATATCTCTAAATGCAGACCCATCTGCAGGCATCCGAATAATGTCGTCTTGACTTATGTTCCATGCATGGTAATCCATAAACTGCGCTATGTTTTTGCACCTGAACAGTCGTTGCAAACGTGAAATAATGGGAATATAACGTAGAACCTTGTGAGACACATTTTTTGTTACTTGATCTGTTCGATATCTACTGATATGAAATTCAGGACATTCTGTTGCAAATTCATGCCGATTGTAATATAGAACATAGTCATTAGGGCATGCATGAATTGCTTCATACTGCATTCCAATTTCTTTCATGATGGCAGATAAATCTCGATATGTGCGAGGTAAAATATTTGACGGTGGTAACAAATATTCACCTATCATGCTACAACAAATTAAAATAAAAAACTAGTTAATATAATATAGAAATAATATTAATGAAACACATTTCATCCGTAATAATTTGACTTATATATGAATTAACAATAAAATACACGATCATATATATTTTGTGATGGAATATATTACATACCTTAACATCCGTGTGACTGATATGTTTGAAAGACCATTCATAACATTTGTATGCCTTATCAAGAAGAGGTATATCATGAATATCATCAAAATGTTCATCATTTTCATGATCATCATGATCATCATCATCATCCATTCTAACATTAAATGAATCATGGATCAAAGTATTTGTAACATCATCTTCAACTATGTTATCAGTATGATCATCTTCTTCAATGTGATCATTAACTTGTTCTCCATTAATATTCATAGCTCCATGTTCCTCCAGTACTTGTTGTGGAAGCACTTCCTCCGGATGATATGCCGTAGGATGTCTTTCCTTTATAATTACATGAAACCATCAATAGATAAAAGTTAATATAAGAAATTCAAACGCAAAATGTAAACATTTATGTGATGCATTAAAAATGTAACAAATTTTGTACTGTTGGGATGAAAAGAACAATGGCCAATTGTACTGTTGGTCAAATAGGTTCATCCAAACTATCCAAGAGACATAATAATTGACCCGATTACTGAGCAAAGCTACTCAAATATAACTCAAAATTTCTCATACTATCCACTAAGGTAAGATAAACGATGCTATGGTTTCTATAGAGAAAATATAAGAGAAATTACAACATGCCAATATAGTCTTTATTTCTATTATCATGATGGAAAGTGTCACAAATCTAGAGAGCTAAGTGCTGTCCCTGGTGAGTGGGTTAGTCTCACTAACAAACAAATAAATGAGTTATTCTACTATACCCTAGATTCAACATGCACAAAAGAAAAAATTATTATAATAAATATTAAATATTAAAACAATATTTATTTTCCATCTTAGTCCCCATCTATTGAAACCATGATCAATAGATATAAGTTAATATAAGAAATATTAAAATAATACATACATTTACAAAAGCAATCAAAATAAAAACATATATAATGCAAAACTTACAAATGGATGATATTCATGTCCCCCCTCAGTGTGCCCATGCTCCCTACAATGTTTTGTGGTTTTCGTGTTCAAAATTCTTCTCCTCTTAAAGCCCCTGCATTGACTACATGGACAATAGCATTTCCCATCACCCCTTCTTTCAACTCCTTCCCACAATCTAGCAAGCAATTGTTGATTTTGTTCATCTGGATCAGGAATATTGCTAGTTGACATTTTCTCATAAAGAGATTATCGATCTTAGAAAATGAAGCTCGACACTTAGCTTGCTTTAATCACAAAAACAATGGAAATAATGAAAAACAGTCCACTGAAAAACAACCCGCCCAATAAAAAAACTTCTGCAAATCGTCGCTTGTACAGCAAACATGTCGGAATGTTTTGATATTTATAGTTTTTAAAAGTATTCCTTCCGTTGGATATCCGACGCCCTGAACTTAGTTACTGTTAGAGAGTAGATGTCAGCTATCTGATGAGATAGGGCATCATAAGCAGTCGGATATCCGACGTTTTCGAGCATTGCTTGTCATCGGATATCCGACATCCTCGGGCTTAATAGGAGGTCGGATATCCAACATCTCGGGCTTAATATTCGGTCGAATATCCGACGTTGGTAACTATTCCAGAGACCTCATCGGATTAACATTTGTCGTCGGGTATTCAACGATGCCTTCTATCAATTTAAAAATTAATCATCAAATTTCATAATTTTTAAGGTGAAATCCGACGACACAGTACTTTTTCATCGGAGGTCGTCAGATTTTGGGTTCAAATCTTGTAGTGTCAATTTATCTCCTTGTAGGTTTACTCAAATTTCAAGCAGGAGCACTCGTTGGATGCAGAATTAAATTCTACATCCAAAAAGTACCCATATTACATAGTTTTGATTGCATCCACATCACAAAAAATTGAAAATACATTAAAAACATGTTTCTAGTGAGAGAAAACACGTTTTTTAATGTATTTTTTATTTTTCATGGTGTGTATGTTGTTAAACGTATGCATTATGGGTACTCGTTGGATGCATAATTTAATTATGCACCCAATGAGTCCCCCAGCTTGAAATTTGAGTAAACCTACAAGGAAATAAGTTGAAAATACGATCCAAACAAGTAGTTTTTATTTTTTCCCTCCAATTTTTTTACATGCACCTTGTTTGAATTTTAAAGCATTTTGATTGGCTAATATGTGATGACAAGAAATTGTACTTTAGGGTTAAAAGGCCCATTTTTCACCCAAATTTTCTCTAATGGGTAACGGCTTGGGCCTCAAGTGGTTTTAAAAATGACTTCGAGGAGCCATTATGAATCAAAATCTTCCATGTGTCCTAGCTATTTCTAAACAACAACTCCTTGGGGAGCTCTTATCTTCCTTGCATCTTCACGATGCATTATTGCTTCTCATTGTTGATTTATCAACCCCTTTCCGTGATCTACTCGCTCGTGCTCTAGCTCTTTTTGTTTCAGGAAATTGGTCCTTCCCTTAGTCATGTCTCCCTTTTTACTTTGGCACTCCGTCCCTATTTTATTTACCTCTTGGTCTTCAGTGTCTGATTCTTGCACTCATCCCAGATATTTATTTCCCTATACTTTGATCCCTTGAGCACTTATGCCAATCATCTTCAATGCCTTTGCATAGCTTTTGAAATTTACATATCCCCTTTGGGTTTGGGAATATTTGAGTGTTATCAACATGTTGGGGTCAAAAAAAGGGTGTTACAAAGGATTTTATGATCAATTAATTATTATTGACATTGAGCTACCTATGAGGTTGGATTTTCTTGAATACAATGTTAGATTTGTGAACTCCAATATTAAACCTAGGCAACTAAAACATTGTGTTCTGCACAAATTTAGGAATTTTAAACATTGTGCATTATGTAACTACTGTTCAGGAATTCTACCCTATAGCGAGGAGAGGACACTACCAACTTCTGGGGTGACAGGTAAATACATTAATCATATCACATAGGCTTCTACAAAAGGAAAGAGATCAAGGTTCTTGAAGGCATACCTTATTAATGAAGTTCGATCCTAGCTTTCGCTTGCTCCTTCGATCGATCCTCCACTTGATCTTTCGTTCGATGAACCTGCAATACAATAGATACCTTCCTCAGCATATCTTGACTGATATAACAATGATGAAATTGAAATGCAATTTAAACATCAAATACAATCAAGCATTTAATCCAAACAAATATGCAATCCATTAGACATTTGATTGGGACAGGAAGGGTATTTCAACCTTTATTGTCAAAAGCAAATAATCATTACAATTATACCTGATCATTCAGAGTGCTTGTGCAACCGGATTTTGGGCTCCTGCTCTTCACACTAACTTTGGAATTCCTCCAGCATAACAACCCTTAATGCATAGTTTCCCCTCCTCTCTCTCATCTATCCCCCTTATATTTATGGGACAAGGTAGGCAGTTTGGATCGAGAGGTAGTTTGATTGGGAGGTTGGGGAAGTTGCAAAACCAACTTCAACTAATCCCAATTCGTTAAATTAATATATTTTTTATTACATTTTAAGATGTGCGCAAGTTTTTCATAGTATAGCAGTGCACAATATGCAACTTCAGTGCTTACAACCAGCGTTTACAAGGTTTTTGAGGGTGTACGCTAGTCTATTGAAGCAAAGCTGCATATTTTAGAAGGTGAACGCTAGTCTATTGAAGCAAAGCTGCATATTTCAGCTGGTGAACGCTGCTCTTATGCCTGTAGGGTAGCGTTCATGTCAAAATGTAGGTAAAAACAGTGTTTTGTCAGCTGCAGATGGGTAAGTCTAGTCCATACATCATCTGGGGCAATCTTGCTCTCCAATCCAAGTTGTCCTTTTATGTGATAGATAGCTTAATGTGATCACACACAGAGAAGTGCAGATTTGACCTATAACAGATGTCACCTAATGTGTGAGGTCAGAGGGAAACGATGGCCGAAATACATTATAATTCCAAGTCAGCGGAGGAGCAGGAAACCATAGAACCAAGTCACAAAAGTACCTGAAAATAAAGATCAAGGTCAGCGAGCAATTACAATCTTGACATCATATAGATGTGTAGCATGATACAACATGATCTTCGATACATAACTAGGAGATGTATATATAGCATGGCCACTGAAATAAGAGTGTGGATCCATGTCAGAATGAGAGATCATAGCCATAACAACAAACTGGATCTATGTCTCATGGAGAGCCAAAAATGAGTGAGGCTCAGTCTTGCACAGCTTGGGTGATAACATAATGAAGTAATGCTATCAAAATCCCAAGGTCTTCATCCAAACAACCCAAGGTACAAACCCTTACCGTGTGAATAAATGAGCTGAAGGTCGAACATGGGGGGAATTGTTTGATTATCGGTCATTGATGTATACCATTTAACAAACGCGAGGGCTTCCACCGATAATGATAATGGGGCCCAAGGTACCTAGTACAATCCAACAAGTGTGAATAAGAGGACTTGAAGTCGAACACCTGAGGAACCCGTCGAATAAGAGACATTGATGTATTATCGTTATCCAATGACGAGGGAAAGTGCCACTGATGACTGCAATCCCCAAGGTACTAACCGAAACTCTAAACTTCATTCCCAGAGCAAAATGAGTTGATGTCGATGGGAAGAAGTCCATTGGAAGGGAGGCATTAAGGCATCCTCCATCATCCAACATGAGGAACACTCAAATGGTATGAGCTGATGTGGAGTAGGACATGTAACAAGATTGACACTAGGATGGACGACACATGACGTCAAGGTAAACTGCAGAATGGCCGACACAGGCTATATCCTTGAACAGTAAGCACGACACAAAGTGACTTAGGCAGTTTTCAACATGATGGGAAAGTGATATCAGCCTGCAATGTAGGAGACATTAGCAGACCCTCCATATGGTTGGAAGAATAACCAATCGATGGAGTAGACAACTCGGAGATCAGGTTCACCCTAAGGTCAAAAACTAAACCCAACTGAAATGATAGACTCAAATAGGTGTTGTGTTCAAGGATAGGACTGACTGAACTACCTTTGAAACTGCAAGATGTGATATACACTTCTTATCCCTTATTCTTTTTAGATAAAAGAATACCTTTCTTGTTGTTTTAGTGAGTCCAAGAAAGAATGAAAACTCAATATATCCAACCATGTAAAGAGTTTAACGATCCCATGGGAGGAAGACTCAGGACCTTCTTCATTGTTTACAGAGTTCAAAGAAGAGATAGAAGAATAATCTATAATACCGATCTCTGGATTTTAATATCGAGCCGAGATCTGTTCTTGCTCACCGGTGTTTTCAATTTTAAGGAGTCTGAAAAACTTAAACAATAACTCCATACACCTACTCGTGGATTTTAATATCAAGCCCAAGTAGGTTAATGCTCGCCGGTGTTTTCCTATTTATAGAGTCTGAAAAACTTAAACAATCCTCTATTTATCCTCTCGTGGATTTCACATCAAGCCCGACTAGGTGAATGCTCGCTTGGTGTTTTCATGTTTCGAGAGCTTGAAAACCCTAAAGAAGGCTCCAAAAGGTCCTTTTTCGTAAAGTTAGTCTCCTCCCCCGAAAAAGTGTAAAATAATGGAAAAATAAATCTTGTAGCCATGGATGACTAGAGTATTCATTTTTCGTAAGTAATCCGCAAAAGTCCGGAAAAGGGTTAAACTTATACTTAAGCAGATGTCGCTTCAAATCCTTTAATGAGTCTAAAATGACAACTATAATCGGCAATCTTGTCATATTTAAAGAGTCTAAAAAGATCTTAGAGAGAACTCCATAAGAATCTTTTTCGTAAAATTTTAATGAGCCCGAAAAAGTAAACTCGTGACCTCCTTATTGTTTTTAATGAGCTCAAAGGAGAGATGGAAGAATGCTCGTAACTTCCTTACTGTTTTTAACGAGCTCGAAGTGAAGGTGGAAGAATGCTCAAAGCTTCCTTACTATTTTTAACGAGCTCGAAGGGAAGGTGGAAGAATGCTCGAAGCCTCCTTACTGTTTTAAACGAGCTCGAAGGGAAGGTGGAAGAATGCTCGAAGCCTCCTTACTATTTTTAACAAGCTCGAAGGGAAGGTGGAAGAATGCTCGACGACTTCTTCAAGTAGGGTCAATGCCTAGAATCTCCTCATGAGACCAGGCAATGACATCACAAAATTCGTTAAAAAGATTGGTATACAGAATGATATCTTCAAGATACCAGTCTGCTCCAATGAAGATGTTTTTAATGACCCCAGGGTCAGTGGAAATGTTAATCGGGATGGTTCTCGCTGTACTCATCCTATTCCCTTCGGTAAAAACAACTTGTGAAGTGGAAAGGACATAGGACCAATCAACATTCTCACTAGGTCTCGGAAAAAACTCACCTCCCTCAATCAAGTCTAGAACAGGAAGTAGATAGGTCCTGGGGTGTAAATGTTCCCAAGGGTGTCTCAGGCCTATCATATCTTTAAAAAATGTTTCATCAGAAGGAAAAAACATGTCTAAACTATTGGGAGAGAGGGTAGAGTCCATTGACCATGCGGGAGCAGGGTCCATATCTGACTCGATAGAGACTAATGGAGTCATGATATGTTCTGTTGCAGGTTGTTTTGAATCCAAGTGGATTACTTCTGCAACAGATTGGGGCACACTTGGTTCTGGTTCAATAGGAAGGATCCATGGATCAGTCCTTAAACAGACCATGAAAGTTTCAGTAGATGTACCTTCATCAGAATGCATGAAAAGAACAGGAGTGGGTAGGTCAAAAGTGCCCATTAATCACCTATAAATCCCTGCTCCTAAACTCTTGCTTGCTGGGGCAGATTGATCAACCAAAGGAACTGTGGATTCAGATGAAGTCTGGTTGTTTCACCGAGAGAACGAAATTTTATCGACCGTGACGATCTTTCCTTCATGGGGGAACATTACAACTCGGAAAACTGACAATGCAATAGCTCGCATGGCATATGTCCATCTCCTGCCCAACAACATATTGTAATCAAGCGGAGTGTCCAAAACTTCAATCTCTACAGCAACTGTCTTACCGGCAAGTGTGACGTCAAATAATGGCAAGACTCTATGTGGACGGAAATTTCTACCATCAAATGCAGTAAGCAGTGTGTTAGAGGGGGCTAACTCGGGAGAACCCAAGGCTTTCCAATAATAAATTGACATTATGCACATAGACGTGCCCTCATCTATGACAACTCGTCCAATTGTTATAGGACCATGAACTACCTCTATCTACAGAGCAACGTGGTACGACAACCGGTACTTGATATCAGACATATCAAAACGCGCAGTCATGGTGGATGATTCCATACTTCCAATCGCTGCCAGAAGTGCATTTCGTTGTAATGGACAACTTTGCAAAAATTCTAAGGTGGACATAGCACAAGGGGTTTGGGCTATATCTTCAACCACATTGTAGTTGGCAACATCCCATGCATTGGGATTGTGCGAAGCCCGTTTCAAGACACCTTTCGAGATCTTAGGCAATGAATCCACAAGTATGTGGAGAGGAGTGGAATGTTCAGGAATATCTTTATCCTTATTCTGCGAATTCGGGGTATAATTTCTTGCCCGCGTTTGTAAAAGAGCATCTGATTTAACCATATTAATAAAATTTTGATCAACTGAAGCATGGGTGGTGCCTCCAGCATTGGAGGTGCCAGAAGCTGAGCCCTGCCCTTTGGGAAATGGATCTTTAAAGACGACAGGTTGCTTTTCTTGAAGCAGCTTCTAGGCTTCTTCGATTAAAGGGCATTGGTGAGTGAGGTGGTCCTGCTTGCAAAGTTTGCAAGGGAACTTAACCTTCTTCTTTTCTTTGTTACCCTCCTCGGCATTTTCTTTGTTTTTGGGCTTTTGTTGGTTCCCCTCTCCTTTCTTTCCCTTCTTTTTTTTGTTGGGCTACTGAGGACCCTTTTGATTAGTATGAACCTACTGTACAGATTCAGAAGTAGAAGGAGAGGTTGTGACAGGAGTCACTTCTCCAGTCGATTATTTGATCGATAAGGCATGAACCTGTTTAGTCAATGCTTCGAAAGCTACAGAATCAACTGCACCTATAATGCCGCCAGCATGTGGTCCAGGTTTTGGTCTACCTAGATCAATGTTTGATCGCGGTGCATCAGGTATAATCTCATAAAGGATCCCAGACTGAGCATACACCAAGTCTAGTTGTTGGGTCCTTAAAATGGTTTCTTCCTCCGATGACACCCTAGAAGTAGCTACTTCCTTAGAAACATAAGGAAGGAGTGATTTTAGATACCACTCTAATAAGAACTCTGGGGGGATATTGGCCTTAATGAGCCTCTTTCGTCTTTGCCACTCCTGAATATGATCAGATAAATGGGTGGCTTTGTTTTGTCTAAAGGGAGACAAAATATATGTCTCGGCATCGTACCGAACATGAAGCTGGAAGTGGTTCAGAAAGACTACGGCGAGATCCCGAAAGTTAAAAAAGGTGGTTGCAGGTAATTCAATGTACCATTTGGCTGCAACGTCAGTCAAGGTTCTTTGAAAAAGTCTCAACCTAACAGAATCTTCGTTCAACGAGTTCGAAGAACACCAGAGATGAAAAGTGGTAACATGGTCACTAGGATCCTCACCAATTTTACTTTCAAATTTTGGAATGTCCGAAGGTAGCTTAGTGGGAATTGGTGGCCACATAACGTTATGGCACACCGGATCATTCGTTAACTTGGAAAGATCTGGAAACTTCAGAGTTGCCAGAAATGGTAAACGAGGTCTATAAGATGGAATTTGATAAGTTGGAGTCATGAAGGGGGAACCTCCCATAGTTTGACCTGTAAACTGCTGGTTAGGGTTTTTCCCAACCATTTGCTAGTAGGGGTTGCCCCCAGCCATCTGCAGGTAGGGGTTTCCCCCAGCCATATGTTGTTGTATGAAAGTGTAGTTGAACTTCCCCCACCCAATTGAAAGTGGGTTGGTACCCTATGTGTTTGTCCACTATGGCTGGGTGTTAGCCCCGCCATATTGTTGGTTAAAGATATTACTCCCTCCTCCAGAAAACAAAGAAAAGGGGATATTTCCTGCAGGTATATTAATTTGATTCATATTGTGACCTGCAAATGTGTTAAAACTAGGGGTAGTCAAGGTGGACGGTGCAGTCATGGTACTCATGACAGGCATAGTTGCAGAGGGATTTGGCCCAACATTGGGTGTGGAAATCCAAGTACTAGGTATATGGTATGACTATTGAGTCACAGGAGATTGAGTGAAATTCATTGCATTGTTGAGTCCAAAAGTAGGGGTGGCAACCGAGGCAGATGTCAAAGCTGCTGAGCTTGGCATGCCTAACGTACCAGCATTAAAACTGAAGGACGGAGTTGAAGCAGAAGTTGTCTACGATGAACTCGGTGTAGCAGTGGAAGAAGGATTCACAATCCTTGTATTCATACCCATTGTGGGAGTCTGTGGAACTCCCTGCTCGTCTCTTGGGTTAGTCATAATAAGACCAGGTGTGAAAAGATATGCACTATACTCGGGTTGCTGGAAACCTACAGGTACGAGAAGCGGATTGTTAGGTCCGGTAAGAGGAGGTTTGAAAGGAGTGTTAAACTCACCAGAACAGACTAACAGAGTACTGATGGTCAGATTCGTGGCGTCCACCGGAGGTCCACTAGGTGCAAGCGCTTGAATCACCAAACCGCTTTCCCAGGATTACTACCAAAGGGTTACCTTCCACGCCTGTCCAAGGTGAAGTGGGAATAACCACCCACTCTGCCTGTGTAGGATCCTAAAGGTCTGATACTAAGGCTACCATAAATACGAAATAACCTGGGGGGGTAATCGTCAACCTAGTCAAAACGCATGGGCAGGGTAGCAAAGCCCGAAGTATGAAAGGACCTCCGTATGCGAATCGACTCTGGTTTATGGTCAAAAGGAAAGTGAGGGGATATCCTCAACAATTCCAGTCTTCCACGGCCTCATGCTTAACTTTGGTTTGAGTAGAGCATCCCAGGACTATTTGATATATATGGATTTACCTAAGTGAAAGTCATACTACAATTGTTGCGTAATGAAGCCAGTTCCGAGTAGTTTAAGGTTATTTAAGCTCGAAACTCTAGCCTAAGCTAGTTGATGTCGTGTATACCTAAAAAGAAAAGTGTTTCTAATTGATTTTATTAAATTTTGTTTTTAAGTCTATTTTTTACTCAACGGGGTAGTGCATTGTGTGGAAATGGTTTGAGAAAGTAAAGTGCAAAAGAAATAACTTTCAAAGCAACAAAAGACTCTTTTTCATTTTTTCCGTTTATGCTCTTTCCAAAATGAAAACTAAGCAAACCAAAAACAAATATCTTTTTTCTTTTCTTTTCAAATTCAAAACAAAGTAAACTACGCTACTTCGAAATGATCATAAGTCTTACTACTTTAAACTACCAAACTCATTTTTTGCTTTTTCTGATATACATAAAAGAAAAAGAACTCGAAAATGGAAGCAAGTAAGACCTAAAAGAGCAATGCAAGTAAGGAAAAGAAACTCTAAGGCTCACAACAATCAAATCGATGATTTGATGAAGACTTGTCCTACAAAGTTTTTTAAAGGAAAAACTTTGGGCTTGGAAAACAAAGTGAAAAGAAAATGGGGATAAGAGACGCTTAAGATGGAAAGGAAAACCACAAAGGTTGCTCCAAAGCACCAAGAACCCTAAAAAAAACACTAAGCCAAGCAAAAGGTAGGCAAGTGAACCAAAGATGGCCTTACAATCACAAAGACTCGAATGGAAGCAAACTGAAAGACTTCAACTTACTTGGACTAAAATGAACAAGGCAATCCGAAAGTGTCTAGACTCAAAAAGCTTTTGAAAACACCCTAAAGACTCCAACTAGGGGTCAAACCCTAAATCAAAGGCCAAGACACCGTCAAAGTGTGCTTAGTGTTGCTACAAACAACAAATGTTACAAAAAAAAGGTTTGTATACCTGCAACAAGCATCTAGAGTACAGGAGTACAGCTATGTCCAACTAGGAACAAAGCATGGTCTTTGAAAAGAGTCACAAACAACAAGACACCTCAAAAGTACTCAAGCAAGCAAAAGATGACCTAAGGGACTTAGGAGAGGCAAACAAGACTCAACAAGGGCATAAAGACCTCAAGGATCAGTTAAGAAGACAAAGCAAGAAGCTGGAAATCAAACCAAACAAGTGGAAATCAAATCCCAAAAGCAAATAGAGACTTACAGGAAAAAACTCTACTATGCAGTGTATAAACCTGTGCACACTGGGAGGTGTACCCTACTATATAGTAGGGAAAGCAGCGTTTGTCAGCAGGTGTACTCTACTGTGCAATAGGTCAAGCAGCATTTTTCAGCAAGTGTACGCTACTGTGTGCAAGAGATACCAGCGTTCATGCCAGAGAAGGTTTGAAACAAGCTCTGAAACTTCAAAATGAGATGAGTCAAGCAATGGAAGCAGGCTACAGTAACCTACAGAGCCTCTCAGAGGATCAAAAATATCAAAAAGTACTGGAAGGAAAGCTAACTATGTCTCCTAAAGCAGAAAACAACCGCTCCCCAATGGAGTCACTAGTATGTTGAAGCAGAGCTACATATTTCAACTGGTGAACGCTGCTCTTATGCCTGTAGGGTAGCGTTCATGTCAAAATGTAGGTAAAAACAATGTTTTGTCAGCTGTAGAGGGGTAAGTCTAGTCCATACATCATATAGGGAAATCTTGCTCTTCAATCCAAGTTGTCCTTTTGTGTGATCGACATCTTAATGTGATCACGGATGGAGAAGTGCAGATTTGACCTATAACAGTAACCAAATCCTATGCAAATGCATATAATATGAACTAAAAAAATGGAAGATGAGGAAACAACATAGTGCATAGAAAGGAGATTTAGAAGCACATACTCACACATGGAGAAGACATAACCAATGGCCAAGCCAAACCTATAGTTTATAGATAATTTGTGATGCACTGTAACACATGTTCCTATTAACCATAGATAACAAAATGATAGTTCCATGCTTCCAAGTGATCAATACAGTCAACAACTCACTTCCCAAACCAATTTCATAACTACATCTAGAGTGCATGACCTCACATCATAGGTTGGATGTATACATATGAAATCCGTCCATGCCAAGACACAAAAATAAATCAACATCTCATCCACTCTAGATGGGATATGGGCGCTCGATACAATAGTGGCTCTATCCACATAGACTAGAATTCCATTATTGTGACATTAGATGATGGCAGTTGTCAATACATTGTTTTCAATAGTAACTTGACCAACACATGATGTTTTGTCACTCTGCCAAGTCGATTAAGTATTTAATGTTAATGCATACACAAAGAGAACTTAACCAATAAGTAGTTTTCAATTATTTTTTCCATAAGCATTAATGTGTGTGATGTATACTGTTATAATTGTCAACTTGGCCATCTACTTTGCATATCATTTAAAAATTAGATGAAGAGACATGTCTCACTTTGCACATACATCTAGTTTATGTGGAGAGCAATATGTAGTTGTTGTACCAAGTGCTTAGATCTAGGAAAGGATTCCCATCTGCATGCAGTTGTTATTCCAAGTGTTTTGATCCAAGACAACCTTCCAATAAAAACTATTTGACTATTTCTACTATTTCGACAGGTATTTGCTATCACATACTTTTGTTATATATTATTTTCCTTATAAATTTACCATTCATAAGTTTGAAGGTTGTACCCTTCGCGTGTAAGAAATCATTATGTTTCAATGCTAACTCTAACATGATATTCATATTAAGTTATAAAAAAATATTAAATAGTGACCCTCATATAACTTGGTCGAACAAATTAATAATTATC
This sequence comes from Larix kaempferi, assembly GCA_027924585.1. Taxonomy (NCBI): domain Eukaryota; kingdom Viridiplantae; phylum Streptophyta; class Pinopsida; order Pinales; family Pinaceae; genus Larix; species Larix kaempferi. The sequence goes on from BSBM01000486.1 coordinate 13,278,514, forward strand.
TTTGGTTCAGTGGAACCAATCACATCGTGACAATTATAACCAATCACATCGTGACCCACTATCTAAATTCTTATCAAATCTAATTCTCCTATCTCGATCTTTTTAAATATAATTCTTTCAAAGTAATTCCACTTACACTCTAATATGTGGTGCAACTCGAGAGAAATGATGGGCCATTTTGAATGGAGGTGGAAATATGGATAATAATAGTACCTTGTTATTGGTTGACTCGTTAGGAAATTTTGTAAATGCTTATGAAGTTTTGTTGTAATATTTTGGTGTATGAGTAATATCTATTTTATAAAAAAAATCACATTTTTGGTGTAAGTTTATTGGTATTGATTGCAGTGTTTAATTTGATAAATATATTAAGTGACTCGGTACATATTAGAGATAACTAATACGAGGGCTTGATCTTGAAACTTCCTATATAAAGTTCAAAGCATTAAATTATTCAAAGTAGTCCATCAAACATTTATTACATTAATTAAATGTGATCATTGTTTAATCTTCAATATATCATAGATTTATTAGTCCCTACTCCACAGGGAATATAACGATCGGTTGGTCGCCCTATTTGGTTGACTTTCTTTTATTTATATGTCTTGAACTTAATGTGAACTAAAGTTTTAATATTTTTGGGTATTAAAATGAATTTTTTAAAAATTAAAATATTTAAAAAAAAAATTCAAATTACATTATTTATTTTTGCAATTGGTGCCATACATAGAATTGACTAATTTTCCAAGGTGTGCAAAATAATTAACCATTTATAAAAATAATAAAAATTAAGAAAACAACAAAAACATGTAAACTTGACACGTAGAAACAACCATTAATGAAATGTTATGTCAATCATATGACATTTAATGTCATTGGAAATCCCATGGGTGATATGACCAACCCTTTTATCATGGCATTTGTCTAATAATATTCTAGTTGTCTTAATAATCGTACCTGTGTAATTCTTTTGTATCCCTGCATGCAAAAAATATCATGTCACCAGACTATGTCAAGATTTGAACAAATGCCTCATTTACAATGCATGCAAACAGTGACCTACTCTTCTTATTGCCATGTTTTCATCTTGGCTCTGGATCTGCTAGCAAAGCCGCCTTGCAACAGATTTGCAGAGTTGTTGTTTCTACCACCCAAGGGAGTCCTTCCTCTTATCCAGCTATTAAATTTCCAGAGTTGTTGTCGTTTCCGCCCAAGGGAGTGCTTCCTCGTGTTCATAAATTAAACCCTTCCTCCTATTCATAACTTGAATCCTAGCGATGAAGGGTCTAGGTTTGCATGTGGTTGGAATTCCAAAATAGACAGCTCTGTCAACACCTGTCACGGCTGAGAAGCCACACATTGTCATGTAACTAAAATATTTATAATATTTATCACAGGTGTGTTCCTCCCAAATCCTTTGAGTGTATAAAATTTACTGAAATCATCACGTCTTGGTCTACATTTTAATAAATCTACTATCAAATTTAGATGTGGACGTAATATTTTTTTTAAATCAGTGTCAATTTAATATTTCTTTTTAGATCAGTGTCAATAACAGACATAAGATCTATTGCTTTCATTATGGTATGAATTTTTTTATTTTATGGATGGTTCAGATTAATGGAAAAAATAGTGTCTTTCCTGCAGCAATAATACTTACCATGTCAGAAGCCCTGCCACGAATTTCTTTAATACCAAGGAGCTTGATTTATTTATTTTTTCGAAGGATTTTTATTTTAATGAGAAATATTGAAAGAGCCATTAACCATATAACAATACTTCCAATTTAAAAACATCACATTCATGGGATCCAGCTTACCTCATGGATTCACGGTTCACTTGTTATCCTTATTCAATTGCATCAACAACTGTATCCATTGGAGCACTAGGAGTGGAGGAGGAGAAGGTTAGGAATTGAAGTAGAATAGCTATCGCCTCATCTCAAAACCAAGCCAAAAAAGATGGTAATATTGAGCAATGATCTGAATTGCACTGAAGGAGAAATTTCTATACCCACATTGCATTGCACTGAAGGAGAAATTTCTATACCCACATTGCATCTGAAGGATAAATTTCTATCATAACCCACAAGAATCAGTCAGGAAACCATTTAACTTTACAGGCCATCATCAAAATTATAATAATGAACTCACCTTGAAACCTAGTTTATCATCAATGTATTTGCAAGCTTCTCTCATTGCAAGTTGCTTCAATAAATCAAATTGAAAAAACAAAATTTCTAAACAACAACCAAAATTATCTGAAACAGTATAATATACTTATCACCAGCTATGCCTATTAACTGCCCATAATACCATCCACAAGAAGGATTTTGCATAATGTAAATAGGAACACAGCTAATCACAAGACTCACTATGTAGCCACTGATGATAGAAGTAGGGTGAATCTTAATATAGACAAGATCATTGCCCCGCTGCAAGGACAAAAGCTCCAAAATTTGTCAAAGTGCTGAGGATCCTCAGCATTTTCGATGGGTCTGCCATAATTTTATGCCTTTCAAAGTCACCACCTAGAGCCTGTTATGTGCATGTCCTTCTCCTAAAAGGTACCAATGTTTCCATACTTGGCAGCTCTTTGAAATGTTCCATACTGTGTCGCGCCCAACAAGGGAGAAATGGACCCTCAAATGAGCCTATTGAGTGTTCATCATCCATAGGCTGAGGCACAAATATGGCTATGTTGACGCAGCATCTATCGAAAGCGGTTCACGTCTTACTGTCGCCAACAAACTATCAACCCAAACTCCTTTATATACCGGCCCGGAAAGGTGTAACCCTTCCCAGCAACACTTGCGGAGCAAGTGCAGTCTCACCCGAGATGGATAAGGGGGCTACTGGAACCAATTTTATGCAATGATGTAGAGGATATGCACACATTACCTTTGCACTAACCAGAGATTATGACATACGTAGCATACTATTAACTTATCATTCGCACCTTAAGTCATTCGCAGATCTCAACAAACATTCGGAACAGATTCGACATACTTATTCATGTTAACAACATTTTCACATCAATCAATATTCTAAACATTCACATAACCCATTATTCACCATCACATCATTACATAAGAATAAAAATAGAAATTACATCATAACCGAACATCTCCATTCATTCACCAAACCTGCGGAATTAACCTCGCATAAACCGTCAATACATCTGTTGCAAATACAAAGCAAAACCCAAAAGATAGGATCATCATACAAGACTTCGATGCCCTTAGGCTTAAAATCCTACTCTATTTATATGCTTCTATTCTATTACAAAATTGTCCACATGACTGACTTAGCTAATCTATCAATTCTTGTGCTCCCATGAATACCATGAATGATCCTTCTTTTGCGGAATGACCCTTTCGCACCTGTCGACTTCCGCACTTCTTGCGGATCTATCCCGTGCTAATAGGCCCTCAACACAAACTTGTGGCTCGTCCTGAGCCACCTTAGCTGGAAACTGCTAGTTTGTACCCATCCTTCACTGTGTTCTGTTTATGAAACTGCTCTTTCCGTCTAGAGCTCGTTGTTGTGTACTTCTCATCTTCATCCGTCGATCTTTGGTTCGCTTTCATGTACTTCTTGAAATCATCCTTCATTCTCTGGAAACCTTCATCATCTACCTCTTCGGAATCTGCTGGTTCATTCCATTTCATTCTAGACTAGGGAGAAAGTCATCGACGTCGCCAAGGTGGGAAACAAGCCGACTGCTCCAGCACATCTGTTTCACACCTTGTATTGCTTCCTACCGGGGCCAGGGGGCTACCGCCCCTGTCATTTTGGTGGTCTTCAGGACCATGAAGCTTCCAACTACTACCACATACCTATACATCTCGGATGAAAATTTGCCTCTGTGACACCCGAGTTCCCACACCTCTTCCTACTCAAGGCGCTCATGCACACTCGTTGTTCGGGCCTACCGCGCACCTGGTGTGCTACCGCACGAAATGAAATGGATCATTTCCACAGCCTCCTTGGAATTCCTAGCTTATCCAATTACCAAACCTACTCGCAGCAGGGTGGACACGCGAAGGTGGGTTACACTTTGGTGAGAATCAGGCGCCGAACAGACATAGCGGAACTTATTCGGCCGAATAACTAAATTTATTCGACCGAATACATTTAGTGATTCAGTCGAATAAATTTAGTTATTCGGCCGAATAAGTTCTACTTTATTCAGCCGAATAATGTTTAACGGGTCACTGTTAGACATAACGATGACCTCGATTTGTGTGTGAGGTTTAGTTGGACGGGAAAAATGAATGGCATTTTTTATTTATTCGATCGAATAATTATTCTGCATAAAATCTCGGCCGCAGCCATTCTTTGTCATTTCGAACAGGTTTTCGTGGACCCCGCTTTGAGACCCACTGCCGGCCCCGCCTTCGCGCCACCCGTCTCGCCAATGGTCCTTCCACCCGGCCGTGTCCTCTTAGCCAGACCCATCCACGCCAACCTCGTAGTCTCCTGCTGCAAGCCTTCATGCCACTCTGTTTTCATCCTTCTCGCCGCCTGCTGCAACCGTTCATGCCAACCTTCTCGCAGTCTGTTGCAGCATCCCGTTTTGACACTCCGCAGTGGCTGGGCTGAACTCTGCCACCCCATTCGCTGCTCCCTGCGTCTCACTTCTCTGCCACCCTCTGTGTTTTCCTTCTGCGCATCCTTTCTGCATCTATTCATGGCGGAGTGGTATATGAGTCGGTTGGTTGTTGAGCTCATCGGTCGGTGTAGTGCTCACCTGTCATCTATTGGTGGAGTGATCTTGGTGGAGTTTTGTTGTTGGAGTGTTCACCTATTGGTGGACGTTCATATTTTTGGAGAGTTCCCGTTGCTGGATGTTCGTTGTGGTGGGGTGTTCCCATTGGTGGACGATCATTTTGGTGGGGTTTTCGTCGTTGGATGTTTGTATAGGAGTGGATTGTTGTGGTTGTGGACTTGTCATCACGGGGTTGTTTGCACAGAGGTAAATGTTTTTGTGTTTTTTTTTTGTTTTTTTTTTAATTTCTTATATTAATGTTGCATTGTTATTGCAGGTTCTGTTTGTTTTTTTTGTGCTTAGGTTCATTTCTCTAAATTCGCCTAAGTTCTGTTCGGCTGGGTCAAAGAAGTTAAAATTTAAACAGGTAAGCCGAAACCCAATTTTTATTATTATTATTGAATTAAGTATTAATTAAAAGAATTTTGAATTTGTCTCAGTTTGTACTGTAAATGAGATCATGAACTGTGTCTAACTGGACAGAGTTCATGAACTCTATACATAAACTCTATAAATGGACAGAGTTCATGAACTTATGTACATTTGGACAGAGTTAATGAACTTTGTTCAAAAGTACATAAGTTCATGAACTTTGTCCATGAACCTTGTAAATGGACAGAGTTTATAAACTTAAGTCCATTTGAATAAACTTAAGTTTATGAATTCTGTCCAAATCGTATTTTGAAATTGATTTAAATTTAAATATAAAAAAAAGAAATATGTGTAGTCTTTAGTTAGTTAAACTTGTTAAGCTATTGATTTTGCTTATGTGATTATAAATGAAAATAAAAGTAGTTGTGTAATTCTATTTGCAAATGATATGTCCCCTTTATATATACGTTTCCCTTTTCGGTTGAACTCTGTCAACATGGACAGAGTTCATGAACTCTGTCTACATTGACAGAGTTCATAGATCAATATATTAGTTTTATTACAAACCATGTTAATGCATAACTACAGACACAACAAAAATTTAGACATGACTAAACTTTACTTTAGACACAACAAAACTTTAGACACTACTAAACTTTACTCTAGACACAACAAAACTCTAGACATGACTAAACTTTGCTTTAGACATAATAAGAAAGAACAAAAGCTACTACATAGAAAAAATTTTAAAAACCCTGACCTTCCAAAACAACAACGTCAATTGTATTATGTATCAAACTGAAGACCATTGTGCAACATGGCAAATTTGGGAAACATAGCCAAACTTATGAAAAATAATACCATGCACCGTTAATTTTTTATGATTCTAGGGAATAATGAAAATACTTGTAGATATAATTTATGTTTAAATTATTAAAATATCAATTAAGTAATTAATTTAAGATTTTAATTAAAAGTTAACATGTTCATGAACTCATTCTTTGACATAAAGAAATGTAACCCTTCACTTTGTATTAAACTATATTGGTTCTATTCATTTTAAACATCAAAAACACTTAGAAGATTGGCACATTAATTCCTTATTAGCTATACTCATTTTAAGAACTATTACATGATATTAGGTATATTTAGGTCTTTATTACATAACTTAGTTTCTTTAACAGTTAGGTCTTAGAATTTGTAGAATTAATATCTAGATGTAACCCTTCACCTAGTATTTAACTATATTGGTTCTATTCATTTTAAACATCAAAAACACTTAGAAGATTGGTACATTAATTCCTTATACATCCAACAATATTAGCTATACTCATTTTAAGAATTATTAGATGATATTAAGTATATTTAGGTCCTTATTACATAGCTTAGTTTCTTTAGAGCTAGGTCTTAGAATTTGTAGAATTAACATATAGAATTTGAATATGTAATGAGTTGATATTTGTGTAAGTGTAGACATTATATCAAATGGAAAGAGATGATTCTTTGAGGTGAAAGCGTAGGAGGTCTTCACAGTCTTTTGGAGTTGGTGTTTCAAATGATAATCGGAGGTTTTCAACTTCCCCTCGAGATTCAAGTTTATTGTATAGTTCACATTCAGTTGATCATCGATGAGGCGAAAGGGGTACAAATGATTCCCCTTTATCTTCTGTGGGAGAACGCCGATCTTGACCTTCTGTTGATATGAACAATCTTTTAATAAATGTATACAAATTGTTTTTTTGTGTACGCAAAGTTTGTACATGTTTACACAAAACTTTTTTTTATTTGAAGCAGAGCGTGGTTCAGAAGATGCTTGTAATTCTACAGAGAGGGAGGCAGAGCGAGCAAGGGAGATGGATGAGGGTGCAGAGCAAGGTTCCCAAGAGGCTCATCATTCTACAGATGGTGATGGTGGTCGAGCCAGGATGCAATATGTATTTTAGACTGAATTAAGATGAAATTACACATTAAAGTTTTCATTACCAAATAATTTTTGAATTCATTTCAGCATACTAGAATACAATCATTTAAATTCTTATATTCTAGTTCCCTTCCAAGATCATAGACATAGTTGAAAAAAATATATATAGTGTACAGAACATTTGACAATGATATGGACAAAACCATCGATCTATTAATTTTTGATATAGTTAAAAATATCGCAATGGAATGCCGTCCTCAATTATCCGTTCATAGTCATATTTTGACAGTTTCCATTTTTTATTTTTTAATTGTTTTTTAGATGGAACTTAAACCAATTTTATTCAAGATGCACATACTAAATGACTATATTGACAACATATAACATCAGGTTCATAATCCTGAAAGTAGACATAATTTTCAGTCATATGGGTCTGCTGAAAAAAATAGCCCTTTAAATCTATGGATCCTCTCTCGTATGTATATCCGTTGTCATTGTAGTCTTCCAATAACTTCATCTTTCCTTCAGTGCATCGCATCAAATAATACTTCACATTTTCGTTGTTGTCTGTAGGTGCAATCACAGCAAAAACATCCCCTGTGCAAATTACAATTGACATTAGGATTTTTAAATCAATTAAATTGACTAATATACATGTATAAGGTGATGGACAAGAATAAACAATCGACAAAACAATTGTACTTGATCATTACCTTCTCTAACAAGATCTAAAATTCTGTCACCATCAGATGATATTGCTATTTCTTCTGATTCTAATTCTTCTATGCTTGCTAGTGGCATTTTTTCTTTAGGATTAATCTCTGTGTGTTTCCAATGTTTTGCGTAGTTGTTCGTTAAGTTTTCACAAACTTTTGTAGATTCAATATTTTCAATGCAAATATGACAAAAGCATGATTGCTTTCTACTGTCAAATGCATACACGTTTTGGAAGGCTTTTGTTTGAATAGAGTGAAAATCTCTAGTCTCATGTATGGTGCTAGCATCGTATGGTATTAATCTATTTATATCTTGGACCCCAACAAGCCAAAAAAATCTACACAAATGTCAAATTTTGATGTTAGTGTACATTTTTTTAAATTGACAATAAAATATAAATTAAAACATTTGTGTACATACCTGCGCACATCTTTTGATTGTTGATTATAATCTTGGCTTAGATGTGATTTACACCATTGGACAACCTCTGCAGCTGAATGAAATCATGCAGAACTATGGTTCATTTTCCATCTCCGAAGTGCTCTTTTTACGCATGCTCCTGCACCATCATGTGCACATTTTCCATGTCCAGTTTCAAAGAAATTTTAGCAATGTTTAATGTTCAATGCTTTATGAAGTCAACATAACTAATAAAATGATGGCGAATATTTAAACTGTCCTTCACATCCATCCGACCATATCCAATGCTCATTGAATTTAACGTCACATCCCTTTAGTGAATCGTAGAAAATACTTTCAATACAATGCTAAACAAAATGTGTATTGTGTGTACAATCATCGCTGATATAAAAGTGATATTCTTTAATCACATCTCGATTGTCACACGTGCTTTCAATGCTATCAACATCCTGTTGAGAATGTCTGTATAAAACATGGACAAATATCGAAACTTGGTCAGAATGATAGTATTCACTCTGTATCTCTTTTTGTGCAGCAAATGTGTAGTTTTCTGCAAAATCAACCACTGACAAAATTGTTGCTGGTGGAAAAATTTCACGACACTGTTTGAATTGAAGGTCTTGCCATTGTGCTCTATGTGAATGCTTGGTGTATTTATAAATTTCACTTTCAAATTTCTTGAGAAAATCTGTCACACCTATTTTATCTTCTCGCAAATTAATCCTTTTGGAATGTGCATCACTAGAACTTGTAATGTATTCATATCTTCTCCAATCAACGGTTACATTTGACAGCGAGTGATCAGTATCGATAGGATATTTATTGTGGAATAAAACCAAATTTCCCAACGATTACAATGTTTTCCATTGACACATTTCTTATTATAAAATACTTCATCATGATTTCTCTCACCTAGGATTTGAGATATGAATTCACGTATTGTGGGAGGAGGTGGTGAATTTGTCCAAAACATTTTACCAAATTCAAGAAACGTGTCGTAATATAATTGAAACTACACATGATAACATAAACAACATGTGTCACGTATAGTAATAGGTCTAACATACCATGGTTTTAGTTGTACAAATGTAGTGATTGACACATTAATTCCATGTTGATCTTCCTTGAATTTATTGAATAATTGCACTTGTGTCATATCCATTATATGTTTTGGACTGCTTACATATACTCCTCGTGATACTCTTTGTCGTATCACATCCCTTGAATTTGGTGAAACTTGAGCATGTGTCAACCAATATTCCAGTACAATATCTTTAACACCTGCTCTCATTCTATATTTGTAAGGTTGTCTACAAATAATTGCCCAACAAGCAAGTTCATCATTTTCATCTATTTGCATTCTGAATTTGCTATGTTTGTATAATGTCTTTCTTGAGGTTCCAACTGCTTTTGATAGTTGTGTTGTCAAACATTTTTGTTTAGTACTAGATGAAATAATTGTTGTATGAATTGCTCTTTGTGCAGCACTGATATCTTTCTTCCTAGATTTTCTAAATTTTTTTATTGCATCACCTATATTTTCTATCACATTATGTTTGAATTTCGACTATTTGGTCGCCTTGTGAATACCCAATAATGACGTAGCATCTTCTAACTTCTTGGTCACTAATAAACATCTCAAAATTTGTGCTTGCCCTGTTACTGAATAATTCTTCAGAACATCGTCATAAACTTTTTGAGCCCGATATCGTGCAGCATGTATGGATATTTTTTTTCCATATTTGTTGCAATCAACGTTTTCTAACGTTTCATCATTAATTTTGAAAGTACCTATACATCAAGTTAAATTTAATTTAACATGTATCCAAAAATACAATTCATTATAAATAATGAATTTGAAAAATACATTATATATACATACATAGTCCAATTTATGGTTCTTGAACTTGATCTTCAATATTGACTTCATCGACATTAGTATGTAAATCACTATTTACATCTTCAACTTCAATTTGTTCTTGTACTCTATTTTCGATTTCCATTTCATCAACATTATCATGTAAAACTATATTTGTATCTTCAATAATTGTAGCTTGCGTTTCTGCAAGGCTTGCTTTGTTGGCATGATATTTAAGCTTTTTTTCTCTATTATCATCATCATCATCACGTTTATGATCATATTTTTTATGATGGTTTCTCTTACTGCCCATGATTATTTAATCTATAAATGATAAATTAAAGAATCATCATTTTATAGTAAAAAACAAAATTAAGATTTAAAAACAGTTCCGAAATTTATAAACACATGAACTGAAATTTACTTCACCTTATCAAAATCTTGTAAGAGTCTTTTGAAGAAAAACTTCTTGGAAACAAATTTCCTTTGAAAAGAACCTTCTTTGAATGAAATAAGAACTCCTTGACAATAAATCATCTTTGAAAAAACCCATTGGAAAATAATAAGAACACCTTCTAAAAAAATCTCCTTTGTAAAACCACTGGAAAAAAAAAATAAAAACAAAAACAAAAAACTTCTTTGAAAAAATACCTAGGAAAAAAATTTCTTTGGAAAAACCCTTGTAAAGAAATAACTATTTTGCAAAAATAACTTGGGAGAACAACTCTTTGAAAAAACTCATTTCAAAGAAATAAGAAGAAAAAATACATCTCCTTTGCAAAAATACCTTAAAATAAAAGCTTATTTGCAAAAATACCTTGGAATAAAAACTCTGTAAATGCACCCTTTGGAAAGAAACTTTTTTCTGAAAAAACCACTTGGAAAAATATTTTGTAAAAAAAACGTCTTTTACAAAAATATCTAGAAAAAAAAACTTTGAAAAAACCCATTTCAAAAAAATAAACTCATTTGCAAAAATATTTTAAGAAAATAACTCTTTGAAAAAAACTTTTTCAAAGAAATAAGAAGGAAAAATACAGTTCCTTTACAAAAATAACTTGGAATAAAAACTTCTTTGCACAAAATACTTTGGAATAAAAACTCTTTAAAATCACCATTTTGGAAAAAAAAAACACCTTGAAAAAACCCATTGCAAAGAAATAAGAAGTACAAAAATACCTTGGAATAAAAAATCATTTTGCAAAAATGCCTTAGAAAAAAACTCTTTCAATGTACCCCTTGGAAAGAAATAGGAAGAAAAATACCTTATAAAAAAAATTCCCTTTGCAAAAAAAACTCCTTAGAAAACCCCTTCAAAAATATTCTGACCAGAAATATGCGAAATTAAAATGTGCGAAAATAATGAACGTATTTAGTTTTATTTATATAAGTTTTTTTTTTTTTTTTTATACGGCCGACGAGTTTTTTAAACATTTGGTTATTCGACCGAATAACCTTTGCTGCAAATGACGTCTCCGTTACGGAAAAAGGTTATCCGGCCGAATAACCTCTGAAACCTGAAAAGTTCACGTTTCCTCACAGTTTTTAGGTTTCTCTATTTTCGGAAGGTAAAAAGAATCTCTTACACTATAAAGTGACTGTCGGACTTGATACCATTAGTTTCGTTATTAAATCTACTTTTCGAATATATAGATTTTGTTGTGTATAGGTGAGATCTGATATTTTTAATTTTTTTTTCTTAACATGTGTCAAGTTTGGTTTCATCTATTTTAAAATGCGGTGAAATAAAAAAATCCATAGTTTTAAAAATACACCACCAAAAAAATTGAAAAAACTATGGTGCAGTTAATTGGCGTGTCTACTTCAAAAGGGTATTCATAGATTTTTTAGTTTTATATTCAATTGAGAGAAAAGTTTTGCGAAAACAAATATGTTGAAAATCAACAAGGTTTCCCCATTGATCGAATTCAATAAAATATAATAATTAGTATATAGATCCATTGGTTACAAACTTATAGTCATGCAGTAGTATATTGTGTGTAGATTGTCGTGGCATATTTGGTTTTTGCAAAAAACAAGTTTAACAATGATTTTACATGTGCGACAAAACATGGCTATTTTGTAGTCCTTTCATTTTATAAGAACACACTGTCAAACATTTACCGAATCGACATATCAAATCTCAATATAAAAAATTGAAAAAAATATGGCTAGCAAGCTAACCTAATTCTCTAAAAGTTTTCTTTTTAGTGAAAAGTGAAATTCCAAACAAAAATATCACTTTTATTCGCCCAAAGTTGGAAAACATGAAAAACTCAGATTTATTTTCTCATGGGAACCCCCAAAATAGACACCCATCTTCATGGATTCACCCTATTTCTCTTGTCTGGTAAATTCCACTTAGCTCTGCTTAGCCTCTAGTGTCTATATTTATGCATTTCACCTTCCGGGACACCTGCTTCGGAAATCATTCGCAGATCCGTCCACCTGATGTGCCGATTCTGTCATCTTTTTTTTCCTACGTGTTGAGACCGGACTTCCTACGTGCGTGATGGGAGACCATACTGCTCCCAACTGCCCTTCATTGCAAAACCGTGCAAACCATTACTCGTGGTGCCACCGGCCATGCTGCCACAGTGCGTTGCCATGTGCCAAACGTGTCTGACCCTGGCGCCAATCCGAGCCAGCTAGTGATCATATATGCCAACAAGACCGATCATCTGAAAGAGTCCCATCTACTAACGGTCCGAAATGATTGTTGATTTGAAGGGTCGCGACCATGTCGCTGTCGCAACTCAAACTGCAACACAACCACTCCCATTTGCTCATTTTCTCCCGGCTGATGTGCCCTCCGGCCACCTTTTTTTTTTTTTTTTAAAGTTCAGTCCTCATCCTCTCTACGTCAAATCATGGTGATAGGGCTTCATCCTATTCCCATTGAATAATTTAGGTAACAGTACTCCATCCAGAATTTGTAGCTGTACTGCACCTCTTTTGGTGACAAAAGTGATAACATATGGTCCCAACCAGTGCATTTGCAGCTTACCGGGGTGTTTCTCAAATTTACTATCATACAATAGAACTATATCCCCATTCTAAAAGTGCTTCATCTTGACATGGCAGTTGTGCCACGCCTTCTGGAGGTCCTTTCCTACCTTCTAATGGAACCCTACGATGAATCGATCTTCGTCATGTTGTATTAGTTGTATCAATTGTTCCTCCAGCACACCATTGTCGCTCATCCATGTTGTTGTTGTGATGCGCAAGCTCGGTACTATGTATTCCATCGGCATAATTGCTTCCTGACTATAAACGAGCTTAAATGGGGTCTGGCCACTCAATCGCTTGCATGTGGTGTGATATGCCCAAAGGACCGTTGGGATTTTTAGGTCCCAGTCGTCGCGGTTCACATTGCACACCTTGGTGAGGGCATGCTCCAATATCTTATTGAATGCCTCAATTGTCCTGTTTTCCTGAGGGTGGTAAGGCATGCTCTTCTTGTGCTAGATCTAAAACTCTTCTGTCATCCTGGCAATTTTTTGGTTAACAAAGTGCGTCCCTTGGTTGCTTAATAATACTTTTGGGAAACCAAACCTAGTGACCATATTGACAAATAGGAATCATGTTGCAGTCGCAGCAGAAAAATATTTCACTGGTGCAGCTTCCTCCCAACGCATCAGGTAGTCTGTTGCTGTGATGATGTAACGCGACCCTGTTCTCTTCCCAGGTGGGCTTATGGGTCCCACAAAATCAATGGCCCATTTGTCTAAGGCCTGCAACATTACTTGTGGTACTAGTGGCATTTCATCTCAACGTGAGGGCTTCCCGGTTTATTGGCATACGTCGCAGCTCTTGGCATAGTCTACGGCATCTCCATGCAAGGTTGGACACCATAGCCCTGCTCCAAGGATCTTCCTAGCAGTTGCTCGTTCACCATAATGTCCCCCAGCAATTTCGTCATGAGATTCCAACATAATTTGTTCCTGTTCATGCGGAAGGAAGTAGTCTCACAGAATCTCATCTAGGCCCATCTTATATAATTCTCCTGCAATTAGATGAAAATATGCAGCTCGGACGACTAACTGCTTATTTTGGCTGGTAGTGAACTCGGTTGGTGCCTCCCCTGTCGCCAAAAATTGAATAATTTGTTCATAGTGGTTATCAACCATGCCAATCCTAAAAAACTGAGCGTCCGGTAATCCTTTATCGATACTCCTTGGTTCTTCTCCTGACTCTATCCATGAGAGATGATTAGGTTCCGCGTTCAATCATCCCGGCTTCACGATAATCTCAAAATAAAACTCCTAAAACAACAATAGCCAACGGTATATCTTCCCCCCCCAACACAGGCTTGTTCACCAAGTATTTCAGCGCGGAATGATCTATGAACATCTTGAAGTGGCCCCCTAAGAGGTAATCCTGGAATTTCTACAAAGCATAGACCATCGCCAGCCCTTCCCGCTCGGTGATCGTATAGTTCCTCTCCGCAATAGACATTTTTCTACTTGCGAATGCTATTGGGTGGTCAATGTCACCGGTTCCTGGTTAGGCCAATATGACGCCAAGTGCGACTGACGATGCATCAATGTGTACGTGAAATTCCTTCATCCAATCTGGAAATGCAAGGATTGGCGCTGTGACCATCTTCTCTTTCAATATGTCCAAGTTTTTCTGACATTCCTTGGTCCATTCAAACTTATCATCATTCTTTAGTAACTTCTCCATGGGTGCTATGATAGCTGCATATCCTCGATTGAATTTCCTGTAGTAACCTGTGTGTCCCAATGTCGCTCATAGTTGTTTAGCCGTCGTTGGTGGTGGGAGGTCGACAATGATGGCAATCTTCGCTGGAGCTACCAACATTCCTTCTCTGCAGACAATGTGTCCTAACAGAATGCCGAACGGAGCACAAAGGATACACTTCTTGAGGTTCAGGGAAATTTGGTGCTGTCGACAGCATTCTAGCATGAGTCTTAAGTTCGCAACATGATCCTTGACTAACCCATATACCGTCCAATCATCCATGTAGATAGCGAGGAACTAATGAATATAATCTTTGAAGGATGCTACCACTATTCTCGAAAAGATTGCGGGAGCATTCTTTAATCCAAATGGCATCACCGTGTATTGAAAGCATCCCCACTCTGTGACGAATTTAGTCTTGTGTCGGTCTTCTTTTGCAATCTTGATTTGGTGGTAGCCCAAAAATTCATCCGTAAAGGAATATATCTCCTAACCTCCTACTCCTTCGAGCACTTCGTCCATAAATGGGGTTGGGAATGGATCATGTAGGTAGGCATCATGCAGTTTTCTTAGGTCGACGCATATTCGTACTTCACAGGTTTTCTTGTCCTAGACAACCATTGGACTGATCCATTATGATTCATCCACTGGTTCTATAATGCCTGCCTCTAGCATTCTTTCAATTTCATCTTGCACTCGTTCCTTGTATCTCGAGTTCAATCAATATGGCCACTGCTTAACCGGCTTCGCATCAGGTTTTAAAGGATCCTCATTTCCCTTAAGTCTCCAGAAATTCCCTTCATATTTGAGAATTTCGTTGGAAACAAATCCTGAAACTCATGCAGTAAGTCAGTCATCTTCGCAATGGTCGACTCGTCCCAGTAGTCGCCAATGCTTGCGAACTTGGGGTTTTCCTCTGACCTAATGTTCACCTTCTTGATCTTTAATGGTTGTTGAAATTTTTTCGATGGTATATCTGGTGCCACAACACTGCGATTACCCTCCGATTCTGGTACATACGTAGATCTGGGGTCATCGTCATCTTCGGGCTCTCCGGTGACATTATAACACTCCATGAGCATTTATGGTGTCACAGTCCATTGGAATGCCATCGGTTGTCCGGTCAGTACCGCCTCAAATATCTTGTCGCGGATCGCCTATAGAGTGGTGTGGATCAAGGGATTCTCATCTGTGAACAAGAACGATTGGCTGAAGCCAATGGTAAGTTGTTCCCAAGATGTCGTCCCATGTCACAGTTCTGCTGCGACATACCAGCTCTGCGGTACCTCATCCAACGTGTGTACGAATGCATGTACCCACTCCTGTCGTGCTCTCGATCCCCATTGATGTTGACAGGCATAAAGATGTGCCTTCGGGTCTCCACGTCCGTCATATCGCATATGGTCGTCTTCCGTAGCTTCACCGAACCAAACCTCCATGAGGCGTCGACATAATGGCTAAGATGTGATGTTTGATTTATGCACTTCCCACCATCGCGCAGGAGTAACCTTCAGGGCTTCCTCCAGGGCCAGTAGATGTTGTGGTTCTGCCACTTTTTCCTCAAATGATGTGAGGAATGTTCCCAAGTTGGACAATCTCTCATAGGCAGGTAACACATACTCCTCTATGGCTACCCTTCGCAGGGACTATGTTATTCGTGCACATCTTTGAAAGGACAGTTCATGCAACCAGGTCTGCCAATTCTCAAGGGCCTCATCTGAATCGGAGGATGCTGAGCTGTCACTGCACCATCCTAATTTTCCATTAGTAGTGGGATTAACATAATCCTCAGAGATGTTATACAAATTGTCCCACCCTTCCGCAAACTCGTCTCTGGCTGGCTCTGTATGGCGCATCCGTTCCGCAGGGTCCAGTGGTGCGATGACCCTCATTTCTTGATTCTCGAATGACATTATCATTTTCTTAAAGTTTATAATTGCTTGATTCTCCATAGCCCAGTCTATCCCTAGCAGTACCGAATAGGGACTGGTGTTATCCACAATCTCAATGACATCAAAATCCGCATACGTTCTGAGCCCTTCAATTTCAATCGGAAGTTGACATATCTGACCAAGCGGGGTGACCTTACTCTGGTTCGCCAGTCGCAGCTGTACTAGTGACCAAGTCATCCGTGGCTTTCCCATTGTCTCCCATGTCTGTTTAGTCAGGATATTCACGCCCAAACCCAAATCCAGAATGATGGAGTCAACATCAAATTCTCCGATCTGTACCGACATCCGCATCTCCCTACTTGTCTTTCTTTTATGTAGTGATCAACTCTTTATTCCAGTTGTGCACCTCCCCGTCGTTGCAGTAGACTAGTTATCTCTTCCAGTGCATCTAGGTCCTTTGCCAAATCCAGGAAACTTCCCAAGAAGGCTTTTAGAGTGTTTTCCTTCCTCCATGACTTCGTCAAGTCGAACATCGAAGGCATGTCATAGATTTCTTTTTCAAGAGGTGGCTGCCTCCTATTCCTCATTGCCTCCTACGCTTTTAATAAGACATCCCTTTCAACTTTGACATCGAAGGTGACCTGCTTCCGTTGTGTTTGTGTTGGTATAACATTGGTGTGTGACCTATCGCCACCTGTCACTGCCCCTCCTCTTGTCACTATTCCAACCATCGCATGGTTACTCCTAGCTTCTGTCGATATCCTCTGCACAGCTGATGGCGCATTCTGATTATTTTGGTTCTGGTTCTAAGGTGGATGCTTAGTTTTCCATTTCGCAATGAGATGAGGGCAGTCCTCTACACTATGATCTACAACACTGCATTATGTACACTGCGGCGCTGGATTTGGACAATCTCTTTGGTAGTGCCCCTGCTGTCCACAATTGTAATAGATGATTGGACCTCTTCCTCATCTAGCAACTCCTCCACATCCCATACCGACACCTCAGCCTCCACGGAATTGATTCGGATTTATGCAGGAATGAAATAAGATAGCATGTACAGAATCATATGCAGAGATATATTGCAAAGAACACAGTGATACAGTAAACACACATTCTATTAAATAACGGAAATAGAACAGACTGTAAAATACAATAGCTGGAATGGTGGTAGCTATCTCTGAGAATAGATGTGGCCGCTATGCTCATTCATGCCAAGATGAATACAAAGAGAGGCCGAAAGGGCCTATTTATCATAAGCATGAGGGAAAGAATCCCAAGCATCCAAAAACCTAACCCTAGAAGATGAACCATCATAAAGTTTGCAGCCCTAAGGTGGTTAGTTGAACAGTCAACTTCCTGGGGTCATAACTTTTGCATACGATCTCCGTTCGGTGCGCTCGGTAACCCGTTGGAAAGGGCTATCAGAGATTTACAACTTTCAACTGGGGTTGCTTATGTGCTAGAGGCAATTATTTGGCCCCCCAAATCGCCAAAAAACATCATTTAGGGCCTCAAAACGGCTCCAGAAGTTCAGGACCTGAAAAACTACTAAAAATAGTAATTTACCAAAATCGCCAGAAGACTGTTTTGAGCCAGTTGGAAGAGGTGGGCCGCCACCGATATCCACCTAGATAAATCCTCCCTCCTTAGGAAGCAATGGTCTCCATTGCGTCAAATCCCTTATCTGTCAAACTATGTGTTGAGTTGAGCTCCTGGTGCAGCATTTGCTGAAGCGGAAAGGTTGTCTTTCTTTGAAATCTTCAAAGGGTTGTAATTGTTGTTGTTGGATGTGCTAGAGTTGTTCAACAGTTTTGGTTGTTGTGGTATCATTGGTATGCACTGGTGTGGATGGCTTCTTTTTGGAGGATCACCTTGAATGCGTGGCCCTACACTGCAGAGGCACTCAAATAGGCGATGCTGCACTGAATTTGTGTTCTTGTTTCTACTAAGTAGAGGGATAATGTGCAGAGGTTGTGGATGTCTCTGCGATCTGATGTTCACCTTTAGTGGAAATTGCGAGTAGGGAAAATTTCTCAGTGTGGGAGATTATCTTCCTTCCCTGCTTGGTTGGGGTAGGTGCAACTATCTCTGGTATCCGGTAGAGTTGTCCTCCCAAAGTGACAATGACACTGCGAGGTCATGATTCATATACAGCATGACGCTTCCACATGTATGGTTGTCCTAAAAGAACATCACATACTTCAAGTGGGGCCACATCACACAATACCTCATCTTTGAAGGGCTTGATGCCGTATGGTAGGCGACATTGGTGACTAACGCAGATCCCTCGTCCTTGGCTTAGCCATCCAATGGTGTATGGTTGTGGGTGTGGTGTTATTGGTAGCTCCAGTCTCTTACTGACTTCTGTTGAGATCAGGTTCTTCTAGCTGCCGCTATCCACAATAAAGTGTAGGGGAATTCCCTTTACCCACATCTGTGAGTGGAAAAGGTGCTCCTCTGCCTCTGACTCGTCAGGTTCCTCTGGTTGAATTTGCATAGTGGCAACAACGGCACTGGGTTCTGCATCAATGATCTGCTTCTCTTTTCGCGTGGCTGTGAAATTAGGTTCTGGGTCAGAATCGAAACTGGGATCTGATTCTGACGCTTTGATCTCAACCACCAGTGACTATTTTGAGTGACATTCATCAATGATGTGCCAAGGGCTTTTGTGGAACTCGCACCACTTCCCAATGTCCTTCTTTGCCTTTTCGTTACCCTTCTTCGCTTGTGGTTGGGACTGGTTTTCCTTTCCCTACCCTGTGTTCTGCGAGCCAGAGTTTCCCTTGCCCCACTTCTGCGCATGTTCGAAGTCACACTTGTTCTTTTGCTGAAATTTCTGCTCAATTTTGACAGCATATCGATAGGCGGATCCGAGTGAAGAGATTTCCAGGAAATCCATCGCTGTTCATATGTACCGGTGTAGGCCACTGTGATATTTCAGTACTAGGTGTCGCTCGGAGTCCTTGATACCTAGCTTTGTGCGCAAGGTATGAAATTTGTTGGTGTACTCCGACATCGTTTGGTCCCTCTCTTGGTGCAGAATGGTCCATTTTGTGTACTGGTCATCATAGTTTCCAATAGGGTAATATTGTTCCTTGACGGCATCTATAAAAGAGGCCCAAGTGGGATTGGAATATTCAAACAATCTAGACTCGTCTGATGAGTTTTGCTCACAATAAGTTTCCCACCAATTTTTGACATGGGGGATGGCCTTAAGGAGCGCAAAGATGATCTTTTCCCTATCGGAAAATTTGTGGACAGAGAAATACCCTTCTAGTAGATTCAACCATTTATCTAGGGCATCGACATCGATTTGGCCTTCAAATAAAGGGATATCAAAATTAACTTGTACCTTGAAGGGAGTCGTATCTCCGAAATGGTTGTTTGTTGAGGGTGCATTTGCCGTTGTTGGCATGCATCGAAGGATCTCAGTGAAATTATCCATCATCTCATTCCTCTATCGCGCGAGGGCTTCCTCGAGCAACAGCTTGATAGGATCTACTGCTCCGTCGTCTCTCTTTTCTTCTACCATGGGAGGCCGTTTGGGGCAGCAAGAGTGGTCTTCCCCAAGTGAAACTAGTTCAAGACCCAACTCTTTGTATCCTGACCTCGTCAGGGACATGCACCGAGAAATAATCAAAGAGCAGACCGCTCTGATACCACTGATCCAGATTTATGCAGGAACGAAATAAGATAGCATGTACAGAATCATATACAGAGATATATTGCAAAGAACACAGTGATACAGTAAACACACATTCTATTAAATAGTGGAAATAGAACAGACAATAAAATACAATAGCTGGAATGGTGGTAGATATCTCTGAGAAGAGATGTGACCGCTATGCTCATTCGTGCCAAGATGAATACAAAGAGAGGCCGAAAGGGCCTATTTATCATAAGCACGAGGGAAAGAATCCCAAGCATCCAAAAACCTAACCCTAGAAGATGAACTGTCATAAAGTTTGCGGCCCCAAGGTGGTTAGTTGAACAGTCAACTTCTCGGGGTCATAACTTTTGAATACGATCTCTGTTCGGGGTGCTCGATAGCCCATTGGAAAGGGATATCCAAGATTTACAAATTTTGACTGGGGCTAACTATATGCTAGAGGCAACCATTTGGCCCCCCAAATCGCCAAAAAACGTCGTTTAGGGCCTCCAAACGGCTTCGAAAGTTTAGGACCTAAAACACTGCTAAAAATAGTAATTTACCAAAATCGCTAGAAGACTGTTTTGAGCTAGTTGGAAGAGGTGGGCCGCCACCAATATCCACCTGGATCAGGAATCCTCCCCCAAAACCTCCACGTGGCGGTCCATATTGTTGGTACTGCGGTTGTTGATACTGCTGCTGCCCATACTGCGACTGGCCATACAGCGGTGGTGGATACTACAACTGGCCATACAACGGTGGTGGATACTGTGGCTACCCATATTGCCCTTGGTCGTATTGCTACGGTTGGTTAAATTGCAGCTGACTATACTGTGATTGCTGCTGCACCACCGGTGGCTCTTCTCCCTTCATAAAATACGTGTCAGCTGTTTGATCTTGCAGTAGGTCATAGGCCCTATAGTCCTTCTCATCATGGCCAACTGATCGAAAAAACTTGCAATATAAGTTCGCTGGATTTGATACCCTCTTTTGCAAATATACACATTCCTCCGGTCGATGCCCTCTGGTCTAACAGAAAGTACACCATGGCATGCCTCCTTGACGAAGGGGGTTTGGTGCCCCCGACTACAAATACTCACAGAATTCTGGGCAATTGTCCTTATGGTGCCCCTCACTTCTGCATCTGGTGCACCATATGTCTACGCAGATTTCCTTTCCCTTCTTAAAATCCTCTAATTGAAGTGTTAAGTTGGCCAACTACGCCTAGACTCTATCCATTCCCATCCCTGCTTCACTGATTGGTGAAGCCTCCAGCTTCATCGCAATTTCTAACGCTTTTGGTTGTGTTGCAACCTTTTGTTGCATCAGTGGTCCTCAGATATGCGGTACCAGGCATGCGATGAAACATTCTTTGTGTTGCAGCTCATTTATCAGGAAACTCACTTTTGCTATCAGCGTCTTGTACTGCTGATCAAATTCCCATACGGACTAATTCGGGAATTTCTTAATCTCCTTAAGCTTAGTGACGTATTGCGATTCAGATTTTGGTTTTTTAAATTCATCAATCATCATCGTTCTAACCTACGCCAATGTCTTGGTTGTTGTTCCCGCTAGAACCCTTACAAACTTCATGTACCAATCTAACGCTCAGCCCCTAAGGGACGTCGCTAGTTGTCCCATCTTTATAGCATCATCATGGACCTGCTTCACGGTCCAGACTGCTTCGCATATAAACCAATATTGTTCGAGATCCTCGGTCCCATTCCCTTGAAAGGTGGGCATCTTTGCCTCATTTGCCATCCTAACATTGCTAGTATTGTTGTTCACTGAAGTGCTACTCTTGTCGCTGCACGTAGGGAAACTCCGCGAGTAGTTTGGATTTCTTCCTATAAATTTCAGAGTAGTGTGTGGGGTCAAAGGTATGTGGTAACTTACGATCTGACCTCCCTCTACCTCTGGGGTAGCCTGGTCGACGTCTCCTTCGCAATAAGGTTGCTTCCTCCCTTGTGGTCCTGTTTCGCAGTTCTCTGTTCCAGTCCTCTAAGGAGACTCTCTCTCAATCCTCCTCTTCTTCTCAGGATGCTGGAATATTGCTGCACTCCTCAAGGTACCACACTCTTTGCCAGCTTCCCTTAGAAATTTGTTGTCGCTCATGTCCATCTACCACATCTTTCTGTCAGACTCAAACTTACACGATATGTTCTCCCTACGCACACTGATTCTTCTACTCATCAGAAGACATCTTCAACATTCCTTTCTTGCAAACAAGTATTTTAATCCACAGTTTTAATGATGACAAGAATCTTCCTCTTGGCCCTCTGAAGAAGTTTCATTCGGCATCACTGTATGATTTGATAGTATCTACCACGAACTCAGTCACATACCCTTCAAGGATACTGTCTACCCAAAAGTCAACAGCTCATGATACCTTGTTATTGACTTGTTTCAGCTGTCGCACTAACTCTAGGGTCCAACAATCAGGTTCAGTCTTCTGGCAGTGGTTCTTTCAGAACGTTAGTTGTGCTAGCCACTCATGCAACAACACCAGGAATTCACAGAAGAAGA
This sequence comes from Larix kaempferi, assembly GCA_027924585.1. Classification (NCBI taxonomy): domain Eukaryota; kingdom Viridiplantae; phylum Streptophyta; class Pinopsida; order Pinales; family Pinaceae; genus Larix; species Larix kaempferi. The sequence goes on from BSBM01000486.1 coordinate 13,301,346, forward strand.
TTTCATGGATATCTGAATAAACGTATCTTTCTAACCAACTGGTCGTTGTCTGTTTAGGATCTCGCTTCTCGCTTTCTGCGAATTCCTCCGCCTTCTTGTCAAACCACTCTTGGATCTCTAGTTTTGTCGGATGCCATAGCATATCCTCTTCTCTTCTTCCTTAGGGTCCCAGCAACGGAACCATTTGTTGACGCAGCGTCTGTCGACAGGGGTTCACTTCGCATTTTCACCAACAAACTATCAACCCAAACTCCCTTATACACTGGCCTAGAAAGTTGTAACCCTTCCCAGCAACACTTGCGGAGTAAGTACAGTCTCACCCGAGATGGATAAGGGGGTTGCTAGAACCAAGTTTCCACAGTAATGTAGAGGATATGCACACATTACCTTCGCACTAACCAAATATTATGACATACGCAACATACTATTAACTTATCATTCGCATCTTAAGTCATTTGCAGAGCTCAACAAACATTCAGAACAAATTCGACATAATTATTCATGTTAACAACATTTTCACATCAGTCAATATTCCAAACATTCACATAACCCATTATTCACCATCACATCATTGCATAAGAATAAAGATAGAAATTACATCATAACCAAACATCTCCATTCATTCACCAAACCTGTGGAATTAACCTCGTAGAAACCGTCAATACATCATGTTGCGGATACAAAGCAAAACCAAAAAGATAGGATCATCATCCAAGACTTCGATGCCCTTAGGCTTACAATCCTACTATATTTATATGCTTCTATTCTATTACAAAATGGTCCACATGACCAACTTATCTAATCTATCAATTCTTGTTCTCCCGTGAATACCACAAATGATCCTTCTTTCGCGGAATGACCCTTTCGCACCTGTCGACTTCCGCACTTCCTGCATATCTATCCCGTGCCAACAGGATACCATGACAATGCTCGTAGATCAACCACCTCAAGCACGGGGTACCCTAACGAGCGTGCAAGGAGAACCTGAGCATGAGGAGGAAGCCATTGTTGCAAGGGAGGACTGAGGGCCAAACTGGTTCGTTCTCCGAAGATTCTGTGAAAAAGAAAAACCTATGGCGAAGAGGGGGGGCTAAGGTAACCCAGATGAGATGAAGAGGGATTCGCGGGGAGGAGGCATGCATACCTCATTCATGTAAACATCAGGTGTCATGAAAGTCGTGTAGGATAGTAGGTGGACAAATTAAACAGCTTTCTTCGCTAAAAATGAAAATCCAATGTTGTGATACTAAAATTTTTGGTGAACTAGTTCCTATATTGTCGATGTTTATGGCTCAAGTTCATGTAAATGGGGTTAATAGAGACTTATTTGATCGCTATATTTTAGGAGGACCCACAATGACAAAATTTTTCCATATAGCATCAAAGCATGTGCGTAGATTTCCTTATTTCCTGGCAATAAAAACACTACACTTCCACCATTGCAGTGCCCAGTCTGTTTTCTTTAAAGTTTAGACTACAATTTGTACAATTTGGCTCCTTAAATAATTCAAAAAAATATTTAAAACTATTTTTTAAATCTTAGATCATCACCGTGATGCCCCTCACCATACTCAGAGTGCAACCTCCCTGTGGTTAAGTGAGTTAAAAATCCCTCGCCTTAAAAGAGGAGCATTCGGCCCTCACCCTTAATGGATAATCTATCATTAAATTGATAAAGATAGGAGCAGAAGATAAGATTCTTTATTTATCACCATAGCTCGACTGGCTATGATATTCTTTCTTGAATAGATAGAGTATAAACCAGGAGCTTTATCCCTAAGGTGGGCCTTTCAAATAAACCAACTTACCTTATGATTTTCTTATGAACTTTAAACCAGAGCCGGATAAATTTGTTAGTGTTCAGTTGAAGTAACCAATGGGTAGGAATTTGAAAAACATTCCCCCCGTCATTTTTTATGGTTTTGACAGAATGTGCCAACGTTTCAGCGTTTCCTTCGTTTTATTTGACGGAAAGTTAAAAAAAGAAACCGTATTTGACGAGCAAAATGACCCATGATGGGCATTTTGCCCGTCAAATTCCAGCCACCGCCATATTGTTTCGATTCTATCTGCCTCTCACACAAATCAAGCAGTCTAACTAGGGTAACAATGCGAAATCCAAGGTAACCCTGAGCCACATGATATGCCCTTGCCGCGTGAACAATTTGAACAGCCATATTTATCCCCATTGAACTTTCCGGTTTATTTCTTTTTTTCCATTGCCGCGTTGCTTCTGTTGATTTACAATTCTTTTTGTTGTTGTTCTAAAGGAACTTCGACACATTATTCCTTCTTTAAGAAATCTTCTCGTTATCTCCGAAGGGTCTTTACAATCCCTTCTTTTATTACTTTAAAACTACTTTTGTTAGTATACTTTGATCCCATCTTTACATTCATTTAATTAATGTTGCGCAGCGCTAAATTCCCATTAAAACAACAATTATTAAGACTGGAATTGCATGCATCTCGATAATGGAATATATTTTTGGGAGTAATGGAGATATGCAAGGATTTTGACATTTATTACTCAAAATTCTTTTTAGATGGTTGAAATTGTAATATCGGTTATTGAAATTGTATAACATGGATACAAGGAGATGGTTGAAATTGTAATATCCATTATTGAAATTGTATAATATGGATTCAAGGATATTTGAAGGAAGGTGTTGGGAAATGTTTTTTTAAATCTATTAAGTTAGTTAGAAAAAAGATCATTCATTCATTATGCTTATAATGGCAATCTTGGCCTACAACCGTGATCTTCAATTTTAACTAAATTTGACCACAAATTGTAATAGAATTTTTTGTTTAACAGAATAATTTTAAATTTTAAATGTAGTTAATTACATTTTATTGAAAAAATCCTTATAATGATAATCTTCAATTTTAACCATATTTAACTATGAACTTACTCGATAATAAACATTATTTTAATTGTCAAATTTGATGCCTTGTAATACTCTTTTCGAAACACTATTTTAATTGTCAAATTTTAAAAATAAGAAAAAATGAAGCTAATGGGTTAGAGTAATTGGTAATAAGTAAATGAGATGATAAGTTGTAAATGCATGGTCACAAGTTCAAATCCCATAGGTACTAGCTTTAAAATAAAAATGAGGCATATTAGTAATAAAAATATATTCCCGTGGTTTTGAGAATTTTACCTTCTGGTTAACCAATTAACCATCTTCTATATATTATAAACTTTTATACCATGTTTTTATCTTAATAAATTATTATTAAAAATTTATATCATAAACTTTTAATTAAATTTAGTTTCATATATATTCATAAATTTATTTTCTATTAAAAAACATTTATCTAAATAAATATATATTCATAAATTTATTTTATATTAAAAAAAATCATCTAAATAGATAGTAAATGTTTATGTAATAAACATTAAATAAAAGTCTCTATACCTTGATTCCATATCCCTGGTAAAATAAAAATGAAAATTAGTAAAATAAAAAATATTATGCTTGTGAGGGGCAGAAAGTTTCCACTCTCATGATGCAATCAAATTAACCTTACATATACAATAATTATATAAGAAAGTTTAGTTAAATAAATAATAGGAAAGAAAATATAAACATAGATTAATAATAATAATAATATGGTTATGACACAATTCATAAGAAAGCAATTCGTAGGCATGCAAGTATTAACCTGGTTGCAAAGACGAATTGGTAAAACACCCTCCTGCAAATGTGCCATATCCTTCTTCACTATCTTCTCTTTCACTTTGTCCTGGGTATCACCTGGTGTGGAACTCTCAAAATGGGCAGCTCCTCTTATGATCTAATTTGTGAAGTTCATTCAATTTTTCTTCCCAATAAGACTAGTCCTTTTCACAAAAAAGAGCCCCAAAGACTTTCAGTGATAAAGGCAATCGATCACAGACATTTACAAACCTAACGATAAGGTTTTCAAACCCTGGTGGTGGATGTCACTGAAAGAAGGCATGCGAGCTGAAAATATCTTGGGAGTGTTGTTCATTGAGGTCCTTTGGGTGATAAATTGATGACTTTATGAATATTTATATTTGAAATGGATATGTTTGATGTGTTGGGCATCTAACAGAGTATTCTTTGTTGCTTATTTTATAATTTGAATTTATGAATATTATGTGTTATTTATTTTTTAATTTGAATTTAAATATTGATATATTCGGAATATTGCAGGCTTAGCTCAAAATGTTGGGAAGAGACCACAGTTAATGTATATTTATGGACTTTAAGCTCTACCACATTAGCCTCGCATAAAACGTGACAAAGTAGCTAGAATTTGGCTATATAATTTTTTTTAATGTACATTTTGGGTAATTCAGATTTAATGAAAAAAAGTATTATTATGATGATTGTATTAATTTGCAAACATCGCTACAAAAAAGTGTAGGAATAAAAAATGTTAAGAGTAATAATTTTAATTAATTATATAAGTTAATAATATAAATTAAATAAATAAATAAATACAAACTATCTTATAAATAACAAAACATAAAAACGTTAATGTTTATAAAAAGTACGTCGTTTCATTTTTCCATTATACATTAAGTGGTAGTGTATAGAAAGTATATCATTTGAGGTTTTCACTCGCATTGTTTATAGATTATTTTTCATTTGTGTTTGTACTAGTTGGTTGGCCATACAAATGTGTCTAAGCTTGCTTATTTATTCATCACATTTGTTTACTCTAATTATGTTTTTAAAATTTTATTTAATACTTTGTGGAAAAGTCTATTTTTACTCTCAAAATATATAGTTAGAAATTAACAATTTCAATTGATTTCTTTGGTATCAGTGTAAGTGATTTAGGGATACAATTACATTTAGAGATTGAGAGGCAATTGAGTCTAGCTTCTTCTACTACTTCATATTATTTTTTGATTTTATTTCAAGACATATTTTTTATTATTTAAAATTTTCAAAAATATATCAAATTCTTCTAACTTAATCTAAAGCAGAGACTAGCTGCTTGCAGCTATTTCACTTGTTCTCTAACATATCATTCATGATTAACCCATAATATATATCACACAATAAAGGGTCCACATATCAAATTAAATAAATGATGAACTTTGAGCAAATCTAAATATGCTTCGTTGGACTTATTTTCAAAGAACAAAATAAAGGTCATCTTTGATTAATGCACATGATGGTGATGTTTAGGCATTACCTTTTTTTCTTAAATATGTAATTATTGGTAATCGTAATTCAGTTAATGTATTCATATTCATTTGAGCAAGTAGAAATCAAAATATGAGATAGTATAGCATTGGAGGAGTCTTAGACACACATATCTACTTATTTGCTATGTGCACATGCGCACACACACACACTACAATCTTTACAAAGACAAACTCACACAATATTCATTCACACAACAAGAGATAGAGTGTTATCACAACACTTCAATCCTAACCAATTTTGTAGATCATCCTTGTACTAATTATATTAGTACATTTAAACAATCCTTGATATTCTAGTTTGCACTTACTAATATGCTTTTTTTCTTTGGTTATTTTCTAAAATTATATATACACAAATAAGTCACATATACATTATGAGACTATGAGCTATAACAATTTATAAGATATTAATTTGTTATTATACATTAATTAATGTACTCTACAAACACACTAGCTCTTTATATTTCTTGTGCTTACTAGTTGGGTTATCATTGCACATTTTTACTCCTTACATGTCCCGTAAATAGCTTTCACATTTATTGATTGATTAAATAACTTGTGCACCTTCATTGTCAGGATATCACTTTTTTCAATTCATTGTTTTTTATCACAATTGCATGTTTTTTATCACATTTGCCATGTTTTGTTGTTTTTATTGTGACCAATTTAAATTTGTTAACTTCAACCCAGCGAACCTATATATTCAACATTTCTCTATGTATATTAAAGAACATCACATAATAAAGGTCTTGATCCTAGTCTTGACCTTGTTCAAAAAACATCATGCTAAGACATTAGTAAAATATGTACTCTCACTTAAAAGTTTTTTTTTAAATATTTTTTATGAACACCAAGCAACATCTATTTGATTTCAAAAATTACAATAGGATATATAACTTGAGAAAGTTATAAAAGTAATTTTTTGGGTGAGACTCAAAGGTATGTTTGAAAGGATCTATTTGATTTCAAAAATTACAATAGGATATATAACTTGAGAAAGTTATAAAAGTAATTTTTTGGGTGAGACTCAAAGGTATGTTTGAAAGGTTTTTTTTAATGTTTTTAATGAACACCAAGCAACATCTATTTGATTTCAAAAATTACAATAGGACAGATAACTTGAAAAAGTTATAGAAGTACTCTTTTTGGTGAGACGAAAGGTATGTTTGAAAGGTATGGCAAAGACATTATAACTTCGATTTTCTATTTCGATGAATATCAAATTATAGGTTTTCTCTAAATTATAAAAATACTTTTTATTGTTAAACAATTTCCATATAATATTTTTTTCATTAAAGTTTTCCAAAACTTATATCTAACTTATTTATTATAAACAATTTTTCAAAAACTGTGTTAACAAATGAAAACAAAAATATTATTAAAAAATAAATTGTAATAACAAAAAAAATCCTACTACCACTGTATTCAATTAATTTCAAAATCATAATCTTCAAACAAATACAACAATAAATAAATAATAAAATAAAAATAAAGAAATAGATATTCACATTAACATAAAAAAAAATGCATATTTTGATAATTAAAAAAATCAATTTAAATATATACATTACTGGATATGTTTTTATCATATGGATTATGATGATGATACTGATGATAATGATGATTAACGTCCATTGAAACCAACTTTGGTCTATCAGACCTTAGGAAGGTTACTACTTGATTTGCTTTAAACTTTTGTTCCTATGCTCAAAAAGCTTGATTAGAAGCTTTCCAAGCTCACTATAGTTTTGGCAAATTAGGAGGTTAGCAAGGTTTGTATTGTAGCAAATACTATGAAACTCATATCTAATGTGGGTGTAAGCAGGGCCCTCTAAGAGAAAGTGATTTTCATCCTCAACGCTCATAGACTCACAAAGATGACAAACCCTTTCCGCCCACAGAGTTTTGGAATAGACCAACGCCCTGTTTCGCTATGAAGCTCATGGGAGTTCGTTCTAATCGTGGCTATATTAATTTTCTTATTTGAACTAGTTACTATCGAGAGATATTTTTGATCTTTCAAATTAGGGTTAATGACCTTCTTATAGTATCTTAGTTTTCTCTTAACTGCTAAATTTTCCTCACACCACAATTTCTCTTTAAACTTAAAGGTAATTATATTTTTGACATTATCGATGTTCTATAAACTATCATTTTCATCAATGCCCCAATGGTCTAACCAAGCCATCGTATTCTTACACCAACTCCATTTGAGGTGTAGTTGGTTTTGACTTGAATTTAAAGCAATTTTAGGAAGTCTCTCGTTTCCCATGTTATTTATCTTGTACTTGTACATCAGGTACCTAGTCATAGCCATGCTCTTGTGGGGAAAAGACCCACTTCTATGAGGAGAATAGGATAAGGCGTATTGCTTTTAATTTTGAGGTTATAAGTTATAAACCACTTCTGGATTTGCTAAATCTTTCTCCAAGATTCTCTAGAAATGTTGCACCCCCATACTTCACAACCATATAAGATAATAGGGATGACAAGAGTTTCAAAGAGGAACTTTTTTTATCCCACATGACCAGGTTGGCTGTTTACAATTATTTTCAAGGCCAAAATAAGCTTTCCATCCTTCATTAATCATTTTCTCAATGCTATGGTTCCAATTGAACTTGTGATGAATATCAATTCCAAGATATTTGTAAGAAGTCACTTCCTCTAGTTTACTGTTATCATAAATAAAATTTGCGTAGGTATCTTTCTTAGATTTTATAATTCATAACTTTTGTCTTGTCGGTGTTAACAGTCATACCCATGTTAGAGCATAAATCTTTGAGAACTCTTAATTGTTTATCGAGATCAAAGAGACACCTTGCCATAAGAACAATATCATCAGCATAAAGAAGGAGGATGATAACTATCCTAACTAAGATCGTGCCGGAACAACCTGCTTCTTCTAAACATCTCTCTATTTTATCGATGTAAATGCCAAAAAGGGTAGGGGAGAGGGAGAAACCTTGCTTAACTCCAATATTACAGTTTATATCCGTTGACCAGCCCTCGTTATTCTTAAATTTGGCGATGACATTTTCGTATAACCTTATAGCGACAACTCTCAGCTCAAAAAAAACATTAAGCTCCTCTAGCTTATTCCACAGGTTATTTCTAGGCACTGTATCAAAAGCTTTCATAAAGTCCACAAAGCAACAAAAAAGGTCAGACTTATTATTACGACATTCCTCTGCAATGATCCTAAGCGTAACGAGGTGGTCTTTGGTTGAATGATTCCTTCTAAAACCCACTTGGCCTTTAGCCCGCTTACCTTCCATTTCTAGCCATTCGTTGATCTTCTTTTCTAAGATAATATCATATAACTTGGCTAGGAGAGGGCTAATCATAACGGTTCGATCATTAGAGGGGTTATTTTTATCACCACTTTTGAAAATAGGAATAATGACGCTCTAAGTCCAAGGTGTAGGGAACCCTTGCTTGACCGCTAGATTAAAGAATCTGTGGATGTGCGGGATGGGAACAAGCCCCCCAATTTTTAATATTTATGCTTGGTAGCCATCAATGTCTTTGGATTTTCTATTTGCTAAGTGCTTAACCCCAAAATCTATGTCTTCAAGCGAGAAAAAATATTTCGTTGAAAGAAGGGTTTGGATGTTATCTCTGATATCTAAGGATTCATAAAGCTTTTTAAGATAGAAATTCCAATCTTTTAAAACAATCTTATTATCTTCTTTTGTTTTGCGGGTTAGAATTTGCTTCCAAAATTTCTTAAAAGCCACCTTGAAGAAGTATAAGAGATTTTCTTATCATTTACTAAAATAATGTCTTTTTTCTTCTTCTTTTAATTATATAAATATCTTGATCTTTACTTACTTACTCACTTGGTTTTATATATATATATATATATATATATATATATATTCTTAATCATACTCGATAGTGAAAATGACGTATCGATTAAAATTTAGGTTATGAAAGTCGGCATGTTTTCTTGAATTTTCAATTCAAACTTAAATTCCTTCTAAACTCATCAAGGTATCATCAACTCACCCTTGCTTCCACGGAGACGACTCCTCATATTCGTATAATCGAGTTGTCACATTTAGTATTTGCTTTCTCAATGCACAATAAAGGGAATTGGAGTGCGTTGGAATTTGATGTTCAACTTGTAACTTTTCAAATTATTTTATATCAAAAATATATTTGTAAATGATATAGTTTAATACTGAAGAAAGGTGGTATAAAAGCAAGAGTTTGAAATTCCATTAACTTTTTTTCTCAATATTTTGGATTAATTTTTTTTACATTTTGGAATATATATAGAGATATTGGAGTATAGGGATTTGAATTACAAGGATATGTAACTTAAGTTTAAGAATTATTTTTGGAATAATTTAGATTATTAGGAATAATTTAAGTTAAATTTCAAATAATTTAGTGAAACATTTTATCAATTGAAATTGAGTGAAAGTTTTGGTAATCATATTAACATATAAATGATGGGTAAAGATGATCCAAGTTCAAACCTAGATGGACATAATCTATTAAAAGAACTACATTTTATGTTCAATGAAAGTTTCTATAACCGTGATGACATAAATGGTATCTAACATGATGGTCCTGATTCAAACATTCATAAATAACTAGGTCTGATGGAATCATTACATCTAGGATTGGGTAAAAAGTCCTAACAACCTTGATGACTAACAAACGACAAGAAAGGATGATCCATGTTCAAATCTTGGTGAATAAGCTTTGGTTGAACAATTGCAACTAAGACTAGGTGCAAGCTTCAATGACCTTCAGAACCCACAAATGATATGCAATGATGGCTTATGTTGAAATACTAGGGAACACAACCCAACAAAATGATCACATATGACATTGGGTGAGATGAGCTTGACGATCCACACATGATGGATATGGATGACCAACGTTCAAAGATTAATATATAAGCTCTAATAGAACAATTACAATTGAGACTACGTAAAAGTCTTTTTGGCGTTGATGACCCATGAATGTAATTCAAAGGTTACTCAAGTTTAGATATTGGTACATAATATCCAATAAGTGTAGATATTTTAGATATTGGGACATAAGATCTAATAAAATAGCACTCTCTAAAGTTAGGTGAATGCTCTCATTATTTTGACACCTAAAAAATGGCAAGTTGAAAAAAATAGACAAACAACATGTAAAGATGACTCAAGTTTAAATCTCAATAATGAAACAACCACATCTTAGACTTAATAGAGTAGGGAAAATTCCAATTCCAATAATACCTCATACACATCGTAAATGAAATTGTTAACATTATTACTCACGTCTTCTATGAAAAAAGGAAGGAATACATACCACTACAATTCAAGGTGTAATGGAATAATAAATATTTTATAATAGTAGAAGCTATAACAAAGTAATCGAATGAGATGCTTTGTTCTAAACAACATCCTTAAAATAAATAGGGTTTGAGGATGATAGTCCACCATTACTGACCACTCCACTAAACAAACATAAAATCAAAGTAAAAATTGAATCTCTATCAATTTCATAGTTAGACAAAATACAATTATAAACAAGTTGTTCACCTTTAAAAATGATTTTTTACATTAAAATCCCCTACATAAGTATCAATTTGTGTTTAATATCTACACCCGAGTAAAAAATTAATCTCACAAAATTAAGATTTTTTATAAAAGACTTAACCGCAATTTGAAAACTAGCAATGACATCAAAACCCTCTCTATTTAATTATATCCCAACTAAGTGAGTGTTAACATGCATTATATCCATGTTGAAGTTTCAAATATGTAAAATTTTTAATCTTCTTCATAATTAAATATCAATATAATAGTATAATACATTAAAACATTAATAATTTATTTGAATCATTAACTAAATTTCAAAGATTTCCCACGTCTATTTTTTTCTTTGAAAATCTGTTCTTTATGTTCCCGAAAGGGCATCCTCTCTCTCTATTAAAATTGAAAAGACATGAGTTTTCTTTAATTTCTCAGGAAGTTGCACTAAACGCGGTACTAAAGATGATGGTACAATATTTTTAGGAAAGATGTAATTCTTCATTTAATTGTCCTTCGAGTTTTACAACAATGAACTCTCAACGATGAGGATTTTTTTTATGATCAACAAGAACCTTCTATGTTGATATTATTAGAAGATTGTTATGTCCCCGACATCTATTTTTCGGTCGGGGGCATTAGTTGAGGTTTGTGTTGATGAAATATGGGGCGGACATAGTGTTTAACCTTAGAATTGCAAAAATTGGTATTTTTTTTAATTGTTTAATTGTTGTTTTGTTGAGTTCTGATTGGTGCCGTCTGCGGTGATGAGTGCCTTGGGCGCTGTGGCCCAGGAGGCGGCGGCGTGATGGCGTCACGGCGCGTGGTTTGATTGTTCTCGGATGCTGTAACCAAGGTGGTTTTCTATGTTCGAGGTGTTTTTCGTTTTCATTGTTCGAGGTGTTTAATGCGGGGGTTGATCTGGCTCTTATTCATATGCTGGGGTTTTGCTGTGCGTGGGCACCTGTAGGTGCCGGTGTGGGTCGTCGTTCGGCTGCGGGTTTCGTTCATGCATATGGGCGGTTTCCTGTGCCTCGGCTCCTGTAGGTGCCGGTGTGGGTCGTCCTTCAGCTACGGGTTTTCGTTTTCGTATTGGCGGTTTCCTGTGCCTCGGCCTTCGGCTGTGGGTTTCGTTTCCGGTTCTGATTCAACTGCGCAGTTTGGTGTGCCTCGGCTCCTGTAAGTGCTGGTGTGGGTCGTCCTTCGGCTGTGGGTTTCGTTTGTTGTTCTTATTCATGTGCGAGGTTGTGTGTGCTTCGGCTCCTGTAGGTGGCGGTGTGGCTTGTCATTCGGCTGCTGTAGGTGCCGATATGAGGCTGTGGGAATTCTGTGTTTAAATCCGGTGGCAATGTCAGGGTTTTCTGGTTGAATTTAATGTTTAGCATTTAATTTCAGAGTTTTTCGGGATGGCGAATTTATGTTTGGCATTTATTCCAGCATGGCCGGCTGTAATTAATGGCAGGTTTTGGGTGGTTTTATCACGGGCCTCAGTTCAGATGGCTGTAATTTATGGCGGATGTTTAGTGGTTTTATGGGCGTTTCGTTGCGAGTTGTTTATGGTTTTATGGGCATTACGGCTTCAGCGGTCTCTGCCATTTTCAGTTCTGGTGTTGGCTACTGAGTTTGGACGATTTCTAGAGTTGTTGCTTTCGGCCGGTTTGGAGTCTCGTTGCTGGTTCGCTGGACTAGGTATGTCTTTGGATTTTTTTTTGTGCAGTTTTTGAGTGAAAGGAAAAAACAGGGTTTAGGGTTTTTCCTGGGAGAATTAACGAATTTCATTTGGTAGTGGGTTAGGCTTTTCCCTTTGTTTTATTGGCATTGAACCCTAGCAAAAATGTTGTTTTAAATTCTGGTGAGATTTTGTGTGGGTTTGTTGAAGAAGTAGTTTGAACGCTGTTTCAATTTCAAGATTTGGAAAACAAATTATTGTGCATTTTATAGAAGGTTTGAGGGTAGCCATTTTTTAATTTAGAATGCATCTGTTTTTGTGGTTTGCCGCATGCATTTGATGAAAAACAAATATGGAATCCCTTGTTGTGTTCTGGTTATTAATGGTGTTGATGGGTTCGAATAACTGTTGTGTTTTTTGCCTTAAATGAGCATGCGATAAAGTTGTTTGCTGGTGTTGTTTGCTTACGTCTGTTTATTTTTTTGTCCATGGTGTTGTCAAATGAAGTGGACATAATAACTAAAGCATTGTCTCTTTATTTTAAGAATTAAAATTTTAATTAATAGGGTTCTCGAATAATTTAGCATGTTACCTCTCCATTTTCACATGGATGTTTGCATAGGATTTTTGTCAGATTTTCAGTGGGGATTACAGATTCAGGTGGCTGGTTTATGCTTTATGGTCAAATTGCTGGTGCTAGTTTCATTACCAGTCATCAAAGTATTTGAATTTGTTCTGCTACTCGTCTCAAATCTGTAAAAGGCTTCCTTTACACCTTGTCCCCCCCCCCCCTGCTTCATTTTCACATGGATGTTTGCATGTGATTTTTGTCACACTTTCAGTGGGGGTTACAGGCTGATGGAGCTGATTTATGGCTTCAGGTTCTTGATGCTAGAGCTTTGCTTCATGTTGTGGTGTGGTTGATGGATGCTAGTAGTATGTGTTGTCAGCTCTTTATGCAGCAGCATTGTCTCTTTGTTTTAAGAATTGGAATTTTAATTAATAGGGTTCTAGAATAAAGTAGTCGTAGGAGGAGCCAGTTGTTTGTAAGCTTTCGCAGCCATGACAGGGATTTGTTCATTTATACTTTGTTATCCTTCCATTTTCACATGGGTGTCTGCACACGATTTTTGTCAGACCTGCAGTGGGGATTACAGGTTCATGTAGCTGGTTTATGCGTTATGGTCAAAGTGTTGGTGCTACTTTCATTACCAATCATCAAAGCATTTGAATTTGTTGTGCCACTCGTCACAAACCTGTAAAAGGTTTCTTTACACCTTGTTCACCACTCCCTCTTCATCTTCACATGGATGTTTGCATGTGATTTTTGTCACACTTTCAGTAGGAGTTACAGGCTGATGGAGCTGATTTATGGCTTGAGCTTCTTGATGCTAGAGCTTTGCTCCATGTTGTAGTGTGGTTGATGGATGCTAGTAATATGTGTTGTCAGCTCTTTATGCATCAGCATTGTCTCTTTGTTTTAAGAATTAGAATTTTAATTAATAGGGCTCTAGAATAATCTAGTCGGAGGAGGAGCCAGTTGTTTGAAACCTCTCGCAGCCATGTAGCAGACAACTTTTCCAAATATAGTGTAAATCAGGGAGTTGGAACAATTTAGGAATTTGATCTGGTTTGTTTTGATAAGGGAAGATCCGATCCCCTTGTTTGTGGAACATAATTGATCTACTGGCTGTGTACATAGACCACATCATAACGTTGTAATCATGTAATTTGGAACAGTAGGGGTTGAATGGAATTGATCAAATTTGTAGTTATTCTGTGTTTTTTTTGCTCTCCTGTTTGCATTGTCTAATGATAAAGCTATTGAGTTATGTGTAGATGAGAATGGTGACAATGTTTTTATGTTATGCTTGTTTACTGTTCTAGCCATCATTTTTTATTGGCATTGGACCATGTTGATACTTTATAGTATGAGCTTGGCGGGTAACATTGGCCTTACACCTCTCCACAACTTGTTAACTAATTAATCATGTAGATCTGGAGGTCAGTATAGTTCTGGTGCATGCGTCTACAGTCATTACAACATTTGGGATAAGCTCCCTTTGGTCGTGAAAGTCAGATCTCCGGATCTCTGTCATTGACACTGCTCTCAAGTTAAGGCCTTTCGAAATGACAAATCTGACTCTCGACTCCTGGATATCATTAAAATTGAAAATGACAAAATGGAAAATTGTTAATTTGATTAAAAAAAATCTATATTAAAAAATAATAATAAAACCAAAACAAAAAGTTTCCCTTTGGTGACTTGGTCTCCATATTCCATCAGCAATCTGAATACTGTTTGGTGAGTTAGTCTGCCACTGCTTGGATATCTGAATCCCCTGGATCTGTTTTCGTTGCAATAAAAATACAGTTTTGAGTTTCAGTGTCTGGATTCGTTGGGCTCATCAGATTTCTCAAACTCCTTGTATTTCTTGGATATTTGCAAGATATTTTTTGTGAAATGTAAATCTTGGTTCTTGTATAGAGTTATGCATAGCATATGAACAGGTTGAGTGTGCTTGTGTTTTTTTGAGGCGGTCTACAAAGGCCTGAGGTCACTCATGTTTCTGCATTAGTAAAGACATGAGGGTGCTTGTGTTTCTGCATTTTGCAATTGTTGAAAGTTCAAGGAACTTCGTCTGATTCATAGATGGTTCAATTTTACAAGATACATTTTTTTGATCAAATAACTGGAATCTTGTTTATTCAAAAGAAGCAAATAAAAAAACCAATTTTTTTCTATTTTAATTTTTCTGAGCGGTATCAAGAGCGTGGAAGAATTCTTGGGTGCTGTGATTGGATTGGGACACATTTGCAAAATGGTCCCTTGCAATAAGGCACTTCTTGCGAACCTTCCCTTCTTGGAAATCTTCCTGCATTGGTATTTGTAAATTGCAAGTGACATGGAATGTTGCTAATCTGCCATCAGCTTCCATCTTCAAAATCTAGGGGATGCTGAGGGGTTGAATGGAATTGATCGAATTTGTAGTTATTTTGTGTGTTTTTTTGTTTTGCTGTTTGCATTGTCTATTGATGAATCTATTGAGTTATATATGCATGCGAATAGTGACAGTGGTTTCTATGTTATCCTTGTTCACTGTTTTAGCCCTCATTTTTTATTGGCATTGGACAACGTTGATACTTTATAGTATCAATTTGGCAGGTAACATTGGCCTTACATCTGTCCACAACTTGCTAACTAATCATGTAGATCTGATGATCAGTATAGTTCCGGTGCGTAGATCTACAGTCATTGCAATATTTGGGACAAATTCCCTTTAGTCGTGAGAGTCAGGTCTCCAGATCTTTGTCATCCAGACTGGTCTCAACCTAAGGCCTTTTGAAATGACAAATTTGACTCTCGACTCCTGGGTATCATTAAAATTCAAAATTGACAAAAACGAAAAGTTGTTAATTTCATTAAAAAAAATGCATATTAAAAAATAATTAATAAAAACCAAAGCAAAAAGTTTCCCTTTGGTGACTTGGTCTTCATATTCCATCAGCAATCTGAATACTCTTTGATGAATTGGTCTGCCAATGATTGGATATCTGAATCAGCTGGATCTCTTTCCCTTGCAACAAAAAATACAATTTTGAGTTTCAGCCTCTGGATTCGTTGGGCTCATCAGATTTCTCAAACTCCCTGTATTTCTTGGATATTTGCATGATATTTTTTCTGAAATGTAAATCTTGGTTCTTGTATAGAGTTATGCATAACATATGAACAAGTTGAGTGTGCTTATGTTTTTTTTGAGGCTGTCTGCAAAGACCTGAGGTGACCCATGTTTCTGCATTTTGTAAAGATATGAGGGTACTTTTGTTTCTGCATTTTGCAAATGTTGATAAGTTGAAGGAATTTTCTTTGATTCATAGATGGTTCAGTTTTACAAGATACATTTTCTTGATTCGATAACTGAAATCTTGTTTATTCAAAAGAAGCAAATAAAAAACCAATTTTTTCCTGTTTTAATTTTTTTTGCCAGTATCAAGAACGCAGAAGAAGCCTGGGGTCCTGCCATTGGATTGGGACTCATTTGCAAAATGGTCCCTTGCAATAAGGCACTTTTTGCAAACCTTCCCTTCTTGGGAATCTTGCTGCATTAGTATGTGTAGATTGCAAGTGATATGGAACATCGCTAACCTGTTGTCAGCTGCCATCTTCAAAATCTAGGAAATTTTAAGTGTTAAAATTTTAAAATTTGACACCAGAGGATGGGACATGACAGAATGCATGTCCCCACAAATTTAGAAGATATAAATAAATAGCGATTTAATATCGTTGATTAGACATAAATAAACATACGACAACCCACAGACCTCATATCCTTCTCATTTGCATTGATAGAAGTAAATAGATTGGTCTTTGAAGATTGGCTGGCTATCAAATATCTATCATCATGAAATGAATATGATACATTATTGATGAAAATTGAAATGATTTCATCTACACTCATACAGAATTCAGAGTTTAGAGTAGGGAATTTATTCATTTGTCTAATCTCTTTATACCTAGGTTATTTGTAGTTGTTGCTTCTTTCAAACTTAGTTGCTGCTACAAACTGTCACTAGTCAATATGTACAAGCATGTGATGTCAGTGTTCACAAATGTATAGACAGCTGGCAGTGCCATGGTCTTTTGGTAGGCTATAGTAACTTGCACATGCCTTCTCCAGATTTGTTGTAAGCTGTGGATGTCTACAAACTCTGGGACAGATTCTGTATAAAAAATCGTGTGCATAAGGGAGGACCTACTGCGGAATGCTGTAGCTATAGGGTCTCTTCAATAGGGCTTCTGAAAGTTGCTGTAAGCTATGGCTGCACTTAATAGAGCTTCAGAAGGCCAAGAAGACAGCCTCCCTGCCTTAGGGCAATTTTAAACATGCAAAAGAGAAAAGAAGCATGAAACCTCCCACTTGTTCAAGGAGTACGGATCAGTTATTTTAAAAGAAAAAACCTGGTACAAAATCAGCCATGGGCTATCCTAGGAGCAGAAGATACCATGGCCTGGGCTTTTTGCAGGGGACCCAATTCATGAATAAAAAATAAGAAATTTTAGTTCTTATTTCGATTTTAGATATTTATTTTATTTCAATAATTTAATTGAGGCAGATCCATGAATATATATATATGTATATTTTTTTTATTCTATTTTGTTCAAATGCAAGTGACCTGTGATTTGAGACATTTTTTTCATCATTTTTATTTTTCTTTTCTTCATTTTGTGGATACATGGATCAAGCCAGTTAGTGCTTGGGTTCCATGGTTCTTTGATAAACAATCCTTTACTATCTTTAGTACTTTCTAGTTGCGACAAAATATGATTGTGAGTGCCATTTATTCAATTCAACATTGGTAAATTGCATTGTCAATCATTCGAATTTACAACCAAGTTCTGTTACATCTTCATATTCTGGTTTCATGGAAGACAATACACTTGCAAGAACCATTAGGTGACAATGTCATCGACATTGCACTTGCACTGACTATGATTTGCAATGGCTAGGAGTTTTATTAATCAATTTGCTATTAGCATTTAGTATTTGCTTTGACTCATGATTTGCAATAGCTAGAAGTTTTATTGGCCAATTTTTCTTTCAATAATTGAATCGACCCTGATCCATCAATATATATATGTATATTTCTTATTCTATTTTCTTCAAATGCGCTAGACCTATGACTTCACGCATTTTTTCATCTTTTTTTTTTTTTGTTTTGTTCACTTTGTCGTTACATGGATCAAGCTAGTTGGTGCTTGGGTTCCATGATTCTTGCATATAGTTGACATCTATTTTTTGGTCAGGGGCATTAGTTGAGGTCTGTGTTGATGAATATAGGGTGGGGGTGATGGTTAAATTATTGAAATCTAAGTTATGTTTGTATGGCTTCAAGGGCAAAACTTTTCCTGATCAAACAACTGGAATCTAGATTTCTTGTGTATGTTTAGAAGTACAAAACATTGTCTATTTCTCTTGTTAAGAATGGGAGGAAACCGTGTGCTTTTCATTCTTTTTGGAAGTACAGATTCATTTTCTTTGTTTAATTTTCTAAAACAAAAACCTGGTTGTATATGCTTGGGTCAATGGCGATGCTTTCTATCTAAGTTTGGCTATCAAATCCATGTTTCTACAAAGTAAGACGATAGGGAAATGGGTTTTTGGGGGCCTGCTGTGCCCAATTTTCAAAGGGCAACAGAAGATGGGACATGAGAAAAGATGGAACATGAAAGAACCAATGCCCCCACAAATTTAGAAGATATAAATAGATAGTAATTTATTATCGTTGATTAAATACAAATAAACACAAGCCAAGTCACAGATCTCATACCCTTGTCATTTACATTGACCAAGGTGAATAGATGAAGCTTTGAAGATTGGCTGATTATCAAATATCTAGCACCATGAATTGAATATGGTGCATTGCTGATGAAAATTGAAATCATGTCATCTATTCTCATATAGAATTCAAACTTTATAGTGGGCAATTGTTTCAGTGCTCGCAACAGGATGCTTCTTTGCTGGCCTTTAGACTGTATTTAAATGTTTCAACATTTGTAGTTGTTCCATCTGCAAAAGTTATAGCTGTTGTGCTAGCTTCAAAAACCTGTAGAATATGCAAGAGTTTGACCTTGTGTGTTAAGAAATTGTTTATGAATAGCTGTAATAAATGTCGATAACAACTTGAAAAGTATGTTGCAGAGCTTATTGTATCAAGAACGTGCAAGAATCCTTGATTGTTGCCATTGAATTGGGATCCATTTGCAAAATGGTCACTTGCAACAAGGAACTTCTTGCGAATCCTCCCTTCTTGGGAGTCTTCTTGCATTGCTAACTGTGCATTGCAAGTGATATGGAACGTCGCTAGGCCGTTACCAGCTTCCATCATCAAAGTCTAGGAGATGTTAAGTGTTGCAATTTTAAAATTTGGTGGCAGAGGATGGGACATGACAGAATGCATGTCCCCAGAAATTTAGAGCATATAAATAAATGGCGATTTATTATCATTGATTACACATAAATAAGCATAGCACAATCCACAGATCTCATATGCTTGTCATTTACATTGGTAGAATTAAATAGATTGGTCTTTGAAGATTGGCTAACTATCAAATATTTATCAGGATCAAATGAATATGATACACTACTAATGAAAATTGAAATCATTTCATCTAGACTCATACAGAATTCAGAGTTTAGAGTGGGCAATTTATTCATTTGTCTAATCTATGTATACCTAGACTATTTGTAATTGTTGCTTCTCTCAGACTTAGTTGCTAGTGCAAACTGCCACTAGTCAACATGTACAAGCATGTGATCTCACTGTTCACTAGTATATAGACAGGTGGCAGTGTCGTGATCTTTTGATGAGCTATAGTAACTTGTACATGCCTTCTCCAGGTTTGTTGTAACCTGTGGATGTCTGCAAATTCTGGGACAGAGTCTGTATAAAAAATCCTCTGCAGAAAACAGTGCCTGCTGCGGACTGCTGTAGCTATAGGGTCTGTTCAATAGAATTGCTCAAAGTTGTCATAAGCTATGGCTGCGCTTAATAGGGATGCTGAAGTGTAAGACCCCAACCAGGGTCCTAAGTTTATTTTACTACTCTCAAATAAAATCTGTCTTCTACTGTTTACGTTTCGTTTTATATTTACGTTTTTCTAATTTCTGCTGTTCCTATTGGCTGTAAAAACAGTAATTACAGCTTCAAAATATATATATATATTTTCTAGTTTATTGTTCTAACATAAATCACCAGTTTTCATTCTCAACAACAAACATAATTTACCAATTCTGTTTGTGCAGGGAAGCAGATTATCATTCCAGCATATAACCATTTTTATTTAACTTACAACTGAATTTGACAAGGTAGAAATAATCAACATACCTGCTGGAAAATACCTGTAGGTAGCTTGCAGATCCCTTTTTTTTTTGTTGCTGTCCTCGTTGCTGCTTCTCCTTGCTTTTCCCTGCAGTCACAAGCCTTCCCACAGTTCTGAAACTCAACCAGCCAAACCAGTTTTTCCACCCTGCCAACTGGCGAGGTCTCGCCGACCACCCAGCTCCAAAGGTACCCCTTTGGACCCCCGAGCCCAAACCGAGTACAAGCCAACCCGTTATGTCCCTTTAGAAAACCTCCAGCAAAAACCCCCTTTCAGCTCCTTTCAGCTCTGCTCTAAAATTTCTATATCTGCTCTCCCCAAAACTTCCTCCCAAAATAACTCCCGTAAAAGATGATCCCTTCTTCTTCCTTTCTCCTCCATCTTATCCCCTGTTTGCTCTGCCGACTCAATCCTCCCCATTACTACCCTTATCCTCTCCATTCAATTCTAGCTAAGATGGCAGTCCCCCTTTTCTCCCTCGAGACATGTCCACATTTATTGATACCATCAATACATTAATTAATTAATTAATTAAATAAATTTATAAATGAATTATAAATATTACCCCTTTCTTTTATGCAAACACCGTATGTAAAAGTCAACTGAATTATTAATGTGGTTCCACCGCCACTGTCTTTTCAAGTGGTCATAATTACAATTTAATTAATATTTTAATTTTATTAACTAAAATACAATATAATTATAAACTTGGATATAAAATGGCATAAGGTAATGTCTTCCTTAATTAATTCATAATTAATTTAGAAGTACTTTATAATTAATTCCTAATTAATTTAGAACTAATGCATAATTAATTCAAAATTAATTCGCAATTAATTCATAACTAATTCACAATTAATTTAGAACTAATTCATAAATAATTTATAATTAATTCGTGATTAATTCATAATTAATTCACAATTAGTTTATAATTTAATTCATAATTAAATTATAATTAATTCATAATTGATTAACTTATAATTGATTCATCGTTTTCATGAACAATTCCCAAGTGTGTACCCGACACTTGTTTATCAATTTCATATTACATCTATTCGTAAATTATCCTATGTTCCAACTAGCTTCTGCATGGTCATCATAAAATTTAATAGATATAAATTAATTATTAATTATACAGTTTAATTAATTATCTAGCCGTGCAATTAAGATTAACTTATCAATTTAATACTACTTTAATTAACATTACAATAATCATTTAACGTGTTAACCCTTAGTTATTACTAATCAAATTCATTAACATTTAATTAAGCGTTATTAACCAATTGCATTATTTACTATTAATTTAACCGTAACTTGTTGATTAATCATTAATGTACAGTAATTAATTATTAAGCGACACTAATTAACATTATTACTCAGCAATATTTCACGCAATTCATAAATATGTAGGCAAGTTATGTAAGCGTAGCTACTGCTTACATACCTCGCGTAAGTACACTAACAGTAATAACTCACACACGTCAATCATAATCATGAAACTTACTGTTTATTGACACATGTTTTAGCATAGTTTGCAAGGTACAATTCTTTAACTAACTGAAATCTTATTAGTTACGACAATTCATACCTTTCTAAGTTACGAAACATACTCAAGCAAGGGTTTTACACACCTACAGTTAGATTTTGTTTTCACCCCTACTTCACGCTACACCTATTTACCTACATCATCACTAACTTCCACATCCTATCCTGTCCTCTGCTGGACTACCCTGAAATGTCAAGTCATGACCGGTTCCAGCTAGAACCCGTAAGCGGAAGTGTCGACTACATCGACCAGCTTCCCCAGCAGGCAACCACCAGTCATCATCACACACCTTGGGGAGCGCGCCGTAGCACAGCCCTCCCATGACTCTGGGTTTCGGGGATAAACGGTGGGTAAAGCCTCCACCCCCCCTAATGGAACAAGGGATTATGTCTACTCGACATAACAACAGCGTTGCACTTGTACTCGGTCTGTCATCATATAACCGATCTGGGCGGTTGAGTTTCCTGAAACCCTACCCCACCCATGTCATAACATACATCATAATAAACAACATAATAACCATACGAAAGTAAATAATGCATCACTCGCATACCATTTTATCTTTCGAAGTCCGTGTCCCCGAGGCCCTCCCACCTCGTAGGATCCAGCTATCACTTAGCCGTTTCAACCTGTAAGTCAGTACTCGACATACAATATAGAATATCGTGCATAAATCCTCTATATGTACACACATATATTTCATCATATCATAACGACAATAAACTCATTCATTCGCCATGCACCTGGCATAACATTCATTATTTCAACATATAACTGTAACGGTATCCACGTACCCATCATTTAGTAAATTTCCATATATTTGACATAATTAACACATGATACATATCTAAGCATGACTATCGATCTTAACACTATCATCATACACACACATATATATATATCGGCAAAATAATAGAACCATGTCCACAGTGCCGTTAACTGACGAGGTCTCACAGTCAAACAAATACAACATATAATAGTAGTTCAGGTAGTAATGTCAAAACGGGGTGTTACATACACCCACCCTTCAGGAAACTTCGTCCCGAAGTTATGATCAAAATAGGGTGGGATAATCATGACGCATAGTCTCTGCGTCCTCCCAGGTAGCAGAACCTGGGCTATATCGGTCCCACTGGACCTTAACTTGGTCCACCAAACGGTGCCTCAACTGTTTAACCCTGCGGTCCAATATAAGTAATGGTTCGACCCTGATGGTTCCCTCGTCCGAAACCTGCAATTCCTTCCAATTTATTTTATGTGACTCATCAGCTACATAATGTCGTAAAACAGATACATGAAAAACGTTATGAGTTTTGTGCAAATGGGGTGGCAGCGCAAGACGATACGCGACGGGTCCAACCTTTTCTAAAATTTCAAAGGGTCCTATAAATCGTGGTGACAACTTTGTCCCTTTCCCAAACCTGATGGTACTTTTGCTAGGCCTGATGCGGACGAACACTGCATCACCAACATTATAGCTTCGGTCAACCCTATGCGCATCGGCATAACTCTTCTGCCTATCCTGTGCTTCCTTTAACCGCTGCCTAATCTGAACAACCTGTTCTTCCATCTCCTGAATCAACTCAGGTCCTATAATTACTCGATCCTCTAACCTTTCCCAACTCAATGGTGTCCTGCATGGCCTTCCATATAAAGCTTCATATGGAGGCATCCCAATTGAACTATGGTAACTGTTGTTGTAAGCAAACTCTACCAAAGGTAAGTGCTTTTCCCAATGAGTTTGTTGATCCATGACATACATTCTAAGCATGTCCTCCATCACCTGATTCACTCTTTCTGTTTTCCCATCTGTCTCTGGATGGTAAGCAGTGCTTAGGTTCAACTGAGTACCCAACGCTGACTGCAAACTCGTCCAAAACCTGGATGTAAACCTGGAATCCCTATCTGATATAATCTTCTTGGGAAACCCATGGAGACGAACAACTTCATTTATGAATACACGTGTTACGTCCGTGACATCATAGGTCTCCTTAACTGGAATGAAGTGAGCAGTTTTGGTCAGTTTGTCAACGATGACCATAATGGCATCATGCCTATGAGAGGTAAGAGGCAATCCCACCACGAAGTCCATGGAGATAACCTCCCACTTCGACATAGGAATGTCATGCGGCTGCAACAGACCTGCCGGGTGGTGATGATCAGCTTTTACCTGCTGACACTCAAGGCACCTAGCGACGAATTTGACCACGTCGCTTTTCATCCCTGCCCAAAAGAAGAGTTGCCTCATGTCTGCATACATCTTCTTTACACCCGGGTGTGCACAATACACTGCTCTGTGGGCTTCCTTAAGGATAGTCTCTCTAATATCTCCCTCCTTAGGAATATACATCCTCCCTTGATACCGTAACAAACCATCGGTTTCCAACTCATAGCCTTCGAACTTTGGTCCCACCGGTTTCCCATTCTGGAGTGCTGCTGTTACCTTTAGGTACCAACTATCCCCGAGTAGCTGCCCTAAAATTCTTTCCCTCAAATCTACCTTCAAAGGTATAAGAGAGAAAAGTCTCGGTTTTCTGCTTAAGGCATCCGCTACCACATTTTCCTTCCCCTTGATGTAGGAAATCCCAAAATCATACTCGCTCATGAATTCACTCCATCGCCTTTGCCTAGCATTTAGGTCTCTCTGAGTGAATATATACCTTAAGCTTTGGTGATCAGACTTGAGTTCAAAGCTTCGTCCAACAAGGTAATGTCTCCACAGCTTCAAAGCTAACATCACTGCAGCTAACTCTAGGTCATGAGTAGGGTAATTCTCTTCATGTGTTTTTAGCTTTCTCGACGCATAAGCTATTACCCCACCTTCCTGCATCAATACTGCACCCAAACCTTGCCTTGAAGCATCGGTGCAAACTATGAATTCCTTCTCCATATCTGGAACCCGTAGAATTGGTGCACTCGTCAATAGTCTTTTCAGCTCGGCGAATGCGGCATCACATTCATCTGTCCATTCGTACCTAGTACCCTTACGCTGTAGGGTAGTTATGGGTTTCGCTATTTTTGAGAAACCCTCAACAAACCTTCTATAATACCCGGCTAACCCCATGAAGCTCCTTACTTCATGCGCATTCTTTGGCACGGGCCAATCCATTATGGCCTTCACCTTCTCAGGGTCCACAGAAATTCCCTCACCGGAAATTATATGCCCTAGGTAATGGATCTCCTTCTGATAGAACGAACATTTGGACAACTTACCATACAACTGATGCTCCCTTAAGCATGACAACACTATTCGCAAGTGTTCCTCGTGCTCTTGTTCATTCTTGGAGTAGATGAGAATGTCGTCCAAGAAGACTTGCACAAACTGATCTAAGTATTTTCGGAACACGCTATTCATGAGACTCATGAATACGGCTGGGGCATTGGTCAAACCGAAGGGTACCACCACAAACTCATAGTGCCCAAACCTTGTTCGAAAAGCAGTCTTAGGTATATCACCTTCCTTAATCCGTAGCTGGTGGTAACCTGATCGTAAGTCGATCTTTGAGAAGACTGTCGCCCCCCTCATTTGATCAAAGAGATCATCAATTCGAGGTATCGGGTACCTATTCTTCACGGTGGCTCTATTCAAATCTCGGTAATCTATGCAAAGACGCAAGGAACCATCCTTCTTCTTCACAAAGATTACTGGTGCACCCCACGGTGAAATACTTGGTCTGATGAACCCTAGATCTAACAGTTCCTTCAACTGCATTTGCAACTCACAAAGTTCTGGGGCCGTCATCCTATAAGGTGTCTTCGATGTTGGCTCTGAACCGGGTTTTACCTCAATGGTAAAATCAAGTTCCCTCTTAGGAGGTAACCCAGGTAATTCCTTTGGGAATACATCACTGAACTCGGCTAACACTGGATAGTCATCAAAGGAGGGTCCCTTCTCACTGTTTACCGCTTCAACAATGTACAACTGGCATCCTTGTCGCATACATCGCTTTACGTTCATCGTTGATATGAAACGTAGGGACACCTTCCGTTTGATACCCTGGATCTTGATGGCCTCTCCGTTGTCATTAATGCAAAGAACTTTCTTCCCATAACAGTCCAAGAAAGCTCGATGTTCCTCAAGCCAATTCATACCTATGATGAGATCATAAGTTCCGAGGGTGGTGACGTACACTTTGACTTGTGTAACACACACCCCGAGATCCACTACACACTTATCGACACTAGGTCCTACTGCCTGCTTTACCCCTGAAGCCATTTCGACTAAGCTGAAATCATCATGCTCGTAGGCTGCCAACCCACATTTGTCTAATGCATATGGAGAAATGAAACTATCAGTAGCACCAGGATCAAACAATATTCTAAGCTTGACATTATTGACCGTACCTGATGATTCAACCACAGTGGATTGGTGCTCTGCTTGATGGTTGTTTACTGCAGCCGAGATCTGATGCCTACTACCCCTACTCCCCATTGGAGCTTTTCCTTCTCGCTGCACTGTACCTGATCGTAATTCGGGACAGTCACGCTGGTAATGTGGACCTCCACATCCCCAACAAGCAACCTGTAATGGATCGGGCGAGATAACCCGCTCAGACCTCTGAGAGGGGTTCCTCCCCCTAGGACCCCTTCCTCTACCGGCTGTTCCTCTGAAATTCCTCGCACCCTGGTGAGTCCCTGTGGCCGACTGGGGCACCGCCCTAGTTGCCACTGATCTGTCAACCGCTGCGACTCTTGGTGTGCTCCTGTTCCCGTAGGGAGGTGGCCTCGCATATCCTCCCCGAGGGTAGCTTCGAGGGGCCTTCCCCACAAACCCTGACTGCTGAGAGTTGAATGGCCTGATGGGCTTTGCACCCAACATCTCCTCAGTGTAACGAGCACAATCGACTGCTTCGGCGACCGAAGTCGGTTTCCACATCCGTACCTGAGCCCTGATCTTGGCATTGAGCCCATACACGAAGCGCTCAACCTGGCGTTCATCATTGTCCAAGTAAGGGACATACTTCACCAACTCCATGAACCTCTCTTCATACTCCTCCACTGATAGATGCCTTTGTACTAAGGCATGAAGAGCCCCTGCCTGTTCTTCCTGGTAGGATGCAGGTAGGTACTTCCCCTTGAATTTTTCCACAAACAGTTCCCATGGAACCGTGTCTGGTGTAAGGTGTAGCTGCCTTTCTTGGTTTCCCCACCAGTTCAAAGCGGCCCCCTTTAGTTGAAATATGGCCAGTTTGGACTTGGACGTGGAGGTGTACTCCTGCAAGGTCAAGCACCTGGACATCTCTTCCAACCACGACTCTGCTCGTATTCCTGATCGACCCCCCGAAAATTCTGGAAGCCTTATCTTCTGAAGCTCTCTTTTGATATCCTGATGCAGAGTTCTTGGTACCGTATTCACTTCTGCCACAGGTACTTCCTCCCTTAGTGGAGGGGCCTCCACCTCTACCTCCGAGGTAGTACTTCCTCTCTGTGCTAGCCCCCTGAGCGTTTCATTTATGGCTTCCAACGAGCGCAGTATAAGAATGGTCTCTGGCGATGGTGCCGGCACACTCGGCTCAGGTAATGCCGTCGTCTGACCTTGCCCCCGACCTGCTCGCGTTCTTACCATGTTTATTCCTGTACATGGAATAACAGGATAATTAGCACACCATGATATCATGACTAATTTATTATCAAACTCAATAATTAATTCAAAAGCGCGTCATGACCAATTTACGAGCCTTTTACCCTAAGAGCTATAGTTTAGGACGTTTCGATCAGGCCATCTTGAGGCCACCCGGGTACTAGATTTACATCAGTAGCTCTATGTAGGTTTAGGTACTGGATTCCACACAATCCTCATCAGATCGCCATCAATTCTCCAAGATATTTAATTAAGGTTTATTGCCTTGGTCTCATTAATAATTTAATAATGCAATACTAGCATAACCTAAGTTTAAGTCTAGAGTTGTGTTTATCAAACATTTTGCCATGGAGTATAATCGGTGTCCTGGCGATCAGCTCGCCATGCTGGCCTCCATGGTGTCTAGTTTTTGAGAATCCGAGTCCATCTTTCCCCTTCGACCACACATTGAAGTTTCGGCAAGAAACTTTCTCAAAGAGAAGAAAACCTAATTAGTAGTATTTCCAATCTTACCTTTTATTAATTAAAATAATTTAATTAATTAATAATTATTTTAAAATATAAATAATTCCCTATGTATACCTGAGATAATTGGTTAATTCTAATAAGACCATTTTAAAATTTTAGTTTTAACACATCATATGTAAATAATTCACTTAAAAGCATATAATATATATAATTCACTTATAATCATTATATATATACAAATAATTCACTCAAAATTCATATATATAAACAAAATATAATAATAAAACGATGTACATTTATTTTAGCAACTATATCAAGCTATTGTTTATTATATACATATTAAATTGTCGCTAAATTATGAAATAGATAGTTATATTAAATTGTTGCTAATACAAAACTATTTATTTATATTATAATAATAATACAAATTTTATTCCCTAAGCTAGATTAGCGCAGGTTCTAGATGAGGCCCACGTGAAAGAAAAACCCTAACCTAGATTAGCGCAGGTTCTAGATGACCACGTGGCCGTTCCTCCATGATAAGAGAGTAAAGCCCTAGTTTCGGCATGCTTAGGTCATTTTCCCCCGCAGGTTTTGGCGAAGGGCTCTGCAACCGGCCGCAACGAGGGTTTTCAGTCACCCAACGAGTCCATGGGCATGACCCTCTCTACACTATGGTGGGCTTCTGCATGAGGTTTGCTCGACTCAGCCATAAATGGAGGTTGTTCAGAGGCTCCCGAAGGTATAAATCTCTTAGCTGGTCAGGTTAAACGCCTGGTTTTTTTTTTATAGTTTTTCTGTAGGTATTGGTTTTGGTTTTTCTATGATACGAACACGGCCCAGCTCAGATAGGGCGTAGCTCCGTTCAGAGAGGACCCAACTCCTTCTCCCATAGCGTTTTCGTTGGCTCCCTCTGCGTAGAGACTGGGCTTTCTCCCACGCCGGTCATCTCTTCGATGGCTCTCTCTCACTCCAAGAACCTGCGGCTCTAGCTGCCCTCTGCTCCTTCAAGGACCACGCAGACCCACCTCTGCTTAAGCACACAACCGTGGCCTTGCCAGCGGCCTTATCTGCTCGCACCGGTCATGGGTCGGCGGCCCCTGCCTCCTCGTACGTCGACCACGCCCAGGCCACAGCCCTCTCGGCCGGCCATGGCCGCCGACTCTCGGCTACGGCCGGGCTTTCCAAGGCCCCCTTACTCTGCTAAGTTAAGAGAGATTTAGAGACAGTTTCCGAAGATTGATTTACAAAAACAAATGTTTTATATACATATATTTATTTTTTTCCTGTTGTTGCTGGCCGGCTGCACACAAGCACAGTGCAGCAGACTCCACGGCCGCGCCCTCGGCTGCTGGCCGGATTGCTCATGGTAGTGCCCTGCTGGCTGCCATAGCCGCACCAGGCTCACGTTTTGTGGGTTTCTATTTTATTATTCCTCTTTTTTTATATATATATATAAATATTATGAAAAAAAAAAACGTTTTTATATAAAAAAAAATTTACAGGGCTAAGGCCAGCTGCACGCCCAGGCCGTCGAGCAGCAGGCTCAGGCAGGCCCATGGCCGCCTAGCCCTTGCAGGCTGCTGGCCGGGCATTGCCCAGGCCGCTAGCCTTACAGCTGCGCCGTCGCCGAGAACCTTCCCGCCTTTTCCTAAGTCGTGACTGTCTTCCTTGTAAGAGAAACGAAACTGAAGTAAATTTTTTTTTTTTTATCTCTTTATCTACTTGACAGACCAACGATGCAGGTTATGGAATCTATTTTGAAGATTATTATTAGCTGTATTCTCTAATTTGAAACGTTTTTGTTGTAGGCATATTTTAACTAAATAATAACCCTGTTGAAGTTTAAATTCAAGCTTCAGAACGTAGTCTACAGTTATATTATGGATACTTTAATTATAGTCAAACCGACAACGCTCGACCTACATCCTGTCCATCAAACGGCTCATGATAGAAAGGCCAGGTTGTAGTTAAGGTTAATGTGTAATACCCTAGATCTTATATATAATCTTCATTTTATAAGATATAATCTCATACCTTGTCTATATTGACACACTTAGATCAGCTTAGATCAGCTTAAGTATAATATTTGGTTTAAACAAATATAATAGCATTTCCCTACAACATATAATGCTTATTTCATTCCTTAAGCATTTGGATTGATATAACTATGAAATTTAACAAACATTATAATATTCATGTGCTCAACTTTTAGGTCGACAGAAATATCAAAATGAGTCTTAGTGTCATTATATATTTCCTTTCATCACCACAAAATTTCAAAATCCCATGTTGAAAGCATTATGTGTGGTTACCTCCTTCGTTGCATGTGGAAATAATTTCATTTTTGTTTCTTAAATTTTTTTATTTTTTTTATTTTTTATTTTTTTTATATTTATTTATTTTGATAGAGAATATTTAAAATAAAACTGAATGTAAAATATATAAATTTATCTAATCTGTCATATTTATATTATTGGTTACATTATTCGTGTTCTTATAGAATATCAATTAGATAATAAACAAGTGTAAACACTTTACATTTTGCATTTATGTAAATAGGGATTTTAGTTTTTTTTTTTTGTGTTTGTGTTTGTGTTTGTGTAAATAATTATAAATACCAATTTCTTAACTCTCCCCCTTGTTTGATGCAGGTCTAAGGCTTCCCCCACAAGCTTTTACAGCTTCTATAATGAGCCCTCTGGTTCCAGATTTGGAACCATGGCTCTGATACCATATGTAAGACCCCAACCAGGGTCCTAAGTTTATTTTACTACTCTCAAATAAAATCTGTCTTCTACTGTTTACGTTTCGTTTTATATTTACGTTTTTCTAATTTCTGCTGTTCCTATTGGCTGTAAAAACAGTAATTACAGCTTCAAAATATATATATATATTTTCTAGTTTATTGTTCTAACATAAATCACCAGTTTTCGTTCTCAACAACAAACATAATTTACCAATTCTGTTTGTGCAGGGAAGCAGATTATCATTCCAGCATATAACCATTTTTATTTAACTTACAACTGAATTTGACAAGGTAGAAATAATCAACATACCTGCTGGAAAATACCTGTAGGTAGCTTGCAGATCCCTTTTTTTTTTGTTGCTGTCCTCGTTGCTGCTTCTCCTTGCTTTTCCCTGCAGTCACAAGCCTTCCCACAGTTCTGAAACTCAACCAGCCAAACCAGTTTTTCCACCCTGCCAACTGGCGAGGTCTCGCCGACCACCCAGCTCCAAAGGTACCCCTTTGGACCCCCGATCCCAAACCGAGTACAAGCCAACCCGTTATGTCCCTTTAGAAAACCTCCAGCAAAAACCCCCTTTCAGCTCCTTTCAGCTCTGCTCTAAAATTTCTATATCTGCTCTCCCCAAAACTTCCTCCCAAAATAACTCCCGTAAAAGATGATCCCTTCTTCTTCCTTTCTCCTCCATCTTATCCCCTGTTTGCTCTGCCGACTCAATCCTCCCCATTACTACCCTTATCCTCTCCATTCAATTCTAGCTAAGATGGCAGTCCCCCTTTTCTCCCTCGAGACATGTCCACATTTATTGATACCATCAATACATTAATTAATTAATTAATTAAATAAATTTATAAATGAATTATAAATATTACCCCTTTCTTTTATGCAAACACCGTATGTAAAAGTCAACTGAATTATTAATGTGGTTCCACCGCCACTGTCTTTTCAAGTGGTCATAATTACAATTTAATTAATATTTTAAATTTATTAACTAAAATACAATATAATTATAAACTTGGATATAAAATGGCATAAGGTAATGTCTTCCTTAATTAATTCATAATTAATTTAGAAGTACTTTATAATTAATTCCTAATTAATTTAGAACTAATGCATAATTAATTCAAAATTAATTCGCAATTAATTCATAACTAATTCACAATTAATTTAGAACTAATTCATAAATAATTTATAATTAATTCGTGATTAATTCATAATTAATTCACAATTAGTTTATAATTTAATTCATAATTAAATTATAATTAATTCATAATTGATTAACTTATAATTGATTCATCGTTTTCATGAACAATTCCCAAGTGTGTACCCGACACTTGTTTATCAATTTCATATTACATCTATTCGTAAATTATCCTATGTTCCAACTAGCTTCTGCATGGTCATCATAAAATTTAATAGATATAAATTAATTATTAATTATACAGTTTAATTAATTATCTAGCCGTGCAATTAAGATTAACTTATCAATTTAATACTACTTTAATTAACATTACAATAATCATTTAACGTGTTAACCCTTAGTCATTACTAATCAAATTCATTAACATTTAATTAAGCGTTATTAACCAATTGCATTATTTACTATTAATTTAACCGTAACTTGTTGATTAATCATTAATGTACAGTAATTAATTATTAAGCGACACTAATTAACATTATTACTCAGCAATATTTCACGCAATTCATAAATATGTAGGCAAGTTATGTAAGCGTAGCTACTGCTTACATACCTCGCGTAAGTACACTAACAGTAATAACTCACACACGTCAATCATAATCATGAAACTTACTGTTTATTGACACATGTTTTAGCATAGTTTGCAAGGTACAATTCTTTAACTAACTGAAATCTTATTAGTTACGACAATTCATACCTTTCTAAGTTACGAAACATACTCAAGCAAGGGTTTTACACACCTACAGTTAGATTTTGTTTTCACCCCTACT
This sequence comes from Larix kaempferi, assembly GCA_027924585.1. Taxonomy (NCBI): domain Eukaryota; kingdom Viridiplantae; phylum Streptophyta; class Pinopsida; order Pinales; family Pinaceae; genus Larix; species Larix kaempferi. The sequence continues at coordinate 13,333,935 of BSBM01000486.1, forward strand.
TCACGCTACACCTATTTACCTACATCATCACTAACTTCCACATCCTATCCTGTCCTCTGCTGGACTACCCTGAAATGTCAAGTCATGACCGGTTCCAGCTAGAACCCGTAAGCGGAAGTGTCGACTACATCGACCAGCTTCCCCAGCAGGCAACCACCAGTCATCATCACACACCTTGGGGAGCGCGCCGTAGCACAGCCCTCCCATGACTCTGGGTTTCGGGGATAAACGGTGGGTAAAGCCTCCACCCCCCCTAATGGAACAAGGGATTATGTCTACTCGACATAACAACAGCGTTGCACTTGTACTCAGTCTGTCATCGTATAACCGATCTGGGCGGTTGAGTTTCCTGAAACCCTACCCCACCCATGTCATAACATACATCATAATAAACAACATAATAACCATACGAAAGTAAATAATGCATCACTCGCATACCATTTTATCTTTCGAAGTCCGTGTCCCCGAGGCCCTCCCACCTCGTAGGATCCAGCTATCACTTAGCCGTTTCAACCTGTAAGTCAGTACTCGACATACAATATAGAATATCGTGCATAAATCCTCGATATGTACACACATATATTTCATCATATCATAACGACAATAAACTCATTCATTCGCCATGCACCTGGCATAACATTCATTATTTCAACATATAACTGTAACGGTATCCACGTACCCATCATTTAGTAAATTTCCATATATTTGACATAATTAACACATGATACATATCTAAGCATGACTATCGATCTTAACACTATCATCATACACACACATAGATATATATCGGCAAAATAATAGAACCATGTCCATAGTGCCGTCAACTGACGAGGTCTCACAGTCAAACAAATACAACATATAATAGTAGTTCAGGTAGTAATGTCAAAACGGGGTGTTACATGAAGCCCAAGAAGATAGTCTGGATTGCTTAGGGCAATTTTAAACACGCAAAAGACAAAAGAACCATGAAAACTCTGACTTCTTCAAGGAGTATAAGCCACCTGTTTTAAAAGAAAAAAGTCTGCAACAAAATTAGCCATGGCCTCTCCTAGGAGCAAAAAATACCATGGCCTCAACTTTTTGCAGCAGACCAAATTCATGAATAAAAAATAAGAAATTTTACTTCTTATTTCTATTTTAGATACTTATTTCGTTTCAATAATTTAATTGAGGCAGAACCAGCAATATATGTATGTATATTTTTTATTCTATTTTCTTCAAATGCAGCTGATCTCTGGCTTCACACATGTTTTTTCATCATTTTTATTTTTCTTTTCTTCATTTTGTGGATACATGGATCAAGCTAGTTGATGCTTGGGTTCCATAATTCTACAAGAAATTATCCTTTACTATCCTTAGTGCTTTCTAGTTGTGACAAAATATGGTTGTGACTGCCATTTATTCAACTCCAACATTGGTAAATCGCATTGTCAATCATTTGAATTTAGAAGCAACTACTGTTACAGCTTCATATTTTGGTTTCATGAAACAGAATACACTTCCAAGAACCACTGGGTGACAATGTCATCGACATTGTACTTGCTCTGACTATGATTTGCAATTGCTGGGAGTTTTATTAATCAATTTGCTATTAACATTTAGTATTTTCCTTGACTTATGATCTGTAATAGCTACAAGTTTTATTAATCAATTTTGCTTTCAATAATTTAATCGACTTTGATCCATCAATATATATATGTATATTTCTTACTCTGTTTTCTTCAAATGTCGCTAAGCTATGACTTGACGCATTTTTTTCACTGTTTTTAGTTTTGTTTTGTTCACTTTGTCCATACATGGATCAGGCTGGTTCTTTATTAGGTTCCATGCTTGTTCAACAAATCATCCCTTACTATCTTTAGTACTTTCTAGTTGTGGCAAAATATGATTGTAAGTCCCATCTATTCAACTCTAACATTGGTAAAGCACATTGTCAATTATTTGACTTTACAAGCAACTCTTGTTACAGCTTCATATTCTGCTTTCATGGGAGGGGGTACACTTGGAAGAGCCACTAGGTGGCAATGTCATTGACATTGCACTTGCTTTGGCTATCATTTGCAATCGCATGAAACCTACGCATATGAAGAGTAAGCCAATGCATACCTTGCATTGAACACCTTGAACTAACCACAAAAAAAACCACCTTGAAATTGGGCCAAACGAACTCTGCCATTGCCATCGAAATTGACATCTGAACAACGGGAATGGCAAGTGAACTGTGAAAACATAGTATTGCCATAGCCAACCTCTCTCCACATTGGCATGCACAAAAGCAAAAACACGATCCACAAAAATCCCATAGCTGCTAGAACCACAACAACGAAAGCTGCGCATATGAAGGACACCTCAGTCCATAGCTCGCATTAAACACCTCGAATGAAACAAAGGAAAACCACCTTGAAAATGAAAAAAAACATGCCTATGGATTTAGGTTTTCCACCCATGACTTCAGGCATTTTTTTCATGATTTTTATTTTTGTTTTCTTCTCTTTCTATGTACATGAATCAACCTAGTTGCTGCTTACTATGCTTGTTGTCATATAAAATGCATACTCAATATTGAACAAATACATGTTAACGTAGCTATAGAATTTATCTAGCCTATATTCATAGAGCTTATATATATTAGGTACTACATATGGTATGTAAAAATATGTTTTGATACAGACTTATTAGTCATGTCCCCATAATATATAGCACATAACTTGCAACTACTGACCTAGTGGTGGTGGTGAGTTAATGTGGATTAAACGGCTAGAATCTTCTAATACCAATTCTGTCTATGATCAATTGAATTTCAATGGCATGAGAAAAAATAACAAGAAGAAACTTGAAATTGGCCCTATGTAAAAATATGATTTAAATTGTGCGTTTAATTATAAAACATTCCATAAACATTGATTTTTTCCCGAGTTTAGACAAATGCTTTAATTAAATGCTAAGTGTTCTATTATTCTGCCTTTTACTTAGTTAATTGTTACAGATTTCTTATATCTGGCATGATAGAACTTTCTAGTGCTAAATCAGCTCAAATTTCTTCTGTTTCTTCATGGATTTGTATTTTCATTTCAATTGCATGTTCGGGATCGGGAATAATCCCTGGTTGCTTACCTGTGGAAAGTACCTGGGCATAGCCCTAAAACTCATTGTGAGGAGTACCATAGAAACCCTGCAATAGCTGGCTCATTGAGAGAACTTACCATTGAATTGGGCAACGACCGCTGCCTGATTGACTAATGCTATTCCATGAGGTGAGCCAATAGCTGTCGTTCATGGCAAAGCAATTATCAGGTTTACTTGGGTCATGAAGTGAAGGGTACTTCCCCAGCATGCATGCCATTAGACAGCATTGGGACTTGAATGAACTACCTGAACCATTAGGAAGCCAACCATATCTGCGGTCCATCTATTTTGCCAACTAAACAAACGCAAATTACATTTACCTATCTGTAAATGCACACCCAAATTCAGATCTAGCCCTATTCCAAACCCATCTCTAGATCTTGATCCATTACAAATCTAGAACCATTGTCAATGTATTGTATATCCATTCCATTGTCAATCACTTTTTCATTGTCATAGATAGATTGCAACCATGATAACCAAATTTGATATTACATATTCATCTTCAAACTAATGGCAAGCTTTTATGCTATTGTGTTATTAACGCATCACATTTCTTGAACAATAGCCATATATTATGGAAAATATCCACACATGGAATTATAATTAGTGTACCAATCCACTACATCTATCAATATAGACTTAGATCTAAATGCATCATGCTATTGATAAACAGTATGCAAATGGAGTTTGTGTCTCAACAATTGTTTTGTATAAAATTATAGTGAAATTGAAGATAGTAAATATTTTTTCCATAGTCCATTATTATTACACTTTAAATCATTGTAGAAAAATTGCTATTGTTAGTTGCAACCATTTCTAAAACCCTGGTTCTTGAACCCTTCCATTTATTGTAATAGACTCCAATGTCAATTGCCACTTTCTATTGCTATGCACTGGCTCAGGTCTTCTCTTAAATTGCTATTCTTATAAAATGCTACATTTTTCATTTTCGATTTCAAAGATTTTAATTGATTTGTTTTTTGCTTCTATTGCATGTTCTTACTTGCAGTTCCAGCAACTAAATCTAGTTGATTAGTCAATATGTTAAGATCGATGCACTTGCAACCTGGTGCTTCAGAAGACTTGTCAACAAAAGACAAAGTTGATGATGCGATTGATATTGCATTATCAAAAAATCATTTGCTACGGTTGGAAGCTTTCCATTTTCAAAATGGAGATTGCTTGTTCGATTCATTTGTTGTTCTTTTGCATTTTCGATACACATCAATAGAGATAAGAGAAGCAATTGTTAATCATTTCTCACATCAACTAGCTCAAGGAGATCCTGTTGCAATATCTTCATCAAACTTGGAACTTTCACCTGATTATTTGTTCCAGTTACATGGTTTAAAAGACAAGAATCTTTATCTACGACGGATGTCTCAATCAGCTTACGCTTCAGATAGTAACAATGCATATGGATTATGGGGTGATATATTTTACATAAAATGGTTTGCGAATTGGTTGAATGCACCTGTCGCTGTTTGGTCTTTCTCAACAAAATGAAGATATCTCTACTTCAATTCTACTCTTCCTGGCTACTGCTACAACATTTTGTTTCATGATCATATACCTTCTGCTGGTCACTTCGAACCATTGTTAAGTTGCAAATCGTGTGTCATTGAAAATATTACAATTCGGGAATTATCAATTGACATATTCAACAAATCTTGTCCAGAGACCTGAACAGAGATTCAATCTTTTAGAGATATACTTATACAACAAGATTTTGACATGTTCTCAACCATTCAAGGTCATTGTTCTGACTCTTTGTTTGAATCAGTTTCAAAGTTGTCTAACATCTTTGACATGAGCAGTCTTTGAAAGACAATATCCCAAACCTTTTTAAATTGCATACAATCCAATGACAATAGAGCATTCAAATGCCTGTCTACATACTTGCCATTGTCTATGGTAAATGAAACTTGTACTGTTTCTAGTTGGCAAACATTTGTCCTAAATTTGGCTGAGCCTTTTAACATTGGACATATACAAGGTTCTAAATTTGCAATTCAATGGATGTGTGAGATGTTGAAAATAAATATTTTCATCTGGGACACATCTTTTTGCAATGTTCAAGATCAATATCAATCAACAAAAAGATCTACAAAAGACATTTTTGTTAAATTTTGAGCATTAATTCATTATACTCTAGGATCTTTGCTGAGAGAATAACATCTACAGTATATCAATGCATGACAATCATAATATGACAAGCATCACAAGAATCAAAAGCATAGAGACAAGAGACACAGAGTTTCCGTGGGGAAAACCCTAAGGTGAAAAACCCCACAACTTCCTCAGAGATAGAGAGAGCAATGGATCAACCAAAATACAACCAAATAACACAGAGATAGTCTCCTAGCAGATGATCCTCCTCCTCCTCACAAGTGCGCCACTTTCCAGAGAGAGAGTTAGTTACTTTTCCGAGTGAGTAAAATAGAGATCTCCTATCTCTATTTATACTCACATTTTTTCCCAGTGACCTACTGGGGCCGACTTGTCTACTTAGATACATCCACATTATATTATATATAATTCTGGGCCGACCCCAAATGGTGGTCTAATAACCCATTGGAAAGTACACACACTTGCGACACTTGTCAATCCACATGACGACACTTCCTTATAGAGGAATAACACATCTCTTATAAGGGTACAATAAATATATATAAAATATACAGATGAAATACATTCCGAAGTTACATATACATCAACACTCCCTCTTAACTAGGAAGGTATTTCTCGACACAGATCTGCTAGACAAGTCTTCTTCTCTGGATCATCGTCATCGATGCATCGTCATCATCATCGTCACTGCTGCTGCTATCTCAACCAATCTCTGACTCTACTCGTCATAGGAAGTTCTACAGAGCCAATCTTTTTTCATACTGGATGTAGGCCCGCCATCTGCAGGTCTTCATCATCACTGGCCATACTGTGGAATCCTCAGGACGCATTACGTGCATCACAAAACCTGGCTGCAGCATCCTAGGCTATTACGAGCACACAGCTCTACCTGTAGGATCTCCCAGGAGCACATTACATGTGACCCATCACAAAACTTGGCTGAAGCATCCCAGGATGTTACGAGCACACGGCTCTACCTGTCGGATCTCCCAGGAGCACATTACATGTGATCTCACCACAAAACCTGGCTGAAGCATCTGAGGCCTTTTTCATCCTGTCTAGATCTCCCAAGAGCAAATTACATGTGGTCATGGCAAAACCTGGCTGAAGCATCTGAGGCCTTTTTCATCCTGTCCAGATCTCCCAGGAGCAAATTACATGCCATAGGACAAAACCTCGCAAGAGCATCTGCCAGATATCCCAGGGCACCGAATTACATGCCATAGGCAAAACCTCGAAAGACTATCTGCAGATCTCCCAGGGCACAAATTACATGTCCTTCCAAGCAAAACCTCGCAAGAGCATTTTCCAGATGTCCCAGGGCACCGAATTACATGCCATAGGAAAAACCTCGAAAGACCATCTGCAAATCTCCCAGGGCACAAATTACATGCTTACTTGCACAACCTGATCCACGGCCACAAAGTATCATCTGATACTCATCAAACATCATCCTGATGTACACATGATCATCCTGATCATCATCACTGCAACATCCTGCTGCATGTCATCTGGAGAAGCTTGTCATCCATGATCATCCTGATCATACAATGCATCCATCTGATGCACACCAAGTATCCATCTGATACATACATAGGTACATGATCCACACAATGTATCCATCAGCATACATGATCTATCTGATCATACAAAGATACATGATCCACACAATGTATCCATCAACACATATGATCTACCTGATCATACAAAGATACATGATCCACACAATGTATCCATCAGCATCCAACATGATGCGTACATACAAAATACATACACATGATCCAACCGATCATATCCAGCATCCAACATGATGCGTATACAAAATACAAACACATGATCCAACCGATCATATCCAGCATCCAACATGATGCGTATACAAAATACATACACATGATCCAACCGATCATATCCAAGCAGAAACCATAACATCATCCTGATGCTCATCATCCAGCGCTTACATCCACAGCCATGTGAAGGATCCCCCTTCCAACATGCTTGGAATTGCTTCAACAAATGTGTCCATCACTTCTTCCTCGAAGTATCCTCGATCTGAAGCACACCAAGCCTCTCTCTAAAGTACTCGAACTTCACCCTGGCTAGTGGCTTCGTCAGCACATCTGCAATCTGCTCGTCCGTCGCAACATACAGGAGCTTCACAGCTCCTCTCTGCACCATATCCCTGATATAGTGATATTTGATCTCTATGTGTTTCGACCTGTCATGAAACACTGGGTTCTCGGATAGCTTCACACAACTCTGGTTATCACAGAAGATACCAGTAGCATCCAGCGGGATATCAAATAACTCAGACAGTAGCTTCCGTAGCCATACTTCCTCACAACTAGCTGAATAGGCTGCAACATACTTAGCCTCAGCTGTACTCAATGCTACGCAAGACTACTTCCTGCTAAACCAAGAGATCACACCTGATCCCATATTGAAGCAACACCCAGATGTGCTCTTCCTATATGCAGCACTGCCAGCCCAATCTGAATCAACATAACCCTGCAGGTTAAACTTTTGATTCGCTTCATACTTGAGCCCATAATCCACTGTACCCTTCAGGTACCTCAGAACATGCTTTACAGCAACCAGGTGAACACTCCTCGGATCCGTTAGGAACTGGCTCAATGTGTTCACAGCAAAGCAAATGTCTGGTCTCGTGTTCATCAGGTACATCAAGGACCCAATCATCTGACGATACATAGAGACATCAACTGGCTCAGATGAAGCATCACATAAAAGCTTCAGATTAGATGCCATAGGTGTGGCCATGGCCTTGCAATCCATCATCCTAAATCTCTTCAAGATATCTACTGTGTACTTCCCTTGACCAAGGAAGATCCCACCTGCATTCTGCCACACCTCCATACCTAGGAAATAGTGCATCATTCCCAAGTCTTTCATATCAAATTCAGCAGCAAGCTTCCTTTTAGTATCTACAATCAGTCTGTCATCTCCTGTTACAAATAAGTCATCCACATATAGGAGTAGAATCACAGGATTCCCTTCCTCAACCTTGTAGTAAAGGTTGGAATCCGCTTTACTCTTGGTAAAGCCCAAACTAGATAGGAAACTATCCATCCTACCATACCAAGTTCTGGGAGCTTACTTCAAGCCATACAAGGCTTTCTTCAGTCTGCACACATATGACTCCCTGTCATGTATTTCAAAACCAAGTGGCTGTTCCACATATACTTCCTCTTCAACTATACCATTCAAGAAAGCAGTCTTGACATCCATCTGGTGTATTTTCCATTTCATAGCTGCAGCTAGGGCAAGTACTGTTCTGATGGAAGTATACCTGGCTACAGGTGCAAAAGTTTCTTCATAATCTATTCCCTCTTTCTGAGAGAATCCACGAGCTACGAATCTTGCTTTGTATTTCTCCACATTGCCATCTGCAGCATGTTTGATTTTTAAGATCCATTTAGAAGTCACAACAGACTTCTCTTTAGGTCTTGGGACAACATCCCAAACATCATTCTTCATTATTGATTGGTATTCCTCAACCATGGCATCCTTCCATTCTTTCTTTTCTGCTGCTTCTTCATAACTGGAAGGCTCTTTGTTCATAATGTCACAGAGTAAAGCAACACAGCTGGTTTGTGATCTGGTTCTTTTCTTTGCTCTGTGTTCTTCTTCTAGAATACCAAATCTTTTTGCATCTTGAATGAGCTCTCTAGCCCATACAGGTTTCCTCTTGTGAGAGTTATCCTCACAGGGTGGATCTATAGGTTCTTGTGGATCTTCAAACTCACGAACAGCTTCTGGAATTGCTTCAGTCATGGGAGTGTCCTAAAATCTCGTTTCCTTAGGTTCTTCATAAACTTCAGTAGGTGCCTTCCTTGATTTGATGAATGCTAAGTTTTCATCAAATGTTACATCCCTGCTGACATCAATCTTCTTGAACCCTGGAAAATATATTCTGTAAGCCTTCGAGCTTTCACTGTAACCCACAAAGATACCCTTCTTTCCTGAAGGATCTAGTTTAGTCCTCTTTTCCTTTAGGACATGAGTGTATACTGGACAACCAAATATTTTGAGATGACTGACTTCAGGTTTCTTACCAGAAAATACCTCTTCTGGTGTCTTGTTGTCCAATATCTTGTGGGGTGTTCTGTTCTGCACATATACAGCTGTTCTAGCTGCTTCTGCCCATAGATGCATAGGAAGATCCTGGTCATGCAACATTGCCCTTGCTGCTTCCATGATAGTTCTGTTATTCCTTTCTGCAACTCCATTTTGTTGAGGATTATAAGGAGCAGTCAACTCCCTCTTAATCCCTGAATCACTGCAAAGCTTCTTGAAGTCACTTGAGGTGAATTCTCCACCATTGTCGGATCTGAATGTTTTGATCTTCTTGTCAGTTTGATTCTCCATCAAGGTTTTGAATTCCTTGAATTTATCAAGCACCTCATCTTTGCCCTTCAAGAAGTATACCCAAGTCTTCCTGGAGAAGTCATCAATAAATGATACATAGTAAACATACCCACTCAGGGAACTAGATGACATAGGACCACATACATCTGAGTGGATGATTTCCAGGATGTCTTTTGCCTTGCTTTCACTGCTTGGGAAAGCCTTCTTAATGTTCTTACCTTTTGCACATCATTTGCAAACACCTTCATTTTTGGTCTTGATTTCAGGAAGACCCTCTACTTCCTTGCTTGCAATTGGAAGTGCTCTATAGTGCATGTGAGCAAGTCTTCTATGCCAAAGTTCACTTGGCTCCATGGATTCATGCACCATGGCATGTTCAGGTTGTCCCTTCAATTTATACAAGCCTCCCTCTTGCTCTCCAATTACTACTGCATCATCTATGGTCTTTCCCTTTGGCCACATTAGGACTTGGCCATCCACAAATGCAACCCTCATACCTTTTGCATCTAATGCAGAAATGGAGAGTAAGTTCTTCTTGAGCCCAGGTACATAAAGTACTTCCTTCATCTTCAGAGATTTTTCAGAATCTAGGTTGTAGGAGGATTCACCACTTCCTTTGATTGGGTATTGATAATCATCCCCAAGTTTCACCTTATGGGGTGATTCATGTTCAGATAGGTTCACAAAAGATTCTTTGAACCCAGTCATGTGTTTGGAAGCCCCACTATCAATCAACCAATCATTACAACCATGGGAGATGGTACCTGTGAGAGCAGAGATCAGAACATACTCTTCTTCACTTGATGAGTCATCATCACTATCACTTTTTGCCCTAGCCTTCTTCTTTGGAGGTTCATCATCTTCTACAGCATGAGCATGAAACCTTCTTTTGCCACCCTTCTTCTTCTTGTTGGAGATGTTGTTGTCCTTCTTGTTCTTGGGACAATTTATGGCAATATGTCCTTTCTCATTACAGGTGAAGCATACTCTTCTTTCTTTGAAGTGATGTGAAGATCTCTTGGAGTGAGATGGCTCTTTCTTGAACTTTCCTTTTCTGGTGTGGGTTGTGAGAGCTTGATCTTCATTCCCCATCTTTTCTTCTCATGCCACAAGCCTTGCTTCTTCTTGTGAGCATTCTTCCCGTAGTCTACTAAAAGAGATCAACTTCTTCCTTGCACAAATTCCTTGGATAAAGGAATCCCATGACCTGGGTAGGCCATTTAGGGTGGTCATTACCACTTCACCATTCTCCACCATTTCATCCACTGCTTCTAGTTGTTCCTTGATCTGGGAGACCCTTGAAAAATAGGATTGAATGGTTTCTCCATTCTGAAACTTTACTCCTTTCAATTGGTTCCGCAGGGTCATCTTCCGATTTATGTTCTTTCCTTCAAACAGCTTGGTCAAAGAGTCAAACATCTCCTTGGGTGTCTTAAGAGAAGACACATGGGGTATGAGATGGTCTTTGATAGAATCAGCAATGATTCTTTTTGCCTTGACCAAGTTCTTCTTGTGCAATGCCTTGGCCTCTTCATCATCTGGGATAGGGATGTCTTCTTTCACATATGAGTCCAACTCATTCTCTTCCAGGATTAACCCAATCCTATACTTCCAGGCTCGGAAGTTATCAGCCCCTTCAAGCTTATCCTCAAGCTTAGTGTGGAGAGACATCTTTAAGAGTACTTCAAATGGAAATAGAAAAGATTTAGGACTTACCACTTGAAGTGCTGAAAACTGGATCTGGTCCCGGATTAGGGTTTGTTAGAGAAACCCTAAAAATTCAAACTGTGAATTTCAAAATTCCGAAAGGATAGAAAGATGCGCCTTGGAGAGCTGATCAGCCTAGTACATTCAGAATTTGAGATCAGCAAAGTCTTGCCCTTCAAAATTGCCTTTTTGTCCTCCAGGGTTCACTAGGGAGAGCCCTGAATTAGGGTTTGAGTTTCCCGGAGATCTACCCAGCCAAAAATCTCGATCCAAAGCTCTAACCTTCGATTTTTGCAAGGAGCTTCTAGCTGTGCCTTCAGTTTCCAGAAATTCCTATTTTTGTGGAAACCCTAATTTTTAGGGCCAAATCTGAAAATGCTCGGAACTGAATTCTGATTGGACAGATAGATGCGCCTTGATGAGTAGATCCAATATACTATACTGAATTTCAAAACTCTGTGGAGAGAAACCCAATAAACAAGGAATACAAGCTTCCATCACTGTAAAATGTCTTCTTCTCAGTTAAGCTCTGATACCATGTTAAATTTTGAGCATTAATTCATTATACTCTAGGATCTTTGCTGAGAGAATAACATCTACAGTATATCAATGCATGACAATCATAATATGACAAGCATCACAAGCATCACAAGAATCAAAAGCATAGAGACAAGAGACACAGAGTTTCCGTGGGGAAAACCCTAAGGTGAAAAACCCCACAACTTCCTCAGAGATAGAGAGAGCAATGGCTCAACCAAAATACAACCAAATAACACAGAGATAGTCTCCTAGCAGATGATCCTCCTCCTCCTCACAAGTGCGCCACTTTCCAGAGAGAGAGTTAGTTACTTTTCCGAGTGAGTAAAATAGAGATCTCATATCTCTATTTATACTCACCTTTTTTCCCAGTGACCTACTGGGGCCGACTTGTCTACTTAGATACATCCACATTATATTATATATAATTCCGGGCCGACCCCAAATGGTGGTCTAATAACCCATCGGCAAGTACACACACTTGCGACACTTGTCAATCCACATGACGACACTTCCTTATAGAGGAATAACACATCTCTTATAAGGGTACAATAAATATATATAAAATATACAGATGAAATACATTCCGAAGTTACATATACATCAACAATTTTCCTGTTGCAACATGAAAAGGTCATTTGCATTTCCATCCACTAGTTAAAAAAAACTTTTACATAGGTTCTTTCAACATGAAAACAACAATGTCAAATTACTTGTACATTGATGCAAATAATAACAACAAGATCAACCAATCAAAAATTCCTTCTGCTCATAACATCAATAGGACATATTCAACAGATACACAAACACAACAAAACAGAAAAACATATGACAATTTACAAAAACATTGTCAAATGAAAAAAAAAAATGATACAGAATACAAAGACATTGGACATAAAAAAAAACATGTCTAGTATCAATGTAGACTGGGTTGATGAAAATATCGACATGCTTGGGAAAAATGCAAACCGAGTATTCAAGAACCTTCGCTTAGCAAAAAGTCATATGCGTTTTGCAACAATGGAAGCTTCCAAAAAACAAAAACAAAAACAAGGACCAGAACAAGCCAATATCAACCAATCAAAAATTCCTCCTAGTCAAAATGCAAATAGAACATATCCAATAGATGCACAAACACAAGAACAAAAAAAAAAAATGAGAATTTACAAAAACATTGTCAAATGAAAAAACAAATGATAGCGGATACAAAGACATGGGACATAAAAATAGCCACGCCTGATATCAATGTAGACTGGTGCGATGGAAATATTGATGTACTTGGGCATAATGCAAAGCAACCATTCAAGAACCTTCGCTCAACAAAAAGTGATATGCATTTTGCAGCAATGGAATCTTTCAAAAAACAAAAAGAAAAACAAAAAGCAGAAGAAGCCAGAATTCAATATTTAAAGGCAATTGAAGATACACCTACGAATGCATGTTGCATATGCGAACGCTTGCATTTTAGAAAAGACATACGTTGTATCAACGAGAAAACGCTAATTTCATTAAACTCATTGCCTTGGATGAATATGGCAGCTTCTTTCGCACTTGACCTATAAATTTGTAGATTTTGCAAAAAAAATGTGTCCAATAGAGAGATTCCTGTATTTGCAGTTCCATTAAATATTCGACGTAACTCTTCATTGCCATCTGTAGATATGTTAACGCCATTGGAAGAATGCCTTGTTTCTCCAAGAATTGCATTTTCCCAAATACGTCAACTTGGTTACAAACGAGGTCAATTAGGCTTGACTGGTGCAATTATAAACGTCCCCTCGTCTTTGGACAACATACAAAAGGTTTTGCAAAGAAACCTTGACGATGACATGACTATTGGAATTATGTTGAAACGAAGATTGGAATACAAAAACGCTTACATCTCTGGAAATGTGCGTCCTAATATTGTCATGGTAGCATTGAAAAGTCTTTGTACTACTGATCTTTACAAATTAGAAAAAATTTGTATCGTTCCTGACTGGGAGGCAAAGTTCATAGAGCTAGCAACGAAGGAGGCGATTGACTTTCCATTTGACAATTCCATTGACGACGAAAACAGCTCCACAAGCTCGGATAAAAGCAACAAGAACATTGCCGACACAGAGTTTGATGCAACAACTGAAACATTGGTCCATGGTTATGCGGAAACACATCTTATTGACGATTTGTCTAACAAGCTTTTGGAAATTGCGCCTGCTGAAAATCATAAGCCTCTAGGCATTTTCCAGGACAAATTTTCTGAGGAGCTTAATTTCCCAACACTTTTTTATGGATGCAGTCAAGCAGATGACATCTACAAGTGATATTGACATCAGCAAATATTCCAATGGGAGCTACAACATAAAAGTATGGCCTTTGAGACTCATCCTACAAACTTGTTCTTTAAGACAGTCAAAGTATTGATACAGCAAATTTCTAATGCTGGATGGATATCTATTCGCATAGGTGAATTGAAAGGGAAAAAACTAAAAGCAAAAGATGTCAAGTCACAAAACAATCTTGAGAACATTGTAAAGTCTCCAATTGCATTTCGTACTTTGAAAACTATTCGAACATCTCCAGACTATTTTGAAAACATGAGGAAAGATATTTTTTCAATGTTTAGGCAACTAGGGCCACCAACTTTCTTTGTTAGCTTCACTTCTGCAGAACATATATGGAAACCATTGTGCAATGCTTTACAACATCTTGAAACAAAAAACAATTCCAATTCAACATTATTTTCCTCACAAAATGATATCGATGCTTTGATTAGAAACCATCCTGTCATTTGCAGTCGCTATTATAGACACAAAATGAACTCGATGAAGTCATTGATATTGAAAAACAACTTTCTCTTTGGAACCATCAATGATTACTTTTTCACAACCGAATTTCAACAAAAAGGAAATGAGCATGATCATGGTCTTCTTTGGATTGAGAATGCACCAGTATATGGTAAAAATACTAAGCATGAAATAACAACTTTTGTTGACAAATACATTTCAACAGATTATTCTTTGCTTACTGAAGAATTAAAAAAGATTCAAACCCATCGACACACACGTGCATGTAGAAAACATCGACATTCTAGTTGCAGATTCCGATTTCCTATGTTTCCGATCGATGCTACAACAATTTTAGAACCCATTGACAATGAACCGAATAATCTCGATGAAAAAACAAAACTCCTTACATATGCTCTTGAATCTAGCGAATATGAAAAAAACATATGCTTTGAAGCATTTCTTCAAAAGTTGGATTTGGACAAGGACAACTACATTGTGATACTACGTTCCTTGATTAACCAACCCATGCTATTGCTAAAAAGACATCCATCGGATATTTGGATAAATCCATTTGCAAAGCACATTCCAAAATTGTGGCAAGCAAATACTGATGCTCAATTCATTTTAGATGCTTATGCTATGGCAACATATGTAACCTCATATATAACAAAACTAGACAAACCTATGACAAAGGCATTGAAAAAGATCAAGGAAGAGTCAATTGCAAACAAATCTGGACAACTTGAAACAATACGCAAATTAGGAAACACGCTCTTAAACATGCAACAAATGTCAATTAGACAAGCGGTCCATATTATTCTCTATTTGTCGTTACATTCATCATCAAGAAAAACAATTTTCATCAACACTGCTCCTGACGATAAACGAGTTGTTGCCTTGAAAAAACCATCTCTATTGAAAAAAGAATCAGATGAATCTGAAGACATACTTTGTCCTTCAATAATAGATAGATACATTGAACGTCCTAATGAACTTGAAACTCTTAGTCTTGCTGAGTATGCTTCCTTTTATTGCTTCATAGATGGGAGAACAATCAAAAGAAATAGGCCATGCATTATTCGGTATATTTGATATAGGCAAGAAAAAGATCCAGAAAACTTTGCACGGGAGAAGATATTGCTCTTTGTCCATTTTAGACACCTAGACAGCTTTCTAACTCAATCGCTTCAAACTTGGACACAAGCATATGAGCAATACAAGTCACAAATATCAATTGTCGAGCAAACATTCTTCCCTAAAGCAACAAGCAAATGGGGAGATCTCGACATTGCAAAGGAAATTGTCGAAACACAATCGGAAGTTGCTAATTCCTCTAAAGCAACATCGGAACCCATGTATGATTGCATGGCTTTTCAAAAAGTTGATATCCACCCTGATCTTGCTCATAAAAAAAGAACTAGCATGCAACAAGACCTAAACCTTTGCAATGTCAAAGAAAAACCTTTTCTACCTAACATGGAACAATATATTGCAACAAGAAGAAACCTAAACAATGAACAATAGTCTATAGTAAAAGAGATTGTTACTAGAAAAAAAACCAATCCTTCCAACCCAATACACTTATTTTTAACAGGAAGTGCTGGTACAGGCAAAACACACACTGCAAAAGCTCTTTTCAATGCTCTTGTTCTGTTGTATGATAAAGCACTTGGAAGTGACCCATTGAAAAGAAAGGGGCTCATTGCAACACTTACTGGAAAAGCAGCATACAATGTTGGCGGTATCACTGTCCATTCTGCTTTTAAACTTCCACTAAATTCTGGCAACTTGCTCCCATTAAGTTCAAATACATTAGATATTCTTACAAAAGACTTTGATCAACTTCAAGTGTTGTTGCTTGATGAAGTGTCTTTAATAGGTTCGCATATGCTTTATAACATAGACAAACGTATGCGCGAGATCAAGCATGCTCCAACAAATCCATTTGGAAATGTTGATGTAATTTTCTGTGGAGATTTATTTCAAGCTGAACCTGTTCATGATTCTTGGATTTTTGAATTTCCAACTTTTCGACAAGACAAATTCCCATATAGTTTTTGGCTTGACAATATAAAATATTATGAACTTACAAAGGTTGTTAGACAAGAAAATGACATTTTCATATCAATTTTAAATAGAATCAGAAAATGCCTACAGTCAGCTAGCGATATTCAATATTTAAATGCACATTGCCATAGACCAGCACCTGTTGATCCGACATTTCCATTCTTGTATTATCGGAACAAAGATGTCGATTTCCATAATTCAAGAATGTTGTCATATGTAGAAACAGAAGCATTTACATTCATAGCACATGACAACAAAATTGATGAAGCCGACATCAATTATGAACGGCAAAAGACGAATCAACTTACCCAATCAATTGTAGTGAAAAAAAACATGCTTGTTGAGTTGATTGGTGGAAACTATCTCATTGAAGATGGACATGTAAATGGAACGGAAGCTATTTTCCGGCACTATGACAAAAGCTGCACAGACGTTATCTGGCTTGAGTTTCCTAGTCCAAAGATAGGTGCCATTACACGTACTAATATGCATTGTCTATACAACAATTTTACAAACCATACTTGGACACCTATCAAACGAATATCAACACAGATCTTGGTTGGCAATAAAAGAAATTTTGTTAGGATACAATTCCCAATTCAATTGGCATGTGCTAGAACAATCCATAGAGCACAAGGTTTGACACTTGAAAAAGTTGCATTTTATCCAAAAGGGGTTACAAGGGATGGCCTTGTTTACACTGCACTTTCCCGTGTAAAAAGCATTGAATCTCTTTATCTTGTAAACAAATTGGAACAAAAGAACTTCATTGTTTCATCAAAAGTGCTTGTCGAATCAACTAGATTAATAGAAGATGCATCATTGCAATTTCAATATGGTCTAAAGTCAATTCCTTGTAATCAACACCTTATTATATGTTCACTTAATACACGTAGTATGGTCCTGCACATTGAGGACATTGCACATGATACTGAACTTTTAGAATCACACATTCTATGTCTGCAAGAAACCCATTTGCATTCGCCTCCGGTGCACACAACATTTACAAACCAATACACATGCATTGCAACTTATTTAGTGCATGGTATCGTAATAGCTGTCAAAAAAGAGATTCCAATCTTGCACACCGCAACATACAATGAAAAATTCATTGAGGCAATTGTCATTGATCTTAAACTTCGTAACAACACCATGAAAATTATAAATATATATGTCAAACCAAATACTGTATTTGACAAAGTCAATTGTGCACTCAATTGCATTTTGCCAGAAAACAATAATATGGAAATGCCTATTGTTGTTGTCGGTGACTTCAACATCGACATGTTGAAGGAAACAATGACCAGAAAATTAATACAGACATATATGCAAGCAAGAAAACTGAGATTAAAAACAAGTCACATTACAACTAGCTATGACTCTATGATTGATCATTTTTGGACAAATTTAGATCTTGATACAATTTCATTTACTATTTCAGATGCATATTGGTCTGATCATTTTAGCTGTTTTCTATCAATTCCTTTTGATTCAATATAATCTACCTGCATTCCATATTTCAAAAAATATATCCATGATATCGTCCTTGTCTTCTTTTATTTTAGTTTTTGAAATTTCAAAAACATTGATTCTGAATTTTTAAAACTACAACCAAAAATTTATATAAAAAACCAAACCAGCATTTCGCAACTAACTTCTTTCTTTTCTTTTGCAATGAACAAAGTATTGTTCAATTCTGTTGCTTTTTCAACCTCCAATTTTCTTTTTCCTTGTACATACTCTGGTATGCCATCCATTATTTTGTAACGACCATTCACTAATATGCATTGACTATTATCTATGCACAATAGTTTGGAAAGAAAAAATTAAGAAAAAAAAAACAAGAGAAATAAAGACACTGTTGCTTCAGCTATAAACATCAAACAATAGCTTGTTGTCTGGTTTAATAGACAAGAATCAATGTTTTATTCTTTTGTAGCATTATGTTTGAAATGCAGTTACCTAAACTCTTTACAATTCTTTTATTTCATTCATTAACTATTGTTTAATCAAAAACATTACTCAAACAAACTTCAATCTTATGTACTTCTATTCATAGAAATTCAAATCATAGTTATTGACATCAACACATTTGTTTGTTCTTTGTTAAATGCCAAAACTCAATGCAATATCCCTTTCAAAAATTCTTGACGATTCAATTTGCTCTAGTCTATATCTATAAACATCTATCTTTTGCATATGACTACTAATGGTTTGAGATCTAGATCATTTTTCAGAATCGATTAAAAAAAAAGCGTATTCAGAAAATATATACAGCACAAAGAAATTTGCCAAAAGTGAATCATTGTTGCAATGGAACCTGCATCGAGCATCCCATCTGGTGATAGAAATATTTCTTGTTCACAAGACGTTGCAGCGTCAGAATCAATTGCAACAGGTCCATTGCCCAATTCCAATGCAAAAACAACCAGTCCAAAGAGGTAATGTTGCTTTGCATCGAACCTAGTCATTTTTCTTTGTCTTGGATTTCTGCTTATTAATTTTTTTCTCTTCTACTCAAATCTAAGTTAATTCATTTCATCAATTTTCTTGTACAAAATCTCTATTCTTTTCCATGTCCTTGTCTAGAAATAATGTGATTGTGTGTACATAGCTACTAACAATAGACAATTGTAAAATCTAATTGCTATTTTATGTGTTCCATTTTCTTATGTTCACAGATTAAAGCAGGCATTTGTTCAAGCTTCATCTATTGTGGAGTTATGTACAATGTCTCATGCCAATGTTTTTGAGGGAGATATTTTAATTGTCTATGGCTCTGCACAGAATCGAACGCAAAACTCGCCTGTCAAAACAAAGATTCTCCATGCAGACCTTGTAGATAAACATGGTTTCATGACAATTACTCTTACCATGAATGATAACCTTGTCAACAGATTTGGAAACTTCTTGTTGCCTGGAAAAAGTGTCTGAATTATTGGATTTGAATTAAAGAAAAGAGGCCAATATGATCGTGGAGATGCTATAAACTCCATAGCAATATTACCTTCCATCCATATTGAAACAATAGATCAAGTATGCAAGACACGTTGTCTTCCTCCAGACACTACAATTAATGAGCTAGTTTCATTTGATGAGGCATATGTTGTTGGTTCAGTTGCTGCTATAGTGGTTGCATGCAAATACAAAAACAAACAATTGGATTTCTACATCAGGGATGGTGAAACTCCAAATGACTATGCAACTGTACTGTCAACTTGCTTTTGTTCTTTCCAAAGTTCATATTATTTTTTTATTTTTGTCATTTCATTGTTAATTGCTGATACAACTGCACTTTTCTCTAAGTTTATATGCATTTGTCCATTGCAAATTATTTATACATTTTTTCCTGACTTTTTCTTTTTCATTCTCGCAGTTTCAAGTGAACGACACTTATAAAAACTTCTTTCTACGAGTGCAACAACAGCTTGCACAGGACGAGCCAGCGCTCTATTTATTCAAAAACATTGTTCGACCAGGGCCAAAAGGCAGTCACCTGATAAAGGCCTGCCAGGCCACATTTATTGATCCACTCAATGATGAATTTGCAATTCAAGATTTGCTTATGATTGTTGAAGCTAAGACACAGGTCAGAGATACATTTCATCGTTCTTTGTTAAACTATGACATCACTGTAACAATTCTTCTAATTCGTAGCAGCAAAAAAGAAAAAACAACATAGTCTATTGTCTTTTGACATATGTTCTATCTTCTCAATTCTCATCAACGGTTTTAAAAGTTGCTTGTTCATTATATTTTATTGTAAACAAGAAACAATCCATAAGATTATCTACCGAATCCATATCCATGAAATCAACTATGTTATAGCTACAAAAAACCTTATTTCAACATTGTCCCAGAACATTTGCATAGGTCCATGTCTTCTGCAACACCCTATTTGCATTTATACTATTACATTATTTAGAAAGAAGAGATCTTGTTTCTTTTTTTCACACCTTTTCTTTCCAATACTTTTAGCAATAGGTGTAATTTTTTTCTCCCTTCCTTCTTTGCAACTTGTACTTTCTCCTACACCATTTCTATATACTTGTACCTATCTCATACACTGTATATTTCCTATCTTGTAAATTGCAATAGATATATGGAGTGCTCAAAATTAAAAATGCTTTTGCACCGCCATTCCAATGTACATGCGCAGAATGCAAGCTCCCGATGATCCAGAGCACCACATTTTGTAGTTTTTGTAATCAAGAAACAACTGCAGCCTATGAGCATATCTTGGAATGCAAATTGGAAACCGATCAAGGAATGCTTGAATGCAGTCTTCGAGGTGCACAGCTCAAAGAATATTTTCCATTTGTTTCAGTTGTTTCATATGAACAATATTGTCAGGCTGTTACAACAACTATTCGTCATCTGCGCAAATTCAACCAACAAGGCCTTTTCACTCTTGCAATGAACAACATAATAGTCAACTGCAAAAAACTCTAGAAACAAGGTATGCACAAGTAACTGTTAATCTAGGGAAAAACACAACCTTCTCAACTATATGCATGCTGTATTTCATACCTTGTCTATTTACAGATTTTGTTTCAAACAAAAATATGTTCGCTTCCAAATGACTTAAACAAACATCTGCAAATGTTTTTATAAAAACATTGCAATTTGATATTCAAACTTGAACTATGACTAAATAAACTAAGTACTAGATTTCATCACTGGCTCGCACTCACAGTTTTTTGAATTCTTGAAACAATAAAACAATAACATTTTTTAATTCTTGTTGATAGTTTAGCCACTGTTGCTATCTGTAATTTTCAATTGCTATAAAAATTACTTTTTTTTACTATCAATGATCAATAGCTATAGTCTTCACATTCAGTGATGATAGGCTAATGTCATCATGTATTTCCTTTATTAGCTTACAGTTTATTTAATCATGTTCTAGAATACAACTCATCTAATAATACAATTGTGTTTCTGACCCAAAGCTTTTACCTTTTCTCTCAAATCCTTTGATTCAGAGACACAATTTTTTAAGTTCAAACTATGCATCTCATGTAAGTGTCAATGAAATAGTTTTTTATTACACTGTAATCTCTTTGTGCATTCATACTTAGTCAGAGCAATAGCAAAAACTATACATAGATTTAACATATTCATGAATGTGATCAGATTTTAGCTTCAAATTCATATGTAACATGTTCTGCTTTCAACACTTTCACATTTTAATTTTTCCTTAACATGTTTTGTTTTCAATTATCAATTGCTTTTGGTGTTAATATTTTCCTTTTCTTCAATGTACAGGAAACAAACTTCAGTGCCCCTTGTCATTACAGTGATCATGATGACTTCAACTCATAGTTTGCAAAGATCATATCCAGTCCTGGAAAATACTTATGTACATGTGCAATAGCTAGCATATAAAAAGAGAAAAAACTTTATTGAAATTTTGTTTTTTTGATATAATCAATGTAATTATACATGCACCATGATCGGCTCCCATGATTTTGTATCAGTACATATACAACAAGAGTCTATGGATCTGATATATTGACAGTTTCTGTGGTCATCATTTTGATAAAAAACTATAAATATATATAAAGAAACATAGCTTTATTTGAATGCTTGTCCAGGTGTCCATACTTGTCTTAAGATTGCAACTCTGCTCTTTCATGTTGTATACGTTTCAAGCATTTGATTGTTTCAAAGTGCTTTTTCATGCACACGATTTTTTATACAGAGTCTGTCCCAGAATTTGTAGACATCCATAGTCTACAACAAATCTAAAGAAGGCATGTACAAGTCACTATTGCTGAGAAAAAGATGACGGCACTGTCAGCTGTGTATACACTAGTGAACAGTGACATCACATGCTTATAGATGTTGACTAGTAGCAGTTTGCAGCAGCAGCTAGCTTTCAGAGAAAGCAACGATTACAAATATCTAAACATTTAAATATAGTCTAAAGGTCAACAAACAAGGACCCCATTATGAGGACTGAAACTGAGATCAAATGGCAGATAGTCTAGCTATAAAGAGATTACACAAATGAATAAATTGCCCAGTCTAAACTTTGAACTCTGTAGGAGTCTAGTTGAAATGATTTCAATTTTCATCAGTAATGCATCATATTCATTTGATGCTGATAGATATTTGATATTCAGCCAATCTTCAAAGACCAATCTATTTACTTCCATCAATGTAAATGAGAAGTATATGAGATCTGTGTGTTGTCCTGTGTTTATTTATGTCTAATCAATGATAATAAATCGCTATTTATTTATATCTTCTAAATTTGTGGAGACTTGCATTCTGTCATGTTCCATCCTCCGCTGCGGAATTTTAAAATTTTAACAGTCAGCATCTCCTAGGTTTTGAAAATGGAACCTGGTGACAGCTTAGCAACATTCCATATCACTTGCAATCTACAACTAGCAATGCAAGAAGATTTCCAAGAATATATTTTGCGAGAGTTTTAGATTCTGAGTTATGTTTTCTAGTATTGTGTAAAAAAATATTCTATCAAACTTAACCTCCTTTCCTAGGCATAGATATCGATATATGCACAGAACTCTTGAAAATGTCAATGATGTTCATATTTTTTCCACTGTTTGTTGAAAACACAAACAAACCAAAAACACTTATATATATTGCTCACTTTTTTAATGTTATTTACTGCATCCGTCAGAATAGCTTCACAGCATTTTTGCAAATGTCACTATCTTTTTCATTTGTAACTTGCAAAGTCATAGTCACTGAATGCCAAAACAGATACACAGTTTTCATGCTTCAGCAACTGATATTTCCTTTTCGCATACTTGAAAACAATCTACCTATAAGCTTTTGTGATCTTATTCATAGTTTACAAATATAGATAGATACATGGCTTTCCAACATCTCAAATGTCAATATTTCGTTCATGTCTATGGTAATCAGCTACAGTCTTTGCACTTGCTATGTTGTCTCCTGGTTTGAAGTTCAATAACCTTGCAGGACACTTCATTTCTGTAGAGTTGCTCTCCAAATGATGTTTGCTTTAGTGCCTTTGTCATTTCAATAAAACCGTTGTAATAGTTTTCAGTATTTCCATGTGCTAAAACATGGTTTATATTGTTTCTGACATTGAAAATGCAATCATACATAGAATTAGAACTCAGATAATCACAAGAACAATTGCTTTTCAATGCTTTATGTTCAAATACAGTGCACCTGTTACTTAAATTAAACTTTTTTTTTTTTAAAACAATACAAATTCTCTTGCATTTTTTAAACGATACTTACATCTGCTTGTATTTTTTTGCTGAGCAGTGTATATGTCAATGATTTTGAACTGCGGCAATGTCATTGCTTCTTTTGTCAAATATAATTAGGTTGCGATCATTTCAGTTGCAAAATGGCAATGCAATTTATATTGCTTGTCTGTTGTTTGATTTTATGCGTTTTGCATTTTAATTTTCAACATGCAATAAATTGATACAGGTACAAGTTTCGATTCTATGGAAATTGGTAATTTCCCATGAATCATTTGGTATCAGATCTCTGTCAATCAAACAAAGAGATCAGATCAGAAAGGTTCCAAGCAAAACATAAGAAATAGCAATAGATCTCTATGTATTATTCCCCAGCATATGAATTTATTATGAGCTCGAGATGTAAGCAACTAGATCCATAAAGCATAGGCATATGCAAACTGCCTTTGTTATTCACATCATCCACAATGAAAATGTCCACTGCTAATGATTCATGTGCCTGCAAACATACAACTGTAACTGTTGAAGGAAAAAAAATTATTGTAACATTTCTAATCAAAGAAACTAGATGATAGCCATCTTTTGAAACTTAAATTGCCTGACTTGATAATGATAATGTTTTAGCACCAGTAGATTGATTTCAATGGTTTTGAATGCTAAAAACATGTATCAGTGTCTATTTAATACTTGTACATTTTTAATGTTTTCATTTCCTTTCAATTATGTACAGTGATCTCTCCAAGTAAATCTATGACACGGTACAATAATTCTTCTATTGGATTTCTACTATGCTACATATGATAGATACAGTTTGATCTTATTGGTTGTTTTTTTTTAAGTCATACGTCAAGATATTGACAATTATCTTTTCATGATTTATGTTATCTATAGAGGAAAATGCATT
Organism: Larix kaempferi; assembly: GCA_027924585.1. Classification (NCBI taxonomy): domain Eukaryota; kingdom Viridiplantae; phylum Streptophyta; class Pinopsida; order Pinales; family Pinaceae; genus Larix; species Larix kaempferi. Next base: position 13,358,774 of record BSBM01000486.1, read on the forward strand.
AAAAAATTAGGAAGCTCATAGCCAATGTTATCTCTTCATGATATTTGTTGCCTATAAAGGACAATGCGTTCAAAAATTAAAAAGCTCATAGTGAATTTCTCTAAAAATTTAGTTATTGGTTGTCACACAAACCAATTGTTCTTACAACAGTTATCTTATAATGATGTAGCGTTCTGAAAAAGCTATAGTAGCATGCCGGATTTTTCATGCAGCTCCAAAACGAGGGCAAAATTCACTGAATTGAAATCATATTAAAAAAAAATCGCTGCCAAAAATTATTCAAATGCAATCCTTATTGGACTTGGCTTTTACTGATTTTTCAAAAATGTTCAGTGAAATGGTTTTCTTAAGTGAATATATTAGCATTCTCTGTCATTTGTAAAATATGCCTCTCTTGTAAATACTCTTCATAACAACCCTTCCAATTCAATTCTAGATTTTCATACTCCAAAATTTGACGCTGACTAAAGTCATAAGAAAACAGGATCAATTCCGATAACAATGTTTTGATATTGTCAATTTCTTTGCATATTATCATGCAAAAGAACATCCCATAGTCTACAATATCGCCAGCCAAAATCTTGACACCTCGTATTCTTACCGACACCCTACAACAACCCATACCATGCCAAAATAACCAAGTTAGGAAGCCTCACTTGCAGAAGATTGGACCACAATTCCAGTATCACTGCAATCAACATTAACAAGAGACAGAAGAGACTCAATTCTTTCACTAAGCTTTTCAAGGGCAATAGTCTCTGAGCTTTTAGAAGCGTGCACTAAGGAGCAATCCAGAGAACAAGCTCCGAGTTTAGCCACTCCACTGGAAATTGACCTGTAACGACTATTGTTCAAGATATTTGAACAGGAATTGAAGCTTGGGAAGAACTAACAAACCCTTACCTGAGCCATTTATCATATATATGCAACGGCTTCAGGAACTAGACAGGATTCATTGCTAGTATCAACGGCTCCTGAGATAGATCTAGCAAAATTTGCCTTATAAAACTTTCACACAGATCCATGAAATTATCTAATCTTTTTGCAAAGAACATGAATGGATACATACAAAATGCGTTTACAATTACAAAGTGTTCATTGCTATGGTTTCAACGCTTTCCAAGCTGCAATCAACACAATTCAGTTTCATAACTTTTCATACAGATCATCAGATTTGTCTGGCTTTGCCAAAATCAATAAAAATGACAACATACAAAAGAATTTCGGGGCTCAGAATCGCAGCAGGACTTCAAAGGTTTTATACATAGGAAAAAAAATCAGCACAAAGAAAGAAAAAAATGAATACATACAAAAGGATTGCAATACTGAGAAATGAACATGGTTTCTAGGGTTTTAGCCCCTGATTTAGAAAATAGTTCAAAAGAACCTCATCGAAATGCCTTCCACAAAGAGATCTGTCCAACCCATGGGCCAGGATCTTCACCAAGCCTTTTTTAAAAGCAACAACACAAACCTAAATACTAACATCCCCAATATCAACAAACACAACATTTAACGCACCATTTTCCAACAAACCAGTCTTGTAAATACCATACGCCAAAGCAACGGCCATGGTCTCTTGCATCAAGCAAAGGGGATTTACGTTAGCAATGGTGGCGGCATCCAAAAAGGCTCTTCTTTAAAGATCTATGAAATAAACCGCTATACCAATACAACAATCAACAACCTTCGTTTCACCTACAAACACCATATCGCACTTGCAAACATCATACCACACGACACAAGGAGGATCAAGCAACAACGCCACCGCATCCTGCGCCACAGAGCCCCAAGACAACTAATATTTCTTGTTCTTCCTATTAACAAATCTAATCCATTCACCCAAGTAAAAATGCAATATACAATGTAACACTATTTAATATACCTAAAGGCTGATAACTTGGATTCAAAAAAAATGCAAAATCTATACATCTAAAGCATCTTCAAAATGTACATGAACCAATGATTCGGTTGTAAGGAAATTGAAATACACAAATCTTCCCTGATTCCAGATATGTATCTACAATGAAGTCAATAATACACTACATAAATTGCTCATTGTTTAAGAAATTTTAATTCAATGGAAAATGTTGGCAACTTATAGTATATTCCATGCCACTACAGACCCTTTAAACCAATGCCCTTTCTTAAATTCTTCTAGTGCATATGCCCCATTTCTCTTGCCTTAAAGCTAGCCTACAAATCATACAATGATCACCAATACAACATCAAAACCCTCTTAACAGTCCTCAGATAAATTCTTCAACTTAAAGTCTTTTCCCTCTTCTAATCCCTTATTGAGTTCCTAGCCTACTCTAGAAGCCATACAATGCTTACTTATGTTTAATTTTCCTTCAATAGTGCATACATAATAATAGATTGCACAAGAATAATATAATAAGAACATACCACATAACCCCTTTTTGATACTCTTGCAATATTTTTGATCGTTGATGAAAAATTACTTCCAACACATTCTATAGACATAGACTTATTCCCAACTTTGACTCAACCATCGCCTTCTTCACCATTTTTAGATGCTATCAATAAACAACAGATAATACCCCCCACTTAATAACAAAATAAGTAAAATCTTTATATTCAACACTGGTCATTTATAGCAACCCTTTAACAAAAACACAGCTTCGTGCAACCATCTCTTTTGCATTCTATCGAGTCATCCCCCTATAATCCTTCACATGGAGTTGCATTCGGAAGATGAGATTTGTTTACTTTCATATTTATGCACATTGCATTATCAAGGAATATGTTATCTATATCACTTCCTTATAGTCTACAAAGACAAATTGATATAACCTTTAAGTTTCACACAACAGAACAATATGTAAATACTATCTGCAACTGAAAAAATTATAGCGTCATCTCACTAGCAACTTGCATCAAGATATTGCACAATGCGTACAAGTTTCTAGTGTTTGCATTGTTGGTGATTTACCAAGGTCTTCTTTGCAAAGATATTATTTACAAAAAATTGTTTTTCTAGATCGACATAGGCTTCATGCCTTAAATTACAAATAGTAAACCACCTATCCTAAGATAGCTCTTTTGCTAAATCTTCTTGGCAATTTGTCTAATATGAATATGCAACTTTTTCCTAAGGAAAATTACATTGAAAAATAATTCTACTCAATGATATTGGAGCTTTACTAAGATCCGAGATCCTGACCTATGATTTTTGGCATTGCTCGTTTGGAAACTTTAGTGTAAATATATTTTGGAAAATGGGATTTTTTTTTTGTCTATGTTTTTCCAGCTACGAAAAAATGGTTCAATTATTACCTAGTTATTCTTTCTTTAATTAAAGAAGCTAAAGGATATGAAGCTGATACATACTAAGATTTTATTGTTGTAGCAATAACTTTTTTTTTTAAATAATCATGTTATAGCCTTTAAATCAAAAATCGATGTACATGTCTTTGATCACAACAAACTACATTAGGCAACAGGTCACATTGTTGAACATTTTCGTCATTTTGGAACGATTCTTGGATTGCTCCTTTGTTCTCTAACCCTGTCCACTACATTCTTTATGTACCTAGCAATTAACAAAATCTTTGAACATATAAAATATCTTTTCATTATAGAATCAAATTTCCTGTATACATTTCCTTCTTCATAATATAAAATATATATACAATGAATTTGTTGTTCAAATTCCTAGATTACTTGTAAAACACTTAAGTTCTTATCACAAATTTATCCCACACTCAACGACTTTGTTATATGGAAGCTTGACTCTACATCTATGGCTTTAACAACTTTAAATACTTCCTAATGTTCAAAGCGTTTTCTTGGATTCTTTTATATCCCTTGTAAAATCATTAAAGATTATGTCCCCGATCATATGCTTTTGTCGGGGACATCGCCACTTGTGGCTCTTGTTTATATATATTTTCACTTTATATTGGTTATTTTCAAAAATTGGCAAAACATAACATGGATTAATTGAATAATTATATTTATAAATATTATTTTATTCCATTCATAATAATATAATTAATTTTAATTTTATTTATTTATATTTTCTTTCTTAAATATAAGAACATCTACATTATTTTGTTACTCTGCATAGCATCTTAAATGTTATTTTGTGAATATGGTTTATATATGTTTTCACTTTATATTGATTATTTTCAAAAATTAATAAAACATAACATAGATTAATTGAATAATTATATTTATAAATATTATTTTATTCCATTTATAATAATATGATTAATTTTAATTTTATTTATTTATATTTTCTTTCTTAAATATAACCACATCTACATTATTTTGTTACTCTACATGGCATTTTAAATGTTATTTTGTGACCATTTTGTGACCATGTTTTAATTTGTTATTGTTAATATAATACTTTTAAGTTAGTTAAATTAACATTTTAAAATTTAATGATTGTAATAGTGAATTTCAATAAATGAGAAAATGTTAAATATGTTTTTCCTCATTGTTAAAATTATGGAATGAAATAAGTAGGTTAATTTAAGGTGATTGCTTTTCTTTTAAGTATTTTTTATAGGTTTTTTTCTATAGCTTTAGTTTTAGGTGAGGACATTGCCACCTCGTAGCACTTATTTAATATCAACTGTTTTATAATATTTTATGATTTTGAGTTGACAATTTTTTTTTTAATGAGATGTACACTACTGAATTTGTTGTTTAACACGCTCAATTCAAAAGTCAAGACATTTTCTTTATTTCCTTGACTCAACTTTCCTTGTAAAATCATAATCAATGTTGTGACCAAGGAGACTAAATATAATTCGAACTAAATATGGATAAAATAATATACCTAGAAAGAATACCTACATATTTTAACAAAATTGGGGTTAATGGTAGGGTTGTGGGAAGTTTCATTCTAGTTCATGGTTCTTTTTACAAGATTTTCGAGAGCATGGAAGCATTGGGATTGGAATTTTAACTATATGTAGTATGAGCAAATTTATTTTCATCGAGGAAGTAGTAGGTGTGTAGAGATGACCTAGGGTTAATCTTTGATTAATAGAGCTTGATGGAACAATTGCATCTAAGATTAAGTGAAAAATTTGGTGTTTTTTTCAAGTATGAACGATAAGTAGGGATGATTCATGGTTAAATCTTGGTGCATAGGTTACAATGAAAAACCACAATCATGATCACATGAAAGTCTCGATAACTTTAACAACCCAAAACTAATAGGTAAAAATAATTTATGATCAAATCCCAATGAATCTAGTGTCCAACAAAGTAATCACATCTGACACTAGGTGAAATCCTTGATGACATTGACAATCCACAAATGATGTATAAGGATGGCCCCAATTCAAATATCAATAAGTGCTCTCTTGTACAACAATTGGATTTGAGACTTGTTTCTAGTGTTTTCACACTAGCTTGTGCTAAAAAGCACCTACTAAGTATTATGGAATCCCTAGTAGCATTTTCAAGAATAAAAATGCAAATAATGAAAAATATACTAGATATACACTAAACATGCATTAAGTTAACATCAATTTAAAATAGTTTTAAAAGAGCACAATCTAGGACCATAAGAAATACCTAGAAATGGGGGCCCTTGCAACCTTATGAAGTAATGTTTCCTTGGTCTCCTAGTATCTCTATAGTCTCCAACTACACGTCACAAGAGGTGCCAAAGCTCAACATATAGGTAAAAAGGACTCAATGGATTTTCAGCAGAGTAACAACATGCATGAGGTGGAGAATATGTGTGTTTATCAAAATGAGGGGCCTTCACATGTATATATAGATATTATGACACATGGTTTGTGGCCCATGGTATTAGGCGTCCCATTGGATTGGAAAATGGTATTTTGATAAACATTATGACTGGGTTAGATCCAACTTATTTTTCCCTTTTTAATGGATTTTTTTTCATTTGTGGGAATTTCCTATTTTGGGGGGATTTTCCCTTTTTCTCATTTTTTAGGAATGTGCAACTTCCCTCTTTTATGGAAAGAGGAAATAATAATGATGGGCCATTTATAATATTTTTGTCATGTGAAGGTCAAAGTGATGGAAATGAATAGTGGACATGATGTATGATATAGTGTGGCTAGTGGATAAGCAAAGTGGACAAAATTTTGGTGTTAACAAGGCCAATTGATGATATAACGACCATGATAACTTATAAATGACATGTAAGGATCATGATCCATATTCAAATATTCGCAAATAGGATCTAATATAGTAACTACATCTAAAACCAAGTAAATGTCTCGATGACCTTAACAACCCAAAATAGTAAGCATGGATGACCCACAAACAATGTGTAGGGATATCCCAAACTCAAATCAAGACAAAGAGGTTATGATAGAGCAATCACATCTTAAACCAATAAAGCTAAAGAAAAGCCACAATGCCATTAATGACCCATAAACATCACAAATGAAATTGTAACTCTAATGTCCATATGTTCTCATGAAAAAGGAAATAAGTACTATGGCCCAAGGTATAAGGAAAGCATTTCTTGAAGTTAGTTACATTACAGCATAAAAATAGATTGATAGAGCTTATCACAACTAGTTAAGCTTCAAATCTCAACCCTTTCAATGATTTTTTTGTAAAAGTCTCAAAATGATACATCAAATTTTAATTTGAGAAAGAACGATAGATTAAAAGTCTCAAAATGGTATATCAAATTTTAATTATATAAAAAAAATTCAAAACAAAAAAACATTATTTAAACAAAATTAAAAAAAAAAATATATATATATATATATATATATAAACGAATGCAAAGACAGTGACTGGTTCTTCTTTTCCTTATCGATGCTCACTTTTGAGCTATGCAAATTTGTCTTCTTCTGCACAGTGGCCACTGGCCGCCCCTCAATCCCACTCATAATATAAAATAAAATCCAAAAGGTCATCCCACTCATAATATAAAATAAAATCCAAAAGGTCATCTTGAAAATATATGAACACTTTTTAGAAGAATGAATATCATTAGGTGTATCGAGTCGGCCCACTAATTTATGAAGCACTTAGAGTTTTCATCAAAGATTTGAAAAGCTTGCGCTGTAAAGCATAAAGTCATATATATATTCTTTGAAGTTTGAATACTTGTTAATGAATCATCCTATCATGATTTTTTGAAGTAGTTAATTATATAAAAATAAAAATTATAATTGAAACAAAATATAAAAAATTTATAATTAAAATAAAATAATAAAATTGGTAACATTGTAAGCAAGTTAAAAATGAAGGAAATTAAAGTATGATTATTTATTCCATGATCCCCAAGAAAAATGTAATAACAATATAGGATATAAAGAGAAAAAACACACATAAACATCACTTTGGAAGATTTTTTTTTTTAATTCTTGAAATATAATTTGTCTCATTTCCAAGTTTGTAAGTGAAAAATAAGATTTTTGGTAACTTGTTAATCATGTTAACAATTAGTTTATCTTGAGGTTTATAAAATACAAATATATCACGAGTTCGAATTTAATTTGAGTAAAGAGGATAATATTTTTGTATCCATTTAAGTTAGACTTAATTGATAAATAACGTTTTTCTTATTGATTGGTTTTTTCAGTTATCAAGACAACTTGAAAACATGATAAGCAATTGACTCAATAGACCCTTATAAAATATATCATCATTTATTCCAATGAAGTCTTTGACACAATGTAGTTGATCCCCTTTTATGTCATCGGTGAGGTAGTTCTTCTACCATTACATCATTACAACTTTATTATGTAATTATCATTTAATTAACAACATTACCTAACTCTTGTACTCTAACACCCCCTCTTGAGACTTACAAGACAATTAAAAACATCAATGAAAATACTCTTCAAATGCTTCTCTTTGATAAATAGTTCTAGAACTAGAAAGATTTCTTCAAGTTTTTCCCTATTCTTCTGAAAGGTATAGCCTCCTAGCTATGATCCAAGTTTCCTAACATCATTGGATATTAGTATCACTTGCAATGTCTCATAACCCTCATAAAGGTGTGATGGTGAATTTTCAGATCCAAAACACATTGGACTATTGAACAAGTATGTATCATCCACTACATCCATCTATGTCTACAAAGTGTGGGCCTCTCAAATCATGAAAGCATTGTTTATTTTTATTTTCCTTTCTTTTGACCATGCACAATGGGTAAGGGATTCTCTATTATATAAAAAAATGGATACAAGGTTGAACATCAAATATCCCTATGGAAATATCTCCATCTGTCGAGTCATCGAGATACCCAACCAAGGCACTCACCTAGTGGTCTAGGAAATATAATCTTGAATACAAGTTGTATCCACATCAATCTTACATTTGTTGAAAATAAATACTAGAAATAACAATTAAAAACTAAATCTCTAGTATGATTTCAAAGATGCCCCCTCTTAATCAATAATATCATTCCTACTATACCTCTCTTCTTTTAACATAAAATATATTAAAAATAAGCATGAAAGCTTGATTTATCACACAAATTAATTTTTGTTTGGTGTCTATTTGAGTCCCTCTTCTACTGGAAATTAAATCACTCTTTACAATTTAATAGTAATGTGTGGCTCTTAAACTCTACAACTTCATCCTTTTAAGTTTCTTCTTTATTGATAAACAATGGTTTCCTTTTCATGATTGGATGCAAGTTTGATATAGTTCGATTATAGTTTCTTATCATTTCAATATGGTAGAAAATCAATGACAATGGTGGCCATTGGCTCTCCGCATACCACACCATCTCCATTTGAATGTTGTCTCTGAGCAATGGCGGCCAAGCGGTTGCTTCAAACTTCAGTTATGGGTGTTGGCTTTCTTTCGCTATACTAGGATGGATTCCCTTACGATTTGGTAGTAGTTTGATATCCTTCGATAGTAGCGGATAACAAAAATTTTCTCTATTGCTAAACAAGATTCAATATCTTTCAACTTTGTTACCAAGACGGTTTTCTAGATAATCAAGACAACTTGCAAACATGATAAGCAACAAAATCAATGGACTCAAGTAAAAGATATATCATTTACAACAATGAAGTCTTTTGATACAATGGGATCAATCCCCTTTTATGTCATCGACAAGATATTTCTTCTATCATTACATTGTTACAACTTTATGTTCTAATTATCATTTAATTAACAACATTATTTGGGGAAGATCTGCAAAACTGGATCCTTTGGGGTATTATTTTAGGGATACTTTCTCCTCTAAGCATTTGTTGTATATTGAGCCTTTCCCTCTTTCTCCTACATGGTCCAATGGGAAGGAAAAGCGAGGATCTTATCTCCAAACGTCTGGATCGTTTTCTTATTTAGGAGCACCCAATGGAAAGTTTTCATAATTATCGATTTTGGGTGCATCAGGCTTGCATTAGTGATCATCTCCCCATTATATTCCAATTTGAAATAGAGGCTTCTAAACAATATTATCCTTTTAAATTTAATCATGTTTAGTTAACCGACCAGATATTTAAGGAGGAGGTGGTAAAGATCTGGTCAAATATGGATGTGTCATCAGAACTTTTCGAGATGGATAAACTGGTAGAAAAATTGAAGAACTTAAAACTCTTCACGGTGGATTGGGAAAAGGAAAAAAAAGAGCTGGCATCAGATTTGATTAGCCTTGAACTGGAATTGGGGGAACTGATTAAAAATTTGGTTGCTGGTGGTCTTTGCCCCTCGGATCGTGCCAGGATGTTAACTCTTGAGGAAAGGAAACTTAAAATTCTACATATTTAGGAGGAAACTTGGATACTGAAGAGTCGTGCCTTGTGGATTAAAGAGGGGGATCAAAATACAAAAATTTTCCATTGTTTTGTTGAAGCTTGTCGAATCCAAAATACTATTTGGGATCTCAATGATAGTGAGGGTCGAAGAATTGCTAGTATTAATGATCTACAAAATGAGGTTGTAAATCATTTCCAAAATATCTATTTGGATCCTAAATCTACGACATTGATTGAACAATTCAAAGTCATTAAGGAATACCCGATATTATATTCTGATGAGGGGGGTGACAAAATTTTTGAGGCAATCACTCTTCAGCAGATCGAAAAAACACTAAAGGTTTTTGCTAAGGACAAGAGTCTTGGTCCGGATGGCTAGATGGTCAAACTATTTATTACTTTATTTGTTGTCATGGAGAAGGACATCTGGGAAGTAGTGGAGGAGTCTCGGCAGAAAGGTTTGGTTTCAGGTGCTTTAAACTCTACTTTTTTTACTCTCATTCCAAAGTCTTCTCATCCGAAGAATTTCAATGAATTCAGAACAATTGCCCTTTGCAACTTGATCTATAAAATTATATCTAAAATCATAGCAAGGAAGCTCAAACCTGGAATTTCAAAATATATCTCAATGGAACAGTTTGGTTTTTTGGAGGATAGACAGATCCTGGATGCAGTGGGAGTGGCCCAGGAGGTTTTCCACAGTACAAAACTTAAACACTTAAAATATCTTATACTCAAACTTGATTTGGTCAAGGCATATGACAAAGTGGGCTGGACTTTCCTCTAGCTCATACTTATCCATATTGGTCTTCCTTGGGTGGTGGTGAAATGGATTATGGCATGTGTCACATCAATGAATTTTGTTGTTCTCGTAAATGGAAAGCCTTTGAGTTTTTTTAAAGGTTCTAGAGGACTTCGGCAGGGATGTCCGCTCTCTCATCTACTTTTTCTCCTTGTTATTGAGGGCTTGAGTAGGTTGATACTCAAGGAAAAGGGGGAAGGTTCTATAAAGGGTATAAAGGTGACCTCTAATTCCTCTATGACTAACACGCTCTTTGTTGATGATGTAAAGTTACCTGGGTTGGGCACTTTATCTGAATGGAATCATTATAAGAAAATCTTGGACCTCTTTTGTAATGTATCTGGAATGTTGGTCAGTAATGACAAATCTTGTTTCTTAGAAAATAATATGGATATTGATATAAAACAACAGATTGGTTTGCTTCTCGCTTTCAACTTCAAGGATCTGGTTAGGGAACCAAGTATATTGGATTCTATCTTAAACCAACTAATTATTTTAGCAATGATTGGCTTTGTCTATTAAAGAGATTCGACAAGCAGATAAGTCACTGGAGTGTGCATTGGTTATCTCTGGGAGGCCGGCTCACCTTAGCAAAATATGGTAGTCTACTGTCTCTCCATTTGTAAAATTCCAAAGGAAATATTGACTGGGATGCATAGAAGGCTCTTTGGCTTCATTTGGTCAGGGGGTGATGTAAAAGAGAAGTTTCATCTGGTAAAATGGCAGATACTTATGCGTCCTTGGTGGTTGGGTGGATAGGGTTTAAAAAACTTTTATTTTTTCGCTACTGCATTGCGGCAAAAATGTTTGTGGAGAGCTCTCTTTTCCAATTCATCCCAGAGTTTGATCATTAGTGGAAAATATCTAAATTATCTTTATGTTGTTGACTGGTTTAGGAGGGGTCACCCTGGATCAAGGGGAGTGTCAAATTACTGGAATGGGATTCTTGGTTCTTTCTCCACCATATCTACTTGGCTTTCTTGGATACCTGGGAATGGTCATCATATTAGACTTGGGGAAGACCCTATTATGGGTGGTCCTCCTCTTTTCAGATTATCTACTTGCCTTATCATGTTTTTAAGATCAAAAGGTTATTACACGTTAAATCATGCGGTCACGGATTTTCCTGCTGTTAGGAATGGATCAGTATGGATAACTGCGCATCAGTTGGGGATTTTTTGTAGTCTAGGGGAGGAGTGGACTACTTTTTTCAGGGGTCTTCAATGCCTAAATATCCATTTATCTGAGTCCTCTAACAAAATTTTCCGGTCTTGGGATGTGGCTTATGGTTATGTATCTTCCAAAATTTCTTATGAATCATTATTTTCTCATGAGCTCTCTCAAGCGCAGTGGTGGCATAATATTGTGTGGAAACTTTCCATCTCACTTAAATTGAAATGTTTTATCTGGCTTTCATTGAGTAACAACATTCTGACCTGGGATAATTTGTGTCGTAGGGGGGGTTGTGGACCTAACAGATGTTCACTGTGTTGCCTTCAGGAGGAGACGATGGATCATTTATTTACTGGTTTTTGGTTTGTAATGAGCTTATGGTACTTAATCTGTCGCTAAGTTGGTTTGTCGGCCTTCTGGCGATCCTTTTCGTTAGATGATAGTCTGGGTGTGTCGATCAATTGTGAAAAGGACTTGGCGGAGCTCCCTTTTTTTATGATCTGGGAAGTCTCAAAGGCCCAAAACCATTGGACTTTTGAATATATTCGTCCAAATATGGAGCATATTCGCTGTGGGGTAATTGCCTCTTTCAAGGAGTATAATTCTCTGGCTTGCAGTGCAATGGACTCTATTCCTCGACTCCCTCGTCCGATCTCCTCGGTGGTTTTAAATTACCCCTGTGGTTTTTTCGATGGGGCCGCACTACTGTACAATGGCTCTAGTGGAGTTGGGGCGGTTCTATACCTGACTGATATTTTCCACTTTAGACTCTGGTTGAATATCGGGTGTGGAACCAATACCCGTAGCGAACTTATAACTCTCTAGCTTCTGCTCCACTTTGCTCGGTCAAAATATTTATCCTCTCTACAGGTGTTGGGTGATTCAAAGGTTATTATTTCTTGGGTAAATGATTCAGCTTCCCTAAGTGTGTTGGTTCTTTCCTATTGGATGTCGAAGGTGTGTTATTTGTTGAATATTGTAACTTCTAAGAATATTATATTTGTACATTATTATTCCGGAGATGTTTCATCCCTCTGAGGTAACCCTATTATGTATCCGAAGATTATTATTCCTCCGATGGTTTGTGGTAACTAGGGTTATTAGACCCACCATGTGGGGGTCAGCCCTGATATTATATTTTAGGGGTTATTAGACTTCTCCAGGAGAGGTCTGCCCCATTAGGTATTTTGGTCAATCGGGAACTAATATAAATAGAGGAGGTGATCTCCTCATTAGACACACTTGCACAACTCAGAAAAGTAGCGCACTTGTCTGGGAGGTCTGCTAAGGAGATAAAGAAGGAGGGAGCACATCTTGTATTTTGGTTGATCATCTTATTGAGGAAAGCTTTGCTGGGTTTTCTACCCCATGAGGGTTTCCCATGGTAAATTCTGTGTCTATCTTGTGATTATGTTTCTTTCAGTGATCTTGCTAGTCTATTTGGTTTAAACTTAACATGGTATCAGAGCTAGCCTGAATAGAACATCTTTCACAAGGTAAGAATATCTCTCTTTCTCTCTTCGGTGAAGGTTAGGGTTTCTGCAAAAAGTTGGTATTGTTGAATTATGATTAAATGGTTGGATAGCCCTTGTCAAAACCAATCTTTTGAGCCCTAGATCGAACTTTTTGGTTGGGTAGAACTTCGGGAAAGTCAAACCCTAGTTTTACCAAAAGTGCGATAAACCAGAAATGGAATTCTGCAAAAGTTGGTATTATTGAATTCTGATTACATGGATGGATAGCCCTTGTCAAAACCAATCTTTTGAGCCCTAGATCAAACTTTTTGGTTGGGTAGAACTCCGGGAAAGTCAAACCCTAGTTTTACCAAAAGTGCGATAAACCAGAAATTTCTATTGCAGATCCGAAAAAGTGAAAAGTTAAAGTTTCCGGGTAAGTACTACTCTACCTCTTATCTCTTGGACTCCGCCAAGAGAAGATGGCTCCAAACACTAAGATTGAAGACAAGTTAGAAGGTATAGAAAATTTCCGAGCATGGAAATGCATAATTGGTCTCATTCTTGAAGAAAATGACCTTGCTCATTATATCAAGGATGAAGTTGCAGAACCTGAAGGAGATGAAGCCAAAGAGAAGCATAGGAAGGATTTGATTAGGGAAAAGAGAATCATAGCTGATTCTATTAAAGACCACTTGATTCCCCAAGTGGCCTCCAAGAAGACTCCAAAGGAAATGTATGATGCCCTATGAAGAATGTATGAAGGAAAGAACATCAATAGGAAAATGAACCTAAGGACTCATTTGAAGAGCACCAAGATGCACAAAGGAGAATCCATTCAAGACTACTTCTCAAGGGTCTCCCAAATCAAGGAGCAACTAGATGCCATTGGTGATACTCTTGATGAAGATGAACTTGTGATGACATCTCTAAATGGTCTCACTAGACCTTGGGAATCATTCATACAAACTATGTGTGCCAGAAAAGAAAGTGTGAAGTTTGATGTAGTTTGGGAGGATTGTGTACAAGAGGAGGCTAGGGTTGCAAACCGAGAAACCTTGCTCAAAGAAGATGACCAAGCCTTGGCCACCCACACCAAGAGAAGAAGGAATCAATCCTACTCCAAAAGGAATAGTCATAAGGAGTCTCATCCTCCACATAGATTTCAAAAGAAAAGAGGAACTATTCAAAGAAGAGATTACTCCTCTTTCCAATGTTTTTCTTGTCACAAAATAGGACACCTTGCTAGAGATTTACCTCTACAGAAGAAAAAGGGTTCTCATTACAAAAGACATCAAGCACATCTTGCAGAAGATGATAGTGAAGAAGAAGTAGAAGAGGAAGAAAGGCCTCACAATAAAAGGCCTAGAAGTGAAGAAGAAGAAGATGAAAGGACCTTCTTCAAAAGAAGATCTAGGATAAATAAAGAAGAAGATGCAAAAGAATATGTTCTTTTTTCTGCACTCTCTGGATTTATAACTCTTGGAGAAGATACATGGCTTATTGACAGTGGCGCTTCAAAGCACATGACAGGTCAGAAAAAGACTCTCTCAAGTCTTGAAGAAAAGAATTCTCCACAAAAGGTATCTCTAGGAGATGACTTTCAATATCCCATCAAGGGAATTGGTAAAGCAAGCTACAAGCTTGATTCTGGTACCTCCATGAAAATGAAAGAAATATTGTATGTACCAGGATTGAAGAAGAACTTGTTATCCATCTCAGCATTGGATAAGAAAGGATATAGGGTTGCATTCATTGATGGAAAAGTCTTAATGTGGTCCAAAGGAAAATCTATCAAGTATGCAATTATCATTGGTGAAGAAGAAGGAGGATTATACATACTTAAGGGCCTTCTAGAAGCAGCTCTTGTTCATGAAGCCATTAGCCCAAATGAACTATGGCATAGGAGACGTGCTCACATTAACTACAAGGCACTACCCTATGTAAGCAAGGTAGTTATAGGCTTGCTAGACTTAAAGACTAATCATGATGGCACATGCAAAGGATGTGCAAAAGGGAAGAATGTCAAGAACCCATTTCCCAGGAGTGAAACAAAGACTAAAAGTTCCCTGGAGTTAATACACTCTGATGTATGTAGACCAATGCCCTCCACATATTTGAGTGGATATGAAAACTATGTCACATTCATTGATGACTACTCAAGGAAAACTTGGATATTCTTTCTAAAAGGTAAGAATGAAGTCTTTGGAAAATTCAAAGAGTTTAAGGCCTTAATAGAAAATCTCTCAGAAAAGAAAATCAAGATTCTTAGAACAGATAATGGCGGAGAATATACTTCAAAGGAATTTGAAGACTTTTGTAAAGGAGCTGGAATAAAAAGGGAACTAACCACTCCCTACAATCCCCAACAAAATGGGGTTGCTGAAAGGAAGAATAGAACTATCATGGAAGCTGTAAAGACTATGATACATGATCAAGATCTTCCCATGTATCTATGGGCTGAAGCAGCCAGGACAACTGTCTATGTACAAAATAGACTTTCTCATAGTGCTCTTGAATTTAAGACTCCAGAAGAAGTATTCACAGGAAAAAAGCTTGAGGTAAGTCATCTCAAAATATTTGGATGTCCTGTGTATATTCACATTCCAAAAGAAAAGAGAACCAAGTTGGATCCCTCTGGTAAGAAAGGAATATTTGTTGGATATTTGTGAAACATCCAAAGCTTTTAGAATTTACATACCTGGTTTTCATCATATGGATATAAGTAGAGATGTAACATTTGATGAAGAAGCAGCTATCAAGAAATCTAGGAAGTGCCAACTTGAAGAAATCTATGAAGAAGATTCACCTCCTAGAGTTACAAAAGTTGTACCCATCCCTGAAGAGGATACACCAGAAGACCATGATATGATAGAACCTCAAGAACCCCCCCTTTCAAATCTATCTAGAAAAAGAAGACCAGCATGGGCTAGAGACATTATTCAAGGAGCTGAAAAATATGGAGCTCCCGAAGGTTCCACTAGAGAGAGGAAGAAACCCAAGTTTGTATCCAACTATGTGGCCTTAATATGTGATCTTGTGGATCATCAACCCACCAACTATGAGGAGGAAGCTCAAGAAAAGGAGTGGGTAGAAGCTATGACATAAGAGTACCAGTCAATAATGAAAAATGATGTTTGGGATATAGTTCCCAAACCAAAGGATAAAAGTGTGGTTTCTTCCAAATGTATTTTCAAGATAAAACATGCTGCAGATGGTAGCATTGAAAAATATAAGGCAAGATTTGTAGCCAGAGGTTTCTCTCAAAAGGAGGGAATAGACTATGAAGAAACATTTTCACTAGTTGTTAGGTACACTTCAATTAGAACTATCATGGCACTTGCATCTATGATGAAGAGGAAATTACACCAGATGGATGTTAAAACAGCCTTCCTGAATGGTGTCATTGAAGAAGAAGTGTACATAGAACAACCACAAGGATTTGAGGTTAAAGATAGAAGAACTCATGTATGCAAGTTGAAAAAGGCTTTGTATGGATTGAAGCAAGCTCCCAGAGCTTGGTATGGAAGGATTGACAGTTTCTCAACAGGCATGGGCTTTACCAAGAGTAAAGCTAATCCAAATCTCTATCTCAAAATTATGGATGATGAACCTGTTATATTACTATTGTATGTGGATGATCTATTTCTAACACGAAATGAGAACCAAATTATCGAATGTAAGAAGAAGCTTTCTTCCGAATTTGAAATGAAGGATCTAGGATTAATGCACTACTTCTTAGGTCTAGAAGTATGGCAAGAACCAAAAGGAATCTTCCTAAATCAAGGTAAGTATGTTGTGGAGATCTTGAAAAGATTTGACATGTTGGAGTGTAAGACCATGGCTACTCCCATGGACTCCAACTTGAAATTATTAGTTGATGACTCATCAGAATTAGTGGATGTGACTCTGTATAGACAAATCATTGGGTCATTGATGTATTTGACAAATACCAGACCAGATATATGCTTTGCTGTAAATACTCCGAGTCAATATCTAGTAGAACCAAGGAATGTTCACCTAATAGCTGCAAAGCATATAATGAGGTATCTAAAAGGTACATTAGATTTTGGTCTTTACTACCTCGGAAATCATGAACTTAGATTACATGGTTATTCAGATTCTGATTGGGCAGGAAGTGTTTCAGACAGGAAGAGTACATCAGGTGGATGTTATGGACTTGGATCTGCCATGATCTCTTGGTTTAGCAAGAAACAATCTAGTGTGGCTCTCAGTACTGCTGAAGCAGAATATATAGCTTCCTGCTCTGCTAGCTGTGAATCAGTATGGCTTCGAAAACTACTATCTGGAGTATTTGACTTAGAATTGGATCCTACTGTGATTATGTGTGACAATCAAAGTTGTATCAAGATGACAGAAAATGGTATTTCACGATAAGTCAAAACACATAGAAATCCGATACTTTTATATACGAGATATGGTGCAGAGAGGAGCTATTAAGCTCGAGTATGTGAGCACTGAGGATCAAATTGCTGATATTTTGACCAAACCTTTGTCTCAAGTAAAATTTGAATACTTCTGAGACAAACTTGGTGTGGTTCAAAAGGACCCTCCTCGAAAGGGGGAGTAGTGTGGTCTCTAATGATGAGATTGCCTCATCGACGGCAAGGTCGATGATGTGGATACCTATTTTAGATACTTAAACTTAGGACTCTTATACTTAGAATAGTTATTTTCTCTCACTTACTTTTATTTTACTGATGTATTGATGAGGATACATGTTTCATTGATGTATCGGTGAGGATACATGTCTTACTAATGTATTGATGAGGATACATGGTTTATTAATGTTTTATTGATGTATCAGTGAGGATACATGTCTTAGGATACATGGTTTATTGATGTATCAATGAGGATACATGTCTTACTAATGTATTGATGAGGATACATGTTTTATTGATGTATTGATGAGAATACATGTTTTGATGACATCTGTATTGATAAGGATACAGATGGGGATTGTATCATCCCTGGACTTTGGTTCCTTGAATTGATCCATAGACGTATGGTCTCCGAGAATGAAGTCCTTAGTGGACAGATGGGGATTGTATCATCCCTGGACTTTGGTTCCTTGAATTGATCCGTAGACGTATGGTCTCCGAGAATGAAGTCCTTAGTGGACAGATGGGGATTGTATCATCCCTGGACTTTGGTTCCTTGAATTGATCCATAGACGTATGGTCTCCAAGAATGAAGTCCTTAGTGGACAGATGGGGATTGTATCATCCTTGGACTTTGGTTCCTTGAATTGATCCATAGACGTATGGTCTCCGAGAATGAAGTCCAAAGAGGACTGATGGGGATTGCATCATCCCGGAACCACTAGTTCAAAATGTACGTGATGGGGATTGCATCATCCCGGAACCACTAGTTCAAAATGTACGTGATGGGGATTGCATCATCCCAGAACCACTAGTTCAAAATGTACGTGATGGGGATTGCATCATCCCAGAACCACTAGTTCAAAATGTACGTGATGGGGATTGTATCATCCCCAGACTTCAGTCCCTGAATTGACCCGTAGACAGATGTCTCCGAGAAGTGGTCCCTAGTGGACGAGAGGGGATTGTATCATCCCTGGACTTCGGTCACTGAATTGATCTATAGACATATGTCTCCGAGAAATGGTCCCTAGTGGACGAGAGGGGATTGTATCATCCCTGGACTTCGGTCCCTGAATTGATCCGTAGACATATGTCTCCAAGAAAGTGGTCCTTAGATTTTGTCTAAGTTGGCAAGTGGGCTATATCGTCCCTAGACATGTTATGGTGTCTTAAATGAATCATGTGGTTTACAGAGTATGCTATTATTGAGAATACTTGTATTGTTATGGATACTTGTATTGATGGTGTGTATACTTGTATTGGTATGGATACTTGTATTGATGATGTGTATACTTGTATTGGTATGGATACTTGTATTGATGATGTTCTAACAATGTTGATGATCGTGTGATGACGATGCTGATGATCGTGTGATGATGATGCTGATGATCATGTGATGATGATGCTGATGATTGAGTGATGACGATGCTGATGATCGTGTGATGATGATTCTGATGATCGTGTGATGACGATGCTGATGATGATGCTGATGATCGTGTGATAATGATGATCGTGTGATGATGATGAATTGAAGAAAGCTTTCGATGATTTATAGATGTATCATGTATGATGTATTCGATGACTCCTTGCTCCTGCAGACGCTGTTATAATATCCTTCTCGTTAAGGGGGAGTGTTGAATATTGTAACTTCTAAGAATATTATATTTGTACATTATTATTCCGGAGATGTTTCATCCCTTCGAGGTAACCCTATTATGTATCCGGAGATGATTATTCCTCCGATGGTTTGTGGTAACTAGGCTTATTAGACCCACCATGTGGGGGTCGGCCCTGATATTATATTTTAGGGGTTGTTAGACTTCTCCAGGAGAGGTCGGCCCCATTAGGGATTTTGGTCAGTCAGGAACTAATATAAATAGAGGAGGTGATCTCCTCATTAGACACACTTGCACAACTCAGAAAAGTAGCGCACTTGTCTGGGAGGTCTGCTAAGGAGATAAAGATGGAGGGAGCACATCTTGTATTTTGGTTGATCATCTTATTGAGGAAAGCTTTGCTGGGTTTTCTACCCCATGAGGGTTTCCCATGGAAAATTCTATGTCTATCTTGTGATTATGTTTCTTTCAGTGATCTTGCTAGTCTATTTGGTTTAAACTTAACATTATTTTATAACTTAATTTGAGAGCATCTCATTCTCACATGTCTACCGTGATCTCAATCAAGTGACTGATGTTTTATCAAAATTGGCTCTATCTTCATCGGAGGGTATCATGATGTGGGAATAATGGTTTGATGATCAACGGATTTCCCATGGTTTTGAGGTTCTCTATCTGACTTAGTTTTTGTTTGATTGTTCCTTTGTATTCGTATATTTATTTTATTTTTGCGGCACTTATCCATATTGCAAGTGATTAGTTCCTCCTTACTACCAACATCTTGTTGGTTTTTTTGGGCTTGTCGGTGGACTCCATATTTTTTTGGATCTCTTGGTATTAGGATCTCTAGTGCAGTTTGTTGGGGGTGATATTAGTGGTTTACAGGTGCGGAATATGTCTATTTGTTTCAGCTATTGTACTTTCAGCATTTGTTTTCAGTTATTGCTTTAGTTGTGGTATGTGGCCATATGTTTTGGCAGATTACTTCCTTCAATTTCAACCATATTTTGCATGGTATCTCATTATCTAGATAAAGTTGTGGACTTATTATCTATCGATATATTTTACTCTTTTCAGGCCTAAGTTATGGCGATTGATAAGTTTCATTGTTATTATTTCTCTATTTGGGCTAGTTATATGCCCTAGTGATGTACTTTAACAATACTATTCACTTTATTAATAGTATGCTGTATTTTTCATGAAAAAAAACCTCACTAAGATGTTGGATACATAATTAAAATTAACTAAAACAATACATTCAAGTCTCTCTTGTACTCCGTGCATTCATTGCTTTATGAATATTCATAAGGTTTCTTTCATGACTATCAATACATTCATTGCTTTATGTAAAAGTGATTTTTACAAATTATTAATATTTTATTTTAAATTATATAAAAAAATTAAATAAATTATAATTAGTTTCACATATTTAATTTTAAATTTTTTAATTTTAAAATATGTATAATAAAATTTTTAAACCAAATTGATTTAGCATAACATCAAAGAATTTATTGTGGTGAAAAAAACATTCAACACATTATTAATTTCAAATTTAAAAAAAAAAACATTCAACATATTATTAATTTCAAATTTAAAAACGAAAGCATTTAATAAATTATTAATTTCAAATTTTAAAACAAAAACATTCAAGAAATTATTAATTTCAAATTCAAAACAATTTATTATGTTTTTTCTTCTGGTACTAATTTTTCTAATCTTCTAGATCCTCAAAACTATAGCTAGCTAGGGACCATCCTTTATAAGCTTTTTGAGTGTAGAAATAATATTTTAAAGAAAACCAAATAATCTCTATCTTCTTAAGGTTCGATAAACCAAGATTGGTCTCGGTGGACGTTAAAGGAAATCATCATCATCATTTATTTCAATTTAAAAAAAAATGCAAATATGGTTAGTAAATGTCTTTTTAAGAAAAGCTTGATAAAAATTATTTTAATAAATTAAACTCATGCATAACCTAAAAGCAATGAAAAACAAGAAAGAACACATGCCTAGTTAATGCCTTGCTATTCTTTAGATTAGGAGTTAGCAACTATTATTAATAAAATGTTGAACCTACCAATACTAGTAAGTAGGTCACCATGCTTTCAAGGGATTATGATTTGCTGGTTAATCTTTCCTAAAATACTTAATATTCATTTTACAAAATCAAATCAAATTAATAACTTTTTTTATAAAATTTAAATGACATAAGTCAATGTTATTAATTTCACTTATTTTAAGAAGTGGATACTAAGCAACTTTGCTTCTACATCCATTCAATGTTATTAGTTGTAGGGGAAGAGCCTCTTAGGATCTCCTCCAAGGTGGGGAGATCATCTTATGATTAGAGCTAGGCGCAAGGATTTGATGTTGGATCCTTCCCATCACTATCATCTTCTTTGTCATCTTCATTTGTCTTCTTCCTATCCGAATCCAAATGTTTGGAAACATAATCAAATCTGATAGAATATGAATCTAAATCACAATCTAAATTTTGATCTAGGATTTTGGATTTCTAAAGAGTATTGGACTCACTTGGAATAAAAAATTACTCTATATTCTTATTTTACGGAGCGGCGGTTGTTCCCTTCCCAGTTAACCATCATCATCATCACTAAGTAGCTTTGCTCCCAAATTCACTTACTAAGACTACAAGGTGGGATCATCTTTTCTAAGATTACAAAGTTTGTTATTTTTACTAATAAATTTGCATTAATTTACACCCGCTCCAATACAAAAACTCTTATGCACTATGTAATATTTATCAATATTTTTGTATGAACATGTTTAATAATAAAATTGAGATAGATTTTTATGTTCTTATGACTTCTGTATTTTTATTATACAATATTAAGTACATAAAGTTATCTCTCTCTTACACATACATAAGGCTTTTAGTTGGTAGTTCAAATTTTGTAAAATATTGAATAACTGCTATATATTTAATACCTTTAATATTATGTACCTACTTCACTTTCATAATTTTAAAGGACAATGTCATATTTTTATCTATATGTTATTTCTTATTCAAATATTTTTTATCAAGCTTCTTTCTTAAGAGGCAGATACTATACAACTTTGCTGTTAATTGACTTGTTTCACGTAGGGAGTGTTTAATTGTTTAAGATAGTAAAAATTTGAAAAGACAATATTTGTTTTTTATTTCATTTTTTTTAAGATTTAGTTAATTTATACTTTTCAATTGAAGTACAATTATTTATATGGCATCTCATTTTTGAAGGAATAAAAAAATATATGCCCTTCAAAATGAAATTAAGACCCATCCTTCAAAATTGATTAATGGGTAGGCCAAGGTGGAAATTTGATGAACAAGAATACCTTATACTTGGTTATTGGTTGACTTATTAGAAAATTTTATTATTTTGGTGTGTGAGTAATTTTTGTTTTAAAACAATTTCTTTTTCATTTTGTAGATAATTTAGTATAAGTTTATTAATATTGATTAAAGTATTTAATTTAGTAGAGATATTAAATAAAACATCTATATATAGAAACTAATTTGAAACTAATTCAAGTGATTGATTTTGATTTTTTATATAAAATTTCAAAGCACTAAATTATTCAAACTACTTCATTTAATTATGAAAATGTGGTCATTATTTAATCTTTATTGTTTAACATAGTTTTCATCTAGTTTCAATGTTTCCTAATGTAATGTTATTTCATAAGATATATCACATTAGGAATGATTTGCACATCAAATTAAATAAATGATTAGTTTTGACCAAATTTACATATATTTTGCTTCACTTAATTTTAAAGATCAAAATAAAGATTAATTTTTATTAATGTATATAATGATGATGTTTAGAGATTATTATCTTTTTATTGTATTTTACTTAAATATGTAATATTGAAAATCATAAATCAATTAATGATTCATATTCATTTCAGTAAGTAGAAATCAAAATATAAAGTAACATAGCATTTGAGGAGTCTTAGACATACATACCTACTCCTTTTCCCCACACACATACATTGCAATATTTACAAATCAGATTCACACAATGTTCTCTTCAACAGTGAGAGACATAATTATCTCTCACAATGCTTGGATATTCTCTAATTTTGTAGATAAACCTTATACCAATTATAAATGTACATTTGAATAATCTTTGACGTTCTAGTTTGCACTTTTTAATTTGATTTTTTTTTTAATTTTCTAAATTCATATACACAAATAAATTACATATACATTATACATTATGAAAACATGAACTATAACTATACATAAGATATTAACTTGTTATTATACATTTAGTAATGTACTTTACAAACACATTAATTCTTTATATTTTTTTTCACTGTTTAGGTTTTCATTGCACATTTTTACCTTGATTAGGTTTTCATTTTTTCATTACACATTTTACCCTATACATGTCCCTTAAATGACTTTCGCAATTATTCAATGATTAAATAAATTGTGCATTTTCATTATCAAGATATTATTTTTGCTAATCAATTGTTAATTATTTATAATAATTGATGTTTTCATTATGACCAATTTAAATTTCATAACTTCAACCCAACCAATCTATGTCATTAAACCTTTCCCTACTTAAATTGCTTAACTTCAACCCAACCAATCTATGTCATTCAAACTTTCCCTACGTATATTAAGGAACATCACATAATGAAGGTCTTGATCCTGATATTGACCTTGTTAAAAAAACATCATGATAAGACATTAGTAAAATATGTATTCTCAATTAAAAGTTTCTTTTAAAAAGTGTTTGATGAACACTAAGCAACACCTATTTGATTTCAAAATTTACAATATAATAAATAACTTGAGAAAGTTCTAAAAGTACTTTTATTGCTAAGTAATTTCCATGGAATATCTATTTCACTAAATTTGTTCAAAACTTATATCTAACTTTATTTAGTACAAACCATTTTTTAAAAAAATGTATTAACTAAGGGAAAAAAACGTGTTAACTAAAGAAAACTTGTTTAAAAAAAATAAATTTTAATCAAACAAAACCATTAACACTGTATTCAATTAATTTCAACACTATAATTTTTAAACAAATCACAAAAATAATAAAATAAAATAAAGAAATAGATATTCACATTAACATTAAAATAAAATAAAATAAGTATTTTGATAATTAAAACTAGTACAACTACTTAATTTGTGGTCAGTGAACATCGATAATCTTGTTTAGTTATTTTTCTTTTTTTATAATTGTTAATTTCTATTTTGAATGACAACGATAAAATCAATCTCGACAATACACTTGTCTCATCCTCCTTTAATCTAGAAAAAAACATAGAAGATAATCCACCCCAATTCTAAGATATATACACCTATCAATATAACTATCAATATAAAAATCAATGATATCATTATCACATAAATTATATAAATATCTTAATATTTACTTTATATATATTTCACAAAATATATATATATATATATATTAGAAATAGATATATATATCTCGAATATACATATATATATAAATATAAAAATCAAAATATATATATATTCGAGAGTGAAAGTGACGTATCGATTAAAATTTGTCCTTTTAGCATGTAGATTATGAAAGCTCAAAATTTGCTTCTAAACTCATGAAGGTATAACTCACCTTTGCTTCCACGGAGGCGACTCGTCATATTCGTATATTTGCTTTCCCAATTCACAATAAATGGAAATTGGATTGCGTTGGAATTTGATGTTTAACTAATAACTTTAAAATTATTATTATTTTATATAAAAATATATTTATAAATAATATATATTAATATAGTTTAGCGTTGGAATTTGATGTTTAACTAATAACTTTAATTATTATAATTTTATATAAAAATATATTTATAAATAATATATATTAATATAGTTTAGTATCACTAAAAAAATAGTGTAAAAGCAAGAGTTTTTTTATGTTTTGATTTTTTTTTTAACATTTTGGAATATCTATAGAGATATTGGAATATAAGAATTGAAATTATAACAATAGATATTTGAATATAAAAATTGAAATTATAACAATATTTAACATAAGTATAAGAATAATTTATGGAACAATTTAGATTATTAAGAATTATTTAAGCTAAATTTTATGTAATTTAGTAAATTAATTGAAATTGAGTGAAAGTTGTAATAATCTTATTAGCATATAAATGATGGGTTAGAATGATGCATGTTCAAATCTTTGTGAATAGGCTTTAGTTGAACAATTGCAACTAAGACTAGGTGCAAGCTTCGATGACCTTCAGAACCCACAAATCATATGCAATGATGACTTATGTTTGAACTACTAGGGAACACAACCCAACAAAATGATCACATATGACATTGGGTGAGATGAGCTTGACAATCCACACATGATGGCCATGGATGACCGAGGTTCAAATATTAATATATAAGCTCTAATAGAACAATTTCATTAGAGACTATGTAAAATTCTTTATGGACTTGATCACCTATGAATGATATTCAAAGATGACTCAAGTTTGAGACATAGGATCCAATAGAACAACACTCTCTAAAGTTATGTGAATGCCCTCATTATTTTGACAACCCAAAAATAGCAAGTAGAAAAAAATAGACAAACAACATGTAAATATTACTCAAGTTTACATCTTAATAAAGAAATAACCACACCTTAGATTTAATAGAGTAGGAAAAAGTCCAATAACATTAATAACTCATACACATCGTAAATGAAATTGTTAACATTATTGTCCACATCTTCTATGAAAAAAAGGAAGGAATATAGACCATTACAATTCAAGGTGTAATGGGATAATGAAGATTTTATAATGGTAAAAGATATAACAAAATAATCGAATGAGATGCTTTGTTCTAAACAACATCCTTAAAATAAAGAGGGTTTGAGGATGATAGTCCACCATTATTCACCACTCCACCAAACAAGTATAGAATCAAAGTAAGATTTGAATCTTTATCAATTTCATAGTTAGACAAAATACAATTATAAATAAGTTGTTTACCTTCAAAAATAATTTTTTGCTCAGTTATTAAGATCCCTTACATGGTACCAATTTATGTTTAATATCTACCACCTAAGTAGAGAAATGAACCCACAAAATTAAAGTTTCACCAAAATTTGAAAACTGACAATGACATCAAAACCCTCTCTATTTAATTATACCCCAACCAACTAAGTAATAACATGTATTACATCAATGTTAAGCTTCAAATTTGTAAAATATTTAACCCTCTCCCTAATTAAATATCAATATAATTAATATAACACATAAACAAATTTAATAATTTATTTGAAACATTAACTAAACTTCAAAAATTTTCCACCTCTATTTGTATTTGAATAATATAATTATGTTAAAACTTTACACACATCTATTATTTTCTTTTTGAATAATATAATTATGTTAAAACTTTACACACATCTATTATTTTCTTTGAATAATATAATTCTGTTAAAACTTTACACACTATAGAATAAGAGATTACAATAATATAGATCAACGGATCCCCTTCTGCTAAACCATTAATATCTATGAGAAAAAAAATGTTTTTTAATATCTATTGTTTTCTAATATTTTATAATTTTGAGTTGACAACGAATTTATTAATGAGATGTACACTATTGAATTTGTCGTTTAACACACTCGTAAATTCGAGAGTTGGGACATTTTCTTTATTTCCCTACTCAGATTTCCTTGTAAAATCATAATCGATGTTGTGACCAAGGAGACTAACTATAATTCGAACTAAAAATGCATAAAAAAAATATATAACCAAAATGAATACCCACAAATTTTAACAGAATTGGGGTAATGGCAGGGTTGTGGGAAGTTTCATTCTAGGTCAAGGTTTTGCTTTCACAACATTTTCGAGACCATGGAAGCATTGGGATTGGAATTTTAACTAGTATGAACAAATTTGTTTTCATTGAGTAGTAGGTATGTAGAGATGACTTAGGGTTAATCTTTGATTAATAGAGTTTGATGAAACAATTGCATATAAAATTAAGTGAAATTTTTGGTGTTTTTGACAAGCATGAACGATAAGTAGAGATTATTCATGGTCACATCTTGGTGCATAGGTTACAGTGAAAAAACACAATCATGATCACATGAAAGTCTCGATAACATTAACGACCAAAAAATGATAAGTAAAAATAATTTATGTTCAAATCTCAATGGATGGTGTCTAGCAAAGTAATCACATTGACACTAGGTGAAATCCTCGATGACATTGACAATCCACAAATGATGTATAAGGATGGCCCCAATTCAGATATCAATAAGTGTTCTCTTGTACAACAATTGGGTTTGAGACCAATTGATAATATGAGGACCATGATGATTTACGCATGACATGCAAGGATCATGATCCATATTCAACTATTTGTAAATAAGATCCAATACAATAACTGCATCCAAAACCAAGTAAATGTCTCAATGCCCTTAACAACCCACAAATAGTAAGTATGGATGACCCACACAAACAATGTATAGGACCAACATAGATCCATCTTAACTCTGGCTCTATAAGGGCCGATAGGGATCAAATCTCTTGAGGAAGTTTAAGTCTCTAAAATGGGGGTTGCATCTCAAGATATTTGATCCTTGGACTCATTGAGATGGATCTATGTTGATTTATAAATATGCAATTATTACAAAACAAATATCTAACTCATTGTTATATTATCAACTTAAAAATACATTTAATCTAATATATTTTAGGTTATAATCATTCAAGCATCAATTATTCCAATTTGGATATCTTACAAAGAGGCAAAGTTGCAGTAATTAATTAATTAAGTATGAAGTAAAATAGATATTCACCCACAACTAATATCTAACCACCAACTATTCCAATTTGGAATTATGTGGTAAATGTTGTAAATTCTAACACATAAACACTTCAAATAAGCAAAAATTTCATTAATTAATTAATTACAAAGTAAAATAGTTATTCACCCAAATTTAATAGTGGAAGTGCCAAGTATTACATGTTCTAAAGTATAGCACATCAATCCTACAAATAGATAAAAATTGCATTCATTCATTGGTTATGAAGTAAAATAGTTATTTACCCAATAAATGCTAACACATAAACACTACAAATAAGCAAAAATTTCATTAATTAATTAATTATGAAGTAAAATAGTTATTCACCCAAATTTAATGGTGGAAGTGCCAACTATTATATGTTCTAAAGTATAACACATCAATCTTACAAATAGACAAAAATTGCATTCGTTCATTGGTTATGAAGTAAAATAGTTATTTACCCAAATTTAATAGTCCAAGTGCCAACTATTTCATGTTGTAAATTATAACATATAAATCCTACAAATACACAAAAGTTACATTAATTAATTAATTGTGAAGTAAAATGCTTTTAATTTACCCAATTATTGGTTAATTTGCAATTATCAAAAAACTAATATCTTACTTATTGTTCTATTATTTACTTAACAATACTTAATCCAATATATTCATCCGTTTGCCAACTATTGCAATTTGGGATACTAAAGAGTAATACATAAACCCTACAAATATGCAAAATTTGAGTTCATTCATTGATTATGAAGTAAAATAGTTATTCTTGTAACTATTTATGAAAAAAAAAAATTTAATGTGATGATGCATGAATGGAAATTAAAATTGAAATTCAATATAGATTTATATAAATGTATTTTACAATCTAGCTAATTTAAATTTTGAGCCGACATATGAGAAATGTGACACATCTCATTCACTTTGAGTTGTATAAAGAGCCTTTCGGCAGAATAACCCAAATTCAAATCAAGACATAAACTATAATAGAACAATCACATCTTAAACCAAAAAAAAAAATTAAGAAAAAACCACAATACCATTAATGATCCATAAACATCACAAGTAAAATTATTACTCTAACGTTCATATGTTTTCGTGAAAAAAGGAAATAAATACTATAACCCAATGTATAAGGAAAGCATTTCTTAAAGTTAGTTACGCTGCAACATAAAAATAGATTGATCAGCTTCAATTCTCAACCCACCTTCAATGATTCCATGTAAAAGTCTCGAAATAATACATCAAATTTTATTTTATTTTTTTAAATTACAAATTTCAAATGATACATTAAATTTTAATTTTATATAATAAAAAAAATTAATTAAAAAAGTGTTATGTGAAAAAGGTTAAAAAATATAAAAAATAAAATAAAATAATATATTTATATATATAAATACAAAAGAATGCAAAGACACTCACTGGTGTTTCCTTTCCTTGTAGATGCTCACTTTTGAGCTATGCAAATTTGTCTTCTTCTGCACAGTGGCTGCCCCCTCAATCCCACTCATAATATAAAATAAAATCCAAAAGGTTATCCCACTCATAATGTAAAATAAAATCCAAAAGGTGATATTAAAAATATATGAACACTTTTTAGAAGAATGAAATATCATTAGGTGTATCGAGTCGGTCCACTAATTTTATGAAGCAATCAGTCTTTTCAAGATCTGAAAAGCTGAAAAGCTTACGCTCTGGTAAAGTATAAAGTCAACATTATTTTGACATTATATATATATATATATAAATAAATAAATAAAAGTGGGTTGTCGAACTCAAAAAAATAGTTTTTTAAAAGTTTGGTAGTAGTTCATGAATTATCACATCAAAAATAAAAAATTGATGTTTTTTGAAGTTTGGGTACTTGTTTATCCTATGAAAAATAAAATAATTAAAACTGGCGATTGTACCTTGGGGTGCAATAAAAGAATGTCGTATTGCAAGTAAAGCAAGTGGATGGAGTAAGTGCATCCAAAGAAGACATATGGAAAGATAATCACAATTTGAAGTGTTGAACCATGAGATTTGTTTTCATAAATGCAAATATAGAAACCAGAGCTTTATAAAAAGTGCAAAACCATGTATCCTGTTAAGGTTACATGTTCATATGAGCTAAAGTACTACAAATATACCAATAGTTCCATACTTGGAAGCTCTCCTAATTTAGATCTAACCCAAAAATATATAGAAATTGGAGCTTTGTACAAAGAACCAACCCCTCAATTCTCTTCAGCTTCACACGTCCACCTACCTGCAACTCCTCTAAAGATTCCAATGTTTTCATTTCTAGTAGTTCTTCTAACTCAGAGCACCTGAAGCTATATTTGGCACTTATTTTATTAAGTCACAATCTCTACCAAACCTATATATATTTGATATATATAAAAGGGTTGATAACCAACTTCAATGCAGAAGCCTCTCTTGATTTTTCTAGATTGCATGAGGATGAGACAAGCGTATTGTCCAGCAATTGTTCCAAATTTGAAACAAACCATTATATAGAAAAGGAATATCAAAATAACTCGTAGCCAGTACATGTGGCACATAATAGGTGATTACAACTGCATGGAAAACAAGTAACATATAACTTGTTAGTGACACTTAAATTGTGACCTATGCAGCGAAAAACTATTCGCTCATACAATAATAGTTACCAAAAGACCTGGTAAATCAAATAAGCCATTAATAAGCGAACTTATATAGATATTTTTAATAGATAAGAAGATGATTAATAATTTACAATGAGGCTCGCTTTTATAGGCTTGAGCGTGTATAGTGAAGGGTTACACTCTTTCACTTAATAATTAATAACTTTAATTAACATACATATAATATTCATAGCATTGCCACTCTCTTAGAAAGGCTTTGTCCTCAAAGCCTTATAATTTTGTCGCATTGTTCTTTGCGATGTCATGGCTGATGAAACATGTCGATACGAACTGCTAAGTGTAGAGCATAACTTCCGATATGTGGATGGGTCAATCCATCCCAAATTGATTTGTTGCTGACTGTTGGGATTCCCCATTGATCTATCGTTGAGAGCTTTGATCACATTAGTACCATCGTCTTTTGACATTTCCCTCTTTTCAGAATATTGGTTTTTATGGTTGGGGTGTCAATAGGGAATTTTCATAATGTCATTTTCTTGTACGAGTGTCGTCTTTTGAGCATTGATCTGAGCTGGGATTTTTATTTTCGTCTCTTGAGGTTTTAAGGTTTCACTCTATATCTTTTCCAACTTGTTTCCTAACTGCCTGTTATCATTTTGAAGCTTCTTAATCAATTCGACTTGCGATTTTCTGTCATCTTCAGATGTCTTAAGTTGCTCCTTAAGATCTTCATTATGACTTCTGATACAACTATTTTCTTCCTGTTTGTCTATAAGTTTCCCTTCAATGTCGTCCATAGATTGTTCTATCTTTCGGCTATTTTTCAACTTCTTAATTTTGTGACTAGTATCTTGTTATGATTTCTTAGTCTAAAAATTTCTTCAGCATTGTTAGATAATGCTTTATTACTCTTCACGATCTCTGACTTATGTGTCTTTTTAGAGTCGTCATTTTGTTGTTGAAGAAATTTTATCTGTTGTCGACACTGGCCGACCTCTGATTCTTGACTTTCTAATTTATGTCGTAACTGCATTAGTTCTTCATCTTTGTCGCTAACGATTTTGTTCAAGTGTATTATTTCTGCTTCGTAATTATTTATTTCCTTCTTTATATCTTGATTTTTCAACCTCTGATTGAAATCACTTTCATATTTTAATTCCTTGATTTGCGCACATAATTTTTCTATGTGATTTTTCTGGTTGGACATTGTTTGTTCATTGAACCTTTCTTGTATCTTATGTAGTTCAATCCTTACTTCTGATTGTGTATTAATGTCTCGTAATTCTTCATTGTCTTTTCGATAGCGCTTTAACTTGGCTTCTAATTTCTCTTGCAAATCGGCTTCCATGGTTTCTGTCTTCTTCGACGGTGGAATGATCTTTTTTTATTTCTTTGATGAGTCTTTCTTAAACTTGGTCATCCTTGTCGTTAACGCGTCTCGACTTCTTGATAAGCCTTCCTTTACTTTGACTTTTTCAACGATAAATAACTGTCCTTGACTTTGATTTCTTCGATGATAAGTGTTCTTCGACTTCTTTGACAATAAGGAGTCTTGCTTGGACTTCTGGTTTTTGTTTTTCTTGACTTTGTCTTAATGTCTTCTTGACGATGACAATTGGTCCTTGGCTTCCTTCAATGATAATTGATCTTTTTTTTTCCAAAAATAATAATTATAAAATAATAATTATTATTTCTTTTTCTTTTTTTTTTAATAATAATAATTATTAATTAATTAATTAATATTATTATTATTATTATTATTATTTTTAATATTTTATAAACTATATATTTAATATATAGTTTTTTTTTTTTAAATTAAAAATATTTAAACAATTATAATAATAGTATTATAATGTTTAATATATATATATATTTAAAGGAATAGGGTTTGATGGCAGGGCGGAGCGGGGATGGCAGTAGAGGAGAAAGCAGAGGTTGCAGGTTGAAGTGGAGGGGATTGCAGGACGCGACCAAGAGGAGGGAGAGGGTGCCGTGATGACGTGGAGGCCGCAGCAAGTGGGGAGGGAAACAACGGGGGGAAGGTGTGCTGGCGAAGGTGGCGGGGAGGTAGATGCAGGCGGGAGCGTGGGGCGTAGCAGAGGGGGAGGCTGTGCGTGGAGGTGGTGGGGAGATGGAATGCTAGCGCAGGACGCAGGCAAAGGTGGAAGAGAGCAGGTATTTTAGGCTGTAGGATGGGGCGATGTGGCGGGAGGGTGTTGCGAGCTGGGGAGCAGAGGGTAGCAGGAGTGGAAGTGACGCGGGGGTGATTGGGAGGTCGGGGGTGATGGGAGATGGAGGAAGGGAGAAGACGCGGGGTTGTGGAGTGGGTGGAGAAGGCATGTAGGAGGATGCGATGTGGAGGTGGGATGCAACAGAGATGCGGTGGAAGGGTGTGAAGTGGAGGGAGAGTGGCGCGGTGTGGTGAGTTAGGGATAGGAGAGGAGAGATGGCGGGGGAAGGAGAGTGCAGAAGTCCTGGAGGTTGCGGGAGGGTATGTGAAGAAGAGGGCGAAGAGCCCGATATCTGGTCAAAGACCAAGTAGCTCAGAAATTCTGAGAGGATGGCTACCAGCCTGGGATCAATGAGGCTCGAGGAAAGAGCTGCTCTGATACCAAATGCAGCGAAAAACTATTCGCTCATACAATAATAGTTACCAAAATACCTGGTAAATCAAATAATCCATTAATAGGAGAACTTATATAGATATTTTTAATAGATAAGAAGATGATTAATAATTTACAATGAGGCTCGCTTTTATAGGCTTGAGCGTGTATAGTGAAGGGTTACACCCTTTCACTTAATAATTAATAACTTTAATTAACATACATATAATATTCATAGCAACCTATCATTACCAACCACAAATTAAGTGGTTGTGCTAGTATACATTGTTTCTATAGACTGTAACTTAACATGATTGAATAACACATTGATATTATAAGATTTTACTTCAATGATTGACACAAAGCAAAATATATTAATTTTAGTGACAATCGTATTTGGGCATCAAGATTGCTTCTAAATTAATTAAAATGGATAATATCCAAGATCAATTACTTCTAAATTAATTAAAATAAACTTTTAATTTAAATTATTTGAAATCAAGCTCGCAGGGGTGTAGCTCAACCAATGATTTGCTTGATATGAAGGAAATGTTGTAAATGGAGGTCACGAGTTCAAATCACCCCAGATTACCCGTGCCCCATGCTTGCGGATTGTGTGGATGCACCTAGGGGTATAGTGGTAGTGGATGGGATTAGATCCTTAGACCCCGTGTCACATGAGTACTAGCCTCTTCCCAGTTGTCGATTCCCCTAGTTTATATATATATATATATATATATATATATATATATATATATATATATATATATTTGAAATCAAAATTTTCCAATATATCATTGTATTATAATCGTACATATTTAAAATCATTTAATCACAATTTTTAAATTAATTGTAATTTAATATTATTAAATATATATATATTATATTAATTTAGTGGAATTTTATTACAAAATTATACATAAATTATTTGTAATTTTAAATGTATTAAAGTTATTTTGATATTTTTCATTGTAAATTTGTAATATATATATATGTGTGTGTGTGTGTGTGTGAATTCTACATATTCATAAAAGTATTTATTTTGTGACATACAATAAAAACATGTTATCAGGACATGAAAAATAGTCAAAATAAACTTTCCAATCAAATAAAAATGAGTTATGAGTGCATGAAAAACAAGTAAAAAGGACTTTCCAATCCAAATGACAAAGGTACAGAAAATACTTGCATGCTTCAACCTACCAAAAATTTTGGTCTTTCTTTCTTATATGTTATGTAACTAAAGTTTGGTCCTTCAATTTTCTTATAATAAAGAGGAAGTTGCTTGTAATTGATGTGAACGAAAGCTACTTAAAAAAAAAAAAAATCTCTTGTATTGCAATTAATGTTAATGGCAGTTAAAACAAGAGTTGAAGATAGGATTGACATGATGTGCACTCATTTGCTGATGTTCCTTTTTCATTCCAGGCATAAGGTTACAAATAAAGTTAATTTTTCTGTTTGTAAGGATGTTGTATGCATACACATTGTAGCAAAAATATGCACACCTAAAGATCTGAAATTATTTTAAGCTACACCTTGACGCTGAATTTGTTGATAACAATATGATGCTTTGGAAGTTTTTTGAAGATGTTTATGCACGCGCCTTGAAGTTCACCCCTTCGGAATGGTGAACCTACTAGGTAGATGTATGCATTAGAGCCACATGTTCTCTACATGCATCAACAATTCACAGTGTTCATTAAGTTAAGAAAATAATGAGAAAGTGTAAACCATGCTGGAAATGCTACTACAACGAAATGTTTTGGGAAGTTGCCATGATTAAATTTTCTAAAAACAATGTGCATAAAATATTTATTGTGTCAAATTGAGATTCATCTATTAAATATCCCACACATTATTATCTAATAATAAATTATTGCCTCTTTAAATTAATTAGATCTTAGAACTTACCCATCCTTTTCATAGATTTCACTATCTTGCTGATACAGTTCCATTTAAATGCTCCAAGCATTCAATGATTGAGAATTAACTCTAAAATCAGTTATAGTGTTATAGTGTTGCGCACCCAGCACGACAAGCATGAAGAGCTCTCCAACAACAGGTCTGTTGCAATCAAACTCCAATTTTTGTTGTTGTCAACAAGATTGAAACTTGTATGATCAATTTGCATTCACATGTTTTGCCTAAGTTGGAGCCTATGAAATCATAACATTCTTTATGTCAGATGGTTTCTTCTTCTAATAATTTACTAAATGTGATGTATGGGTAGGGAAAAATAATTCTCTTTGCATTTAACACACTTTGGAGTTTTATGATTAGAACTTTCTTCCATGTTATAGTATAAATTAAACAAAGAGTTATAACATAGAATGAAGTTATTATCATGGAACTGGGAGCTAAAACATTGAGCAATTTAAAAGAAATAAAAATAAAAATAATTGTTATATTTTCTAAATGAATAATAATAATTGTTATATTTTCTAAATGGAAAATAAACCTGCTGGACACTTTTTTCAAGAACATATTCTCGATTTACAGGCTTGCTAGAAGCGATCAATCATAGATGTCAAAGAATATGATCTTTGTTAGTGTCAAACAATCATATGCATGCAAACAAAGTGTCATGGAGCAACAAGCACTAGAGTACTTGGAATTCATGACCCATGCATTGTGTATCGAATCCCCCCTAGGATCACATGTTTGAATCCTTTAAAATTTTCTCTAGCAGACCATCCTTCATTAGGGTTTCAAATGAAAAAAAAATCCATGGGTTATCAACAAATGATTAATTTTCAAACGCCTTGAAGTCATCTCCCAATGATTCACCATGGACCCTATGCAAATAAACCCTTGGATGCCCCAGACATTGCTCATTGGTCATCTACTGCATTTCGTTTCGAGTTCACCTTCACACTGGTTCGTGATAAGGAGGCCCAGGTTCTTGTCTAGGGAATTTGTGCGATTCTTTGTTTTATATCTATCATGGCTCTTGCCACCGATCTTCTTTCATCATAGTTTGAAGTGACATGAACAGGTATATCCATATTCCCATTTTATCGTGGATTTGGAATTTATTTGATCCAAAATCGTGCAAATTCTCACCATGAAACTTTGATAATCAGTTGCACGAGCTTTTAGAAAAAAAATGAAAGCTCAGGACCAAGGCCAACATTCCAACCAACAAACAGGTTCTCTGTAATGGAATGCTTCAATATTCTCATATGTAGAGAGCCTCGGTTTTCTCAATATTCTGAAGTTAAATTCAACAAAGAATCATTCACATAATTCTGGAAATATATTTTCACTCTAATTTAAATTTCTCGATCCAGGATAAATTCATGTGGAATCCATTCATCACTTAATTGATTTTTTTCTTGTTCATTTAATTTCTCTATTTGGGAAAATTGTCTTGCATACGAAAGAAATCTTGTCGTTTTTTAATCATCACTTGTCATTTTTTAATCAAATTTCTAAGCAATTTATTTAAGCTCTCATCACTCAAAGGTTTCAGAAATTATCAGCACTTAGGGAAGCCCCCCTTAGCCTCAAGGTGACTGACCAAAAAGTGTGAGGAGTGGTGATAGTTGTACCTCTCCTATAGTTTCCTAAAGATAATATTTGTGGGTTGGGACTTCTTCCACTTAAATGCTAATTGGAGTGGTAAGAGACTTGTTGAACTCACCTATCATGAACTTTGTAAAAAAGTACCCTTCACTAAAAAAAAAGCCTACTAATTAGGCATGTTAATATTTCTACCTCATTTTAATGCTTGGATAAGCCAATTTCATCAAAATTGGAGGTTGATAATTTGAACAACATGAAGATCCAAGGA
Source organism: Larix kaempferi (assembly GCA_027924585.1). Classification (NCBI taxonomy): domain Eukaryota; kingdom Viridiplantae; phylum Streptophyta; class Pinopsida; order Pinales; family Pinaceae; genus Larix; species Larix kaempferi. Next base: position 13,395,952 of record BSBM01000486.1, read on the forward strand.
CTTGGATCAAGCACTAGCACTAATGTCATTAGATGTTATATATATGATAACTCTCTATGTTTGTGTTTAATGGTCTTGTATTTATATTGATGTTGAATTTATATATCTATATATATATATAATCAAAATTTTAATATTTTATGTATGTTTTAGCCAATTGGTTTTTTTTTTTTTTCTAGGTACTAGTTCGGTTCTTGTTTTTGGAGCCAACCAGTTCAGTTATAATTCCAATTATGATAACATCGGAAATTCTAAAATATGATCATGCTTGGAAACATAAACCAATTCCATATTAAGTAGTATACATGATTTCCTCAATTTTATTATTTATTATATTTTCCTACAGAAATTTATTGACGGGTAGGGATGATGAATCCAACGGCCACATGACATCACATTCCATGTGCTTGATATCACAACTTTATCACCATGTTTCATGAGGAAAGGTTCAAAATAGATATACAAGATGAGGTCCATCTTGGTTTATCCTACATGTACATGTAATGGACATTTTCCTTGACATAAAATAGTTTTATTAAATTCTCAAGCTTTACAATGACACAAATATCAGACATAAATGCATAGAGCTCAATCAATTATGAATTTTCAATTTAAATGATATAAAATGAAAAATATATAAAACGTAAAGGATTCATGATCGGTTGGTCATACAATAGTTTTGATTAATTTATGTGAAATTTGAAAGCTCATGTGTATGCTCCAAAATAGATACAATGCTCAATGTTTATGTATTCACGACAATGTCAATTTTCATCAAAAATTGGCATCTAGTGGATTTCTTTTACATCCTACCTTCTTGTCCATTATTATGAATTCATCTCATATCACAACAAGCAACACTTAGAAAATTCTAGAGTTTGAATGACTCCCCTTTTCTTAATGAATGTGTATCAATACTCCAAATGGAAAACCAAATATTTCTCTGAGCTAACGAATTAGCTTGAATATGACTAGGGATGAGTCCCTTGATTGTCTTCTTAAAGTCATGACTAATTCTAGACATATTGAATCAATTGCATAGCTTGTATTAGGAAAATAGCATGCAATCATTGGAATTCCAATGCTCCCACATTAAAGACGTTATTTTAAATGAACTTGACATGAGCAAAAATTACAGATCAAACAAACATGAATACCAAATTATTCTTATAGATTTGGGAAACCTCTCATCGAAGAGATGAAATTTATGTTTTGCATTAAGTTAATTTACAAGGAAATTTCCACAATAAATACCTTTTGTTAGATGGAAAACATGTAGAGCACATCGTTCTGCAACAAAGCGTACATGTGTGCTTCCACCCTTAAGACATTCTGCAATTGCTAGTCCCAAACTTGGGAGGTATGACGTAACAACAATAGCATTCACCTGCTACAATTTCAACCCAACACTCGTCAACGAATTTAAACATAACATTTTCACCTTAAAACAAGGCCTTCATAATTCAGTAAATTTTAAAATTTACAGCAAATTAAAGCAAGTTATTCTGGATACATACCCGGAAACTGTGAGGCTTCAACTTAGAAAGTCAAAAGTGTGAAACTTATGAATCTTTCTGGAGTGTTATCGGTCAAATTAGCACTTCTCCGTCTGTGACCACATTTCCTTGTTGGTCACACAAAAGGACAACATGGATTGAAGAGCTTATCTTGACCCTAGATGAACTAGAGGTGAACCTTGCAATCCTTTCCTCAGAAGCATATTTCTCTGCCTATTTTAATACATAACCGTGACCCTTATGCTTTCCAACTAGCGAGTCATCCGTGAGTATTTCTATTGACAACCCGCGGGTGTCAATAAAAATTTGCACCCGCTAGATGCAAGTTAGGATACTCGCGAGTCACTCGCCAGTTGTCCGATATCATAGTCGCAGGTGTCTTAATAAAAAGTTAAAAATATATACTAAAAACACGAATTGGGATTAGTTGATGCAGGTACCCAAACTACCCCAACTTCCCAACTCAACCACCTTTCAAGCCTTCCTTCCTTTCCTTGCCATAAATACAAGGGGAGGGGCTTGAGAAAGGGACCTTATGATGATTGGAGAAAGTTATGCTGGAGAAATTCATAGCTAAGAGAGAGGAGCAGGAGCCCAGGCTCTAGTTACGACGGTGTCGGTGCAGTACAGGTATAGCTTTATGTACTTTCTGCATTTTTCAATAAAGATTTGGACATTCTTCCCTTTCCAATAGATTTGTTTATGTCTATTTCAATTTGATTGCAATTTGATGTTATGTTGTCTTATTAATATCAATATCTTATTTGTGGTCAAACTCGTTTGAGGAATATTTTATGTTTGTTTTGCAGGTTGTTGCATTGGAGAACAAAGGGATAAAAGCTTGGATCAACCTTCTGGAATAAGGTACACATTTCTCCTAACCCTAATCCTATTTTCTTAATAACAATGTTTGCGAAGCTTTATATGTATATCTAATAACCCCAGTACATTGGTAGTCTTACCCCTGCTATAAGAGTAATTTTCCTAACAACAGAATTGGTGACTCCGCCGGGGAGCACCATTTGTTTTCTGCTTTGAAGACTCTTGTGAGTTTTCTTCAGTTTTTTATAACTTTTTGGTCTCTGTAGAGGTCTTTAGGGTATTCTGGACCCTTTGTGCTTGAATCAATAGGTTTTTAGATCTTCAAATCTCTTTTTTTTAAATGTTTTAGAGCCCAACCACAAGTTTCCTATACTTACAGGCGCGGTTATTTATTTACACTCGTGAGTTGCTTATATTAGTACCCGCAATTATCTAGTTGCACCCATGTGCTTCTGCATGTTACAACTGCGAAATTTTTCTGAGACTTTTGTTTTTTGTATATTAGGGTTTGGTCTTAGGGTTTTGTTTTTCTGGATTTGGAAGTTTGTTTGTTGGTCTGACACCTGTTTAATGCTTCTGAGTGTTGATATGAATCTTTTCTATAGCCACTTTAAGAGATCTCCTTTGGTTTACTGTGCTTGTGAATTTTACTTTCTAGCCCATATTGTGTTTGGGAAGTGCTTGGATTTCATCCTCTTTAGTCACTTATATTCAGGAACATAGTGATCTCTGCATAAGAGTCTTTGCTTTCCGTCTTACATATCAGTTGTCTTTGCTTGCATTTTGTTTCCAAACTTGAGTTACTTCCAAGTTTCTTGAAGCAACTTGTTGGGTTGGTCTTTTTCAGCCTTGTAAAAGTTTTGATTGCTTTAGTTTTGGGTCATCTTCTCTTTATTGTCATTGTTTGATAAGTCTTGTTTGTTCATATTTATTTGTATTTCTTTCATAGTTGAATAAAAGATCAAATTTAAAAAAGAACTTTCCCTTTATAGCAAGAGTTGTCATTTTATTTTCGAAGTAGTTGTAGTCATTGCACTATCATCTTTGAAAATACAAAAAAAAAAATTATGCTTAGGATTACTTTATTGATTTCATGTTTTGAAAGAGAAATGAAAAAGTAAAAGTGTGAAGTTTTTACATTTCATATACACATTTCTTTCAGTAACCATCTCACACATATGCACTATCCTTTGAGTAAGTAACAACCTTTAAAAAGAACCATTAATAGAATTTATTAGTAACTTTTTCTTTTTTAGGGTTACACATAAACCAACTAGCATAGGCTAGGGTTTCGGAACAAAACACCTTTAACTTTCCGAAACCATTCAAAATATCAAATCATAGTACATACTATCACTAAGTAAATCCATTGTTGTAGAGGTGTTTTCGAGAATCTCTACAAAAACCAGAGTTAAGAACGAGGTCGTGCAAGATTGGACTGTTGGGGATACCCCCCCGCTATTCATTCGAGTATACACTAGAGCTAATTAGCATAAGGGGATCCATTAGTGCCTTGTTTACTTTTGGATTTCAGGATTTGTTACCCTTCCCATGCATCTTGGATAGACCTGCGACTATCCCCTTGGACTCTTTCTGCAATAGTGGTAGCCTTAGTATCTTTGACCTTTAAGGCTCTACATAGGTGACAGTGGAAGGCTATTTTCGTTGTACCTAGGAGAGACGTGAGAGGAAATCCCTTGTAGGTATTTGGGAGGGAGGTTTGGTGATTCAAACGCTTGCACCCTTAGACACTGGATTGTGGACCCTAGGTAACTGTCCTTTGTCACTCTACTGGTTTGTTCTAGGCCCTCATCATCCCAGACTTGCCTTTGAGAGTTCATCTTTGTTTTCCTGGTCTGGATCACTGTAGGAAATTTTTCGTGGTGTGTTGTTTGTTCTTTATATTCTAGTGGCCCTAGGTTTAATACTTAGTATGTTTTAAAAATAGTTGTGGAGGACCAACCTCTCCGTAGGTCATGAAGGTTGAGAAACCTTCCTCCACTCACCGTGGTGCCTCCACCGCCACCACAACATCGGAGAACAGACTCTCGTGGTTCTTACAAACTCATGGGTATGACTGAACCCCCTAGAGAACCTTTCCTAATCTCTCAAGGTCAATCGGTTCAAGAAACTGTTGAGGTTGAAGACTTGACTTCTGAAGATTTTAATACACCCTTCAACCCTCCATTAACTAGACCCAACGATCCTTTGTTGGAAAGAGTAGTTTCTCTACGGCTTCTAGAGTTAAGTGTATACCGGTTTAAACCTGGTAATTTTATGGATAACATGGGGGATGAGTCGGGAGTTCCTTTTACTCCCACAGGAGCTATCATTTCAGGAGGACTTTCCCCTCCACATGCACACACATCGATACCGAGCTCGTTGCAGTTTACTTCTGCTTCGAGTCCTTCTTTCAGCTTCAATGCTGGATCCTTAGGTTTTTCGAACACTCAAGTTATGACAACACCCACTCCATTTAGTTCCACCATTGGTCCATCCAGTATTCCCTTTTTCGGGTATACCCTCTATGTCTTTCATGTCTTCCCCTTTTATGCAACAATTCCAAGTTAACCCCCACTCGACTCCTTTTAGTCACATATTTCCTTGGTTTGGAGGACACATCGCTCCTTCAGCACCTTTTGTAGGCTCAATGCATGCTTCATCCACTGCACCCATGTTAGGTTTCAACCACTCACAAGATTCAATGCACATACATCCAATGTACATAATTCTCATGTACCTATAGGGAGTACCCCCTTTCCACTATTTGGTGGAGGGGGCAGTAACAGTTATGTTAACCCACATTTTGAGGGTTTTTATACCCAATCGAAATGGATGAGTCCACAAGGAAGAAATCATTTAGCTTATGGTTGGAGAAACTTTAATAATGCATTTTCTTCACAAGCAGTGGCTGGGGGAAACCCCAACCAACAGTATAGGAACCAGGTTTCGGGTGGTTCCCCCTACCAGGTTCCTCCTCATTATACGCCATCGGCAAGACCTCGTTTTCCTTTTCTGGAAACTTTGAATTTTCCAGATATTTCAAAACTCATGAACGACCTGGTGCGACACACCTCTGCATGGCCACCGGCCCCAACCAAGCTTCCTTCGGACATTCCAAAGTTCGAAGGTAAGACTGGGGAAGACCCTGGAGACCATGTTACGACCTTTCACTTGTGGTCGTCCTCCAACTCGGTAAACAATGATTCAATTCGGTTGAGGCTCTTCCAAGGAACCTTAATAAGTATTGAAGCAAAGTGGTACATTGAACTGCCTATTGCAGCATACGATAAATTTCGGGACTTAGTCAAAGTATTTTTGAATCACTTCCAGCTTCTTGTCCGGTATTATGCCGGTACAGATATTCTGTCTACCTTCAAGAAGAATAAAGCCACTCACCTCTCTGAGAATATTCAGGAGTGGCGAATACGGAAGCGACTCATCAAGGCTGAGATCCCCCCAGAGTTCCTTTTAGAGTGGTATCTAAAATCACTCCTTCCTTATATTTCTAAGGATGTTTCAACTTCTAGGGTTACTTTTGAGGAGGAAGCAATCCTAAGGACCCAACATCTTGATTTGATCTATGCGCAATTTGGGATCCTTTATGAGATCATTCTGGACGCACTGAGGTCTAATATAGATATTGGTAAACCTAAGCCTGGACCTCATGCCGATGGCATCATCGGTTCAACTGAATCAACGGTGCTTGAAGCTTTAACAAAGCAGGTTCATGCACTTTCTGTGAAGCAGTCTGTTGCTGAAGAAACTATGGTTGCAGGCTCCCCTTTGAAAACAGAATCTAGACAAAATGTGCAGACAAATCAAAAGGGTCCTCAGCAACCCAAAAACAAAAAGAAGGGTAAGAAAGGGGAGGGGAACCATCAAAATCCCAAAAGCACTAAGAATTCTGAGGAGAGAAAGAAGGATAAGAAGAAGGTGAAGTTTCCCTACAAGCTTTGTGGAGACAATCACCTTACTCATCAGTGTCCTCTTATCAACGAATCCTAGAAGCTATTAAGTGAGAAGAAACCCGTTGTTCTGAAAGATCCTTTTCCCAAGGGACAAGGTTTAGCTTCTGGCACCTCTAATACCGGGGGCACTAATCGTTCCACATCAGTTGATCCATCGTATATTAACATGGTTAGCTCACATGCTCTTTTGCAAATGAGAGCCAGGAATTATAATCCGGAAATGCATCAGAAAGATAAGGAGATTCCTGATTCATCTGTTCCTCTCCACATCGAGAGGAAAATAGAGCCTTTGCCGAAGATACCAAAAGGTGTCTACAAACGGGCTATGCACAACCCTAATGCGCAGGATGCTACCAACTACTTTGTTATGGAGGACCTAGCCCAAACGCCATGTGTTATGTCTGCACTAGAAGTCTTTCAAAGCTTCCCTTCGTAGCGAAATGCACTTCTAGTAGCAATAGGTAGCATGGACTCATCAAGTATGCTTTCTAGGTTTGATATGTCCAATACCAAGTCACGATTTCCGTACCACGTAGCCTTCCAAATTGAAGTAGTCCATGGCTCAAGACCATTAGACGAACGGTCGTAGATGAAGGTGCGTCGACATGCGTAATGTCCATATCCTGTTGGAAATCCTTGGGCTCTCCTGAGTTAGCCTTGTTGATTACACTACTTACCGAATTTGACAAAAAATATTTCCGTCCGCATGGAGTCTTACCTGAATTCGAGATTCAACTTGTCAGCAAAGTAGTGTCCATAGAGGTATAAGTTGTAGATGCTTCTCTTGACTACAATCTATTGTTTGGAAGAAGCTGGACATATGCTATGCAAGCTATCCCCTCGTCCGTCTTCCGAGTACTCATGTTCCCTCACGAAGGTAATATCATCATAGTTGATGAACTATCCTTCACTCGGAAGAACAACACGACTTATTTGGATTCAAATATCCCCTGGATTGATCAAGCTCGTCTGCCCAATGAGAGATTAGGAGTAGGAATGTATTCATCGTTGATGGGAACTTTTGACCTACCTGCTCTTATACATTATATTGGTTCTACAAGTACTAGCGATACATAATATCGGGAAGTTATTATGGTTAGTCACACGACTGATCCATGGATTCTTCTGACTCAAGAAGAACCAAACATTCCCTTATCCGTTGCAGAAGTTGCATACCAAGCATCACAAAATGATGCAATGGATTATATTTCGACTCCGCCCATCTCAGCTGAATCAGATTTTGATTTTGCACCTACATGGTCAGTTGACTCTACCCATTCTTTCAACTTTTTGGATATTGTTTTTCCTTCCGATGAAGCCATCCTGGAAGCCATGGTAGGCCTGGATCATTTGTGGGAACACATGCATTATAGGTCCTACTTTCTTCCAGATCTAGATAGGATTGAGAATGGTGAGTTTTCATTGAGACTCGGTGGGAATATCGATTTGTCCATCACTCCTTCTACTAAACAAACAATTTATGTTGAAGGTAATATGGCAAACATCTCAAAAAATATACCGATTGATATTTCCACCAAACCCAATGTTGTGGAAAACATATTTACTGGATCAAATTGTTCTCCACAGGAGATCATTTTGTACACCAAGTTATTTAAGGAATTCTGCAACGTTTTTACCTGGTCTTACGAGGATATGCCAGGCATCGACCCCTCCATTCTGGATCACGTCATCACAACTTACCCTAACGCAAAACCAATGATACAAAAGCTCCATCCAGTGAACCCTCGGAAAGTAGCAACCATTAAGGCCGAAGTTGAAAAATGGCTTAAAGCCAGTTTCATCTATACAATTGACATGATGGAATGGGTTTCGAATCCAGTCCCGGTAAAAAAAAACAAGGAACCATACATGTCTGTATGGAATTCAGGGACCTTAAAAAAGCCTATCCAAAGGAAAACTACCCCACACCTTTCATATACCAGATCATTGATGCATGTGCGGGCCATAAAATATTTTCTTTCATGGATGGTTTTTCAGGGTACAACCTTATCCAAATAAAATCTGAAGACCAACACAAAACAGATTTAATTTGTCCCTGGGGTACCTTTTCTTATTGGAAGATGTCGTTCGGGTTAAAGAACGTTGGCTACCTTCCAACGAGTCATGAACTTTGATTTCCATGAAATTAAACATGTAGTTTGTCCATATCTAGATGATCTCCCAGCACGATCTCGTAAGAGACGAAATCATCCTGATCATTTGTGACTCGTATTTGAGAGATGCAAATACTATAAGATTCATTTGAATCCTAACAAATGTGTATTCTATGTCGAGTCCAGATGCTTAGTGGGTTTCATTGTGTCTAGTTGTGGCATTATGGTCGACCCATTGAAAGTAGAGGCCATTGTAAATCTGCCTCCTCCTCCTACCCTCAGACAACTTTAGAGTCTATAGGGCATGTCAAACTTTCTACGAAGTTTCATTATAAACTATGCTAAGATCACCAAGGGATTCATGAGATTGCTCAAGCAAGATACCCATTTTTTTCTAGGATGAGGCTGCACAGACTTCGTTCGATGCCTTGAAAAAGGAACTACAATCATCCCCCTTGCTGATCCCACCAGATTATACTAAGGACTTCCTTATATATCTTGCGGCATTTGTTTCCATGATCAGTATAGTCCTTGTTTAGGAGGATGACAAGCTCCAAGAGCATGTCATTTATTATCTCTCACGTGCATTGGTAACTCCTGAGCTCAAGTATTCTCACGTCGAGAAGTTGGCATTAGCTGTCGTCCATGCTGTTTAGAGACTCTGTCATTACATTTTATTGCGAACCAAAACAGTTTTTGCGGAGGTCAATCCCTTTCAATACCTATTAACCTGGCCTATCATTGGCAGAAGTTCAATAAATGGATCGTCATTCTGCAAGATTTTGACCTAACTTTCTGATCTGCCAAGTCAAATAAATATCTAGTGTTTGCTGAGCTTATTTCTAAGTTCCCTAGTGACGTTGCAAACAAAGAGGAAGAGTCGTCATTTCTGAATGAACACATTTTTCTCATTGCAACCTCTAACCCGTGGTATGGAGATATCCTAATATATCTCCAGACTCTGAGGTGTCCCCCTACTTTCTCCAGGGATGAATGACAGAAACTTAAACATCATGCACGGAATTACCTCATCATTTCTGACACATTATACATACATGGGATAGATTCCATTTTACGACATTGTTTAACCCTAGAGGAAGCTGAGATAGTATTGAATGATGCCCATAGTGGAGCCTATGGGGGTCACCTTTCTTGGTTGGAAACAACCCAGAAAATACTGTGTCCTGGCTATTTTTCTCCCACTATCTTCAAATATTGTGTGGAAGTTGTGAAACACTGTCAACCTTGTCAATTTTTCACCAAGAAAATGCGAGCACACCCAGATCCTCTCCATCCTGTTATCATAGTAGGACCTTTCACTAAGTGGGGGGTTGAATTCATGACTTGTAATCTCGCTTCGGTAGGAAGACATCATCACATCATCATTTTCGTCGACTACTTTACAAAGTGGGCCAAGGAAACACCTACTGTGAGAGAAGAAGGAGAAACGACTGCTTATTTCATTTTTAACTAGATCATTGCTAGGTTTGGTATTCCCAAAGAGATCGTCACAGACCATGGCCGACATTTTCAAAACAATATGATGACCGAATTGTATACCATGCCAGGTTTTCGACAGGAACACTCATCTTCATTTTATCCATAGGAGAATGGTCAAGTCAAAGCAGTCAACAAGACTTTGAAAACCATCCTTTAAAGGACCGTTAATACCAATAGATCTAACTTGCACATCATGTTGTTTCCCTCTCTTTGGGAATACCGATCTAATGTTAAGACTGCTACTTGGTTCTCACCTTTCCAACTCGTTCATGGTGTGGAGGCAGTCATTCCGGTTGAATGCAAGATTCCCTCCTTGAAGTTAGTTATCCAACTACTTCCTGAAACTTCATCTTTGGAGGAGAGTTTGCTTCATTTAGAGCACTTATATGAAAAGCGATGTGATGTGCTTACATCAAATGAAGCTCACAAAAGCCAATTCAAGCATCAATATGACAAATCTGTAAAACCAAGGGTGTTTTCGGAAGAAGACCTTGTTCTCCTCTATGACTAGGACAAAGATCCCTTAGGGGCAGGTAAATTTAAATCTATGTGGCTTGGACCGTATATTATCTCTAAAGTTCTGAAGAAAGGATCGTATGAGCTAACCAACAACGATGGTTGTAAGTTTCCTGAGCCCAGAAATGGGTTCGACCTGAAAAAGTATTACGCTTAGGCCTCTATGCTTTTTCTTGTATTATAACTATACATGTTTGTAGAGTTAGTCTTTTCTTTTGATTTTTCACGTATTATGTGTCTTCTGGATTGTGGTTTAAGATGACAATCGAGTGCTTTATAGGAGTGCCACACCCATCAGTTGGCTTCAACAGCTTGGTTTATTTACTCACCGTCTGGCCAACTTGTGTCTTCGGGAGGTTCTTGTTTGGGCCCTACGACGAACAATGTAGCTGAGTGACAAACAATGTAGCTGAGTACAGTGCAGTCATTGAGTTACTCTGAGGTGCTATCCATCACGGCATTTCACGTTTGGAGGTAAGACTCGACTCACAGTTAGTATTACGTCAGTTTATGGGTGAGTACAGGGTTAGGGATCCTTCTTTGCTTCGTCCGTTTTTGCGTGTTAGATTGATTGAAAGACACTTTGATTTTATTACATATCAACACATTTCAAGGAATTTAAATTCATTAGCTGATTCATATGCAAACTATATAGTAGATTGGCATCTATACCATACACAAACACATTAAACAGTCACACATAAAGACAAACACATGTATATATATAAATCGATACTTGTATATATCAAGATCAAAAAATATGAGTATGAGTCATAGTTTGTCGCAATGTCATAATATACAAAATTGGGCTCAAAAGCCTCAAAAATATAACATGTCTCTCTCCCTATGGAGAGAGAGGTGCCCCTACTAACTCTGCTACAGCCTCCCTATAGCATATGACTAGCTTGGCTACTTTTCTAAGTAGCCAGATCCATGTTGGGGGCACGCCTACTACATGCTCCTACATCTCGAGCGGCATTAGCTCGATCTTTGTACGTCGGGATATCATGAGTCAAACGACTCATCTTTCCATCGATGTTCACCAGCATCGAATCCGCAGTACCAGGCTCAGTCAAACGAATAAATATGCGAGGGTGTCCGACAAGTCTCATAGGCCCCACATCTGCATAAATCACACTATTAGTACTCTTACTCATCATAAAAATTATATATACATAAAAGCATAAAAATCAAATAAAATTCAAAAGCATAAGCACATTTTACCTATCTCTCCCCAGTCTGATCCTAGAGGAAGCACAAGCTCTGGATCTCCTCGAAAATCCATACCTGCGTACGGGAACTGCTCCAGAGTCGACACTTGGCGGCTCCACCATGCTAGATAGTATTCGTCTACATATGAAAGACTAGTTTCGCCACCACCCTTGTGAAAGAATATATCTCCCCATCGATTCATCAACAACTCGCGAGGATCTAGTACTGGTAGAGCTACCCCCAAACTTAGAGTGGGGACTCTCGAAGAAGAATAAAGTACACAAAATACTTCCATAACCAAATTTTTTCTTCTTCCTGGTTTTGCATTCTATCGATTGGTGTTTCATACTCACTAAGAGACTCAAACACTAATCAAATACCACACCACACAAGCATTCAACCCTGATTTGCATATACTTTCGAGAGGCCAAATGTTGCATGGCACTCCGTTCAATTATGTTTAGTGTGCTCAGTATCACTTTCAGCGGGAAGCTTACGATAGATCCAATTGGAACTTGGCTACCACTCTTTTCAGTACCCGGAAAGCAATAAGTGTTGATGTAATATTGGATCGATGGCACACCGACCCCTCTAAATGTGCCCTTGATGTTTACTCCCTCACCTCTAAGGGATAAACCGGTGATAAATTATATATCATCTATGGTGATGTCTAACATCTCCCCTTGGAGATCGAACATCCCGTGATCGAGATCCTAGTAGCTGACTAGCATTTGGAGTAAGTGTGTTTGTGCACACATACTCGTTGTTCGTAAAACTTTGAGAATCCCGCATCTTTGTAGCACATTCAATGTAAGTGGATATCCCATGGCATATCTATCCATGGATTCATGCTCCCTCTCCCTCTAGGTCAACACCATTCCTGCATCATTCACCCCTTCATCAATTAGTTTATTTTATTTTTTCATTTAACTTGAGGTACCCGCGGCTTCACCTCTGCAATAGAGGTGGGTACCTACGGGTTTTCCTATGCTAAACCCGTGCATATTTCACGTAGCCGCAATTTTAGCATAGATGAACCCGTAGGTATGAGGCCCTAAATTTTAATCCCACATAAAAAACCAAAAACACCACTAAAAATTTAAAATAATGGACTGAATTGATAGACAAGGGAGACATGACTTACTTGCAACTGACGGAAGTTGATTTGGTGACCCAGTTTGAGCACTACAAGTGGTTGAAGTAAGGGGGTTATTTTTCTCTTTTGTTCCAACAAAATGACTTCATGAGTTATGTGGGCATTTTGACACTATTTATAAAATTTACTTTAAATTTTTACCCACTTTTACCCAATTTCATATAGTTTCAAAATTATTTTTAACTTTATTTAATCACTAATGACCTTTTTTAAAGTTCTTTTTTTATTAGGTGAAGTTCTAAGAAGCATTTCTCACTACTTTTCGCAACGGTGATTGTACAAAGGTTTGATTTTCTTTATGGCATGTCAGTTTAGTGTAGTACTTCTTGTCATTTTATGTCATATTGAAATCTCTTTTGATCATGTTTATATGACATTTTCTACTAATCTGGTGGTCTTCATGATATCTGCAGCCCTTTCGTCATTTGACATATCAAGGAAATTAGTTCCCTGGTCCCTATAGAGTCTTTTTTTAATCCCTTGTTAGACTCTTTAAAATCAAACAATATCGTTGAGTATGCTTGTCTTATTCAAACTCGTTAAAGGACTTGAACAGACATCCACTTAGGTATAAGTTTACCCCTTTTCCTTTGTGGATTATTTACGAAAAAGGTATATACTAGTCATGCGTGGGTAGAAGAGTTCTTCTCTCATTACTTTACACTTTTTCGAGTGAGGAGACTAACTCTACGAAAAAGGACCTTTTGGAGTCTTCTTTAGGGTTTTTAGACTCTCGAAACATGAAAACACCAGCGAGAATTCACCAAATCGGGCTCGATGTGAAATCCACTAGTAGGTATATGGAGTTATTGTTTAATTTTTTCAAACTCCTTACATATGAAAACACCGGCAAGCACATACCAACTTGGGCTCGATATTAAAATCCATGAGTGAGTGTATGGAGTTATTGTTTAAGTTTTTCAAACTCCTTAAAATTGAAAACACCGACGAGCATGAACAGATCCAGGCTCGATATTAAAATCCATGGATCAGTGTTATCAAGTACTAGTCTATCTCTTCTTCAAACACGTTAAAACATGAATAAGGTCTTGAGTTTCCCTCCCATGGACTCGTTAAATTACACATGGTATTACTTATATCAAGTAGTCTTTTCCCTCTTTATTCAAGCTTGTTTTAAAAATGAAGAAAGACTATTGAGTTTGCTTTCTTGGACTCATTAAAACTAACAAGAAAGACATTTTTTAAATAAAAAGAGAAAAGGGAAGGGAAGAATGTCAAGTATCTTTCAGTATAAAGGCAACAAGTCAATCATGTCCTTGAACACAACACCTTTTTGAGTCTTTTAAGATAAGTTAGGTTTTAGTTTTTGGCCTTAGGATGAACCTGGTCTCATATTTTTTTACTCCTCTGATTGGTTACTCTTCCAGTCATATGGAGAATCTGTTAATGTCTCATACATTACAAATTTATATCATGGTCCCTTTTTCTTCAAATCTTCCTAAGTCACTCTTGTGTTGTGCTCAATGTTCAAGGACACCCCTTGTGTCAGCCATTCTACAGTTACCTTGACCTCATGTGTTGGCCATTCCTTGGTGTCAATATGTTTCATCATGTACTCAGTCCTATTCCAGATCAAATCAACTTCTTGATTATATCTCGTGTTGTATGATGGAGGATACCTTAAGGCCTCCCTTCCAACGGACCTCTTCCCATCGACTTCAATGCATCTTTCTATGGGAATGAAGTTTGGAGGTTTTGGTAGTACCTTGGGGATTGCAGTAATTAGTGGAAATTTCCCTTTCCATTGAATAGTTGGAATACATCAATGTATTCTACTCGATGGATTATTCAGGTGTTCAACTTCAAAACCTCTTATTCACACTTGTTAGAATGTACTAGGTACCTTGGGCCCCATTTTCATTAATGGTGGGTTCCCTCGCATTTTTTAATGGTTTACATCATTGGCTGGTAATCAAACAGTATCCTCCATGTTTGACCTCAACTCATTCATTCGCATGGTTAGGATTCGTACCTTGAGACGGTTTGGATGAAGACCAGTTGGGCCTATAATAGCATCATCACATTTTGTTATTGCTCAAGTTGCGCAAGACTGAGCCACATATATTTTTGGCTCTTGATGAGACATAGATCCAGTTTGTTGTTATAGCTATGATCTCCTGTTTGAGATGGATCCACACTTGTATTTCAGTGGCCATGCTATATACATCTTTCAGTTATGTATTGGATATTATGTTCTACCATTCTGAACATCTCCTAATGTTAAGATTGTAAACTACTCGCTAACTTTGTTTTTGTTTCAGGTACTGTTTGTGACCTCATCCTGCAACCTCTTTGCTCCTCCTCTTCTTGGACTGTAATGTATTTCAGCCATCGCTTCCCTCTGACCTCACACATTAGGGGGCATCTGTTATCGGTCAAATTAGCACTTATCCATCTGTGACCACATTGCCCTATCAGTCACACAAAAGGACAACATAGATTGAAGAGATTATATTGACCCTAGATGACTTAGATATGAACCTTGCAATCCTTTCCTCAGAAGAATCTTTCTCTGCCTATTTTAATACAAAACTGTGACCCTTATGCTTCCCAACCAGCGGGTCATCCGTGGGTATTTATACTGACAACCCGCGGGTGTCAATAAAAAGCTGCACCCGCTAGATGCAAGTTAGGATACTTGCGAGTCACTCACCAGTTATCCTATATCATAGTCGTGGGTGTCTTAAGAAAAAGTTAAAAATATATTAAAAACATGAATTGGGATTAGTTGAGGCAGGTACCCATACTACCCCAACTTCCCAACTCAACCACCTTTCGAACCTGCCCTCCTTGCCTTGCCATAAATACAAAGGGAGGGGCTTGAGAAAGGGACCTTATGATCATTGGAGAATGTTATGCTGGAGAAATTCATAGCTAAGAGAGAGGAGAAGGAGCCCAGGGTCTGGTTATGACGGTGCCGGTGCAGGACAAATATAGCTTTATGTACTTTCTGCATTTGTCAATAAATATTTGGACATTCTTCCCTTTCCAATAGAATTGTTTATGTCTATTGCAATTTGATTACAAGTTTATGTTATTTTGTGTTATTAATATCAATCTCTTATTTTTGGTCAAACTAGTTTGAGGAAGTTTTTATGTTTGTTTTGCAGGTTGTTGCATTGGAGAACAAAGGGAGAAAAGATTGGATCAACCTTCTGGAATAAGGTACACATTTCTCCTAACCCTAATCCTATTTTCTTAATAAAAAAAATTTCAAAGCTTTATATATCTATCTGATAACCCAAGTACGTTGGTATTGTTTCCCCTGCTATAAGAGTAATTTTCCTAACAACACGGAGCATTACCGTTCTTTCATCAAAAATCATTAAATGCCCCTTAATTCCAGGCATTTCCACAGAATTTCTCGCACATAGAACTGTAAATATAAATTACCATGATAACTGAGCTTATTTGAAATGTTTCCTTATAAGTTGTTGAGTAAAGGGAAAATAAAACATGCCCACTCCTATAAATGCACCATTTCCTATAGAGCTTCATAGGAAGAGGGATTGTGCCACAACAGGATTTCTCAGGCTCGATCCTCCAACCTCCGCTTCCACTCCTAGCAATCGATAGATCTGCATTCGATGACGAGGAGGAGGGCTACCTATCGCAACACAAGAGCTGAAACTTGGTGGAAGAGATGAGGGTGAGAGAGAGGGTTGTAGATGATGACAATGCTTCCTATCTCAAGTTGTGTATCCACCATTCTCCATATCACTACATAGGAAAGGCCGTTGAGGAAGCGCCGTGGTGAATATCGAGGAATGATATTTTGGATTGGGAGTGTGTAGTCGAATACGTCGTCTTTGTCAAGGAGGGGCCATTTTAGGGCTTCATCTAGCGAGATATGGTTGATTTGCTCCTCCCTGGATAGCCCTTCATGGCTACTATCACTGATATTCCTACACGAATCTATGAGCCTTATCTGAGGTGATAACAAAGTAGCCCCACCTTCTTCAAACAGGTAAAGATAAATATAGGTAAAACCACTGCCTTAGGAATGTGCATGAAGGAACACAATGCGAACAGGTGAGTGAAGGTGCCGCATTCAATTTGCGCACCATTTGAGTTGCAAGTGCCAATCAAAGGATCATTTGCAATTGACGGAGGAAATGATTCTAATCGTCAGACAATAGATCCAACGGCCAATAACCCCTAAAAACTAAAATTTGAAGATTGTTTCTCACTTGGAGAAACTCCTTATGGCGTAATAAAATAATAAAATTGGTAACATCATCATTTTGGTAAGCAATTTAAAAAATAAAGAGTTTTTTCTTAAAAAGTTAAAAAATAAATAAAATTAACGTATGATTATATATTCCATGATCTTTAAGAAAATGTAATAACAATATAGGATATAAGAGAAAAAACACATATTAAGTAAAACATCACTGTGGGGGGATTGTTTTATTTTTATTTTTGGAATATAATTTGTCTCATCTTCAAGTTTGTAAGTGAAAATTATATTTTCAGTAAGGTGTCAATCTTGTTAATAATTAGTTTATGAATAATCTCGAGTTTTATAAAAAAAAAAACATATCACAGCTTAGATTTTAACCCAAGTAAAGATGACAATATTATTTTATCCACTTAAGTTATACTTAATTGACAAATAACATTTTTTTCTTATTGATTGGTTTTTTCGATAATCAATACAACTTGAAAAAAAGATAAGTAATTGACTCAATATACCCTTATAAAATAATATTGTCATTTATTTCAATGAAGTCTTTTGATACAATGTAGTTGATCCCCTTTTATGTCATCGGTGAGGTAGTTCTTCTACCATTACATCATTTCAACTTTATTATCTAATTATCATTTAATTAACAGCATTACCTAAGCCTTGTACTCTAACACCCCCTCTTAAGACTTACAATATAATTAAAAACATCAACAAAAATACTCTTCAAATGATTCTCTTTGATAAATAGTTCTAGAACCAATAAGAATTCTTCAAGTTTCTCCCTATTCCTCTAAAAGGTATAGCCTCCTAGCTATGATCCAAGTTTCCTAACATCCTTGGAAATCATGAGCAATTGTAATGTCTCATAACCCTCATAAAGGTATGATGCTAAATTTTAAGATCCACAAGCACATTTACTATTGTACAAGTATTTATCATCCATTGCATCCCTCTCTGTCTGCAAAGTGTGGCCCTCTCAAATCATGAAAGCATTATTTGTGTTTATTTTCCTTTCTTATGATCATGCACAATGGGTAAGGGTTTCTCTGTTACATTAAAAAAAATGGATAGAAGGTTGAACATCAAATATCCCTATGGAAATATATCCATCTATCGAGCCACCGAGATACACAACCAAGGCACTCACCTAGTTCTCTAGGATAATATAATTTTGAATACAGTTTGTATTCACATCAATCTTACATTTGCTGAAAATAAATATTAGAAATAAAAATTAAAAAATAAAACTGTAGTATGATTTTAAAGATGCCCCCTCTTAATATAATAATATCACTTCTACTATACCACCTTGATTTTAACATAAGATCTATTGAAAATGAGCATGGAAAGCTTGATTTTTTCTCACACATATAATTTATTTTTGTTTGGTGGCTATTTGAAGCCCTCTTCTATTGGAAATTAAATAGCTCTTCACAAATTAATAGCAATGTGTGACTCTTCAACTCTACGACTTAATCCTTTCAAGTTTCTTATTTATTGATAAACAATGGTTGTCTTTTCTATGACTACATGCAAGTTTGGTATAGTTCGATTATGGTTTCTTAGCATTTCAATATGGTAGCAAATCAATGACAACAGTGGTTGTTGGCTCTCCACATACAACACCGAATCCCTTTGAATGGTGTCTCTGAGCAATGGTGGCTAAGAGGTTGCTTCAAACTTCAATAATGGGTGTTGGCTTTCTTTCTCTACACTAGCATGGATTCCCTTATGATTTGGAAATAGTTCAATGTCCTTTGACAGTAGTAACTAACAAAAATTATCTTTATTTCTAAACAAGATTCAAGATCTTTCAACTTTGATACCAAGTTTGTTTTCTAGCCATCAAGACAACTTGCAAACATGATAAGAAACAAATTAAATGGACTCAAGTAAAAGATACATCATTTATTACAATGAATCCTTTTGATACAATGGGATTGATCCCATTTTATGTCATTGATGAGATAGTTCTTCTATCATTACATTGTTACAACTTTATTATATAATTATCGTTTAATTAACAATATTACTTAAGACTTATACTCTAACATTATTAATATGTAGTCAAATATTCATATATTAATAAATTTATAATAAAAAAAGTTGATGTAGGCTCTATTGCTAGATTTGCTACTGATGTTGGCTCTACTTCTGCTACTGTTAGCTAAGGAGATGAAACTACGACCAACTATAGTTAGTAGAGAGGGATAAATCCATAATTTGGTCTTTAGGTAGGCCCTTAATATACGAAGTATCCCTTTTGAGTAAGGCACTTTATTCTTACTTCCTTGGTCACGAGTGGACTTACCATATAGCTTGAAAATACAGAGTTTGAATCATAGAACAATCCAGAATTGCCCAAAAATGAGGACAATATTGAAAATATTGACTCCAAAATCTCCATCTCTGGCTAATATCTTCCTAAGATACATACTATGACTAGTACATAGTCAAACAAACTACCCTAAGAACAAAGAAAATTTACAAAACATAATAACTTATCAAAAAACGTTATATCAGTCCATGTTGTCGAGACCTCCCCTAACATGCTATTGAAGCTAAGTAGGATAGATCTTGATGTCATTTAAGCTCTATTTTTTACTCCGCTATGTCCTCCTCCGTAGCCACTTAACATGAACCCATCGATGCTTCATAAGTAATAAAATTCATGATCTCTTCAAAACCTGGTCTTTTCTCCAACTCCTTGATTTTTTGAAGCTTCTTCATCTAGCTTCTCTTTTTGGCATTCCTCTCTTATTTCCAATAGCACCAATTTGCCTTTATCTTTTTCAATGTAAGTTTTCATTAGGATTAATTATCTTCTAGTTTCCTTTAATTCCCTTTCATTATTTAACCCTCGGTCTTCCTCCATGTTTCCCACATCCTCATAACCATAGTAATGTTGTCCTGGTAGTCATCACAAAAATTTTCACACCATCAAATGTCCCTTTTGATGTCTGTGTGTTGGTACAACATAATTTTTCCTTCACCATAATGAGTGATTTGATAAATAGAGAGAAGGTTGCAAGAGAGATGGTAAAGAGATGGACTACTAGCTAGACATAAGGCCTTTACACATTACATTATAGGTGGACCTATATATATATATATATATATATATATATATTATATATATATATAGATATATATATATATAGGTCCACCTATAATGTATTGTGTAAAGGCCTTATGTCTAGCTAGTAGTCCATCTCTCTCTCTCTCTATATGTGTATTATATATATGTGTGTGTGTGTGTGTGTGTGTGTGTGTGTGTGTGTGTGTGTGTGTGTCATCCTTGGAGTATAGGCTATAAAGGGAATCTAAAGTCCTAATTGGAATAAAAAAGATAGATTGATGCCACAAAATCATAACATAAACACCAAAGGAATTACTTATAAAATTCCCCTCAATTATTTTAGAGATAACTTGGTCTTGAAGCACCGAGAATCATTCCTCGTTTTCCTAAGAACCTGAAATAATTTCACAAAAATAATGCCATAAACAGAAAATTTCCTAACTCAACCCAAGTAAAACTAGTCTTATAGGATTTTTAAATCCATCCAATGGGACAACATACCTAGAACAAAAGAGATAGTCACCGGAGTTCACAATGGATTATCCTTGTGATTTCAAGGACCTTCTTAGGAAAATACATAAATTTTGCATGTGTAATTCAACTCACAAAGGCCTATAGATAATTCTAGGATTTTCAAAAATATTGACCAATGAGCTAGATCTGGGTTTATGTTCAGTTGATTGAATCCCACATGCACCTATCCATCCCATCGACTACAACTTCATAATGCTAACCCTACAATGCTACATAGAACCAAGTGAATGGCACAAAATAATGGGGGGTATTTACTCCAATTCCAGAAGTCTTACCATTTAGTTCAAACACAGTTAAAGACACATTTAAATGGAAAATTTACAAAATAAAACAAACTTCATTCAATTATTGAAAATGCTAATTTTGGGCATGATTATGGCCCATTCTAAATTGGTACTTCCTTGTACCTTAAGAGGAGGAAGTAAAAAAATGAATGAAGGAACAAGATCAAGTAAAAATGTTAGTGGTCAACCAAAAATCACCACATCCATTTATGAAAATTTTTATTGGGAAACTAAAACCATCAGATGCATGGCATTGAAATTAGTTGTTGAAAAACAATCCAAAATATCAACCTTGGATCCCCTTCCATATTCTTCTCACCTTGTACTTGACAAGGGGGGACATCAATGATGATAGTCAGGATTCAATATTCAAAGTTCTATCATCATTGATGCCCCTCTTTTCAAGTACAAGGTGAGAAGAATATGATGTTGGTAGAACAAAGCTAATAGAACCCTTTAGTAGTAACATTTGAACCAATTGATTTGTAATCCATTCAAGCACATGTTGATCGATATGATTCAAAAATTGATCCCACGTCAAATTTTTAAGCCCCACTAGTAGAAGAAGGTCCTAGTATGAGGAATAGACCTTAGATAAGGTCCTAGTATGTTCCAAAGAACTTTAGAATGATGATGATAAAGCTAATGATAAAAATATTCAACAAATTCCTTGTGGATGCCAGCATTACCATAGAGTTGGCCATTTGGAGATAGCATGTTTTGATCTCCATCCCTGTCTTCATTGGGGGAAGACAAATCAACATTAAAACAAATGTAGAAATACAAATAAGGATAAAAATAAAACAACCCCCATGGATGGATAACTTCTTAGTTATGGAACCAAGAAGTCAAGAAGTCAAGAAGTCTTTTCGTCTAGTTCAAATATGGATAAAGACACATTTGAATGATCAATTTACAAAAGAAAAGAAATTGTAATCAATTATTGAAGATGATAATTTTGGGCATGATTATGGACCATTCTAAATTGGTACTCCATTATACCTTAAGGGGTGGAAGTACAAAAAAGAATGAAGGAATAATATCAAAGTAAAAAGGTTAGTGGTCAACCAAAAAATATCACGCCCATTGATGAAATTCGCTAGTGGTCAACCAAAACCACTAGATGCATGGCATCAAAATCAGTTATTGAAGAATAATAGAAAATATCAAGATTTAATCCCTTCCTTATTCTTATCACCTTGTTCTTGACAGGGGGAAACATCAATGATGATAGTCAAGCTTTAATATTTGTGTTAACACCTAAAAAGTGCTCACTAGCTCATTCCCTTATTCACATGACCCATTTGTCCACTTTTCCACCATTTGAGCCTCTAAAGCCACCAAAAGGTCACCAAAAGACCTTAATACACCCCTTTTTCCACTCAAAATGAGTATTTTTCCTAAAAAAGTATAAAAAACTCTCAAAAAGGGTCCAAAATTCCCAAAAATATTAAAAAGGGAATAAAAATATTCAAAATATTCAAAAAAGGAAAAAGGAGGGAAAAGGTACCTAAACCATGTTGGTCAATACCATTGGTTTCCTCAAAACCATAATGGTATTCCCCACCACCAAAAACTATAAAAAGGTGGTAGGGGCTCCTCACTTTACATCCATCCATCTTCTTATCCTCATGCTGCCAAAATCTCCCATGAGTTTTTGGCCATTGTAGCTACCTTGGAGAAGGGACCCTTTGGAGTTTGGAGCTACTCAACAACCTTCATCACTTGGAGGTATTATTATTGCAAGCACTTGCTTGCCCCCATTTTCAATACAAAGTTATTTTTTCTATTTCTTGTTCTTGTTTTCAATTCAAAAGTTTATTATGATATGCACATGCTAGTTTAGTTTTAGTTTTAGATTTACAATTGTTTTTGCTTTAATATTTGAGACTGCTGCTACTAGTTAGCAGGTGCCCATTGCACTAAGCTTGGTTGCAAAACCAAGCCAACAGTTTTTGGCAACTCCGCTGTTTTCGAATTTTTAGATCTCACTTTTACTTTAGATCTTAGTTTTTGTTAGTATTAGTCAGTTTAATTCATAGATCTGCCACCCTAGATAGCAGATCCATTACTATTCTAGATCTTGGCCTATTTTATTGCCATTAACAACCCGAAATTTTCAATTTTCAGGTTCGATTTTCGGCATCCGCGTACGGCTTTCGCCTCACGGCTTTTTGCCCAACAGTCATGCGGCTCATCGCGACTGCGTGGCTCTTTTCCGCGCGGTTCACCGCGGCTTCGCGGCCAATTAGCGCACTGCACATCGCGGCTTCGTGGAACTTTTTCATGCTGCACATCGCGTCTGTACGATGAAATCCCGCGCTGCACATCGCGGCTTCGTGGCTGAAACCCGCGCTGCCCATCGCGACTGTGCGACTGAAACCCGCGCGGTCCATCGCAGCTGTTCTGTCAAAACCCGCGATGCCATTTTTTTCCATTCGGCCTATCCGTTTAAAAAATTATTTTTTTTGCTGTGTTTTCTACCCAACTAGCACATTTTACAATATTAAAATTCCTGCACTTTTTACAGCTAGAAATCTTTTTACTATTTAGAATGCTCATTTAAAAAAGTCTTTTTAAAAATTTTCAGAAATTGAAAGAAGGATTTATTTGCATTTTATCTAGATAAAAATTTTGTTGTTTACTTCCTTGATATTTTTCCCATAGCAATTTTTGAAAAAGAAATCCATTTATTTCTTGAAAAGTCATATTATTTGCTTTCCTATTTCAAAAGATCCTTTGTTTTTTGAATATTTTCTGCAAAGCATTTACTTTTTCAATTTCAGTTTAAAATACCACACGTGCACCCACTCAAACACATAATTTAAACTGAGCCTTAAAATTTACCCTAACTTCAACCAACTTTTAACCCCACTTGGGGAGCACTTAAAAGAACTTTGTAGCTAGGTAGTATTGAGGGGATAGGTGTTCCAATAACACTCCTCAGTTATTACATTTGAGACATAGATGTTGTCCATTAGGGAACCAAAATCTCCTAGTATTTTTTGGCATGGTCATAACCTGTTTATCAGAAGGCCTCTCCCCTAGGAGGGTTGAAGTCGCGAGGATGGTTCCGGAAGCCTGAGTGGAATACCGAAATCCATTCAGTAACCGAAGGGATACCATTCACAGTTCTCGGGATATCACTGTATGGGGGTATTGCGGTAAAAGGACCAAACGACAGATTTACCTTTTCTGGACGTGTCATGAACGGAGTATCCTAGTTGCCATTCTTTAGGATTGATTACCCGGTGTCCCTCCCGGTAGGGGGATATCTAGCCGTTGATTCAACACTCAATATTGTCTGACTTGGATTTCATCACCTTGCAGAGAATATCGTTTGTTGATTCACAATACTTTTAGTTAGGTGTTTGCATGATACAATCCACCTTTGGTCTAGTAGCACCTCTTTTTTCTAGAAGTTGTTTGCCTGTTGGTACTCTGACCATTTTTGTTGCATCCCTCCACTTATTATAGCACATCTGCTATAATAAGTGCTTTTTGAGGTGGATTTTTTGGCCTGAGAGCCTTTATTTTCACTCCCCTTTTTTGCACCCTTGGTCACATTAGGGTTTTGAGTTTTTTATACATTACCATTTTACACAGAAGATTTTTACACAAAAACTTATTTCTCACCATTGATAATTTTATACGATCTCGTCGTCTTCAGGGTGAACCCCTAGAGTTCAGTCTACTTGGCTCTCCACATCACCGACGTCGAGCCTTATCCCTTGACTCGACACATCGTTGGTCAAACAGACAGTCATCCGATTTTGACACGCCTCACTTCACATCTGATTTTGAGGCAGAATCCGAAAACCCTACTGCGTTATTCCCAACCAACCTTATGGCTGGAACACAATTCGACCCACTTTTTACTAGTACCATAGGAGATACATCCACAAACCCTTCTACTGCGGTGCCATCCATGGAAACAACCAATCCCCTAGGTATGCCTAATATGGGGGACACTCCACCTTTAGGAATGCCCAACACAGGACTACCTCCTATTATGGGTATGCCAAACATAGGGGTCACACCCCCTCTCATTACCACAACCCAGATCCCAGGAATCCCTACTACTCTTCCTAACCCCGGTGTAATCCATGTTGCACTTGGAAACGCTGGCCCATACCAAACCACAGCAGTTGGAGGACACATACCTTCAATACCTAGCATACCCTTAGGGGCTACTGGGCCACTACATCATGCCACCATGAATAGTCATGTCCCAATCATTATGCCACATCCATCTGCTAGTTTACCTTACATGGCGAGTCTGAACTTACTAGACTTAGCCAAGCTAACCAACGATCCTATTAGACACGACCCTGCGTGGCCTCACATGCCCACCAAACTCCCCTCCGACATCCCTAAGTTTGAGGGCAAGGCAGGTGAGGAACCCCAGAACCATATTATGTCCTTCCATCTATGGTGTTCCTCCAACTCCATAGTGGACGACTCTGTCCGCCTCCGTCTGTTACAGTGCACCTTCACTGGCTCTGTAGCTAAGTGGTATATCGAGCAGCCCCATGGGACCCATGCCACCTTTACCTCCCTTGCCTCGACCTTCTTGCAGTTCTTTCAGTTACCTGTCCGCTATGATGTGGGAGTCGAGATCCTACTGTCTTGCAGACAAAACACAGCTACCCACATCACGGACCACATCCATGAGTGGCGCAAGCGTCGTAGCCTCTGTAAAATTAAACTAGATGACCGGATATTTTTGGATTGGTTCCTTAAATCACTCCTACCCCTCATAGAAAAAGACGTCGCTTCCGAACGACCCTAGTCAGAGGAAGAAGCTATCCTAAAAGCTCAGGAATTCGACCTAATTTATGCCCAATTAGGCTATCTCTACACCATCATACCAGATGCCCCACGAGGTGATTCTTCACGCAGTGACACTCCGAGGGAATCACATGCCGCTGATGGTATTATCGGCCAAGTCACACTGCAAATTAAACCTTTTAGCATGGTAAGCACCATAAATGCCCCAGACCTCTCTAGGGCTACATCTAATTCTGGAGCGACAACTTCGTACGCTCCAATGAATCAGACTCATCACACTCATGGACCCTCTTGTCCACAATATTGCTATAGGCAAGCGCCATTGGAATATGTACCACCCACATACTATAACCAACCTGCCACCCAAAACCCGATTCAGTTCCCGCCACAACCAATGTATTACCCACAGCAAGCTGCAACAGCTAACCCAACACCTCCAATAGCTCAGGGTTACCAACAACCCCAACAGGTAACTGGACCACCTCCAGCCCCACCAGCTTATTATCCACCGCAACCTACTCCCGCACCTACGGCAAACCAAAATCCTCCCAGTGCTCACGAGCAAGTGTACACACAACACAATCAGCCCCAACATCAAAACAACAACAACAATACCCCCGCCAACCAAAACCCTGATCGACCACCGAAACAGGGTAAGAACCCTAATTTACGAACAAACCACCCATGTTCCATATGCGGGGTATACGGCCATTATACACACACTTGCCCCCATTTGGGGTGAGCACGCCAACTGTGGTCTGATGACGCCCAACGCCAAGCGCACACGGCACAACCAGCGCCACCTCCTCAACCACAACCCATGGTGCTGCAGAATCCTTTGCCCACACAAGGAGTGGTGAACACTCATCTGTTGGATCCTCCTCAAGGAACCACAGCACCACAACAGCAAATCACATATGCTGCACACACAAACCAACCAATGGATTCAAATACTCATCATCTCCTTATGATGTCATCGTCTGACATGAATCTCCAAATGCGTCGAAACCCATACGCTCCCATTACACCTACAAATGTTCTCCCTATAATTGAACAACCAGTTCAGAATGCACCTACATCGTTCGTCTCCACAGTCAGACCCGGATTATACTCCGACACGCCGATGACTTCTACATTCCAATCCATTCCACCCCCGTCACCCGTAACCCACGTCTCTGACCTCTGTACTCTTTCCCACAATACACAAACACCCTTGTTACCCAAACCACCATTGATACCTAGTCACATTGGTGTTACACCCACCCACACAATCCCCTTCCTATTCCCTCCATCGGGAGTAGTAAGCGCCCCGGTTATGGCTACCCTCAGCCTCCCCGGGTTAACCTTAGGCTTACCCGTGTGGTACATTTCGCCTCCCATTCCCCCGCCGACACGAAATGTCATCCTACAACCAGTGCAACCCATTGTCACTACTAGTCAACCACCTCCCGGTGTCACTACCCCTTCATCATCTACGAATCCCCCTCCTCTTATCAAGCCCACTGGGGGCAGAGGCCCACAACCATACACTGCGGTACCCCCTCCCAAGAAATTTAAACCCCCCCCTCGTGTTTCGTGCTCCCCCCAAATGCTTGTTGTGTGATGAGTTAGGCCATCCAACTCATCAATGCCCACAATTACCTACATTACAGGAACACATGCAAATGCTTGACGACGACCCCAACATCCCGGTCATCGAACTAGATCCAACCCCTAAGCCTCGTGATAAATCATTGCGCACAAACCATCCTTGTGCAATATGCAGAATCTACGGCCATTATTCACATCACTGCCCCGATCTCCCAGATTATAGAGCAGCCTTGTACGAGATGAATAACGTCGACCTCGAGATATCCCCTCTTCTCATTGAGGAAATTCACCCCCCACCATCTTCCTCCTCAAAGGAAATTAACACCATTTACACAATTTCCACTAGATACCCCTCTGTCCGATCGGCCCCTTCCATTGATCCCTTTGACACACATGTTCAACCCTTTCAAATCGACGAGGAAACCACATGTCCACAACATGGGGGCAGGCCCAAAACCTTGCCTACTCATCATCATCGTGATTCTTGTTGGAGATACTGGGGGCATCCACCCCACAAAGGGAATCCCCCATCATCATATCATCACTTCAATATGCCACCACAGCCCACAGCCTCATGGTATAACACCCCGCCAGCAGTTGCTCAATGCCCTATTGATCTCTCTCTGAGACAACATCTGCACCACATTGACACCTCTGAGATAGGGGGCATAATAGATTACCTCGACCCCGGGATAGGGGGCATGATCAATCATTTTGAACCTTCCCCATCATCTCTATCTCAACACCTCAATGAGCCCATCGTTCAATCCAACACATATGTGATCCACAATCACAAACCCCATGCACATAGCATGGGGGCAAGTCATTAACCCTGCTGACTTCTTCACATGCGTGATCTAAACCATTTTTTGAGGTCACATATCACTTGTATACTCTATTTGATTTGATACACCTAGTATTCTCCCCTCGCGGGTCATCATTTCTCCCCACCACTACATCCTTGGCTTGGTGGGCTCACCTTTATTTGTAGCCATTTTTTAAACCTAGTTATTTGCTTTGACCATTCTGGAGTCCTTATGACCTCCGTTTTTCGCACCATTTGTGTTGGCCCGGTTTTGCAACCAGGCTTAGTGCTATGGGCACCTGCTAACTAGTAGCAGCAGTTTCAATAGAATTAAACAAGAAACTAATCTAAACAAAACTAATCATGGATCTATGCAAGAATATAAGCAAATAGTGTAAACATTTAAAAAACAAGAACAAGAAAATATTAAAGAATGAATTTGTATTGAAAAATGGGGGGGCAAGCAAGTGCTTGCGATAATACCTTCAATGGTGAAGGTTGATGTTGAGCAACTCCCAAGATGAGTAGCTCCAAGCTCCAAGAGGTCTCCTTCAACAAGGTTGCTTACAATGGCTAAAATGCTCAAGGGAGATTTCGGCAGCATGAGGATGAGATAATGGATGGATGTGAAATGAGGAGCCCCTACCACCTTTTTATAGGTTTTGGTGGTGGGGAATACCATTTGTGGTTTTGTGGAAACCAAATGGTATTGACCAACATGGTTTAGGTACTTTTCCCTCCTTTTTCCTTTTTTGAATAAAAATAATATTTTAATTCCCTTTTTAATATTTTTGGGAATTTGGACCCTTTTTGAGGGTTTTTTATGCTTTTCAGGAAAAATAATCTTTTTTTAATGGAAAAAGGGGTGTACTAAGGTCTTTTGGTGACCTTTTGTTGGTTTCAGAGGCTCAGATGGTGGAAAAGTGGACAAATGGGTCATGTGAATAAGGGAATGAGCTAGTGAGCACTTTTTAGGTGTTAACAGATTGCCCCCTGATGTGTGAGGGCAGGAGCTCATCGTATGGCCGATAGACATCATAGTTCTTTTGTCTTTTTCAGGGATTTGGGAAGGAGAAGATACCGATTGGAGACTGGAGCCACGGCCCTTGGAAGCTGCAAGAAACAAAAAATATTACATGGCCTCAATATGAATGAGGAATAATCATTGATAGTGGACAAGGCGGGCATTCCCATGCTCGTATCAAGACATATACATAACAATTAGTCCCAAGAAGGGGGATCTAATACATAAAGAATCTACTGGTACATCATAATGGTCCAGGGGGGACATTATTTTGGGATGTACTCCTGATCATAACTGATCTCAATAACTGATACACTGGAATAACTGATGAACTGTTGGAACTGAAGGTGTCCAACATCTGTAGAGACGTAATGACTGTGAGCCATCTGAATACTCGAGGAAGTGTCTGTAACTGTATACTCGAGGGAGTATAAAACTGGGGTACATCTGAATACTGTTTCCATACGCAACCCGGATATCTATAGGAACAGTGTAATTGGTTTTATCCATAGGTAGACTCTCAAATGTGGAGGAGTCAGAAGGTATCCGGGGTCTTCGACTAATAAGTGAAACGGACGAATACCCTGTGCGAGTCTCAACGATGCGATCAAGGTGTTGAAGTCGAGCATGTGAGAAACAATCATTTGGGGAGGCACTGAAGATTCCTCTTGAAATGATTCGTAGGCACTCATCATAAATGGTAATGAGTCCAAGACACAGGGACCTCTAGGTCTATCCTCTGGAATCAATGTGGTTGTCGTCGACAGAGGGAAACCAGCAACTAACAAGGCAATGATGTTTCCTTGATAGGAGCGCGAGGTGTAGAACTGAAGTATTGTAGTACTGATGGTAGGACTGACATACTTGTGGGAATGGGAAATAACTGGGTCAAAAAATGGGTAGACTCAAACTTCCTTTGTTCAGAGCATGATGACATGGTTGACCAGGCAGCGTAGGGGACTGACTTGTAGTTGTGGGGATCATTGCTTTGACTGAATAGTATATATTGACTCTAGGGGGGAGGACGAGCTGATAGGTGCCGTCGAGGAATTATCAAGGTGGCATACTGCAGTATACTCTGAACAAAGGCGACCAAAATGCGGAAGCTTCCTAATGAGTAGATGTGATCTGTCGTGGCGCCAAGAGACACCATTGATTCCTTCTTCGTAGTTTTAATGAGCTCCAAGAAGGGATAAAAGTGTGCTCTGAAATGGTACGGTCCTGTGGATTTTGTGAGCCCAGGACGGCTCATGCTCATGGTTGCTTTCATGTTTCGAGAGTCTGAAAACGGTAAGTGGACTCTATTGGTGTTTCTTTTTCGTAAGTTTAGTCTCCAAGGCCCGAAAAAGCATAAAATGATGCGGATGGAGAACTCTTCTAGCCGATGTGACTAGAGTATACCTTTTTCATAATTAGTCTACGAGATCTGGAAAAGGGGTAAACTTATACCAGGTAGACGCCCTTTCAGATACGTTTAGCGAACATGAAAGAAAGCAAGATTGCTCGGCGATCTTTTCATTGTTTTAGGAGTCAGAAAAGAGCTTAACAGAAACTCCCTAAGTGCCTTTTTCGTAAAAGGGGTTGCTCGGCTCGAAAAAGGGGTAAAATTATACCGAACAAAAATGGATTGATGAGGGCGAGAAAAGGTCTCAAGCATCGTCATCAGTGCGGAAAACTGGATCCGGTGACATAAGGCACGTCGAAAACGGAGAACGGCCGATGTGGCACGCAAACCGAGGCCACGAGGGAGGCATGGAAAATGCCCTGAAATACGGGAGGTGAGAGCGAGAAATGATTTCAAGCATCATCACGAGCGCGGAAAACTGAATCCGGTGATATAAGGCATGTCGGAAACGGAGAACGGCCGATGTCTGCTTTAGAAGTTTTGAAAAACTGTTGGCCCGGTTTTGCAACCAGGCTTAGTGCTATGGGCACCTGCTAACTAGTAGCAGCAGTTTCAATAGAATTAAACAAGAAACTAATCTAAACAAAACTAATCATGGATCTATGCAAGAATATAAGCAAATAGTGTAAACATTTAAAAAACAAGAACAAGAAAATATTAAAGAATGAATTTGTATTGAAAAATGGGGGGGCAAGCAAGTGCTTGCGATAATATCTTCAATGGTGAAGGTTGATGTTGAGAAACTCCCAAGATGAGTAGCTCCAAGCTCCAAGAGGTCTCCTTCTCCAAGGTTGCTTACAATGGCTAAAATGCTCAAGGGAGATTTCGGCAGCATGAGGATGAGATAATGGATGGATGTGAAATGAGGAGCCCCTACCACCTTTTTATAGGTTTTGGTGGTGGGGAATACCATTTGTGGTTTTGTGGAAACCAAATGGTATTGACCAACATGGTTTAGGTACTTTTCCCTCCTTTTTCCTTTTTTGAATAAAAATAATATTTTAATTCCCTTTTTAATATTTTTGGGAATTTGGACCCTTTTTGAGGGTTTTTTATGCTTTTCATGAAAAATAATCTTTTTTTAATGGAAAAAGGGGTGTACTAAGGTCTTTTGGTGACATTTTGTTGGTTTCAGAGGCTCAGATGGTGGAAAAGTGGACAAATGGGTCATGTGAATAAGGGAATGAGCTAGTGAGCACTTTTTAGGTGTTAACAGATTGCCCCCTGATGTGTGAGGGAAGGAGCTCATCGTATGGCCGATAGACATCATAGTTCTTTTGTCTTTTTCATGGATTTGGGAAGGAGAAGAGACCGATTGGAGACTGGAGCCATGGCCCTTCGAAGATGCAAGAAACAAAAAATATTACATGGCCTCAATATGAATGAGGAATAATCACTGATAGTGGACAAGGCGGGCATTCCCATGCTCGTATCAAGACATATACATAACAATTAGTCCCAAGAAGGGGGATCTAATACATAAAGAATCTACTGGTACATCATAATGGTCCAGGGGGGACATTATTTTGGGATGTACTCCTGATCATAACTGATCTCAATAACTGATACACTGGAATAACTGATGAACTGTTGGAACTGAAGGTGTCCAACATCTGTAGAGACGTAATGACTGTGAGCCATCTGAATACTCGAGGAAGTGTCTGTAACTGTATACTCGAGGGAGTATAAAACTGGGGTACATCTGAATACTGTTTCCATACGCAACCCGGATATCTATAGGAACAGTGTAATTGGTTTTATCCATAGGTAGACTCTCAAATGTGGAGGAGTCAGAAGGTATCCGGGGTCTTCGACTAATAAGTGAAACGGACGAATACCCTGTGCGAGTCTCAACGATGCGATCAAGGTGTTGAAGTCGAGCATGTGAGAAACAATCATTTGGGGAGGCACTGAAGATTCCTCTTGAAATGATTCGTAGGCACTCATCATAAATGGTAATGAGTCCAAGACACAGGGACCTCTAGGTCTATCCTCTGGAATCAATGTGGTTGTCGTCGACAGAGGGAAACTGGCAACTAACAAGGCAATGATGTTTCCTTGATAGGAGCGCGAGGTGTAGAACTGAAGTATTGTAGTACTGATGGTAGGACTGACATACTTGTGGGAATGGGAAATAACTGGGTCAAAAAATGGGTAGACTCAAACTTCCTTTGTTCAGAGCATGATGACATGGTTGACCAGGCAGCGTAGGGGACTGACTTGTAGTTGTGTGGATCATTGCTTTGACTGAATAGTATATATTGACTCTAGGGGGGAGGACGAGCTGATAGGTGCCGTTGGGGAATTATCAAGGTGGCATACTGCAGAATACTCTGAACAAAGGCGACCAAAATGGGGAAGCTGCCTAATGAGTAGATGTGATCTGTCGTGGCGCCAAGAGACACCATTGATTCCTTCTTCGTAGTTTTAATGAGCTCCAAGAAGGGATAAAAGTGTGCTCTGAAATGGTACTATCCTGTGGATTTTGTGAGCCCAGGACTGTTCGTGCTCATTGGTGCTTTCATTTTTAAGGAGTCTGAAAGCGATAAGAAGACTCTGCAGTGGTTATGACTACTGTCCTATTGGTTTTACGAGCCCAGGATGGTGATTGCTCGTGGTCGCTTTCATGTTTAGAGAGTCTGAAAGCGGTAAGTGGACTCCATTAGTGTTCTTTTTCGTGAGTTAGTCTCCAAGGCCCAAAAAAGCATAAAATGATGCAAATGGAGAACTCTTCTAGCCGATGTGACTAGAGTATACCTTTTTCGTAATTAGTCTACGAGGTCCGGAAAAGGGGTAAACTTATACCAGGTAGACGCCCTTTCAGATACGTTTAGCGAGCATGAAAGGAAGCAAAATTACTCGGCGATCTTTTCATTGTTTTAGGAGTCAGAAAAGAGCTTAACAGAAACTCCCTAAGTGCCTTTTTCGTAAAAGGGATTGTTCGGCCCGAAAAAGGGATAAAAAATGCCCAAAAAATCTAGGCGTGAGAGCGAGAAATGATCTCAAGCATCATCACGAGCGCGGAAAACTGAATCCGGCGATATAAGACTCGTCAAAAACGGAGAACAGTCGATGTGGCACGCAAACCGAGGCGACGAGGGGGGCATGGGAAAAAATGCCCAAAATATCTAGGCGTTAGAGCGAGAAATGATCTCAAGCATCATCACGAGCGCGGAAAATTGAATCCGACGATATAAGGCATGCCAAAAATGGACAACGGCCGATATGGCACGTAAATCGGGGCGACAAGGTGTCGGGACACAATGTTGATATCGGTCCTAGTGAGAGCGAGAAATGATCTCAAGCATCATCACGGGCACGGAAAGATGAATCCGGCAGTGCAAATGGTGCAAAAAACGGAGGTCATAAGGACTCCGGAATGGTCAAAGGAAAGAACTAGGTTAAAAAATGGCTACAAATAAAGGTGATCTCACCAAGCGAAGGATGCAGTGGTGGGGAGAAATGATGACCCATGGGGGCAAAATACTAGGTGTATCAAATCAACTGAAATATACAAGTGACACGTGACCTCAAAAATGGTTGAGATCACGAATATGAAAAAGTGAGCAGGGTTAATGACCTACCCCCATGCTATGTGCATGGGGTTTGTGATTGTGGATCACATATGTGTTGGTTTGAACGATGGGCTCATTGAGGTGTTGAGATAGAGATGATGGGGAAGGTTCAAAATGATTGATCATGCCCCCTATCCCGGGGTCGAGGTAATCTATTATGCCCCCTAACTCAGAGGTGTCAATGTGGTGCAGATGTTGTCTCAGAGAGAGATCAATAGGGCATTGAGCAACTGCTGGCGGGGTGTTATACCATGAAGCTGTGGGTCGTGATGGCATACTGAAGTGATGATATGATGATGGGGGATTCCCTTTGTGGGGTGGATGCCCCCAGTATCTCCGACGAGGATCACGATGATGATGAGTAGGCAAGGTTTTGGGCATGCCCCCATGTTGTGGACATGTGGTTTCCTGGTTGATTTGAAAGGGTTCAACCTGTGTGTCAAAGGGATCAATGGAAGGGGCCGACCGGACAGAGGGGTATCCAGTGGAGATCGTATAAATGGCGGGGTCAAGGCCAGGCATTTCGGTATCTAACCAATTAAAGACATCAGTGAATTCTTGGAACAGTTGTTGGTATTCTCCGATCTCATGCTCACTGTGGGAGGTTCCTAATGTGATGGTATGAAGGGCACCAAGTGGGTTAGAGATGTCAATGTGGATGACGGAAGAAATATCGGCCATGGGATCCGTTAACTAGTCGATTTTAGTAGGAAGGAAATCCTTGGACTCAACCACGGATTGGGTAGCGGTGGTGGATGAAGTCTCTTCCGGGAGGAAATATGGATGATGGTGCATGTCTTCCCCGGGATAATCAAAGGTAGTAGGAGTCTCGAGAACCTCTTCATCATTGCGGGAGCTTTGAGTGGTCAAATCGAGTGATGAGGTAGTGGTAGTCGAAGAGATCATGTAGATGGTGTTAATCTCTCTAGATGAGGATGATGCGGGAGGGTAGATCTCCTCGATAGTAGGGGGTGCCGTCTCTAGGTCCAAATTGTTCATCTCGTAGAGAGCTGCTCTGTAGTCTGGGATGTCAGGACAGTTGTGGGAGTAGTGGCCGTAAATACCGCATATCGCACATGGGTGGTTGGTACGCAGTGATTTATCACGAGGCATGGGGTTTGGATCGAGCTTGACCACCTGGATGTTGGGGTCGTCGTCCAGCATTTGCATGTGTTCCTGCAATGCAGGTAGCTGTGGGCACTGATGGGTTGGATGGCCTAACTCATCACACAGCGAGCATTTTGGAGGAGCATGAAATACGGGGGGAGGTTTAACTGCCTTGGGTGGGGGAACCGCAGTGTATGGTTGTGGGCCTCTGCCCCTAGTGGGCCGGACGAATGGAGGGGGATTCATCGACGACGAAGGAGTCGTGATACCAGGAGGTGGTTGGGTAGAAGTAATAATGGGTTGCACCAGTTGTAGGATGACATTTGGTGTCGGCGGTGGAACGAGAGGCGAAATATACCACACAGGTAATCCCAATGTTAACCCGGGGAGACTAAGGGTAGCCATAACTGGAGCGCTTACTATGCCCGAAGGAGGGAATAGAAAGGGGATTGTGTGGATGGGTGTAACACCGATGTGACTAGGGACCACTGGTGGTTTAGGGAACAAAGGTGGTTTATTACCGGGTGGTTGTGTATTCTGTGAAAGAGTACAGAGGTTCGCGACGTGGGTCTCTGGTGACAGTGGTGGAATGGCCTGGAAAGTAGAGGTCATCGGCGCCTCAGAGTAAAGTCCAGGTCCTATTGAGGAAATGAATGAGGTAGTCTCACCACAAACAGGTTGTTCAACCATGGGGAGAACATTTTCAGGTGTGGCGGGGGCCTTGGGATCGTAATAGGTGAGCTGGTCGACCTTGACCACGCGTCCCTCATGGGGGAACTGCATGGTGCGAAATACGGATGAGGCAACAGCCCGCATGGCATACATGTAGCTGCGACCAAGTAAAAGGTTATAGTCTAGTTGGGCATTGATGACCTCAATGTCAATGAGCACGGTTTTACCCGCCAGCTAGACAGGGACATTGGCTAAAAGACCTTGGGGTTGAGCCGAACGGCCGTCGTAGGCTCGTAATGCAGTGGTGGACTGCTGGAGAATAGGGGATCCCAACTTTTGCCAAATGAATGTGGACATGATGCATGTGGAGGCCCCTTCATCGATAATGCACCGATGGATGACAAGATTCCGAACAAAAATGAAAACTTGGAATGCTAATGAGGAAGGCAGTCGTGGTTCAAACTGGTCTGAATCAAATGCGATCAGTTGTGAATCATTGGGGTCAATGGCGCCAATGGCAGAGAGTAAAGTCTTGCGCTGTGAAGGACAGTTTTTCAAAACTTCTAAAGCAGACATGGCTGCAGGAGACTAGGCTAAGTCGTCGACAATGTTGTAATTCGACGCAGCGCGAGCATTGGGATTACTGTTGATACGACGAAGTGGGAAGCGAGGTGCTTTGGAAGCGCCATCAAGTGGAGCTGGAGGTATACGTAACGTTTGATCTGTGGGATTAACGTTAGTGTTCTTGTCGGCGGGAGGGGCTTCAGAAGTGGAGCCATATTGGTTCCGGCGAGTTTGGAGGTTGGCATCTGCAGTCGACATCATCAACAAATGGTGAGTTCCTGAATCAAACATGGGTTGATCAGGGGATGCATAAGTGATCTGCTGTGGTGGCACGTTGCCCTGAGGGGGGGCTAACGGCTGAGTGTTCACTACACCCTGGTTTGGAAAGGGGTTTTGCAGCACCAAGGGTTGATGTTGAGGCGGTGGAGGATTGGGTGGCGGCTGAGGAGCCGCTTGCCCTTGACGATGGGCATCGTCGGTCCAGAGTTGCCGAGCTCGCTCCAAATGTGGGCAAGAATGCGTGTAATGACCATAGACCCCGCAGATAGAACAAGGGTGGTTTGTTCTGAGGTTATTATTTCTAGGCTGCTTAGGATTCCGATCCAGATTGCGGTTGGGAGGAGCAGCATCGTTATTCTGCTGAGGATTGGGAGGTGGAGGACCTTGCTGATGTTGTTGGTTATTACCGTGGTTGCGACCTCTACCACGGTTCTGTTGCGCACCTTGGTTGCGCTGGTTGTTTTGGTTCTGGGGATGGTTGTGCTGTGTATACACTTGCCCTTGAGCAGTGGGAGGATTTTGGTTCGCCGCAGGTGCGGGAGCAGGTTGTGGTGGATAATAAGCCTGTGGGGCTGGAGGTGGTCCATTTGCCTGCTGGGGTTGTTGGTAACCCTGAGCTATTGGAGGTGTTGGGTGAGCTGCCGCAGCATGCTGTGGATAGTACACTGGTTGAGGTGCAGCTGGGGGGGCGTATGCAGGTGGTGCATGACCAAAACACTGAGGTGGACATGAAGGTCCATGGGTATGATGGTGATGTGCCATGGGAGCATATGAACTGGTTGCTCCAGACTGAGATGTAGCCCGCAAAAGGTCGGGACCATGGCTAGGATGTGTAATGGAAAAGGGTTGGGGATGTGAGGCCATACGACCAATGATGCCATCAGCGGCATGGGATGCCCCCGGCGCATCATGTTGGGATGACTCGCCCCGAGGGGCATCTGGAATAATGGTATATAGATAACCCGATTGGGAGTAAATGAGATCAAACTGTTGGGCTTTGAGGATGGCCTCTTCTTCAAACTGGGGTCTTTCGGATGCCACATCCTTCGCAATGAGAGGGAGAAGGGATTTTAGAAACCAATCTAAGAAGATACGGTCGTCTAACTTGATTTTGCAGAGGCTTCGGCATCGACGCCACTCATGAATGTGGTCAGTGATGTGGGTGGCCGTGTTCTGTCTGCAAGACAGTAGGATCTCGACCCCCGCATCATAGCGGAGAGGTAACTGGAAAAACTGCAGGAAGTTCAAGGCAAGGGAAGTAAAGGTGGCATGCGTCCCATGGGGCTGCTCGATATACCACTTGGCTGCAGAGCCAGTGAAGGTGCGCTGTAAAAGCCGGAGGCAGACAGAGTCGTCCACTATGGAGTTGGAGGAACACCATAGATGGAAGGACATGATATGGTTCTGGGGGTCCTCACCTGCCTTACCCTCAAACTTAGGGATGTCGAAGGGGATTTTGGTGGGCATGTGAGGCCACGCAGGATCGTGTCTGATAGGGTCATTGGTGAGCCTGGCTAAATCTGGCAAGTTCAGACTCGCCATATACGGTAAGCTAGCAGATGTAGTGACTGGAACTGGGACATGCCTAGTCATGGTGGTATGATGTAGGGGTCCAGTAGCGCCTAAAGGTATGCTAGGTATTGCAGGTATGTGTCCTGCAATAGGTGTGGTCTGGTATGGGCCAGCGCCTCCAAGTGCAACATGGGTTACACTTGGGTTAGGAATAGTAGTGGCGATTCCTGGAATCTGGG
Organism: Larix kaempferi; assembly: GCA_027924585.1. Taxonomy (NCBI): domain Eukaryota; kingdom Viridiplantae; phylum Streptophyta; class Pinopsida; order Pinales; family Pinaceae; genus Larix; species Larix kaempferi. The sequence continues at coordinate 13,434,430 of BSBM01000486.1, forward strand.
TTGTGGGAATCAGAGGGGGTGTGACCCCTATGTTGGGCATACCCATAACAGGTAGTGGCCCTGTGTTGGGGATTCCTATAACAGGAGGTGGCCCTGTGTTGGGAATTCCTAAATGTGGAGTGTCCGCCATATTAGGCATACCTAGCGGGGTAGGTGTTGCCATGGATGGCACTGCAGTAGAAGGGTCTGTAGACGTCTCTCCTATGGTGCTGGTGAAGAGTGGATCAAATGGTGTTCCAGACATAATGTTGGTTGGGAAAAACTCAGTGGGGTTTTCGGATTTTGCCTCAGAATCAGAAGTGAAGTGAGGCATGTCAGAATCGGATGACTGTCTAGTTGACCGACGATGTGTCGAGTCAAGGGATAAGGCTCGACGTCTGTGACGTGGCGAGCCAAGTAGACTGAACTCTGGGAGTTCGCCCTGTAGACGACGAGAGCGTCTAAAATTCTCAATGGTGAGAATTAAGTTTTTGTGTAAAAAATCTGTTTAAGTATCAGGTGGTGATATATATAAAAAAGCTCAAAACCCTAATGCAACCAAGGGTACAAGAAGGGGAGTGAAAAAGAAGGCTCTCATGCCAAAAAATCAACCTCAAAAAAGGCACTTATTCTAGCAGTTGTGCTACAATAAGTGGAGGAATGCAACAAATGGTCAGAATACCAACATGCAAACGGCTTCTAGAAAAAATAGGTGTAACTAGACCAAAGGTGGGTTGAATCATGCAAACACCTAACTAAAAGTATTGTGACTCAAACAAACGATATCCTCTGCAAGGTGATGAAATCCAAGTCAGACAATATGAGTGTTGAGACAACAGCTAGATATCCCCCTACCGGGAGGGACACTGGGTAATCAATCCTAAAGAAAGGCTACTAGGATACTCCGTTCATGACGCGTCGAGAAAAGGTAAATCTGTCGTTTGGTCCTTTGATCGCAATATCCCAATACAGGGATATCCCGAGAAATGCGAATGGTAGCCCTTCGGTTACTGAATGGATTTCGGTATTCCACTCAGGCTTCCGGAACCATCCTCGCGACTTCAACCCTCCTAGGGGAGAGGCCTTCCCACAAACCGGTTGTGACCACGCCAATAAATACTAAGAGGTTTTAGCTCCCTAAAGGACAACAACTATGTCTCAGATGTATTAACTGAGGGGTGTTATTGGAACACCTATCCCCTCAATACTACCTAGCTACAAGGTTCTTTTAGTGTTCCCCAAGTGGGGTTAAAAGTGTGTTGCAATTATGGTAAGTTTTAAGGCTCAGTTCAATTAAGTGATCGAGTGAGTGCACGTGAGGTATTGTAAACTGAACTTGAAAAAGGTAAATTCTTTACAGGAAATTTTCAAAAAACAAAGGAGCTTTTGAAAATAAAAAAGCAAATATTTATGACTTTTTCAAATAAATGGAAATTAAATTGCTTTGCAAATATCAACTCAAAAAACAAAGGATCTTTTGAATTATGAAAGCAAATAATAGACTTCTTTAAAAGAAATAAATGGATTTCTTTTTTCAAGGAAATTGCTAAGGGCAAGATTTTAAAGAAGTAAACAGGAAAAATTTTAATCTAGATAAAAATGCAAAAATAGATCTTTCTTTCAATTGATGAAATTTTTTAAAAAGACTTCTTTCACATGTGCATTCTAAATAGTAAAATGTTCCTATGGCTGTAAACAATGTTGGAATCTTAGTACTGTAAAATATGAGCCAAAATGGGTGAACTGAAGTGATAAATAACACTAAAATACAATATTAGATAAATTTCTATGGTAAATTTCTTAAATCTAATAGCATATTTGGATTTCTTGATCGAAAACACCCAATTTGAAGAAAAACAATCGTTTCAAAAGGAGTTCGGGAGAGGGAGATATGGTCATTTGAAAATTGAGCTGCACGGCCAAAAAATCACATCGCGGGTTTCGGGCCAAAAGTCGCGATGGACCGCGCGAGTTTTGGGCTAAAAGTCGCGATGGACCATGCGGGTTTTGGGCTAAAAGTCGCGATGGACCGCGCAGGTTTTGGGCCAAAAGTCGCGATGGACCGCGCGGGTTTCTGTCGCAAAGTCACGATGGGTAGCGCGGGTTTTGACCGCGAAGCCGCGATGTGCAGCGCGGAAACAGGCCGCAAAGCCGCGGTGAACTGCGCGGAAAAAATACGAAAAGTCGCGATGGACCGCGCGACTGTCAGGCTAAAAACCGCGAGGCGAAAGCCGTGCACGGAAGCCGAAAAACGAACCCGAAAATTAAGAATTCCGGGCTCTTAATGGAAATATATGGGGCCAAAAACTAGAGCAGCAATGGATCTGCTGTCTAGGATGGCAGATCTATGGATCTAAAGGCTAAAAACTAATAAAAAAATAAAATTGAAAGCAAAATTTGAGATCTATTGTTCAAAGCCAGCGGAGTCGCCAAAAACTGTTGGCCCGGTTTTGCAACCAGACTTAGTGCTATGGGCACCTGCTAACTAGTAGCAGCAGTTTCAATAGAATTAAACAAGAAACTAATCTAAACAAAACTAATCATGGATCTATGCAAGAATATAAGCAAATAGTGTAAACATTTAAAAAACAAGAACAAGAAAATATTAAAGAATGAATTTGTATTGAAAAATGGGGGGGCAAGCAAGTGCTTGCGATAATACCTTCAATGGTGAAGGTTGATGTTGAGCAACTCCCAAGATGAGTAGCTCCAAGCTCCAAGAGGTCTCCTTCTCCAAGGTTGCTTACAATGGCTAAAATGCTCAAGGGAGATTTCGGCAGCATGAGGATGAGATAATGGATGGATGTGAAATGAGGAGCCCCTACCACCTTTTTATAGGTTTTGGTGGTGGGGAATACCATTTGTGGTTTTGTGGAAACCAAATGGTATTGACCAACATGGTTTAGGTACTTTTCCCTCCTTTTTCCTTTTTTGAATAAAAATAATATTTTAATTCCCTTTTTAATAATTTTGGGAATTTGGACCCTTTTTGAGGGTTTTTTATGCTTTTCAGGAAAAATAATCTTTTTTTAATGGAAAAAGGGGTGTACTAAGGTCTTTTGGTGACCTTTTGTTGGTTTCAGAGGCTCAGATGGTGGAAAAGTGGACAAATGGGTCATGTGAATAAGGGAATGAGCTAGTGAGCACTTTTTAGGTGTTAACAATTTGCACCGCCAGATTCATATTTCCATGCTCGTGATGATGCTTGAGATCATTTCTCGCTCTCACGCCTAGATTTTTTGGCCATTTTTCCATGCCCCCCCTTCGCCTCGGTTTGCGTGCCACATCGGCCGTCGTCCATTTTTGATGAACCTTATATTGTCGGATTCATTTTTCCACGCTCATGATGATGCTTGAGACCTTTTCTTGCTCTCATCAATCCCTTTTTGTTCGGTATAATTTTATCCCTTTTTCGGGCCGAGCAATCCCTTTTACGAAAAAGGCACTTAGGGAGTTTTTGTTAAGCTCCTTTCTGACTCCTAAAAACAATGAAAAGATCGCGGAGCAACCTTGCTTCCTTTCATGCTCGCTAAACGTATCTGAAAGGGCGTCTACCTAGTATAAGTTTACCCCTTTTCCGAACCTTGTAGACTAATTACAAAAAAGGAATACTCTAGTCACATCGGCTAGAAGAGTTCTCCATTTGCATCGTTTTATGCTTTTTCGGGCTTTGGAGACTAACTTACGAAAAAGAACACCAATGGAGTCCACTTACCACTTTCAAACTCTCTAAACATGAAAGCGACCACGAGCAATCACCATCCTGGGCTCGTAAAACCAACAGGACAGTAATCATAACCACTATAGAGTCTTCTTATCGTTTTCAGACTCCTTAAAAATGAAAGCACCAATGAGCACGAACAGTCCTGGGCTCACAAAATCCACAGGACAGTACCATTTCAGAGCACACTTTTATCCCTTCTTGGAGCTCATTAAAACTACGAAGAAGGACCCAATGGTGCTTCTCGGTGCCACAACAGATCACGTCTACTCATATGGCAGCTTCCCCATGTTGGTCGCCTTTGTTCAGAGTATTCTGCAGTATGTCCCCCTGAGAATTCCTCGACAGCACCCATCAGCTTGACCCCCCCAGAGTCAATACATACCTTTCAGTCCTTAAAAGAAATGATACCCACACCTACAAGTCAGTTCCCTACACTGCCATGTCAACCATATCATCATGCTCTGAACAGAGGAAGTTTGAGTCTAGCCACTATATGACCCCAGTTACTTCCCATCCCCACAAGTATGTCAGTCCTACCATCAGTACCACCACACTTCAGTTCTACACCTCCCGCTCCTATCAAGGAAACATCATTGCCTTGTTAGTTGCTGGTCTCCCTCTGTCGACGACAACCAAATTTATTCTAGAGGATAGACCTAGAGGTCCCTGTGTCTTGGACTCATCACCATTTATGATGAGTGCCTACGAATCATTTCGAGAAGAGTCCTCAGTGCTTCTCCAAATGGTTGTTAATCACATGCTCGACTTCAATACATTGATCGCATTGTTGAGACTCGCATAGGGTATTGGTCCTGTCAGTTATCAGTCAAAGACCCCGGATACCATCTGAATCTTCCACATTCGAGAGTCTACTTATGGAAACAACCAATTACAATTTTTCAATAGATATCTGGGTTGCGCATGGCGACAGTATTCAGATGTACCCCAGTTTTTATACTCCCTCGAGTATACAATTACATATACTTCCCAGAGATGGCTCACAGTCATTGAGTCCCTACAGATGTTGGACACCTTCAGTTTCAGCAGTTCATCAACCCTTCTGAAACATTATTCAGAACGATTGATGCTTTATTCCAGTGTATCAGTTATTGAGATCAGTCATGTTATGATCATGAGTACATCCCAAAATGATGTCCCCTCGGGACCATTATGATGTACCAGCATATTTTTTATGTATTTTCCCAGGTCCCCCTTCTTGGGACTAATTGTTTATATATGTCTTGATACGAGCATGGGTATGCCCGCCTCGTCCATTATCAGAGATTATTCCTCATTCATATTGAGGCCATGTAATATTGTTTATTTTTGCATCTTCCAAGGGCCGTGGATCCAGTCTCCAATCGGTCTCTTCTCCTCCCCAAACCCTAGAAAAAAGACAAAAGAACTATGATGTCTATCGGCCATACGATGAGCTCCTGCCCTCACACATCAGGGTGCAATCTGTTAACACCTAAAAAGTGCTCACTAGCTCATTCCCATATTCACATGACCCATTTGTCCACTTTTCCACCATTTGAGCCTCTAAAGCCACCAAAAGGTCACCAAAAGACCTTAATACACCCCTTTTTCCACTCAAAATGAGTATTTTTCCTAAAAAAGTATAAAAAACCCTCAAAAAGGGTCCAAAATTCCCAAAAATATTAAAAAGGGAATAAAAATATTAAAAATATTCAAAAAAGGAAAAAGGAGGGAAAATGTACCTAAACCATGTTGGTCAATACCATTGGTTTCCTCAAAACCATAATGGTATTCCCCACCACCAAAAACTATAAAAAGGTGGTAGGGGCTCCTCACTTTACATCCATCCATCTTCCTATCCTCATGCTGCCAAAATATCCCATGAGTTTTTGGCCATTGTAGCTACCTTGGAGAAGGGACCATTTGGAGTTTGGAGCTACTCACCCTTGGAGCTACTCAACAACCTTCATCACTTGGAGGTATTATTATTGCAAGCACTTGCTTGCCCCCATTTTCAATACAAAGTTATTTTTTCTATTTCTTGTTCTTGTTTTCAATTCAAAAGTTTATTATGATATGCACATGCTAGTTTAGTTTTAGCTTTAGATTTACAATTGTTTTTGCTTTAATATTTGAGACTGCTGCTACTAGTTAGCAGGTGCCCATTGCACTAAGCTTGGTTGCAAAACCAAGCCAACAATTTGAAGTCCCATCAATCATACAATTGTCCAGTAGCAAATCTACAAATCAAATTAGGGCAGTTCAACATGGCATGTGACCTCATCTTCAAATCATCAAATCATCATTTGGGAATTCTAGCATATAAAATGGTCTCCTCAATAAACTATTCAACTATTTGTGTGATGTTTGACACCTAATTGTGTATAAATTTAGAGAGCACTCAGTGATCCTATTTTTTCACTAAAAGCATAATTGTGATCCTATTTGTTAACCAAATTAGCAGAAAGTCACTAGATTCTTCTAGAAAAAGTAGGGAATGTTCAGACATCACAGTTTTTTGCATTCAAAAATTGAGCTCTCAGTCAAATTTCAACATCTAGATTGGTGTTTTTTCAAGTATATCTTCATCGAAGTTTAGTTTGGAAGTTTTAGATTGAACATGATACTAGTTCTTGGTATTTTACTAGAATAATTATTCATACTTGTGGTTGAGGGGAGGATGTTATACTATGAGTCCCTATACAATCACAAAGTCCTAAATCACCTCTCATATGAGTTGTTATTCTTATCACTTTATGAGTTGTCATACCTACCCATTGATGAATTTTTAGTGATATCTAGATCTTGATATGACTATGATCCATGTACTATATAATATTTTCATTGGTATGAAGATCAATGTTGAGAATGGCTCAAGCATTTTATCCACCACACTATGTCTCTTGCTTGCTTTCTCTACTCCATATTTCCCAACCTTCAACCTACGAAACATATAGAACCAACCTTCCTTAAACCAATTTGACAATAGTAAAGAGCGTTATTGAATTGAAAGATGAAAAGAACATAAACTTACTATAATCAACTTCAATATAAAAGAAAATAATTTACTTATGCCAAATATAAATTACATAATTGACTTAGACTTTGGGGAAGGGAAATATTTTAAATCTCTATTGAAACAGTGAAATAAATTACAAAGTATACCTCTTCTCTGCTTTGGCACCTTAACAAACTTGGATATTTTGGTCTATGTTGCTCATGCACTCCAACGATCCCACTCCAATCTACTAAATATATAAAAGGGAGAAACTACTTGAGGGTAGCAATGTCAATATGCAAGGATATAAGGGTTTGACAACAATGGTCATTAATGGAATGCAAAGATAGGTGCGATAATGAGTGATTCCTCTAGCGTTACTTTGATACGATGGGTGTTGGTCCCCCCTCGGTCCATTCCATTCCTTTTTATGTTGAAGGAAATAGTTGAGAATGGTTACAAAGTGGTTTAAGGAGTTTCAACTGAGCAAGTTAGTTTTTGGAACTTCATAAACTCCCTCATTTTCAATTTTTTATATTTTTTGTGATTTTTGAGGGAAATCACACCTAAATCAAGGGCAACATGCAAATTTGCACCTTGTTCAAGGGTAAGGAGAAAATGGATCACTCCCTATTGGTTCACAAGGTGTGGATTTTCTCTTTTTGAGTTTGGACCTCTTCAAAATGAATGGGAAAGAGCCATGGTTTCACTTATAGTTCTTAGGGCCACCAATAATAGTCAAATGATAGGCTCCTCCATCCATACATGTCCTTTTTGTGAGGAAAAAATGACACTTTTTAGCATCGCCTTTTGAATTTTCGTCATGGATGGAGAAGCTTCGATTTGATCTATAACAACATGTGGGTGGGAGACTTATGATAAGTCTAAATATCCCCTTCCCCCATTTTTTCCAAAATACCAAGAGGAATTTGATAGCCTCTACTTTCTCTTTCATCAATGGTGGAGTTTAACCTTCTTGGAATTTAATAAATCTCCATTGAATCACGACAATTCCTCAGACCATGTACTTTTGTAATGAATCTAGAGATCTATATTGTGAGGAAAGGATTGATCAACCATATTTTGGCTTATGATAATTGAATTCCCAAATATTAAAATATCATTTATACCCAAATGTTTTGCTATCAAAATCCCTTGCCAAAGTGCTAAAGACTCTACTTGTACTTTTGTCATCTTTCCAAGCCCCTAAGAAAATGAAGTTACTTGATACCCCCCTCCCCCTCCACTCACACATGTCACCCCTAGTTCCTTTGGAAGCCTCATCAAAAGAGAAATTCTATGTGTTGTACAACCTTTCAGTAAATTTTTCTCCTTGAATTCCCAATTACCAATTGGTCAATCTTTTGGGTTTCTATCTTTTGGGAATATTCATGTTTCTTCCCTTGAGGAATATTACTTCACTGAATATCATTCTTCAGCTTCAAGAGAAATGCCATTTTGTGGTGGCAATAATTTTTCATTTAGTGTTTCAACCATCAACACTTCAGGATGAGCAATTATCCTCGAGTGTTGTTTCTTATTATTTAAAAATAACTTTGTTTTTCAACAACCACAATTTCCAAACCTAAAATAAAGGTAGTGCTTTGCATACTCTTCTAAGGATATTTTATTTTTTAATTAGCCAAGATACCTCTTGCGCTAGGTGAGAAAATCCTCTCTATAGTTCGAGGCACTTATACTATTTTTCCCAAACCCACCCATGCTTTCTTCAATATAATATTGGAGCAAGCACATTAAAAAAAATGATATGAGGTTTCTTTGTCAGATTTGTAGAATGGACAATTTAATGAATCATGTATACCTTGTTTCCTTAAATTTTTGGTAATGATAATTTTACCAAGTGTTAAGATCCAACAAAATATATTTATTTTAATCAATGTGTCTCTTTTCCAAATACTGATCCATATTGTAGATCTTGGTCTCTGATACTTGATAGCCATTTTCATTGTGTATCCCTTGCTAACTTTGAAATATTCTTCCTTGGGACCCAAGTATTTATTATCAACTACCCTCTTGCTTTAGGGGGTTGGGCCTCTTAGATTTTGGACAAGTTTGTGCCATTGAGCTACAATTTCATGAGGAAGATGGTGAATATTCCAATCTTCCAATTGTATTTTTCATATATATATATTTGTATAATAGGGTATGGAAATTGTTGCAATTCATCCAATATTTTGGACCATCCATTTCTTGTTGTTTGTTATGCCCAAAATTCCCCAAAATAACATAAAAATAGAAAGAAAGATTAACCAATGCCTTGAGAACGAAATAAAGATATGATTAAGAAGCCTCTTTGAGGGGGAAGCCACTTTTACAATGTATCAAATTCACATGACATGATGAGATTATCTCTAAAACTAGGTCTCCTCGGTACACATAAGAGAAAAAGGTTACAATTACAATTAAGATCATAGCTTAAAAATAAAGACAATACTAACATAATAATAGAAATGTAATGTCATGATATTTAACATCCCCCTCCCCTCCAAACAAGTGTTTTCCTCAACACTTAATTAGTTGTGGTTGTTTCTGCATAAATAAATCATCTTCCCAAGTTGCCTCTTCTATTGGCAAGTTCTTCCACTTGATGAGGTACTTAGTAATTTCTCGATTCACAGTTGCTTGATCCATGTTTCAGGGATTGAATATTCAGGTTCTAGTATGATTTTCCATTTTTTATCAATCTATAGTAAAATAGTTTGAACTAGGATCTTATCTCCAATTATTATTTTTAGGTAAGAAACATGTAAGAATGCATGTACACGTAAATATGGAGAAAACTCCAAGTTGTAATCCATACTTACAATCCTTTGCAAACATCTTATAGGGACCATAGTACTTGGGTGCTAATTTGTTGTCCTTTTGTTTCTTGAGGAACATTTGTTTGTATGGTTGTAGCCTCAAAAATACTGAATCCCCCACTTCAAATTTCCTTTCACTGTGGTGTTTATCTGCTTGTTGTTTCATCCTATTTTGTGTTCTAGCAAGTTTCCTTTCCATAGTTGGAGAACCTCTTGTTGGTTCTCTATGTGATCCTCTACTACTAGGACCCTAGCTTTCTCTTTCAAGGGTGATGTAATGGATGGAGGACGATAGCCATAAAGTGCCATAAATGGGGACATGTTTGATGAAGTATGCAATTACATGTTTTACCACTGTTAACGCCTAAGTTTCACACACATACGACATTTTGGCTAATATTGCAACAAGGAATTATCAACATATAGCATGGATCCCACCGAAGACATACTCATTAGATCCAAAAATCATAATGAGTCCAAAAATTCCCAATGACAATAAAAAACAAAAGCAACGCACTTACACCTGTGATAGATCATGCTACAATTCATATTATTATTAGTTTTGTCATCGCGCTATACTAGCATGTATTTTTCTTCGAAATCTGTGTGACTGTAAAAACTGGCAGGACCACAACCACCCATGGTGCATTGAAGGCTCATCAAGGCTCCATCACCTCCAATAATTTGAATTTGGTCTCCCTATCTACTTGGGTTCATTGAATATCACCCTTTGGGTACTTTGGAGCCCAATCACGTAGTTAATGAGTCCAAATTTGGATCTAGTTGTTTCTTGGCCACATCTTGGCCTATAAAAGGAGGTCATGGGCATGGATTTAGTAAGGAGAAATTACAGCAAGGTTATGCTGCTAGAATTGTGTTGGAACTTCCTCCACCTCTTCCCATACCTCCAAGCATTCTTCAAGCTCCCTTGCCACCTTCCTCCAAGGGGCAAGTGTTTCTCCCATTTCTCCCTCTCAAGGTATTTAGCATTTAGTGTGGACAAAACAGACCTCTCCCCAAGGGATATTTTTGGCTTCCCTTTAAATCTCACACCTACTAGTTGACACTTCTTGTAACAAGCTTGACCATTGGGAAATCTAAATTGGTTCTTTCATTTTCTCTTTGTTGTGGTTTGCATCCTCTCACCACTCTTTGTTTTATTTCAAGTTATTTCAAGTTTTTATTTTTATTTTGCTTTGGTTCACTAACAAGGGCTTGTAGGATCAATTTGGGGTCAATCACATTTTATTTTTGTACTACAATAATGGGCCTTTTTGACAACCTCATAGGATTTACCCAAAGTGGGAAGTGCTACATTCCTCTTGTGCAAGTTATCCCCCACAACAATATTTATGGAGACTCCACTCTAGTTTTGTTCATTTCTTTTTAAATAGGTTGTTATTTGTTGAATAGATAATTCCAGGTTTTTTTCTTGTGTAGGTGAAGATTTCCATACACTTCAATCCTTGAATTCGACCCCCTTTTAGTTGTTTTAGTTGTTTACACAGTCCCAAATATCCCGGCGGCCCGAGCACACTACATGCATAGATTTTGCTTCGACAATCACGCTACATGTGGATTTTAACAGACCCTCTCCCACACTGTAATATTTTATCTATCTATGCATCCTTGTTGTGTTGTAATCGCGCTACTTCCATGCTACTACATGTATTTTTTTTGTTTTCCACGCTACTGTCTTTTATTTTGTTTTTATCGGTTTTCTTACAATCTTGCAGTCCTAATTACTAATCACTAATGAACCAGATTTAATTAATTTATAATACTTGGTTTCTCTTTAGTAATTAGTCCAATTAGACTAATATTAAGGAGTAAAGAGTCCTTCTCTCTTGAAATCTACTTGGGTAACCAACTTTGTGGCTTTCAACGGGCCTCATTGTTGTCACTAGTATTCAAGACATCTCATGTTCTTTGTTCGATTTTCATGTTTTTAGGCTAAGTAGTGTAAATCCACTTTTGCACACAGGCAAGGACCTAAAGAATCTTGTCTCCCCAAGTATCCTCTTAACCTCACACTTCTTGTGATCTTGGTGAATCATAAAAGGGTGAGAAGTGTGAAATACCTCCATTGCAAACTTTTATTTCATTAGCATTTTGGTAGCAAGAACCATTAACATCTTTAGAGTAGAAGTTAAATATTCATTTACATTTTCTTGCAAGATCTTTAGTTAATTGCAACAATCAATTTGTTTATCTCAGATGTGTTTGCATCACTAGCACACACTAAGGGACCTAAAATCTCTTTCATTCTGAGTATGCTCTTCACCTCGCACTTCTTGTGAGCTTGGTGAATCATAATGGAAGGGAATTGTGAAATATCTCTCTTACACTCAAATGAATCAAACCCTTAAAATCAACATTTGTAAATGCTAACCAACTAAAATCCTCCATGGGAGGTCACAAAATAAAATTTTAGTTAGGTAGGATTGATTGGGATAGGCATCCATTAATGACCACCAATCTAGTTTCATTAAGATTTTGAAACATAGCATTGTTGACTTATAGGGTACTATCAAATCCTGCAATCAATAAGTGTTAAAAGAAAACCTAGATAAGAAGTGCGTTGTGTCCAAGCAGGTCAAAGCCGAGGTATAGTTTTCACGCCCTCTCCAAATATCCACTCAATGTTTTTTGGAAGCGACAATATATTGCCTAGGCTGAACCACTTATCCACACTTGATGCGGGAATCTTAGTGGCCAAACTTAGGATATCACCACAGAGCAATTGTGAGTGCAATTGACCCCTGAATTCATATATTTCCATTCGGAATTGTTGTCATTCCTTTCATAACATAGCCCCATCGCCAGTATAACTGACTCTTTGTTACCTTCACTAGTCAATTGGTGTGTGGATCCCATTGTCACCATCAATTGTGCTTTTGGAAGGCCCAATTACATTTGAGAGGAAGGACCTTATGTCTCTTAGGTAATTCACAATTATTTTCTTTTAAATACAAGTTCACTAACTCGTAATTAAAAAGAAACTAAACGTAGGAACTCTTACACTAAACCGACATAGCACATATCACTCACTTTGCATTTGTTGTGGTTGGCATATTTTTTCATTTGTTCAACTATGTTTTTTCCCATTATCACTCTCACTTGTCATTATTCTTTCACCATTGAGGAACAAAAACCCGTAAGGCAGTATCATAGACTGCAAAGCCTATCTTCTCTATCGAAGGGTGTTTTTTCACCCTCTCCTCGTGGTTCACACAGGACATACTCTAGCTGGGGTCGCTCCCGGGCCACATTGATAGGATCTTTAAGAAGAGGCCACTCTTTTCTTGAGTCATTTTATCCTCTAGTATAAACCATATATCCTTTTGCTTAATCCTCTCATGTAAGAGGCATCTCTTCCATTTATTCCCTTGGAGATAATTTGGATCCCTTTGGTTCTCCTTCTCACAGAAGAGGCCACACTCTATTTTCACCTCTCGGTGGAAATCCACCCACTTCTTCTCCCCCTTTGGGAGAGGGCATACACCATATTCATCTTCCCATCAAATATGTATATTAACACCACATATACCCCAGTATCCACCTCATGGAAACCACACGTTGCATATAATGGCAGGACCTACTCCCAACCTTCCTTCCATGGCTAGCTTAAATATCCCTAATTTAGCCAAATTAATCAATGACCCTATAGAAAATGATCCAACATGGCCAGCTATGCTGAATAAAATTCCCTATGATATCTCTAAGTTCAAAGGGAAACAAAGATATGATCCATCCAACCACGTCATGTCATTCCACTTATGGTGTTCCTCCAACCGCATAGTGGAAGACCTAGCGAGGATTCACCTCTTTCATTGATCCATTACTGGAACTGCATCCAAATGGTATGTGAAATTAACTGGAACAACCCATGCCACCTCTCACATAATTTCAGCTTGTTATTTTCCATGACCTTGGCCTCAAAATTCCCATAGAATTTCAATAGAACACACCTACACACATAACAGACCATATCCATGAGTGGCGTACACATCAAACATTGTGTAAGATCAAATTATAGCCTCAGTTCCTATTTTATTAGTTCATCAAATCACTCCAAATAGATATTTAACATGGCACCGCAGTATCCAACCATCCCTCTCGTGATAAACCCCCTGTGCATGTACCAAATCTCACGTTTGGTCCATTACAATATGGACCTTATAGTCCTACTTATCCCAATGCAAACTAAGCATCAATGATACCTCCACCACTAATGGTGCAAGCCACTCCTATGTCCACATCCTATGGAGCACAAGCCGCATTTATCCCACCGCCAGGATATAACCCTTATTACATGTTTCCATTTCCTCCTGGATCTACCTCCATGCTGCATTGGGGGGTTAATTTAGTCCAACCTTCTTTCGCACAACAAGATCAATATTTTGAGTAGTTGAACACCACAAATCCCCAGAATCCACAAAATCAGGGGAGAAGAAGGGTAAAAACAAACAGAACCAACAAAAGGGGCAATGGGACAATCCCCCTTCCCAGCAAAACCAAAATACGAGTAAATAGAATGCGGGGGGGAATAAACCCCCCAGCCAAGGGAAGAACACAAACCTGAGGACCAATTACTCCTGATTTATTTGTGCATAATATGGTCACTACACACACCATTGTCCACTTCTCCCTAACTTCCACCAATTGGTGGAATCCAATTAGAATACAGTCGTGTACACCCCTCAGGATTCTAACCCTACACAACCACAAATTGTTGTTCTACAAAAATGCTTCACCAATCAAGTGTTTGTCACTCAGCAATAGGAGCCCCAACCCTCCAGTGATGGCTCCTTCCAAAATATCTACATGAACATGACAGACATTAACCTTCAAACTCAACCCAAAGAATATGGTGGGCTTGACCCCCCAAAGTGGAAGATGTACCTACCCCTTTTGGGGGTCCCTTGCAAATATCATTCACAAGTGGTGAGAAGATCCCACGGATCCCTAAGGTATTTATTAGGATCACCCCCCATAGCCCCCATATGAAATCCTCCCACAACTATAGTATTGTGGATGACTTGGAATAGTCACCAGCTACCATGTCTATATTATAAGTGCTACAGTCCTGCCCAACCCAACAAAATGAGTTATTCAATGTACTTGGTGCCATTGACCCTTCTGAATTGCACCTTATGACCTTTGATCTTGACAAAGGTGAACCACGACTACCCTCAATAGTCGCATTCCAAGTCCCTATTACAGTGAAAAAAATTATGATTCATCAATGTATCATCAATGAGGGCACATCCACACGTGTCATGTCCTTTAATGTTTGGAAACAATTAGGGTCACTTGAGTTAGTCCCCTTATCTATCACTCTCCGTGCCTACAATGGGAGACCGTCACAACCTAGTGGATTGTACCAAAATGTTCCCATCGAGCTAGGGGGGGAAATCGTCATGATCGATATCGAATTACTTCATGCACAACTCGACTACAATATCCACTTGGGTTTTATTTACATGTATTCCATGAAGGAGGTCGCCTACTCAGTCTTCCACATATTGATGTTTCCCTTTAATGGGAAAATAGTCACCCTTGACCAACTCAACTACTACGACCCTAATACCAATTCCAACCTCGACAATTTCCTCCCCATAGTCATCGGGACCAATCAAACCCCTTATGTTGACATCTTCCTAGGAGTGTATAAGGACTCTAACTTGCTAGGGGTGTATTTAGGGCCGCCACCTAAAATCCCTACATCAACTGATGGCCTTATGTGCACCATTTTCACCTCTGAAAATGTTCCCACCTCTCCCTCAGCATCATCATCAACACCTCCTATGAGCCACAGCATTGAACAAACATTGATTCCATCAGTGCCTCCTATATTCCAAATACCATTATTTTACCCCCCCACGAGAGTGCAAGGGACACCGATTATTTCTCATCTAACTCTACTTGGGAACACTTTGGGTATACTTGTGTGGTACCTTACACCACCCTACCCCGAGATGGTCTCTAAACTGGTATCCTGCTATGGTTTTGTTCATGTCTTGGTTGTTACACCCTCTAGGCCGGTCAAACCATATGTACCAAGAGTCTAGCCTACATCACTTGTGACTCAGCCATCTTCGGTTGTCACTAAACCCACTAATGGGGGCATGAGACAACCTAAGTTGAAATCCCCTTTCATACCCAACCCTCCTCATGAATCATCATGAGGGCTATCCAAGCCTGAAGCTGGGGGCATAACCGAACAATGGTTAAAATCCCCACTAATGAAAACTGCTACTCCTGCAACAAGGGTCACTCCACCATGTTCCCTATGTATGAAACAAGGCGATGAGACCAACATGTACCGTGCATGTACCCCACCTTGCTAGAGATAAGGAAGCTTGTCAATACCCTATTAGTGTGACACAAGATCTACCTACAGTAGTAGTGGATACCTCTCATTCTTCCAACTCAATATATAAGTCCAAACCGTCGCATACCAATCACGCATGTTTGATTTGCTCATAGTTTGGTCATTACACACATCATTGTCCAGACCTCCCTCGATTTCAATATTCTTTGGACACTATTCACCTCACCCAACCTTTGGTTGATATTCCTTCACCTCAACCACCTTAAATTTCATCCATAAACGTTGTCACTACATTTGCAACAACCCTTGTCATGCCTACCTCAAAAATAGCCGTTACAGTCATTCCCGCTATTAAGACTACGACACCGCAAGACCCACCACCTATGGATATTATGACGACATCACAGCATGATGGATTCCCATCCTGTGGGCATCATACTAACATGAATCCCACCAAGGTCATCACAGCCATAATTGATGACGCTAACCCACCTTCAGCACAAACACTTCTTCATGTCAGTGTTCCACGCCCATGCCGATCATGTGGCGACACTTCCCACTTCTTGTTTCAGTGTCCCATTTTACATGCTAAAAGAGAATCCAAGCTCGAACTAATGAGGCTCCAAGATTAACTCTCCTACCTTATCACAATCTCGCAAGGCTTAAACGCACTACAATTTGTTCCCCCTCCACCAGATACCATTGATACCACATCAACCTTAGCTAGTTTACTTACTAGTGATGATTCATCATCTTCCAACAAATACCTAGATCATCTGCAACCATCACCTGGTGCATTAAAACACTATAGGATATCCTTTCAAATGTTGAATACTCACCAATTCCTTATGAGCATGCTACCACCTTGGTATAGCTCAAGGTTCCAACATTAAAAGGTCCCCGCCACCAGAAGGGTGAAACCATCTTTTAACCTTTACATTATCCATTCATGCAATGTAGCATTTTATTTTAGTATTTTCGATCAATCTAATTGAAAATAAGACCATGTTTTGTTTATGTAGTTGATCCCTGGCTTAGAGAGCTATGATGGCTTCACAGATGGTGCAATTTGTTGGTCAAAGAATCTAGCATCATTCGCTTGGGCCATTTATACCCCCTCCCAAACTCTCTACCACATTAGAGGAGTTTTCCTAGTGGCACTTACAAATAACCAAGCATAATAAAATGATGTTATTGGTATTTTAAGTGATGACATCCACCTTTCCCTCTGTTTGCATTGCATTTACCAGATATTCACAATGATAACCATAGGGTCCTAATTCCCAGTCCTAACATGCCATCAATGGCATCATTGAGAATAGCATCTTCCCCCCATGGTTTTGCACACCATAGATATCCCCATCATTATTTGGCACCCATGATTTCAACCCCCCCACAAGCCCAACGAATCTTATCCAACTTCAATATATCAACCCATAGTTCATCATTTTATAGTTGCGCATTTACTCCCCCACCTTCTGCAGTTAATATTATTAGATTCCTCGACACATGTTACGATCAAGAACCACAATTGAACACTCATACCTCCATGATAAATCTAAAATATTCAATCTTCTTTGTATCATTACCCCTGTGAAGACAATAATGGGGCCCCCACCCTCTGCAACAACCAATTCTATTCAGTTATTCTCGCATGAACAATCTGCATGGCATTGATTCATGGGGAACCTGTCTTCACATTTTTAAAACAACCCTCACCTCAGAATGGAAAAGGTTCCCTGAATCACTCAAACCCATGGGAACTTCTCCTATCATCAAATTGATTCCTTGATTCACCCAAAATCGCAAGAATCCCACCCATCATCAAATCAGTCCCCTGACACCCCCAAAACCATGGGAACCCCACCAATTATTCTTTATGTACAAACAGTTCTCCAATCCACTTAAAACCATGGGAACACTATTATTCTTTTGTAAGCAACCCTTGGTCACATTTGATCGATGTCATTGAGTCTTTGTATCCCTATCATTATGAGTTTTTTCAATCACCATCACCCTCATTGTTGTGTCTCTAGAAAATCCCTTCATCAGTAGTTTGTCTCCATTCGTTACACTCTGTACCTTTATTTGAAGAATGATGTCATTAGTTAATCCCCAAGTTGACATCAATCAAAGGAAGTTATGAGCCTCATGCTTACCGGCTATTCTTGTGTAAGGTCTATCAATCTTATAGTTGGTTAAAAGATGATCTTGGTTATGAGGATAAGACCCTCGTCTTTTCATCTACTTCATCTCTCATCACACCAAATCCTCATATTCTAAGAGTTGTAGTAGTTGGAGGTATAGCTCGGGGTCCCTTTTAATCAACATAAGGGATCACCTTGAACTAGGTAGGGAGAGTCATCAATGCTCCCTAACTTAGTGGTCTCTCCTATGCTCGACGTCAACACATATATCACATCAAAAACAATCATACATTTCAAATGTAGCAGTGTTCACATTTATGAATCATGGTAGCATTTGTATAGTCAAGTCCTATATACAACAACCTCACTAGTATCTCGGTCCCCCACCCCTGTGGGTTTATCATGGTCATCAGTAGTTCCACTTCTTCGGCACATGTAACAAAATTTCCAGGTTCAATCACTCTTACATGGATTGAATCCACCTTCGTCCATGTGCCAGTGGTATGTTGAGTTGACCCCTCAGTCTCCTCTTATTGTAGTGATCTTGACAGAAGTTCATGAGCATGGGTATTCCCTCCTTGTTTGTATAAAACAATATTCTTTGTTATGGCTTCAATGGTTATCACCAGCAATCTTCCCCCAAGGGAACCTTTTGTCCACACTTGCTTTAGAAATTTCAAGCACATGGAAAAACACAAAAAAGAAACGATGATGCATTATTGGCTCTACAGTACCTTCTGAACCTCATACATCAAGGGGCATCTGTTAATGCCTAATTTTCACACACATCTGGCATTTTGGTTAATCTTGCAGTAACGCATCATCAACATATAACATGCATCCCACTGAAGACATCCTCATCATATCCACAAAGCAACATGAGTCCATAAATTCCCAAAGATGGTAAAAAACAGAAGCAACACACTTAAACCTATGATAGATCGCACTACAACACGTATTATCAGTTTTGTCATCATGCTACACTAGCATGGATTTTCTTTCGAAATCCGTGCAACTGTAAAAGACGACGAGACCACAACTACCCGTAGCACATTGAAGGCTCATCAGGGCTCCATCACCTCCAAGAATTTGAATTTGGTCTCCCTATGTACTTGGGTTCATTGAATGGCCCCCTTTGTGTACTTTGGATCCAAATCATGGATTTAATGAGTCCACATTTGGATTTAGTTGTTTGTTGGTCACTTATTTTCCTATATAAGGAGGCCATGGGAATGCATCTAGTAAGGAGACACTAGAGCAAGGTTATGCTACTGGAATTTTGTTGGAATTTAAACCAACTCTTCCCATACCTCCAAGCATTCTTCAAGACCCCTTTCCACCTTCCTCCAAGGGGCAAGTGTTTCTCCCATTGCTCCCTCTCAAGTTATTTAGCATTTAGTGTGGACAAAAAGGACCTCCCTAGGGGATATTGTTGGATTCCATTTGAAGCCCACACCTCCTAGTTGACACTTCCTATAACAAGCTTGACCATTGGAAAATCTAAATTGGTTCTTGCATTTGCTCTTTGTTGTGGTTTGCATCCTCTCACCCCTCTTTTTTATATTTTGAGTTTTTGTTTCTATTTTGTTTATTTCATTAAAAAGGGATTGTAGGATCAATTTGAGGTCAATCACATTTTCTTTATGTACTACAATATTGGGACTTGTTGGAAACCACATAGGATTTACCCAAATTGGGAAGTGCTGCACTCCTCTTGTGCAAATTTTCCCACAACAACCACCATTGTACCAAGGGAAACCACTTGATGCACTATGTTGTTTTCTCAGATGCAAATCAATGAAGATACCCTTCTAGAAATTTATCACAATCTTGTTTTTCCTATTAAATAGAGGGTGGTAAGAGGAGTTGAAATCCAATGGAGTACAAAAAAGGAAAATATTTCCTTCCAAAAATTGCCCGGGAAAAATGGATCTTTATCATTACAATAGTCTTGGGGATTCCATGTACCTTCTGAATTGTTTCCATGAATGGTGCAACTATTGTACTTCTTTAAAAGGAAGAGAAAGAGAGAAAAAATGGGCATACTTTGTGAGTTGATCCACCACTACGATGATGGAATTCTTGCCTTCAAAATTTGGTAAATATCTGATCAAATCAATTGATACGTCTTCTCAATGTTGACATTTTATGGCTAATGGTTGTAGAAGAAATGGTGTCTTGATTGTCTCACCCTTGTTATGTTGGAAAACCAAACATTCTGCCACAAAATTTTGGACATCAATTTTAAGAACTTCCCCCAAACAATCCTTTTTCATCTTTTGGCATGTTTTAAAGAATCATGAATGCCCTCCTATAGGAGAAGTGTGCAATTCCAAAAGGACCTTCAGTTTGAGTTGGAATTCTTAAATAAATATAGGACATCCCAACACCGTAGTCAGTCATTCCTCCCCACATATTTATCTAATGAACTAGGTTCCTCTTGTATTTGTGAATTAATTTGCATGTCGTATGATCATGCATCCATTCTATCCTTTCTTCTTCTACAAATCAGATTACATAGTGGACATATCATAAAGTAAGCCATTTTCTATCTTTGAAAGTGCATCTACCACCACATTTTGTTTTCCTTTTTTGTAGATTATTTCAAAGTTGTAACCTAGAATCTTTGTAATCCATTCTTTTCTCTTATGAAGGAAGTCATTATTCCAAGAAGTACTTAATACTATCATGATCTATTATTACCTTGAAGTGTCTTTATATTGTTGGGAAATATTCTTTGCATGAAATCGACGATCGAATTCAATAGTAAACTGGTATAAGTTGACTAAGTTGGAAGTCAGCAGACGGTGGAAGTGTGGTTGATCGAACAACCATAATAGTTGTATGGTCGAAGAAAATGACTAGTTGACGAGAAGTAGGCGGAACATGGGAATGACGAGAAGCTCAATGAGAAATCGACCAAGGTTGACCTAGTCAAGTCGAAGAATAACTAAAATTGGTTAGAAAGTTATGGATTTCCATTCATGAGCAGTTGGTTGTAACTAACTCGGGTATCATGAGCTAGTGTATGTATTGCATCTTTAAATAAGCTGTAATGTCTATGCAAATAGCATGATGATATGAAGTGTGATTTATTGTCTAGTAAATCACAGTTTTAAACATTGTTTAAGAGTTTTGATTAATAGATGATTGGTAAAGATCACTGGATTGTTGGTTTTCCCCAATAAAAGGGTTTTGGGGGCAATTTATGTGTATAGTGTTGATGTGGTGTGCCATTGCTTGATGTTTAATTGTGTTTAACTATATGAACCAATATTCATGCTCACTGTAAATAGGTATCAAAACCAATAGTGGTATCAGATTTATATTTGGTTGTAGGGGGGTGCCTTTGTTGCTTAGGGTTTGGATTAGTCCTAGATCTCGTGACTAGCTATTTCAATGGGAGTTTTTGAAACGTTGATTTATACTTAGAATAGCTAACACATCGAGGATATAAATTGAAAGTTTAATGAGTAGAATTTTTAGCTTTGGAATCTTAAAATGGAGGATCTTCCTGTAGATCAAGAGCAATGGGTTGGTTTTAGCCCTAGTACAACTTTGGTAGGTATGTTTCAAAATATTAGCAAAAACTCAACAGGAAAGCAAGAACTACAATCTGAATTTGTTTAGCAAATTCTATATAAGGAGGCCATGGGAATGCATCTAGTAAGGAGACACTAGAGCAAGGTTATGCTACTGGAATTTTGTTGGAACTTATACCACCTCTTCCCATACCTCCAAGCATTCTTCAAGACCCCTTTCCACCTTCCTCCAAGGGGCAAGTGTTTCTCCCATTGCTCCCTCTCAAGCTATTTAGCATTTAGTGTGGACAAAA